>JAPUBQ010000004.1:9325592-10607711 GCA_035578125.1 Mellilla xanthometata
CAGTACGACGGGTCTAATGATCGTTTTGTAGATTTTCCCCATAAACTTAAGGGGCATTTTTGTATCGCAAGTAAACAATCATTTGTATTTTTTAAATTTAGATTTATGACACTTAACTAAAAGTGATCACTGAATTGTATTTATATATCTGTTATAATATCTTATTGTAAAAATATATAGACGCGTCGTACCGAAATCAATACCTGGTACCTACCGTGTGCTATTTATAAGTAGACAATACACAGCCTTCAGCCGTACAAGCGTTTGAACATAGTCCACATAATTACCTTTACCAAGAGGGAGCAATCGATTCCGCAGAATAATTTATCACCACGAACCAAATACGTTGAAGAGATGTCGTAAGAGTACGTGAACAGGAGATGGCGTTATAAATATTGAGGCTTTCTCAAACATTTATAAATGCTAATCCCCACGGTTAAGTTCAACAATTTGACAGCCCTAAAAGAAGTTTTTAGGACTATTCTGAACAGTCAAATGTCAATCAAATATAAATAATGGTAAAAGCATTTTTCAAATCAACGGCTTTAAATATTCATCACCGTCAATCTTAATTTTCAAGTTGACATAAAGACAGATTCATTCTCTATTTTTATCATTTCTTAACACGTTTTCTCATAATATAATATTGATAACAAACACAACAACAAATTCTTATTTTGTAAAAAAATATGTAATCAAATAATAAATGAGGACTGCCAACTTAGAGACGTACCTACAGTTTCTTGTGAGTACAAAAGCATTAATGTGTTTTAAACTTAAAAGTAGCTCAATGGCTAGACCGTTTGGCTCTGTGTGCCGGATGACGTGGGTTCGAATCCCGCAACCTTGCGGTTGTGATATTTTCGATTACTTTTCTTAAAAAGCGAGTGTGGCTCGATGGTAATAACGTCTGCTTTTAAATCAGACGGCCCCTGGTTCGATCCCGGCCCTACACCAATGACTTGCTTGTCAAGTTATGTGTAGATTTGCACTCGCTTTACGGTGAAGGATAACATCGTGAGGAAATCGGCATGTTTGAGGATCACAATATCCGAAGACAGGTGTCATCCAACAACCCGCACTTGGCCAGCGTGGTGGATTATGGCCTATATCTCTCTCCTCGTGAGTGAAGGCCCCGAGTCCCAGCAGTGGGAACGTATAGCGGGTTGCTTGTGCTTTTCTTAAATCTACAAGATAACGGGATAAGCATTATAGTTAAAATCCTATAATTTTGATGGTATCGTTCAATGGTACTCGTGTGAAATGGTTGGGTAAAGTTCTATCTGCATTTTTCTATCTCTATTAGCCACCTACGACCGTGAATTACTCCAATTTACGTGGCACGATTTGCGGCACGCTTCTGTACTTTTCTAATTATTAGGGCTTTCTTTTCTCGAAGGATTTACGGTTAATTGTGTTAAGTGGAAGATTTACTAATACTTACTCGTAGTTTTAATAACGTGCGTGAGTGATTTTCTTTAAATAACTTATTATTATTCAAGAACTCGGTTTTAATATATATTTTTCTAATTTCGATGGATGAAAGTAATATTGTAGTTTTGGTATTTTCTTAGTAAATGTTGTTTGCCAACCAAACAATTAGAGTCCTTTTAGTAAGGCAGCCGATGTGGAAATAGTTGGAGTAATTTAATAGGTAAAATTATTTAATGGATAGACAACTTAGATTAACATTATTACCCACTAAGTCAAAACAAATTCACTGGGAAAAATTAACATAGACTAAATTTCAAACCAGTTTGTTCTGCATTGTATTTATTTTAACTAGGCTAAACCCGTTCAACCTAGGATAAATTAGTTTATCTAAGTTACCAGAGGACGATCCAGTTCAGTCTAGTTTATACCGCTTAATCTTATCGTTCTTAGAATAAACTGGTTTGAATTAGGAAATAGTAGTTGTTAAATTTGGTTTGACCTGTAGACATGGACACATGTAAAAGTATATATCTCTATATGTTGTACATACAAAAAAAAATACAAAATTATTTATTGGTGCATAAATGTATACATGGTGCATATTGAAGCCTCTGGTCTCGTACTAGTTATCAGACCGTGTTACGAGACCAGAGTCCTCTTCCAGTTTTAATATTATTTAACAATAATGTGCAAGATTAATTATTACATTATAACCTACCTGCCCGCAACGAATAGTTAAACAAGTTTGTAAACAAACGAGAGCGGTCACATATAGACATATTTCGATGTTCTTGCCTAAGAATTGTACCTAATACAGTTCCATGATTCATAACACGTCAGTCAATGTGTACAATAACCTTTAACTCATGTTGTTGCGTGAGTATCTGCAAGCTATATCAGCAGTTTGAATTTAAATCCCCCATTTTCCTGACTACGGTTTCCCTTCAAATATAACTCATACCGATACTGTCAAAATCTTGTATATACTATCGATAAAGGTTGAGAATATTCACAATGGATTTCCGCAAAGTAACGCCAGATTCAATAGGTTATATATCAAGATCTTTTTTGGATAAGCTTGAGAACTGATAGCTCAAAATATTTAAACTCTTCATAATGTTTTTGAGATAAAAAATAATGTTTAAATACGAGTTAAAGAGTACATTTAAAGAGCATTTCGTCGATTTTTGTAGGTTATATATATCAAGATCGTTTTAGGATAAGCTTGAGAGCTGATAGCTCTAAATATTTAAACTCTTCATAATGTGTTTGAGATAAATAATAATGTTTAAATACAAGTTAAAAAGTACATCCAAAGAGTATTTTGTAAATGATTGTTTTTAAAACCTACTACTCGCATAAAAATATAATACTATTTTTGCAGATACTTTTATCCTAGTTACGACAAGACTTTGCCGTCTTAATTTGGTCTACAAATTACCTTCTAGGTCTCTTCTTCTCCTTGTTTTTTCTTTCCTTCTACGTCGTTTTTAATGAAATTGCCATCTCATAACTACCACCAACCAACTTTCCTTTCCAATTCTCTATTATTGTTCTTTGTTATTGAACTAGACTGCACTTCTTTATCCTTTTTTAAGATTTAAGGTTATTTTATATCTTCTTTTCATTCAAAAATTAACTTACACTCTCAACCATAGAGTCTATTTCTGTTTGCCAGGTTGCGCGTGCGTGCGGTTCACGTCGACGTACGGCGCGGAGCGCGGCACGTTCAGCAGCCCCGAGTACCCGCGGCCGTACCCCGCGCGCACTGACTGTCTGCTCTACACCTTCCTCGCCACGCCGCACGAGATCGTCGAGCTCGTCTTCACAGACTTCGACATCTATAAGGATCATCACGAGTAAGTTTTTAGTTTCATTATAGACGACCTTATTGGCGTTATTGTAACCTTGCTGCACTGCCAATCTGAAAGTTCCGGGTTCGATTCCCGGCACAGCCAACATCTTTGCGCTTAACTGAATTTGTTGGCGGTGCATCTAGGTGTTAAAATTGTGTCTATATACAATATATAATATGTATTATGTAGTATATCAGTTGTGTTAGCTACCGTAACACAGACTAGAAATGGTTCAGTATGGGGCTAACAAAGCCGTGTTTAAAATGTGTTGAAAAAAAAATAGGTCAATTAAGAAACTAGACGCAATATTATGCATGACCACCAGAAGATTACAATTCTTCTTCTTTTTCTTCTTCGTATGAGCTAAGTGGTCAAGCTCTGGTGTTGAGGGTTTTCAAGGCACCCGAAGGCCTCTGACTTGGCTTAACGACTACTTGCACTAAGACTAACAGCCGGGACTTACAATTTAACGTGTCATCCGACCCACGGTAGCTCCCAGATAAATAAATAAATAAATACTAGGACACATTTCACACATGGCTGGTTAGCCCCATACTGAATCATTCACAACTGATATACTACATATACATTCATATATAAATATTTTATTTAGATACATATTTAACACCCAGACCCATAGCCAACAAATTTAGTTAAGCACAAAGATGTTGGCCGGGCCGGGAATCGAACCCGGAACCTTCTGATAGGCAGTCCGGCATGGTAACCTTTACGCCAACGAGGTCGTCAAGATGAAAAAGCCAGTTGAAAAACAACTAGACTTAATTTTTATTAAGCTTTAAAATGTAATTAATGTGTAAAATGCATACTAATAAGGCCGAAGAAAAAATATAGTTCAAGAAGTAAATAAATCAATTTACAAAATTTGACCAAAGTTTCAAAGCATCTAACATTAAGAATTACTAATTCACTAAATCAATTCACAAGCCTATTGATAACTGAACACAAGTAACTGTCAAAACTTTGGTTTCAATTCGAGGATTGGATGACTAGCCATTAAGATATTGAAATCTGTAGAATATTGCTTAAGTTTGGCAAGGACTTTGTTTCTTCTTAATAATAGATGAGAAAACTTAAAATAACAAGAGCAAAGAACTAAAGAAAATTCGAATAACAATAATGTAAGTTTTAGATTATTTTCTTTAGTTTTGTTTTAATATTCTTTGTAATGTTCCTTTTGATTGGCAAAGTGAAATCATTAAAATAGTATATTCAAATTTTTTCACTGCTTTGATTAAAACTATTTCTGTAAGGCATATAATTTTTCAATTTGCTACAATATATGCATACTGACATCGTCACAAAATATTTGTTACAACATTAAATATATACAGTACAATAGTATAAAATATATCTCGAACCAATACACGTAAACTATTTTTACACGCTTTATATTAGCTTCACCTGTGTGTTTGTTTGTAACAGACTTCTGTGGGCGCAATTTTGACCCACTTAAAACGGCCAGATAAGCGTGTTTTTTAGTTTTTTAAACTACTATTATTTTACACATTTCTCACATGGTTAGCCCCATACCAAACCATTTATAGTTTGTATAGTGTTTACTAACACAACTGATATATACATACGTAAATGCTTATATCGATACATATTTAATACCCAGACCGACTGCCAACAAACTTAGATCATAACAAAGACGTTGGCCGTGCCGGGAATCAGGCCTGGGATTTGGTAAGTAGTCCGGCTTAGTAATTATTACGCCGACGAGGTCGTCAAATACTAATAACTCATATTTGACGATCTCGTTGGCGTAATGCTTACCATGCCGGACTGTCAATCAGAAGGTTCTGGGTTCGATTCCCGGCACAGCCAACATCTTTGTGCTGGACTAAATTTGTTGGCTGTCGGTCTGGGTGTTAAATAATAATATGTATTAATATAAAATATGTATGTATGTATATGTAGTATATCAGTTGTGTTAGCAACTATAATACGAACTAGAAATGGTTTAGTATGGGGTTAACCAGCCGTATGTGAAATGTGTCCTAGTATTTATTTTATTTTATTATAATTATCATTATTATCATCATCACTGACCCTTTGTATGCCCGAGAGCTGGTTTCATGTAGGATCCAAATGCATATTGCATCTACGTTCATTCCTGAACGAGCCAATGGGAGGGCCACAGATGCGGTCACAATTATTCTTCTAACTTATTTTTGTGCAATAATTATCATCCAAATTTTAATGACGTCATTAGCCTGAAATTTAATGCTATTTATACCTAAGAGAATTGCGGTTTTTAATCATCCATAGTCGATAATTGAAACTCGATTCAGTGAACAATTAATTTTATTCATTTTAAGCGTATTAATGGACATTAAATAGCCGAAATTTGAAAAGCTTTTCGTATCAACAAAATTAAGATTAATGTTAAAAACATCAGCTACGTATAGTTCGTTTAAATTTGAAGTATAATATGCAAGAATCACAATAAATCTTTAGATTTTTTTTTTAATCATTATTTATTTTTTATTCGGTTTTCGCAATCCAGAAAGTGTCCTGCAGAATTTTACGTAATCGATGAGAGTGTTGCCATCCTTCACGATGATCGGAGCCTCGTCTAAAGCATAGTCGGCTTCTTTTTCTGTGAACTTGTCACCCCATGTCATGAGATCGTGGCGGATTCTGAAACAAAAAAAAATAATTGTATTAAAAATAACTAAAATCAACTCCGCTGTTTTCTTGTGTCAATAAAAAAGTAGGTAGTTGTCAGTATACCCTGCAAGAACGCTTTCTTGGAATATATCTTTTGTACTAAAACTTTGACCTTCTTATCTTAATAATTACTTGACCAATTTTATTTATATCTCTTACAAAATATTTTTAAATGTGGTAGTTATTCGTCTGCCAAATTAAAAACGACCAATGAATGGCACTGTAGCAAATTTTCCCCTTTTTGTGGGAATCATTGCAATGAAAAATTTCCGACGACAGAAAATAATCTACTGAATATTGTTTGAAACAGCCTCTACGCGAGAGCCAACGTACAGACGAGTACATACAGACAGAGAAATGCAAAATTGACCAGTTAATGCAGACATCACTCGCTCCGCTCGATCTTTCGATTAATGATTTTCGCTTGCTTCGCTCGCTCGGTCAATAAACAATTGATCATGAGAAATTTGGTGAAAATCTGCCATAATTAATTAACACATACACATAACATAAGCAGCCGTTCAAGCAGCAGCATAAGCGCGTTCCCGATGTTGGGACTCGGGGCTTTCTCTCACTATGAGAGAGATATCATAACTCATCACGCTGTCCAAGTCCGGATTGGCGGATGACACACGTCTACGGATATTGTGGTCCTCAAACGTGTCGATTTCCTCACGATGTTTTTCTTCACCGTAAAGCGAGTGCAAATATACACATGGGTTGAATACAAGCCATTGGTGCGGGGCTGGGATCAAACCAGGGGCCGTCTGATTGAAAAGCAGACGTTTTACCACTGAGTCACACTCGCTTAATTAATAATTAACACATATGTATTTAGAAAACATGCACTTGTATGCGTCATCAAATATATTTTTCTAAGATTTAACCTGAGTATTCCAACTTTCAACATTACTAAATTGAAATTATTTTTTGAACCTCACAGAAAAAGGTTTGAATGAAATCGTTCAAGGAATACTAATAAGTTCTTCGCAGTCAGTAGCAATATCTTGGAGTAATTTATTTTAATATTAAATTTATCTTTCTAATGACTTGAACACGAGCACGATTTTCCAAATTAATGGCGATAATCACTCAGGTGTCTGCGATGCAAGTTACTGTCGTTTATTTGATCTATACCAATATTATAAAGGGGAAAATATTAGATTTTTCGTTTGCTACTGGACTGATTGGAAAAATTCTTTCACCGTTGGAAAGTTACATTATCTCCGAGTAACATAGGCTATATTTTGTTTTTCTTTGCTACTCAGATTATTTTAGAGCCCGTTCGAAGCCGGGACGGGATGCTAGTAAGTTATGAAGGTTCCGGGTTCGATTCCCGGCAGGATAGGCTTTCGATTGACCACAACTCGTCAGATGATAAGTGCTATTGCGGTCTATGATGGAACGCGCTTGCCTTGAAGAAATTGTCTTTTTTTACATCTAGCTGCTAGCTTCGATACCAAAAACCTCTTTATTACATTTATTTCTTGATAAACGACCTAAAAACTCTCGACACCAGAGATTGGCCACTTAGCACATACGAAGAAGAAGAAGATCACGTACTTGTACGAGAACGGCTTAAATATATAAATGATTAAAAAAGACGACTGCGGTTTATGATTTCCTATTCTCAAAAACTGACCATTTATTTTAAGCTAAAAATCTGTCACCGATCACCTTACAGTCTTTATGGCAGCCTCTTTGAGAATCAGTAATTCAATACTAGACATACTCCACTTTTGGTCAGAATGTCGCTAGATCGTGTGGTTACGCGCTATGCAGGCCAAATAAATACCTAGCTGTTAAGTGTATAAAAAGCTATAAATGGTGTTATCTATTAATCCGCTTAAATCTTTCTTCAACCTACAAAGATTGTAGATCTCATAACTTTCGCGCAAAATAAACTGAGCAACCAATTAGTGTTTGCTTAATGTTTCCTCCAGCATTTAATTTACATTGCTCTGCAAAATTTGGGCGACTCCCAAAAAGCTTTAAATCACAGCAAGATATGTTTCTGTCTAAATGACCACGGTATGTCAGACGAAAATGTAATATCAAGTTGATTTACTTGTGTTTACATCCTACGAGATTTGTTGCTCATGATTTGTAGGATTGCTCATTTGCATTCGCTGTTTGCTTTAATGAACTGCTGTGTTATCTGTGGCAGTATCAATAAATTAGTCGTCAGTATCCTTTGCGTTACTTAGTAGATAATAAGAAAACAATAAAAAAATTATAAACCGGACTTAAAAATACTTAACCGATTTTAGTTATGTTTATTTAGGGAAGTATAAATAATAAATAAATATATATCAGGACACATTTGACACACGGCTGGTCAACTCCATACTAAACCATTCCTAGTTTATGTTATACTCGTATATATATTTTACAAAGATACATTATTTAACACCTAGACCCACAGCCAACAAATTTAGTTAAGCCAAGCCGGGAATCGAACCCGGAACCTGGCGAAATTAGTAGTCTGGCGTGGTAACCATTACGCCAACTAGGTCGTCATAGTATTCATCGTTTCAATATAAATAAATAGGTATAAAAAAATATAGCCTATATTTCCCAACTTACATAACATGCCACTTGGAAATAATAAATCAAATTTAGAAATCTTGTAATATTTTTATTTATTTAAATTAAATACGAAATATTTAATAAAGGAAACATTTAATATACGAAACATTTAATGGGTTAGTCGATAACGGATTTATGAGATGACAAACACAAGAAAGTCACAAAGACAAAAAACCTTCTGGTATAAATTCCTGTTGGTTAAAAATATACCAGATAATATAAAAGTAGACTATTAGAAACGGCCGAGCTTTGAAGCCGAGAATACACAAAGATCTGTGAGGCTACGAGAGAATACGATTTGAGAATACACAAAGATCTGTGAACCTTCAGACAAGTGGCGTTCAATTCAAGGATCACTTCAATTCTCTATTGTCAAATGACATAAAGAGGATGTCATAATAAAATACTCTGTTGACAATTTATGCTATCCCCGTGCATTGACTTTTTAGATGTTTCGGAATCCGCGGAAATGGAATCCTGGTGTATGGATGAGCGTTTTGTACGGAGAAACGATAGTTATTATGCGAATTATATTTCTTCTCAGGAGCAAAATCATGAACTCAGAGTTTTTTTGTTTTAGTCATAAACTCATATCCGTTCGTATGTTGAATGACATGAGCCTATTTTGTCTTATCTGTTGAAAAAACGTCCAAGTTCCAAGTTTTAGTTTTACCCACACCGGCTCCCGGCATGTCAACAGTTGCGGCGAAAATGTGTAAAGGTATAATAAACGATAAAAAATATCGAAAATATAGCTTAAGTCCGTCTAAAAAATTACTCTAAGAATAAACAATATAATATTTTGTTACCAATCAAACTTATTAATTAGAAATAAAACTGGTTTAAAAAAATCTCAAATTAAGTTTTTTGAACCAGTTTTTTTTTTCTTATTGATAAGTCCGTTTGATACCAAAATAAGTTAACATATTACTGAAGTTATTCTTTAGACGGCCTTTTAGCTTTTTCTTAATATTTTTACTCGTTTATGATTTACAACAAAGAATCTTGAATTTACAAGATTTTGTCCCTGTCAGCCTTAAGTCTTAGAACAAAAGTTGTTTGTAACTTACCGTCCTAAGGCAGCTCTTAAAAACTTTTGCGTTACTCCAATAATTCCTACTTATATGGAACTTAAAAAACTTTATTCTAACGATCCTACACCACCCGCGCTAATACTATAGTGTTCTCATTAGCAACTTGAACAATGTTAAGCTGAAACTCAAATGTGTAATGAAACAAGCGCTGCTACGCAACAGTAGGATTAAGAGAGTTCCCCACTCTAAGTACTTAGTTCCCACGCCACTAATCGCAACTTATACACGCGTATCTGAATTAATGAATATACTCGTATTAGTGATTAATTAATTATTAATAGTGAGAGTGAGGCGGGGATGAGAGACATACGTTCGTAGATAAAACGTTTGAAGGAGCTTTTCTGAGGAGACATAATTGTTAACATTATATATCTTCTGATATATACAATTTTCATGTTTTCACAGTGTTTGTTACCGTGCTCCTCCGAAACGGCTTGACTGATCTTTACCAAATTTTATATGCGTATTCAATAGGTCTGAGAATAGGCTACTGTATATTTAGAAATAATTATTAAGGCAAAACAACGTTTGCCGGGTCAGCTAGTATAAATATAATACGATAGCTATCTTGATAGCTAAGGCCTTAAAAGTTGCCAATGAGCTTGAGAATTTGACATTAATAAGTGTGCTGTTGATTTTAGCGCCATCTATCTTTAATAATTCGCAAATCGTCGACCACAATCTATGTCTTATTTTTCTTCTTCCTATGAGCTAAGTAACTGAGCTCTGGGTTTGAGAGTTTTCAAGCCGCCCTAAGGCATCTTGGCTTGGCTTAACGACTGCTCGTACTAAAACCTATGATATATTTTCTGGTACCTATAATTTAACGTGTCATCCGATCTTCGGTAGCGTGCAGATGAAAATACCACTTGCTTGTACTAAAATCTATGATATAATTTCTGGGGATAATTTAACGTGTCATCCAACCCACGGAAGTGTGCAGATGAAAATACCACTCAAAAAAAATATTACTCTAACAAAAACAAACTATGTAATTTGTCTGAAATTTACTCGTTACTTATATATATTTTATAGTGAATTTCATAAATCTTCCTATAAAAAAATAATTTAGGCATATTTGTAAAAAATATGCCTAAATTATCTTGCATCTATATTATTTAACAAATAACAAATCTATATTATTAAACAAATATTAAAAAAAACTTATTTTGTGTAATAGAATTATTATCGAACTCATGCAAAAAACCTGAAAGTCTACTGAATATGCTACTCGTATCACGATAAAGTGTAGAAGATATACAGCACTATGAAATTAAACTCTTCAGTCTACTGGAGGATCCTATAGCCACTTCACTTTGATCCTCGGATTTTCACCTCCAGTCACTGCCAATCAATCACGGCTAAATGCTTCCCGGTATCTATCGACCCATCAAATTGCAATCTATAAGCTCTAACAGTTAAGCTCTCGTTTTTTAGCAGTATCTACTATGAAGCCGAGTCTGGCCCGTCGGAAGATTGTCAAACTCTCAAACTATGATATCTCGGTTCGAGTTCGAAAAAAAACACACACATGCTCTGAAGGCCACAATATCTGAAGACGTTTTACGTTCGTCAAACACCTCTTTGAAAGAGAAGGTCCCGAATCCCAACAGTAGTCACTTATAGCTGCTAATGATATATATTACAAGCTACCATACATAAATAAAAAACATACAGTCAGATGACAGCAAATTTTGGCCTGTTGCCTACCGTTCGCTCGATCAACTATATCGGTCAATATGTTTCATCTGACTGCGTTTTAATAGTGTTAGTCAATGTCCTATATTTATGTTCCTATTTATAAATATAAAGTGTTTAAGTATAGAATTTTGTTAATTTATAAACATTGAATATTAAGTTTCATCAATAAATCCTACTAAATGTGGAAGTTTGTGTGTAAGTGTATATGTATGTTTGTTACTTCTTCACGCTCATACAACTGAACCAATTTTAATGAAACTTGGTGTGAAGATAGATTACACCTTGGATTAAAACATTTATGTTACTTTTTGTCCCAAATTAACTTCACTTTGTTCCGGATTAACGTAGGGCACAGCTAGTTTAATATAAATTCACATTATACTCGTCAATATTTTTTTATTATATCGAGTTATGTTTACCTTTCTTCAGAAATGTAGCCCGAGTTATCCTTGTCCCAGCGTGATAATGCTGCCACGAGGGTCTCTTCAGAGTCCAACTCTAAAGTTCTGTATCCGAGTAGATGCACAAAACCGTCGAAATCTAAAGGATTGGGAGCCTGAAATCAAGATACAAAATTAATATGTTTACAATCCAGTGTTCACATAAATGGCGTATTTACTAAAAATATAATGTATTTACTATAGAATGACTAATTAATTGAATTTCGCTAAAATGCTAAGCTTCTGCTTCTCTCTCTCCTTGCCTTATCCCACTAGGTGGGGTTGGCACAGCAAATATTCCTCTCCCACTCTCCTCTATCAGCCGTCATCTCTACACTCACTCCTTTCTCTCTCATGTCCTTATTCACATTCCATCCATGTCTTCTACGGTTGGCCTCTCGCCCTATTCCCTTGCACTGCCATTTCCATACATCTCCTAGTAACATGCTTCTCCTCTCTACGCATCACACTAAAATGCTAAGCAAGATCACTAAATGCAATCCGTTGTGCTCAGGACCAAATCTATTTTAGTTTGAATGATCGGGTAAATTCCGCTCCGGATCCGGATCGTACCTGGCGCAAAGACTACCGCTATACAATGTGGCAATGCCACGAGCGTTATGGGTACCTTTCCGTCAGGTTCTGTCCGGAATGGTCTTTTAAAACAGTTTACCGATCCTATTTCTTATTATTTTAAATGTATTTTTTTATTTAATTTTAAATATTTTATTTTGTAATTAGGAAACCTTGAAAAATAGTGACGTGAACGTAGGCCAAGCATGCCCTAGTTATTGCACTAACTTAAACCTACAAAACGAATCGATACTTTAGTATGAGTAAACATAGGTACGAGTATGTACTATATTGTTGAACAAAAATTTTAATTGCGTTAAAATCTCAATGTTTTTTGGCTTTTGTACATTATTTATTTTCACGCAAAAGTCTACCAGTCAAAATATCTGACATAAATTCTCTGCAAGGCCTTCGAGTATTATATAATTTGGTCTGATGCCGGAACATTTAGAGCTAAGAGTTTGATGTAACATTTACCTACAAATCTGCTACTGTAAGCCCAACCCTTCTTAGTCCTACGAAATCTGGCGAAGCTTTCCCCTCTCGTCAAGATTATTTCGCAGGATGTTCTCTATGCAAATATAAATATAGAAAGGACATGCCCAATTTCATCTAGATATTATGGTGCTCCGTAAAACTGAATTTTGTTGTAGAATTAGTAGTTCAGTGCAATCCATGATTTGAATTGATTCTACGAGAATTTTTGGAGAAATTAATCAGAATACATAACTTATCATAAATGGAACATAGGATTTCGAACTCATTAAAATGAATTATTTTATTTATAACTTCAAATGATCCTTAAAATCAACGTTACAATTTATTGTTCCATTTTTATTACAAGAAAAAATTGTTATGTAAAATAACCGATATGTTTATTTTAACCGGCTATCTTGAATTAATTTAATGCAATAATTATGTAACTGTAGCGCTTGTAGCTTGGCAAGGTGATCTGACGCGATCATCGAAGCTATGTAGTCGATGCGGAAAGTGTTTGGATGGGTGACCATGCACAAGACTGTCGTTTCTAAAATTGTAGGTCCCGTCTGTTAGTCTAAGTACAAGAAGTCATTAAACCAAGCCAGGCTTAATAACGAGCTTGTAAACCTTTGAGCGGCTTGAAAATTCTCGACACCAGAGTTTTCTTAGCTCATACGAAGAAGAAGAAGATTATGTATATACATAACATAATACAGTTTTAAACAAACTAATAAGTAACTTGGCCTGGCCAATGCTTATGAAGTAACCAACGCAAGGCCAATATTATATATAAGTCGGCCATAAATTCTGGTCGCATAGACAATTAGCCAGCTGGCACACGTTATCTGACACTCGTGTGATAGGTTTAGCAGCGGAGCCATGCTGTGTTGATAGTCTGGTTTATTGCCGCAAAGCCAGTCGTTGTTTTTATTTAGTCTGTTAAGTTATTTCAAAAATATTTGATACAAACTTTGTTTAAGTTTGGGTAGTAAACAAAACTATATTGTTATCCGTTGGTATTATTATAGGGAAAACTAAAACTATGTATACTTACTAAAACAACTGTGAGTGTTATTTTTTCAAACATTTTTATTTTTTCAACGAAACTAGCTCAGTGTTTAGGCTAATTTTCTTAGAAGAGCTAAAACTCTATGAGTTTATCTTATTAAAAGAAGGTATTGGAGCAATGTTGCTCTGTTTTTTTTAATTCTACTTAGCATAAGCATAAGTAGTCCACAATACGTTCCCACTGCTGCTACTTGGGGCTTTCTCTCATAAAGAAAGAGAGATATAGGTCATAGTCCACCAAGCCGGCCAAGTCCGGGTTGGTGGATGACACACGTCCTTAGATATTGTGATCCTCAAACGTGTCGGGATTTTTTATCGTCGAGCCAGTGCAAATCAACATGTAACTTTAAAAAACAAATCATTGTAGTAGGGCTGGGATCGAACCAGATTGAAAAGCAGACGTGTCCCATCGAGCCATGCTCGTTTTAACGTCTTATTTAATTTAAAATCAATAGGACTATTGAAAATGCTATATTGCCTATCTTATATGCTTACTTCAGCTAACATGTTCTTAACAGCGTTATCATCAACTTTGTCTCCAAGGCTGACGAGAGTGGCTCGTAGATCATTGTAGTCGATACACCCATCTCCATCCATGTCGAAAAGAAGAAAAGCCTGGAAATTAAAAAAAAATAATAGTAGTTTCTCTGAACAGTAGAAGACCTCGCGATAAAATTTTTTTGGAACATCAAAATTAGCTTTTTATCTATCCTCAAGACATCTGTATAAACGTGTGTAGCTACTTTAACAAAAATAAGTGATTTTATTTTTTTCAACTACTAGCATCACGCCCCGTCTTCGCACGGGCTCTAAAATAATCTAAGTTGCAAAAGAAATATCTTAATATAGCTTACCAACGGTAAAAGAAAGTCTCAAATCGGTCCAGTAGTTTAGTAGCCCATTCGCGTCAAACAAACAAACAATCAACTTTGACTTTGACTTTGACTTTTATCAAACTTTTCCTCTTTATATTATTGTTTCAACTATGAACAAAGCCACAAAACGGTTCAACGTGTGGCAGCTACATTAATCTTTCTCGCGTGTCCAATTCAAACCTAAATAAACAGAGTTATGACATGAAGCTACAGCACGAACAAAAGAAAAACACATAGTCCATCTAACTCGTTCACTATGGAAAGTCTACAACAAAATTTTCACATATTTTACTACAATTTCCCATTACAAACAAAGACCAAAGGCACAAAAATCTTCTACCTGCTTTTCTGCAATAGTCAATAAGGCCAATTGTTTGACAATGTTATTATCTATATTTTTCTCTTCAAAAAGTATTTGATAACAAAACGGTGAATTTAAGACTTGCACAGCAATCATTTATCAAACGAGATAGCAGTTCTAATGTTCAAAACTAGATGTCGTGTGAGTTGACATACACATTGACAGTTCTTTTTCCTGAAATGTAAAAGTTGAAATTGGTGTAACATATCGTTGTGGTTTGGCCCAACCATAGACGATGTCTTTTTCCTAACGTACATATTTTATTTCCAAAATAGACATAGGCATTAATATGTTTATGTATACATTTTAATTGACAAATACAGTATTTTAACTTTGGGTCGCTATAGTATTTTTAACAAACCACTTTTGCTCTAAGGCATTCGGAATATCATTAAAAAAATGTTTCTTACAAAAACAGCTCGTTGCATGGTAAAGTTTATGGAAACGCAAAATTCGATTTTGGTTTGAGATTTTTGAAAGTTACCAGTCTGGATACTAATCAGTCAAGAATTTCAAGTTTTTAGTTTACTGAGCCACAAGAAAAGGCATCCAATACTTCACAATATTGTTATACTAAATCATCCATCCATTTGCATGAGATGTTGCGGCTATTTATTGATTGATACTCGTACTCGTAAAGCCATAACAGTGTTACTACAGCAATACTAAAAGTCAAGAAATAAATGCTTTTAAAAAAGTACTGTTAGATTGAAAACTAAATTCCCGTCTTCTATTTACCTCTTTAAGCTCAAATATTTTATTCTCGTCCATCTCAGCTTGAACATTGGGCGGAATGCACAGCGCTTCTCTTGCCCTAGAGGCGGATCGGGACCGCTGCGGGATTGCTATTTCCGATCCGCTTTCCGCTATCCCACTGCTGAAATAAAAGTAATCAGTGCTGTTTGAATTCCTTCGGTGTGCGAAGATCGTAATGAATGCTGCTTTGGTGGGAATGGTATACAAATGGAGCAAGATTCTAGGGCACAATTGCATAGTTTTTTTGTAAAAGATTAAAACTAAATACACCATATTATTAAGTATTAACTATACATTAAATAATCTATATGTATAGATACATGTACTAAACACGTATATGTGAAACTGTGGAACTCATTGCCGGAATCCCTGTTCCCTCTGAACTATAACCTTACTGTCTTCAAGGCGAGAGTGAATCGGTTTCTTCTAGGCAAGCGCGCTCCACCCTAGATCGCAACATCACTTAACATCAGGTGAGTTTCGATCAAGCGCTTGCCTATCCATCATAAAAAAAAAAAAAAAAAAAAAATGGTTTGGTAAAATATTATAAAGAATGTTTTTTTAACATATTTTACTACTTTAAGATGCTGATCCTAAATATAAATTGATTTACCAAGTTTCAATCAAACGAATTATAATAATAATAATAAGCATTTATTTTAAGTATAATTTACACCCATTTTACATATAAATTAAAATAAAGAATTACTAAGCAAAATGGTCCAGACAAAAAATGTAGATATTCTTTGAACAATAAAAAGTAAGAATAACCTATACCTATTTAATAATGTTTATTGCATGTTCACTAACTTTTCGTTTATTACCAAAGTAAGTAATTCGTTATCTTAATAATACCTACCTTTAAAATGTGGTAGAAATATATATCTATACTATCTTATCTATACTATCTTATTCAAGAAAGTTACTTATTTACCTTCATTTGTAAGATCTTAATACTGGAAATTTAATATTCGTTATTTCTACTGATGGGTATTTTAGAGAACAATGAATATTTTGTCATCCTTAATTAATTATTTCGCTCCGAAATTTCTTCTTCAATTGTGAAGGATTGTAAATTTTACTTACAGCGAACCGAAAGCTTGTTGTTTTGTTACGGGGGTTCTGCTTACTTCAAAGCAAGACATCGTCAAAGTAAATAATTTTGCGAACAAGATGCAAACCAAAGTATGTAAATAAAATTGATTTTACTCCTAATCAATATATTTTTCAATTGCTAAAATACACAATTTTAATTTTTTTTTTTAAGAACTAGCTACACCTCGCTGTGATACCCACGTTAATCCGCACACAAAACAAGTTAATCCGGAGTAAAAAAGCCTATGTGTTAATCCAAGGTCTAACCTAGCATCACACTAAATTTCTTCAAAATCCGTCTTGTGCGTGAAGAAGTAACTAGCCTACACATTTACACACAAACTTTCGCATTTATAATATTACGGTAAGCAATCAATGAGTAACAAAAGTTTATAATATTAAAAAACTAAGTTAAATTTAAACTCAATTTTGTTAATACGATCGTAATATTGATTTACATTAGATTTGAGGGTGGTCAACAATATTTGCAACTGCCCGAGATGTCTTTTTGCGTTTTACACTCGACTCTGGATGAGAGCTGAAAAAACAACTGACAAATATATGACAAGTCAGTTGATCGATGACAAGCACCTCCATAGGTCATACCTTCTTTCAATTGGGCAGTTTTACCATCCAGTGTATGTGTGTGTGTCAACACCCATTCAAATCCCACTTTACATAGAAGAACTCAAAGTCAAAGTCAAACCATTTATTGCAATATTATGTCACTTTACAGTTACATAATTACCCATAAGGCATTGCAATTATTTACTGGAGATGAGCAACCCTGTTAATTCATTATTTTTTAAGTGTTCCGTCAGTTAAAAAGTCTTATATTTTATAATTACTTTTTGTCTCTCATCCGAACAGCTCTGTCTTGGAACGGCATTGGTAGATTTATTGGCCTCCTCTTAACTATTTACTAATTTAGAGCGGTACATCACCACTGCATCATTTTTATACAGTCTACTATGCTCCCATTGTCTGAATATCATTTAACTAACACTATTAATTTAGATTTTTTAAATTAAATAAAATATTAATTATTAATATAAAATATTAAATTTACCACCAAATAAAACAAATGACCTCGAAATTTCAAAATAAATATACTCGTACTAAAGTAGGCAAATGTACTTACTCGCCAGTGGCCAACGAACTTAAAAGATTTTCCTTGAACTTCTTAATTTCATCGCGTGAGTCTTCGACCTGAAGAAGGTTGCTGCTACGACGGCGCTCGGTTTTGGGTTTGTTCTGTAAAGTTTCAAAATTAGTAAAAATATATGTTAATTCATAAAATAAATGTCCTACTTTGACAGTTCAGCACTTATGGATGAACCAGCTTTGTTTTGCCTTATTAATAAAACGTTTCAAGAAAACTGACATGCCAGTTGTTGCAGACATGTCGTTAATTGACAGTTATGTAAAATTCCATTAGGATACATTATAATAAGTAAAAATTTAATATTATCGTCAGCCATAATTCATTCAGTTGAATAGCCTATGTGTTTTTCGGATGTAAATGTGTTTATTAAAAATTCATTCGATAGAAAAAGGAACATACGATTTCATACATTCATAGAAACTTTCAAGTTTGTAGGATAATTTATGCGTAAATATTATATTTAGCATACACGATAACAAATCCTACAGGAGTTTATGGTTGTTTGCTTATGTTTTCACCATAAAACCGACGCGTGAAAAACGGAAAAGTTTGTACTGAGCCAGTTTTATTAATAATAATAAACTTCCTAACTAATTAACATAAAGTTTTTTTTTGACATGTATAATTTTTATTATATTTATGGACCTTAATAAAGTGATTTGATATGTTCAGAAAAAAATATGATCCTGACTAATTAACTAACTAACTAATTTTACTCATAAGAAGAAACTAACTACTTTTAGGATTATCGTTCATTTCATTATTATAATTTTTTAGATTAGCAATCATATTTTATAATAAATACAAATTAAGCATTAAATATTTTGAACACCTACATACTTACTCTTCTCAATTTTCACGAATTTGCCGTTAAATATTTTTTTAAACAAAGCACAGTGAATCGTTTCCGAAAATAAAATGATGGCTTGCTCGATAAATAATTCTTCCGCGAAAATGTATCGCTGGAACTTAGCGAGAAATAAATTTAAACTCTCAAGTAATTTTCCGGTTTGGATCCACAGAGAACTTTATGAATTTTGGGCTGTATTAGCACAATATTTTTTGGTCAGAGATTTAAATGAGTTCATTTAAATCTCTGACCGTACCGTACGTACCTGAATTCGAGAAGCTTCTATGCTACATGTATATGTATGAATATGCTATATATTATAACTAGCTGACCCGGCAAACGTTATTTTGCCTTAAGTAAAAATTCAAGGGCGAATAACCCTTAACACTTAGGGGTATGAAAAATACATAGCAGCCAATTCTCAGACCTACTGAATACGCATATAAAATTTGGTAAAAGTCGGTCAAGCCGTTTCGAAGGAGTACGGTAACTAACATTGTGATATGGAAATTTTATATATTAGAAGTAATTGTTTTTTAAGCTATGTTTTTGAATTTATTACCGATTACGATTTAAAGTGAATTTTTTGCCATTGACTTTGCCTTAATTCGAGTACACCTTGTCTCTGTCAATTTTCAGCACCTTGGATTTCGCTATCACTTAAGATTTAACACAACACTACAGTAACTCGATTGGTTTGGTCCTTTGAAGTTTTCTTATATCATAATATTTGTATTTGAATAAATTGTAGTTGATTTTTCAGGGGGTTTTAGGGGCATAGGTAAACATGCTAAGCTAAACGCTTTTTTTATTTATTTTATTACCTGTGTCTCTGCTTCAATGTGGTCCTCCTCCATAGCTAAGCTTAGTTTGCACAACTCTTCCCAACGTAATGTTTTTGCCGACTGGACTCAAACGATTCCAGCCCACATTAAAGATATAATTATTTAGATTAATTAACTTTGCATACTCGTCCGAGTTAATTATTTATTTCCAGAGCGGATGCACGCAGATTTCAAGATTGCTGGGACGTACGCCACAACTAATTAATCTGAAACTGTTGTAGAAGCGAATATGATGGTGCATTTACTTACGAGTACTGTTTTTTAGGGTTTAAATATTTTTGATGTGAAACATCTTTTTTTTTATCTTTGATAGGTTAGCGTTTGACTACAGCTAGCCTAATGTAAAACTGCACTGCAGTCTACGGTGTGGCACGCATACCGTAGGAGTGCGCACGTAGAAGATACCTATTAACTCTACTTTTGAAGGCCCTCGGATGATACCTCTCAGGAAACAGAGACTCAGTTATTGAGTTCCAAAGTTCTAATTCTATAGCCACACGTAAAACCGATTTTTGTTGTGGCGGCGCGTCGCCACGCTATAATATGATGGTATAGGGAGACACTGCTTTCTTCTTAAAACAAACGAATTATGTAGTCACGATTTGGAATACATTCGTAATTTTTAGTATTTCATGAAAATAAATGTTTATTCAATAAATAGTCATCGTTATCTGGCAAACTAATCGTTATATTTTATTTTATCATTATGACATATTTAGTTCCTATCACAATATTATGTTCTTTCCTATATATTACTAAATAATGTCGATGTTTCACATCAGCCAGGCGTCTCGTGACGGCTCAATTTTTTTTTTTTACTTTAATTAGTGTTTCATGATATTTTCACTGGAATAGATTTTATAGATTAAGTACCCTGTTATTGTTTTAATATTTTTTTAATGTATATTTCTACTTCTTTTTACGTCATAAAATTTTACGAGTACTAGCTGTTATCGCGGAGCAAGATAGATTATGTTTATTTCATAGCACTAGTCGAAACTTAACTTTTAAATATATAAGTGATAAGGTTGACTTGAATTGAAATATTTTTGTGACGTGGTCATATATTGTATTTCTGTGTATATTGTAATAGATACAATAGTATAGTGAACTCATGCCATTTTTTGTGCTGTGTTTGTATGCAACACTAAATCTGGTATATATTTGATCGAAGTAGTAAGTAAGTATATATTAGATCGAGTAAGTAAATCCACCAGTTATCTTCTAAACTTTAAAGATTTCCAGGTCAGTGGATTTCTTGTTGTTTGTGCTCCGTTTTCGTGTTTCCACTTGCCTGCAAGTGAAAGGGTAGAATGGCAGACTTAGAAGGGAATCTCACATCTGATTGTTTCAAGTAGAGACTTAACTTCTACCTTTATCCTTTAAGTTTAAGTTGACCTGACCAATTTTAGTAGACAGCAGGCTTTATTCTCTCAGTTTGAGTTGACTTTACTTCTGATTTTGTTGGATTTGCTCTCCACTCTCACCAGAACGGTAACAGATTTTAAGACTCACCTATTAACATCATCTCTAAAATAAGCCTGGTAGAAATCACCATAGGTGATAAGGCCGCCATTGTACTTTACTTTTTAGTTTTTAATTTTTAAATATGTTAATTTTTTTGGTAGTACAATAAAGAAAGATATATTCTATAAGCTTATATTATTTAGTTGGATGTTATTTTAAATTCTTTCACTTTAATACAGGTAGTTCATATTTATTTCGCGAAATTAAGTTTCTTAATTATTTAAAAAAATTGTGAATGCTACGTATACTAATACTAATAAATATTAGATATAATCTAATTTAATAACCATGACTAAGTTAATGAAAGCTCAAAAAGAAGAGTTTAGCCTGACAAGTATATCACAAATTATGATTTTTATTTGTATTTTTTTTTGTACAAATTCTTTGCTAAAAACACTTTAAAATCAGGTCAATTACTACTAGGTTCGATCAGCTTTTTCTGGTGTCTTGCAAAATGTAAGTTTTCTTCTAAACAACTCCAAATAGCAACGATTAAGATAAATTGAATACGGACGGAAGTAAAGAGTTTGCCAGATTGCATTTAACCATCCTTTGGCATCGGAAGACCTCAATTTATATTTGTAACTGCAATCGAGTGTTCGGCAAGCTTGCTTTTTCTCTGAAACCGGATAGTGTACGGGCTTAAGTTGATAGGTTACTACCTCAACAAATTGCATCCGTTATAAGGGGTTTAGAAAGCAACGATTCGATTCGCGCTATTTTGGTAAGTGTTTTCCGAATCGTTCACTTTAAGTAAGTCTTTTTTGTCAGTAATTTGAGAGATAACATTATAAAGAAAGAAGAAAGACGAAAGAAAAATTATTATTAAGAACACATCAGATCATTTCAGACACATAAGACACATACAAGTACATACATATACATTATTACAAATAACATAAAACAAACATGAAAAAAAAAAGAAAGACAGCATAGAGTATGTGTCCCCTAGCGTCCGAAACAGGTCAGCTCTCAGTATAAACGCTACAGATTTCTCTGCAGCACTGATTTTTAGGACCAACCTTTAGAAACTCGTGGGGATACAGATGAAGAAGAAGTGAAGATAAAAGAATAGCAAACACATAATAAGACGACAAGTAAGTAAGTACTTGTGTATGGGTACACAATTAAAAATATGACTCAGGTAAATTATTGGATAAATAAAATAAACTTAAGAAATTTCTATTATAATCAATATACTCATCATAATTTTCAATTGAAAGTATACATGCATATTTATCAATTTATTTATTTTCTCAATGACCTTAAAACATTACCATAGCTATTAATAAAATTAGATATGGCAATATCATCAGAAAATCAGACCACAAACGGCCTACAGTCTAGAACTAAAATAAACTTTATTTCCCAACAAAATGATAATCATACAAATAGGAGCGAACAAACCATTATCTCGGCAAAAACAAAATAACATCACTTTTTCGAGGTATACGGATGAGCTGAGCAAATGACGTCATAAAACTAAATGGCGAGATTAAATTATACGCCTCCATTTGCTATGGTGACGACTGGCGGTGTTTAGGAAATGCGTTGTTTATTTTTGACAAGCATTTCCTTGAACGAGACTTTCTAACAATAGACGTTAACTGAATAAAACAATAGAAACAAGATTAGAAATACAGTGTCAATGTTTTCAAAGATAATTTAAGCTTTGTAGATTAAGTGAAAGAATCACAACGGCGGCCATCTTGGATTTGAATTTATCGTAATGTATGTGTTCTTCTAATACCAATAGATTCCTTGTAACAAGCATAGGCAGCCCGAAGCTAGCCGCAAGAGATAGTCACATCGCCAATAGATGGCGCTAAGTGAAAAACGTGACAAAGCTGAATCGCGCATACGATATTTTCGTAACATACGGAACTTTCCGCACTCACCGCACTTTAATTTCATAATCATTCATATTCATTTCATAATCATCATAATTATACTATATATTGTATCGGTGTTAGTATACTATCAAAAACAGTAACACCGTTGACGCATCGAGTATAAAATAAAACAGTTACCAAATAAAATACAGATCTCTTGTCCTATTTGAATTTAAAGTACTGTGTTCAGTAAATTATATAAAGCTGCATCGTATGTAAATCCCCTCTACTTTAGGAAGATTAATGGCTACAACATTACAAATGTAAGACGATTATGGTATTAAACATGAAACCGACACTCGCGTGCACTGAATAAAATATCATGCAAGTATCAATGCTTTATTGTTTTTGTACAGTGCATATTTTATTCAATTTTTAGCTGTTTGCTTAATGAACATTTCTGTATCGTAGTTTCCATTTTCAATAATAAAGTTTCAGGAAGAGAATCTGAAACATTCTGTATATTTCCTCTTCTTCTTCTTCTTTGTATGAGATAAGTGGCCAAGCTCTGGTGACGAGAGTTTTCAAGTTGCCCGAAGGCCTCTGACTTGGCTTTGTTCGCCAAACTTGTTAACAAATTCTCAGTCAATTTTCCATTTAAAATCCTAAACCTCTGTTTAATCGATAAATCCGAATACCAAGTTTGGAAAGTCTGGCGTATCATTTAGCCTAATTGTACCAGTAACTATCGTTTCGAGGCCTACCGTTTCGGCAGCTCTAGCCCAACCATGGCCAACTTTGGTTGAACCACAGCCCTTCTATACTTGTCTTGAATTTAGAAGAGAGTGTAAAGATCAAGTAATTTTGGTGGTGTTATTCCGTTTCGGGACGGAATCGTTTTCCCGCTCATTATCGTTAACAAAAGGATTGTATTCGATTTACATTTCATCGATGGGCTCTCGGGTATCGTGCATGTTGGCGTCAATTCAACTTAACGTATGGGAATTGAACGAATGCGAAATCGTGTAGGATTACATTATGCTATAAATTTCATAGGATCGCTTCCTTATGCCTTGTTTTGAAAAAAATATATGGTTTTATCAATTTGAAATCTTAATAAAACATACTCTAAGACTCTATGAATGGTCTAAGGAGTCTCTCTTCTTCAAAAGCCTTACGCTTTGTTTTGGTTAAATTAGTTTTATCATTGTCAACTTTGAAATTTTCTAAAAGAGACTCTATTAATGGTCAAAGAAATCTTTCTCTTTATAATCCAATTTTCTAAAAGAAAAAGGAATCCCAATTTTAATGTTCAAAGCGAAGGCCGCAGGTAGAAAACCGTTTCGATTACTTTACAATCTGAAATTAATAAATATTTTATATGGTAGTAAGTACAAAAAACTATAAACAAAAAATAACCGCCATGTTGGGTTTAAATAAGTGATTTCTAACTTCTGAAACCATACGCTACAAGTAATAGAAACAAACTACCCGAGGTTTTCATTCTGCAATAACGCCAGAATCTTATTTGCACACGGATTTGGCATTCTAATTATGCAAAGATTCATTCGGACGATACGTAAGCGGGAACGCAAATGGTGCCACTTATTAAGACCCATCTAATTACAGATTTGGTAGATATCCTGCCCGTGTTTGTTTACAAACGCACATCCCTTTCGGGTGTGAATGTGGAACGTACATATGTATAAGTAAGCGAATCCGTAATCAAAAACTCTTTTGTTACAAGGTTTTATATTATAGATAGATACATAGATAAACACTTAATTAGAACACTTAAGCTGGGTTGCAGCTAACTTTAGCATTGTCATAATGTTAAAGTACCGGTTAGCCAATTAAATGAGAAAAGTGGTTGAGCCCATCTTAAAAGATCTGTTGATACATTGACAGTTGTCATATTCTTAATACCATGTAATATGAAACAAAAACCTAAGCAGTTTAGTTTTGAAAAGAAGCTAAGTAAATGTTTGGGGTACGCAAAATACATAAATGATTTATCGTTGGTAGCCAACAAAGACCTCGTATTTATAATCATCTTATAAATAAAATTTCCATGTCACCATGTTAGTTACCGTACTCCTCCGAAACGGCTTGAACGATTTCTACCAAATTATACATGAGTATTCAGTAGGTCTGAGGATCGGCTACTATCTATTTTACCCATACCTCTAATATTTAATTTTTTTATTAAAAATATATAATTAATAAAGCAAAACAACTTTTAACGGGTCAGCTAGTTCTCCATAAAAAAGAGTGTTATTGTTATTCAAAACCTAACACAATATTTACATTTTGTGTATCTGCACCATTCCAGATTCATTTCAGTTTTTTTTATTTACTGCAATTGCAATTTACACTACAGCGTACACTCATGAATCACAAGTAAGTGCCTCTTGCAAGCTGGTGGAGCATATTTTGTCTCGTTTATTCTCAATTTTCTCCAGAGATTACTATCATAGCTCCGAGCAAGACTAGTTGAAATAGTAAAAAAAGTCTAAAAGCTGCAACGAACCTCGGGCGAGCTATTTTTCTTTGGTCTTCTCTCACGTTTCTTGTGTTAATTTTATGTTTCATAGTCCGGGGAAATTCTTAGTTTAAAATTCACTTTTATATTTACATTGGAGATTAATGTTGGCTCATGGAGCGTGTACTTTACAACTTTAATATATTCTGATTTATTTTATTTTAGGAGAGGTTTAATAATATGTTACAAAAATTTGTTGTATTGACAACATCTCGTAATTTTTTTTTTTCATTTCACACACGGCTAGTTGACCCCATATTGAACCATTTCTAGTTCGTATTATGGTTATTAATACAACAGATATACTACACAACTGATAAACACAACTGATATATAGATACAAGTACATATTTAACACCCATTGACCGATAGCCAACAAATTTAGTTCAGCACAAAGATGTTGGCCGTGCCGGGAATCGATCCCGGAACCTTCTGATGGCAGTCCGGCGTGGTAACCATTACGCCAACGAGGTCGTCAATGTGTAGAAGGATATGTATTTTCATTACCCACGTTTTTTGCCTTTGAAAATAAGTTTTCATTTTTTATATCCTAGAAACAACGTGTTTTGTAACAGAATATCTTGGCTGTAGCAGATTACTATCTGAAATTTGTTCAAGCTATTGTTCCCTAAAATTGTTTTCTTTCCGTTGACAATACATCGCCAGCTTTTCATTTCAGCGTCCTAGATATCTTAGTTGTTTTTAGTTACGGAAAATGTTGGAAAACTTGTTTCTTACACCTACATATGTTACGAAATAGGCAAATCAAAACATCAGAAGAATTCACGGATTAGCGCAAACTATGAGTTTGTTGCGCTGTCCGTGGAGACTTTAAGCCCGTGGTCGTCCGACACAAAACATTTTTGTAAAGACTTTGGGAAGCAGTTGGTCCTCGCTTCTGGAGATCCAAGAGCTGGCAGCTATTTCTTACAAAGACTAAGTTTAGCAGTTCAACGGGGCAATGCTGCCAGCCTCTTGGGAACTCTGCCCCGCAGCGACAGCCTGGATGGTGAGATTACTTTAATTTAAATTGTAGTGTTTTGATTTTTCTTGTTCTCTTCGTGTTATCTTTATGTTTGTATAAGTATAACCCGGAGACCTCCGCTAAGCACAGAGGCAGATCACCGGGGGTTTTAGTGTGTAAAAATCATACATAACCTGACTGCGTCCCATCGCGTGCGTCGTAGCCGGGTATCTTGTTAAAGATTTCCGCCTCGTCAACAAAAAAAAAATTAGTCAAATGCGAGTTGGGTTGGCGCATCAAGGGTTCCGTACCATTGTTGTATGGGAGCCTCTCTTAAATATTTATTTTATTTAAATTTTATAATTTAATTTGATAGCTAATATAGTTTTATGTATTTATTATTAGTTATTGATTTATAGCAAAAAATACGAAAAAGAAACGTTCATTGTACGGGAGCCCCTTTAATATTTTCATTTTATTTATTTTTAGTATTTGATTTTATAGCGGCACGGGGGATACATATCTTGTGAAAGTTTCAGCTTTCTAGCTATCACGGTTTCTGAGATACAGCCTGGAGACAGACAGACAGACAGCAGAGGCTTAGTATTAGGGTCCGGTTTTTACCTTTTAGGTACGGAACCCTAAAAAGGGCCACACACACACACACACACACACACACACTACATATACACCAACTAAGTACGCAAGTTCCCACTCAGATTTACTGTTTTATCGACAATTAAATTTGTGTTCCATGTTATGGTTAATACTATTTAATTAACTTGTGAATTGTCAACCAATGAGTTTTAAATTTCATTATAAATATATGAAATTATTTATCTTTTAAAACATTTAATAATGTATGTCAATTACTTTATATCCATAGTAATTAACTGTTTGGACATTCATAATTGTTTAATTATACTGATTTGTGTGTTCAATTTTATTATTATGATTAAACAAATTATATCACAAATTTAACATTTATTAGATATATGATATGAAAGATTATGAATATGTTTCAGAGACAGTTTTTTGTCAATATTTTTTATGTGTTTTCTAACGTATTGGTCCACTACTAAAACTCGCGAATTACGTTAGAATACCTATAGAAGTAGTCCACCTAATGGGTAAAAAGTGACAAAAATATTTTGATCACACATTACCAATTCTAATTACGAAACATATTTATTTTAACTTTCAGACAAAAACGAGTGTGGCTCGGTGGTATAAACGTGTGCTTTTCAATCAGACGGCCCCTGGTTCTATCCCGGTCCTACACCAATGACTTGTTTTTCAAGTTATGTGTGGATTTGCACTCGCTTTACGGTGAAGGAAAACATTGTGAGGAAACTAACACGTTTGAGGACTGCAATTACCGAAGACGTGTGTTATTCACCAACACGCACTTGGCCAGCGTGGTGGATAATGACTTTTAGCTCTCTCCTAATTAGAGAAGGCCCCGAGTCCCAGTAGTGCGCTGCTTATGCTTATGCAAAATTTCAGCCATATTTCACTACAAACATTCTGTGAAACGATGTATTTAATTAAAACAAACAGTAATAGCTTCCATCTAAACAAGATAATTTAATTTTCATTATTTTTATTGCGCGCTCAGAAATGCCAAAAATGAAGATCAAATATCAACAACGCTAGAACTTTGTTAGTTCAACACCCTTCAGTGAAAAATCCCGCCACAAATGCGCTGAAATAACAAACTTCTAAACTCGTATATATAACTTTATTCTCAGGCGTCAAGGGATGCACAAATTTGGAATTAAATTAATATTTTAAAGTCAAGGGCCATCGTTGGCTGCTATTACCTATACTGTGTTATGTAGCGTATGAAAACTGAATTCAGCTTCTAAAATATGAAAGTTAACTGTTATCAAGTACTTTTATGAGAAATGTTTTATTATTATTATGAAAAATATGTCGCCAAGACTTTATCAAGTTTTTTTTTCTACTTACAGCTAACTACACGAGTCAGCAACATTTTGGCCTAGGTGACGCATGACTAGTCTGGAACATCTGTCTCTCAAAGAGACTGCCAGAACGCACTGCTATATATAGCGTTGCGTTCTGGCACTTTTAGTTACTTTGATAAAGTCTTCCCAGTTGGCATACTAAATCAAATTCAAATCATTTATTGCAGTCTATGGGTTTTCAGGCTTAAATATATTATGCTTTTGTTCCGTATGTTTATGCCACACACAGATACTTCATACAGTACCCAAGACAACCAAATATAACGTACTTCAAAATTTAAGAGTCTTCTTCTTCTTCTTTTGAGTATGGCTCTCTGCGGTCGGTATGGCCACAATTTAGCCAAATTTTGGAGTCATTTAAGAACCGCACCATAAAACAATTGACGACATGTTGACTTTCAAACACGCACCATTCATCACTTCTCATGTGTATGTAGGACAAGTTATTTACATCACTTTACGATCATTACCTAAACATCAGCACAAAAGTGAGCTATGACATGTTATCTTCGTGCCACAGCTTCGTCATCTAAAAGTATGTAAGCTATAACTCTCGGGTCAAAATATAACCGTCCACAAAGTTTTGCCTATTTGGCCCCTAAGCCCTTTTGGTTTACGACTATGGCCACTTATGAATGGCAATGCTTACCCGCATGGGAATGCAATATACCTTAGTAAATCTCCGATAAGAAAAGATTTCTTATTTTCTCTTAGCTTTGTAAATATGTATGCTGTTTGGGAGGATAGAGTTTTGGATTTATTACTATTGATTGTAACAGATTTGGGTCACTTGTACTTATGTATATTATTTGACGACTTCGTTGGCGTAATGGTTACCATGGCGGACTGCCTATCAGAAGGTTCCGGGTTCGAATCCCGGCACTGCCGGCCGGCTTCTTAGTGCTGAACTAAATTTGTTGGCTATCGGTCTGGGTGTTAAATATGTATCTACAATATAAAATATGTATGTATGCATATGTATTATATCAGTTGTGTTAGCAACCATAATACGAACTAGAAATGGTTCAGTATGGGTTTAACCAGCCGTGTGTATATTGTTTATTCGTATTTTAGAGCATTAAATAAACATTTATTTCTTCTTAATAGTATGCATTTCACAAACTCTATTTCGAATAATGCCAACTAACTACTATTAAGAAATAATCCATTCGAATCAGTTTAAAATAAAAATCTAAAGCTAACCCAAAAAGCCTAGCCCTCTACCAGAACCCAACATGCTGGTAGCAGTACCACGTTGACAAGCAATTCTGAGACGTTGAATCAGGAATTCAGGTTCAGAACTTTTCAGAATATTCATAGAAAATAATTAGTCGGATTGATATTCATCTGTCCAGTATAATATTCTTTTGCGCTAAGAAGTGTGTATATATAATAAAATTAGCCTCAATATAACTATAACTACATACAACACGCACAAAGCCGACCATTATCATCCCAGGGATTGCGGCGCCATGTGAAATTTTAACAGGCACAATAAATCTGTCACCCACAACGGTCTGTAATGAGATACTGTGAATATAAAAATATAGGGGCACCTGCGATTTTTTTAATAAATGACGCAATTTTGACGAGGTCATTGGAGTGGAGCTCAGCCCTTATGATGAGTGACTCAAAGCGTGCTAATAGATTACATCGTAACTCAATGTCGGATGAAGAACTTGAGCTTTTGACTTGTGAAGATTGATTCATTAAACCTCTTTCTAAAGAGAAAAGAGTGCGTTTTGAATCCAAAATGTTTAGTATTTAATAGAAATAATAACTATTATTATGAACTAGTAGCATACGCATAAGCAGCCCACTATATACATTCCCACTGCTGGGACTCGGGGCTTTCTCTCACTAGGAGAGTGATATAGGCCATAATCCACCACGCTGGCCAAGTGCGGGTTGGCGTATGATACACGTTTTCGGGTATTGGGACCAAACGTAAAGAGAACAAAAACAGGGAACAGACTTAAATACATAAGCAGTTGTTTAAGCACACCAACAGAACCACTTTGAAGTTTAAAAATCTGTCACCAACTACTTAACTGTGTATTCCGGCAGCCTTGAGAACCAGATATACCAGACTAGGCATCCTCTACCTTAGGCTAGAGAGTCACTGACTCGTGTGCTAGGTGGCCAGCTGGTCAAATGCTTAAAAAAAGATACTTTGTTCAAATTGAAATCTTCCGTCATTTGCGGTGGTGAAAAAATTCCATTAAAAAAACTCTGAGTAAACGCCTTACACCTAAGTACAAAACAACAAAATGTAGAAGAATTTGTATCGCAATAATAATATTCATTTTATGTAAATCGCAGTACAGCCGGCTGCTAATATCCGGAGAGTAAATAATGTTAGAAGTGCCTTCCGCAAATCCCTTTCTTCCAGTTTTATAATGGCGGAATTTGGGGTCTACCATGGCAATGAACTGTGACTTAAATCACAATTACAAGTTGCATCTTAAACCCTCTAACGTGACACATAATGATTTATCAATCCTTCTGGTTTGCGAAAAATTTATGTTTTTTTAACGTGACACTTTAATTATCCAGCGAATAAGTAATGTTCTTAGATATAGGGATAATATAAGACACTTAATGCTCCAGAAATTAAAACAGGGGGACGGTTAGGAGGCACCGTTATACAGTGTTGAAGTTCCGAAAATCCACACGAATCGTTTTGCTTCCACATATATTGTGCGGACCATTAAACTCTTTGCCGGAATTCCAGTTCCCTCTGAACTATAAACTCACTGTTTTCAAGGCGAGAGTGAATCGGTTTCTTCTAGGCAAGCGCGCACCACCCTAGATCACAACATCACGTAACATCAGGTGAGTTGCGATAAAGCGCTTGCCTATCCATCATTAAAAAAAACCTTTTTACATTTTTAATTGTTTGATCTGGAAACTGTGTATCTCCCACACTTAAGACATACCTAAGTAACTTTCGGCAAGTTATGGAATTAAAAAAAATTGCTTTGCAATTTTGTATAAATCAGTTGAATGTTAGTATTGTTTTTCTAGCAAAATAATATAAGTTCTAATCTAATCTAGGAAAAGAAATTGATTAAACGATCTGACAAGAACGCAATACCAAAATATTTTACTCCTTCCAAGACAGATGCCATTTCACGTTTTTTGTGCCAAAAGTAGGTCCCCCAAGATCGTTGGCCACAGACCCAAGACAGAATGAAGAATGTCGGTGAAATATTGATTCTCCATCCCCTTTGTCTATCGCGCTCGCTGATAATTTTATAAATCTTCTCAGTCTCACAAATTTTATTGATGTTCGTTTCGCTATAACGACTTTAGGGCAAACGAATTTGTCATTTCGATCATCATGCCGGTTGACAAGACAAATTAGCTGCTGTATCCGTAAACAAAAAAGGAAAGTTTATAGCTATGAAATATGAATTCAGAATGACCGATATTGCTGTTGTTTTGGACTGTTGTGAATGAGCAACTTTTATATTAGAAATATCGCAAAATACGAGTAGATAGACCACTTTCGAGAATCTTGACTCTTTTGCGCTACGTCGTAATTAAATGAGCGGGATTTTTAAGTTCACATTAATGTTTAAGTGTTAAATTTCCACAATTCTATATGTTTTTTATTTTTATTGAGAACATTAACTAACGATTATATAAACTAAATCACACACAGGACACTTCTACGTGAGTAATGTCAATTCGAATTAATTATTTAGTAGTGTAATGTTCAATTAGAATTTTAATCAACAAAGCACCAGGCATCTGCCCAATCCTACTTATCACTTGCTGCATTTCTAAGCATACGTAAGCTGGTAGCATTACCACGTCCGGAAGCATTACCCAGTGTTATGAGGTCATATCTGAAGTGCTTTGATGTGGGACCCTAACACTCTGCTTCAAATATGCATGACCGTAATTTCACTTACAATCTCGACCTGCATTGCGTAGGGTTGCTACGACGACTTATAATATAATATTATTCTGTTACTCGAACTTATGTTCTTAATAGTACACTAGGTGCGCCCCGCGGTGTTTCCCGGAATAAAAGTAGCCTATATATGTAGCTTATGTGGTAATACAGGGTTTATACTACCTAGTCTTATCAAAATCGGTTTTGCCGGTCGAACGTGAAAAAGTAACAAACATATACACAGACATACACACTTATAAACTTTCGCATGTGTAAAATCAGTAACATACTATAGTATTATTATTTTAATATATGTATACTTAGGCAATTAAACTAGCGAAGAAAAAAAATAGAGAGGAGAATACTGCAGGACACTGAAAATTTCTATCTTTTGTCATATTGTACATATTATACTGGAGAAACCCTAATAGTATATGATTAATGTTTCATTAGTGGTTAGGGTAATAGCTGTGCAATGCTATGTGTGTGTGGGCAAATGACCTTTGCATTAGTGTGTATGTATTATAAATAAAGACAATTTTTTGTCCACGATAGTTAGACCTGTCATTAATCTTTTGCTACGAGAAAATTCTAACTGCTCATTGCACTGGTACAAAGTTTTTCATAATTTTTTTTGTAAATATTTTTATAATGTGCCATTAAATATACATACACCCTTTTATTTTTACTTTTTTATCACCAACTCCCTATTATGGTCATTTTAGTAATTTTATAATTTTTCACCCCGCTCGATAACTGATCAAATTACCCATATTGTTTTAGCTGTAGGCAAAACAACGATTGCCGGGTCAACTAGTTTTATATAATTTAGTCCTCGGTGACCTAATTCTATAGGTTTTAACTGTACAAAGTGTTAGGGTATTGGTGCATGGACTAACTCAGGTATTGTTATATAGGCTTTCGGCGGTTTGGCGCTGGATCCGTATTATTTAGAGGTTAATAAAGCACCACTGACTCGTAGTGTTAATGGTTGGTTTAAAATTGCTTTGTGTTACTTCAGCTAGACCAGGACAGAAATGTGTGGGGATCATTGAGGGAGACCTTTGCCCAACAGTGGGACAATATAAATAAGATAAAAATCTATGTGAAATGTATACTTTACAATATAAAGATGGTATTTACTTAGTCATACGGTGGTGACATGGACAAGATCTCGGATTAACAGTTTTTTTAATAACTTATAGACCGTCTAAAATACGATCCTAAAAATATTTATACTTATTTAAATACCAATCAGACTTATAAAAAAATAATTGCTCTGCTTTTTAATTGCTATTAAATTTTAAATAATTTTATTTCATTAATAAAACATAACATAATTAATGTTAGACTATATCTAATCTAAAATTAATTAATGTTAAACTATAACTAATCTGAAATAATTAATGTTAACTATATCTAATCAAAAATACCAGGTGCCAGTGGGAAGAGTACATAAAATAAGTAAATACTTTGCTCATCGACTTAAGTACAGTACAATATTACTTAATCCGAAATTAAGTTTGAATGATGAAATAACTATATTATACTTAGTAGCCATTGAAACCTCTATGGTATTTTTGTAAACCAAAATTATAACCCTCAAAACAAAAACACGAGTAATTAATGAAACGACAATAGAATCTGATCAAATAACTCTCTAAAATGACATCGGACCTGGCTTGCTTTTACAGTCCACCATTTCAGATCGGTTAATTTCTACCCGCGCTCGAATTTTCAGGTCATAAAGGTCGTCATAAAACACCAGGCTTTGTGGTTCGAAGACATTTCCACTGGAATCGAATGTGGGTTCAGCAGTCATGCATTTTATGTTAATGATCGTACCAGTATAATCGAGGCATGTGGGGTTAAAACATCTGCAGGAATATTAAGATAGTAAATTCTGTGGTGCAAGCGAAAAGGCTTGTGCTGAATTGTTTTTCATTAGTTTTCGTAACTAGTATAGTTTTGAGTCATCAATATTATTATTCTATCAACAAAATGGGAATTTAATTTATTATCTGTAATCTTTACGGCAATTTAAATTTACGTACAATGTGTATTGCAACCTAAAAGTCTGCACGGCTGAAATGGTATTGGGCGGGACATGTCAGTTGAATGTCAGGTGACCGCTGGGCGAAGGTCTCTAAAACTTGGGTACCGAATACGAAACGACCATGCGGTAGACTTAGGCAAAGGTGGCGTCATGATTTAGACAAACATGACATAAACTAGGCCACCAAAGCAGAAGACGGGGCTGTTTGGAAGAAAGAAAGAGAGGCCTTTGCCAAGCAGTGGGACACAATAGGTTGAAAATAAAATAATAATGTACTGCAAGACTACAAAGTTGCGCCTGTAGTTCGGCCAGCTTAGGCGATCTAACGCGATCATTGAGGCTAAGCAACTTCGTCCTTCGTCCTTCAACTGTCGTTTTAAAGTGGCATTTTCATCTGGGATCTTTCGCTTCCGTGGGTCAGATGACTCGTTATTGTCGTTGTGTTGTAGGTCCCGGCAGTTAGTCTTAGAACAAGAAGTCGTAAACACAAGTACGAGGCCTTCGTGTGGCTTGAAAACTCTCGACACCAGAGCTTGGCCACTTAGCTCATACGAAGAAGGAGACTAGAAAAAATACATGTTTTCGAAGAAGCTTATTTTTGTGGTTGAAGTCCATTTGTAAAGAATTGGAAAGAATCGCAATTAAATTTTAAAATAGCATGTCGTATGTGTCATGCACAATAATATTTTATTTAAAACACACTGTCCGGAAATAAAGTATTACGGCGCTGACTGCACCTGACTTATGTATAATTCTGCCGCAGAATATGAGCAGTCACCACACACGAACAGCTGGCTCTGTATGCATAGGATTGCAAACCTCGTTACCATGTTGCTTTTGTCTTTTCCAAATGGGGAAATGGAATTGCGTGCGAAATTGCGTGCTAATTAGAAAACCGAATGGATTAAAGTGATTTGATTGTTGATATTGAGTGAAGTGATTTGATATTTGTTTGTATGATTATGGGGTTAAAATCAGATTTGCCTTGTATCTAGATCACTAAGGTAAAACAGAGGCTCTAAGTCCTTTGAAAATTCAGAATAAGGAATAGATTTTGAAATCTATGGAGAAGAAAAAAAACAAATTCAAAATATATATGTGCATATATATATTACTTGTACATGAAAAGTGGTTAAGAAAATATGGAAAAAGAACCCTTAGTATTTTTGTTAATACATTAACATTTAAATTCCTTAGTATTTTGCTAATACATCAACTAGGGAAAAATCACAAATAACGTGTTTGTCATATTCTGCTACAAAAAGTGTTAACACTTTCATTATTGTTCTGATGTTTACACTAAAACGGTTTTCTTTTCTATCTTTTCAACTCATTGACCTAGCCAAAAAAGATTTTTCATTTGTTTGAATAATAAACCAGACTAAAGAACAGGATGAAAAGTCGACAATACTATAAAGGATTGAACCTGAACTGAAGACCGAAGTTTATGTGAAAGGAGTGATATGACGTCTATTCACAGCATTGCCAACGAATCGTGTTAGTTGATAGTTAATGTGAATATTATAAGATTGCTAGTAGGTAAATAGTTATAAATTTAGAGATTTAATCATATATTTTGTGTTTTAACTTTCAATAAGCATAATTTGGGTCAGTAATTTTGATTGCCATTTTACCCTCTTATGACCCGACCCTCTTTCCCTAAGGGCAGATGTTGGAAATTTCAAATCAGTGTCCATTTTCTTTTCTTGTCTTATTTTTTATTTCTAACCGAGTTTTGACATAAACGCCATAAGATTTTCGATTAGACGGAATCTTTGTTGCTTAATCATTAAAAAAACGTATCATACGTTTTTCTAGAATTGTCTATTTAAATTAATGAATAAGTTTAAATTAATATTTTTAGTAAACTATAATCCAAGGAAAAACTATAACTCGTAACTTACACTGTTGTCTGAAATATTTAGTGTTTAGTATTTTCTTAACGTAATCTCTTTTCGTTACATCCAACTAATTTACAAACATAATCTAGTTTTACTCAATGTTCTCTTATTTTTAATATAAATTACTTACTTTTAAATATAATAACTCATATATTTTTACCGTAAGTACTTATACTCGTACTATCGTGAGCAATAACATTTTTTGATTCCATAGAAATATCTCGCAAGAATTCCTTAGTGAGTTACCCGGGATATTAGTTTTCTTGTCTCATGTGTAATTTATTTCGTGTAATACGTACCTACCATTCGTGCTTTCTTGGATATAAACTGGGCAATAAATTACATGAACGCGTTAGTGGTTTTGAAATACACGATCTGCCTTTTAGATCTTTATTTGTATCACTTACAACTGGAGCATATGCCGTATTTCACTGGTTTTATAGGTTTTTGGGAGAGATGTTTTATGAACAATGTCGTTTTAAGCGTTGTTTGGGTGATATTGGTACATGATATTGACAATAGTACTAAATGCTTATTATTTTTAGATAGACTTTTCTATACTAATGGATTTGTCTTTAAGGCAGTAACAGTTTTACTTGTTATATTTTCTTCTAATGATGATTTTAACTTTCTTATGAAGTCAGTAGTTAAAAGAAGGATAGTACACATATTATAGTATAAATAGCTTGTTAACTTCAGTGAAAATTTTCTCATAATATTATAAATTAATGCCCCATACCTTTTAACTTCAAAACTATATAGTCGTATAATCTAGGCATTAGGCCGGCAGGGAGTGAATCACACCAGTTGACAACACTGATTAAAGTTGGAACTTAACTTACTGAATATACCAACCAGCTCTCAAGGAGAAATATCAAATTGAATTTATCAAATAAGTAGTAAATAACTTCAACATAGTAACGTCTCATATAAATCCAGTCGAGATTTATGTCCGTACGTTTCGCGTGGATTCCAACCACTAGGATCGAATGCGTCGTAAACTTTATCGTGCGTTGGATCGCCGCAAGCGGCAACTCAGGAACTCACAGCTCCAAAAGGGTCAATTTACCGAACTTTCAATAAAGATCTCATTGATTTCAATAGCCTGTAACACCCATCCCTAATACCTTTGACTTTATCGTGGGTCTCTTTCATATTTCCCTCAATTTATACGGGTTCCTTTTGCGGCTCCCTGACAGTTCTTTTCGCATATTCCGATTGGATTGAATTTATTCAACTCAACCTACGCCGATATTGGACCGGAGCACCTTTAATATTCAACCGTATCGGATTTTCAAAATAATGGAATCACTTTAGGTTTAGTTTCCGGAGAAAAACTGCTTAGATTACTCTGCTACAATTGGATTTTTCGACAAATGATAGCCTAACTTTGTTCGGCCTGCGTATTGTAGGTAATTGATTTTTCGTTGAATTACAACATTTGATGCCAATGTAATTTTGTATTATTTTTCCTTTGTTTCTTTTCGTTCGTTCTCATTTATAAGTTGATGTAGTAGTTTCATTGGATCGTTTTAATAATTTAAATTATTCTATTTACTTTAAAAAAATATGTATGTAAACAACATTGTTGAAATGTCGTAGATTCCTCGCATAGTCGCGACAGTGCCATCGCTCAGGATTTCAGGAATGTAGTCTACGCCCTTCGCTCCGTCAATGGATGCACAGGATTGGCATCTCAAGGATTCACAGGGAAAATATGCGACAAGATTCTACACAGTAAAACCGTCAGTAATAATGTAAACAAAGATGCTTAGTGATAGAAAAGAAGGCTATGAACAAAGTGTGCTAGTCTTAATTTTGTTTTGATTACCGCATTCTATTCGTGTAAGTTTTGTATTACAAATGTGATAAAAGTTGTATGAGACCTAGTTGGCGTAATGGATACCATGCCGGACTTCCAACCAGAAGGTTCCGGGTTCGAGTCCCGCCATGGCCAACATCTGGGTGTTAAATATGTATCTATATAAAATATGTATGTAAATGTAGTCTATCAGTTGTGTAAGCAACCATAATATGAACTAGAAATGGTTCAGTATGGGGTTAACCAGCCATGTGTGTTATGTGTAGTTATATTTATTATTACTTTTACGTGGTAAAAAACAAAGAGTATTTTATCATAATAATAAATTTAACCATGCCATACCTATATGCGTTGCTATTTAAAGGCCCAATATTTGGAGTTTTATCTAGTTACTAGTTGCGCTCCGTAGAACTACACTAAATCTCATTCAAAACGGTTTAGCTGTTACATACATACATACAAACTTTCGCCTTTATAACAATACCGGTGTTCCTGAAATGGTACAACATTGTTGTGCACATGTCGCTATAAAAATGAAACCACTAAAACTTTTCCTAGTTCACAAAAAAATGTAAACACAGTTTTCTAGGTATTAAAAAAGCCACTAAGTAAACTTCCACGCGGTGTTTCGCAAAACATGCGCATTTTGCATCGCGTTAAAAATAATGTTTCAACCTCAAAATAAAACAGCTTTTCAGGTTTTGTAGAACCGAGTTAGTTTCACAGAGGTGTTGCCGTCGTACCTACTCAAAATTTGCATCAGGTTTCATGTAATTTAATATTCTTGAAACTTGACAACTTTACATGTCGACGCGTCGTTTGAATGGCGGTGAAACGTGATACGTTGTCAGAAATTCGGAATGAGATAATGCTCGAACTGATTACCAAGTTCATTACTGTAGACAGCCTTGTTGTTTACTTGGATGAGGTTTAAGGCGTTGACATGGGCGAAATATTCAATCTACTATTTTACCGTTACAAAATAATGTTATTGTCATTGATAGTTATTACTAATTACCATTACTTACTAATTTTAGATTTCTATTTCAAATGTTAAGGTTTTTTAAAACTTTTATTGTTATTGAAAAATAGGCAACAAATCGTCAAAAAAACAACCATAAGAATATTTATACTAATATTAATACTACGCGGTAATGATAAATCTAAGGTACTGATCAAATTTGTCACTGCGGCAAAAAATTAAATTGTCTAGCAGAAAATGTACACCCTAAAAAACCGCCGCGCAAAACATATACTTTCTTACTATGATGGCTCGCTAACCCCGAAATTAATCCCTTTGATAATGTACCAAGTATTGTTAAAGTTTGTTCATACGCGCCACTTCTACGCATGTGCATTCGAGCATAAATACGAACAGAATATATTTCTATCTCCATCTATCGCTATCTATCTATCAGACACAGAAAATTTCGGCAGTTGATGTCAAACTCGCTTCGCTTTTCACTTGTTCAGTCATCAATACCTCTACAGACTTGCTACAGACAAACAGCATCTCAAAACATCTTAAAGCCACTTGAAATTATAGCCATTTCAACAAGAGCCAAGCCCGTGTTACCGCACTAGAACCTGCTCTAGAACTTGTAAATGGTACCTGAGCAGTAATAGATTACCGCATAACTCGGTGCCGGTGCCGCACCACTGCGCGCTCGTGATAGCACGGGGATGACGTATGGACGCGTTTAGAGAATCCCAGCGTCTCGTTATTACGTACAGTCGTTCCGGTGCGATTTGAATTTATACGCGACGGTGTGCCAACTGGGCTCCACGTCGGTATTCGGTGTTAGACAACTGCACCTATTTTAGGGGTTTCAGACTTCTCAGTTATTATATGGAAACTACTTTTAGGTATATATGTTATATGAGTATGTTTCAATAGATATTTCTTGTATACCTATTGAAATATCCTTCTCACCAGTGTTTGTTTTTTATAAAGAAAACACAACCTATGTGTCAATCGAACTGCCATAATTGCGAGGCTGTTCAATTATATTTTTGCGTAGAAAACGGTCACAGTTACTTATTATTAAAAGTTGGAATGAGTCCAACAGTTTCGGTGCTTTCCGAGCGCCATCTTCAGGGACGAGTGTTACACGGACCGCCGGCGGTCCGTGTAACACTAATAATAAGTAAGTGTAACCGTTTTCTACGCGAAAATATTAAGATGCCTTACGTAAACAGTTTACAATGTTCGATTATACTTAAAGACAGTCTGCAAGATCACTTATCTTGCAAAATACTGTCAATAAAAAGTAGCATTTTCATCAGTTCATCAGCGTAGGGTCAAAAGACGTGTTAAATTATAGGCTCCAACTGTTAGTCTAAGTAAAAGTAGCTTTTAAGCCAAAGTCAGAGGTCCTTATGTGAATAGAAAGCTGATCAAAGGTGGGGCACTTACGTAGCTCATACATTTTTTTTTATAATATGTTTATGACAGATAAACACGCCGCAATAATTAATAATGAGCAAATTTCTGTAATAGCGATACATAAGCATACCTATACTTTATAATACTAAGAATCATCACGCAACGTGGTTTGATAAACTTGCCAACAAAAGAAGCAAACGATACGAAATCTAACATTCTGTCACTGAACTCAACTTTAACGAACAACGTGGTCTATAATTGCAGTCGGTCTTACCATTAAGCCTTCAGAAAAGGTGTCCAATACTCCACAATGCTGCTGTATTAAATTATCTGCAATAGACGTAAGGGCTAGCTCTTGATGGTCCTATCTTTGTAGATATATCTTTGTAGATTTCAAAAAGCTAACATCACGATCAACATACCTATAATAAATTATCTGCTTGTTTCTTTTTCAAATTATGTGTTAACAGAGCAGTTTTTTTGGCCCATTTTGCACCCAATTTTAAGCCCTATCAACCTAGTACACGTCCAAAGCGCCTTACCCTGTACGTAAGCTCGTTAACCCCATGCGTTGGACGAAAACAACTCTACTAACCTGAAATAACCAACCGCAGCGCCACCAAAACGAAACCTTTGAAACATTGATTAATATTAATGATTTCCTTTGGGAACTAATTTGAGTGGATAATGGATCCTTTGTACGCTATCTGATGAAAAAGTAATTTATTGCAACCCTCGGTTACCGACGAATTAGAATGTGAAAATTTGGAGGCCTGTTTCTATTAATCATCATTTGAAAAGAGTGTCTGCACAATTTCTGATTTTACCTTAGGATTTGAATGCTCTGCAAACTTGTAAGTGGTAGTGAAAAAGAGAGAGTAAATTTATTTTTATAATCGTGACGAAACGAAGAGCAGTTAAGCGTTTGGGGTGAAGTATGTTACTGTTTGTGCAAACCAATGTTGCCATTTATCTCCAAAACGACGTATCCAATTGTGTTGCTTTTTTCAGTGATGTGTTTAGATTTAATTGGTACGTATTTCTTTAACATAAACATGCATATTGCATGCATGCATACTTATGTTACAGAAATATGTTACTTAAAGAGTGTTGTAGCATTTTTTTTTAAATATTGCCATATTATCTCCAAGAGCACTTACTATGTCTGTGTATTTAGTGATAAGTTAGGATTTTTTTATTTAAGTTTTACGGTGATAACTCACTAGGAGGCGTTGTAGTGAACTAAAATAGTGCTAAGATGTATTTAAAAATAAAATAAAATAAAATATACGATAACGTTGTGACAGTCATAGTGAAAATTAAAAACTCTAAGGAAATAACAAACGTCATAGAAAGGGGGCAGGTCAAATTAACATGAAATACAGTATTGTATTGTGAAAATACTAAAATAAAATTAATTGAAGCCACCCACAGTCTTAAAATAGAAAATATTAAAACGACCTCCAGCGGAAAAATGTTACTAAATCAAAGTAAATCCAGCGCAAGTAACAGAAGATAAGGTTGGCATCTACAAACCCTCTGTTTGTTTGGAACAAAGCTTACAGGATTTGAACTGAAAAAGACTATTAAAACGAAAACTGAATTAAAATGGTCTTCTTAAACTCCCGGATATTTTACCAGACTTTTGATAAAAGAGGGTGCTTTCATTTTAGTTGAAAACACAAAAAAGTATTGTGTGATACATGATATCACCAATTGTGAGTATAAAAATCAAAATTTGGTAATTGTTTTTTTCATAAAATATGGACTAAACAAAAGGAACAGATAAATTATTTGAAAAACAAATTACAACAATGATTAAATCATATTAATTTGGTTAAGAGTTAAAAGAAATAAGTTAATTATTAAAAGATAATTAATGATAAATAATTTGGATTGATTAAATAAAATTGAATAAATCATTTATAATAACAAACTTAACTGAACCAATAAGAATAAATAAATCATATTTAAAACACACGTATTCATGTTATTTTCATTACGAAAAGTTTAGAAGGAAAATAAATGTAGAATTCCAGTTTCTAGAACAAAAAATATAAACTCATCAAAATAGTGCAAAAATATTTAAGTACATGGAAATAATACTAAACTTCCAGGTATTTGCTATAGAATATTCTCATCACTAATGAAGGAATACCGTTTTATTATTCCAAAGTGGCCGCTGTCCCATCCATCTTGCCTATAGAAGACAATTGCTATTGAAAACACAAAAACTCAAATTGAAAAAGGGCTCTTTAAATTTTGGTGCAAGAAAAAGGTAACCGGGAATGGCAAAATTAAATTGGATTAAATGAAGTGATTAAAGATATGAATACCACGACCCAGGTCGACCCTAGTTTACCCCGGAGTTTATTATTACTAATTAGTCTTAGATGTTCAAATTTTCCTAAGTCAAACATAAATTTATTATTATTATTAATTAAAAGTGATTAAGTATAATAAAAATGAGTGTGGTTCGGTGGTAAAAACGTCTACTTTTCCACCAAACTGCCCCTGATTCGATCCTGGCCTTTCACAAATGACTTGTTTTTTCAAGTTTTGTGTGGATTCGCACTCGCTTTAAGGTGAAGGAAAACATCGTGAGGAAACCGGCACGTTTGAGGACCACAATATCCGGAGACGTGTGTAATCCGCCAACCCGCACTTGGCCAGCGTGATAGATTATGGCCTATATCTCTCTCCTCGTGAGGTAAGACCCCGAGTCCCAACAGTGGGAACGTATAGTGGGCTGCTTATGCTTTTGCTATGCTTAGGTAAAATAATAAGAAGAATTAATTAAAAATACAATGTCATTGTAGGGTTGTACCATAAATTTAAAATACTGTTCTAAATACAGCTTTTTGGAGCGGTCAGTCATTGAACTTTGTGGTTAAGCTCTATTACTCCTCTATCTATTGTGTTGATGTCACAACTACTTTATGAACCGATAGCTACAAACAACGACAAGCCCTAAAAGCCTAGCAGTGTTTGTACCAAACTGGCAACCCTATTTTTAATCAACGGTCTCGCCAGGCTTTGATTAGAGAACCGCTTGCCTGGTAGCCCTACTGGTAAGCCAGCACTTTTATTGGAACCGAAATATTGGATTTTTGTTTACGCGCTGTAATATGTACAGCCTATATGACGCCAGACATTGCATGTAACTATAGTAATAGTCGGCGTTTTGATATTGTTTATGTTCGTAACTGTAGGACTTACATAGTGAATACGTACGGATTTGTAACGTGTCATAATCTATACCAGTATTATAAATAGGAAAAGTTTGATTGTTTGACGCGAATTAGCTCCGAAGCTACTAGATTGATTTGAAAAATTATTTCACCGCTGGTTTATACCCGAGTAACGTAGGCTATATTTTGTTTCTCTTTACAACTCAGATTATTTTAGAGCTGCTTCGAAGCCGTGTCAGGCCGTTAGTAATATTATTTATTATATAGAAAAAATCAACAATATAATGAAAAACGTATTGTACAAATCAACTGGTCAAGTGCATATCGGACACACGCACGAAGTGTTCAGTAATGATAATCTTTGAAAAACGGAAAGAAGCTCCTTTAAATATATCCGTATTTAATTATATTTTTTGTATTTGTTGTTTAGCGGCTATCGCTATAATAATTTGTTATCGCTATAACATTTTCGGCATACTAGGCTATAAGATACAGCTTGGTAACAGATGGATAGTTGAGTCTTAAGTTATAAGGATCCCGTTGGTACCCTTCGAGTATGGAACTCTTAATAAAAACCCTTTCATATGCTATAATATGCCCTTTGATATGTTACATTGATATGCTTTTGTATAAATTATTAAAATTATGTTTTTTTTTTACCGTTTCCACTTTATCTAATTCTGCACTAATAAAAATACAAAAAACAATAACAAAGTCGTTTGTGAGTGGCCTTAAATATTTATTTTCTATTTTTTCGTGTCGTATAATCTTGTCCCACGTTTCTGACGAAATTCAAAACGATTTCCTTCGTGCTTTCATTCACAGGCATTGTTTCATTTGCTGTCGACTTCCCCGTTGAATATTTACGTAAATTCCGAGTGACAAAGCGATTCCGGCAGATAAAGGTGCTTAAAACCTTATTAAGTGACATTGTCTACGAGCTTTTCGCACGTGATACAATGGATATTTGTGTTCAGGGACTTTTAAAAGGATTAGGTATGCATCTGAGGGGTTATCCTAAACAGAGCAGGGTAGAGAGGTTATTTTTTACCTTGCGGTTTTTGACCTTAGACTGCAATGCTGCAGTGTGATTTTATCTTTTATTTGAGGCTAGTTCACTGCTACTTTTTATGTTTATTTAAAGTTGTCAATGACAGAATTTATGTGATACCATATGATAAAAAAATGCATTTGTATCTGGACGCTACTGTGGGTCGGATGTCACGTTAAATTATAGGTCCCGGCTGTTAGTCTTAGTACAAGCAGTCGTTAAGGCGAGTCAGGCAATCGGGTGGCTTGAAAACTCTCGACACCAGAACTTGACCACTTAGCTAGTACGAAGAAGATGATGTGTTTATTATCACAAGATTTTTTATTACGAAGATTTGTATGTTAGTATATTCGAGTATACTCGTACATACTTTTTAATGTTCGATTGTTATCTAACAATCTAAATAAGACACCCATCCCGCTATCCGTTTGCATTCAATTTTGATACGCTTTTGTGTTTTTGGTGACGATACAATAATATGGCACCACCAAGCTGTTTTGATGATGAAGCCAGTAGGCGGTCATAGGAGCTTTAGAACTAAGCAAGACAACCCGATCGTGTTTTGGGCTCGTTTTTGTTTGTTTTGATGAGTTCTTTGGTGTTGCGTGATATCCAAAGCCTGGATGGATTCAGTAGGTAAGTAAGGTAAACTCATTAACTAAATGTTGTGACTAAATGTTTTGACTCATCTTAAGGATTTTGATCAAACGATGACAGCGATCATATTCGTACTTCTAAAAGCTTAATTTAAAACCTTATATTTAAGATTAAGTTTCTTACACGAATTCGTTAATTAATTGTGTTTGATATATATATTTTTTCAGGATCTTTTATTTTCTCTGCTCTGACAATTTTTTTAGTACTTAACGGCATTGTGATTAAAGCACGGCAGTTTTTACCAATAATAATCTTTATAATTAGCTTCGGGAACGTACAATATTTTATGCTAATAGTAGGTACTAATTTCCACATTTGAGTGAAGTTTACAAACCATATCTGGCTTATATACAAGACCTATTCACATTAACATGCAGATTCCGGCGTCATTCTATGCTAATGTGTAAATACAGTAGGGTTTGATTTAATGTTTACACCATCTACTGTTTGTGTGTGCGTTGGTACTTGAATGAAATGCGCAACCGAAATGCATTTAGTGTAGCCTCGATATCGGGTGCACCTTTTACGGTTAAAGTATTTCATTGATAAATTTGATTGCACAAACTCTTCTTTTCAAAGATTCTGTATGATATGAACAAACGTGAACAATTTAAATAATTCCTCAAATCAACTGAGGTATTAATGAAAATATCTTCCCAAAAAACCGGCCGTATGCCACTAGTACCAATTTTATCAGAATACAGAAAGTTTGTGTGTTGTGGTTGAATATTTTTAAATGTGTATAAAGCAGAATACACATCAAAAATTGTATTTTTAACTTACTGCAACTAGACATTTCACCATAATAGCACGTAACCACATAAATCAGTAACTCTTATAAAGGAACAGTAACGAGACATATAAATACATACGGTTTTAATATATTCACAGCAATAATATTGAAAAAAAAGCAATAATGTATAATTATAACAAATAAAATAACACACAAAATAACAAGTATAATAAATAAATACATATAGTGAGGTAACTTTCGTTTTTTGTTCAGTTAATTGCGTTACAATTCCAGCTACTTAAGATAGCACAAGATATCTAGATAATGTTAAGTTAATATGTTAAGCTTAACATTATTTAGCTATTTGTGCCTTACGCCCTTAATAAGGTTAGTAATTACTCCCTAAACTAGAGTAAAAGAGTGTTTAAATTTATAAATATATTAGCTGACCCGACAAACGTTGTTTTGCCTCACTTAGGGGTATGAAAAATAGATAGTGTAGCTTATATGACACGTTCGTAGATTTACCATAGCAGCGCCATCTATTGATTACTTACTCAACCCAGTCGAAAGGTATCGACATCTGTTAGAATCATTTGGAGTTAACAGATAATTGTGACTGTCAAATAATAACAGACAATAATTAGCAATACATTAAAATTGCGACTATAATTTGGGATTTAAACTATCCTATCTCTCAAGTTGGATCGAACTGCACATGGTGTGCGAATTTTATTATAATCGGTTAAGTGGTTTAGGAGTCCATTGAGGACAAACATTGTGACACGAGATTTATATATATTAAGAAAGATATTTATATAATTACATACACAAAAACAGTTCTTGGAAAGAAAATGAAGATTTACAACAGTTAGTTACATCTTTTAGTCATTTTCTAATCCGTGTAAGCGGTAAACGATAAATCAAAACCATTTCCGTGCAGTTTAGATCATTGCGCTTCCGGCGTTAGAATATTAATGCCAGCCAGCTTCCGGTTTAACGATACCTGCTAATGTTAACCCGGTCGTAACCGGTGTAACTCAATACTATATTAACAATGATTTGTACATGTGAAAACGAAGAGAACAAGATAATATATGTGTTCTACTCGAATTATAATGTACAAGTAAACCATTTATGATTGTTTATTTTTTTTATTGATATAGATTTCGAATTTCTTTATTTACGTGAATTATTTATAATGCATTTACAGTTTAAATATACGGATAAGATTTTTAATTTTAATTACAGATTTTTGGGCTAACAAGTTATGTGGTATTTTATAGGTTTATAGGATAAAAACATTAACATAGGCAGCACACTTTTAGGTTCTACTCCTGGTATACGTGTAATTTTTTTTTCAAGGAAAGAAATATAGGCTAAGATTCACCACGCTGGACAAGTGCTGAGTTTGTTGTCAAGTTGGCGGATGACACATGTCTTTAAATTGTGTGGTTCTCGAAGCATTGACGACCTTGTTGGCGCAACGGTTACCATGCCGGACTGCTAACCAGAAGGTTCCGGGTTCGATTCCCGGCCCGGCCGACGATCTTTGTGTTTAACTAAATTTGTCGGTTGTGGGCCTGGGTGTTAAATATGTATCAATATAAAATATATTTGTATGTATATTATGTAGTATATCAGATGTGTTAGCTACCATAACACGAACTTAAAATGGTTCAGTATGGAGTTAACCAGCCGTGTGTGATATGAGTCTTAATATTTAATAATAATATTAGCTAAAAGAAAAGCTCCAGTTACACTAAAATTAATAATTTTTAATTTTGCCACTTCGACAGTAAGTACTTTGAGTTTATCTAAACAATTGCCACACAGAGTAATACCGATATAATTCTCAGAACACTTTTTTCCCGTTTCCTCAAAAATAACATGTCACGAGAAATATACTCTAAGATTCACCACGCTGGGCAAGTGCTGAGTTTGTTGTCAAGTTGGCGGATGACACACTTCTTTAAATTGTGTGGTCCTCGAAGCATTAGCTAAAAGAAAAGCTCCAGTTACACTAAAATTATTAATTTTTAATTTTGCCACTTCGACAGTAAGTTCTTTGAGTTTATCTAAACAATCGCCACATAGAGTAATACCGATATAATACTTTTTTTCCCATTTCCTCAAAAATAACATGTCACGAGAAGACGTCGCGCGACGGGTGATTGATGAAACTGATCCCTCTAGATGGATTCGATCGCAGATCAATCACGACCAATATCGCAGAGGTCAGCCATTGTTTGGCAGTACTGTGACACTTGCGAGTAGCAGCGGCACTATTTGTTTTCTTTTATTTAGTACATTAAGTGTGAAGACAGGCGCAAAATCTTGTTTTTTTTTTACTTTTAAACTTTTAAATACTAGGTTTATGCTTACTTTGGCACTCTAGCTCGTCCAACTAAAGAGATCCGACGCGATCTTTGAAGTTAAGCAACGGTCAATGCAGTAATTTTTCTTCTATCTCACAGTCTTTGGAAGTGTGACCAGGAACAAAACAAGGCAAGACTGACATACAAGACTGTCTATTAAAAAGTGTTATTTTTTTCTGGGTGCTACCGTGGGTTGGACGACAAGTTAAATTGTAGGTCCCGGCTGTTAGTCTTAGTTAGTAGCTTAATGACTGCTAGTGTTAAGCTAAGTCAGAGACCTTCGGGTGGCATGAGAACTCTGTAACGATAACAGAGATAGATACTTAATTATTTACATCGTGCCTCAAAAGGCGACCTTATGACCTTATCGCTAAAAAGAGCATGGCCGTTTAGTTCATACGAAGAAAAGGAAGAAGCAATAAAAGTAAAAAATAAAATAGAAATACAGTGTAGTATTCATAAGTACTGGTAATCATACGTTCTTCAACATAATCTGTGCAAAAACTCGTTTCAAATAAAGAATACATTTGAAAGTTCGCTTCATCTTGCTCATACTCATTTGGATACATACGTAACTGAAGGGACAAACACTTTCAATTGTTTTCTTTATATGCTTATGGATTCTTGGACCAATCCAAGAATGACAAAGAATGCTTATAACGTCAACGTGAAACTTAGAGCGTCTAGAATAGGTATTCGGTTGGTATTTGCTCTTAAAGTGGCGACGAACGGTGCATCTGGGAAATCTCTTCAGCAAACAAGTTGGAATGAACTCGTAAAGCTGAACGTCATTATCGTGACGAGATCAACCTGAAATGGGTTTTAAAACATTAATTTGTGGAAATGTTTTGGAAAATTTTTGGTGTAAGTAAATTGTGTGTTTTCAGCTGGGAAACGAACAAAATTAATTTAATGTAATAAGCATTTTTTTTTTTTTATATATAGAATAGATCTACGCTTGGCCACCAACTCACCTGGTAAGCGAAGCTGTGGCTGAAGATGAAGCACGTTGATCTAGAAGAAATCTGTTCACTCTCGCCTTGAAAAGATCCAAGTTATATTTTTCAGGAAACACAGTAGGAGGTAATCCATTCCATTCCTTAGCAGTACGCATGATGAATGTGGAGTCAAATCGTTGCGTACGGATTTTTGGAATCTCCACAAGGAATGGATGATATAAAGCTGACCTCCTACTGGTCCTGTAGTGGAAGGGTGAAGGAGGGATGAGATCATGCAACTCCTGCGCACACTCGCCGAAGTGCAATCTGTAAAATATTGACAGACAAGCCACTTTACGACGGTGCTCGAGACTGACTAGTCTTTGCGACTAATCGCTGGTCACCATGCATGTTGCAATTTGTAATTTCGTATCTATTCGGCGAGGTAAAATAACAGACCGATGCCGTTCGTAAACTTCTGTTAACTAATCAAGTATAGAAAAACAGTGATAAATAACCACGTCCAAATAAGAATAAAAAAGGCTTTTTTATTATTTATTTTCACGTTAAAGACTTTGATCTCATTACGTAAAACAGCTAATGATTCTAGCGTATTTATTTCTCTCGGAGTCGCTCAACCCTTTTACTATTGAAATAAAAGCAACGCAATGATAATGAGCACCATTCAGATAAGGCGCCATTCTTTTGAAGATGAAGAATTACGATAGACTCCCCAAACTCCCCATTAAAGCTGTGGGTACCTAAAAATGTGCGTATAATTATGTACCTCTCATCCTGCCCTTTATGTAAGAACGTCATATTCTTATCTTAATGGTGGCTCGTTTTAGCCTCTCGGGATTCGTTTTCTGAGTGATTTAGATGTTTTTTTGCCATAATAAAATTGTTAGAAGTGAGATTTTCCTATTATAAGTTTCCATGGTTTTCCGCCTACAAAAGATCAAAGTGGTTTGGATCATTTTTCCTATTTGATATTTTGTTCTTATTTTTAAAGCTTATTTGATTCGGTTAAGAAATATTCGAAATTTCTAAAAGTGGCTGTGACAATAAAGCTTCAAAATTACAAGATAGAAGTTTATTTAACAGAAACCTAAATTAAACTTCGAGCTAACAACTAATTTTAATGAATGGAGATTAACTTTGTTCCGAGTAACATTCACAATGGGCCATTGTTCGAACGCTTATAGTTCCGTACAAAAGTTTGGGTTCTTTACTCTCTCGCAGTTACATTAATAGACGTAACTCAAACGTAACCGTCTGAAATGTGACAGATCTCGACATTTCTGCGTCTGGCTTGGGTTTAGTGAATGGTTCAAACGTAAAGGCTCAAAACGCAGTATAAAAACTTGTCAGTAAAGAATGTAGCTTAACTTACTTAGAAGATTTACGAGTATCTTCCTATTTACTTAAGACGTTTATATCCTTTTATTTATTTAAGAGATAATTAAAAATTTAGGTAAAACGTAATTAAATAAATCTCTGTAAGTAGCAATAAATACATGTATTTATTTACTTGAAATGCTAAAGACAAATCCGCACCGGTATTAAAAACTTTAACTGTTACCTAAAGCAGGAAGTAGAATCCGCAAAACTGGATTTTCCTAATGAAGAAGTCACTGAAAGAAATCTGTTTGTTACATTAAAACACCTTTTTACAGTTAGGCATTTAAGCAACATGGTACTTAAACACGAGCTTACACTCTACTCTACCTATAGTGGAGCATGCCTAGTTTGTAATAACTGGCACTCAAGGAAGATAGGGTCTTAGTGACAGATTTTTCTGAACTTGAGGATGGTAGTTGGTCAACAAGCATTAATTAGTAATTCAAATCCATTTCATTTAAGGTATAGTCCTATATAAAATATTACAAAAAAATTAATTGAATAAATTTATTTAAATTTAAATCTATAATGATAAAATATTTAGAATTATACAGCTATCGTCTTCTCACGATGGTTTCCTGCACTTAAAATTCATTGGTAATACATAAAAACATTGATTTGCGTTAAATACCACAGTAGTCATTACTGTAAGTCACTCCAAATGTGTCATCTTTATAAGCTATTAAATTAAATTTTCCTGTACGGAATGGAGCGGTCACGGAGTTTAGTCGCTGCAATAACTTCGCTATAAAGACTACGAATAATTCCTTTATTATCTAACAATAGGCACTCAAGTGCTTGTCGTCTCAACGTTATTAAAATATTTATGGAGAAAGCTTCCCGGCTCTTTCATTTCCCCGTCTTTTGCTAGACTTTTTGGAGCCGAAGAAAAGGCGAGTGCATAATTTAGCTGGTTAGCCCTAATCCCGCGTTAAGGGCGACCAGCCAACTATTATGGAGATGTTTTAACAATGGCGAGGTTTTCTTTTATGTGTGTGATGTATTACGGTGTTATAAATTGCAAGAAGAGTTATGCCTTTGATATGTTTCCTTGTGATATCTTCTTGAGAGGATCTTCTTTTATCAATTTTAATCCGTGTCCTCACGTCACGACCTACGTCGAAGAATGATAATAATTTGTCAAAAAAATTACAAAATGTATGTACCGGCTTATCACTTACGTTTGTTTTGTTTACATTTGTTTTTGTTTTCTTTTTGTGGTCCTACCCTTGAGAATGGCACACTGATTGTGCTGAAACTTGGTGGGCTAATACCGTCAAAAACGTAAGTGATAGCCGGTTATTCTAACATTATTCAAAATGCCTTACGAAAGTTAAAGTAATACACTAAAAACTGCTTTGTAAAATTATCCAATAGCGTTTCTTAAACTGGTTTTACCCAACAAGCTCAGCTTTAGTATCCCAACATCTAACAACACGTTTATCTCGTACCTTGTAGAACACAACACGACTCAACCGCTTATTCAACAAGGTACCCAATATTCGAAGACCACTGCTTGTGAATTCACAAGTCATCCCATATCTTGCGTGAATCCGCATTTCATGCAATATGCAACACCGAAACAACGCGTATTCTCAAACTACTCGATATACAGACCGCATGAATGGTACTCGATATACTCGACTGTAGGGAAGCACTGGACCTACCTACGCATCTCTCCTGATTACGCTAAACTTAGTCGTGCGTTGGCATTGGCTAATGTAGCGTCAAATTAAAGGCCAGTTGGGTAGGCTTCGTTATAAAGTTTACTGAGATAATACATTTTTATCTTTGTGTAATAGTATAAAACATCATCCGTTTTTTCATTGAGTTTTTTTGTCTGTTATTAGATCTTGATAAGTTATTCTTCTGTTTTAAAACGTACGATCTTTCAAGTGGAGTTTTCGCCAACGTTTTGTGTCTTCTGACATGGTTTTGAATTATTTCGTATTAAAACATAATTTGATGCTTTGGCAGATAATGTGCTTCGATCAATAGGATGTGAATTTCTCAAGATTATGTTATACACAAACACATTTAAACTATTTAAACTATAATAATAAATACAAATATTGAGCCACAATTTACGGCCTTATCGCTTAAAGAGATCTCTTCCAGGCATTCTTTGGGCCTTTTTTGACTGACCTTTTTTCTTTTTTTTTTTCGTTTCTTTCAATTTCAAATCGGTTTTTTGCTTAGAATAGGTCAGCGCTTGATCACAATTCACCTGATGGTAAGTGATATTGAGTTCTACGGTGGATCGCGCTTACCTAGAAGGAACCGGTTCACTCTCGCCTCAAAATCGCTAGATTAAAGTCATTGGGGAACAGGGAATTTTGCAAGGAATTCCAAAGTTTGGCGGTTCGGACAACAAAGGTGGAGGCAAAACGCTTAGTGCGTGCCTTGGGCACCTCAACCGTAAACCGATGCCGCCTTGGCGTTTCCCTGCTCGTCCGATAGTGAAAGGGGGCGGGGAAAATTACTTCATGTAATTCAGTCAATTCTTATTATTCATTCAAGTTTTTGACAGCATCGCATCGCAATGGTCACGTGACTAATACTTGAGTCACGTCCGCTCATATGTGACTCATAGCGAATAGTGGCGCGAACATTAATATGCATCAAGTGCAAACTATCGTCGGCCACGATCGCAGCGAGTTCTGCAAACACGAATGTGCGGCCGATTTCCGATACGACATCCCATGCTATTAGAAATGGGGTGTGGGAGAAGTCCATATCTACATGTGCGATTGATTGACTAGCCTATTGTACGGTAGCAGGGCATTTTCTATGGTCGCCTGCCTAGCAATCATCCTCAAGTTGAAAACTTGTCGCCGAGCACATAACAGTAAAATCCTACTACTATTATAAAGGCGAAAGTTTGTAGGTATGGATGTATGGATGTATGCATGTTTGTTACTCTTTCACGTAAAAACTACTAAACAGATTTGAATGAAACTTTACCACAATATAGCTTATACATCAGAATAACACATAGGCTACAATTTTTGAGGTTTTTAATGTGAGGTCGTAAAAAACACATTTTTTGCGCTTAAATTGCAAACGCTGACTGAATCCTACAAGATAGATCAAAACAATTTACTACAGTATTGTACAACTTAAAAAGGTCTACAAAAAAGTCCGTGATGGTATATGTTTATCTCTTAGGAATAACCCACAATAACCATTTTTTATCCTTTACTTTGTACGAGAAATAATGGCTTATTTACGAAGCGATTTTAAGCAATACAGTATTAATCCTTATCCAATTAAGTATCTTAAATACATTGTGCATTTAATAAAGATCAATATGGCTTTTTACAGCATGTAAATTAAATAAATATTTTCGAAGATATCACAGATTTAAAATGCAGAGTCATAGCAATTTCGGCGATAAATACCGTTTCGGTGATAAATACCGGCAGCGGCGCCAGGCGAACAGGGCGTGGGGGGAGCGGGGTAGGTGCGGTGGGGCAGAAGTGGCTCATCGCTGAGTGCGCGACCCGAACGCGGGCAGACGCATGAGGGCAAACGTCGTTGACGGTTGTGTCCGTTTTGCGAATTTTCAAGGCACTAGCGATTTGATAAAAACGTATGGTCGCCTACTTTAAGTAATATAGGCCTAAGGTTAGTTATTGCCAGGTTTCTTTTTGGTTAGAAGTTACACGTACAAAAAGATACTTCATTTTTACGAATTACTTCATTGATAATTCAACTACTGTATAGATAGGTTACTTACAGTTAATTATAACAAATTATATTAGCAATAAATTAAAATTGCGACTATAATTTGAAATTTAAACTATCCTATCTCTCAAGTTGGATCGAACTGCACATGGTGTGCGAATTTATATTACACGAGATTTATATAAATTATATTATATGTATGTTTTTTATTATTCTTTATTGTACACGTCCTTCTTTAGTCGTTTATAAATTCTTTTCCATCCAAAGGTTGCCTGGAAGAGATCGCTTTAAGCGATAAGGCCGCCAATGGTGGTACACTAATTTTAAGTTAATTGTCTTTTACTGTGCCTTTTTTATTTATGTGTCCAATAAAGAATTATAAAATTTCCATGACACAATGTTAGTTACCGTACTCCTCCGAAACGGCTTGACCGATTTTTACCAAATTTCATATGCGTATTCAGTAGGTCTGAGAATCTTCTACTATATATTTTTAAGGCAAAACAACGTTTGCCGGGTCAGCTAGTAAGTAAATAAATATTAGGACACATTTCACACACGGCTGGTTAACCTTATACTGAACCATTTCTAGTTCATGTTATGGTAGCTAACACTACTGATATTCTACATATACATACATACATATTTTATATAGATACATATTTAACGCCAACAAATTTAGTTAAGCACAAAGATGTTGGCCGATCCGGGAATCGAACCAAAAAGGCATAACCATTACGCCAACGAGGTCGTCAAAAAGTTCTAAAAGTAAAAAAAAAACAGGTAGTTTTCAGGATACATGAATACTGCTGTTTTACATTTACTATTTACCAAGAGGCGAAATTCTGGTGTCGAAAGTTGGCAAGCAGTATATAGGCTACTGAAATGGCTGAACCACTGCAGTGCTGTTATGTACATTTAACGCCTAAACCACAAAAAGAGAATTGAAGTGTTAAAATTATTATTGTAATATCTTAATTATTTAAAATATAGAAAAGCATAAAAGATTGATATAAAAAAATATATGAAAGAATACAGATGAATATGAGATGAAATATCATTTTATAATTGTGCTTGGAAAAGTATATCGTAAAACATTATATCTACTTCTTTTTCGTATGAACTAAGAGGCTTATCACTGGAGTCGAGAGTTTTTAAGCCACTGGAAGGCTTTAAACTTGGCTTAACGACTGCTTGTACCAAGACTTAACAGCCGGGACCTACAATTTAACGTGTCATCTGACCTACGGTAGTCCCAGGTGAAAGTGCCACTTGAAAAACGACAAGTCTTGTGCATGGGTTACCCATCCAAACACCGTCCGCATATACCGTTTAGCTTTGATGATCGCGTCCGATCACTTTAGCTAGCCGAGCCACATGCAATACTTTCTATAGAAAACACGAACTAGTTAATTTAATAAAGTTAATTATTCTAGTACTAATTAATAAGTAGATACTTCCGTTAATTAAGGAATAATTTTGTAAACTGAAAATCTCACTAACTTATAAATCGTCTGGAAGTTTTAATTTGTTTTTCAGGGACTTATATAATTAACTTACTTACTAATAAGAGAGTTATAACTTAATTTTACTTGACTGGCAGGCTTAAAACTTTGTATGAACATAAAGTGCTTGTCTTTGTATATAAAACAAGTCATTATAATCTGACTTATTTATGTATATTTTTTTTTTTATGTTCTTCAGGCTTTCCTCTATCACATTTACGTCGGAGACATTGTCCAACAAACACTTTTCACTCACGACAGTTAAAAAGTCAGACAGAAAAATACCTTATTTAAAAAATTGCAATATATACAAATATATGCTCGTCGTTTATGTATATTAATTTCTAAAAGCTTTATTGACAACCTCGTTGGCGTAATGGCTACCATGCCAGACTGCCAACGCCGGTCCCGGGTTCGATTCAACCAACGATTCAACCAACATCTTATGGAGAGTAAAATTTTTAGACTGTCGATCTGGGTGTTAAATAAAATAAAAATAATTAAATATTAGGACACATTTTACTCACGGTTGGTTAGCCCCATACCGAAACATTTCTAGTTCGTATCATGGTTGCTAACACAACTGATATATTACATAAACATATACATACTTTATATAGATACATATTTAACACCCAGACCCACAGCCAACAAATTTAGTTTAGCACAAAGATGTTGGCCTAGCCGGGAATCGAACCCGGAACCTTCTGATTGGCAGTCCGGCATGGTAACCATTACGCCAACGAGGTCGTCAAAATACATAATATTATAATAATAATATGTATCGATATAGTTATGTAGTATATCAGTTGTGTTAGCAACTATAATACAAGTTGGAAATACTTATAGTTTAGTATTGGGCTTACCAGCCCTGTCCTAATATTTATTTATAAAAATAAAATAATAATAAAAATAGTTGACTCTCGACAAAATGCATACAGTTTCTTATTAAAAAAAAAACAGAATATTTTTTATTTATTATATTAATGCCAACTTTAGTAGTTTTTGAGCTCGTTATCAACCCTGTATAAAATAGTAATTATTCAAACAGACCCCACGATAAAAAAAATCACCCTCTCTATCAACAATCAATTACGTCAATTACGTTAAATCAATTACGTTTTGTATAGATAGCTGTAAACCAAGTTTCGTTGAGATTGGGTCAAAAACGGTTTCTACGCGAAAACCAACACTCAGATTATAGCAAAATTACCCAGTTTATGCAGCTTTGCGTCGCTCGCTCGGTCAAAGATTTAATAAAAATATGTAAAAGTGAGGACACTTATTCTTAAACTTCAATTAAAGGCCCTATCTAGAAGCGTTCGGCTTAAAATCCATCTACAACAACCCGAAACAGAATACCAAATGTAGTCCGATTGGATAATTAGAGGAATGGTAATTACCCAGTTATTCGGCTTTGAAAAGCGAATGCCGACTTCAATCGATATCAAGGTCTCTTTCATTGAAAAATTGTGCCGCAGGTGAAATTGAACCGCAGGGCTGTGCAAAATCCTATAGTCATCTTTTCATTTGTTTGATTCAGTGAATTTCTTCGTCAAATGTATAACAATAATGGGAATAAATAAATTAAATAGAGAAGTAGCGGAAGGAGAGGTAGACCACACAGACCAAAGAAGACGTGGATGAATTGTGTGAAGGAGGATATGAATGAGAAGGGAGTGAATGTGGAGATGACGGCTGATAGAGTGGCGTAGAAGAGAAAAACAGGCTGTGCCGACCCCACCTAGTGGGAAATGGTAAAGAAGAAGAAGATTTATTTTTTATAAAAGTTATTTTTTATGTTACCTGTAATTTTAACGCAACATGAGCGTTTAAAACAAATCTCGTCTTATATTATTTTTTTATTTTTTCATCTTTTTCCTTGTTTTATTTACCGGTACCAATGGCCGAGTATTATTACATTTTGTTATTGTAAGGACCTTGGATTGTTTTTAAGAAGAGATTTAAGGAAGAAAATGGAAGAAATGTGTGGTCCAAAAATAGGAAAACAGTGATTTTGATTTAGAGAAGTAATTTATCAGTTAGCGGCTATTGTTTTCGAAACAAATCGTTTCCGACACCAAAAAAAATACGCTGTAGTACAAAAAACGGTTGTTTTAGATTGACGATCATGTCTTATTATGAAGACATGGATATATTGTGTGAAAGAGAAAGGAATGGATATAGATATGACAGCAGATAGAATAGTGTGGCAGCAAAAAAAACGAGCTGTGCCGACCCCTTATAGTGGTAAAAGGCGAAGACAAAGAAAGTCATATCCAATTATGATTCTTAGGTTGTTATGAGTTGTATTCAATCAATTGTTTGTCCGTATTATTCTCGAGGGGAAAGAAAAAAAAGTGAAACAAATAGCTTTTTGGAACTTTTCTTCTGTATTGTGTTTTTCGCATCCACCAGCCAAAACCGTTGCGATTTCTTTTGACAACTTGTCACGATACGAACTTAGTTTCCTTTTTGTGTTGTGATATTTATTAGGTTTTATTATTATGGAATAATTCGTGTTGTTCCTGTTTCTTTTGAATTTATAGTAGAAAGTTGTGAGGTGTTTTGATGCTGAAAGTTCGAATGGCTGAGTTGTGATAACTATATAAGCGATAAGGCCGCCAATTGTGGCATACTTATTATTATAACTTTTTTTTTAATTATTCATGTTTGTGTCCAATAAAGAATTATACATATTATATCTATCTATTAGCAAATTCACAAAAATAAATGTTCTACATTTTACCAGATTACAAGATTTTAGTATTAGTATCTTTGATGCACCAATTATTTAGCAAGTCATCCTCCTATAGTTAGTACACATTACATTAATATGGGCGTTGCAAACTTAAGTTTGAATTGGCATTGTATAACATTAAAATAGATATTTTTTTTAATTCTTTAATTACCCTGTGGGTAATAGTTAAATAATTAAATTTACCTTAAACTATTATTTTATTTTTTTACTCTAAATAGGTCAGCGCTTGACCACAATTCACCTGATGGTGAATATGAGGAGTGTCATTGAGGTCTACGGTGAATCGCGCTTACCGTAAGGAACTGGTTCACTATCACCTTGAAAATTTGTTATTGGGAAACAGAGAATTTGGCAATTCTAAAATTACAAAGATAATAAACCACCAGCTAATGCATTGCATCAAAGCAATGTTTTAAAGTGACTAATTTCCTGTAGTTTTGCTTAGCGCCACTATATCATTTCTAAACCACAAGTCCAAAAGCTTTAGTAGGAAAATACGACAAGTTTTTGTTCCCGCATCGTATTTTGCCGTAAGCATAATGGCGTACCACTACATTGCTGTTGTCCTCATTTGAAGCGCGAAGAGGTTAGCAGAAACCGTCGAGTTTCGTTTGCATAGCTACAGTTTTTCTCTTTATTCTCTTATTAAAGTGGTTTTTACGCCAAACATGACGTTTTTCTCAAACACTTTGCTTGTGATTGTTATACAAAACTAGATGTCTGAAAAGTCAAATAAATATGTACATTTATTTGACTTTTCAAATAAATATGTACATTTATTTGACTTTTCAGTGTAGTATCTAAATATTACACTTTAGCTTATAAGTGAAAAAGTTTTTTTATTCACATAAATTTACTTTTTATCAAACTCAGGGTATCCTAGCGTGAGAGCTAGGGGCCTATACAAATACTTAATAATCGATAAAAGTTAAATATGATAAATTCGTTGCTCAAATGCTAATATTGTATTAATTCTTCTTCTTCTTAGTCGTAGCTTCATTACTGAAGGTCGTGTCTAATACGGAGTGTCGATCACTCGGTTAACGATGGTCTTCCACTGTTTCCTGTCCTCGGCGGTCTTAAAAGCTTCGGCAATAGGTAGGCCAGTGAGCGTCTTTACGAGGTCTGACCAGCGGGTAGGAGAGCGACCTCGTGCTCTTTTTCCGTCAACTTGGCCAACTACCACGAGCTTCTCGAGGCAATCAGGGTTTCTTCGAGCGACATGTCCAAAATATCTGAGAATTCGCTGGTAGCAGAGAGTGGAAAGCCTCGTGGTTATTCGGAGCTCACCAAGAATAGACACATTGGTGCGGAACGCAGTCCATGGAATTCGCAACATTCGCCATTGTATTAATTATTGTTTATTATATGTTATTTCTGTTATATGTACATAGGTGTGTCAAATAAACGAATAATAATTATTATTATTATTATTGAAATTCATTGGTGTATTTAATTTATCTGAATATGAAAGTTAAAAATTACAAGCAATTAAGTTTAAAAGCTAGCAATTACAATTTACATTATGACTACTTGCTTTTACTTTTTACTTTGACGACCTCGTTAGCGTAAAGGTTACCATGCCGGTCTGCTAATCAGAAGGTTCCGGGTTCAATTCCCGGCCCGGTCAACATCTTTGTGCTTAAGTAAATTTGTTGGCTGTGGGTCTGGGTGTTAAATATGTATTTATATAATATGTATGTATGTATATGTAGTATATCAGTTGTGTTAGCAACCATAATACGAGCTAGAAATGGTTCAGTATGGGGCTAACCAGCCGTGTGTGAATGTGTCCTAATATTTATTTTTACTTAAATAGGCAAAGCCGCAATAAATTAATTATTTATAATTTATACCTTAATTTGTTATCTATAATTTTTAACATATCTTCTGCAGCTCCGCATGACATTTTTTTTTATAGGACGGTTAGCGATTACGTAGATTCATCGTCATTTTATTTGTGCTTTATATACCTTTAAAGTAAATATTTTATTTATTTACGGAACGCGCGTTCCACCTTAGATCAAGGTACGGCTTACCTTCAGGTGAATTGCGATCAAGCGCAAGCCCGTTTAATGTAAAAAATATGAAATATTAAAAGTCGAACCTGTACTAGATTGGCACAGGACCGAGACAGACGGCATGACAAGAGAGAGGCCTATACCCAGCAGTGGGATAAAACAGGCTGTGGATGATTATGATTAAAAGCTTTAAACGTCACAAATAACTATCATCATTAAGGTTAGCATTTGCATAAACCTCACGCCTCGTTAAGTCTGTGAACTGTTTGTAACAGTTTTACAGTATCGTTCCCAGATTTGCAATTCATAACACGTCACGGAAACCAGTCGCCTCTTTGAACACTATTTGATCCGCAGACCTGTATAGAAATGTAGATCGGAAACGAAGTTATGAGCTTTATGACTGAAAGTCACAGAACTCGAATAATAGTATAGAATTTTTATTTTCAATGTCACTGAATTCGAATTAGACTATACCATTATTTTTATTGTATCGTCTCATCTAAATTTGTGAATATTATTAACTTGTAAAGCTGTTGTTTATCTGTAAAAGAATGTCGTACCTTTACCTAAAGAAATCTTTTAACAAACTCCTGAAAAACTGACCGACTTCCAATACAAGTAATGGAAGTCAGTTCCAAATAAGTTCTTGATAAAGCTAAAAGAAAAAATCAAATATAAATTATAAGACAAAACTAATCATGACGTTTACGTTTCGTAGTAGTGGTAATCTTGTGATAAATAGAATATTTTGTTTATTAAATTTGGTAGACCCTATCTTGTGATTGAAATATATTAGAGTCTGAAGTCTATTTATTTTGCAATCCCATTCATTTGATACTTTATATTTATTGACCAGTTGAAATAAATACATATGTCATCCGCCAGTCAATAGCACAGCGGCATCTTGATTCTATTTTCATGAAACAAGCTACACTTCCAAATAATACGCTTTTTAACAAAAAAAAGTTTATAAATATCTGTTTCTTTCAGCCTTTACGATACCACAGACACACAAACATAAAGACGTCAAACTGAAAAAGCCGTTTAAAGATGACTCACAGTCAATTCCAAGCAGTTTAATAGCAAAGTTCTTTTTTTATTCAATTGGCTATTCTGCAATACTATTTTCTTCTGTTACTGATACCTACCCAGCATTATAATTTCCGTGACCAAACTTCCCAACGTGTAATAGCATCGGGCTAAGTCTCATCACAAGGCAGTTAAAGGAAATGGAATTTTGGGAAAAAGCATTTCAGTAATTGACAAATTTAAAAGTTTTGTTGTTACGCGAAAGCGCCTTTTGTTAGTAAAAGCCAAGGTTAGCGAGGTAGGAATAAATATGTTAAGCAAACTAATTAAAATACTTAGGTTAATGCAAATGTTTACGTAAATACTTATTTACCGCCTATTACAGTAGGTGGGCTCTCAGCGTTTTATTAGCTTAGCCAGCCAAGCCAGAGGCCTGCGGGCGGCTTGAAAACTCTGGACACCAAAGCTTGGCCACTTAGCTCTTACGAAGAAGAAGCATAGCATAGAAATTAATTTAAACCTTTCAGACTCTTCCGAAACAAACAATACTAGTTGATTTTAGAACTGTTTGAGCTCAAAAGGGAACATAGTTGGTAGTATGTGTGTATATTAGACTCCTTGGACAAGAGTTACCAACATTGCATGAGTTAACTTACATAAAAAAAACTGTCTACAAAGGTATTCAAAGTGTTAATACAGTCGTGGTTGAGAATCATGTATTACGGGGACACTGAAGTTAATTTAAAAATTACTAAAAAAATTCTATTTGTAACTTTATCGCTATTATACTGTATTTTTAAAGGGTACTTTTATTTTAAATTGTAAACAGCTTTGCTACATGATTACTCAGATTCAGGCCTTGCCTAGTTAAGTTGTCATAAGGTAAAGTTTAATTGAGTATTAAGGTAACAAATGTATTTTTTTTTTCATTTTCATTCAATCTTCTTATTTTGCGCCTTGCCAAAGTTGTTCATCATTTTTCACAAACAACATAATTTTTTTAGTTGATATTTTCTTGTAAAAAACTAAAATAGCATTCCAGGAAAATCTTTTAACATTTGTTATTCAATAAGTTGTAAGATTTGTATTTAGGTCAAGAGGAACCGGAAGCTGCGCAATTTTCCTAGTTCCACCCGTTCTCGCTTTCAACTGATTCACAGTATGATTTATGGTATTGACTTACAAAACTGGAAGAGAATTGATGAGCATATATTGTTTGCTGATTTCAGATGGAAAAAAATATTTATTTGCATGGAGATTACTGCCGTCGTGGTTGAAAAATGTAGATGAATAGTTTCTGATTTTAAGTACTTGAAACGTACTAATAATACTTAACACTCATTCATATTATATATTTTGTTCTACCTATTTAAACTGAAAGTAAATCGACTACATTTTATTGACGTAATTATGCGAGACTCTATAATTAGCTCATTAAATTTGCCAAGTTATAAAACTTTCAAATGTTTATTATGTACATCGAAGATATTGTTGGCGTAATGGTAAATGCCGGGCTGCCGACCAGAGTGCCCCGGGTTCGATACCCAGCACGACTAACATCTTTGTGGTGGACTAAATGTGTTGGCTGTCGGTCTGGGTGTTAAATAATAATATGCGTTTATATAAGGTATCAGTTGTGTTAGCAACCATATTACGGACTATAAATGGTTTAGCGGGGCTAACCTTCCGTATGTGAAATGTGGCTTGATGTATTTTTATTTATATTTATTGATTTACATTTTAAACTAAAACTACTAAGTTTAGATCCAAAATTTTATGACACAAGTTAAAATGATAATTTTATGGTGAGCAAGACAAGTTTTTAAATATTCTGGAAGATCACATCAAATTTATTACTAGACTTCTAAGTACTCTCTTCTTTTTCGAAACGGGACCTGTCATTTCAGTGCTTCAGTTCGGTTGAGTTAGTCGTAAGCTTGAGTGGTGTAGTTTATAAGAAATTGCCTGTCATAGCCAATAGGAAAGATTGCCGCTCAAGATGTGGTCTACATCTTTGACCTTTGAACGTTTATTTTTATTGTGTAAATGACGAATCTTTGTTCAGACCCTCGAAAATAGCTGGGGGCAATAAAATAAGAGGTTTCTTAGAAGGTCGGTTTTGGGACTCGGATGTGGTTTTTGTGAAGAAATCAAGATTGTTTGAAAATGAAAAGCTGCATAATATTCCTTTACTTAGGCTCAAAGCATTCTGTACATTATTACTCGCATGTTCATTATTTTCTCAGTGTATTGAGAACAAATTAGTTAGTATATAAGTTTCAATTTGCTAAAAGTCTTACTGTAAGTACGCCCTAAAAATTGCGTTGAAAATTTTTAACAAAAATAAAAGTTCTGGTATTTGACAAAACAGTAAGACAATTAAATAAAATAAGTAAAAGTTTTTTAAAGCATTTTCTAGTACTCGTCTGTCTAGAAACCACCGTCCGATTGAAAAATCTGTCGACAAGCACTTAACGGTGTATTTCGGCAGCCTTAAGAGCCAGTGATTCCAGACTAGGCATGCTCTTACTTTGGCCAGAGTGTCTGTAACTCGTGTGATAACGCACCCTGCTGGTTTGCCTTGCTGTAATGTGTAAGAAAATATGTATAGTACAGTACAGTACAGTACAGTACAGAACAGTACAGTACAGTACAGAACAGTACAGTACATTACAGAACAGTACAGTACAGAACAGTACAGTACAGTACAGTACAGTACAGTACAGTACAGTACAGTACAGTACAGTACAGTACAGTATAGTATATGAGCATTTTCGGATGTTATCCGTCTCGGAATAAATGTTCTCCAATAAAAAATAAACTAAATTCCTGTGCTAGTTTCTCATAATACTCTGTAGATGGCATCTTATCGTGTCATCTCATGCATCAATCTTACACGCATGCTTGCCGCTGTCACAGCGGATATTTCGCACGGAACGCGGGATTAACTGACGTAAATACCCGGGAGTTTATTTACGAAGCACATACTTCGCTAGTCTTGATGCAGGTTTTATTTATAAACAGCTGCTTCCCGCTGGAAAGTAGCTTATAATTATGTTAATGCAGGCTCTAAGCTGTTTTAAAAATAAATATCATCTTGTTGTCCAGCCGTTATAGCGTGTGGAGAAAACAACATTCATCCATTCAACCCTCCCAAACCCCTCCCCCCCTTTGTAATATTAGTAGGATTAGTTGGATAAACTGAGTCTGTTGACATCTTGGAAAAACTTGTATTAGTAGTTTCATTGCTCTGGCAAGCAGTGATCTTGGCTGTGAAACAAATGTTTTTACTCTTAGTGAATCGACAAAAAAGCCTTTTTAACAGAGACATTACTTTTTAATTGTTTTAATGTATGGGTACACAGGTATGTTGGGATGGAATGTTGTAAGCAAATTAAGTAGACTCACATTCCGTGTATAAACTAAACATGATAATTCCTTCGAGTCGAGTTATTATGACGATAACAACATGAACAACTCAAAGGAAAAAAGTATTGATAACATTTTTTGTAGCTTTTACTTTCAAATTTTATTTCAAATCATATTTTTAACAACCTTACTGATTTTCAGCTTGATGGTAATTTATGTACCTTCGCTCTCATTTTTAGGTCTAGATTGACCGGAAAAAATGAGTGGACCTATTTTTAACCGACTTCATTATCTTTAAAAATTGTCTTCAAAAATAAACCTAACTTCTGTTCAATTTGATAGTAAGCTAACAATGTACTGATGTTGATAAAGCTTAGAGAAAGAAAAAATCTTGTAAAAATGCTTTTTAAAATGTTCATGTCAGGGAGCCCTAATACAAAATATAATACAGCGGCAACGATACACTTATTGAAAATCTTGCTAAGGCTACACCATCTCAATTTTATGATATAACGTTCCTAACGCTGTTTTATAGCGCTTTATTTTCAAGACAAGACTTTATTAAGCGACTTCCGGGCTATGAGCAAAAATTTTTAAAAATGTTCTCCGTTCGGTTTTATGTATTTTCTTTGTGCTCTCAGTTTTGCTCCAAAATTTAAGGATGTGCTTGTAGTTTACTAAGATTATCTGAAGTTAATCAACGTTGGATACATACAGTCTTTGGATGGGTAACCATGCTAAAATACTAAGTAACAAGACTAGGGTGATACTGTGAGTCGTATAACGTGTAATATTTTAGGTTCCAACTGTGTTACAGAGGCCTTTGTGTCTTTATTTTTGCATTAAAAACTCTCAATAGTAAAAGGAAGAAATATTTAAAGAATTTAAAGATAATACCTACTCTTCATTGTAGATTTCACTTTTTCACTGATTGGTAGTTCGATTGAACCAACTACGTGTTACAAACATCTTGAAGACCTTTAAAAATGATGCTAAGCTATTTATACTTTCAGCTGCAAATCGCCACGTCTTATCTAACTCTAATAAGTAACTTTTGTGAAATCTTTCAAAAATATCTTTCTTTTTTTTTCAGCTGCATCCGAGGCGATTACCTGAAGGTGTACTGGGAGGTTCAAGGTCCAGGACCTCCCGGTGCCATCAACGAGCGGTCTGCCTGGGCCAGGACTCTCTGCGGGGGCAGAGCTGATGCCCCCTCGGCACTATACTCGCCCGGGCCGGCCTTGGTCTTGGAGTTCCACTCGGGTCCTAGACAGAACAACGCGACGGGTTTCGTGGGGACATACAGCTTTATTGATAAGCGTGAGTACTCATTTGTGCCTATTTAATGCGCTATGGGATCTAAATAGCATATTTTGAAAAATTGTATAACTCTGCGTAAATGAATTATTTATTTATTGTTATTATTTAGAACCAGCGAAATAGTATAGATAGAATAGTAACTTGGCCGATAAAATGGTTCCACGTAATCGTATAATACCGCGGTGGGTGGGGCAAAACAGCTAACCGCACGCCCGCGTGGCGTCACGTGGTGTGGCACGGCACCAATCGCGTGCGAGCTTTGTGTGTGTGTTTCGTTGGGATAGCAGCATAATTGTGTGCGTTGATGGATACAAATTCTAAGCGGCAATTGTATGATGTTACTCTGCCGTTTATTCTAGTTTGCTGTTTAGAACCTATAATTTCAATGTTGGAAATTGTTGATTTTATATGAATTTATTTCGTGAAAACTCTAGTCTCGCAAAAGAAGAAATCACGCTGCGCTGCCTCTTTAAAACCTGTATTTTCATATACAAAACAAAAGACAAACCAATTAAAACATATAACATGAAATATAATTGTGTACTTTCTAATTTGCATCCTATGGTGTTTTTGTTGATTGATGTTTTTTATATACTAGGTAGACATTTTTAACGAACTAAAAAAAGAGACTTGTTACTACATTAGACCTGTCAGGCCTAGTTTTCTCATGAATAATAATGTTCTTTACAATAATATTCGGTCAAGTGCAAAGTAATCTACAATGTTAGGAAAAGTAAGATTTTAGATAAAGATTTTTTATTTTAAATAGTTACTAGCATTTATAATATTAGTAGGATTATCTCACTGTCAACCTCCCAAAATCTCGTAGATGCTTTTAGAATTTTCAAGCGTTGTAGTTTTAAAACCTAGCTTGGAGCTTGTTTGGGCTCCGTGCTTTATTAACCCTCTCCTCTAGTGCACTCCGCCTGTCCTCCATTATCAAGTGCGGTATAATTCACTTTAGCTGAGAGCTCTTGAGAATCTGTTCTAGACTCGTTAACTTATTGACGGCGTTGTTTGGGAGTTGGGTATAATGTGATAACCTTCGATCCGCGACGGAATGAAGATCTTAATGTACCTAAATAAATCTCGTGTCACAATGTTTGTCCTCAATGGACTCCTAAACCACTTAACCGATTATAATAGAATTCGCACACCATGTGTAGTTCGATACAACTTGAGAGATAGGATAGTTTAAATCTCAAATTATAGTCGCAATTTTAAGTTATTGCTAATTATTGTCTGGTATTATTTGACAGTCACAATTATCTGTTAACTCCAAATGAAAGAAAGAAAGAAAGAAAGAAAAAAATATTTATTAGGCACAAATTTAAAAAATAAAAATATGTACCAACAAGAATTTAGCAAATGATTCTAACAGATGTCGATACCTGTCGACTGAGTTGAGTAAGTAATCAATAGATGGCGCTGCTATGGTAAATCTACAAACGTGTCATATAAGCTACGCTATCTATTTTTCATACCCCTAAGTGAGGCAAAACGACGTTTGCCGGGTCAGCTAGTGTTGTTATATATGTCCAAAACTACTTGTACGTATTTTTTGTTTGCAATTTTTGGTGATAGGTTGAAATACGTTTGTTGCAAATTTTTAGTTATGTACAGCGAACTAGAATAAATAGAAGTAACTTGGCCGGTAAAATGGTTCCAACATCGACGCGTTAAATACCACGGTGGGTGTTGTTTATAATATATAACTCAAATTAACACGTCCAGGACAAATTAATCTTTTAATAATTCAAATTATTTGGTACAAATTGACATATTTTTAATTATGTTTGCATGGAACCCTTTCCTCCACAAACAGTAATTAGATATTTTATTAACATTGTTTCACGTGCATATAACATATGTACCTATGTAGGTAATTAAATAAATAAATATTTTGAATACCATCTATTTGAGTTATTGCTACCATAATAGACTTCACCAAATCGGCAAAACCAATAACCTAATCCTGATTTAATGAAATATACAAACAGTTTATTAATTAACCACAAGCTCGGTTAAATAATCACCGGATTACTCAGTGAACGTTAATAAAATCTAGTACTAAGAGAGCTACTACGTTTGTATGTATTGACAAGCCATCATAGTTTGAAATAGTATTAAAAAATGGCCAGTGCGAGTTAGACTCACGCTTGAAGGGTGAGTCTAACTCGGTAGCATTGTTGTATGGAAGCCGCTTAAAAATTATTATTTTATATATATATTTTTTAATTCAATACATAATTCAACATTCTGTGAATGTATAGAGGGTCTTCTAAATATCGTTATAAAGATCGAGTAAAACTACTCAAGAATTTGTTGTATGGGAGCCCCCATCAAATATTCATTTTATTAAAATTTTATAATTGCTTTTGATAGCTAAGATAATTATATTTATATATTTTGTAAAACGTTTATTGTATGGGGTATGTATAAATGTATGTATAAAAAAATAATATATTAAAGACGGTTCCTTAACATATATTTATTTTTATTTTTAGTATTTGTTGTTATAGCGGCTTGGGCAATACATTGAAAATCACTTGTGAAAGTTTTAGCTTTCTGGCTATCACAGTTTCTGAGACAGTCTGGAGACTAACAGACAGACAACGGAGGCTTGCAATAGGGTCCCATTTTTACCTTTTCGGTATGGTACCCTAAAAAGTGACAAATAGTAATTATAAAGTTATTATAGTAGCAAAACGTATTTTTCCTGTTGTAAGCACTTACTATTCAATCGTATCTATGTTAGAAAAGTAAAGTTGGACACAACAGGACTGCAAAGTAACTTACGAGTATTGTAAACCGCTATGTTAGTAGGGAAAGCCTCAAACGAGGAAAAATTTACCATTTGAATTTATATAAAAACCTGTGACTAACGTTTCTCATCCATTGTCTTTCTTAGAAGTTTTTTATTAATATGTATTGTATGTACACGCAAGTGTGGCTCGGTGGTAAAAAACGTCGGTTTTTCCATTAGACGGCACCTGGTTCTATCCTGGCCCTACTCCAATGACTTGTTTTTCAAGTTATGTGTGGATTTGCACTTGCTTTACGGTGAAGGAAAACATCGTGAGGAAACCGGCATGTTTGACGACCACAATATCCGAAGACGTGTCATCTGCCAACCCGCACTCAGCCAGCGTGGTGGATTATGCTTATATATCTCTCCTCGTGAGAGAAAATCTCGAGTCCCAGTAGTGGGAACATAAAGTGGGCTGCAAATGCTATTACGTATGTGTGTACATAAGTATGTTTGTTTGGAACCTTGGAAGATAAATTAGATCCTCTCCTTGTTCAGTCCAGTCACATTTAAATCTGATACACATATGTATTTTTGGTGACAGTACAAAATTTTATTTTATTTGTAAGGTCTGATGATCAGTCGAAAGGTAGCCATAAAAAAGAACTTCTAAAATAAACAAGAGAAACCTATCGTTTTTAGACTTATCTAAAAGAGTTAAATGAAACACAGTCTACGGTCATACTCGTATGTATACCTATTACCGAATTAATTTTAAATAAAAACTCAATATTAGTAAAGCACTACTAATCCCACAATGGTTAGAAAGTAATTGTAGTAATGACTTTAGGCAAAACAGTTGGTGAGAGCAAATGTTTGGAATTATGGACCACGATGATTCGCTTTTGGCCAGCAAAATTAAGGCTAAATACAGGTATTTGCTAGTTGATATCGTGCGTGTTGCTGACTCCTGACTACATTTTAGTTGCAATACTCGTATCATACAATAGGTATTTGATAAAATACTTTTGATGTGGATGCAAATATTTTTAATTTTTGATGGGTGAAATATATTAATGAAAAATAAAATTTGATTGAAATAAATGTGACCCACATACCCACTTATTCAAATTACTACGAGTATACTATCCATAAAAAACGAAATTAATATACATAAATTATGTTCCTAAAATAAGCTTTTAAAATATTATATTTATCGTACATTTGAGTACCTATGTAAGCAAAGCTTTTGAAATATATTTATCGCACATTTCTCTATTAACTATTTACCTACTTTTGACTCTTGATCCATCATCATCGCCATTCACCATCATCAGCCATCTCACTGCTGGTTATAGGCCTCCCTTCGCATGAGACGTTTCACGATCTTTGTCGATCTTTCGCTGTCACATTAATTTGCACTTAATTTGCACAAATTCATAATAGTAAAAATACAATGTTTATTCTATCTGTAAATGAACCAGTAAGTCATTAAACACAGCCCTTCAATTTATCATCAGATTTTGAAGAATCAAAATAGTTCCGCAGTAAATAGCGCGTAAAAGGAAATGGGCTATCATTTATTCTCCAAGCTAGACCGATTACTGGTAAGATTACAACCCTTTCAGAGGGTAATAGCTTCAGAGGTTAACGCCACAAAGGCTGTCAGTTCAACACTTTAAATGCCACATAAGCTATAAAATGGATGGAGAATAGGTTAAACCGAAACTGATTGATTTTGATTTTAAAAGTTCTTTATTTACGTAATAATAATAAACATAACATACAAATTTAAGCATAGCCTACAATTTGTACAAACATAATTTTATATAATACTTTTCAGGCTAAACACCTCTTTAAAGTTTTCAATAACATAATGTTAGTTATAAAATCGATTACTTCTTATATTTATACAAAACTAAGCAGCATACATACGAGTAATTCTAAAAATAAATTAATGAACTTATTGTACCAAGTTCATTTTAAAAAAGATAATTTAAGAAATTATTTTAGATTACGAACGAAATTCGCGAAGTATTTATGAACTACCTTTATTATTTTAAACTTACGAACTAGCTGATATACCGAAACTATTCCGACCCAATCAGACCTTCAACCGTTGATAAGGGATCAAAGCTCTAATAATTACCAGTACGGAAGTTGATGCCCTATAACTTCTTTATCTTCTTCTTTGTATGAGCTAAGTGGTCAAGCTATGGTGTCGAGAATTTTCAAGCCACTGAAGGCCTTTGACTTGGCTTAACGACTGTTTGTACTAAGATTAACAGCTGGAACCTACAATTTTACGTATCATCCCACCCACGACATCGTCCAGGAAAAAAATGCCACTTGAAAAACGACTTAGTCTTATGCATGGTCACCTATCCAAACACTGTCCGCATTGACCGTTGCGCGTTGCTTAACTTCGATGATCGTGTCAGATGACCTTAGCTAGCCGAACTAGGGGCGTTATAACTAACTTTAGCCTACTGAGCTACCTGCACTGATTCGAGATAAAAAGTACTTATCTAATGTATTAATCCTCCTGTATATCTTTCAAACAAGCTATTGTCCGCGGCTCCGCCCGCGTGTATGATGCTTTTTGCGTAACTTGTGGAAACTACCACTAACCAGTATCACATTAACGAGCAAAGTTTTTTTATTATTAGAATTAAATGTCCTGGAGAAAAACTTTAATTTCTGCTTGTTATTTTTTATTTTTTGGTTCTTTTACTCTTCTAATCGCATCAGTTTTTGAAAACATTTAATGTACAGACACTAGATTTTTATTGTCTTATATGTGTATTAATAGAGTATAGTACTTTTTTATACGTTACTGCTAGGCATTTGACCAGCAAACCGAGTAACGATACGTGTTAGCAACACTCTGGTCTAAGGTAGAGCATGTCTTGTCTGGAATTACTTGCTCTCGAGGAGGCTGCCGGTACTCACAGTTAAGACTTTTCATCTAAAGAGTTGGAGGGAGAAAAAGTAAGAAACAGGTACAAAATTGGAAATTTAATTTAGCTTTGAGAAGTGGACATTTAAATACAGTTTTGAGTTTAAAAAACCTGATATAAACTGACGTGGTTATTTTGGTTTAGGTGAAGAACCTGAACACAAAAGTAATTGGCCAGTATTCATTCAAGATGACCTTGATTCTCATGCCACTTATTTTGCATGTTTTTTCCTCGTTCACAGGCGTTGGATGTTTTATTTGTCACAAATGAGGAAAATAATACGCAAAAATGATTCTTAATAACTTAACAGTAGACTTCACTTTGCTGCGGTTATCTTCTGAGTAGCACCGGCTATCTAAGGTTAAAGGCGCGAGCAAAATATTTATAAATACAGGATAAATGAAACTCCACTGCGTATACTCTGTTCGACACGGTTGCAAGCAACATGCGGTCCATATACGTCTTCTTATTCACTATTGCCGTCGCAGTGACGGCACGAAGATTATCGTTCAACGAAACCGACATGCCAATACAACTAATCGAAACAAGTTACGGAATATTTCATCAAGAACGAGTGGATTATCTCATAGCAGTCATTTTACCCAGACACATAAGCAAGGAAGAAAAGGTACCTTTTCCAACTGAAGGCGAACTCAATGACAAATTCAAGCTCGTGCGATACCCGGGAGATGAGCGAGGCGGTCTCATAGGATCGCAGTTCTCAGGACCTCCGCTTTGGTACAATCTTTCGCCATACAACGCCCGAGTGAACAGGGAACACGGATTCCGGGCCATAACCACAGACTGGTTCAAAATTGAATGCGCCATCAGACAATTTCTTGAAAAGCTTGACGAGGGAACAGTTGATAGATCCGTAACATGGATCGGCAACATGACTTACGTGAATGACTCGAATCGACCAGATATTTATCACCTCGAAATTTTGTTCAATGATAATGGAAACATAGTTGATTCAATGAACGCGACCATCCGTAACCCGTTTTTGAGAGAAGATAGCAGCTTTTGGAACTGCAAATGTGTTAACCATAATGATATTGATGAGAAGAGCCAGCACCTAATTCAATGTTACGCTTGAAAAAACAACAGTCTGAAATAAAATGTAAGATAGAAATAGATTTTATTAAGTTATTTTCCAAAATATTTTTAATGAAATAAATCTCGTGTGAATACTATAAATTAGTATAATTAAAAAAAATCTAAATTTCGACTCCTATTATTTTCACTCATAAGTGTTGTGTAAGCGAGAGGACTTTCAAGTGATTTCTTTACGCCAGTAATAAAGCTTTTATTATTATTTTAAGTGAGTATGTCAGTATGGGCAAAAAATAAATAAAGAGTTTTTGAGAAATTAATCCCTTTTATAATTTAATCGAATATAATGAACATGGAACTTGCAAAATCATTATTCATGTGTAAAAAGTAAAAGTAATTTTATTGCCATACAAGTTCTGTGTTTCTGTGTGCATTTTTATAGTTTTTGTATGTTTTAATCTACTAAATGTAGGAGAGAGTTTCTTTTGATAACGAACGATATTGAAGATGTTTTAATTTTTTACATGCCTAATAAAATGTTAAGAACATTAGTGCTGCTTTTTCCAAACCCACAGTTTGCTAAGAAAGCATTTTTATACCATAAAAATCATTTTAACTTTTTTAAAGTAGAAAAAACATAAAATATGTTTTAACCCGAGAAAATTTAGAGTTCCCAAAGGAGGCAAAACTGCAAGCTAAAAAGCCAAGTATAAAAGTGAAATTTTATCTTCATGCATAAAAGCAAATGTTGAACGTTGCAGATAATATTCAGGTATAATCTACGTTTAATGTAAATAATACTAAAATACCATATTTTTTACACTTTTGATAGAGACTATACAAATCGAACACTAAAAATATTAATAATGTAAACTTAAATATAGTTAAACGCACTTAACTGAAAAATGGCTTTTTTTATATCCATAGTATTTAAAAATGTGAGTTCTAAATAAGCCTAAATAGCCCACTATACGTTTCCGCTGCTGGAACATAGGGCCTCCTCTCCCGAGGAGAGAGATATAGGCCATAATCCACCAATGGTTTGCAGATGGCACACGTCTTTGAGTATCGTGGTCTTCAAACGTGTCGGTTTCCTTACGATGTTTTCTATCACCGTAAAGCGAGTGCAAACCAACTCATAACTTGAAAAACAAGTCATTGGTGTAGGGCTGGAATCGAACTAGGGGTCGTCTGATTAAAAAGCAGACGTTTTCCCATCGAGCCACATGCGTATAGTATAAGTTGTATATGACATAGTCTATTATTTTTAAAGTTGAACTTTGAACTTAAACTCTAAGAATTCCTTGAAAATTGAAACCTTTTTTAACGACGCAAATAATTTGTAACGTGTAAAATAAAAATAAAATAAAAAGATAAAAATAAAATCATTTATTGGCCTTGCAACATCTCATCGCATTTGGCAAGTCTAAGTTTAAGTAACACAGAATGATAATATTATATCTAAACTTATCTTAATTATTGTAATTTAGACTTAAATATATACTTTGTCATTACAAAATGTCACGTTGTTTGTTTCAATATGTAACTTTATGTTGTAACAACATGTTTTATTTACTTAAAAGTTTAACTTGAAAATTGGTGGCGAAACGATACTATTGCTATTTGAGTTTTGATCCAGTGTTTAGTGTGTCTATGTCTAATCTAATAAAATGGCCAGAATAATGAAACAGCGAAAATATGTATCCATCGCTTAGGCATTCTATTTTGGAGTAAAATGTCAGGCTGTTACTGAATTCAATTTAAAATTAGTTATAATTACTACTTTTCACTAATACTACAAATTTTGTAAAGATAGTAGATATATTTTTGTATAGTAAAATATATCAAACAATGCAGTAGTACAAATTAAAAAATAGTTATTATAACTACTTTTCATATATACAAAAAAAAATTAAAGTGATGATATATATTTGTATATCGCAAAATTTATCAAAAATATATCAAACAATCTAGTAGTATATGTATATGAAAAATAGTTATAAACTACTTTTCAATAATACTGCAATTATTTTTAAAGATTGGAAATATATTTGTGTACCACGAAACTACTCTACCGCATTTCCTATCTATATGATAATCAAACAATCACAACACCGTTTGTATGAAAATCTCAATGCATTGCAATGCATTTGAATTGTCCAAGATAGTGTTGTTAGGCAAATAGTTGTTGCAAGTCTCAGGGATACACCTGGTGTACTAGTCGTTATGTCCAGTCTGTTCTAAATAGCTTTTGTTAGTCTCACAACTATTGTTGGTACCGTTTGAAGTTATGCCGATAGAGTTCTGTGCTGATAGTCGTATAGTACTTGGAAAGACCTTGTTTAGATGTTTTATTTCAGACGTTATGTTAGCAAATAGTCAATTGTAGGATCCAGGGATGGTAAATCTCATTGCGTGCGGCTATGCAGTTTGTATTAAAATAAAGTAACAAAATTTACTCATACATACATTCGTTACCGCGATCTAACTTTGCAGATCTACGTAAATTCCTGAATTCAAATGTATTTTGATTAGCATATTAAGTAAGACATTAACATAACACACCAAATTCTAAAGCAACTTCCTAATAACCCGCATACGGCACAGTCAAATTTGTTCTAATAAACGCTATCCTATCTCAGTTTAACCAAGACTTATGTCTCAGACGGAGCAACTATGCGACCCACTTCCCTGCAAGTTTGTCTATGCATTTAGCATGCTGTTTGCTGGTCCAAAGTAAACTTTATTACATTGAGATAAGGTGTTTATTGTAAGCAGGTAGTTTATATAACTTGTTTTGGCAAAGCTTCCAAGTCGAGTTAGACAAATGTTTGCTCAGGACTTTCCCCACCTGTGTCCGCGCTATACGTTACTGTCTGAAGATTCCGCAAAGGAACCATGACAATGATCGAATGTATGATACATTTGAGTCGTGTCGGTTCACTTGAGCGAAGTAAGTTTTTGTGGCGACCGCTAACTTTTTCTTTATCTGACAACTTCTTCGTTAAGTGGCCCAAGCTCTGGTGTCGAGAGTTTTCAAGCCGCCCTGAAGCCTCTGACTTGGCTTAACGACTGCTTGTACTAAGACAAACAGCCGGGACCTACAATTTAACATGTCATCCGACCAACATCGACAAACACCGCCCGCATCGACCGTTTCTTAGCTTCGATGATTGCGACAGATCACCTTAGCTAGCCAAGCTACAGGCGTAACACTACATTGACGCTTCTGACAACTAAGATCTAATCTCTGGTATTGAGAATGTGTAAGTTAAGGCAATGACAAAGGCAATATCCTTATATCAAAGTTTTTTAATGTTAAAAAATATTGAAAAAATAGCTTAATAACCGTATGTAGCTCCACCCTAACAATAATCATTATTTTGATACCAATCCGACTTATGAATTAGAAATGTAACTGGTTCAAAAGATCTAAACTTTTAACCAGTTTTTTTTTCATATTGATAAATCTGATTGATGGCAAGGTAAATATGTATAAATATTCTTAGAGTATTTTCTTAACGGCCCTTAACCTATTTTCAATATGTTTTACTCTGTATGATACGAGTATATATAACCCAAAAATTTGGAGACCTATTCAAGATTTTGCCCATACTTGTTTTGGTATCGCTAATCAGGTACAATCATTCGGGATTTTTATTTTGACGTGGACTTAATAATATTATTATGCCCAGATATATTGTTACTACGAGTTAAACCTGTTTTGTGTTCTTAGAATGATTCGGTCTTAGCTTTATTTCTTCTTGTTTGAGCTACTACAGTATTTATATATTTGATGTGAATATTGGAAGAAGAGTAGTGGTAAATTATGATAGTCTACCTGTAATAGATAGAACTAATATAGTTTTAGGCGTTCTCTTTAACATTTTAAACAATGGCTACACCACTGTCCTATCCACATAAAATACATTTCATGTTTTATATCTCAATTTGTCTGATAGCAATAAATATATTGACGACCTAGTTGGCATAATGGTTACCATGCCGGACTGCCAATCAGAAGGTTCCGGGTTCGATTCCTGGCACGGCCAAAATCTTTGTGCTGAACTAAATTTGTTGGCTGTCGGTCTGGGTGTTAAATATGTATCTATAAAGAATATGTATAAATGTATATGTAGTATGTATATCAGTTGTGTTAGCAACCATTATACGAACTAGAAATGGTTCAGTATGGGGTTAACCAGCCATGTGTGAAATGTGTCTTAATATTTGTTTATTTAATATAATATTAAATAATTGCAATCTGAATAAAGTTTCCCATTCGTGATTCGTCAACATTCACTTGCATGAAGATTTTGGCTTCTCATAGCCATTTACGTTCTTTGTTATCATCTTCTTCTCTTTTACCATTTCCCACTAGGTGGGGTCGGCACAGCCTGTTTTTATCTTTCACGCCACTCTATCAGCCGTCATCACCACATTCACTCCCTTCTCATTCATATCCTCCTTCACACAATTCATCTACGTCTTCTTTGGTCTACCTCTCCTTCCGCTACTTCTTACAATCATATCCATACTTCTCCTAGTCACATGCATCTCTTCTCATAAAATCATCATAATAACTTTTATCTTACCGAACCTTAAAAATCTGCCTCAAACCTGTAAAGCAACATAGGATTCACCATCCTCTATACCTAAAGACGTAGATACTCAGTTTTCTTTTCCACTAAGTGATAAATCCTTACAAAATACGTTGAAGATATATCGTAAAAGGCGGGCCGAGATCCTTATAAGTTGCGAGGGGTGAATGGGGTAGAGTGTTTCTTCCGCTCCTTGAAATTTGTAGACACATTTTCCTGAGTCGAGTGAGACTTCCGTCAAAACTTTTCTTAATGTGATTTCTCGTTGATTTGAGTACCAGTAATAGTAAAGTATCAATTAATATGTCTCTAAAAAACCAACAAAAATTTTACACATAATCTTTGTACGAATAAATGCGCAATGTTTGATTTTGCACATTTTTCAATTTAACGTTAAATATATTATCGAAAAAATCTATATAATTTATTTACCTATTTATTTTTTAATTTATATATTTCAATGGTTCGAAAACAAGAAAGACGGCAATCCGTAACTTAGTAGGAAGTTCTCAAGTAAACCTCGTAAACACAATTTCGAGTAAAGTGTACAGTGTAAGTGTACACAAAGTAAAGCGCCTGTAGCTTAGCTAACTAAGGTGATCTGACCGCTTATGCAAATAAAAAGTCAATTTCTTGTAATATCTTTTCTAAAATAACTTTATCACAACGTTTTTCAAAAATATAACTTGAAAATCATATTCACATTTTTTTATGATATGTCGACAAAAAATAATAATTATTGGTTAGTAGAATCTCAATACAAACTTTCGTCAATATTTATTCAAAAGGACTACATCCGAGGTAGGTACTATCAACATCCAAAAATATCCATAAGCGCAAACAAAAGCCAATTTCGCCAGTCGATACAAAAACGCTTCGCTCGCATGGTTAGTAAATTTTTATTTTTTACACCTACTAATTAACAATTATTAACTTGTGACTGTGTTAGTCTCATCATTGTATCTGTACTGTGTTATTTTATATTATAGAAATTGACTTATGTTTTTTGATAATACGTATACATATATCTGGAGCTCCACAGACAAGAGCCCAGCTCTTAAATATTGAATTAATGAATGAATTTCTGATAATGCTTATTAGACAGTTTTATTAACTTACTATTAATGCCTGTCTAGTTCACTTAGCAAACTGAAACGAAGTCTACAAACCACGTCAAATAGCATAATCGGTATTTACTAAGGCGCTATACTTAAAATTAGTCTATTAAAGCGAATACGTAAAGAAACCTAAACTCGTTAAGAAAATAATGAAAATCACTTAGAGAACTGTCCCAAGGTTTGAATAAGGAGATTAAGACGTTCATTAACGCTAGTTCTGTTCCCTAAGGTGAATGAAATAGATGCTACTTTATAGTCGGCTAAGAGGATCAGTCACTAAGAGCTTTGGAAATTATTTAAATTTGAACGTGATCTTCTTTGGCCGCATATCTTAAACATAAGTAGAGACACAATCTTAATATATATAAATCTCGTGTCACAAAGCTTGTCCTCAATGGACTCCTAAACCACTTAACCGATTATAATAAAATTCGCACACCATGTGCAGTTCAATCCAACTTGAGAGATAGGATAGTTTAAATCTCAAATTATAATCGCAATTTTAATTTATTGCCAATTATTGTCTGTTATTATTTGACAGTCACAATTATCTGTTAACTCCAAATGATTCTAACAGATGTCGATACCTTTCGACTGGGTTGAGTAAGTAATCAATAGATGGCGCTGCTATGGTAAATCTATGTAAGTATTAGGATACATATATATATCATTATTATTTTATTTATTTTATTATCTTCTTTATTGTACACTACGTCCTTGTTGTTGTTTTTAAACTCCTCTCCATCCAAAGGTTGCCTGGAAGAGATCGCTTTAAGCGATAAGGCCGCCAATTGTGGCACACTTATTTGTAAGCTCTTTCGTTTTCTTTTTTGTATGTAATATTAATTAATTAATGTGTCCAATAAAGAATTTTCTATCTATTTCTATCTATCTAAATGTACGAACGTGTCATATAAGCTACACTATCTATTTTTCATTCCCCTAAGTGAGGCAATACAACGTTTGCCGGGCCAGCTAGTATTTTATAACTTGCGTCAGTAAAACAAACATTTGAAATGTCATGCCATTTCGCTTGCATAACTGAATGAGCGAGCGAGAGGGAACTAAGTTTCAAATGTTCTTTTCATTGAATCGAAACGAATCATACAAAATTCTTTTCGAGCTTATATTAACAAGAACAGGTATTATCTTATTTACATTATTACAAGTTAGTGTTCTATTATATAATTCTTCTTTTTCGTATCAGCTAAGTAGCCATGCTCTGTGGTCGAGAGTTTTCAAACCGCCCGAAGGCCTCTCTGACGTGCGTTAACGACTGCGTGTACTGAGACAAACAGCCGGGACCTACAATTTAACGTGCCATCTGACCCACTGTAGCGCCCAAATGAAAACGCAACTTGAAAAACGTAAGTAAGTAGTATGGTCTCCGTTAGGATCGACCGTTGCTTAGCTTTAATGATCGTGTCAGATCACCTTAGCTAATCGAGCAGCAGGCGCTAAATTTTTTCAGGCGTTTTATACTGGTTATGGGCACCTTTGTGCCGGGCACGGTCGATGTCGGGCTTTCCTGTTTTTTTTTATCTTTTTTTTTTCATTGTAATTTGACTTTTATTATTTTCATGTTATATAAAAAATACTGAGGGATAAGACGGGCGACTCCCGTTCTCGATCATACTTGGTGCAGAGGATTGCCATCGCTATTCAGCGTGGAAACGCGGCCAGCGTAATGGGCACCTTTGTGCCGGGCACGGTCGATGGCGGGCTGTCCTGACTTTTTTTATCTTTTTTTTTTTGTTCTTCATTGTAATTTGACTTTTATTATTTTAATGTTATATAAAATTTTATAGTTTTGCTACTGGGTAATGTTAATAAAATGTACGGTTATCACTTATCACATTTTTTTACTAAGCATCAGTATAAGAAAACTCGTCTAATCCCCCCAGCGTAAGACGCGCGAGAAATTCTTTCGTGTCCTAATATAATATTCTCTCTGAGACCACTGGCGGGTTTTCTCAGGTGGTTTTAATATGCATGACCAACAGTTGCCGATAAGCTGGTCTCGCGGAGTCTGACCTGATCCTATTTGATCGTCTTCCTTGCGTCTTACTGCGAAGATTTTCGCAGATTTACACCGGATTCCCTTTTGTTAATGTTTGAGGAATCTGGGTGACGACTTTTAGAGTACTTTGCAAGTAAACAAGTATTTAATTTAAAATATATAAAACCCACAACAAATATTTTTATTGTAGTGTCCTTCCGCTGTTATCTGGTTGGTTTCAGACGACATCCCAAGAAAGTTTATACTGGTATTAATTAATGATACTAATACGAATAATCAACTTACCTATCTAAAGTTCTATTAGAATCGAGGTTGTCAAATTAAACACAGTTTTTCTTCTTTTAGTTGATATTCTCAATTTTTTATTTCTTTTTCGTGGACGTTCGTCGACGGATTTTGAAGATTTTGTTGAAATCTTCATTCTGTGTCTGTCAGAATAAAGACAATCCAAATTCGAATTTAGAAGAAAATATCTTTGATTCCTCAAATGAGGTCTCTAAAACGGACGTGGAAGCACGCCTACAAACTGGTAAACCTTTACCGCCTCGAATGAAGCCAGAGCATTATAGACTATGAATAGTTTATTTTTTATGCTTCTCGCCAATTGGCTCAAGTCTTCGGTGAAGGAAAATATCGTGAAGAAACCAAAGCATGGCGGAAAAGCTTTTTCTAGTTGTCACTCGTTCGTTAGAAACTACTTTCAAGTTAAAAATATGTCGCCAAGAATCTAACGTTGTGAATCGGCAGCTTTCTTTAGGCGTTATGGGAGCAAAATAGCATATTTTGATATATATCCTTACATAAATGATAGCGCTACATTTTTTTCAGTATATTATCTTTAATTCGATGTTAAGAGTGGTTAGTAGTTCCAAAACACGATTCAGTAAAATACGCTTAATAGTTTTTTATTTTGAAAAATAAAAGATTTAATTTTAAAAATGTTGTGCTATAGAAAGTTATAAAGAAATTAAAATAAATATTTTTTAAAAGGTAATGTAAATCTAGAATTGTTTGACCTTAAAATTACGATGTTGTAAATTGTTGTTTTATATGAATTTATTTCGTAAAAATTCTATTGCCACTCGGAAAACGCTTCGCTCAGATCTGTTTGGTGCGACTTAACTCGGTACAATGAGCCATTCATTAATTCCAGACTATGCATGTTCCAACCTTTGGCCAGATTGACGCCAACTTGTATGGTAACACAACCAAATTTACTGAAATTAATGGCGCAATAGATTACATGTTATTTTTATTGTACATAAAAGATGTACAATCTTATAAAGATAATGATTATTTTTATACAAATAGATTTACAATCTTCAAAAATTATCAATGATTATTTTACAAAAATAAAACTTTGTATGTCTGTTGTGCATCTGCAGTACATTCAAACTTTATTGGTATCTACAATACATATCATAACAACATAATAATAATAATATGTATATCTTCACTGTTTCCATTGTCTCCACATCAAGCCTTTGGTTCTTTGGGATTCAGCTGTAAATAAAATAATTTATTACAAATTAAAAACATACCGATATGAATTAAAAGTCATGATTGTAAAATAGTTAGTTAGTTTTTCGACCGAATTTTGATTTATACTTATATAAAAGATTATTTGTGTTGCTCAGAGTTTAAAAGCCCGTGTGAATGTCATCTTCTTTTTGACGAAGGCTTTAAATTAATTTGTTTTTGTATTTTAATTGGGAAACCGTAAATAGATATGTGAATCTTCCAAGGAGTTTACAAAAATGGTAGGCAAAATTGGCATAGTTAAATTGGAAAGATGTTGATTGTATTAAAAGGCAGTGTAAGCTTTTACGGGCCCGTACCGAAAAGATAAAAACGAGACCCTATTACTTAGCCTCCACAGTCTGTATGTTTGTCTGTCTGTCTCTCGAACACCGCGATAGCTAGGAACTGAAATTTTACTAAAGAAGTTATATATTTCCCGTACCGCTATATAAACTACGAGTAAAACAAAAAAAAAATAAGGGGATCCCCATATAATAAACGTGTTTTTGCCATTAATTTAAGATAACGAAACTCTTCATAAGCGAGCTCGAATCTTAGCCAATGATTTTATTATTATAATATGATTTTTTATTGATCATTTTTCTGTACTTTTACTTCCTGTGCTAGTCAGAGCCATTATAGTACGTTTCATACTTACACTGGGAAACGCCTGTAGCTCGGCTAGCTAAAGTGGTCTGACACGATCACCAAAGCTAAGCAACGCTACATGTGGACGGTTTTTGCATGGGTGACCATGCACAAGACTGTTGTTTTTATAGTGGCATTTTCATCTGGGCGTTACCGTGAGTCGGATGACTTGTTAAATTGTAGATCCCGGCTGTTAGTCTTAGTACAAGAAGCCGTTCAGCCAAGTTAGAGGCCTTCGGGCGGCTTGGAAACTCTTGACACCAGAGCTTGGCCACTTAGCTCAAACGAAGAAGAAGACTGTAAAACGAACCGTTTGTGGAATGGGAGCCTAAGCTACTAAAAATGTTACTCAAGCGTGTTTGAAAGTTATTAATTATTAAAAAAAAAACATATAATAATATGAAAAAAAAACTGTAAGTAACTCATCCACCGATGTGAGCGCTACCAAAAACACTTGAATTTTTTACTAATATAAATGAATGTGTTTTTATTTATACTTGTGTTAATTGGTACATCTACATTATAAGGGTGTGTTACGTTCTCCTTCTTCTTCGTATAAGCTAAGTGGCTAATCTCTGGTGTAGAGAGTTTTGAAGCCGGTCGAAGGCCTCTCTGACTTGGCTTAACGACTTCTTGTAGTAAATCTAAGAATATGCAAGGATATCCGATTATCGTCGGCCCATTTTGGAATAAAAAAAACGTACCAGCGCCTTTGTGCTACTCCCTAGTTTCTTTTTTACTTAAGGAATAGCTATATATGTTGGCAAATTTTTACTGACAAAATATATTAAATTAAGATTCAAAAGTATTTAAATAAATTAAATTGCTTCTAGGCATTATGGTCATATCTAAAAAAATTATGAAAATAAATAAAATTAAGTCTTATATCCTAAAAAGACTACGTCAAAGCCCCTCGCCCAAAGGTACCCATTAGGCTGGCAGCATTTCCTCGCTGAATCGCGAGAGAAATTTGCTGCCGCAAGTATTCCCCAGCCCGCGGATCTCGCCCCCTATCTCGTAACCGCCGTCCGAGATCTGCCACAAACTTCCTTGCCTCGGTTCTCCAAAATTTTTACTTACCACTTTACTGAAATTTTCGACTACAGTATTGAATTCATTTTTTATAGTTTCTGGGTCGAATACAGTTTTTACTTTTTGCCCGATTTCATTGACTAAATCAACTGCCTTTTTACCAATCTCGTTAAAAGCATTCTGTTCAGCAGGTGCATCGCGTTTTACGAAAGCATGTGCCTGTAATCAGTAAAAAAAAACATATTTCCAAATATACATTAAACAAACAAACTTTCAGAGAAAGAAAACAATCGTTCCTAAGCTTTATATGTTTTGTTCAAATAATATCTGATCGAACTTTATATGCTTTATATACACTAAAAAATAAACGTTAGTGCTGGTATGCCAGTATTGTACATCGGTGTATATATTTTTTGGACAAATTACTTGTATAAAATTGATACATTTTAGCGAAAAAATTGCAACATGAAAATTAGTGGAAAATACAAAAATTTGTGGAAAATACAAAAAAAAAACATTTTTCCAAATATTCATTAAATTAGTTAAACAAACAAAATTTCAGAGAAAAAAAAGAAACGTTCCTAAGCTTTATATGTTTTGTTCAAATAATATCTTATCGAAGTTTATATGCTTTATATAGGTACACTAAGAAATAAACGTTAGTGCTGGTATGCCAGTATTGTACATCGGTGTATATATTTTTGGACAAATTACTTGTATAAAATTGATACATTTTAGCGAAAAAATTGCAACATGAAAATTAGTGGAAAATACAAAAAGGTCTGGAAACAAAATTATCTAAAAATACTAGCGAAGGTGCTATAAATTACAACTTAAAACATCTTCAACGTGTTTCAGTTAAAAGCGGAATAATAAAAAAAATTGCATTTACATGTCACTATCGCTATAATTATTTTGTTTAGATACTATTATATACATAATAATAACACAGAAAGGCACTTTGAACATTATTCACTCTAAGAAAGCATGCCGGCATTTTACGAGTACAATGGAGAGTCGTCGGGATGGCTTGGTTTGTTTGCTGTCATGTATAAATTGATGACCTCGTTGGCGTAAAGGTTACCATGCCGGTCTGCTAATCAGAAGGTTGCGGGTTCAATTCCCGGCCCGGTCAACATCTTTGTGCTTAACTAAATTTGTTGGCTGTGGGCCTGGGTGTTAAATATGTATTTATATATAGTATGTATGTTTGTATATGTAGTATATCAGTTGTGTTAGCAACCATAATACGAACTAGAAATGGTTCAGTGTGGGGCTAACCAGCCGTGTGTGAATGTGTCCTAATAAAAAAAAACTAAATAAAATAATAATAATATTTACATGAAGAGTACTATTTTGTTTGTAGTTGTAATGATTCGGTTTTGGGTTTTATTATTTTGGAACTTAATTTTTTGAAGATTCTAAGCAAAAGAAGCTGATTAACAACTGTTATAAAAATAAACATAATATTTAGAAGATTAACGAGGAGCAAAAAACCAAAATGATCAAAGAGTTTTATATTTAAAAGAGAAGTTTCCAGTAAACAAAATAAATAATTGTTATTAATAGAAGAGTAATAAAAGATAGTCGGATAATTTTAATTTCATAATTTTGTAGTCAAAGAGAGAATTCCTAGTGAAAATATAAGTTTTTAACTTTTAAAACGTCTTTTATTTCAACTTGTACCGTACAAGTAACGATACTTTACTGATACTTGTGTATTATCTTTTACATTGGTTACAGCTCTTTATTTTGCTAAAACTAATTTTTGAATTTGTTTACAGCATTGTAAAATAGACAGTGTGCCGAATACGATGTTTATGCTTTCCCAAATACATGACAAAATAAACCTTCCATACTTTGTTTAATCTTATATCATTAAATGAGCAATTCTTGTATATATATGGGTTTCGGGGGCGATAAATCGATCATTTTTAGAAAATGTCATATTAAAAAAAAGAATAAAAAAAATATCCCGAGCAAAGCTTGGCCAACCAGGTACTATAAGTACAGCGTTTTCATGGTCTCAAAAAATAAGTTCCATTTGCTATAACCCTTATTAAATTTTGTCTAGGGAACTTTAGGAAGAAACGATTATATGATTTTATTAAAGGTTAGCACAAACTACACAATATTGCTGAATACCGCATGCTTGTAGGCGTATCAGTTCATGAGTTATGATTTTTTTTTCTAAAATTCCGTAAGTATTTTGGTTCTCCTGTAAACTTCATACATTCGGGGTTTACTGCGTTTACGCTTTCTAGCGTCGATTATTATTATATAGTTTGTAACCTTAGATTAATTAACTTACAATTGTATTGAATATATATTGTTCTTTGAATAAAAAATGTTTGTAATTTATTTAACCATCGGATAAATGACATAGAAACCGATCAGTTTAATAAAACTTTTTGACATACTTTTGAAGAAATAGCTAGCATATATAAATAAAAGAAATATAAATACTCATCTACTCATCTACCCATTAAACTAATTCAATTTCAAAAACATTTTTATTTAACGAACAACACGACAATTAAGTTAAGTTTCATCGGACTGAACTGGCATCACCCCGCCCGCGCCGTTTTCTCAACGGAAAGTAAAAAAAAATATTTTTAAACTTTTGATTAACCTAACCACAATGATTTATCAAGTTTCGACTGTATCTCCTATTTATACTTATATCATATAGTATTGTAATGATATTATAGTACTAGATTATAATTGAAAATTGACATGGATTCATATTATATTATTTGACTTGTAACTTTGGTGTTATCAATAAATGATTTGTATTTGTATAAAATATACTTACATTGATGAGGCAGACGGCTAACAACACTATAAGGGTCTTGTTCATTTTGAGCAAATTAATATTATTTTCGCGTGTTAACAAGTCGACTACAAGCCTCTAACTGATGAGAGTTGAGTCCGTCAACCTTATATATAAGATGACCCTTACAGATTTTGGCTGTGACGCAGACTTGGATTGATTACGTAACATTTTGTAACAATAAAATTGTAACAAGCATAAGATACACTATTCTGATATTAGGACTCATTTTAGGACTCATTTCACACACGGCTGGTTAACTCCATACTGAACCATTTTAAGTTCGTGTTATGGTAGCTAACACAACTGATATACTACATATACATACATATATATTTTATATAGATACATATTTAACACCCAGACCCACAACTGACAAATTTAGTTAAGCACAAAGATGTCGGCCGGGCCGGGAATCGAACCCGGAACCTTCTGGTTAGCAGTCCGGCATGTTAACCGTTGCGCCAACGAGGTCGTCAACTACATCTTACTGGGACTTTGAGTCTTATCTCAAAAAAAGATAGATATAGGTTGGCGACACACGATTCGTATTTGAGGTCCTCAGAGCATGTGTCCTCACAATGTTTTCCTTTAGCCATAAGAACGAGTGCAAATCTACACAACTAGAAATCAAGTCATTCGTGAAAAGCTGGTCCAGGGTGTCGCGGACTGCTGTCCTACGTTCCTTGTAGGTAAGCGCGCTCCACGACCTCAATACCACTTAACATCAGGTGAATTTTGGTCAAGCGCTCACCAATAGTAAAAATAACGTCGCTTGCTGAATAAAAGCCTCCACAACATGGGTGTACTAGTTCTTAGTAAATAACGCATTAGATTACGTATAATTTTTATTGTACATAAATGTTTTACAAATCATATAAGATCTACAAAAATATATATTTTCAGCTAGATGAAACTTTAGTCTGTTGGTCGTCAAGCCTTGGATTCTTCTTTGGGTTTCAAATCTTCGAACTGCAAATAAAATAAAGCATTAAAACAAATTTATTGTAACAATAAAATTACACATCATATTAAAATATAGCCGTAACACAAAAAAAAATATGATTCGACTGTGATGAAATTATGGTTAACAAATATAAACATATAAATGCATGCATAAAGTACTGGGTGGATTTCTGTTTATTTTTGTCAGAAAGTGAGATAGGGTAAAACATTAAAACTTAATGTATGCTAAAAAAGAAGGGAGATAGGACACAACATGTTTATGTAAAGTTAACGAAAATCAGAAAATCATTTCTAAATGCTTACAATTGGAAAATTATTGATATGAACATAAAATAAATAAAAAATAAACATTAGGACACATTTCATATAAGGCTGGTTAGCCCCATACTAAATCATTTCAAATTTTTATTATGGTTGTTAACACAGCTGATATATTACATACGTGAAATACTTTAGATCGATACATATTTAACGCCCAGACCGACAGCCATCAAATTTAGTTCATCACAGAGATGTTGGCCGTGCCGGTAATCGAACCCAGGTTCCTCAGGTTGGCAGTTCGGCATGGTAACCATTACGCCAACGTGATCGTTGCTGTTTATGCTGGCACATGTCGATTTAGGTTTCCGATTTCTTAAATTTGGTAGGTACTTGTTTTTTGGCTTTAAATTGCAAGCATCGTTACTGAACAATAACATAAATAGTTATTTTTATTGTTATTCATACACTAGTTATTTGTAGCCAGATATAAAAAAAAAATTAGAACACATTTCACACACGTTTGGTTAACCCCATACTGAATAATTTCTAGTTCGTATTATGGTTGCTAACACAACTGATATACCAATACATACATACATCTTTTATATAGATACATATTTAACACCCAAACCGACAGCCAACAACTTTAGTTCAGCACAAAGATGTTGCCGTGCCGGGAATCGAACCCGGAGCCTTGTGATTGGCAGTCCGGCATGGTAACCATTATGGCAACGAGTTCGTTGAACTTGGCTAAATATATTTTATTTACTTACAACATTTTTAATATTGTCAAGCATATCGTTAAATCCTTTCTTGACAGTTTCAGGGTCAAGAGTTTTTGTTACTTGTTCCTTGATTCCTTGGAACGCTTCATTAACCTGTTTGTTTAGTTTGTCTAGGGCATTTTCTTCAGCTGGTGCATCGCGTTTCACGAATGCGTGTGCCTGTAATAAGGATAAAGGAATTAAGTTAGGATTGTCAAATTAATCAATGGGTTAGGTAAGGATTGTATAATTAAAATTTTTTTTAAGTAAGGACAGCCAAATCTACCAATCTATTTTTAATAACAAAATTGGATTACAATTGTACACTACCACCGTACAAATGCATTCCAAATGTATCAAGAAGGTTTGTGTGTTAGTCTGTCGGATATTAGCCTATAATATGGTTGGACAAATTTATATTATTCCTACTTATTTAAATTCTGCTTTGCACGGGCCTTATAAGGACTTGTGTTACACAATTGGATTATTAGTAAGAATCTCTAATATTTTTGGAAACAAAATACAGCCAATGTTACTCGGGGATATTGAAGCTTCCCAAAGGTGAAAGAATTTTTCAAATCAGTCGAGTAGTTTCGTAGCATATTCACGTCAAACAAACTTTTTCTCTTTATAACATTACTAGCTGACCCAACGAACGTTGTTTTGCCTTAATAATTATTTCTAAATATACAGCCGATTCTCAGACCTACTGAATACGCATATAAAATTTGGAAAAAATCGGTCAAGCCGTTTCGGAGGAGTACGGTAACAAACACTGTGACACGGAAATTTTATATATAAGATTAGTATTAGTATATTAGTAGTAGTATATTAGTTTTTATTATTATTATTATTTATTATTATATAGTATAAGTATTAATATAGATTTACTTACACTGATGAGGCAGAAGGCGAAAAGCACTATAAGGGTCTTGTTCATTTTGAGCAAGTTACTGTTTTCACGTGTTCACAAGTCAACTGCAAGATTGCAACTGATGCTATTAAGAGTCAGGTCCATCAACCTTATCAAATGACCCTTAGAGTTCCTGGTTATTACTGACGTAGACTTTAGCTCCCCTTATCTAATACTTTATCAAGAAGTTAATGTTGTTGGGAGATTGAAACTTAGTGGATCCAATTAGTACATACGTACTTACGTACTTTAACAAACAAAAATATAGTACATTTGTTTCGTTTCCTGCAAACACAGGGTATTGTACCTCGCCCTACCTATTTAACTCAAATTTTTTTTTTCTCTTAGTTAAATCTAACCCTAATAGCTCACATTTTAACTTTACAAATAATCAATCTAAATTTGGTTTTATAATTCGTTAAAGCATATCGTCGATGTCATAAAAGGTTATATTTTGGCAGTGATACGTCTAGTAGCTATAAGGACCGCGTCATGTATGTAGAAACTCAAGTTCTTTAAAGGTTCAAGAAAGTACAATCCTAATCTTATTTAAACATATAAAGACCGTATGGCTACTAAATACCGATTTGTAATGAGTTTGGTGAAATTAGATAGCTTTAGTGAAAGTCAGTGCTGGGTTCCAGACTATCAAAACATGTATGATAATCTAGAAGATCGAGGCTCCAACCTTTCGCCTCGATCTATGATTTTCAACTCAGAGGAGGGGCCTAGTAAACCCCTACCCAGCACTGGCTGGTGACCTCGGGGATATTCAATTACACACTTCCACAATACTTTCAAGTCTCACCGCAGACCGATCTCCACACACATAAGCAATTACTTACAAATTACTCCCTCGCTCTCTCACTTTCGAACTTCTAAACAAGTTGACTTAATAGTCCATGGAAATTAATCTACTTCAAAAGGACGAGAGGGCATCCTATTGTTTATCAGTCAGTCAGTTGGGATATGTTACCTCCTATTATCTTGCATTCATCTACAACTTTCATTCTCCTTACTTTCGCTTGTTAGTAGAACCGGGGTAGAGGTTTTGGCCCTCGAATCCTAACTAACACCATCCTTCATCTCAGGTCATGCGGAGCGTATAAAGGCCTTCGGTGTAAAGCCTAAATACGCCCCTAATACTTAATCCTATTAAGGTTATAAAAAAAACACCACTTACTTAAGAATATAGATATTCATAAATGATTAATAAAAATATCTTTCTTACTTTTATTTATACTCTAATTTGAGCCTATGGTATTGAATGCATATCAATAATATTTTACATTTGAGCTTGAATTTAAATAAGTTTAATTTCTTTACATTAAAACTTCCAGTTTAAGGACATAAAAGTCGTTTGTATTTATATTTGTTAATGATAACATTAGAAGTGGTTTGCTCGTATGGGATCATTATAGGGTGGATCCAAGCCATACTTTATTTCCCTGAGTTGGTGAAATAGCAAACAAATAACAATAAATATTTAAGAGGTTTTTCTCTTTAATATGAGAATGCTCGTGTTTTGTAGAGCTATTGTAAATTCACTATATTAATGAATGTTTTTACAGTGAGCAAGCTTGACTCAGTTTGTTCGTGTATAAATTCTACACTAAGGTTTCTCCTCCTTTTTGATAATTAAAGCCGGTTTGTATTAGCCTTTACTTTGTTGTAGTGGGTTTTTCATGTGAAATCAGTAAATACTGTTTATTATATTCTCCTGTTCTGATGGAATAAATATACAATTATTATAAAGTATATGAGTGTTATTTCCACTTGATCATGCACTTTCCATATAATGTTGTTATTAAATTTACTTCATTACTAATAATTCTTCAAAATTGAGCTGGTCTGTCTCGATTCACTAGTGTATAAATTCTACACATTAAAACTTCCCTTTCAAGGAAATAAAAGCCTGTTTCTATTGGCCTTTACACTTGTCAGGTGGTTTCCTCGTTTGGATTCAGTAAAAGCGCTAAGCCATATCTCAAATAAATACAAATACTGTTCCCTTGCTTTGTATTCCCCTTTGCTGGTAGAACAAGCAATCAAACAGCGGTAAGCATTTAAGAGATATCTTCTCTTTAATATGAACATACTCGAACCTCGAAGAGCTATTTGTAAATTAGGTATAATAATAAATGTGCTACCTTGAGCAAATTTTACTCGATTTAATAGTGTATAAATTCTACACTCTAACTTATCATTTTCAAGGAAGTAAAGCCTGTTAGTATTTAAGGCCTTTACGCTTACGTGGTGGTTTCCACATGTAGGATCAGTAAATTCTACTACATAATTGTATTCCCCGTGCGTCGCTGAATAACCATTCAAATAATAGAAATTGTATAATAGTTATTTCCTCTAAAATATAGACATTCTAGATAAAGTTATTAGATTTACTTCATTATTATTAATTATTCAAAATTGAGCTGGTATGTCTCGATTCGCTAGTGTATAAGTTCTTCACATTAAAACTTCCTTTTCAAGGAAATAAAAGACTATTTATATTGGTCTTCACACTTGTGAGGTGGTTTCCACATGTGGAATCAGTAAACCTGCTAATTGTACTCCCTGTCGCTGAGAGAATAATCATTCAAATAATAGAAATTGTATAATAGTTATTTCCTCTAAAATATAGACATTCTAGATAAAGTTATTAGATTTACTTCATTATTATTAATTATTCGATATTGAGCTGGTCTGTCTCGATTTGCTAGTGTATAAGTTCTACACATTAAAACTTCCTTTTCAAGGAAATAAAAGTCTGTTTGTTTTAGCTTTCATAAATACCGGTGATATAAGTTTTCACGTAAGAAATGATTACATATCAATTTATTTATTAAATGATTCGGCCTTTGAGCATAAATATGTGAAGATTTAAACCGATTTGAAAATATGATTATAATTATCTGTCAGAAAACTGTCAATTTTTATTCACGACAAACGAAAGACACAAAATCGCGTAGTCTAAATTAAGTGAATTAAAACTTAAACTAGGACTTAGCTGGGTTTATTTCCGCTCTCGCCTTCCCTGATGATCGGATCCTCTGGTCCAGCACACTGAAGTGTCGTCCTCCAAGTATCCACTAGATTTTACAACCGGATGATCGAGAACTACACGATTCTTAACTATTTTTACCGGTTCACGAATTAACATCAACTTTTCTAAAATCCGAGAGTTTGTGAGTCGTAGTGGCAAGGACTGACCTATTCTTCAATATTAATATAATGTCTTTAAATTCCCGTTCACATGCAATCCCACACTAACTAACTTAACAATAACTTAAATACAATATTCACAACTCGGAACTCTATTTGGATAGTCCCTCACTAGCTCGGCAGCATAGACCTGCCTCATCACTAAAGAATATTGTCCGCATGCAATCCCACTCTAGCTAACTTATCGATAATTTAAATACAATATTCACAACTCGGAACTCTATTCGGATAGTCCCTCACTAGCTCGGCAGCATAGACCTGCCTCATCACTAAAGAATATTGTCCGCATGCAATCCCACTCTAACTAACTTATCAATAATTTAAATACAATATTCACAACTCGGAACTCTATTTGGATAGTCCCTCACTAGCTCGGCAGCATAGACCTGCCTCATCACTAAAGAATATTGTCCGCATGCAATCCCACTCTAGCTAACTTATCGATAATTTAAATACAATATTCACAACTCGGAACTCTATTCGGATAGTCCCTCACTAGCTCGGCAGCATAGACCTGCCTCATCACTAAAGAATATTGTCCGCATGCAATCCCACTCTAGCTAACTTATCGATAATTTAAATACAATATTCATAACTCGGAACTCTATTCGGATAGTCCCTCACTAGCTCGGCAGCATAGACCTGCCTCATCACTAAAGAATATTGTCCGCATGCAATCCCACTCTTACTAACTTATGAATAATTTAAATACAATATTCACAACTCGGAACTCTATTTGGATAGTCCCTCACTAGCTCGGCAGCATAGACCTGCCTCATCACTAAAGAATATTGTTCGCATGCAATCCCACTCTAGCTAACTTATCGATATTTTAAATACAATATTCACAACTCGGAACTCTATTCGGATAGTCCCTCACTAGCTCGGCAGCATAGACCTGCCTCATCACTAAAGAATATTGTCCGCATGCAATCCCACTCTAACTAACTTATCCATAATTTAAATACAATATTCACAACTCGGAACTCTATTCGGATAGTCCCTCACTAGCTCGGCAGCATAGACCTGCCTCATCACTAAAGAATATTGTCCGCATGCAATCCCACTCTAACTAACTTATCAATAATTTAAATACAATATTCACAACTCGGAACTCTATTCGGATAGTCCCTCACTAGCTCGGCAGTATAGACCTGCCTCATCACTAAAGAATATTGTCCGCATGCAATCCCACTCTAACTAACTTATCAATAATTTAAACACGATATTCACAACTCAGTACTCTATTCGGGTAGTCCCACACTAGCTCATCAGCCCGGTCCTGCCTCATCACTCAAGAATATTGTTCACATGCAAAAAGAGAAAAGAAAAAGAAAATAATAAAAAAAGGAAATAGCGTCCTCACCTCGGTTCGAAACACAATACCGACAATTTACAGACAGCCTCTCGGCGTCACGACTCACGCGATTCCCCGTTCGAATTTTAAAAACGCACGCACAACCGCCCGGTTCGATGTTCTGCGCCGACTCTCACTCGTCGCTAAGGAATATTGTTCACATGCATTAACTACTCTAATAAATAAAAGAAAAGGAAATAGCGTCCTCACCGCGATTTGGAACACAATCCCGATAATTTATCGACAGCCTCTCGGCGTCCCGACTCACGCGAACCCCGTTCGAATTTCAAACGCCCCGCGCACGACCTCCCGGTTCAAATGCCTCGCGCCCACTGCCTCACTCCGCGGCCGCGCCTCCCGCTTTCTCCACGCCGCTACTAAGCTCCGTGCGCAGGCGGCGTTGCATTTTCAATTTTCTCTCTATTACAATAATGTTTATAATTCAATGCGCAACTAAACGGCTCGATTCAACTTTCCATGAACTTGATATCAAAACTCATGTTTTAATTTTATTTTCATTTTAACCATTATAACTGTTAAATTTTGAAGCTATGAATACTAATGATGGTTTAATAACTGGGAACCAATCTTGGTCAGTTACAGCCGACCCCTGGTAAAATCTTGAAAGATTTGCTTTTTACTGAAAAGATTTTACCACAAACACTTAACACCATCATTAACTTTATAATTCAATCCTTTATACTACTATTACTTAATAATCTCTATCTTCTATAATATAACAATATTTCATAATTGTCAATATCTCATTTTCCTTGTCTCTCTTCTACATTACATACCATATCGCTTAGGTAATCACTGCTAATCACACAGTTATTGAGCAAATTGATGTCAAATACATATTATTTCACAATAATATCGAAGATATCTCCCTATATATAGTTGATTTTTATAATTTCAATATAATTTTCTCAAATACTTCTCAGTCGCGAGCATCGTGAAAAGAGAAAAACAAAAGAAGATCTTGAAATATTTGAAAGTCCGTGTTACTGCTTCCCTTTTAATTATTATTATTATTATGATTTTTCTTTTTTTTTTTTTTTTTTGTTAGCAAAGAGTATACTAATAATCAATGAGTTCTGTTCTGAGTTACTGATAAAAGCAAAAATAAAATCAATCGTGTGAAGTCAAATATTACTGAAAATAGCTAAATAATACAATGTGTGAAGTCTAGTGTTAACATTCAGGTATTAAAAATATAAATGGCTACTATCATAAATTACTTGATATTATTGTAACACAAGCTTAGGTTCATTTTGTTTTTATTTTAATTATTAGTAATGGGAAGCACTTTCTCAGTAAACGGAACTCTAATTTCCTTTACCGACACAGTTTTTTTTTTTTTTTATAAGCTTAGCTTTGAATTGACAACGCAATTATTTAATAACAAACTATATCAAAATGAATGAACTCTTTTTATTTATTTACTCGTTCCAAACAATCTAGCACACAATCAAATATAATGGGCCGGCCAAGAAGATTGAAATTTTGTGTTGTACAAAAATTCAAGCTAAGTAGCACACGACCCCGCGCATCTGGTCGGCCAAAGAACTTGATATTTTGCTTTCGTCAAGCGACAAAACATCAAATTAACCAGCTCACGACCCCGCGCATTTAGTCGGCCAAGAAATTTGCTAAATTCTTGTTAAAATACCAAATAAACTAGCTCACGACTCCACGTGAGATCGGCCAAGAAGCTTGGTATTCATGGTGCGAATACATATTATATATATTTAGTATTGACAGTGAATTTATATATTTATTATTGAACTTCAAACAAGACCAAGCAACATAGCACACAAACACACTCATCTGTTCGGCCAAATAGTTTGGATTGAATAAATAACTCAATACGCTAAACAAATTAGCACACAATCCCGCGCATAGGATCGGCCAAGAAAATTTGGCATTCGTTTTTTTCAAATAACCAAATAGCCTAGCACACAATCAGCGCTCTGGATCGGCCACGAAGCTTGATTTTTGAGCTATAAACACGACTTGTCGGTATGCCAAAATTCAAGCAACTAGCTCACGACCCTACGCATTTGGTCGGCCAAGAAACTTGGTATATAATTATATATTCTTTTTTTCTTATTTCATATTTTTTCTTATTATTTTTTTTTCAACAAAATACCAAGTTAAGTAGCTCACAACTTCATGGAAAAGATCGGCCAAAAAGTTTAGCATTTATTTTCCAAATAATAACTTTTTTTTTTTATGTAAATAAAAATAATGCGTTTTCACTCAAAGCTATACTCCTATGTTATTTGAGCAAACTAGGGCTAGATTTTCTGTTTTGAAAAAAAAATGATCTTTTAAATTTTTCTATGCAATATGAAATCCCACTTGTTTAATTTTAATTCAATACAATCAAAATTAGCACCAAAATAATTCAATGAATAAAAACTGTTTATATCAATTATTGTTTTTGTCATATTCTCATGAAGCCACAACCGTTTATCCTCAACTTTAATACTATTTTCAATGACAATTATCTTGGTATTGAGTATTCCAGTTCTCAGTTGTTAGACCATCTGGGCCATTTTTTGTTTATTTGTCAAAAAGATCAAAATTATTCATAGTTTTTTTTTTCAATATGAAATGTTTACTACCCTCACCAACATTTACTATATATCCATAGTTACAACAATATTAATTATGGCATGCGGTACATATAAAATTTAACAACATTGCAATAAATAATAATTGATTAGTACATATTTTAATTTTAGTTCTTGAAGTAAGATCAGCCTAACTACATACACGTTTTGAAATAAAATATCCCTGTCTCAACATACAACAACTAATTTCAGCATTTGCGGTTCTAATGTTTTACAATTCCAGATATGACGACACATTAGGTGTTTACTCTTTAATAGTTGTACCTCATTACTGTGTCACCTACATTACTCCGAGGCCGGAAATAGCTTTAGCGTACTCCAAAGTTCAAACGATGTACGAACCAAACTTCATCAAAATCAACCCAGCCGGTTGTTTACGGAAAAGCAAAACAAACACACTTTTGTTATATTTTATATAAAGCAAGGCTTGAAAACTTCAACTAATTCTCCCTTCTCTTAATTGATTTGGATTAAAATTGGAACTAAACAAGTTTTGAGTACGACCCCAACTACGTGCAATCCATTTGTGAATTCTGCGTTCAAATTCACATAATAATCTTGAAATGTTACAAGCACACAAACGGACCAAAACCAGACAAACAAAGAATCAGACAAAACCTTGTAATACTTTTCTCTTTTGTTTTCTTCAGTCACCTTAATTACCCCTTTTTGTAACAATATTTCTTATACTGACACTCAATCTTACGTCTTATTGTATATGTATTGATCCTCTTAACATCAATCCCTAATTTGACATCTTCTAAATAAATAAATCCAAGTAAATTATATTAATTTATGGAGGAATTAATAATACTTACTGATCTAGCACATATGTAATTCGTAAAATGACACAACAATAGACGGTGTCACTCGTCACGGAGTAAGGTTATTTTTTCTTAGTTCCTTTTCCACTGAAAAACGTCCCTACGGCAGAAAATACTTATAAATATTTATCATAAAAACTACTTGCCGTTGACTTCAAAATGTTGATAATACGTTCCTTCCCTATAAATAAAAGGATAGAAAGTTTTAAAGAACTATCCTATTCTGTAAATGTATACATTAGTCAAACCCTCTTATGCAACAAAAAGATACACAGTCCCGATTCCTTATATCTAAAAAGAAACTTCTTTTACGTGATTGTCTTTTACACTTCCCCACCTAACACTACTAAATTATTTGGCTGCTAACAAACTTAAAATTTTCCCTACTCCTTTTAAATGTATATGTATTCATTATTCTCAAGTATTGCGATTCCGATCGAAAGGAACGAACAAAGGTATTGTCAAAGAACATAACAATTAAATAATATTATAATCTACCCAAATATTATTCTATTAACTGTTGCATGGTAATTCTCAATGTCACCCAATATAATATGATAAAACTATGATTCCTTGTAGCAGTTACGTATTTTGTCTACGCCGCCGGTATTATTACAATCATAATTTCCACCTTAAGTTCGACAACTGAACTTTATATGTTGCTGAACTAATTCAGCAACTTATAAAACATTAAAAAGAATAAGGTAAATATAGATACGCGTTGTGTGAATTTTATTACCAAACATTTATCGCGTAGAACTGGGATAAATTATTTCGTAGCAACGAACGCGTTGATGTCCTTCGAAAATTGTAACCATATTTTCGTAGCACATCTAGTTGCGTTGAAATCTATTGAACTATATTTATCCTTACAACCAAAAACCGACCCCTAAATCTTTTTCCCTAAAATTAGTGGAACATAAAATAGTGTTTGGTCAAATTATTTTGTAAGCATAAAAGTAAAATTAATCTGTAAATAACTGGTAATATTCTACAAACTGTACTAACTCAACCTCTCCATTTTCACGGCAACATTTTATGCCAGATTTCTCCAGCATTCTCAACAATTTATGACACGACGATGTCCAACAACAAACAAAATATATATAAAGTAATTAAGTCCAATTAAATTTTTTTTTTTTTTGTTTTTTTTTTTTTTTTTTTATAAGATTTAAACTAAACATCCTGGTCACGGCACCATTTTATGTACCTCGCCCTACCTATTTAACTCAAATTTTTTTTTTCTCTTAGTTAAATCTAACCCTAATAGCTCACATTTTAACTTTACAAATAATCAATCTAAATTTGGTTTTATAATTCGTTAAAGCATATCGTCGATGTCATAAAAGGTTATATTTTGGCAGTGATACGTCTAGTAGCTATAAGGACCGCGTCATGTATGTAGAAACTCAAGTTCTTTAAAGGTTCAAGAAAGTACAATCCTAATCTTATTTAAACATATAAAGACCGTATGGCTACTAAATACCGATTTGTAATGAGTTTGGTGAAATTAGATAGCTTTAGTGAAAGTCAGTGCTGGGTTCCAGACTATCAAAACATGTATGATAATCTAGAAGATCGAGGCTCCAACCTTTCGCCTCGATCTATGATTTTCAACTCAGAGGAGGGGCCTAGTAAACCCCTACCCAGCACTGGCTGGTGACCTCGGGGATATTCAATTACACACTTCCACAATACTTTCAAGTCTCACCGCAGACCGATCTCCACACACATAAGCAATTACTTACAAATTACTCCCTCGCTCTCTCACTTTCGAACTTCTAAACAAGTTGACTTAATAGTCCATGGAAATTAATCTACTTCAAAAGGACGAGAGGGCATCCTATTGTTTATCAGTCAGTCAGTTGGGATATGTTACCTCCTATTATCTTGCATTCATCTACAACTTTCATTCTCCTTACTTTCGCTTGTTAGTAGAACCGGGGTAGAGGTTTTGGCCCTCGAATCCTAACTAACACCATCCTTCATCTCAGGTCATGCGGAGCGTATAAAGGCCTTCGGTGTAAAGCCTAAATACGCCCCTAATACTTAATCCTATTAAGGTTATAAAAAAAACACCACTTACTTAAGAATATAGATATTCATAAATGATTAATAAAAATATCTTTCTTACTTTTATTTATACTCTAATTTGAGCCTATGGTATTGAATGCATATCAATAATATTTTACATTTGAGCTTGAATTTAAATAAGTTTAATTTCTTTACATTAAAACTTCCAGTTTAAGGACATAAAAGTCGTTTGTATTTATATTTGTTAATGATAACATTAGAAGTGGTTTGCTCGTATGGGATCATTATAGGGTGGATCCAAGCCATACTTTATTTCCCTGAGTTGGTGAAATAGCAAACAAATAACAATAAATATTTAAGAGGTTTTTCTCTTTAATATGAGAATGCTCGTGTTTTGTAGAGCTATTGTAAATTCACTATATTAATGAATGTTTTTACAGTGAGCAAGCTTGACTCAGTTTGTTCGTGTATAAATTCTACACTAAGGTTTCTCCTCCTTTTTGATAATTAAAGCCGGTTTGTATTAGCCTTTACTTTGTTGTAGTGGGTTTTTCATGTGAAATCAGTAAATACTGTTTATTATATTCTCCTGTTCTGATGGAATAAATATACAATTATTATAAAGTATATGAGTGTTATTTCCACTTGATCATGCACTTTCCATATAATGTTGTTATTAAATTTACTTCATTACTAATAATTCTTCAAAATTGAGCTGGTCTGTCTCGATTCACTAGTGTATAAATTCTACACATTAAAACTTCCCTTTCAAGGAAATAAAAGCCTGTTTCTATTGGCCTTTACACTTGTCAGGTGGTTTCCTCGTTTGGATTCAGTAAAAGCGCTAAGCCATATCTCAAATAAATACAAATACTGTTCCCTTGCTTTGTATTCCCCTTTGCTGGTAGAACAAGCAATCAAACAGCGGTAAGCATTTAAGAGATATCTTCTCTTTAATATGAACATACTCGAACCTCGAAGAGCTATTTGTAAATTAGGTATAATAATAAATGTGCTACCTTGAGCAAATTTTACTCGATTTAATAGTGTATAAATTCTACACTCTAACTTATCATTTTCAAGGAAGTAAAGCCTGTTAGTATTTAAGGCCTTTACGCTTACGTGGTGGTTTCCACATGTAGGATCAGTAAATTTTACTACATAATTGTATTCCCCGTGCGTCGCTGAATAACCATTCAAATAATAGAAATTGTATAATAGTTATTTCCTCTAAAATATAGACATTCTAGATAAAGTTATTAGATTTACTTCATTATTATTAATTATTCAAAATTGAGCTGGTATGTCTCGATTCGCTAGTGTATAAGTTCTTCACATTAAAACTTCCTTTTCAAGGAAATAAAAGACTATTTATATTGGTCTTCACACTTGTGAGGTGGTTTCCACATGTGGAATCAGTAAACCTGCTAATTGTACTCCCTGTCGCTGAGAGAATAATCATTCAAATAATAGAAATTGTATAATAGTTATTTCCTCTAAAATATAGACATTCTAGATAAAGTTATTAGATTTACTTCATTATTATTAATTATTCGATATTGAGCTGGTCTGTCTCGATTTGCTAGTGTATAAGTTCTACACATTAAAACTTCCTTTTCAAGGAAATAAAAGTCTGTTTGTTTTAGCTTTCATAAATACCGGTGATATAAGTTTTCACGTAAGAAATGATTACATATCAATTTATTTATTAAATGATTCGGCCTTTGAGCATAAATATGTGAAGATTTAAACCGATTTGAAAATATGATTATAATTATCTGTCAGAAAACTGTCAATTTTTATTCACGACAAACGAAAGACACAAAATCGCGTAGTCTAAATTAAGTGAATTAAAACTTAAACTAGGACTTAGCTGGGTTTATTTCCGCTCTCGCCTTCCCTGATGATCGGATCCTCTGGTCCAGCACACTGAAGTGTCGTCCTCCAAGTATCCACTAGATTTTACAACCGGATGATCGAGAACTACACGATTCTTAACTATTTTTACCGGTTCACGAATTAACATCAACTTTTCTAAAATCCGAGAGTTTGTGAGTCGTAGTGGCAAGGACTGACCTATTCTTCAATATTAATATAATGTCTTTAAATTCCCGTTCACATGCAATCCCACACTAACTAACTTAACAATAACTTAAATACAATATTCACAACTCGGAACTCTATTTGGATAGTCCCTCACTAGCTCGGCAGCATAGACCTGCCTCATCACTAAAGAATATTGTCCGCATGCAATCCCACTCTAGCTAACTTATCGATAATTTAAATACAATATTCACAACTCGGAACTCTATTCGGATAGTCCCTCACTAGCTCGGCAGCATAGACCTGCCTCATCACTAAAGAATATTGTCCGCATGCAATCCCACTCTAACTAACTTATCAATAATTTAAATACAATATTCACAACTCGGAACTCTATTTGGATAGTCCCTCACTAGCTCGGCAGCATAGACCTGCCTCATCACTAAAGAATATTGTCCGCATGCAATCCCACTCTAGCTAACTTATCGATAATTTAAATACAATATTCACAACTCGGAACTCTATTCGGATAGTCCCTCACTAGCTCGGCAGCATAGACCTGCCTCATCACTAAAGAATATTGTCCGCATGCAATCCCACTCTAGCTAACTTATCGATAATTTAAATACAATATTCATAACTCGGAACTCTATTCGGATAGTCCCTCACTAGCTCGGCAGCATAGACCTGCCTCATCACTAAAGAATATTGTCCGCATGCAATCCCACTCTTACTAACTTATGAATAATTTAAATACAATATTCACAACTCGGAACTCTATTTGGATAGTCCCTCACTAGCTCGGCAGCATAGACCTGCCTCATCACTAAAGAATATTGTTCGCATGCAATCCCACTCTAGCTAACTTATCGATATTTTAAATACAATATTCACAACTCGGAACTCTATTCGGATAGTCCCTCACTAGCTCGGCAGCATAGACCTGCCTCATCACTAAAGAATATTGTCCGCATGCAATCCCACTCTAACTAACTTATCCATAATTTAAATACAATATTCACAACTCGGAACTCTATTCGGATAGTCCCTCACTAGCTCGGCAGCATAGACCTGCCTCATCACTAAAGAATATTGTCCGCATGCAATCCCACTCTAACTAACTTATCAATAATTTAAATACAATATTCACAACTCGGAACTCTATTCGGATAGTCCCTCACTAGCTCGGCAGTATAGACCTGCCTCATCACTAAAGAATATTGTCCGCATGCAATCCCACTCTAACTAACTTATCAATAATTTAAACACGATATTCACAACTCAGTACTCTATTCGGGTAGTCCCACACTAGCTCATCAGCCCGGTCCTGCCTCATCACTCAAGAATATTGTTCACATGCAAAAAGAGAAAAGAAAAGAAATAGAAAATAATAAAAAAAGGAAATAGCGTCCTCACCTCGGTTCGAAACACAATACCGACAATTTACAGACAGCCTCTCGGCGTCACGACTCACGCGATTCCCCGTTCGAATTTTAAAAACGCACGCACAACCGCCCGGTTCGATGTTCTGCGCCGACTCTCACTCGTCGCTAAGGAATATTGTTCACATGCATTAACTACTCTAATAAATAAAAGAAAAGGAAATAGCGTCCTCACCGCGATTTGGAACACAATCCCGATAATTTATCGACAGCCTCTCGGCGTCCCGACTCACGCGAACCCCGTTCGAATTTCAAACGCCCCGCGCACGACCTCCCGGTTCAAATGCCTCGCGCCCACTGCCTCACTCCGCGGCCGCGCCTCCCGCTTTCTCCACGCCGCTACTAAGCTCCGTGCGCAGGCGGCGTTGCATTTTCAATTTTCTCTCTATTACAATAATGTTTATAATTCAATGCGCAACTAAACGGCTCGATTCAACTTTCCATGAACTTGATATCAAAACTCATGTTTTAATTTTATTTTCATTTTAACCATTATAACTGTTAAATTTTGAAGCTATGAATACTAATGATGGTTTAATAACTGGGAACCAATCTTGGTCAGTTACAGCATCCTACGGCAGGAGCTAGGCACCATACTTACATACATTAAAACTTAGCGTCTTGAATTAGTATTAATTAGTTAAGGTACCTATACTTAATGTTTGTTTTGTAAATGTAAGTTGGTCCAATAAATTATTTTGTATTTGAATTTGTTTATCGCAAAATAATGTAAGTGACTTATGCATAAATGCAACTAAAATTTTGCCTTTAAGTAAAATTCGTACAGACAAGGTTTTTACACAGTACAGATAGGTTTATCCATACCCCGTATACATTCTCAGGTATGGTGGAGATGGGTTAGCATTTCCTCAAGTAAAAAGAAAAAATAGGTATGTAACCAACAGGCCAACTCTCTTTTCCACAGGCTAGTGACACTCTAGCCTAAGTTGCATGCCGAGTCTGGAAATGGCTTTCTAATAGGCTGCCGGAATACACTGTTATATTCTTGGTAAAAGATTTCTTAACTTGGGGGTGGTTGCTATCCAGGCGAGTATTAAAAAATGTCCTATCACTTTGGAAACTGTTGGAAAAAATGCTGGCGGGTTTTTAATTTTGAGATTATGCGCTCTTGAACATTTTAATTTTCATGGTAAAAAAAAAGAGTAAGATATGAAATAACAATAATTTAACTTAATAAATTAAACGCGCAAGATGTGAAATAAAAAAGCAAACTGAACATAATTAACTCAAGTAAATGTATAACTTATTTATTTATTAGATTTAAGTGCTAATCTAATAAATAAATAAGTAATAAATTATATTTATGTTTAGTTTGCTTTTTTATTTAATATGTAGCGCTTTTAATTTATTTAATTAAAATTATTGTCAAAAATAAAACCTTATAACACTTAGTTACCAGCATTTAGTAAAAAATACACAGTTTAAACAAAACAACTAAGCATGTAGTACAGACTTGTCTTGCAAAGCCCCCTCAGTTTCCATAAAAGTTTGCATTACCTCAGAGGTATTTGCTTAGGACGGGCATCTTAATACGGACCTGCCATAAATAAAACATTCAGCTGTGACGAGTGACTTTCAAATATTTGTCTAGGCTTGTTTAGTTAAGCGATGTCACTGAAATTTCAGAATACATAGATGCAGCTGTATTATATTAAAAATATTATTCTTATAGTCGAAGATAAAAACAGCAAATAAAAAACATAATGTTAAGAAAATAATATATTTTTATTTCTATTGCCATTTCAAAGGTTCTGTAAATACGTATTTTATTTTAATCCGTTAGAAGTCTAGGTCTGGGTCTGGTTTTTTTGTAGTCGCCGTCAAATCTTCAAACTGAAACAAAATAAGTATCAGAAATGGTCAAGAACCTGTTAACAAACAAAAAATATATGTGAAGTTTAGATGGTGACGATTGAAAAACTTTGCGCTTTATGCTTTCCTTATCAGTAAACTTGAAAATTGTTGAGAACCTTCATTATTTCTAAAATATTTTATCCTCTATGATCCTTGACCTCTTACTACACGGTTAATGGTTACCAACAAAAACCTTATAAGAATGGTTTCGTCCGTACATAAACAAGTAAACCGTGAAACTGTAAACCTTGAGATAAACTAACAACATTTTTTTCCAAGACATTGTCTTGGAATTTACGAAAAAACATAGATTTTGTCTTGACTCCACTAACTTTTTGCATGGACTAGCTGACTCGTGAATTTCATTTACCAGGAGTAAATCAAACCAATACTTATGTTTATGACTCGTATCAATAAAAAAACTATTTGAAAGTTAATCTTACGAGTATCCTATCGTTTGTTTCACTCGTATGAGCGCAAACTTTCTAAACGTTATGTTTATTTTAAACGAATTACAAGCTTACTAACGCTGGCTGTTTTCATACAGGGGTTTTAAATATTTACCGCTTTGTAAAATCGAATGACAGTGTCTCCAAGGACATTGAAGACCGGTTTTAGTTGGTTCTCATTGACATCACCCACAGCCGTCGCCAGGCTCTGGTCTAAGCAGTGTCTGAATTGATCCATGTTCTTCTGGAACGACACCAACACATTAGGTTTCTCTGTAGAAGGGGCATCTCTCCGAACAAACGCGTGAACCTAAAATAAACATTAAAAATGGTAAATTGATTATAAGGAACAGAAAGAGGATTAAAGTAAGAGGGAGACAGTTTGTATGAGTATTTTTGTTAATTTTTGGCGTTTGGTTAAACCGGTGCTTAAAATGCAGTGTAGAAATTGACTTATAGAGATAAGTAACACATTAAAGGCTGCTTTTACCACGCGGGAAATCTCGAGAACACAGTAGTAGCTATAAAACATTTTACAAGGATTGCAGCCTCTCAGATTTTACCTGTAATAATAATATCGCAACAGTTGTTATTATTTGATGAAGCGAAATTATTATTACTGTTTACTGTAAAAAAGTTATTTGATATTTAAAACTTTATAAATATTAAATTCTAAATAATTCGGAATATGCTCCCTAGCCAGTATAAGATTAGTGTAGAATTTTCAGATTAGTTTCCTTTTGCGTTAAATTTATCATGCATTCGAAACTGTGCACCAATTTCTATTCCCCAGATTCTTTAGGTATTGGTATACAGTCTAAATCTGACTCAGGATTCAGATAAATAGCTAGCTGGTCTTATCTTTAGTACCCAATTCAAAACCACTTAACCCTCTGAACATTGAAGTACATTTTACCCTTTTGCCTACATTGTAATCAATTTAGATCTAAAATAGACTAGCGCAACCACTTTGAATTATTAAGCCTCTAAAGTGGTTCAAGGCTGAAACTTCCGTTCCATCATTCGATTCCCAATAGATAGGCATCGATTAAAAATTTCTCGTCTTGGTCATCCCTAGAGGTTCTGTTAATTGAAACTGTGGTAATAACAGTAGCTAATTGACTTTGTTTTAAACTTTGGCACAAAATGTATATACTTTGTTATTATTAGAGAAATATTTTTCGTAAAATTAGAATTTTAACAAATAAATATGCAATTAAGCCTTAGAACCATGCACGATCTTTTGTTTTTTAATTGGATAGATTTACGATTACCAACTCGCCTGATGGTAAGCAAAGTTGTGACCAATTTTAGGTCTATTTATTGCCAATGTATGTATGCTAAACATAACGAAACGGATACCTAATATCGTTAAATACTCTTTTCTCTTTATTTATCTGAAGCAAACCCACCACAGTGTAAACGTATGTAGTAAAACTTAAAAAAATATAATTAATTAAGTACTTACATTCACAACAAGCACCACAAAAAACGCGAAACAAATCTTTGACATGATGTAAACTTTTAAAAATATCGGTTACTATGACATGTAGCAAAGCTGAATGATCTCAAACTGATCTTCGATATTTCAAGCTCAGACGTACATATAGACAAATATTTATGTCCATAAATAGACTAATAGTTTTCTGAACAGTAGACTTTGTAAAGAAAACTTCTTGGACCATTAATGGTACATAAACTCAAAGACGTCATCTCAATAATTACTTGACCAATTTTGTTCATTTTCAGTTTTTTTTTATTATTATAAATTTTAATCGCTCTACCAAATATTACTCAAGTTAACCTTTAAATAGTGCTTCAACAAATGCTCTCTTTATGTTGAAAACGCCGTTTCCTCTTTCTCAAACCAATAACTTTTATTTTTATTTATACCTTTATTTTAGGCAACTATGGTCCATAACATAGAATGCATACCATTAAAATAATAATTATAAATAAACTAATACATATCAATCACCTACAAACTAAACTTATTAACTATATTACACACGAAGAGGCGGCGTCGTGTTTCGCTGGCTGGTGCCGCGCAGCTGGCCACGAAAACGCCGGTACACGACACCTTTCGGCCAGAACTCATCCTTGAGGAATCTCTCGAGACAATGCGTCGGTACCCGAAGCATTGTCCAAAAGTCGTCTAGGTTTGTTCAAAATTACGGCCTCTACCGATAAACATACAAACATTATTGGCATAATTAATGCAGAGACTTCGCTCGCTTTGCTCACTCGATCAACTATTTGACGTAGCTGCTAACATAATGTGTACTCAACTTCTTAACAAGGTAAAGTAACATACTTACGAGATACCTTATACTAACATACAGGTTGTTTAAATAGCAGTTGCAAATCTCATTCAGCTAATTAATTGGTTCCTTATGAGCGTATTATAAAACTGGGAACCATTGTATAAAAACTAAAAAGCTTTCTGAGTTTCTTTTGTTGATATCAACTACTTGATCGTGTAGTAAACGTAATGCTTTATTACTGTAAATGCCACCGAGCTATCTAGTCGTCAGACTATAATTATAACCAATATAAAAAAATATTCTGTGATAATTAATAAAATTACGAGTCACAAAGAAGCGAAAAACAAGCTGTTCCGACTAGTGGGATAGGGTAAAGATAAAGAAGAAGAAGAAAGACACTGACCCACAAACATACCCACCGCCCGCCCATTCATAAGTTTCTACGTGAAGATATATTTATTCAGTAAATAATAATAATAACATATTCGTTTCATCTGAAGGGATATATCAGTCCTGCGTGCGACCACCTTAAGTCCCAAAGGATGTGGGTTTGATCCCTGCCAATAAGCTAGAGCGTTGGGTGAAAGAAAAACATCGAGAGGAAACCATAGCACTGACGACCTCGTTGGCGTAAAGGTTACCATGCCGGTCTGCTAATCAGAAGGTTCCGGGTTCGATTCCCGGCCCGGTCAACATCTTTGTGCTTAACTAAATTTGTTGGCTGTGGGTCTGGGTGTTAAATATGTATTTATTTATATATAATATGTGTGTATGTATGTATATGTAGTATATCAGTTGTGTTAGCAACCATAATAAGAGCTAGAAATAGTTCAGTATGGGGCTAACCAGCCGTGTGTGAAAGTGTCCTAATATTTATTTATTTATTAGAGCATGTTAACTTGACTGCCTGGCTTGCAAGCACTATGAAGTTAAAAAATCTGTCGCCAAGCACCTAAAGGCAGCCTCTATGACGGTCAGTTATTCCAGACTTGGCATGCTCGACCTCAGGCCAGAATGACGCTAACTCGTGTGATCATTCACCTTGCCTATCTGTACAGCGTAAAACATGTTTAGCATTTGAAAACTTGGGTATGTTCTTTTTAGGTATCTATTTGTATAAATTCCATCATTCTTACCATTATATCGTCTGTTTTTCTAGTCTATTAGACTCCTAGATATGTAGACTCTCTCTTTTGATTCTTCGATTCCTAAAAAAGTTAATAAATGTAAACTTTAAGTTACTTTTGGCTCTCAATCACAGGGAATGCGGAACTCTAGTGAAGCCGGGACGTAATTGATTGATTGCGCAACAAAACATCCTTGCTCGTAAAATCCGGCGCAAATATCTCGAAATAAACATCCCGTATAACGTTTGACGGTTATTGATGTTCGAAGTTCAAATTGCATTTACCTTTTATTAGTCGGTAAACGATTGGGTGGTCGGTTTTACTGAGTAAAGCATAAAGATGTTTACTTCGTTAATATCTTGTTACACAAGTTAGGCTTTAGTCATACGAGTGTTATGTGCTATTGTTGACACTTCTCTTGTTTGTCTTATCTATAGGATACCAAGTAACAAATTTATTACTCACATAAGCATTTTTAAACGGTATTGACTAGCTAATTTAAAAGTAAAACAATATCGCATCACAATTAAAATAACTCCAGTTAATTAAATTAGCTTACATTTTATACAATCCTAGTTATTAGACGTACGATCTTCTGCTTTCGATAGTTTAAAATTCCTTTCGTATACAGCTTTATATCCGTATCTAAATAAACGGGACCTCCGGCGGCAAGATGGGTCAACGACATTACAGCTGTTGCAGGTCCAACCTGGACTAGATTGGCACAGGACCGAGGTAGATGGCATGACAGGAGAGAGGCCTATACCCAGCAGTGGGATAGATCAGGCTGTGGATGATGATGATGATGATCTAAATAAATACTTCGGCTTTACCTTATTATAAAAATAATCAAAATTAAATGTACTAGAAATAAAATTTTTTTCAAAGAAATTGTCGTGTCAATATCGTAGAAGGAAAGATAGAAGCCAGGAGAGGAAGAGGAAGACCTAGCAGATCATATTTAGACCAAATTAAGGAGAAGGCGAAAGTCATGTCGTATAGGGAGGTCAAGGATTTGGCCGAAGATAGAACTACCTGGAAAAAACTCCACACACATAGGTGTATTTTTTTTAGTATAAAAATAAAAAAATACACCTAATTTCACAACCCTTTTCTAGTCGTACCTGGTACAGAGCATACGAGTATATAAAGGTACAAAAAATAACCATTGTAGGGATAAATTATTTTCATACTATGTTAGGTTATTTTTTTATAATAAAAATTCCATACTCAAATGTTATAGGTTCTACATCACATTATCTTATCTACTTATGCGTAATTTACTTGAACACTATCTGTTGTTAGTTAGAGTTATTGACGTACAGTATGTTTTATCAGACGCGTTTGACCTCTCGCGATAGTTTGCAATTGATAAACTTGACCCTATATTTCCGTTCGAGCAAATATAATTATGAAAATAGATTGTCCATACATAATATTATAAGTATACTAGCTGTCTGGGCAATCGTTGTTTTGCCTTAAGTACAGTTAAAAACACTATAAAGGAGCATGGAAAATAGATAGTAGTCGATTCTCAGACCTACTGAATACGCATATAAAATTTGGTAAAAATCGATCAAGCGCCGTTTCAGAGGAGTACGGTAACTAACATTGTGACATGGATTTTTTTTTATATAAGAAAATAAAAACAGGGTGCCTCGTTATATATGTACGCAGTAAATATTTATACAAACTTAGCTATACGTATAATATGATTATCACCTTATGTCTAAAACCTACCGTTCTTCTAGGCGAGAGTGAACCAGTATTCTAGGTAACCGCGCTTCACCGTATACCTTAATATCACTTACCATCAAGTGAATTGTGGTTAAGCGCTGACCTATTCAGAGTAAATAACAATACGATATCTAAGAGACGAATTAAACAAAAGAAAACACACGTATTTAAAATTCACTATAGCTGTCTAATAGACGAATAAGTATTTAAGTAATTAAAAATGCAACTTCTTATTATATCTACAAAAACAAACTAAAGGCTTTCTTAATTAACAAGGCGTACTATAAAATAAGTAAATATTTTAAACACAAATTTACCGCCGAAGGTAACATTGTAAAGATTAAGGTTGGAGAATTTTAATTATTTAGTTATTTAATTTTATTTCTATTAACATTTGACATGTATATTATTCTTATACCAATAAAGATTCTGTATTCTGTAAGTCATATACATTATAAAATGTTCCATCCACCTTCGTATTTCTTAACCAAACATTCTAAATACGAATATGTACTAATATGAAGAAATATTAAAAAAATCGCATCCTCTTAGTCACGCTCATTTGATTATACGAGTACAAGTGAGAAAGCATGAACTTCAAATGTTTTCTTTATTGACTCGGTAATAGGATAAGTGTAGCGCTAGTGAATATGAAAATATCAACAACAGACACAAGTGCAGTACAAAGTTCCATCGGTAAAGTATCACGAGCAAGCAGGATGGGCTTTGACAGCCAATATCCGCTGCGGTAACTATACACTGAGAAGAATACTTGTACTGACGTACTCGTTCTTGTGCTAATATAAGTAGTTTTATAGGGTATTAGCTTATGTAAAACCTGAATGTAAAGACTTAAAACGAAGATAAGGGCAAGTTTTCTGGCTATAAATAAAAAGTATCGAAAAATTTGCTTAAATACCGTCTAAAAAACTACTCTAAGAATATTTATACTTATTTTAGTACCAATCAGGTTTATCGATATGAAAAAAACTGGTTCAAAAAACTTAATTTTAGATTTTTGTACCAGTTTTACTTCTAATTCGTGAGTCTGATTGGTACTAAAATAAGTAAAATACGCATAATATTCTTAAAGTGGTTCCTTAGACGGCCTTTAGGCTAAATGTTTGTTATTTTTATTTTCATATTTTTAACATCGATTAGGAAATAGCGCTACAACAAATTTCCCCCTTTTCAATAGGTATAGTAGTGGGTATAGGTACCTGCTGGGTACATAATTAATTGGGTATAGAGCCTGCTGGGTATAGAACTGCGTATAGTCATGAGTATAGTACCTATTGGGTATAGAATTGGGTAAGGTATTGGGAAAAGTATTGAGTGTATCTTGGTATGCAAGTTCAAGTCTGCGAAGATACTAGCTTGTCTTTTCTCCACAAAAAGGTGGCCTTTCCATCTGGTTTTTAATTTTCGATATGTGTCGTCCAAATCTCAGACCAACCTGAATTTGTGTTATTGGTGGTGAGTCGAAAGTTAAGATTAAATGGCTGGTTTATTTTTTCTTCTGTTTTTACTCAGTACAGCTAGATATTTAACGAGTGGTCGCTAACCCTCCGATCACTTTAAAATGTCCTACCACCATAAACAATCTTGGAACCTTCTAGAAGATGCTGCAGTATACTTACATAGAACAGGAATATTTGACTTTATATAAAGCGCAAGTTCGGCCGTGTTAGCGATTTACATCAAATACATACTTGCAATGACATTGAAACATTGAGATAAAGTAGTTAAGTACTTTGTCTGTAAATACGAATGCGTGCGTTCATTGAATGTGGAATTTCCTTCCCATAATTTAATAGCATGTACATGATATAGGTATGAAGGACTAAACAGGAAACAGAGAGTTTATTTTATTCTTGTCCATTTAAATAAAATAATTTGATGTTACACTTTGCTTTTGTAAGCATTTTATAATTTAAATGTAGTTACTTTTTACGACTGTTCTGTTTCGCATCAATAAGTAAATAAGTTTCTATTTCCTGCAGGGTTAAACTTCTTTGCGATTAACTAAACGTGTTGACTGACGGTCTGGGTGTTAAAAGTATTAGATATAAAGTACTTATGTACATATTTGTATATGTAGTATATCAGTTGTGTTGGCAAACATAATACATAAAAACTTGAGATGGTTAAGTTTTTTTTTACTCATAATGGGCTTGCGCTTGATCAAAATTGACCTGATGGTAAGCGATATTGCAATTTAAGGTGGAGCGCGCTTGCCCAGAAGAAACCGGTTCACTCTTGCCTTGTATGGGGCTAACCAGCCGTCTGTGAAATGTATCCTAATTTACGTAAGAATCAATTGAATGGGTTCAACTGGTATTTGAAATTCCTCGCCCATACACTAGTACCCACTAGTGTATGATTAGATTAGATTAGCACGGGTCATGCCTTGTCTACTAAAAGATGGGTAAGGATATAAAAATAAGGAAAATATTCATAATTGGATATAGTTTATTCAGTAATTGGGATTAATCGTGTCATTTGATAATTATTTCCAAAAATAGCATCTTAAATCAAAATTTTACAAAAGCATAATAAAAATATTGTTTACAATATACTTGTCAATGTTTGCCAAATTTACATTCATATTACAAGTAGTTTTTTATATGCATGTATATTGAACGATTTGCGTAAGGATTTGATTTTAATATAGAAAACAATTGTGCCCCAATCAACTTAAATACATTTAAGGCAGAACTTGTCATAACAAAAACATAGTTATACCTACAAGTATTTTTACTCTTATATCTTACTTAATAATACATCAACTTTATATAATATTCCAGCTCTAGTACAATAACATTAACATAACACTTATATAATTTATACTAAAATAATTTAGTAGCCATTAAATTATTTAATTCTTCTTTTCTGTATGTCACCTCATGTCTATTCTTGAACTCGTTCAATATTAGAAAAGAAAAGAAAAATTACTAATAATCAACTGTTACTTTAACTATTCTAATAATACTATTTTATTTGGTTGCATAAGGTCAAAGGATGTCGACACAATTCTTGGCGAACTCATTTATTTCCAACTGCCGTTGTTGAACCAGGATTTGCTATAAAGTAATTACCTCCAGATGAAGCCATTGTCAGAATCACAGCACTATCCGCACCAGCATTCGTGGTGTTGGCCAAAAACAGCTGCAATTAATTTCAAAACCTGCTATAACTTGATTTTCTCATAAAAATTTGGAACGCTACGCTCTTTGGAATAAGTTTTTTGAAAGTTTGTGAATCGAGGCTTAAGATCGTTTTTGTTTTGTTTCTTGTCCTGTATGAATTACTTGGTTGACCGATTCCATGAAATACAGTTCATGCGCAAGCAATTGTTTCAAACAAACACCCTTGACTAAGTGTTTCAGGAGAACTGGTGGAACAAACAAATAAAACAATCACGTGTACCATTAGCAAAGGCACAGAATAAGCAAAGGTAAAAAAATGTACCTAACTTTTGTAAAAATTTACAAAAACAATGAAGTAGAACGCAAGATTTCTAAGCATTAAAAACTATTCAGAGGTCACGTTAGAAAAATGTTTGAATTAAGTTTTTTTTTAGATACGGAAAAGAATTGATTAATTAATTAATTAATATTTTTTCAATTATAATACAGTTGCACAGATATTAAAGTAAATACTTACAAGTACATGTATAAGAAACACTCCGAAAGCAAGACGAAGAAATGTATGAAAGAGAAAAGAGAAATCAAGTTATAGGGGTAGATTGCAGTGAAAGGGTACAACAGAGACCAAGAGTGCTGGTGCGGTTATAGTATAGAAAAACAAGTTAAAGGTGAAAGAAATAAAGCGCCTTTAGCTCATTTAACTAAAATGGTCCATAAAAATTATGAATATTAAGCAAAAATCCAAGAAAAATACAAAAACTGGCTCTTTTCAAATATAGGATGAAAACATGAATTGTTGGTCTTCAATTTTGGCCTCATTTCTGTAGCTGATGCCCAGTTTCTTTATTACCCTTAGAGAAGTTCTCAACAAAACTACTCAAGCTCAAAATAAAAGGGTTAAAAATAGAAAGAAGCATAAGAAAACTGAAAGAAAAATTAATTAGAGAAGATACTTGCTGCTAGATACAAGAACTAAGTGACAAAGCTCTGTTGCTTACCTATAAAAAGAAGAAGACTTACCAGGTAGTTAATATATTCTTCCACGCCTTGAACAGCAGATGCTATGAGGTCATCTTGATCGTCGATACTTAGATTTGCAATCAGGGGTCGTACTTGAGTGTCTATCAAGTTTTGAATATCCACTATAAGAGCTTCTACTTGGGCTTGTACGTTTGATGTTGAGGACGGATCAGTGTAGTTTGGTATTGGGTCACCTAGGGTCTGGTAGATAAAAATGTTTTAATGATTTCTTTCAAAATGTATTAATTTAAATCCTACTAACACTATAAATGCAGAAGCTTCTGATTTAGTGTGTGAATGTGTAAGTATGTGTGTTAGGTACGGCTGAAAACATTTTGATGAAATTATTCTGACATAGTTTAGACTCTGGATTATAATATAAGTCATTTTTTATCGCGAATCAATACGTGTTACACTGCGGGTGGATCTAATTATATATTACATGTTTTTTTTTATTTAAACGTAGGTAGGTATTATATAAAATATATAGGATCATTACATTACTATATCATTTGCATCGAAACATATAAAAAATACGAATTAAAATTATAGAAATAAAAATACTTTGAATCAAATACGTTGCAAAGAGATACAGTAATATAAAAATTCAATTTACCTATAAAAACTTAAAATACATATAGGTAATAAGTCATGGTTTGACGACCTCGTTAGCGTAAAGGTTACCATGCCGGTCTGCTAATCAGAAGGTCCCGGGTTCGATTCCCGGCCCGGTCAACATCTTTGTGCTTAACTAAATTTGTTGGCTGTGGGTCTGGGTGTTAAATATGTATTTATATAATATGTATGTATGTATATGTAGTATATCAGTTGTGTTAGCAACCATAATACGAGCTAGAAATGGTTCAGTATGGGGCTAACCAGCCTTGTGTGAATGTGTCCTAATATTTATTTATTTATAATAAGTACTATAGAAAAACAAATAGAAAACAATACTCACCAAGCAAAGCAGAGAAGCGATGGACAAAATCTTAAGAGCAGACATGTTTACTTACAAAAAATTAACTTTGAAGTAATTGAAGGAAAACGGTCTCCAAATATATAACCACAAAATATCGACTTCAGAAAGAAAATTGTTCGGAAAAGTCACGTCTAATTAGTCCTTGATAATAAATTTAATCTATGGAACGTGGAAATAAAAATTACGAGTACATACAATGTTAAGAGTTATGTTACAAAATCTATTAACATTTCTTTTGCATTAGAAAATGTAGTGGCAAGTTTGAATTCCCTATTCCTTTGTTTCGACTAAAGTGAATCAGTTTTCAAAAATATGATGAACCGGTTGCTTCCAGGTAAGCGCGCTCACATACCAAAAATATCACTTACCATCAGGTTAATTGTGTTCAGTCGCTGACCTATTTAGAGTGAAAAAAGAGGTAATGCGTAGTTCCACTGTTACATAACAAAATTATATAAATCCTGAGAGAACGTAAAGCAAAGCATTATGTATGTTCAAAATTCGCGCAATCTGTGGAGGCCATTCTGGGTGGTCAGCGCAGTTCATAGGTCATGTGATTAAAACGATGATATCTCTAAAGTTTTGTAGAGAGCTACTATTTATAACTAATATCGTTTGAATCGGTATGAAACAAGCTATTACATTAAACATGTTTTAGTCCTGAATTAATTTGCAATAAATAAATAATTTTAGCTTGAAATCAGGGTAAGCGAAAAAATTCAGTTCATTATACAAAAGTCGTTATGAATAAAATAGTTATAAATGTTTTTTTGTCCAAAATCCCAAATTGGCAATACCTTTTAAATTATGGCATTTTATTAGGATTCCCATTCCACATTTTTTTATGAGGTATGATTTTGTTCTTCATTTATTTTTCTTATTAGGTCACTATCAAAAACTGAAAAAATGTATTTTAAAATAGGTAGATCGGCTGACGAACTTTGTATGGAGAAGTCAATATTGTTTAGGACTTCGATATTTTTCGTGGTTTTTTAGTAAAAATGATTCATATTTATGATAACAATAATCCCAAAAACCCTTGCTTATTTAAAAATAATGTGTTATGTAAGTTTTCGAATTAAGTGTGAAACGAATGAATCTAATCGTTTGCATATAGGTACGTTGATATTTTTTGTATCTTATTTATCACATCTTCATTTGACTTCTTAGACTTCAATTAAATTTGGTAAGTATAGACGTAGAATCGAATTATAAATAATACGTTAAAAATGTTATGTCAATTAGGCTCTGACATCATAACGTATGGTATGTATAATTGACAAAAATATTCGCTGAAATATAATACGTTGCGTAATAAATTTTATTGATTTTAGCGTATTTGTTTTCAAACTGTACCAAATGTATACAGTATCGTCACGGTCTAAGTCGCATAACATTTGAAACAAATTGTACTTTAGCAGATACACACAAGCGTCACCGCCGGATGTAGCCAGTTACAAATCACAAACGTGACCAGAGATAGCCAATAAACAAGAGACACGTGATTTCGATAAACACTTCTAAGTAAAGCTATTAGAGAACCTTCTTATCTTGTTCTAGAGAAACTGTAATATACTAATTACTCCTTACGACATTGGTAGAGGATATGTTTACAGATATTATCAACATTCTCATTTAAATAATGATTATCTTATTGATACTTGGTTGTTATTTCCGAATACTATATCGAGAACAACTTAGTCCATCATTCACAATTATATTTTGTAATTAGACAAATGTATCATAAGTAACTTTTTTCTATACCAATATTCGTCTTCTTTTTCTTCTTTACCTTATCCCACTTAGATGGGGTCGGCACAGCAAATCGTCTTATTCCACTCTCTTCTATCAGACGTCATCTCCACACTCAATCCTTTCTCTCTCACGTCCTCATTCACACACTCGATCCATGAACTTTTTACCTTGGATATACCCAGATTTTTTAGGTAAAATTTTGTAATTATAATATGTATTCTGTTTTGTGATAATAATAAATAAATAATAAAATAATAATGTATTTTTCGGGCTTCCTTTTGCTCTTCGTCCTTGTACTACCATTCCCATACATCTCTTAGTGACATGCATCTTCTTTCTACACATCACATGTTCACACCACGCTAACCTTCCACTCTTTATTATATTATAAAGAAGAAAAGTTTGTTGACGCGAATGGGCTCGGAAACTACTAAACCGATTTGAAAAATTCTTGCACCGTTGGGAAGCCACAGTATCCCTGAGTTACATAGGCTATATTTTTTTATTTCTCCTTGCAACTTAGATCATTTTAAAGCCCGTGCGAAGCCGAGACGATCTGCTTGTATTGAATAAAACCATATTTCCAAGCAATTCAAATATATTTAATTTACCTTACTTTATCAATGCTACTCGTACATTCTTCATTTACCATTCATAAAATGATTATGCCCTTAGCGCAACCATTCTACCACACTGACCACAGATAGCGCACGTTTTCATAACTAAAATTTTAACCACATAACAATTCAACCTTCTTTCTATTTACGTAGGACACGAAATGTTGTAACACTTTTTATCACGGAATATGTACGAGTAAGAACAGAAACCGAAGTTTTTATGCAGGAAATAATAGACTATAGAAATAATAGGCTATAGTGCTAAGCTCGCCCTCAGTTTAATTTGGAGATTTAAGAAAAACAATCAAAAATATCACGATCAACGGGATTCAAACCCTCGTCTCCGAAAAACAAGGCCGAACGCTCTAGCCACTTGTCTAATCTTGGTCAACTATGGTCGACTCACCGCTAGACGCGAAAAAAAGTAATCTGGTTGGTCATAATTTTTTATGGTTTTTCTGAAATAATGTATGTTTATGAGTCTTTGGTTATTACTTCTAGCCGGTCAAAATTTAATGAATGATAATGATCGTGTCTCTTGCTAGCTCCACGTTGCTACCAGCCATGATTTGGGATCAATATTTATTTACTAGAGTTTCTGTTTCCTAAGAAGCAGCTATTACACCTAATATTGAATCCTATTAAATACATCTATAGATAATTGTATTCTAGTTAAATGTGTATTACTTAGTAACTCTTCATCAGATAGACTCACTCAAACCTAGCAAGTATTTTTTGTTTGTAATAAAAATAGTCATTATTTTGCATTTAAAAGTTTCTTCCACATACGCAATTATAGTCCTAAAAGATTTTTTACTTTTTACGTACGTACTTTTAATTTTACCGTTATCTTTTATCTTATTTCGATGTTGAGTTTCTGTACCTACTATTCCAATCTCTTATCTTTACGCGAAGCAAACAGGCCAACTTTTGTTATAAGAGACGAGGTACAACAATTTTTATATCCAAACGTAGATGTTTTGAGTGTGTGAAATTATTAATAAAATTACACTGAAATGCCATTTTGTATCAGTTTATATTATAAATTTAACTCAAAAAAATAGAATAAAATATTTCTTTTTACAACCACAAACAGAATTTAACTACGTAAAATAAACACGTTAAAAGTTAAGAACAATGGTAGCCTTTATACTTATTCCTATGTTGATCTCTTACAGGCCGTTAGATATAAAAGGTTAGGAAAAGATTAAATGGATTCCTATTTATTTTTAGATTTTTAAGAAGATGAGCGTTACATCTCCCTTTGTAAGTCTAGTAAGAACCCATACCTATTGCCAGACTATTGACAGAAAAAACTCCCATTCTATTTATTTTACATAGTGATTACCAGGGCTAATCACATTTACTGATGAAGGTTTATACCCCGAAATGGAACACGAATGTCGGCAGATGATGATATAGAAATGAATTGCAAAAAAATATGACAAGTAAGTACGATGTAATAGATATCATGTTTTAAAGGGTTATCTTACACAGATGGCACTTGGTTTATCATTATATCATTACTACAATAATACAATATACACTACATTACAATGATATGAAATAATTTTATTTGCGTAACCACAGGTAAAATATTAACATGGAAAATATTAAGAAAAGTCCCTGGCTACCCGCGTATGCAGTGTGCAAAATGTCAGATGTGCAGATTTATATTTTTAAAAATTAATTTCTTAATGATATAAAGTTAGGCGGTTGTACAATGATACAATACAACACCGTTATACAATTCCATACAGTCATTCGATTCCTGACATGCGACGCGACAAATATTACGCATATCGCCTCCTGTATATCTCAACAAGATTTGGAACGCTTCCTTGCGATAGATCGAACGACATGAATATTCAATTTTCCTGAAAGAAAACTCTTTGGAATTTCCATCGGGCGCTTTCCGAAACTGTAACCGAGTTTGCGTAACGGTCTTTGTTCTAGAATAGAAATATGGTGTTGGAGAATTGATAGAACGTGATCTTTGTATGAAAGTAGACGAGGGTCGTAAAGGCTTCTTGATCTTTGGTGTATTTGGAAAGTTCTCGTTCTTTTGATCTGATTTGCATTGAGGAATTCTTTTATTTACTGTCTTAGAATTTGAATCTAATCCCGCCCAGACTTAACAAATAATGACAATGATTTATTTTCAAGTAATTTGCCGCATACTATTTAGCACATACTGGTGGCGAATCAGCGGCACACACGACTAAACATTTGACGTGATTTTAGTTGTTTTGTCTGTGGTTCAGAACGTGCCGTCTCTTTCTGGCCACCTAAGATGAAAAGAGACGGGGCTTCTTTAAATTTAGTTTAGTCGTGTGTGCCGCTGAATCGCCACCACTTCTTCTTCTAAGGAGCTACGTGGCCAAGCTCTGGTGTCGAGAGTTTTCAAGCCGCCCGTAGGCCTCCAAGTTGACTTAACGAGTGCTTGTTCTAAGACTAACAGACGGGACCTACAAATTAACGTGTCAACCAACCAACTGTAGCGCATATGAAAATGCCACATTTTAAAAGACATTCTAGTTGACGACCGTTGCTTATCCGCGATGATCGCGTCTGATCACTTTAGTTGGCCGAGCATCAGTCTCTATGTAGCACCGAAGACTACATCTGTCAACCCACACTTAGCCAGTATATCTTATGGCCTTTATTTTTCTCCTAGCGAAAAGACCCCGAGTTCCATCAATGGTAACATATAGTAGGTTACTTATGCTTTGTGCCCACATAGGAAAATATAGACATCTGTTTTGGAGTAAAGTTGGAGATGTAAAGTAAAAATAGCAATTAATAGGTTGTTTTTATTATGTTATGACCTCACATTTAAAATTATTTTGCCTACTCTAAATCCCTAAACACACTGCAAGACCAGGTTTAGAAGTTCAAAACTTGTGTTGACAATTTAAACTTCATGGAATTACGTGCTCCATATATTGCTCGGTTCGTGTTGACAACACTCGCCGCATACTAAATCGAACACGAATCTAAGTCAAAGACAAAGTAAAATAAAAGTACGTTATGTCTAACGATACAGTTTTATGCTTATGTGAAATTTGAATGGTTGTAGAGTATTTTCTAGTGCTCGTCTGGCGTTGAAAATTGCCAAGTAGGTACCTAATTTCGTGTTTAAGCAGCATCCTTGATAGATTATATTAATAGAATTAAATGTTCAATTGACATTTGATTAATATTATACTATTGTAATGATATATATATTTTTTATTTAATTTTTTTTTTTACTGTTTTGTTAATTGTAATAAGTGCATTTACTAGTTTTAAAGTTAATAATATAATAAACATAGGCGGTTTGGCTGGAATGCTGTAGGTTTATGTTTATATTTAAATATATGAATAAATAAATAAATAAAATAAAATAAATAAATAAATAAATATATTATTAGAATTAGAATTGAAAATTGACATGAATACATATCATATACTTTTGTATTGATATCATAATATTATTTTACTTGTACTTTGGTGTTATCAATAAACGATTTGTATTTGTCAGTTAGCCCTAACTAGGCATGCTCTAGTCTCGGCCAGAGTTTCACTGACATATGAGATCGATGCACCCTACTGGTCAGTTAGTCAGTTGCCTAATTGTCTTAATTCAGCAGATATATAATTACTGGCTATTATATCTAATATTTGGATTAATGACTTTCCCTGTAACATATGTATATTCAAATCACGCATGCATTTCACGCGTGGCTCATATTTAATCTGCTAAGGGCTACATTACACGAGCGGTTATCCTGCCGCGGGATAACCGCTCGACAAAGCTGCTGGAGACTATCAAAACTAAAACTATAATGGCTATTTAAAAAAATAAAACTATCGAGCAAATTCTATGAGCAAATTCTATCTATAACTTGTAATCTTGTTTTAGAACTCTAAAGATCCTTAACATTCAATTAAAAACGAAAGAATTTCCTATTGATTCAGGCGTTACTTTGCAGAAATCCAAATTAATCATATCACAGCGGAAGTACAGTAAATACAATTTGTTTTTTTTTTCTATCTACGAACGAGTTTGACAAGAAAACTGAAAAGACCGTAGATAGCCTTATCATTTATACAGGATTTAGTAAGATATTTCATAATATTATGCCATTATTCTTTCGTAGCAGCTTAAATCGGCTGTTTGACGTAGCATGCGGGTCATATCCCTCTCGCTTGTGCACCGTGACGAGAAACCGCGCAGTGTAACTTACAGCGTTCATCTTTTATATTGTGTCTAGTGCGGTTTAGAAGGTGTTTCCCGCGGCGGGGGAATATTATGGCCCTAAGATTCGCCCGTGTATTATGGCCCTAAGATTCCCCACGTCCACAACCAGTGGTCTGATGAGGACTAATGAGCGTATCCCGGACCTTGTGCAGACTTATTGAATACGTGGTCACGTTGCTTATGGAGCTTCATTCATTCTCATTAGGCGTGTGTTTTGATATTGCGAGGTTTCGTTACATTCCGTTTTGTAGGTTATACTGACTGGCAATATTATTTGCGTTAATCTGGCATTGAAAATGGTATTTATGTTAATATAGACAAATGTTGCCTCTTTAGATCAATATAGATCTTCTTCTTCTTCGTGTCGAGAGGCCTCTGACTTGGCTTAACGACTGCTTGTACTAAGACCAGGCCTGTGTCACTCCGCGTGTAGGTGTTAAAAACATACCTACGGGCGGCGGCCACTCCGGAGTGGCCAATCTAGTAGGCTGCCACAAGCGAACGAAAACACACGCGTGCGCGCTATATGTTCGACCACGTTCAACTTAATTATTTGATTGATTCATTATATAATTGCAAGATGGACACAAAACGAAAAAAAGCAAAAAGATACTGTGCAGTATTTAATTGTTTAAATACGGATCGTGATCGAAATTTAACTTTTTTTTGGTTACCTAAAGACGCTGACAGGTAAGGGTAAAATTTATTTTGACTGGATTACATTATGTTCCTATATGATATGAAATTATTTCAAACTACAAACCGTTTCTCCCCGTACTATTCCATTATCCTTAAAGTACAATAAAAAAGATATTTTAGTCGTTTCATTCGAGTTGCATTTCATTTGTCGTACATTTACGAACTTAGACTAAGAGCCCAACGCAAAATATTTTCGGTGATACTATAGATGATACCTATGGAATTCTATTCGCGCTAGATGGCATAAGAAGTAGTTTCTCGAAGTAAGCAACCCTAGTCCGTGGCTCTTTCAATACCACAGAATAATAACTAGTACTCCGTATAACCATGTACAACGTATTATGAACCGTAGCATAGTGAATTAAGGCCCATATTCCATTGAAAAGAAATTGGTAGGCAACGAAATGATCACGTGATCGACTGGACCGCGAGCTAAATTAAATCATATTGTTTATCAGATTGAGTTCATATTTCTTTGAAAACCATTGCGAAGTGAAGCTTCTGTACGAAGTACAAGTTATTATTCTGTGCTAAGACTAAAAGCCGGGACTCGCTATTTAACGTGTCATCCGCCTATGGTAGTGCCCAGATGAAAATGCCACTTAAAAAACGACAGTTATGTGCGTGATTATTACTGTTATCTGTGTGATTATTGTAACGAAAAAATCGGTCGATGCGGTGTCCACCCATGCAAACACCGTCCGCATCGACCGTTTCTTAGCTTTGATGATTGCGTCAGATCACCTTAGGGAGCCGACGGCATAGAGCCGAGCTTACGGAACTACTATAGATTATTACACGAGATGAAATCAAAAATACTCTCAAATTATCGGTTCCCGGTAAAAGTTTTAACCTAATTTTTTTATATACGTATTTTATACATTCGAGCCTACATCTAATGGTTCAAGGACTTTAAAATATTTGTCAAAAAAGTTATCATATTTTTTCGTTACAATAATCACACAGATAACAGTATGTGATACAAAAACCCGCAGCGATAGAAGTTACTCATTTGTTTTTTCTCCTATTGATAAGCGTATAAGTCATAACGGCTAAACACGTCAACATTATTAACCTCGCAATTTCCTCGCCTACTTATCACAATAATATTGCAATCAGAATCAGCATCGCAACAATAAAATAAATATCGAATATTGAAGCAATGCAATTACCGCGTCAGATGCAGGGGCGGATTTAGTATAATAAATAGGGCCGCCTCTGGTTCAAGAGGGCAAGCCACACTCTTTGAACTAGTTTTCAAAATGTAAGTGTAACTCTGCTATAAAATATATAAAAAACGTCTTTGGTACATTTTGTTCGATGTATTAAACATGTAACTTTTATGAGAATATCTAAACAAATGAAAAACGTTAATGATATAAACAATGTATATCAATAGCGCAAACACCGCATAGAGCCGTACTAAATTATTAACATACCCGCCAAAAGAGTATGAGTACTTTTGACTACTGATTGAATGAGATCAATCAGTTTAGTTAACGTAATATTTACATATGTTTGTTACCGTTAAACCTAAATTAATTTTACTTTTTTCGAGTTGTATTGTTATAACTCTGTCTAGATACAGCTCCTGGATCCAGCCCTGTGATCAGATGTAAGAGCGCTTCGGATTTCCAATAGCGATTCTCAATTAACATCGCACTTACAGACGTCCATTTTTAAATGTTTATTAAGTTGCACGATGATTGGATATCATATTTTCCTATTGGAAAGTTCTCATATTATACTAAGCGCTTATACTGGAAATAGTGGAAATAGAAGACTTAGTTTTTCATCACATGATTCTACTTTAATATATATGTATTTTTATGTATGAGAAAAGACTAGTGGAAGGAGAGGTAGACCAAAAAAGACGTGGATGAATGGTGTGAAGGAGGATATGAATGAGAAGGGAGTGAATGTAGAGACGACGGCTGATAGAGTGGCGTGGAAGAGAAAAACAGGCTGTGCCGACCCCACCTAGTGGGAAATGGTAAAGGAGAAGAAGAAGAAAAGACAAAAAAAAAATTTCTATGTTTTTGACCAATAAAAGTTATATGGTAGTATTCTCATGATCCATCATTCGTTATTTAACTAACAAGTGTTCATGACTCAACCTTTTAGTGGAGGTGGTAAGTTTCAAGCATAGCTAAGAAGCCTTTCGGCTTAGACACCAACAAAACAACAAAATCAAAATCGTTAAAGAGAAATAGCACATTTTTTAAAATCCTGCGTAAATGATACGGCTAACGGTTTCTTCACTTTTATTTTCTTTTATTCGGTGTTAAGAATCGTTAGAGTTCCAAAACACATTAAAGAAAATTAATATTTTTTCTTTGTATATAATGATATTATCTAGAATCTTTACACCTTATAATTTCAATATTGTTATAATTATGTTGATTTTATATGAATTAGTTTTGTGAAATAACATTACTGAAATTTGTATGCCGCGGTGGAACTCAATAGCGCCTTTAAATAGATAACAAACTTGATATACAAAATAGCGTTTTGCCAGGGGAAAATGGCAATATATTTTATATATAAAGTCTAGGCTAAAACACTAAGGTAGATAGCTGAATTTTGTCGCCACCGAAGCGCACTGCAGGTGTGTTTACTGTTTATATTTCGTTACCTTGTACTAGTTTAACAAATACTTGCTGTCGATGTTTTGAGATATCCGATGTAATTTTTATAAGAATTTCTCAGAACTTGGTGATTACGATTTTCCATATACAAGTAGAATAGTACTTTTAACTTAAACATAAAACTGGAATGAAGATAAATTAATTGTAATTTACTTACAACAATAACATAAATTGTAATTAAATTACTCGTACAACAAAGTTAAATCTTATTATTTTTTTGTTGATTTAAACAAAATTATCTCATTGTAATTCTGTTTATGTTCTCATAAAACCCCCATTTTCAAATAAACGAAATGCTAGGAATTTGTTTTTGTGTTTGAAAGCGTAAAAACAGTTTTATTACATGAAAGTTGTATTACTTAAGACTGCATGTTTATGAACATTTATTGAGACGTCGCTCCGTAATATTGAATTTGAATGCAAAACTTTTTCAATTCTCACAGCTAAAACCGTTCGCCTAAAAGGAGGCAGCCTAATTGGCTGTAAATCAATACTCAGACAGTCTAGACTTAGTTAACTGTAATGTAAGGCCTGTCAAACTTCTTCGCTAAATTTTTCTCGCAGTTTCGCGAATTCTGCTTTCGTACTTACTGGCAGCAAACGTCAACTGTTGGAAGATTGAAAAACTAATGAAAAACTCGCGCGAGAAACGTGGGGTGTTATTGAAAAACTATTTTTTCATTTGTGCCGAAGGAATCTTTTGTGAAATCACTATCTTTTGAAGTTTGCAGATGTTTCAACTTTGATCGCATCTCAACTGTTTTATGTCATAACTTCATTATTATGTAACGAAGAAATGTCATCGACGAATTAAAAAAAATCGTGGGTTACCTACAGAGTATCTACAGAATTTCTTCGCAATGTATGGAAATTCAATTTTTTTTAGTTTCGTCTATAATAAAAAATACTCTTGAGAATGTGTTTATTCTTGCTTGTTTCCTTAATTTAGTTATGCAAATAGAATAGAATAATAATAAATCGTTTATTGAGGCAAAACATACATTCACATATCAGGACATTCATCATTATCGTCATTATATTTTGAACATTACAATACAAATTATTACAATTATTTTTGTATGTAGGTACACAAAGTTTGTTATTTTTAATTTTGAACAGCGGTTTCGGAGATAAGCAGGTAATTTAAGGGCACTAACTCCCTCAGTAGGATTCCCTGAGTTTGAGAGAGTTAGTTTCTCTTCTAGGGTGTCAGATGTGAGTGTGTGGGTAAGCAGGGTAAGGTGGTAAAAACATAAATAAATAAAAAATAAAATCTGGCAACTAACCGACTGATAACTCAGTGTCTTTCTATGTGATTCGAGTGTAAGCTACTACTGAGAATTATAGAAACTGTTGTCTCAGTCAAAGGGTTAAGAAACTCAATTGGCTGAAAATTCTTAAATCATCCAATAAAACTTCACTCTAGCAAACAAAAGCCCTCTATCTCACTTGTGCGTTTAGAAATAAGCTCAAAGCAGAGAATGCTCAAGACATTGGCATTGGGTTTGAGTACACTCAGTCTACATGTTTTACAATAGGCGCTCATACAGAGAGTACTTAACGTTCGCTTTGTACGTTACGAAGATTACAACCCATAGATATCGCATCTACACGTATAAAATCATCCCGATTTCACATTGTCATCATCAGCCAGTCTGCGTCTACTGCTGGACATATTCATGATGTCCACCTTTACATAACATTAGTCGAGGGTTTTCTTTTTCATTTTAACTTGTTGCTACATATATATTTATTTTATGTTAATAAATAGTTGTTTTTATATGAAGAAAAATATCTTTTTACAAAAATATAAAGCAATACTTATATATTTCAAATTGGCTCTCAAAAGTCGTTTTCCGTCTTGTCATCGTTCTTTCATAAAAACTCAAGCCAAGAATCTCCGAAGAAAAAACTTAGGAACGAGATTTTAGACAGCGTAGTGGCAATCCATTTCGATCATTTGTCAAAGTGAGTTATTTTGCGTCAACAGTTGAAAACATTAGGTTTTTATCAAAGATATTTTTTGGTATTTAGACCACAGTTTTATATTTATACTAATTTTAAGGACAGTCTTTTTTTCGGCTAACAACGCCGAAAGCAGAAGTCCAAATCTTTAAAATACCTCAACAAGAAGTTTAATTAAAAATAGTTTAACGACTTTTACATGAAAAGTTTATTTTACTACCCAAATCTCACTAATATTATAAGTTTGTTTGTGTGTGTGAGTGTATATTTTATAATTATTATACCTCACACTAAATGGTCTAACCGATTTCGATGAAATTTGGTGTAGAGTAGGGGTAGACCCAGGATTAACAAATAAGCTACTTCTTATACCGACTTTAATCAATGTTATGGTTCGATAAGCAAATAGTTTGAAAAAGAAGAAGAACATCGCAATTTTTTAAATTTTAATTTATAAGAAAATAAATATATTTGAGCGAGTGTGTCTCGGTGGTAAAAACGTCTGCCTTTCAATCAGACGGACCCTGGTTGGATCCCAGCCTTACACTAATGACTTGTTTTTCAAGTTATGTGTGGATTTGCACTCGCTTTACGGTGAAGGAAAACATCGTGAAGAAACCGACATGTTTGTGGACCACAATATTCAAAGACGTATGTCATCCGCCAACCCGTACTTGGCCAGCGTGGTGGATTATGGCCTATATCTCTCTCCTCTTGAGAGAAGGCCCGAGTCCCAGCAGTGGGAACGTATAGCGGGCTGCTTACCTATCTCTGTCTCTAAATATATTTCATTCCTCAAATGAGTGTGTTTTTTATGGAGATAGGACCTGGAAGCACGCCTACTAACTGGTAAATCTTTATCGCTGAGAATGAAGTCAGAGAATAATTCACACTCAAACAGCTCAACAGATTTCGATGAAATTTGGCGTGGTAAAAGAGTAGACCCCGGACTAAATTCAGGTTACTTTTATCCCGAATTAACCTGGGTAACACCGCAGGGCTGATAAAAAAAAAATAAACATTAAAGCTTATTGTTTAACTTTAGCGTTTAAATGAAAAAAAAAAAATGAAAATTAAAAATGTTACTGTGTTTGAAAGATAAAGCTTCAGCAAAACCGCGTCGTACTATATGTCTAAAACAGTTGTTGAACGTTTCAAAACTTTTATATTACAAACTTCAGCCGGCCAACATCAGTTTTTATGATTCATTTGAAACTCTTCTTTTGTCTATAGCAGAAAAATAATTTTTGTTCAGGTATTTCATTATTATACATAAAAAAAAATTAGAATTTAAATATTCAATTACCATATTGTAAATAACGCATATAGTTAGATTTCCTATTAGTAACGCACATAAATCTTTACTATTTAGTGTACTTACTTGTTCTGTGATTAGATTTCACAGCGGAAGTACACTATTTTTGATTTTATCTACAATGGATTTCCGCAAAGTAACGCCTGAGCTACGTTACGTTACTCATATAATCTGTTGGTTATATGAGAAACGTAACTCATATAATGTATACAGGTTAGGGTCAAGTTACGTTACTCATATAACTTGACCTGATCACCAAAGTTAAGTGACGGTCAATACATTACAGAATTTGGATGGGTGACCATGCAAAAGACTTTGTAGCACTTATGTATAATATATTTTGATGCTAACACCTGATAGTTAGCACATTTGCCTGATAACACGTAAAAATGAACTAAAAGGTAACTTAAATAGATACATGTTCTAAAATTAGGACACGCAATCAATAAGAGGCTTCCTCCAGAAATCACCAGTTACGGAGTTTTTTTTTGGACAAGTCAGCGGTCTATGTGATTCGAAAACTAATGGTTTCAAAATTCACGACACCAGAGCTTACTCACTACCTTATACGAGGAAAAAGTTTATGTGAGTCTATACTTACTTCATTCTCTATAACTTACTCTGTTTTTTATCAGGCTTACGCTTGATCGCATTTCCCCTGATGGTAAGCAATATTGTGACCTAAGGGCATTTGCCTAGAAGAATCTGGTTCTAGCCTTGATAACTAACCCTAGTCTGAACATATAACAAAGTTAGGTCGGATGAAACACCACTATATGAAATACGGCCTGCGTATATTGCGCAGTAATTCTTGCATAGTGCAGAGAGGCGTGAAATATAGACCAAATAGATTCCACCATAGTTTTACTTCAAATTGCGAAGATACTATTTCTTGTAAACGAACTCTTTAAATTATTGATAGATCAAACTTTACTCAAATATCATCATGATCGGCATAAAAACGTACTGTGTACAAATGATATTACCTATTTAACAACTAAATGATAATCTATTATTAGGAATCATTTTTAATTTATATGATACTAGCTGCACCCTGCGGTGTTACCCGCGCTAATCCAGGACAAAATAAGTTAATCCGTGATAAAAAACATCATATGTATTAATCCAAGGTTCAGCCTATCTTCATAGTAAATCTTTTCAAAATCGGTCCAGCCTTTGAAGCTTGAAGGAGTAACATAAATTTTGAAGCTGTTTGACTATCTCAAGGGTAATCACAATTGTTTTCTATGTGTTAATCCAACCCTATATTCACACCAAATTTCATTAGAATTGGTTTAGCTGTTAGGGCTGGAAGATTTATTTTCCCAAATTTCGCATTTATAATATTAGTAGGATTTGACAGGCAATATAAACCAAAAGTATTAGATTAACCCATAAGTACAAGTTTGTAGGTAGACTGGTGGCGATTCAGTGGCACAAACTACTAAACTAAATTAAAGAAGCCCCGTCTCTTTTCATCTTAGGTGGCCAGAAAGAGACAGCACGTTCTGCACCATAATCAAATCAACTAAAGTCACGTTATATTTACTTCATTACAAAATTGACAATGTTTAAAGGCTGGTTGTACTAGCCCTTTAACGCTTGGGTAAAATTAATGAAATAATGTAAACACCGCATAAATGAAGTCCACTTTAACTTTGTGATACTACAATCTACATCAGACTAATAATCTGGCTCGTTCATTAGGTTTTGGGACCCAATCACACCCTCGGGAGTTGTCGTGAAAATTACAACGAATTTATGTAATACCTTATAATAATAATGATACTAGAGTTTTTTCTTTGAAACACGTATTTGTTTATTAATTTAAAATGTAATTACGCTAATATTTATGACTTTAAGATTATCCTTAAACAGCCTTTTCGAAATAAACGTTTGAATTTAACTTTTAATTTAAAATTAAAGAGTTTTCTGATAAAGTAGGTAGAAAGAGAAGATTAGGGCCAAAATAATCGATCACATTTTCAGTTTTAATTTCTATAGTGAGGTGTATGCCCAGTGCCTTATACTTATACTCTTTTGGCGTATTACTTTCGGAAATTTGACAACGTTTGTTTGAAAAAGTATACCAAAAATTGTCATGGCCACTTAGTTCATATGCAGAAGAAGAAGTATTTTTTTTTTTTTGTATGTAATTTTTTAAACTGTACAGCTAGACTTTTGACTGGCAGGCCGCGTAACAACCGACCTTGTTTGGAACAACTGGCTCTCAACGATGCTGCCGGAACCCGTTGCTAATCTTTGGCAAAAGACAGTTCAACTTGAGGGTTGACGCTTGCCAAGCGAGCAAATAGAAAATAGCTTACCACTGCTGCTATAGTTTCCTCGCGATGTTTCCCTTCACCAAACGCTCGAACTCATTGGCTGGGATCCATACCCGACCTTCAGAACGTGAGGCGGTCACACGCCTGTCTCAGCTATCATCGCTTCAAATTTATCTTGTTTATAATCATAATAATCATAATCATATTTATTGATAATAAAATATTTTAAGTCAATTCATACATAATTATTTATAAAATACTAGCTGACCCGCAGGCTTATTACCTATCTCGAAGCAGTAGCGACAGCAACAGCAGAGCAATAGCAGAGCGACAGCGATCGGTTGCAAATTGTAGATAGAAACCGTATTACGGATGGCTATCGCTCGCCTGTTGCGCTGCTGTCGCTGCATGCACTTTGCCCACGAACACTAGCGCCACCAGCAACCGAGTAGCAATAAGCGGAAACTAAAAACTGCAGTTTTGACGTTATCTGTGGTAAATTTTGTTATCTGTGGGCTGATTTGTTTACATCGTTCCTGTTGATATTGCTTTGATGTTTTAATTTTTTCTAATTTTCAAGTTCTTCTGTAAGCTTTGTAAATCTAAAAGTAAGTTATCAATCATTAAAATTACCCATAATGGTTTAAGAAGTGTTGTTTTGTCTCTATACCTAGTGTTCTTGTGATTTGAGTGGAACTTGGAGTTTTAGCCGAAGAGCTAGACGAGCTACTGCACCATCTAATGCCGCATTCCAGCCTCGCCAAAGGCGCGAAGCTTCTGGTACTGGTGGTGGACCAGCTAGCTACCCTTGACAAATTGTCGGAAACAGAAAGAATTCTGGCGATAATCGGTGATGGTGCTGTGTATGGTGACAACCAGCACAGGGTGCCTGTATTTGTAAGCTTTACTTTCATTGTCCTGCTTTAATACTTCATTCCATTCTGACATTGTTATTTCACAATGAAATTAATTTATTTAATTACCTACTGTTGGTTTGTGACCCAATGATTGGTATATGTGACTCAATGATTCCAAAAATGTTGTCTACTTCAGCCATCTCAAACTCTAATTACTCAAAGTACAAGTACTATGAGTACAAGCATTTCTGAAATGGAGAATAAACCCTATTGATTGCCATGGCTCCCATGTTAATATAATATATTCCATGTATAACTAAGCTTGATATGGCAGGAATTACATATGTATAAAATGTTAATTAAAGTGCAACATACACTATTAATATTATTTTGTTGTTTCCAGAAAGCCCAGTTCCTCAACAAAGGCAAGGGTCCATAAACCAGAACAGTAACCGTGTCTCGAGGACAACTGTTAGGACTGGTAATTTATTTCAATGTGTTTTCTCATAAAATTACTATATTTTCCAGGCCCAAGAGTTGGTGAATTGTGGGTTGTTGAACTGGAGCAGAGACGAGTTGATGCAGAGAGCAAGCTAGATGCCGCAGTAATAATAGCAGAGGTGGCGTGAACGCAAGCTGAAGCCCACCTGCAGACGGAGACATCTCTTTCTGTTGCACTGGCGCTCCATGAGCAAACTGGGATACTGAATAAATTATTCAATATATTGTCAAATAATAAAACATGTTTTTTACTTGCCTTGGGTATAAAACATTTTAATATATACTTATACACAGTAGTAGCATGAGACACATATTTATTAATTAAGAAACACACTGAACTACTCACTAGGTGTATATTTAAACTACTAACTTATTCAGTAATTATTATAAATATAAATGCCCCTCCTTCTTTAATAATATTTAAAACCAATTAATATTATGTACATATTTGTAGTCTAAAAATAGAACACAATAAAATAATTTTGATATAGAACACAGTTCTTTTAAAGTTTACATTACACTAGTTTGTCTTATTTATATATAGATAGATATGTACATATAAGTATGTATACCTAAACACAATACTAGCTTCTTTGAGAGTTCATTCACTGTGAAAGCCATAAAGTTGTGGAATGTATTACAGTATGAGGTATATAACATCAATTACCTGAGGATGTAAGAAAAGCTCCATCTTAGTACATTTTTCTTTATAATAATATGTACATATAAGTATGTATACCTAAACACAATACTAGCTTCTTTGAGAGTTCATTCACTGTGAAAGCCATAAAGTTGTGGAATGTATTACAGTATGAGGTATATAACATCAATTACCTGAGGATGTAAGAAAAGCTCCATCTTAGTACATTTTTCAAAACAAAGTCAAGAAATTATATTTATCCTCTGCATCTTAATGTATAGACCTAGTTTTATTATATATTATAGTTTATTCATTATATTGTGTGTGTGTATATGTATTTGGTATATATTAAACTTCTCAGGAAGTTCATCTTTTCTCTCTTCGCCATACACAGCTTTAATGAGTGAGACAGCGTCTGCCATATCTTTGAAGCTACAACAAACATACATTTATTTTAGTATATTGCACACATTAAAAGCTAAATTTATATGTACTTATGATTTTTGATTGCTTAATTATCCGTAATTTAATAAATGAACTGTAATAAATAGCTAGAAACTGCAACTTACCTATATTTTTATCGTTAAAAATCAGATATCAGAGTATTTTTGGGTTTTTATTCAAAAATCTAAATAACTTCTCTCAGTAAGCAATCGGTAAAAAAACAGGTGCTGGGGTTGTTGTTATTTGACATTTCAAATCGCGCTGCTATCGCTGTCGTATTGCTGTCGCGAGTGCTTACGTAATACAAAAATGCGACCAGAATGCACTTTTTAGTTCACCGATTGTCCGGCAGAGGGAGACGTAGTGCTCGGTTGCTAGTGGCGCTGCTATTGCTACTAGCTAATACAAAATGGACGTTTGACAGCAATGATTGCGCGATTTACGCCTGTTGCAAACCTGTTGCGAGTTACATAATAAGCCTGCCGGCAAACGTTGTTTTGCCTCACTCAGGGGTACAGCGCCATCTACTGATTACTTACTCAACCCAGTCGAAAGGTATCGACATCTGTTAGAATCATTTGGAGTTAACAGATAATTGTGACTGTCAAATAATAACAGACAATAATTAGCAAAAAAATTGCGACTATAATTTGAGATTTAAACTATCCTATCTCTCAAGTTGGATCAAACTGCACATGGTCTGTGAATTTTATTATAATCGGTTAAGTGGTTTAGGAGTCCATTGAGGACAATTGTGACACGAGATTTATATTTATTAAGATTATTACAAAAAGAATACAAATATACTGTACATTTTAGAGTTAAATATGTCATCTGTATTAAACAAAATTATAACAATGTCAAAATACAAGTACCTTATTATCTTATTTTGTAATTTTTACAAAGTCATATCATACAGAGTGTTTCCTCGTTAAGCCAACGTTTAAGTCGGGCTTTAAAGCTTCCTAAAGTTGTTGCCTCGATCTCATTAGCAGGTAATTTATTGTGAATAGTTGGGCCCATAATATGTGTAATCTTAGTGGATTTGTGCAGCGTCCTGCTCACATCACTGAGTCGGTTCCTGTACCGAGTGTTCCAGGTGTGGTCAGCGCCGCGGGTTGTGTACGAGTTTAGGTTCATCCTCGTATATACCGAACCTGATGACCTCGTTAGCGTAAAGGTTACCATGCCGGTCTGCTAATCAGAAGGTTCCGGGTTCGATTCCCGGCCCGGTCAACATCTTTGTGCTTAACTAAATTTGTTGGCTGTGGGTCTGGGTGTTAAATATGTATTTATATATAATATGTATGTATGTATATGTAGTATATCAGTTGTGTTAGCAACTATAATACGAGCTAGAAATGGTTCAGTATGGGGCTAACCAGCCGTGTGTGAATGTTTCCTAAAATATATTTTAATATTTATGAAATATGGTGTTGTTCCAGGCCTGTTCGAGACAGAAGGAGTCCGTATCTCCGGCACAGAGTGTGACTATCAGTTCAGTAGATCCGGCAGCCGACCGACCCACGGTCGACTTTACAGTCCTCGGTACCCGTCCGTTTATCCCAACAACGTGCGGTGTTCCTATCATTTTCATGCCAGGTGAGCTATAGAATTCGAAAAAATTAATAGGACCAAAAAATGTTGCATAGATGTCGTACTAGATGGCGCTACTAGCTAAGTTAGATCGCGGTAACGCTTGTTTCACTGCACAATGAGTATATTTTGTTACTTTATTTTTATACAGATTCTACATTACTGCACTCAATGATTTTCGTTAAATTATTATTAATAAAATTATTATTAACTTTTATTTTTCTGTGTTGTGTGTACTGCTACCATGCTTCTCTGAACAAGCTTACAGCTTTGCTTAGTTGGGGGATGCAGGCTCATATACTATATATAGCTCTAATATCAAATTGTATATGTAAAAACTAGGATATGCTCAGCAGGGGGCGTAACTACACGAGTTTGCAATATTCTGGCTTAAGGTGGAGCATACCTAGTCTGGAATATCTAACTTGCTCTCAAAGAGGCTTTTGGAACACACTGTTGAGTGCTTGGTGCCAAATTTGCAACTTGAAGGGTTTACTAACCAGAGGAGCATTAGAAAAAACCCGACCGCTATAGTTAACTACTAACTTATAGAGATAATTTTTATAAATTTCAGACCACACGAGCGTGTCAAAGTAGTGTTTGAAGAAATTTCTCTACAAAAAGGTGACATAAGGTAAAGAAACGATCAATTTAATTTACTGTACTTGGTAGCTGTTATCTTAAGGCATATCACATATTTGCACGAACAAACGGTCACACTTACTTTAAAAAAAAAACATTGGATATATGTCACAGTCAGTGTGATGTTCGTCCCCAATGATGTGTTGATACCCGTTGGTTGGGTTTCCAATAAGTGTGACCGTTTGTTTGTGCAAATAAATTTGATTTACTTATTATTATACAGGCTGTTAATTTTCAAGTAGGTATTCTCTTTTATTTGTTTGTTCTATTTATTTATCTGGTAACTAACACAAAACCTTGTAATTGCCTACCAAAAACTCTAAAGATAAGACAAAATAAAAAATAGAACAAACGAATAATTAATCTCATAGTTCTAACAGAAATAATGTTTCAAACTAAAGCTAAATGAAACTTTTGGTCCAAAACTAGACTTATGAGAAAACATACGTCTTGATTCCTATAAAAAAAAAACAGAATTGTCCAGTTATTTGTTCCATTTGCCGTTAAATAAATTTAAGATATCATTATTTGGTCTTATTCAAACCAAAAATAAACAATAAATATAAGGACACATTTCATACACGGCTGGTTAGCCCCACACTAAACCATTTCTAGTTTGTATTATGGTTGCTAACACAACTGATATACTACTTAGTACTTTTGAACATCCAGACCGACATTCAACCAATTTTATTAATCACAAAGATATTGGCCGTACCGAGAATCCAACCCACACTCTGGTCTGCGGTCCGGCATGGTAATCATTACGCCAACGAGGTTGTCAAAAATTAGCTTATTATGATTATGATGAGCATACTTGGGACGACCAATTGGCCGACGCGGACGTCCAGCTGGTCGTCCCAAGTATCGCTGGGAAGACCTAGTGCAGCAAGACCAGAGCGAACTTCATGCCATAGACTGGCAGGAGACAGCACAGGATAGAGGAAAGTGGCGTCTCTTAGTATCGGAGGCCAGGATCCATTTTGGTAGTTAGCGAGCCATCATAGTTAGTTAGTTATGATTATGACGAAATTCATACATATCTGAAGTTTACCGTTATCTCGCTCTGAGAAGTCCGGTTGCCCCAAATTGACTTAACTACATTCAGACTAATGTTATCTTTCGCCGAACTATATTAATTAAGGCAAATACTCCGGGAATGCCACGTCTTAATTAGCTATTGAAGACGAAGATGTTTGGAGTGGAAATAATAATATGTAGGTATGTATGTAATCTTTGAATGGATACAATTAGTATGATAAATATTTACAAATGAAGAAATGCTAAATGCATAGATACAATTTGAATGAATATTGGACTATGTTTGTAGCCTAAAGCAGAAGTGCGACAAGAAAATAGCAAAAAAATGCAATTTTTTTCAAACTCCCTCAGTACGGGTAATGAAAGGGCTTGGCTAGTACAGTACACTATACACTATGATACATTCTAACGGGGGTTTTCTAATTTTACTTAATAACGTAATTTTAAGCAATTCTACAACGTACTTGTGATTGTGTTCTAAGTAGTAATTTCTGTTATGTGATGTGGCAAGTCACGTCATAAAAAGTCGACAAGATTTTTTGTGAAATTGTAATCACTAAACTTCATTTAACAACATGTCCACCCACACTATTCAGGAATCTTCTTCTTCGTATGAGCTAAGTCGCCAGGCTCTGGTTTTGAGAATTTACAAGCCGCCAAAAGGCCTCTGACTTAGCTTAACAATTGCTTGTTTTAAGGCTAACAACCGGGACCTACAATTTAACATGTTATCCGACCCACGGTATCGTCCAGATGAAAATGCCACTTGAAAAAACGACAGCCTTGTGCATGGTCACCCATCCAAACACCGTCCGCATCGGTCGTTGCTTAGCTTCGATGATCGCGTCAGATCACCTTAGGTAGCCGAGCTACAGGCGCTACGTTATTCAGACTTAGACTTAGTGTCAACATCCAAACTAAAGTGGAACTAAAATAGGAATTCTGCTCATATTCAATGAAACCGCCACTAATTGTGCCCTAAAGCGGCGCATTCATGCATTATCCAGCTAATTAAACAGCAGGTATATAGTTCGCCGCCCGTTTACGGTCACGCTAGGCTTGCTTTCCATAAATTAATTTTAAGTTTGTAACTGAAATTCAAGGGAAATTGGAATTCGGTAACCGTTTTGCAAAAAAACTCGTTTTGACGACCACGTTGGCGTAAAGGTTACCATGCCGGACTGCCAATCACAAGGTTCCGGGTTCGATTCCCGGCCCGGCCAACATCTTTGTACTAAACTAAATTTGTTGGCTGAAGGTCTGGGTGTTAAATATGTATCTATATTAAATAAATATGTACATAATTATGTAAGTATATTTAGTATATCAGTTGTGATATACTACCATAACACAAACTAGAGATGGTTCAGTATGGGGTTAGAAAAGAAAAACGAAAGAAAAAAAATATATTGTAAGAACATGTTTATTTCTATTGTCAAGTATATCTGTATTTAAATATTATTATGTAACGATCTTTGTTTACATCACTACGTACGAGTAAAAAAACAGCCTCTACCTTAAAATTGCAAAACCATTCACTTTAAAAAATTAAGCAAAACCTTAGTCGAATCGTTTATATCTTGAAAAAAAGAATCACCAATCTTAACAAAAGGAAAATATGCATACCTAGGCAATTATTCAGCCAAAAAATATCCTAAATTCGAGCTAAGGAACATTACCGGCGAAACAAAAAATGGCCAAGTATGATTAGTGCTCGCGGATGAAGGGTTCCGTACTGTTATCTTAAAAAAAATAGAAAACACACTACTTTTTTTTTCAACAGTTAGTATACATTTTGGAAAAATTTCAAGCATCTACTCGTACCTGTTCCCTTTATTGATATACTCGTATAGCAGAAAATAAAAAATAATAATTTTATTGTATTGGGGCACTCCTATTTTTTTTATTTTTAGTATTTTTTGTTATAGCGGCGCACGGGAAATACATGATATTTGAAAATTCAGCTTTCTGGCCATCACGTTTCTGAGAGACGACTGTATTGCAGAAACCGTGCCGTTTCAGAAGCCGAGGATTAGTACCTTTAAGTTACGGAACCCTAAAAAGCAAAATGTGAAAAATATATCAATTCGCTACTGGCAGAGTAGTGCCATATTACAAACATCCTTAGAGTATTATTTCAGCATTGGCCCCATAAGCCCAGGCTTATACTCGTTCCGTCATCTCATAAACGGCCAGTCCATCCTAAAAGTAAAATGTTACCGTCCATATTTCTAAAATAAAAGCTAATATTGGTCCCGTAAAATTTTTCCGACCGATGTAACACTGCAATTTCCTACCGCTTTCAGTTTTATAGTGTACTATCATTGTAGGTGGAGATTTTATGTGCCTCTTTATGCGAAGTTCGGGTAGGACCTGCGACGGTATTCAATATTTCGAACGCCGACGATTACGATGCTCTGACAGTTTTATTTGGCTTGCCATGGACAGGAATGAGTTGAGAATTTAGCTCAACAAACTTTGAGTGACCTTCTTCAGATTCAGATTCATTTATTGTAAACTGTACAGATCTTAGAATAGAATAGAATAGAATAGAATATTTTTTATTCCATTTTTCATTTACCATTTACAGCGCACATACCAATTTACATAAACTGTACAGATTATGGTGTTACAAATAAGTATTTACTTAGGTGCAATGGTATCAACAGTTTTGTTCTTTTCGAACGTAAAACATTTAATAAATAGCATGCAAAAATACAATAAATAAAAAAAAACATAAATAATTATTTCATCAATTAATTAACTTTTTTCTTCTTCTTCTTCGTATGAGCTAAGTGGCTAAGCTCTGGTGCCGAGAGTTTTTAAGCCACCCGAAAGCCTCTGACTTGGCTAAACGACTGTTTGTACTAACAATAACAGCCGGGACCTACATTTTAATGTGTCAACCGACCCATGGTAGCGCCCAGATGAAAATGACGCTAGAAAAATGACAGTCTTGTGCATGATCACCCATCAAAACGCCGTCCGCATCGACCGTTGCTTAGCTTCGATGATCGCATTAGATCACCTTAAATAGCCAAGCTACAGGCGTTACAGGATACTTGAGTGGTGTATAAGGTAGTTGAATTAGGAATATGGTAAATCCATACTAAATAAAAAATATGTATTTTAAAAACGAAATTTTTCACATTAATATATACTTAGTGACTTAATACTATAAGGAGTGTGAATTGGTGGTAAAAATGTATACTATTCAATCAGGCGGCCCGGATTTGGATCACGGCCCATATATACTACAGCCTGTCGGGTTTTTTTTAATTTGAATACTTGAAGTAGTATACCTACTTATCACTTGTTAATACAGTGTAAAATTTATATAACGACACTGAAGGGACTGAGAATTTTATGGCGTTATAGAGAGTGGTCGTTAAATTGAGAGAATGTACGAGTACATTGTATGGAATACAAGCTAACCCTAGTAGAGCCAATTGATTTCGACGCTTTAGAGAGTTTATCGTTAAATGAAGTACACAAAGTAAACAAGTTCACACTGCAAATTTACACTGTATTTACTTAATCACTTATTCAAAAGCTACTACAAAATAGTTCTCTCCTTATTCAAAATTCCTTTTTAATCATGTACGGTTCACCGCAAGTGATTCGTTATTCATGCGGAGACTTGCTCATCTAGCGATTAGATTTCACTTTAGTTTCGGATCATTTTGTTAAAAGCCCCAAAACGAGGTTTAGAAATTCGGTTTAAGTAGTTAACGAGAGTGGTTCTGTTAAGATTAGTAAAATAGATTTATCATTATTTTGATTTGTGTTTAAATTCTGAACGTGGAATTTGCTTTCATGTGTTTTACATACTCGTACTAATTAATAAATCTTTTGAGCATAAACTTACGTATAGTAAATGTTATAACTTTGGCAATTAAGTCTCATAATTTATATAAAATAAGTTGAAATTGGAAAACAAAACTTTGGAAATGTCAACCTGAGAATCTGTTTTTAAAGAAGCCCTATCTAAGTGTTTTTAAATCGAATTAAATCTATAAAAACGGATAAGTTTGCCAAATGATAAATTAAAGCGTCGCTTAACATTAAGCAATCTAAAGTCATATATATAATTATACTAGCTGCACCTCGATGTTTTAGCATTAAACTATCTGCATACCAAATTTTATCAAAATCGCTTCAACCGTTGCAACGTCATAACTAACAAACACACTTAAACACAAACTTTTATTTGCATTTATAATATAGGTAGAAGACGATAGAAAGTAGAATTAGAAGTAGAACTCATTTTTACACCGTTTCTTCTTTTAGTTTGAATTTGTTTCTTGTTTTTTGCGTCCAATAAAGAATTTTCTATATATCTAACTTACGAGTATGTCAAACACACATGCCCTTTAGTAAAACCATAAGCCTATTTACAGGCGAGATATAACACCGTAAGCCTAGGATTGTCGCATATTACTCGACGTAACCTTCCCAGGATAGGATAATGGTACTAAGCCTACGTCTGACCAGCTTAATGGGTATCAAAGTATAAAAAGATACACAGAAAGGTAGGGCCTTTTAGACCATTATTTCTTATAAAAGTGAGAGCCCTGACTTTTTTGCTGTTTCAACAAATAACTGTGCTATTTTTTTTTAAATTAAGAATGGTGTTCAAATTCAAAGGAGTCTGACATTCCATACCAATATTATAAAAAGGAAAAGTTGTTGATCGATTGTTCGTTTGTTTGTTTGCCCCGAATAGGTTACAAAACTACTGGACCAATTTGAAAAATACTTTCACCGTTACCTTATCTCCGAGTAACATAGGCTAGATATATTTTGTTCCTCGTTGCAACTCAGTTTATTTTAAATCCCGTGCGCAGCCGGAATGGCACGCTAGTAATAAATAAATATCATTTATTTGGGTATATGACTTACATCCTTAAGGTCCTGACTGGCCTGGCACGGCTACAGAGTATAAATTTAATCATATCATCTATTTAAGTTTACTTTTAAATCTAACTAAATTTACATGTGCAACAAATATTTGTAGATAATTAAGGTTCTCAAGGGCTTTACGGCTGTGTTGCCAGTTAACACTTAAAAAACATTTTTATTTTTTTCATACACATAATATAATTGCATTGTCAGACAGCTTAAAAGTGTTGGATTTATTTTTATTTAGAAAGAACTTTTTTAATGAATTTTATCCTTCAAGGATATAAATTCACCTTATTTTATTTATTAAGATACTTCTTGTACATGTTCCAAATCCATGTTGCTACGAGTATAATTTCGTATCCATTTCACAATGATGTATATTCTAATTTATCCCACAATGCCTTGTAAGAAAAAATTGATTACAAAGTTCTTTCTTAATAAAAATAAAATCAAGACCTTTAAGCTGTCTGTGAAATATACTTTATGCAAAGACTGCGAATTGTTACAAAATTTTAACGACTTACGAGAAAAATCTCTTTGTCTTTAATAAAAATAACGTCATACTGAGATGAAAATAGCATATTTTTTTCTTAAATGGGTTTGCGCTTGATCGCAGTCGATCGCTAGATGGTCAGCGATATTGTGATCTAAAGTGGACCGGGCTTGTCCAGAAGAAACCGGAAACTTATGTCTGTGTACATTTATTATATCAAACATACGAATACATCTCGAAATCAACGTATTCGTACCTGAAATTCTGTCCCATACCTTTGTTAATATGAAGATACATTTCATTTTATTCCGCTTTGACGTCCACAACCCATCTCAAAGTCCCTAGCCGTATAGCGACCGTAGTTTTCCTTAGTTATTACACGACCTAGATTCCAGTAACAAAGTAAACACAATTTGCAGTTGCTTGAGGCGGGCGGACATCATCAAAGTGTTCGACGGGAGAGATGTTGGCGCTCCCACCATCGCTATGCTGTGTAACGAGCTTACAGGTAACTAATACAGAGAACTTGCTTTAATTCCAGTTTGAAATCTTATAAAATTGTTTTAAAAAACAAAGAACCGACTTCAAAACACAACTAAAAAGGGAAAAAATAATTTTAAGCCTACATCAAATCAAGAATAGTTATATAAGTAGAATCGAAGAGTTTGTTTCATGTACTTATAAAAAACTATTTTAAATTTTTATGAATCCTGTATTCTTGGAGTCGGTGCCAGCAAAGAAAGACAATTGAAAATAGTTTTTTTAACAAACATTAAATTGTTCTTCTTAGATGGCACCGACTTCAAGAAAACAGGATAAATAAAAATTTAAAATAGTTTTTTATAAGTACATGAAACAAACTCTTCGATTCTACTTATATAACTATTCTTGATTTGATGTAGGCTTAAAATTATTTTTCCCTTTTTAGTTGTGTTTTGAAGTCGGTTCTTTGTTTTTTAAAACAATTTTATTTTTACATTTTTAGTGGTTAGTCATGATATTTTTTAAGTTTTAGCTATAGAGAGCCAAATAAACTTCACGATCAAAAAACCTCTGGCGTATACCAGGCAGGCAACCAATTGCGAGCAAATTGAGCTGTATGCTAGCGAAGCGAGCGCGAAAATATTCACCGTATTTGATCGAACCGTTTGAGCATAAAGAAGTCCAAAGCAGCACAAATTACATAATGTTTGTTATGTCAAAACGTAATAGAACCAATTGCGAGCAAAGCGAGCCGGATGCGAGCGAAGCGAGCTATGCGCGAGCGAAGCGAGCGCGAAAATTTTCACCGTATTTGTTCGAACCGTTTGAGCATAAAGAAGTCCAAAGCAGCACAAATTACATAATGTTTGTTGTGTCAAAACGTAATAGAACCAATTGCGAGCGAAGCGAGCCGGATGCGAGCGAAGCGAGCTATGCGCGAGCGAAGCGAGCGCGAAAATTTTCACCGTATTTGTTCGAACCGTTTGAGTATAAAGAAGTCCAAAGCAGCACAAATTACATAATGTTTTTTGTGTCAAAACTTACTAGAACCAACAGCGAGCGAAGCGAGCCGGATGCGAGCGAAGCGAGCTATGCCCGAGCGAAGCGAGCGCGAAAATTTTCACCGTATTTGTTCGAACCGTTTGAGCATAAAGAAGTCCAAAGCAGCACAAATTACATAATGTTTGTTGTGTCAAAACGTAATAGAACCAATTGCGAGCGAAGCGAGCCGGATGCGAGCGAAGCGAGCTATGCGCGAGCGAAGCGAGCGCGAAAATTTTCACCGTATTTGTTCGAACCGTTTGAGTATAAAGAAGTCCAAAGCAGCACAAATTACATAATGTTTGTTGTGTCAAAACTTACTAGAATCAACAGCGAGCGAAGCGAGCCGGATGCGAGCGATCCGAACTATGCGCGAGCGAAGCGAGCGCGAAAATTTTCACCGTATTTGTTCAAACCATTTGAGCATAAAGAAGTCCAAAGCAGCACAAATTATATAATATTTGGACCGTCATAAGCCCAAAACATCCTGGGGGAAAGTCGAACGAAGTGGGATAACTCCTAGCGAAGCGAGCCCGTAAATATTTTTTTTATCCGTTCGAGTGTCTAGTCTATTAATATATTATCAAATTTTACATGAGTGAAATCTGTATTGCCGTATGAGCGCGAAGAAGTGAAATAGGTTATCGAGTTATTTGGGTATCCCAACGGAATAGCAATGACTTTTAAGATAAAAAGTAACCTTCGTGTTATACAAGGTCTAGTCTACCCCCATATCAAATTTAAGCGAAATCAGTGTGTCATGTGTTATTTGGTGCATCCCACGGGAACAGTAATTATTTTCGGGATAAAAAGTAGCCAATGTGTTAACACATAGTCTAACCTATCTTCATCTCAAATTTCATCAACATCAGTACAGCCGTTCGGGCGTGAAGAAGTTATAAAGATTTATGTGTTATTTGGTGCATCCCACGGGAACAGTAATTATATTCGGGATAAAAAGTAGCCTATGTGTTAACACATAGTCTTACCTATTTTCATCTTAAATTTCAAGAATATCAGTACAGCCGAACGAGCGTGAATCTCTCTTCGGGCGTAAACATAACCTAACTTTTTAGGTTTTCCTTCGATTTCCCTAGGAATCCATCATCAGATCCTATTTTGGTGACAATGGGACCAATTCAGAACCATACTCTTTCAATTAAAAAAAGAATTTTGAGAATCGATCCACAAATGGCTGAGAAATCGGTGAACATACATAAAAAAAAAAAAAAATACATACACGTCGAATATATAACCTCCTCCTTTTTGAAGTCGGTTAAAAATGTAAGTTTACATCAATGAAAACCAATATATATTTAATAATCTACTATCTTATCTTAGTACAAGAACAAAGAACCTTAATAAATACAATAGACAAGAGAAGAGGATAGATGGTAGACCACCTTATACTACATGACAATTTCATTAAAAATATCATAGAAGGAAAGATAGAAGTCAGGAGAGGAAGAAGACCTAGACGATTATGTTTAGACCAAATTAAGGAGAAGGCGAAAGTCATGTCGTATAGGGAGGTCAAGGATTTAGCCGAAGATAGAACTACCTGGAAAAAACTCCACGGACAAGAGCCTAGCTCTTAATCGAGTATTTTGTCTCTATACTTAACATAGTCAAGATAACACGTGTAATGTTCATTGGAACAGAAAAAACAGTATAGTATGGGTACCTACATGAATAATGATTATACTGGATATATCTGGCTCAAAAGAACCTCGGGGAATCATATGATAAGTGGGTACTTAACAAAATATACAAAAAAACTCGTTGTTTCTATTTCTAAATCAGAGAGATTGCAAGAATCCCTTATTTAAAAGGTATATAAGATTAGCTATGTCAGCATAGTCAGGCGCGGAGCCGCCTCAAGTCCCGAAGGTCGTGGATTCAATTCCTGCAAATGAGCTCGATCTTTTGGCGAAGAAAAACACCGTGAAGATGCATAGCATGTTGGCAGAGCATTTTCTAGTGCACACCTGACTGGGAAACAACCCTCAAGTTGAAAAATCTGTCACTAAAGGACCAGCAGTGTGTTTCGGCAGCCTCTTTGCGAGCCAGCTATGTCCAGATTAGGCATGCTCTACCTTAGGCCAGAGTGTTGCTAAGTCGTATGGTTACTCGCCCTGCTGGAACAATAACTAGCTGTAAAAAGTAAACAGGAGTTTAAAGCACAGGGATCACATGACTAAGGTAATAGATTTTATAAGGGATCCAAAAATATATTACAAATTATCGTCCTGTATAAAGAATATTTCCGACGGTATATTTAAGTCTTAAGTTGAAAATTTTCAATTAGAAAAGCATACTATTGTGTACCAGAATATTATAAAGATGATTTTACCATATGTGGTAGTCATTACTACTTAAATTATGGCTACAATTGTGTTAGAACCAGCACTGGAGTACTTAGTGCTCTCAGCATTATGCTGAATTTGCTCCTCTTGTGCACACACTATTAGTTATAATTATGTAGTATTGTAAGTATTTTTTTTTTGTGCACAATAAATGTATTTTTTTTCTTTCATTTGTAATTTATTAAATTTTTCTCATTTTGACTTGTAATATTTTTTTTTAAATAAATTCCTGTTTTCTGTGAAAAAAAGCTATCGACAGAAATATCTGGTTTCTCGCCGATTTTCTGTCAAATGTGGACACGAAAATACCTCGAGATTGCTCGGGCACTGAAATTTTACAGTCGAGTAAGCTTCACTTCAAAGGGGTGTGAATAATTTGGTCCACGGACACTTTCTACCTTCGCTGGGAGATTCTGCGACCGCACTTAGGCTGCTATCGGGAAGGACGTGAGAATTACCCTATTGACAATTTCGTGGGACTTCTTCGGGTACAATTTGTATTTTCCTTCTGATTCTTGTTACGTAATATTTGGAGGGGATTGTTATCTATAACTTTGGTTTTGTTTTCTATTTTGTTTTTTACCCTACTATGTGTGGTAGACGGTTTTGGATTTGGGACGTGTGAATTATGTTTAATAATATGTAGAAAGGTAAAAACAAATATGAACAAATAAAATAAAAGCTTGAAAAAGAAAATATTTAAAACCATGTATTCGTATTATCTTGAAAATTTCAAACAGGATTCAAAATTATCACGGTGATCGTTTTTTTTTTACAAACTATCAAAAAATAATCTGTTTATTTTCCATTTCATACAAGTTACAAATTGAAAACATGCAACAAGTAAATAGAAAAAAAGTATTTTTATGTTTACGATTAAAAAAAACGTGGCAACGCCAAAAAAAAATAATCCATCCGTGTTAACCGCGTACAAATAATTTGAGTAGTGTCGATGTTACAACGTACAAGACAGACAGACAAAAAAATCAAAAAATGTTTTTTTTTGTTTTTTTTTTACTCATCTTTAACAGCCTTCATTAGTTTTTTTAATACAATGTAATCTCCATATAACGGCACTGAAGAGACTGTGCTTTTTATGGCGTTACAGAGAGTGGTCGTTAAATGGAGAGAATGTATTATTGTATGGAATACGAGTTAAACCAACTAAAGCCAATTGATTTCGACGCTTTAGAGAGTTTGTAGTTAAATCGAGTGACGTTACATGGAGTTTACCCTATACTGAATCTACAATACTCTATTTTTACTGTCATATTGATAAATCCTCTATGTTCACCTTAATCTATCGATAGTAATGCCCCTACATTCTGCACCGTCATTTTCACATGAACATTTCTAAAGCAATATCTTTAACACGTTTCCATCGCCGCTCGTGTGTAAAGCCGAGAATCGATCGTCGGTATCGGAACATGTATTTCTATTCTATTCACCATTGAGTCACGTGGCTTCGACGCCCGTTCCCCTTTTTGAATGAATAATGCCACGTCAAAGTAGCACTGCCTTTAGGGTTGCATGGCTATCACGTTATTGGAGTTAGAAACCGATTAATCGAATTGAAGTTTGGCAATTTGTATAATTTGAGCTATATTTCACATAATAAAAATAAATATATCGACTAAATTATTCGGATCATAATAAAAAATTATGAAGACTATAAGGATCTTATTGTGCTGAAATTCAGATGAAATGGTTGCCAAGCTACATACAAAAAATAACATAACTAATAAGGAATTTAGTTTTTCTTGGTTTTAACCGTTTAATTATTAGTTCATACAAAGGTTTAGTTTTAAGTGTGAAATATGTTTACACTGACCGCGATTTATCTGATGTCAAGTGATAATAAGATGAAGCGCGGTTGGCTAAGAAGAAACCTATTCATTATCGACTTGAAAACAGTAAGGTTTAATGTAGTGGGAACAGGGATTCCGGCAAGAAACACAAAAAAAACACGTACCGTTGTCTTTTATATGATTTGTGACAGCGCATTTAGAGTATCTAAATATCTATGCTTATATCCATATATTATCTTATATGTTATATCCATCACCAGACTCTTAATTATGCTTTATTGTCATACTCATTAGGTACGGTTCCTGACGTTAATTAGTGTAATGTTGACTGAACTCCAATTTCCAAGTTATCTTTATTGTTAAATAACAACTGTTTAGGTTTGTTCGGATAATTAAAGTGGGTAACGGTTGATAATTCTTAATAGGTATATATAGCAATTATATTATTAAAGAGATATATATATACATGGATAGATTAGGAACACTTTATTTAAACTCTCACAGAAAATAAAATTACAAAGAACACTTAATAGCTAGTGCCTTACCTGGCAACCTTATCGCTAAAAGCCCTAATCTTTTAAATCTCCCAGGCAACCAATTATAAGAGTTTACACAAAGAAAGAACTTAAGGCGAAAACAGGTGCCAAATCTAAATTTTAAATTTTTTTTTTAAATAGTTTTTTTATTGATCAGTCAGATTGGTATCAAAATAAGTATAAATATTCTAAGAGTGGTTCTTTACACGGCCTATTTTTTTCCGTTTACGATTCATAGCGAAAAAACTGTAAAATCAAAATATTTCCCTTATAAAGACGAGGTGTTATAATATAACATTATAGCAATTATATTATATAACTATATTTTTTCAGTAAATACTGAACAGTACATAAATCTGTGTGTATTGTTACTTCTTCACGCTCAAACGGTTGAACTGATTTTGATGAAATTTGGTGTGAAGATAGGTTAGACCTTGGATAAACACATGAGCTATTTTTTTATCCCGGATTTACTTTTTGTGGCCCGGATTAACGCGGGAAACATCGGGGGGAGCAACTAGTATAATTACATTTATGTTAATAGCTGATCCGGCAAACGTTGTTTTGCCTTAAAAATTTAAGTGTGAACAACCCTTATCATTTGAGGGTATGAAAAATAGATATGAGCCGATTCTCAGACCTACTGAATACGCATATAAAATTTGATAAAAATCGGTCAAGCCGTTTCGGAGGAGTACGGTAACTAACATTGTGATATGGAATTTTTATATATTAAAAGATTACTCGTATTATAATTCTGTGCTAAGAGCGTTGTCTAAAATACTCGAAGATAAAAATAACGCGAAAAAAAAAACTCTCTTGCGTATGGTACAGAAAGAAATACGCAATATTTTCTCTGGTAATGAAAAACGTGATTTCCTAAAAGGTGTATCAAAGTGCTAAAAGCCGCGAGCAACGAACCGAGAGGCTTGCATATTTTCACAGAATATTTTAAATAGGTAATATCACGAATAATGCAAAACATACCACGGTAAAAGCTTTTTCGAGTAGGTTATATGTATGAAGGTTATTGACAAAACCTCCCGAAGGCGTCTTTTATTTATAATAACAATAAACTTTTGATCAACATACGATAGATAGAGTTTACAGAAAATCTTGTTTTATAAATTTTTATTTGCATTTATTTTTACGTGTGCATAAAACTTAGTGCTATGATATAACACTTTTTAATTATAACATAAATTTTATTGCTTATACTAATTTTAGGTACCTATTAGCAAATAATTAAAATGATAATGTAACATTAACCACTTTAACTAAATTTAGTTTTGTTATACTAACCACTAGAATAAGCATGGATAGCATAAGCACTGCTGGGGCTCGGATCCTTCTCGCACTAGGAGAGAGATATAGGCCATTATCCACCACGCAGGCCAAATGCGTGTTAGTGAAAGACACACGTCTACGAAAATTGTGGCTCTAACGTGTCGAATTCCTCACAATGTTTTCTTTCGCCGTAAAGCGAGTACAAATGCACGCATAACTTGAAAAACAAGTCATTGGAGTAGGGCCGGGATCGAACTAGTTGCCGTCTGATTGAAAGCAAACGTTTTACCACCGAGCCACACTCACTTCACCCTAACGCGTAACAAGTAACAAAATAATGTAGACAAATTTGAATTTAGTAATAATATAGAAGACATACATAGTAAAATATGTTTTCGGTGCAGAGGTTGGCCATAGCTATTCAGCGCGATAATGCAGCGAGCGTGATGGGCACCTTTGCAACAGGGGCGTGCAGGGGCGTTTAAATTGACATATTTTTTAAATATTTTTTGACATGTTATTTGTATATAATTTAAATTAAAATTATGCTTCTTTTTATTATATTGCATAAATTTAATAAATAAAAGACTTTTTATAAATTAAAATAAAAAGAAGACGTACATATTTTTCAAATTATGGCAACCCTGTGCAGTAGTATTCTCGGAGGAGTGGTTTAGGGTTGATTGCAGCGCCGCCTACTAGCTTTACCTAATTTGAGAATGTTACTTCAGCCTGTCAACGCGCTATTCAACTATCATGTTTTTGATATTACTTTACATCATAGAGAAAAAAGTCCCTGCCTACATTTTCCCATACATATTCACAATTTTCATCCAACTACATTGGAATAAGAAAATCATGACGCTCAAAGAGCATGTAAATATACTAAATTAAAAAACAAATCGATGATGATAAAGGCAACATTTAGTTTTTTCGTTGTCTATCAAAATCAATATTAATGTCAAAACATTGAAAAATAGCATAAAGACCGTCTAAAAACAGTTTTTAGAATATTTATACTTATTTTCGTAACCATCTTCTTTTGTTTTTTTTTTTCAGACTTATGAATTAGAAATAAAACTGATTCAAAAATACTAAAATTATGTTTTATAACCTGTTTTTTTTTAAGTTGTTCTATAGACAGTTGTACTGTGCAGCTATTTATCTAATATTGTTACCGTCTATGATTTGTAATGAAAAAACCTAATATTCATGATTTTGCCCTTAAGACAAGACTCAACATTCGTTGCACTTATGTATGAAGTTCAGTGTTCAAATATTCAGTGCACTATGATAATTATACACTGTACTTATATACTAAATATTTATTATATTTACTTAGAGTTAAAATACTCGTTTAAACAATAGTCGTAGGTCAAGCAAATATCATGCTAATGTTGTGCTAAAAATGTGTTTAGATAAAAACAGATTAAACTGATAGATACGAATAATGGACGTATTATTGTATTAATTACACAATTTCTTTACTATTTTCAGGTTATGAGGTGCTATCAACGGGTCCAGCCTTATTGCTACAGTTCACTGCCAACTCTGAAACTCCTGGTCAAGGCTTCGCTGCCACCTTCACTTTTCAACCACCACCAGATTCTACGGCTGCCGGTTCGTTTCAATCGTATATTACTTTCTACAAACAAACACAAATTTGAAAAATATTTTTGAACGCCATCTATTAGCATTGATCAGAACTCGGATTAACAAAACGCGTCTGAAAATTTACACGCTTGTTAGAAGTGCGAGAAAATTTCACAAGATGGCGATGGTATATAAAAAGTACAGCGCCATCTGTTCGAAATCTTATGAACAACGTGAATTACCTTTCCAGAACACGAAACGCTTGGAAAATGCTATTTTCAATACATTTTCACACGTTCTCCGTTGTTTGTGTTGCATGTCCTTTTACAAAAGATGGCCTCACTTGTCGCATGAAGACTTAACAAATCTGCAATTTTACTCGTACAGTATTTAATAGCATTAAAATCATTTATTTTCGTCTGTTCCTTTCTGTGTTAATTTTTGTATCTGTTATCAAATCTTGGGGTAAAAATTAGACCCTCTTCATGATGTCTGATTAGACGTAAATTGTTATTTGTCTTCTTTGACCATACATATCTTTCTCTTTCTTATATATAAAATTTCCGTGTCACAGTGTTTGTTACCGAACTCCTCCGAAACGGCTTGACTGATCATTACCAAATTTCATATGCGTATTCAGTAGGTATGAGAATAGGCCAACGTGAAACGTTTTTACCCCTAAGTGATAAGGGTTGTTCACCCTTAAATATTTTTTTTTATTTTTTCAACGAATTTTTTTTATTTGAATTTTATATAAAGTGGCATTAAAAAATACATACAACCCAAAATTTTTACTTTTTTATCATCAACCCCTATTTTTTTATGGCCATTTTAGTAAATTTCTGTGTCACAGTGTTTGTTGCCGTACACCTCCGAAACGGATTGACTTATCTTTACCAAATTTTATATACGTATTCAGTAGGTCTGAGAATCGGCTACCATCTATTTTTTATACCCCTAAGTGATAAGGGTTGATCACCCTTAAATATTTTTTTTCATTTTTCGACGATTTTTTTTTTGTATAAAGTGGCATTAAAAATACATACAACCCTAATTTTTTACTTTTTTATCATCAACCCCTATTTTTTATGGCGATTTTAGTATTTTATTCATTTTTCATCTCGCTTGATAACTGATCAAATAGAGTGTCTTTAACTGTATTTCGAGTAAAAAACTATCTTTTTTTTGAAGAAAATAACTAACAAAATTAAACCTGATATACATATGCTTAGTATTACCAATCTTAAATACTTAAAATTTTGCTCGCCTTTACTTTACTGGTGAGTGAAAGGCACACTATGCCAAAGACTGAAGTCGGTCTCCTGTTTCACTCACAAAATTCTTCTTCAAAGACTTCTCTCACTGTTTACACAAATTTCGACCTTCGTTATTGTTTATGTATCGTATGTAGTAGTATTGTTTACAATTATCATTTTGCTATCTCAATTTAACACTCTTATGAACTACTAGCTGTTGCCCGCGGCTCTACTCGCGTGTAAGTCGCTTTATTGCATAACCTCTCCTGAACATGACTGAAGAATGTTAAATTGTAGGTCCTCTTAGTACAAACAGTCGTTAAACTAAGGAAGGGGCTTAGAAAACTCTCGACACCATAACTTATATGAACCTGATCACTTAGTTCTTACGTAGCATAAGTTATAAAATTTGATGTACTAATAACCTAGACCCCGAACGTATGAGCAAAAAATTTTCCACAAATATGATGACACTACAAATATTATGAAATTAAATTTGTTCTGCTTTGGACTTCTTTATGCTCAAACGGCTCAAACAAATATGCTAAAAAATTTCGCGCTCGCTTCGCTCGCGCATAGCTCGCTGCGCTCGCGACCGGCTCGCTTCGCTCGCGATTGGTCCTACGACGTGTTGGGTCTTAGCTTACGACACTACAAATATTTTGTAATTTGTTCTGCTTTGGACTTCTTTATGCTCAAACGGCTCAAACAAATATGCTAAAAAATTTCGCGCTCGCTTCGCTCGCGCATAGCTCGTTGCGCTCCCGTCCGGCTCGCTTCGCTCGCGTTTGGTCCTAAGACGTGTTGGGTCTTAGCTTACGACACTACAAATATTTTGTAATTTGTTCTGCTTTGGACTTCTTTATGCTCAAACGGCTCAAAAAAATATGCTAAAAATTTTCGCGCTCGCTTCGCTCGCGCATAGCTCGCTGCGCTCGCAACCGGCTCGCTTCGCTCGCTATTGATCCTAGGACGTTTTGGGTCATAGCTTACGACACTATAAATATTATGTAATTTGTTCTGCTTTGGACTTCTTTATGCTCAAACAGCTCAAACAAATATGCTAAGAATTTTCGCGCTCGCTTCGCTCGCGCATAGCTCGCTGCGCTCGCATCCGGCTTGCTTCGCTCGCGATTGGTCCTAGGACGTTTTCGGTCATAGCTTACGACACTACAAATATTATGTAATGTGTTCTGCTTTGGACTTCTTTATGCTCAAACGGCTCAAACAAATATGCTAAAAAAATTTCGCGCTCGCTTCGCTCGCGCATAGCTCGCTGCGCTCGCATCTGGCTCGCTGCGCTCGCGATTGGTCCTAAGACGTTTTGGGTCATAGCTTACGACACTACAAATATTATGTAATTTGTTTGGTAACGGCTCGAACGGAATCGCTAAAAAATTTTGAATACATAATACTTTGGAAAAATATAATTACCTACTAACCTTAAAAAATTTACAATGAAATTGTATTATGCAAATAACAGACTTCAAAATGATACCTACATTTATAAATTCTAACTGTATCTAAAAAGTGAAAAATAATTTATAAGTATAAAAACAATCAAAGACCTTATTTATTTGATTTATTTATAAAAATGCTATTTTCAATTTTTATTTATCCTAAATTCTTGGCGTCGATGCCATCTTAGAAGAACAAATTAATGTTTGTTAAAATAAACACTATTAAATAGATATGGTTTTGGAGTCGGTTATTTGTTTTTAAAACATTTTTTTTAACCGACTTCAAAAAGGAGGAGGTTATATATTCGACGTGTATGTATTTTTTTTTTTTTTATGTATGTTCACCGATTTCTCAGCCATTTGTGGATCGATTCTCAAAATTCTTTTTTTAATTGAAAGAGTATGGTTCTGAATTGGTCTCATTGTCACCAAAACTGGTTCTGATGATGGACTCCTAGGGAAATCGAAGAAAAACCTAAAAAGTTAGGTTATTTTTACGCATGTAGAGAGATTCACGCTCGTTTGGCTGTACTGATATTCATGAAATTTGAGAAGAAAATAGGTAAGACTATGTGTTAACACACACGCTACTTTTTATCCCAAAAATAAATACTATTCGCGTGGGATGCACCAAATAACATATAAATCTTTTTAACTTCTTCACGCTCGAACGGTTGTACTGACATTGATGAAATTTGGAATGAAGATAGGTTAGACTATGTGTTTACACATAGGCTACTTTTTATCCCGAAAATAATTATTGTTCCCGTGGGATGCACCAAATAAAACATGACACACTGATTTCGCTAAAATTTGATATAGGGGGTAGACTAGACCTTGTATAACACGAAGGTTACTTTTTATCTTAAAAGTCATTGCTATTCCCGTGGGAAGCCCAAATAACTCGATAACCTATTTTACTTCTTCGCGCTCATACGGCAATACAGATTTCGCTCATAAAATCGGCAGCTTATAGTCTGGCTAACAAAAGTAATCTGACGCGAACATCGAGGCTTAGCAACGGCCTATGCGGCCAGTCTTTGGATGGGTGACCATGCACAAGACTTCCATAAAAAAATGTGATATTTTCGTCTGGGCGTTACTGTGCTTCGGATAACACGTTAATTTGTTGGGCCTGGACCACTACTCTTAGTACAAGCAGGGGTCAAACTAAATCAGGGGCTTGAAAAACTCTCGACGCCAGAGCTTGGTCACTTGGGTCATACTTAGTGGAAGAAGGAACTGTAAAATTTGATATATTAATAGACAAGACCCACGAACGGATAAGGAAAATATTTACGCGCTCGCTTCGCTAGGAGTTATCCCGCTTCGTTCGAATTTCCCCCAGGATGTTCTGGGCTTATGACACTCCAAATATTATATAATTTGTGCTGCTTTGGACTTCAAACGGTTGGAATAAATACGTTGAAAATTTTCGCGCTCGCTTCGCTCGCGCATAGCTCGCTTCGCTCGCATCCACCTCTTTTCGTTCACACTTGGTTCTAGTACGTTATGACACAACAAACATTATGTGATTTGTGCTGCTTTGGACTTCTTTATGTTCAAACGGTTGGAACAAATACGGTGAAAATTTTCGAGCTCGCTTCGCTCGCATCCAGCTCGATTTGCTCCCTATTGGTTGCCTGCCTGGCACACGCCAAATTTTTTCATCGTGAAGTTTATTTGGCTCTCCATAGCTAAAACTTAAACAAAATATCATTACCAACCACTAAAAATGTAAAAATAAAATTGTTTTAAAAAACAAACAACCGACTTCAAAAACACAACTAAAAAGGGAAAAATAATTTTAAGCCTAAATCAAATCAAGAATATATAAATAGAATAGGAGAGTTTATTTCATGTACTTATAAAAAACTATTTGCAATTTTTAGTAATCCTGTATTCTTGAAGTCGGTGCCATCTAATAAGAACAAATTAATGTTTGTTAAAAAAAACTATTTTCAATTGTCTTTCTTTGCTGGCACCGACTCCAAGAATACAGGATTAGTAAAAATTGCAAATAGTTTTTTATAAGTACATGAAATAAACTCTCCTATTCTATTTATATATTCTTGATTTGATTTAGGCTTAAAATTATTTTTCCCTTTTTAGTTGTGTTTTTGAAGTCGGTTGTTTGTTTTTTAAAACAATTTTATTGCGTCTAGCATTCCAGTATGAGCCCAATATTGAATATAATGCTCATTTAAAAGAGGTAATTGGTGCTATGGTTAAGGTTCACGCTATAGCATTAAAAGATTGATGTTGTTTGTTATTGTTCCTGTCGTTATTAATATGTGATATGTAATTTTAGGTTATAAACTACAAAAACTTGAACATAATATTTTTTGGCGTTTGTTATTTTTATATTCCCTTAACGTTTGTTCATAGCGCTCCATACCCATTTCACGCATATACCATACACACTTATAATAAGTACTTAAGTAAAATTTTAATTGTACTAGAATTTGTCTAGAAACTAGAATAAAAATAATTAATAAGGCAAAACAACGTTTGCCGGGTCAGCTAGTACCTAGATAGAAATTACAGATAGCGGTAAAAAGTTATATTTTATATTATTTTCTTTATTATTGTTTTTTTTGTTACTTATTATCCTATTCCAGATGAAGACAAATTTAGTAACAAAAAAATCGTAATAATTTGTTGCCGTACTTGGGTTTAGGTGTAACTAATGCGACTTTATTTTATAATTATACTGGTTTATTTTATTTCAGATTCAGATCGCCTGCTAAAGCTGAGTTTTGGGAAAGCCTTTGAATCTCTTGGTCCTGAAGTCAGTGCTACAAGTAAGTGCTTTAGTCACATGTAATCATGTCCTCTTTTTGTAATTAATACAAAAAGCGTACATTTTATTTTAATTTTTATGTTTTGATAACTAGTACGTGTAATTTTTTGATAGCACCTAACCTAATCTAACTTTTACTGTATTGCGCTTACCCAAATTTGATTTTGTTTACACGTATCCAAATTGTTCTAAGTCAGTTAAACTTTAGTATCTATGTACAAGTACATAGACGAAGTGTACCCGAGGCGGTACATTTATCTAAGTTGCGATGACTCCGCCAGGTATTGGACGGCGGACTATTGAGCCCAGTTTATAGGAAACTACAAATCTAGGCTAGTCGAGACAGCTATGCATCTTGTAGCTAGGTATTTAGGTCTTAGCTTGGTGGTTTTGTTATATTTGTTACAGAACCTTATAATTTTGTCAATGTTCAAATAATACATATTTTTTATTTAGCCAAGTTTGATACAAAATATATACATATTATATAGTATACGTGAAAATAAATTGAATGCATCTTATACTAGTTCACGACAAATAAACGTAAATAAATCATTTCTAAAGTGAAAATATTTGTAAATTACGTGGCTAAAAACAGACGAGACTATTTAAACTATCAGATCTTAAATTTATTAATAATTTAGTATATTGGAAGCTTGGTAAATAAAGCTATGTTGAGTAAACGGTTACTAAATCTTTATTTTCGAAGGAATATATTACAACACTCTTTTTTAAACTCTGACTTACAATTTTGAATGGTCTGAATTGGAACCTACCGTAAAGTCTGTAGATCACATAAATCTACACCTCCCCAACTAAACATTGGCTGTGACAGTAAACTACTTGTATATTACTCTGAGAAAGAATAAAACATGGCGCTGAATATTTGATCAAACAAACTCACACGCGTAACCTTTGCAATATATTCGATCCTACACAAGGCACATGGGAGAGATCTTTTTTGTTACTCCTTACATTTAGGCCTTTGCAGGGCGCGTAACCACACGAGATAGTGACACTCTGACCTTAGGTAGAGCATGCCTAGTCTGGAATAACTGCCTCACAAGTAGGATGCCAGAATAAACTTTTAGGTGCTTGGTGGCAGATTTTTCAACTTAGCGTGGTTGCTAGCCAGGCGAGCATTAGAAAATAACCTAACACCATGCTATCCTATCATCTATCATGCCCATCTCTCGACTTTTCTTGAGTTGTCTGTTGTTAAAAAAATAAATATCGCCTTTTATTTGATTACATGTTACAGCATCTATAATTATGTTTTTCAGGCGCTATTGTGCCATATTCAGCCGCGCCGTATTTATTTCAGCGATGCGATTGCCGCACGGCAGAAGGAAGGCTTTTCTTAATATAAATTAACGTAGGTAAATTAAGAATTAACAATATTGGTATCCATGTATACCTACGTAGGAAATGAAAGTCAAATTGGTTTAGCCATTTTTATACCAAGTTAACGCGGGTACTGCTCTAGTGTTGTGAAAAATTACAAAAAAGGGAAATTTTAGATAAAATTTAAATTGTTAGTTACTACTATGATCGCAACAATATCATCATTTTTTTTTATAAAAAATCTATTTCTAGCAATGCATCAACGATTTCCTTAGACATCCTGTCTTTACTTTTCGGCATTTGGACCTCAGAGACTTACGTAAAGTACGTACGTACTTCTGTAAAAGTTATCTCTCTAAAATCTTTCTTATTTTTCTCAAGTTTTCATTGTAGCGCTGATGAAGCCATGAAGTTACGAGCGAATTTAAAACGAACAATTTGACGAAACTTTTACGTCGTCTCTAAGAAAATTCGTTGAATAAGTTATCTGCTTACTGCTTTAAGTTTTATTGTCTTTTTAAGACGTAATTTTGTTAGATTTTTTGTTGTGTTCTTTGAGTTACGAACTTTTGATAAGTGTTTTAATATTATTTACAGTAATTAAAATTAGTAAGATGAAAAAACTTATTTTCATTTACTTTCTATACAACTATTTACAAAAAAGAAAAAGTGGACACAATGCGAGAATTTAAAAAACTAATCGAAATAAAGAAAGCGGCGTTATTTATATCATTGATCTCTTATTTTATACATACCAATTAATAATTATTATTAAGTATTTGCATAAATTATCAAAAAACTTACGTTAACAGATTCGTTTCTTTTTTTAGCGTATGTATAATATGTATATTCACAATTTCACTATCGTATAGTTCTAGCATGAGTGTATGTACTTATCTACGTATGTATACTGCACCAGGCAGCGGTTTTCGTATGCAGAGCGCAACCCAACACATAAATATCACGGGCACTGGAATACCTAGGCACTACCTGTTTACCTATATATATATGTATGTATAGTATAGGTATACTCCGTTGCAAGGTTGAAAAGAGGCCAAGGATTTTCAGACCTCGCCACAGAATAGGTGGAAGTTACTTTGCATAGTGCTAGGCCAGACAACTTTAAAATTTTAAAACGTACATCTACGCTATTTTCTTAGCAAGCTCAGGGATAGTTCTATTTATAAAAGGAGAGGGAACACTAGTTTATGTATTTTTATTTTTAAAATTCTAAGTTCAGTCAGATTGACGTCGTTTATTTTTCGATACTGAAAAATATAAATAGTAAAAATTTTCGATTAATACTCGTATGTTAATACAAAAAAGAGAATCAAGTTTTATTAACAATCAAACAAAATGAGCAGGTGTAAGGCTTTTAAAGTTATTTAATGTTGTACTTTTCTACCGTTTGTGAAGGCAGAAGTTGGCAACACTGAATGTACAAGTGAGCTACAACGCATTCTGAATATTTCATCCAAATGCTTTCGGCACTGCAACCGAACTCTGTCATACATAATACTACGAATTGGAAAATGTTATTTCCAGTGCACTATGGTTGTATCAAGCGCCACTGTCGAACGATTTTAAAACTAAAAACGTGCTGTGAAATTTGTATTTGGCTCTAGACTAGTTATAACTTTTTTCCAAGCTTCGATCCTTTTCTTGTTCGTAAGAGGTACGTGGCCAAGCTCTGGTGTCGAGAGTTTTCAAGCCGCCCGAAGGCCTCTGACTGGGCTTAACGGCTGCTTTTACTAAGACTAACTACCCACGGTAGCGCCTAGATTTAAGTGCTATTTGAAAAAACTACAGTCTTGTGCTTGGCTATCCATCCAAACACCGTCCGCATCGACTGTTGCTTAGCTTCGATGATCGCGTCAGATCACTATAGCTAGCCGTTCTACAGGCGCTTCTCGGCTTTTTGCCTAATATTAAAGTGTAGCTTCGATTAAAAAAATATCTTGGTTTCACATATACTCGTAACTTGTAAGCGATGTTTGTTTGTTTTGCATTTTTTTTTCAAAAGTTGTTATTTTTCAAAATATGTACTCGTATACAACTCCTCTAACATATCTTCACTAAATTTAAACAATTGTAACCTATAAACCTCTCTTTAGCCTCTAGATAAAATTTAAATATTTTGTGTTATGTCACGACATATATAATATATTATATTAAATAAGTTATTGATTTTCTGTAGGTAGTGATAAATGTGAACATTTATATATTAAGGCAAAATTTTAATTAAAGTTTGAGCGGATTTTATTGTAAGTTAATAATTGTATAGTTAGGCCCACGTCCAGTATATGTGTTATGTTAGATTTATTAATATTTACAAACCACTCAGACAAACAAAAATTGGAATACTAGAATGCATTTCAGCTATATTGGCTTAGATTCCAAGCCTAAGCTACCGCTGTACGCTTAGGCAGCGGTGGTTCAACATAAACCTAGGCTCCATCAAATACGTACTGCGTCGTCTGTTGATTCATGTACCTTGATCTGTTTGACTCGGGAATACTAAATGTCTGCCTTCGATAGTATGTGTAGATTTGAAAGGTGAATACATAAGATATACTCGTGTTCTAATCTCATCTTAGTTTAGACAAAAGGTAGAATAATGACATTATGAATGATCCAAGAATTGAATAAATTATTTTGTAACATTGTCTTAGAGTTTCTTTTTGGCAAATTTCTACAAAATGGTTATTTACTTAAGTTTTATTATCTACATCTTACAAAACGGTTAAGGCGCTATTGAACGAAATTCAGTTGTGCCATACAAATTTCAGCGAAGCGCCTTCTAAGCGGCAGTAGATCTTTCAAGGAACAATTTTATATATAATATTATATCTATCTACAATTTACAAACTTGCAATAATAAGCTGTTAGATAATATTATTACCTACTAAAAATGTAAGATTTACATTAATTTCTTTATCTAAAATGCACATTATTTATAAATTTTGAAACGACTATTTTTCAAAAAATAAAACTATTGAGCGAATTTTACGTAATCATATTTTAGGAGCCTTATTCTAAACACTAAGTGAATGCTAATAAAACTGAGAAAACCGTAGCCCTATCATTTAGTACGTAGGGTTTTATAGGTTTTTCATTATAATATAATTATTTTTTCATAATATATATATGCTATAACGCATTAATGTGAGCTAAAACATACCTGAAACAAAAAGGAGTGAACATTTTAAAATCATTAATTGCACACCAATACTATTGCTTGAACGTGCAAAGATGTATGGTCTATTGTAACTCCATTTACAAAAACATGCATAAACAGGGGTACGCTGCAGCAAAATCCTTGACAAGTTACGTGCAATTCTTCAACTGGCAGATTTATAGATCTAGCTGTGCATTCGGAGTTTCTACTTTGTTGTCATACCGGTAATGAATAGTTACGTTTGTTTCCTTCTATGAAATAGACTTTGCGTTGAATTTAGTACGAAACTTTGGAGCTCGCTTCTTAAGCCTGCTTCCTGAGAAATACCACCACATCTTCTTGAGGTCTTCACCGTTCTCTTGGGGTCTTCTAATATCGTGTAAATAGGTATTTAGACCACAATAAAATTTAGTTACATCAGACAAATTGTAGTCTAAGACGAGCCTATCAAGCAATAGAAAAATTAAACGCTCACATTTAATAATTGATATGGAAATATTAACTCATTCCTAACTATTGTTAGGCAAAAAGATAGGTAAGAGAAAATAATAAGGTATATTGCTTATAACTAGTAAAGTAATTAAATATTGTCCGTTACATATAGAAAATTTATACTTATATCAAAGCCGTACGGTGTTTTGATTATCTCAGACAAAAAAGAGTAAAAATTACATTGATACTTTGATTTGTTTTGTTTCTGTATTGAAACAAATCACTTTTAACAGAGGCCATATATCGTTGACAATGTGTTGCTCGCGTTGCCTACCAGCATGGATTTTAGGTATTTCTTGTCTGTACTAGGAGTATTACAAGCAATCTTTCATTCAGACTAGAACATAATGTATAACGAGCTATGTTACAAAACATAATGTGGATGTGTTTCAAGAATAAAAAGTAATAAAGTGACACGGTCGCTTCGGTGACGCTATTATGTAAATATCGTCCAATTTTACTTCGTAAGAATTTTTAAGCTTCACTGTAGTCGGTTTGAGAAATTTTAAAGGAAACTTACGTGAATTTAATACCTACGTGAATCTAATAAGTCACTTTATTCTAATGTAAGTTAAGTTGCCAAGCTCTAGTATCAAAAAAAGGAAAATTGCCCAGATAATTAATGAACAAACAAACTTACCTAAGTGAAGTTCGATCAAGAAATATAAAATTAACTAATAAGTACTTATATATTAATTAACTAATTAGAACGTATATTCCTCCACAATTTTTATTTTACTTGAACGGTCGTCGACGGAAAAACGTTTTTTGAAGCCTGCCAGAATAAAAACGATCGCATTTTTTTTAAATTCGAATTATGAAGAAAACACGAGTTTGACTCCTCAAATGAGGTCTCTCTAACATCCGTGTGGAGGTCAGACATCGAAGCACGCTTACAAACTAGTAAACCTTTATCGCTGATAATGAAGCCAGAGCATAATTGATATTTTGCTAGCTTCGCTTGCCCAGTCAAGTAGTAAATCAAACATTTGCCCTCACATTAAAACAAAAGGAATACACGTGGAGCAAACAAAATGGTTGGCAAAGTTTGCGGCTGCTAACTAGAAAACACTGGAACTCAAGCAATCAGTTTGCTCGCTTCGCTGAATGTTCTGTAGTTAGAAACGTTGAAATGTCAGCTACTGTATTAGTTTTTAACAAGTACAAAGTTTCACAGAGTAATAATTACTAACAGAAAATACACAACAGTAATGCCAGTACACATCAAATTTTATTCATTATTAGTCCTAAGTATAAAGCATAGCATAAGCAGCCCACTATACGTTGCCACTGCTGGTACACGGGGCCTTCTCTCACAAGGAGAGAGATATACCTAGCCATAATCCACCACGCTGGCCTGGTGCGGGTTGGCGGATGACACAGATATAGTGATCGTCAAACACGTTGGTTTCCTCACGATGTTTTCCGTAAAGAGAGTGCGAATCCACACATAACTTGAAAAACAAGTCATTGGTAGGGCTGGGATCGAACCACGGTCCGTCTAATTGAAAGGCAGACGTTTTTACTACCAAGCCACACTCGCTCATCGTTAATCCTAAGTAAATTTTTTTATTTGTCACCATCCATATTCAAATGGCGCCTAGTCATATTATATTAAGTTTGTATTTTTGTATTTAATGTAGGTACAGGTTTAGTGAGAAATTAAAGTCCTCCATTTTAATAATTTAAGACACCCGCTACGGCTCTTCCAAAAAGAAATTTGCTACTGATTAATTAATTGGAATCGCACCTTTGTTACACCCTACATCTTCTATCTCTATTATCCCTCTCCATTCCCAGTTGCCTGGTAAAGATCACCATAGGTGATAAGGCCGCCTTTGTACTCAGTTTAAATATTGTATTTACTTAATATAAGCTTTTTTATGTGGTTGTACAATAAAGTAATTTTCTATTCTATTCTACATGAACAGGGCTACGAGAAATTAAGAAACAAAAATACTAATATAATCCAATTCTTCTTAAGACCAAACACGCTAAAATCTGTTACTGTGGTGGTCTTGACACCCCACTCAATGTCCACTGCGTAGCTATTCGTATACGTATACTATTCTATCTATACATTTATATATATACTTTATAATATTTTATCCTTGTTTACTTTACATACAATCACTCATATTTAACAAGCCCGCACAACACAACATAATTATCCCAACTTCATTTTTAGCACCTCTGAAGAGAGCTAGCTTCTGCAAACACAGGGTATCCTACTGCAGGAGCTAGGCACAACTCTTACATTAAGACTTAGAATTAGACTAAGAATTAGTATTAATTAGTTAAGGTACCTATACTTAATGTTTGTTTTGTTTAGAATGTAAGTTGGTCCAATAAAATTATTTTGTATTTGTATTTGTATATTTGTTATACTTGCAACACTCTACAGAAAGCGCTGCTGGAGATTGAATTGCACCTCTTTACAGAACAATCTTGGGTGTAGTAAAGTGTTTCACAGTGAATCAACTGCGTTAGAGTAGCGGAGAAAATATTGAGTTCCGCAGAAAGCACCTACAGGAGGAACGATCGAAGTTTATTACTAGTATACTACAAGACTAGATAGATAGAAAATTCTTTATTGGACACGGCAAATATAAAAATGCAGCTTAGAAAATATGTGTGTAAAAGTTAGCAGCTTTATTGCTTAAAGCATCTCTTTCGAGCAACCTTTGATTAGAAAAAGAAGAGTTACCTAATAAAAGACTAAACACATTTTGTTATATTATTCCTTTTTTAATGCTGAACTTTTCAGCGTTGTGAAGAAAACTTTTGCCGTGTTTTCTGGTCACTTGCAATCTGTATTTTTTTATATTAAGACACATATCACACACGGCTGGTTAGCCCCATACTGAACCATTTCTAGTTAGAATTATGGTTGCTAGCACAACTGATATACTACATGTATGTACATACATACATACTTTATATAGATAAATATTTAACAACCAGACCGAAGGCCAATAAATTTAGTTTAAGGCAAATGAAAGATTTTTTATCGATTTCACACATACAATAAATTGAAAGTATTTAAAGTTGTAACTTAAATATTGTCCTGTCTAATGAATTAGTGAGAGAAATATGTGTGATAATTAATTATGTTTTTTATCCGTAAAATATAAAATTATAAAAGCTATTTTTATTGTACTCGTACTTTGTTATTAGCTTAGTTATATAAGATCTCTGATACATTCTTGGTACTTTTCTATTTCTCATATTGTAAATATTACGGAAACTGCTAACAAAAATTTGTATTAAAACCGTTCATTGTGAGTTGAAATCAGCCGCGGCTGCCCTTGTATAGAATATACCTTGTTAAGAACACCTCATGGGATTGCATTGTGCCTGCCTTTTATGTTGATGAATTAACTTCTCCCCATTCTTTACTGCGCGATTTCTTGCTAAAAGTCAGCTGAAAGAACTTTGTATATTTTGTTCTTATTATATTCTTTAGAAGTCTAAACATAAACCTTTTGAAATGAGTATTATTGTTTTTTAATAGTTTACAATTTGTTTTTTAGAGATAGTTTAACATATTTATGTGATATTGTTATCTTCTAATTTTTACATAATTAAAAATCTTCTCTTTGAGTTCTAGTCGAAAGATAAAGAAAATGGTTTTGATATATTTGATTCAGTGTTATGTAAAATTAATTCGACAGTTTAATTAAAAGGCTTTAATTTAGTTTAAATATGGTGCTTCTAAAAATTGTATTAAATATCTTGAATGTTTACAATTTTAAATGAATTCATTTCCTGAAATATCTACTACAGCAGCCGCGACGCTTAAATTATATGGCGTGGTTAAACTCAGTTGAGCATCGCCTTAATTCCCTTTACAATAAATACTAGCACTTTATTATGCGTGCTCATGTCCAACATATAAAATATTTAAAAAAAACACAAAGTTCTTTACCATTTTTATAAAAATGTGTACATGCTCGTATTTTCTGCAACTAATGCCAAAGACCGTAACTTTCGTAATATAAAAGCTAGTTTATAGTAGTTTAATAAACACAAAGTCAGCGGCAGACAATTGGCACGATTTCTTCAGTCATGCCAACTTTGCTGCTAGCTGTCTTTACTATGTCTAAATATTGAGACAAGTCCTAATTTAGTAGATATATTGAAGAATACAGATTGTTTTTGTATAACCATAAATAAATGTGACATATTGTTGACTTTGCCCAATGTTTTCGCTTATAATGTTTTTTTACGATTTATATATATTATTTATTGACACATTTCACACACCTTAACCCTATACTAAACCATTTCTAGTATGTATTATGGTTGCTAACACAACTGATACACTACATATATATACATACATACTTTATATAGATACATTTTTAACACCTAGACCGACAGCCAACAAATTTAGTTCAGCGCAAAGATGTTAGTGCCGGGATTCGAACAAATACACATACAAATCATTTTTTGATAACACAAATGTTACAAGTCAAATAATATAATATCATTACAAAAGTAAATGATATAATTCAATTTTCAATTCTAATTCTAGAACCCGGGACCCTCTGGTTGGCAGTCCAGCATGGTTACTTTTACGCCAACGAAGTCTTCGTATAAAAAATTTCATTCAAACCCTTTGCTAGGATCCACTATACGTTCCTATTGCTGGGACTCGGTGCCTTCTCATATAGGCTTTACTTCATCACGCTGACCAAGTGCGGTTCGGCGGATTGCACACATTTTTGGATATTGTGGCCCTCAAACATGTAAGATGAGACCTCACGTTGTTTTCCTTCACCGTAAATCGAACGCAAAACCACACATAACTAGAAAAAAAAAACAATTCGTTGGTATAGGGCCGGCATCGATCCAGGGACCGTCAGATTGAAAAGCTGACGTTTTCCCACCGAGCCACACTTGTTTTAATGCTACTAACGTATGATTAAAAAAGAAATACTACTTTTTTCATTCTTCATTTTGTAATGTTACAAAGTTTTGAATAACTAACATTTCAAAAAGCAAAGAAAAAGCTTAGCAAAGTTTAATAAACCCCTTTCTTGCTTATTAACCCGTACGTTCTTTCGTTTATTTTAAAGTATCAGCACAATTACCTTGATATTCTTTGAAGAAACTTTCTTTGGAATAAACCTTACTAACAAGAACTCTTTCATAGCGGGGTTCAAAGAAATGTTCAATTCGTTTGAAAAGGGAACCGACGTGCGTAAAATGTGAACTATTGAATGCTTAGGTTTAATTCGAAGCAATAACTGAAAAGAATTTTCCAAACTACAAATTTCTAAGAAATAATACCTATAACCTTAGTGCTTGAGAACTTCTTAGATGTTTATTTCAAATGGTCTTAATATAGACTATATTTGACGACTTCGTCCATGCCGGACTGCCAATCAGAAGGTTCCGGTTCGATTCCCGGCCCGGCCAACAACTTTGTGCTATACTAAATTTGTTGGCTGTGGGTCTGGGTGTTTAAATATGTATCTATATAAAATATATATGTATGTATATGTAGTATATCAGTTGTGTTAGCAACCATAATACGAACTAGAAATGGTTCAGTCCTATAGGGTTAACTAGTCGTATGTGAAATGAGTAAAAAAAAAGACTTGTAAACAAAATTAACTCCTTTTTGGACTAACCATAGTTAAAAAACAGGCACAAATCATAATTTTGGAATGGGAAAACTGAATATAATATGTCCAACGAAACTACGTGCAAATTTGCACCTAGAACTTTTGGTGAAGGAAGAACATCGTGAGCAATCCGTAGGGTGGATACTAGAGCATTTTCTAGTGCTCGCAAGCAAATTTTGTTTGTCAGTCTGTCACCAAATATGTGTGCTTCCTTTCGCCTCCTTGAAAACCAGCAATTCCAGACTAACCATGCTCCATAAAAAAAACATAAACATAAAAATAACTTTATTCAAGAAAATTCAACTACGTCCAGAGTTATTTTTCTCAGTAGCTAAATGACCAAGCTCTGGTGTTGAGAGTTTTCAAGAAACTCACTGGCTTGGCTTAACGATTGTTTTTACTGAGACTAACAGCCGGGACCTACAGTTTTACGTATCACCCGACCCACGGTGGCGGCGAAATGCCATCTTAAAAACGACAGTCTTTTGCATGGTTACCCATCCAAAAACCATCCGCATAGACCGTTGCTTAACTTTGATGATCTCGTCAGATCACCTTAGATAGCTGAGCTACAGGCGCTACTCGACCCAGAGAGTCCCTAGAACGTATTATTAAACGCTCTGAAGGTCAAAAAAAAAAAGAAAAAATAACGCGGATACTGATTTCGTACAGACTTATAGTGAAAAATTCCCAGCTGTAAAATGGAACAAAACGCATTTCCTCGGTAAAGTTTAATTGGAAGAGGCGATGGTGAATTAAACACCTGGTTGTTATTTAATTTTACATTCGATAAAATGTGTAGCCTGTTATTGTGAGAAATAGTTTCATAGTTCTTCAATGGAATTAATAAACTGCTTATTCCATGAGATAAAAAAAAACTTATTTAGTTTTTACTGAGTTACCTACTCTACTGTTTTAATTGAAGAACTTAGGAAGGGGTATTTCATTTGACTCTCGAAATAGAAAATTTAGGTGCAAAAAGCAGTTATTATCTTAGCTTTTGGTTTTGTACTTGTTTGATTCGTATTTCAGTATAACGTGTACAGTACAAATTAAAATAATACAATAACATGTACCCAGTAATTATGTAACATTAGGGTGTTGCTAGTCTTATTCCATGAGATAAAAAAACTTATTTAGTTGTTACTGAGTTACCAACTTTACTATTTTAATTGAGGAACTTAAGAAGAGGTACTTCATTTTACTCTAAAAATTTAAGAGTTAAGTGAATAAAGCAGTTACTAACATAGCTTTTGGTTTTGTTCTTGTTTGTTAGTCCTCGTTGTAAAAACGAAAGAGTGTTAATTTTTTTTTTTGTTGTAAATATCTTTTTTTACATAAAATAAACTAGTGTAAAACATTAGTGTACATTTTTATGCTAATATTGTATAACTATGTCTATTACACGTTTTACAGCATTTAGAAGCCTTTTAAAACATTTATCGTGTATTAGAACACTGATCCTTCTTTGACGACCTCGTTGGCGTAAAGGTTACCATGCCGGAATCGCAATCAGAAGGTTCCGGGTTCGATTCCCGGCCCGGCTAACATCTTTGTGCTTAACTAAATTTGTTGGCTGTGGGTCTGGGTGTTAAATATGTATCTATATAAAATATGTATGTACTATATGTAGTATATCAGTTGTGTTAGCAACCATAACATGAACTAGAAATGGTTCAGTATGGGGTGAACCAGCCGTGTGTGAAATGTGTCCTAATATTTATTTATTTATTCTTTACAATTGGTATACAATATTATATATTTTTTTTAATTACCTACTAAACGCTTAGCATGGCACTACAATTAATTACGTTTAAAAAAATAATTAATATTGCAGTATCTGCGTCCCCGGTTTTAACCGCGCCAATCCGAGATTCAGGCGCAGTTAGTAACATATTTATTATAGCATGAAAATTAGCATTCCTATTTCTGTTAGACATTTGTGCTGCAGCTACCCCTATTCGGAATTGGACAGCCAATGCTACGGCTATTTGCGGTTCGGTTAATTAGTGGATTTGCTCTGATGACCGTGACTGCCTTTATGTTTAGTAGAAAATATTATTCAGAGATAGTTAATAAATTCAATTCAAAATAATTTATTGGCACCAAAAAATACATATTTTTAACATTAAGCACTAGTTGCCAAAATAGGCGTTAGCCCGTGCCTTGGCAGCTAGTCCTTCCCAAAATAATCCAATAATTTGACTGATACAGTTAGAATAAAATAATAATAGATTCATACTCATATTCATACTGTATATATAAATATAGATACAGTAATTATTTTTCTTTCTACATAAGATTTTAACCAACGTATCATAACTTTGCGCTAGCCATTCGTTAAGATAAAGATAAGGGTAAGAAAAATAATAGTTTGGAATACTTTTTTATACACCTTCATCTTCATAAAAGTTTTTAAAATCGAAAAATATCGCAGAGCAAAATCAATTCCTGAATAACAAATTGCAATTAATTTTGTGGTAAAATCTCACTCGATTCACCAAAATTTTAACCAATTTTAGTAACTTAGTCATCTTCATATTTCTGATATTTAAATAAAAAAGCAAAACCAGCTCTGAAAACATGCTCTATAGATTGTCTTGTCTATGAATACAACATCACTGCTACCGATCGATTCAACAAACAAACCGCTTCCAAACAGCGGACTGACCTCGCTAATGGTCCAATGGAGAGGTCTATATAAAATGGCCTCTGCAGTCGAATTTCAGTTAGGGTTAGTTATACCGAAGCCGCCTGGAATTACAGTTTATATAACTTTAGTACGTAATTAATAAGTACGTAAAAAAGATAAAGGCCCCCATATTTACATTATAATACACATTTATAAGTATAAATAATGTGATGACGACCATCATGGATTTTAATTTTGTAAATTTTTTTACGCTTAATAGGCTTGCGCTTGACCACAACTCACCTGATGTTAAGTGATATTGCAGTCTAAGATGAAGCGCGTTTGCCTAGAAGAAACAGGTTCACTCTCGCCTTAAAGACAGTAAGGTTGTAGTTTAGTGGGAACAGGGATTCCGGCAAGGAGTTCCACAAAGTGGTGTAAAGTATTCAACTTGACAACGCCCTTTATTTCATATCCGATTTTAGATATAGAAAGAAATCTGGCATTTTGTAGAGTCGCCCATATTGGACTAATTTGAATTTAAACGTCCGCAACCTGAGCATACGTGAACTGCATTTGCTGGGTCCGGTGGGAGATTTTCTCATTTAAGTCTACAACACTAATTATTTAGCCGTTAAATTAATGAGAAATGTCTAACGGCGACTTAAGTAGCCGTACTAGTTTGGACCTATAGGGTACCTTGTGCAGGGCCAGAATATGAGTTATATCTAGCATGTAAGTCATAAAACAAAATAAATGTTTTTTGTTAATTTATTATATTATAGATAGCTGCAGGAATTTGTGTAGGTTCATTAATCAAATTTGAAAGCCTTATATTAAACATCGAAAAACTAATAAATTATTGTTAAGTTTTAGCAAATTTCTCTCGCGATTCAGCGAGGAAATGCTGCCAGCCCAATGGTTACGTCTGGGTGAGGGGCTTTGACGTAGTCCTTAAGACTTAATTTTATTATTTTTGACCGAAACTTAAAATTAAAATACTTAAAATTTTATTTAATATAATTTATATGTGATGATATAATAAAATAAATAAAGTTATGTATCGTCAAAAAAAAATGAAAATATTTTATAATAACGTCGCATTTAGTTTCGATCAAACTACTGAAGATTGATAGCCAAATAATCCAGGATACCCCGGGAACAAACAGCTAGCCCGATATCTAGGTCATGCGATAGGCAGGCTAAATAATTGAAATCGCCGTAGCCAGGCTTTCAAACGTTCGCTGACGGATTCCGCGCTGACCTCTCGCAAATTGTCTACAAATTCAGTGCGGGATATTTTTAAATGGTCGCACAGATGCATATGGAACCTATATGCCTATATACCTAGGATACCTGGAAAAAGAATCGGTTGCTCAGTCGCGCATTTTTCCATTGAGCTTCGACGTTAGATGCTCCCCGCAATGATACCCGCATTAATCTGGGACAAAAAAGTATCCCATGTGTTAATACAGTATCTAAACTATCTCCACAAGAAATTTCATCGAAATCGGTTTTGCCATTTGAGGGTGAAGTAGTAACAAACATACACACACATTTACACACACATTTTCGTATTTTAATATTAGTAGGATTTTAAATGGCAAATATCTAAGATTAGAGACATTAGCACAATCAGTAGATTTTATTAGTTAATACTACTAAGTTATAAAATGACAGCAAAAATTTGATTAAATAAAATATTATAATAATAAAATGATTGTATCGATTTGAAACTTTAAAGATAATTCATAAATAATACCTATTCAATTGAAAGACAGCTCATTAATATGCGAATTTACGGAATATGTACTAACATTTTATACTACTATGTGTATATATTACATCGACATTTAATTAACTGAGCTCTATTAACTTCAAATAAACAGAGATTTAATTTTACGTAAGTAATAACACAGAATTTTCCTTTGAAAGTGGCGTTTAATACGATGAAAGTTCTTTGAATCTGGCAAAGTATAATAAAGGTATGGATTTTTGGCATCTATCTGGCTTTGCTCTTCCTGTTCTTCTGTATTTCAATTATAAAATTTGGTAGGTATTTTCTTTGATAACTTTAGCGATAACACTTAAGTGATAAGGATATTAATTTCGCTTTGTACTACATTCATAAAACCTTGATAATTATATAATTTCTCGTACTACCATTATTTTACTTTTTTACAAGGCAACATATTAAAACCAGATCTAAACATTTTCCAATTTTATAGAAACTGATTACTTTAGTAATTAACTGAAGATATACATTTTGGTTTAAATATTCCTATGTACTTGATTTCAAATTATTTATTATTATATCTTAAACATTTCTCCCAGAGAAAATATTTTTAAGAGATTGCGGTGAAAATATTTTCAGCAAAATTCTAGTATGATTAGTAGATATTTTTATTTAACCTTTTAAATAAACTCAAATATTTTTCTCTGATTTGTTTAGACGGAAACTCAATGATCAAAATAAAGCAACAAAATGTTTTGACTCTTTATTTTTTGAGCATGTTTTCCAAATTCGTGAAATGCTAAGTTTCATATGTGCAATATTAAGTATAAGATTTCTTATTTCTTTACACACGAAATTATCGCACAAATTTGTATACGTTTAAAAATGTTAGTAGTCGTTTTATAACTATATCTTTATATCTGGGTCATAAGTTTTAACTTTAATAAGTTCAAATAGTTAAAAACAAAACAATTAGATAAACATAAAACTTAATCTATAACTTAGAAACTAATAAACACTAGACAGAATTGATTTTCAAAAACAGAGTTTCAGAGCTAACCTGCAAATAATCGTTTTATATTTTCATCTCATTACGCTGAACCACTTCTGAATAATTGAGTTAAAACATCCATCCATCCAAACTTGCACATTTATTATTATGAGAGTGGTGTTTTATAGCGAATCTCTGCAACTTCATAATTTACAGTTAACAGGAAGCCCGCCTGGTTGCAGTTCATTTTGTACACAATTTTTTATTTACAGCTTTTTGGATGTAACATAACGTACTACAAGTTTATTTCTTTTTTATTTCTTTGAAGACCAGCTTTTACAATTACTTGTTTTCATATTCAGAAGATGCAAACTTCAAAATTCAAAAGTATCTAAATTAAATAAAAAAAGCTTTTTGTCAAAAAATGTGTCGATGGATGACTTTAGAAGTGTGCCATTAAATTTACATATTACAAAATTTTAAGAAGCGATTTCTCAACAAGATTACGTGCGTAAATAAAAAAGGGTACACATTTTTCTATTATTTTTTTTTATTTCCTGCTTTTTACAACAATTTTAGTACATAGAAATAACACGGTGGTGTTACAATGGCTCTGTGGAAGTTTCATTATTTACCATCTGCAGTAAAGCCGCGGTTTTCAGTTCATTTGCTTATTTTACTCTATTAAACTGCCGCGTACCTATTTTTACAACGCATAAAATATTCATCATAATCCTTTGGGAACAACAAAGTATTATGCAAATTCGTTATATCGAATTCAATTACTTACATGTGTAAATATTTTTTTTTTGTTCTTAGAAAAATCTGATGTATACAAGGAAACATACTTACTTACTTATTGATGTAAACATATAATACTTAAATTTGAATTTCAAATATGTAACTATACGATTTATTGTCATATTATTTTCAAGTTTTTAAGGTTTATATTGTTAAATATAAATATAGTATAATAAATCACAGTGGCTACCGTTCACAAAGAAGACAAAAATAAATAAAATTTATACGTATGCTATTTTAATAGTTAAATAATTATTATGTTTTATAGTCACTCTAAAATGTTTGCAGCACTCTCTCTTCTTTTTCAATTAAATTCATCATAAAGTTACAACGAAAATTGCATCTCAACTTCCAGCGAATGCAAACTCAAACAGCACTTTATAGTAAAACCAAAGTTGCCATATCAAAAGCCATTACCCAAAACTTGGGAGCAATACTTAATTGAAGCTAAGAGTACCGCTCATAATTCAAGTAAGTTCCTTGCGCTCGTAAACAAAAACTTGAGTGATCTTATTTATCTTTCCCATCTGCTTGCCAGTATGTTAAACGGACTTTTTGGCAGAAAACTCCGATGTGCATCTACATATCAAAGTACATATAAATGGACATAAAATGTACTGTTTGCTTCTTAGCTCTGTTCCTGTATTTAAAATAGGTGTGGCTTTATTTGGCTTTATCGATTATAAAAAATAATCACTTGCAGAGAAACAGAATCAAAGAAGAAATTTGAAAGAAATGTTTAATGGAAATTTTGTAATACATTTTATATTTATTTATATCAATACTAGCTGACCCGGCAAACGTCGTTTTGCCTTAAAAAATAGATAGCAGCGGATTCTCAGACACACTGAATACGCATGTAAAATTTAGTAAAAATCTGTCAAACCGTTTTGGAGGAGTACGGTAATTAACATTGTGACATGGAAATTTTATATATAAGATGTTTTATTTACCGCCATAGTATTTTATGTATTTGATAAATACTAAATTTAAGTCAAGTCTGTACTGTGAACAGTAATAAAATATATTTAATACGTAACACCAGAATTTTAAACTAAATTTCAGCAAAGCGTTTCTCTTTCTATAAAATCTTAATTCCAATTAAGGCCGGCCACAAACATCGCTGCAAACAAATTAAAATTCCAGCTTGTTTTCGCTGCCCGCCTAGCACAGTACGTCAACAAGTCAAGCTGCAGTCAGATCGTTTTAAATTCACACCAACTGGTGTAAACTACGTGAAGCTAACAATATACGTGCACCGGGGGTCGTGTTCAAAAAAAAAGTTAAAAGTGCTACAGGCAAGGCTATACTGCGCAGTGGTCCATTTCTCACGGTCTCGGCTCGCGTTCAGTCGTTCGCTGGTTCCCCGAGCTTCACTGTCGAGAGCCGAGAGCCCTTAACCTCTAAGCTGTAATCGACATAGTTCCGCTAAAACCTCCACAACTTCTGTGGCCGTGACTAATGATGACGTCAGAATCTCGCTAACAAGTGAAGTGTGAAAATGTTCTGAGAACTCCAAGAGAAATGATCAAGAAAACTTGCCAAGGATTGTTTCTAAGCTTCGTTTCTATCTCCTTCTGCTGTCAGATCACTGAAACTATCGCGAAAGGCGCGAGTAGATTTATCGGTGAGTGTTTACTTAGTTCCTAATTAATTATGCTAGTTATACATGTATTTTTATACTTGACACAACTTATAAAGCATGAGTTCTATTTTTAAATGAGATTGGGCCCGCAAAAATTAATTAATTTAGAATTTTAGTGACAATTTCAATCAATATTTAACGACTGATATCTATGAAAGTATTTATGTACAAAATAATGTAATGACAAGATCTGATTAGGCACTTTTGACTCTTGAATTTTTTTCTTTTCAATAGTAAGAGAATAAATAAAAACCAACTTGTTAACCCATATAGACCCGCCGTGCCCAAACGAGGACACTCATAAATCTACCCATATTTTTTTAACATATTAGTTTTTAGTTAGTTTATTTATTGAATTGTGACGACAAGTAGTGCATTTTTATGTTGTTTAGTAAAAATAATTATTCAAAACGCATTTAAGTCGTATATTGAGCATTTTGTGGACCTGTTTCTTACTTCAGTGATATTTCAAAGTGAGTATACTTTATTTCTATTTTTGTCTTCTAGATATTTTTGGTTTCTTACATAAATTACTTAATTGTTTTATATACTATTACTTACTACTTTATTTCATTACAAAACTTAAGTACAAGTAAGATAAAATCTAATTTTATCATGCTGTCCCCAATTGGGGCCAATGGGCACATCTGAGGTACATAATTTTTGTTGATAGGCCAATGCCAATTTCATAATGGCACGATGGGTATTTAGCAGTTGTAATTACTACTACCAAAGCCTTCAAGAAGTAATTGAAACTGAAATGGACGAAGAAGGAGACGTTGGTGAGATTGACTTAGTGGCACTGCCCCCAGGACCAAGTGTGGTATCCATATCGTATACTTCAATAATTTTGTTACCAGTTACACATTGCTACGTGATCTACGACAAGCTGGTTATCGCGCACTGGTACTGTTCGCGAGGGTAGGATCAAAAAAGGACAAAGGACACTTCTTGGTCCTACCCTCGTAGCAGTAAAGGACATGAAGAAGAAAACCCGTGCCGATGTTGAGTATTGCTTTGATCAAGTCAACCAAGTTTTATTTGTGTGATGGCAGGACAACAGTGTTTGCACTATGGGTCGAACTTTGACAGTGTTCTCCCTGTAGGTAAAGCAAAGAGATGGAGTGCTATAGAGAAGAAAAAATTGGACGTTGGAATCCCGCATGTTTTTCAAAACCTCAACAATGGTATGGGTGGGGTTGATCAAGCTGATCAGTCTATTTCCCTGTACCGCACCGCTGTACGAGGCAAAAATGGTGGTGGGTTTAATTTTTACATGCTGGATCTAGCCATTGCAAACGCATGGCTTCTCCACCTACTAACCAAGGAAGTCAAAATGGATCAGCTTGAATATCGACGCTACGTCGCTTGTCACTATTTGCGAAGCGTATCAATGCGACCAGCAGCTTCTGCAGTACCAAATCTGCAGCACGATGTAGGGGCAAACTCAAAAACTATCCCGATTAATTCAGATGTGCCGTTTGTCATAAAAAAATCCCGCTGGCAATGCAAAAAATATTGTAAGACACTTTGCATTGGTAAAATTTGTTTCAAAAGTTTTCATACTGTATGAGCCCAGTGGCCCCATTTGAGGACGGCATTTTTTTTCTACCAAAATAAAAAAAAAACAAATTTTTTTTTACGTTTCTTACTTCATTATGTCATATTCTACCAATTAATACCAAAAAATAAGTTTTTTTACGGCTCAGTTTGGTTTGGGTCTAAATGGGTTTCGCTACGTTCCTACTTTTGACAACGAAACACCAGGCTTGGTTGAAATATATGTACATATAAAAAATTATTTATGTCTATGTTTCGTAAAAAATAGTTTAAAACTCCTTCCGGACATTTTGATACAATAATAGCTATTAGCTAAAAGCTTTGAATTTTCTTTAGTTTACGAGGATCCTAAAGATGCTTGAAAAGCAATAAGTTGTTGAAATTAGTAACAAAGTTTGATAATTAAGGTGTTAAATTTGCGTTTCTTCGGAAGTTCGTGTTACAAAAGCTTTTGGATAAAATACAGTATCATAATGTGAATCAAATCAGAAATGTACGAATTAAATATTATAATTGGCAGCCTAATATAAAGTGTCATTTCATAAAATTACTATTTTTATTAAGTTTTTTTTTTAAGTACAATTGTTTCTTAAAAATCAGTCTAGTCATTATTGATTTTTATACATTTTTATACATTTCATTGCCTGGAAGAGATCGCTGTTAGCGATAGGGCCGCTATTTGTGGCTTAATTTTTTGTTGTTATTTATTATTTTGATTTGTATCTTTAATATGCCAAATAAAGAGTTTATCTATCTATATATCTATCTAGGCATTTGACCAGTAGGGTACTTAGCTTAACGGGTTGGAGACACTAGCCTAAGGTGGAGCATGCTTAGTCTGGAGTAATTGGTTCTCAAGGAGGATGCCGAAACATACTGTGAGGTACTTAGTGACAGATTTTTCAAATTGAGGCTAGCTACCAAGCTAGCCAGGCGAGCACTAGAAAATGCCCTGCCAACATGCTATGTTTTCTTCGTAAGCTCGAGCTCATTAGCGGGGATCAAACCCAGGAACTTCGATACATAAGACGGCCACACACTCACTGAGCTCTCATCGCTCCAAATTGCTTTTCTTAATAGAAAAGATCAAAGCTTTTCAAATAATATTTTGAGTTTCGCTTTGGCACGTTTATCGGATAGGTACTTACTAAGCAAAAGCTAACCGAATAAATGCTTAAACGATATGTTAGTCGTATTCCTAATCTCCTAAGTGGGGGTTGTTAGTTAATTGAAGAAATCTGAGTCATAAATACGGTATTTACGTGCGTGAGTACGTTTTGGCAAACGTAGTGTTATATTTTTTGTAGTTTTACGGCTTTCGTAAGAGTCCTTGTTTAGGAAAGAAAAACAAGGCAAAAAAAATCCGATAACTGACATCTTTATGAATCTAAACGCAATCATTATGTACCTTGAGTTTAGATTTCAGTGTGAGGTGTATTCAGCCTTGCCTGGAAGAGATCGCTTTAAGCGATAAGGCTGCCTAATTATGGCACTTTTTTGTTAATTATAGTTTAATTTTTATGTCCAATATATAATTATCTACCTATGTTATACTTTCCTTAAACATCCGTTAATCCATCTTAATATATATAAATCTCGTGTCACAATGTTTGTGCTCAATGGACTCCTAAACCCTAACCGATTATAATAAAATTCGCACATCATGTGCAGTTCGATCCAACTTGAGAGATAGGATAGTTTAAATCTTAAATTATAGTCGCAATTTTAATTTATTGCTAATTATTGTCTGTTATTGTTTGACAGTCACAATTATCTGTTAACTCCAAATGATTCAAACAGATGTCGATACCTTTCGACTGGGTTGAGTAAGTAATCAATAGATGGCGCTGCTATGGTAAATCTATGAACGTGTCATATAAGCTACACTATCTATTTTTCATACCCCTAAGTGAGGCAAAACAGCGTTTGCCGGGTCAGCTAGGTTATATAAGATAGATAAAAAAAACTTTTTTAACATGTTGCTTACTTTTTTTATTTTAGCCACAAATCGTAGGTTTGTTACTGTAAAATACTTCTATGTATTTATTTTACCTTAATTGAAAACCAAAATGCGGTGCTAGGTCATTGAATTTACATTATAATTTCGTGGAACATTCTGTAATTTAATAACCTACAGCTTGATGTTTGATAAATGAGCCCTCTGCAGACTTACCTGTTGCTCCAAGTTTTTAATGGACCTGTATAATGTCCCTTATTTCTTGAATTGATGACTGCCATAATTTAACTTCCTTTAATGAGCAACAGACAATTTTTAAAAGGTTTTGAATTTTCTAATAAATTGTTTTAACAATCCTTTAAAGAAAATCTAACTATATCAATCTTTAGCAATTTTCTGTTCAAAGAAGTGTTGTATATTTTATTTCCTATAAGTGGTTTTTCTTCTTCTTCGTAAGAGCTAAGTTTCAGTGTTGAGAGTTTTCAAGCCGCCCGGAGGCCTCTGATTTGGCTTAACGACTGATTGTAATAAGACTAACAGCCGGAACCTACAATTTAACGTATCATCTGACCCATGTCAGCGTCCAGATGAAAATTCCACTTTAAAAACGTCTTGTGCGTGGTCACCCATCAATCTTTGGATGGGTGACCACGCACAAGACGTTTTCGTTTCGACCATTGCTTAACATCGATGAACACTACAGATCTATGAACTAGCCGAGCTACAGGCGCTATAGTTTTTAGCTCACACCCATTTGATTATGCTAGTGAGATGACATGAAGACTTTTAGAAGATTTTCTATTACTCGATTTATACAACATATTAACACATAAAAAAATCATTAAATTTTCAAAGAAATCAAATCAATTAACAGGGTTGCTCATCTCCAGTAAATAATTTCAATACCTTATGAGTAATTATGTAACTGTTAAGTAACATTATATTGCAATAAATTGTTTGACTTTGACTTTGACATATTTTATTAAAGTTGATTATAATAAATACTATAGAACTTAAACTAATATTACTATTAAGGACCGAGTAACACTAAGGATTTACATATTTTCATGCCTACGGAACCACAAGTACAAACTTTTTTTACACAAAAATTCTTACACTTCCATTATCATTTATCCTACAAAACCCTGCATATTAGCATACTAACGACAGTTTACGTAAGCAGTATCAGAAGTTCTAGGGCGAAATAATGTCTTATCAGACTTTTGGCACTCGAAAAAGAAAAGACTGACATTTGTAAAATCCTTGAAACCCTCTAAACTTTGAGGTCGATGAAGTATGTTGTGAGTATACAGGGTTAACTGGCAACAAATCGTTTTGCTTCAACCTTCATTGTGAGGACTTCGAAGCTTTGGAACTGAGTCTCAGTTTCCGAAGAAGTAGAAGTTCTTCAAATCTAGAGTCTTTTTCGTCTTCGTTTGAGCAAAGTGGCCAAGCTCTGGTGTCAAGAGTTTTCAAGCCATCTTAAGGCCTCTGACTTGGCTTAAGTACTGCTATAAATAAAACTATCAGCTGGGACCAACAATTTAACGTGTCGTCCGACCCATGATAGCGCCTGGATGAAAAAGCCACTTTTTAAAAGAAAATCTTGTGCATGGTCATCCATCCAAAGACTGTTCGCATCGACAATGATCACGTCCTTATAAACTAGCCTGTTGTTTGACTACAGCAAAGCTGCGGTTAAAATGTGAAACTGTTCAGCATTAAAAAAATTAACCCATTGCCTTCAACAAATGACATTAGAATATTGAGACCATATTATATGGAATATTTAATTCATACAATATATATTATGTAAATCAATATCATTCATTTTCTTGTTCTTTTCTATTTATCTTTGAGTTTGTTTCTTAATGATTGAAATTATAATAAACATATCTTAAATGTTCAGTTAATTATATACTAAAGTCAATAAAGAATATGTTCGAATCATTATGTCGTATTTGACTTTTAGTATGGAACAGCTTTTTTGGCGAATTTCCAAAAGTGGATGAAAGCATATGAAACTGATTAACTTCAACCCTGTATAAATGAAATAGGTTTCTCAACCTTGACCTGAACACAGCTAAGCCGCATCAACTTGATTGCATGTTAATGGACGTGAGCTGGAATTTGCATACGTGCACAAGTACGAAAGTTTACTTGATATAGTATGTAACTTGACTAATACTTATACATGCTTTCTAGCAAATAGCTTATTGACTCAGGCGTTACTTTGCGGAAATCCATTGTAAATAGAAGACAAAATTAAATATTAATCTTAATCTTCTTTTGTTAATCTTAATTAATTTTAGCTAATATACTTGGTCAATTGATCTTAGTTGATTTTTCCTTTACTTGTCTTAATTTGGATTTCGGATCACAGCGGAAGTACACTAAATATTTAATTTTGTCTTCTATGCTTTCTAGCCTTTTTTTTCAATAAGTTTGTATTTACCAAAGTATCATCGTCTACAGTTATTATTAACATCATTTGACGACCTCGTTGGCGTAATGGTTACCATGCCGGACTGCCAAACAGAGGTATTCAAATTCCGGCACAGCCAACATCTTTGTGATGAATTAAATTTGATGGCTATCGGTTTGGGTGTTAAATATGTATGAATATAAAGTATTTATGTGTGTATGTGTAATAAAAGTAAAAATATACCTGACGAATATTTAACAATCAATCTTGTATCAGAATATACAAAAAAAATGGTGTTAACAAATAACGTTTTGAACATTCATCATTCTTTATTGTCAGAAATAATAATAAGTTTATTTAATTCCGAATTCCAAAATACTTTTGCGATTCACTAACTTCATAAGCGATTTTGTTAATCCCTATTAATAATATCGTTGAGAGACAATTTCGGGAGTTTATTGTCTGCCATCCCTTTTTAAACGGATTTAAATATTTCAGAGGGTAAAATTAGCATATTTTAAAGACCTTAAATAAATTTGTAACATACTACAATTGTGTAGCAATGGATAAAATGATACTATTAGACTCACCAATTAAGCTGAACGCCTGGGTTTTTTGTCTAAGAAGTTATTTAAATCAAGACAAATATTAAGTTACATGTAGACTTAAAATCGAAATTTCTTACCATCAGGTGAATTGTGATCAAGCAAAATATCTATAATATAAAAATAAGTCGGGTTTTCCTTCCTGACGCTATAATTCCAGAACGCACGAACCCATTTCCACGGTACAGTATTCGTTGGAAAGGTCTCGAGCTCCGAGAGGTTTGTAGCAAACGAAAGTCAGGGAAAATTTCAACTTTATGGCAAAAAAGTTGTGGTCAAACACAAATTTAAACATCATAAAAAATAAAAAACAATATTACCTTCCAACGAAAGGTTGTTACCTAAGTGCATCGGCGTTTTATTTCTCTCTCCCCAAAAACACCTGCCTGCACTATACTGCCTACAAAAATTTTATGTATGCATAAAATTTACATAAAGGCATAAACTGTGACGTAACGGTGGCGGGAAGTGATTTTATGCGCGTTTGAAACGCAATAAATAAAGTTAATATGAAGATATGTTTGGACGCAGCGCAGCAGACTAGCTTACGGTCAGTTTGGAAAAAACATCAGCTTTAATTTTTTTCTTTTTGCTCCATAGTGCCTTGGATACAAAGGCGTTTAAAATCATGCAATAATAATCTTGTATGTTTCAGATCTTATGTTTTTTTTTACTTCAATGTTTAAATAAAGCATTTTTGTATGTGTCTTTTTCATACGTAATAAATTGAAGCTTCTTTGTACTAGCGTCGGTGCCAAAGCTGAACTAAACTGAATAATGCATTTTGCAGTAGAGAAAGAATTACTCCGAAACAGTCTTCTAAAAATGCGACTAAAAGTAAGCCTATAGATAGAGGATTGATCTTCGAATCGCCCAAGAATTTTGTTCTACAAGTATAAATTAGATATATCAAAAATGTAAAGTATTCATGTATTTATGTATTTATATCTTATTTATGATACACTTTCTATAGCACAACTGAGACAGATTCAAGATTGGCACTAAAATAGTCTTTTAGTACTGGAAACATTACTCTCGGGACGAATTTAAGCTATTTTATGTTGCTGAAGAAAATTAGAGGCTATTTGCAAGCAACAGCTTTTTGACTAGTTCTTTGTTTTGAGCTTCCTATCGTGGTCTGCCAGGCTTACGTTTGTCTAAAGAATTTCTTCTTTAGACAAAAGCTAGGAGAAAATTAGAAAATACTGAACTAAAAAGATGTTTAATTTAATTTAATATTTGACGGTTAGAATTAAGTTAATTAATCGTGTTTCTGGCGACTTTTTAATAAGTTTATTTGTTGTGAACTACAATAGAATTACTTATTGATAATCAGATTTGTATTAGTACGATATTCTTACTAAATAAAGCAACGCAAGTATGCTATGCTAAAGGCGCAGCACTGTAAATAATTTAATGATAGTACTTAGAAAATATTAGATTTTTTTAAAAGCTTTTATGTCGAAAGTTATCAAGTCTATCTAGAGTCATTCATTCATCATTGTTTTTTACACGCTTTATATTAGCTTCACCTGTATGTTTGTTTGTTTGTAACCGACTTCTTTGGGCGCGATTTTGACCCACTTTAATCGGCCAGATTTCGTTGAAACTTTGTAAATTTATTGAGGACCGATGACAATACACTAATTTGATAATTTTTTTACATTTTTTTGTATTTTTGTTTGTATGTTTGTTTGTAACCGACTTCTTTTGGCGCGATTTTGACCCACTTAAAACGGCCAGATAAGCGTGTTTTTTAGTTTTTTTAAACTACTATTATTTTAAATAAAAGCTAAGTAAGATGTTTATTACTGCCACGCACTGTAACGTAAGCCTGGCAGACCACGATAGGACTCCCAATCCGGGTGTTTGCGGCATCTCTACATATTTAAAATGCGGCGTAACTCCGTACCTATGTCCGTCCCGTACTGCCCTTAAAATAACTTTAGAAGCTGTAAAGCCTAAAATTTACGCCCGCGTTTCATGAATTCCACACGCTTCTCATTCTGGTCCAGCTTTTGTTCTTTGTTTGGTCTTTTTAATGCAAAAGGGGTGATTTTTCTTTATGAAATTTATACGTCACTAAATAATATTATCCCTTGCGTTCAATGATTGTAAAAGTTTCCCTCATATACTCACGTTGTTTGTGTAAACTAAATATGCTATGTTTGCATCTAAGTACATTATTTTCGTGACTTCGTGGCTTTCTAGTTAAGTTCACTAAACTAAAAAGCAGTGCTAGTAACATATTTCTGATATCTTCATCCTCTTCTTCTTTTAAATTAAGCGGCCAAGTTTCGGTGTCGAGAGTTTTCAAGCTAGCCAAGGCCTTACTTGGCTTAACGACTGCTTGTACTAAGACTAACAGCCGGTACCTAGTATTAAGCGTGTCATTCGACCCATGGTAGCACCCTGATGATAATACCACGTTTTATATGTTTCTTTCTTGTGCAAGGTCATCCATCCGAAGACTATCCACACCGACCATTGCTTAACATCGATGATCGCGTCAGATCACCTTAGTTATCCGAGCTACAGGCGCTACTTTCTGATATGTGACATAAATATTAGCCGAAACATTCGTATCTTTTGACAAATTCATATTTCCTGTTTCATCAAGGGAGCTCGTATTGACAAATAGATAAAGTTTTATAATATTTCGTCCAGAACACTGCGGCCGCTCTCCGTCAGGCTTGCTGGCTGTTTATCGCGTTATTACATAGACGGTATCCGATATTGCACTGGAAAGCGGATTTTCATTTAATTCTTTATGAAATCGCGGGTCGGAAAAGGTAGGATGCAATAAAAACGCTCTTTTATATCGGTATAATGCCTCGTATTAAGGAAATCATATGCCTTCAGAGTACAGCTTCATATTTTGCTGTAAGATTGTTTTATTGGGAAGACTAATTTTTTTTCAATACTATACTGTATTAGGACAAATTAAAAAGTCACTAGACAATAAAAAGTTGTTTTTTACTGAAAAAGTACGATGTTCCTTGGCTTTTCTTTTCAGATGGAATAAAATATGAAATATTTAGTGTACTTTCGCTGTGATATAATTTGATCTTGTGTATTTTAATAATCCATTATACGATAAACAAATTTACTCACGTTTTGAATTTCGTTAAAAGTAACAAGCGTACATGTAATACACGCGTAAACAAACTATAGGCTTGGTGCGTGATATCCAAGTCCTACCCTGTAACCCATACCCAGCAACATTTTTCTCGGCAAATTATACTATTACTACTAATATTATAAGTGCAGTTTGTGTGTTTATGTCAGTGTGTATGTTTATTACTTCTTCACGGTTAAACGGGTAAACCGATTGTTATGAAATTTGGTATGGAGATAGATTTGACCCTGGATTGACACAGAAGCTACTTTTTATTCCGAGTTAACCCGGGCAGCGTCGCGGAGCGAACCTAGTATAATAAAACTATAAATGACCAATTTCAGTACTTATGTTCTTTTCTTAGCAAATTTCAAGTAATAAAAGGACGCACTCTTACGAAAGCATGTACATAAGGCTTTCTAGCCTGTAAGAATTTACTACTAGTGCTGCATTGCCGTTACTCCCAAGTGCATCCTTCGTTAGCAATTACAGCGGTACAAAACAGCCAATGATTTCCACAGCTTTACTTGGTATTTCAGTTAGTGTTGGTAAGATTACCTACCTACAGCGTAAATGTCCACGATAAAGCTTATTTGGAGGCTTTAGCTCCGAAGTGAGTACGTAACATAAAAAAGGACAAGATCTGGAGTCTAGAGTTTCAAGCCGCCTGAAGGCCTCTGACTTGGCTGAACTATTGCTTGTGCTAAGACTAACAGCCGGAACCTATAATTTAACGAGTAATCTGACCCACGGTAGTGCCCAAAAGAAAATACCACATTTAAAACGACAGTCTTGTGCATGGTCACCCATCCAAACACCATCCGCATCGACCGTTGCTTAGCTTCGATGATCGCGTCAGATCACCTTAGCTAGCCGAGCTAGCAGACGCTACGCCTGTAGCTTGGCTAGCTTAATGATGTCTCTGTAGTCAAAGCGCTTTCTAATATGTCAAGGAGGTAATCAATGACCCACATGCTGGGAATCTGCAGCTATAAATACAGAGCGGCAGTTGCCAAAACTAGGTTTAAATTGTGACACTCGATTAAGGGCAGTCGCGCGAAACAACCATTATTTTATTCAGTATTGCCAGCACGGAATACTTACTGCTAGTTTGGAAAACCCAACTTTTTTGTTGTAGGGCATGATTTTTCAAGTAAAATCTTTATTATTTCCGTTTTGCATGGAAAATTGAGGCTTGTGTTTCGTTGTCGCTATATTAATATTTTTCCACCTCGCAATTTTATTACAGATTGTCTAATCATATTGAGTAATGCGTTTCATTATTACTATACTTATATTTTCCACCTAGCAATTTTACTATAGACGATTAGACAATTGTATATTTGTGTTTGTCCTCTAGCTGTAAAGGCCACAATCTTTAATTACAAGCTGCTTCCAGCGGATTCATGAAAATTCTATGACGTTTTGTTAGGGATTACAATTAGTAGCTCAACATGTGTTTAGTACATGTTATGCTGAATAAATGATGATAATGATGAATATAAAATTTCACTTAATTCAGTACAATCATGAGTGTGAAACAGTTACAAACATATAGGTATATGTTTGTAACTGTTTAGGTATATGTACACACTTGACAGGCTTTCGTATTTGTAATATTCAAATCAGTTTTTTTTGCTTGTAAAATAGTTATAATACAGTAAAAGTACAATATTAATGGGATAGTAGGAAATATGTCAAAAACACTTATATGAAAACAATATATTATATACTAGCATCCCGTCCCGGCTTCGTACGGACTCTAAAATAATCTAAGTCACACAGACAAAATAATATAATCTACATTACTTGGGGATAATGTAAGCTACATTATCCCAACGGTGAAAGAATTTTTCAAATCGGTCCAGTAGTTTCGGAGCCTATTCGCGTAAACAAACAAACTTTTCTTCTTTATAATATTGTTATAGATATTCTTTTCTTCTTTATAGATATATCAGTCGTAAGATCTTGCAAGATTTTATGTTGTTGTCTTGATATTGTTATCACTTGCAATTCAGGATAATGCCCACCCAAGAATGAAAACAAAACAAAACATAACCCGAATTACTTCTGCCATATTGCTATAAACGTTTCCTCGTTTTCTGTACTCAGAATATTTTATTATTTCGCAAGCCAAATGAACTGCCTGAATTTCTTTATTAACTTCAAGTATTAGTAGATATTTTAATATAAGTCATACGTCCTATTGTCGCTAAGGTGGGCAGGTGTCGTATTGTCCGCCACGCAAGGCAAATGTACGCTCAGTGAACTTAAGCCAAACATACGCTGGTACACCCGTTGTGTTAGCAACCATAATACGAACTAGAAATGGTTCAGTATGGGGTTAACCAGCCGTGTTGTTTACGTATGCATGATGGTAAGGCATTTTTAGGGCTCGCCTGGCTAGCAAACTAAAGTTGAAAAACCTTTTGCTAAAAGTACCTCTCGGTGTGGTCTGGCAGCTTCCATGAGATCCAGTTATACCAGACTAGGCATGCTCTACCTTAGACCAGAGTGTAGCTACCTCGCGTTGTTACGCGATCTGCTGGTCAAATGTTGACCTCGTTGACGTAATGGTTACCATGCCGGACTGCCAATGAGAAGGTCCCAGGTTCGATTCCCAGCACGGCTAACATCTTTGTGCTTAACTAAATTTGTTGGCTGTGGATCTGAGTGTTAAATAAGTATCTATATAAAATATGTATGTATATGTAGTGTATCAGTTGTAATAGCTACCATAGCACAAACTAGAAATGGTTCAGTATAGAATTAGCCAGCCGTGTGTGAAATGTGTCGCAATATTTATTTATTAAGAAAAAAAAATGGACGTTAAAAGTGAGGACCTTGCACAGGGTCCAAAGCAAACACTGATTTGAAAAAAAAAACTTGGAAACCTTTATTTCAATTCAGAATACAAACAATTACCGAGCACACAGGATCGGACAGAATACGGCAGAGGAGAGGAGCGCTTGTATCTGCGCCAGTGAGGCTCGTCAAGTCGAACAAGTTGACGCACATTTTGGGACCGACAGTGTATAACTGCTTGCCTGATGACATAACAAGTTCTGTAAGCGACAATGTGTTCAAAAACAAACTTAAAAACTGGCTCGTACAACGAACTTACTATAGTATTGACGCGTTTTTTGAAACTGAAAAGAAACGTTACTACGCAGATAACGGTTGTAATTTAATTGTGACTTATTACTAAATTAGATGTTATTTATTTTAATATTTGACATCAGGAATAATGTTAATTATAATTGTAATTATTTATTATTTATATTTGACATTGTTGATTTTTATTTTGTATTTTATTGTAAACTGACCTGTAATTTGACAAATTATTAATAAAATGTTTATCTGTTTATCCGATTTTTTATTCGCATTGTTTCGAAAAATAAACAACACATAATATAAACAAAAAACTGATCTATAGGTATTTTCAGTCGTCTGTAAAACGGCCGTTACAGGCCAACTCATTACTGTCTTGTTAATATGACTCGCGAGCGAAAATGGCATTGTAGGTCTGAAAGCCGGTAATATACGATCGGCGGATAACTATGGAAATTGGCAGCCAAATTTGTATGGATGTATGCACTCGGCTTTATTATTGGTGGTCTTTCAGTCTCGCTTATCGATAAAATGAAGCTTTACCGAAGTGTCATTTACTTTTGACCGAACGAGTGGATCGGGTAAAGTCTTTGCATTAATGAGCGAGCAAAGTGAAGGAAGTTTCTGCAACTAGCCAATTTCGCATTCGTCTGTCTGCATAATAATATATGTATGTTGGTTCTCGATTAAAGACTGTAATTTCTTTCTTGACGAAACTTGGCACACAGGTACTAATCAATAGAATTTTAGTCGTCGGTAATTTTGATTAGGACATAGTTCCTAAAAAATAAAGGGAATATTTGCAGCGGCGCTATTTACTGACAAATTTTACTAATATGATTTATGTCTAACAACTTTACTCAAAAACTATTTGTTTTAGCTAAAAGTCTTACTTTTTTTTTCAAAGATGAATAGGCTCACGCTTGACTCCAGCTTGTCTGATGTTAAGCTTTAATGTGGTCTACGATGTAACGCTTGCCTAGAATAAAGAAAGGTTTACAAGTTTAATCTCTCAATTACTAATGATTTGGATCAAAATCATTGCCTCTGTTGCTTTGCGTTGCATCATATTAGCGGTAAAAGTTAAAACAACGGTTTTCGCTCTCCTAAAACAATTGATATTTTGAGTTATCTTATGTAGTTTTCACACGCGTGTTCTGTTCCTGATAAATGGTAGACAGAAACAGACAATAGCCACAAATATCACTTCAGAAGGCTTAGATCCTACTAGTATAATATCATACCCAAACATTACCTAACCCTTAGATTCCCTTTTTGCGTGAAAATAGTCTAACCGGCACAATTTTCTATCCTAGATTACCCATTTTCTGAAATAGGTTTTTTCTCGGACCACTAGTTCTCTTGAGAACTTGCTTCGCCTCAATCTACGAGTAGTGACTAGCATGATTCGCTGAAATTGTGAACTCGTTGATCATACTTTTCAGACAGGGTTTTTACAAAAACTTCTTATTTTATAACGAACTCGAATGATACTCGTAATTCAAGCAAGAAAGTGTTAGTACAAATGTCCAAACTTTTTACCACATGCTATAATAGACTTAGTTCAGGCTGAAAAATCATTGTACTAAACGAATATGTGCTAAAAATTATACGTATTTAGTAATATACATTCATCTGATTCCCTAGCATAATATGATGAATAGTATTTTTTTGAATAAAATATCATCTACTTATTTTTGGTCGAAAATTAACTGCAAGTGGAAAAGTGTGTTTGATTTTTTTAAGCGAATAGGCTCCGAAACTACTAGATCGATTTGTAAAATTATTTTACTGTTAGGAAGCTACATTATCTCCGAGTAATTTAGGATTTATTTTGTTCCTCTTTAAAACTTAGATTATTTTATAGCCCGAGCGAAGGAATGGCTGCTAATAATATAAATTGATATTTGTTTTTTGTAGTTAGCCCTCTGAAAAATTTACCTTCTAATCGTTTATGCCACTTACAATATTCGGGCAGAGAACCCGAAACCTAAATGATCTTTATTTAAATCAATTGTACAAGTACCGTAATAAACTGAGATTGAATCAAAACCTTCTAATTAAGACCCACCTAGATCCTAGGGTTGAAGCAATATCATTTATACCTCCGGGTCGAGTTCTCCCGTACCTAACTAAATACAACCTGGCAGAGGTTCTCTCGTAAATAATTTTAATTGTTACATTCCCAACTAGAGGTTTCCTTCACAATTATTTTACAGACATACTCGTACATAGTGGACAAAGCAAAGGGTTGACGCGTTGAAATGATAATTACGTAGATTCACATTAAGAGGTGCCGAGCGCCGTATGTTGATTATTATTTCAGCACAACCCTGACACACAATTTTCATAAAGCTTTAATTACTGTGAGAGGAGTGGAAGCGAGCAGCCTCTTCAAATATGCAGGCTTCGTGTTTGAGGAGTATATAACATGTTGAAGTTGTATCAACACCGCCAACGCAATAGTCGTAAACTAAGCTCGCGCGGAGTAACTTTGTTTGGATTTGTTCTGAACGAATTGTAAAGCAAAATGTAGCTTTTTACTTGGTAAGGTTTATTTTACTCTCGTGAATATATTGGTATACTCTCGTGTATACCAATCTGGGCGGCAAGAGCAGTGGCAATGCGCGAAGCGGTCCTGCTTCCCTGCCCCCGCCGTGAGATGGGACACCGTGAGGTTTTAGTCGGTAGTGACGGCCCCTCTGGCCATCGAGCCCGACATACCCCGCCCGCCTCCCCCAGGCTTGTGGTGGGAGATGCGTAAATGCATTTCCTCACGAAAAAGTGGTCTAAGATGTAACACGCATGCCTAAGAGGAACTTATTTACTTTAGATTTGAAGATCCCCAAATTGTACTTGTCGGGAAAAAAAACTCAGGAAGAGAGTTCTAAAGCTTGGCAAATCTCGCAATGAAGGTCGAAGCAAAACGCTTTGATGCAGGACATTAGGAGTACAGTCTAGTTGTCGAAAGCAGTAGGTCCATTGTTCTATATCTGTTTGCGTTCGGACAGCAATTATGGGAACTAATAGGCGTACCAGCTTCGATCAGGAGTCTATTCACATTCTCTTGTCCAGTGCAGTACAATGTTAGAGCAACTGAGTGCCAATCTGTTGCGCAAATATTTGCTGTTTATGATGGAGCTTCGAGATTTTACAGTTTCTTGTTTTATGTACTCTGATACCGTTTTCTATTTTATTCTTCTTGTTTTCTTTGTAAAAACTTGTCTTTGAAACAAGAAATATTGTATCTAGGTTTGCTCGTTAAATTGAATCAGTATTAAATACCGGATGTATTTTTTAACGAATCAGCTTGCGCTTGATCACAATTCACCTGATGGTAAGCAACATTATGATCTAAGATGTAGCGCGCTTACCCAAAAAAACCGGTTCACTCTTGCTGTAAAAGCTTTCTTGCTTTTCTCAGATTTTTTTTTTTTTTGTATTTTACCCACAACTGTACGGATACTGGTATATGCGTTCGGGTGTGTGTGCAAACTAATGTTGCCATTTACGTCCAAGCTATCAGTCCGATTTTGATATAATATCAGTGGTTTTGGTTTAAATTTAATTGTTTTTAGTCAAGTGTTACGATGCTTAGCAAGAAACTACCTCTAAAGTCTTCTTGTCTATACATTTTTCTTGCTGATATTTTCATCTAAATACTAATTAACTTTTGATTATACGTTAGTTGGCTCCAGCAAACTAGAATAAATAGAAAAATAACTTAGCCGACAAAATGGTTCTACCGTCCACGCGTAAAATACCGCGGTGGGCGGTGCAAAACAGCTATCCGTGCGCCCGCGTCACATGGTCGGTGGCGTGACCTTGAGGCGACCAATCGCGTGCGAGCTTTGTGTTTGTGTGTTTTATTGAGATAGCAGTATAATTGTGTGCCTAGATGGATCCAAATTCTAAGCGGCAAATATATGGAGTCACGCTTCCGTTTATTCTAGTTCGCTGGTTAGTTATTACATACTGGTATATACTTTATATCCTATCATTTTTATCGCGCCTACTTGGTTTTTTACATACAAAAAATACTTTTTAAGATACATACTTAATAAAAGTCACGCTTATTCCCTGCTAAATTACCTGTATGTACGTATCTTGTTCGAACTTCCAAAATTTCCGGTTACAAGCGACTTACAAACAAAATCCTCTTACCAGGAATTATTCAACGCTTTCTTATACACACATATGTACCAAACCGAAATACGCGTATGAGGAAGAAGTCTTGTTAAATTAATTCATTTTTGGTTCTACTCCAAAAATTTCACGAAACGGTGTACAGAGGTGTTCCATAGTAATGGCACCACCTTTCTATGCTACAAACTTTATAAATGCGAAAGTTTGTAATTTTGTATAGATATTTGTTACTCTTGAACACTCGGCAGCTGAACAACTTTGGATTATTTTTTTATATGGAGGTAGCATATATCTGGAATTAACACATAGGGTAGTTATATCCCGGATTGATGCACGTAGCACTGTAGCGCACTGTTAGTAAAAATACAAGTAATTGTTACAAAATACTCATATGTTGCAAGATAACTAACTCACTATGATGGCTCGCTAACTCCAAAATGGATCCTGGCCTCCGACACCAAGAGACGCCACTTTTCTCTATCCTGTGCTGTCTCCTGCCAGTCTGTGGCATGAAGTTCGCTCAGGTCTTGTTGCACTTGGTCTTCCCGGCGATACTTGGGACGACCAACCGGACGTCGGCCAATTGGTCGTCCCAAGTATATATGCTCGCCTCTTAGCCCGATCCTCTCCTATCTTTTTCACGTGGCCGAACCAACTTTAATTTCGCCCATAATGTTGAAAGATACCTTCTCCAAATCTTAAAAGGTTAACAATTAATTTCGTACTACTTAAGTCTCATTATTTTATTATATAGTATACTCTAAACCACAATTTATTAATTCTTGTATCAGCTATCTTTTTTTTTCTAACTTTGTATATTTCTTTACTTTATTCACGTTTGTATCCCGCTCAAAGAGTAGACAAAGCCAATCTCAAAATAAGGCCATCGGGCTTTTCAATCCAATGGGGAAATGGCTCACAAAGCAACAAAAGATTAAGGTGACATCGGCATATTTCTGCAAATAGTCTACAGAGTGTTTTGTACAAAGTAATGTCCTAAGTGTATCGTAATAATAAGAAAAAGAACTTTTGCTTTTGCGTATCGTTTTTATTAATTTTACTGTACCATTTTCTGGGTTCGTTTTTTTTTTCAGTATTCGAAGATATTATTAAGTGATGCAAACTCCAGCAAGTTTTCATAGGTAAATAGAAAAGGTTTTAGTACCTACTTAAATATACTTAAGTTATCGTATTACTTTGCCAATAAGTCTACCCTTTTTTTCTAAATTAACGCCAATTTAATTTGGATGTATAAGTTTGGTGATCCAGCGAGGTAATGCCGCCAGCATTTTTGGCACCATACCCGCGGACACTGACTTAACTTAACCGGTTTAATTCACTATTTGTAAGTTTTATTTTTAGTTTTTAATTATTGTGTAGTTTAATTTATTATTTTTTAATTAACTAAATATTTTTATAAGAAATAATTTTAATTTGCATTTAATTATAAAGTAAAGGCATAAACGTTTCAACCTATAATATAGAAACAAAGAGAGAAAATAAACGCTACAAAATATTCAATGACCTATGTGAGCTATCACACGGTACAAAGGTAATCTGCAGTTCATTAATTCATCGGTAATCGACGTGTTTCAATGATTCCACCACTGTAATTAAGTTTTAAATTGCAAACGTACCTAACCCTGCGCTTGTTAATAACGGGACAGGAATTTCAAACGCAAGCATTAAAGGCGAAATAAACCAAAGCAATCGAAATTCGAACACTGAAATAACCAATTAACGGGATAGTAAACATACAAAGCTGACCTCAATATTGCTTTTATTGGTCCCAAAATACCTCGTAGAATGTACAGAAACTATTTATAAGTAGCAGTTAAGGGAAGTCGTTACTAAGGCCACAAATCCACCCCTGTCTTTTGCATTGAGCTCTATTCCATAGACAAAGGGAATTGACGTTAGCGTGATTCACTAGAACCAACTGTAACCTGAAGCAAGTCAAAACTGACGTGGCCAGACTAAACTTCAGTATTAAGCTTACGAATTTCTTCGAAGATCGAAGTTGGTTTGCGTTTGCGACACGGTGACGTCACATAAATATTGGTGCGGCGTTTGGTATGTTTGAGTTATTTGAATGTGTAATGCAATATTTCAGGATTTGTGTGAAAGATCGAATGTAAATTCATATGCATATTTCTTGCCTTTCAGATTTTAGCTTTTTCATCAATATAACCTTTAAACCTTCCGATTTCGGTCCCAGAACGATATTTTTTTTTATATTAGGACACATTTGACAAAAGGCCGGTTAACCCCATTCGTTACCATTTCTAGTTTGTGTTATGGTTGCTAACACAACTGATATCCTTTTTTTTTGACACTTTTTTCAAACTACTGGTTAACCCCATACCACAGAATAATAACTTGTACTTCGCCCATACTGAACCATTTCTAGTTTGTGTTATGTTTGCAAACAAAACTGATTAACTGCATATACATACATAAACCTTTATACCGATACACATTTAGCACCCAGACTGACAACTAACAAATTTAATTAATTACAAAAATAATGGCCGCGCCGGAAATCGAACCCGGGAACCCTCTGGTTGGCAGTCCCGCATAGTAACCATTACGTCAACGAGGTCGTCGAGGTATGTCGTACCATAGTAACAATGCTGATAATATCTTTGTGTGCAATCTACTTTATATCTCAGATAAAAATATATTTCTAACCAAAATCATCTTAATCCTTTAGAACGCTTACAGTTTTATAGAAGAAAAAGAGTTTTTTTTTTTTTGTGGAAACCCGAAACATTTTCAACCACTCATAAACTCTCAAAGCAGGTGAATTTTATTAGGGTTCCTTCAACTTTATACCAAAGTCGATATGTCTGCGACGTTTTGTGGCCAATATGTAGAAATCCCAAATCAGTCCCAGAATACCTCACTTTCATGGTCATTTGATACAGTTTCACAAACTAGATAAGTTTAAAGAGTTGCACAGTACTGAAGCCGCGTCTAGAAAATTGCCATATGGAATGGCGACTCTGAACATGCGGATACTATGATTCTTTTAACTTTTTGATAAATACCATGTTACATACCAATATTATAAACAGGAAAACTTTGATTGTTTGTTTGACGCGAATAGGCTCCGAAACTACAGCATTGATTTCAAAAATTCGTTGAGAAGCTTCATTAGTAACATAGGCTATATTTTGTTTCCGAAAATATTAGAGATCCTTACAAAAAATCCAATAACGTGACAAAAGCTCTTATAGCTCGTGTGAAGCCAGGGTTGGACTGCTACTATTCTACAAAAATTGGCAATATAATCATTATTATAATACAAATAAGTACACAAGTACATAATCTCATCTATTATTATTCTTATTGGTTCGATCGATCGATTTCGAAGCTTTAGAGGGTTTTTCGTTAAATCGAGTGACGTTACATGGAGTTTATACTGTATTTCAAAAAAGGTTCGATCATATGGCAGGAAACATTCACCAATCCACAGTTATTTACAGGCTAACGAGCCGCTCTAGATGAAAGTTCGCCTTCCATTGCTAATCTTCAGACAAACAGACCATCTGACGCAACAGTGGTGGAACAGGTATGCCAGCGACCCAGGGCTGTGCTCCGTTATTTCAAGGAGCTCGGTTGGCTTAGGTAGGCTGGTAAGGGGGGGAATGCACAATACACCCCTAGCGGGATGTGAGTACAGGTCTCATCACCCCCACTTCAAATTAGATTACAATTAGAATCATCCACAATCTGCCACTGATTCGTATAGGTCTCTCTTATTAATTAACTTTGGTCCTGCAGTCAACTGGTCCAAATTTAGCTTGGCCACTGTTGCTGTTTCAGCTACCTATTTATCATTTACATCTTATCTTCTAATATACCAAATTTCCTTGTCACAATGTTAGTTACCATATTCCTCTGAAACGGCTTGACCAATTTATACCAAATTTTATATGCATAAATGCAATGCACTTTACGCCCCTAGCGGTATGTCAGTGCAGGTCTCATCACTTCCACTTCAAATTAGAATTAGGCTAGCGAGCATATCGTAAAAAATGATCGCGGCCTCATACTTGGGATCCGCAAGGATACGGTCTGTGTATATTTTCTCTCCCAAGTCAAGTTCATAGTTTACGGAGGTCTCCGTTTGGGAGCGCAGTCGTAACTTATGCATGGAGCAGCGGCCTTTGTTAATTATGACAGTGGTCGCACTTCCACAGAAATTGGTTATTTACACCCGAATATATTGTTTTATGCACATCTGTTGTCTAATTTAATAAGGCGTTAACTTACTGATGCAGGTTTTACTTAGCAGAACTCTTTTGTAGATGAAAGAAAATCTAATTTATAGAAAAAATAACAATTAAAATAAATACCCAGTATGATTTAAATAAGGGCGACACAGTCCTAAGTATCGTGTATCCGTTGAATATTTACAATATTGTTATCTTGCATGGTTGTAAACTCGTTATGGTCATTACCATATGTATTATTTAATACGTATGTACATCGTATGATATAATACAGTGAAGTATGTGTATCATCATGTTTTTTTAGACTTTTTACAAAATAATAAAGATATAATTGGCCAAGTGCGAGTTGAGCTCGCTCATGTTTTTTCTTTTTCACTAATATTTAGTATTTGTTATAGCTGCAACATATTTGTGAATATTTCAACCCAATTCCGTGGAGCTAACTGATGGATCTAATAACTTGGGGGGGGCACTGAGTGAACCCTCAATTATGACGGCCCTTCAGTTAGCAGGGATTTTTTCCTAACTTGTTAAATATATGTGCATTTATAATAATAATAAAAAGGTGAATCATTTACCGACCATTCCAACCTAAAGTAAACTGCGTAAGCAATATGTTTGGTCTAACAATGTCTCTGACAACCATGGTCAGAGGAAGTTTAGTCGGAACAACAAAAAAAAAATCAACCTTCTTGCTATCATGGTTTATGAGTTACCTGGTGACAGACAGACAAACAGAAGACGTTTTATTTAAGTGTTATTTAAGGGTCCCGTTGGTATCTTTTGGGTACGGAACCCTAAAAATAATCGTGGTCTTTTTGCATAAGAATTCTGATGTTCTTTGAGTTTTCATGCATTTTAAAACAGACAATAAGATTTTTATCTTTTGCAATCTGATTGCGTCTAGACTTTGTAATACTCTGTTGCTAACTAAATACATAGTATCCATGTAGCTATTTTAATTTCTTCCATTCTAACACAATATTTCATTAAATTCCGTCTAGTGAAGCTCTCGAGGCTTTGATTAAACTTTAAACCAGAAGAGGCGGTTAAAATCTAGGTACCTTTAAAAAGTTATTTAATTTTCTTCTTAGTAGATATTCACTACAAAAGGCGTAAAAAACTTTTTTGCCGCGTATATCCGGGATTAAAATACTCTTTTTGCAAATCCAGGGCTTAAACTATCTCCGTTACAAATTTTACTAAAAACGGTTCTGCCGTTTATGAGTGAAGAAGCAACAAACATGGATATGTATGTACGCACACAGAAACTTCCGTTTTTACATTATTAGTAAACCCTGTTTATGTTTAATTGTTTGGATTATATGTGTAATACAATTTTAACATACGAGTATATTGTACATGCGTACATACGAGTATGTAATGTAATTCCTCTGAAAATATACTGATAGCAGGGTAATCAAATTCACTTTTTTTTTCTCTTTACAGCTAGGCCTTTGTCTAGCAGGGCGCGTAACCACACGTATTAGCGACACTTAGGATTCAGATGGAGTATGCCTAATCTAGAATAACTAGCTCTCAAGAAGGCTATCGAACACACTGTAGTAGTTAGGTAAGGTTAGGCGACAGATTTGCTAGATCCTTGAAGAAAATCAAACCTCTTTTTTTAAGGCATAGCCAGCCCAGTATACGTTCCCACTGCTGGAACTCGGGGCCTTCTCTCACTATTAGAGAGATATAGGCCATCCACCACGCTAGCCAAGTGCGGGTTGGCGTATGAGTCCGCCATGTCGTCAGGACTTTACATAAAAATGAGTCTAGTAATATTATATTATATTTTATTTAAATCTTATATAAAGCACACGAGATCTTCTCTAAGTGAGTCTGCTTGAAATTCAGGAGCCGAGGCACGAAATGTCGATTCTGATGCACTTAGGTGCATTCACCGAGGTAAAATCTATCTGCAAGGCTTTTAGGGTAAATAATATTAGGAAGCGCTTATGCATTAGTGCCATACTCGTTACCCCGCAGTATCATTATGCAATAGGTTTCTATTTTTAATTAACTGTAATTTCGGCTTTGTGAGTTTCTTTGTAATTTCCATTTATATATTTGTATGTGTTTGTTTTATAAATAATAAAATATAAATATTATGACACATTCACACACGGCTGGTTAGCCCCATACTGCACCATTTCTAGCTCGTATTATGGTTGCTGATAACTGATAAACGACATATACATATTATATATAAATACATATTTTTTGTTTAAACTTTTTGTTTCACATACTTTGTTTAAAGTATATGAAACCAAAAGTGATGATCTTTTAGGTTAAGTATTAGTAGTCTCATCTACTTAACTATTATAGCTGTTTGTTCGTCCTGTAAAATAAAAATAAAATTATGATTATATAATATGCAGGCTTGTGTTTCTTACAATGCAACAAGGCATTTAACCAGGACTTCACATAACCAAAGGTAGAACATGCGTAGTATGAAATAACTAGCACTAGAGGAGCTGCAATAATACGCCGCTAGGCGCCTGGCGCCAGATTTTACCCTTACCTACTACAACTTGAGGGTAGTTAACAAGGTAACTAAAAAATATTCAACCACCATATTATGTCCTCATGATGTTTCGGATTTAAATTATAATAATTAATGTTGCTATATCTGAAAATGAAATACAGTGTAAGCTCCATGTAATGTCACTCGATTTAACGACAAACTCTCTAAAGCGTCGAAATCAATTGACTTTAGTTAGTTTAGCTTGTATTCCATACAATGATACATTTTCTCCATTTAACTACCACTCTCTATAACGCCATCAAATGCATAGACCCTTCAGTGTCGTTATATAGAGTTTATACTGTATTATGATTTAATGTAGGTTGATAGGTATAAATAAACCTTACCATTTTAATCAAGGTTCAATCCCCTTTGTTAGTTACCTACCAGAACTACCACTTCAGAATTAACTATTTAATTTGTGAATTCCTACAAATACATTAATCGCAAAATTCGAATGAACATAAAATTTTATGACAATGATTTGCAATTCTGGGTAGTGTTTCGCGTTTCGATAGACTTCTTGAAAACCAGTAATTCCACACTAGGCATGCTCCATCCTGTTACGCATGTTACGCGCCATACTCATCAAATCCTTATCTGTCAAGAGTAAAAAAACTGTATTATTGTCAACACACGTATGACCTTCTAGTTATAACCTCTTTAACCCTGCAGCCTGGGTGAAAGAATAAGGCTGCAGAATTGCCCCCCCCTGCCTGTCGTAAGAGGCGACTAAAAGGGGCATCAGACTCGAAGGTGTTCGGAGATGGGTTTCCGACAGCCACTCCATCGAGTCCGGGTTGAACGACGACGGCGTCGCGAAACAATCCGGGAAGGGCCAGCGTAAAGCTCATAGGCAGGTCACCGGGAGGGTTTTAGTGGGTACAAATCCCACATAACCTGGCTGTGCCCCATTGTATCCAGGTATCTTGTCGAAGATTTCCCCCTCGTCAACAAAAAAAAAAATGTATAACCTCTTAAACGCGGTTTCTTAATCTATGCACCTACAACCTAACCATAGTCAAACAAAAGCCCATTATCCCGAGACTTGATAAAAACGCCTTCGCTCGTCCAATTTGCAAGCATTACAGTGATAAGCAAAAATAAACTCTACTGTAAGTAGCCGTTTGCCTAAAATTAGCTACTTTGAACACAATAAAGCCTTCCGAAGTTTGGCTTCACCGTTTCACGTGACTTCGCAACTTTGCTGCCGCCATTTTGTATTAAACTAGCTTTTGAACGTACAAGATTTTTCTCATTTCTTCGTGCCAGAGATTTTCATTGTCTTGTCATTTTAAACTTGGCTTAAATTAAACGAATTTAAAATTTAAACCAAGTTTAAAATGAACCTGACTTTTTCTTTGAATTGTATTTATATACAACTGTATATATGTAGTTGAAACTATTACTACCTTACAACCTGTAGTAAAGTAGTAATAATTTCTCATATTTGAAATAATATTGACATGTGTTGTTTGAATAATAATACCGCATTTTCAAGTGTTTGCCTGGCTGGTAGCATTCCTTAAGTTTAAATATAAATATCTAACGTCAAACACCTAATTCTGTGTACCGGCAACCTTTTTGAGAGCCAGTTATTCTAGACAAGGCACGCTCCACCTTAGTCCAGTGTCTTTGACTCGGGTAGGTACGCGCCCTGCTAGTCAAATAACGTATTTTTTAAAGAAACCGTTACTGTTTTGTTATTAATCTAGTATCATAATAATCAATGACCTCACCATACCACTTATAATAAAGTCTGCCAAGATATTATGTATAAGGAAAAGTCAAATACAAAACAGGTATCTACATATAGGTACCTATGATATAAATGTGTATCTCATCGTCTACATATTCGAAACGTTTATATTTTTTAATAACTTATAACAGAGGAACCAGGTAAATTATCTTTATGAAATAAAAACAAAACCACGACATTAATTTATTACGCATTATAATTAAAAACATAAAATACCTATTTAGAGCCACTTCACGTGTAAACACTGCATTGTACGTGCCTAGTATATAAAATGATATATAATAAAAAAATACTTTTAACTACGTTAAGTGTACAATACAAAAACTTGTAGCAACGCTACAACCGTTTATTACTCCTGTACCTCCTCTACATCAATAGAGCATTGACTTGGACGACGTTTATGTCCCGTACACTTGCACTTGTAGAAGTTACTATCCTCTCTCAGGAATGGGTTACGGAACTTCGCTTCTTTCTTATCTATCACTTCTCCGTTATGGTTGAACTCCACTGTCACGTTGTAACTGTCTGGCCGATTGGAATCACCGACGTACCAATTGTTTCCTTTCCAAGTCACGAAGCGATCCCCTCCTTGGTTGCCTTTGTTCAGGAACAATCGAACGTCACATTCCAGTTTGAACCAGTCGGCAGTGATAGCCCGGTAGCCAGACTTACGGTTGGCGCGAGCGTTGTAAGGCGAAAGGTTGTACCATTCGGGAGGTCCAGAGAACTGGGAGCCGATGAGCCCGCCGCGTTCGTCTCCAGGGTGTCTCGCTGCTAAGAATTTGTCGTCTAAAGGCCCTCCGGTGGGGAAGTCGACGCGTGGCAGCTTGCTTATATGCCTCGGGTAGATGACAGCCTCGATGTAGTCGACTCGTTCCAAGTCGTAGATCCCCTGGCTGGTTTCAACAGCGACTATCGGCATGCCGTATTCATTGAACTCAACTCTTCGAGTCTTCACAATCACTATTAGCAGTGCGAATAAACAAAAGTTTAGAGCCCGCATCTTGCGTGTATTCAGTGCAAAAATTATCCTCAAAGTGGCGAGGAACTCTGCTGTGGCTTGTTTTATATCTTGTTATACATGTTATGAGAGGTACGCTCGACTTGTAGACAGGTTTGCGTATTTTTTATTGGACACCAACACAAGCTCTGCTCTGCAGACCGAGTTTGTTTTTACTGGTATTTATTTGCAATACATCTTTACACTACATTCATTTCGTTTTCATCTACATATTGTGAGATGTAAACAAATCAATATTAAATTATAGTTAGTTAACATGAGTACATGGAATCCCCATTCGTTTCAATTAGTTACTAACCTTTCGTATGTACTACATTGGAATGTAATATTATGATACACGTACATAATGAATATTTCATTTATAAAGCTAATAAATAACTTAGGTATCCTTTGTTTCGTTGGATATATTCTCGTTATTTTACTTTAAAAGTGAGAATAATTTATTAAGATAAATTATAGTAGTACCACTAGTGGTTCAAAAAGTATTTTTAACTTTCCCGTGTATGGCAAGGTTTACAAACAACCCATGTGCCGTTATAAAAACCTGTGTAAATGTATACTTGTTGTACGAGTAAAAACAGTGAGGCTTCAGTAAGGTGAAATATAAATCAAGCTAAAGATACACGTCAAAATCTTTCTTGCTACTTAAAAACATACCTTAAGAATGGAGCTTAAGATATGTATTATCCTTCGGTAGGTTTGCTTTAATCCATACCTTTTGGCACACCAAATTATGTGTGCAATAATTACACTAACTCGGTTAGCCAATGTTTTGTCTTCATATATTTTACCAATCCTACATTTTTTAACTTCATAAGCCTGTAATATATAATAATAGAATACTAATATTTTAATTAAGAAGATACAATGGTATAACGTACTAAAGCTAAATAATTCTGCAGTAATTAGAGCACATTTAATAAAAAATATGTATTACAGTAATGTAGCGCCTGCAGCTCTGCTAGCTAAGGTGATCTGACGCGATCATCGAAGCTAAGCAACGGTCGATGCTGACGGTGATTGGATGGGTGACCGAGCACAAGCCTAATATTTCAAAAGTAACATTTTCACCTGAGCGCTACTAAAACTCTCGGCGTCAGAGCTTGGTCACTTAGCTCATACATAAAAGAAAAATAAATAAAATAGCTAAAAAGAAAAAGAATTAATAAGCTATTTCATAATTCACGTTAAATAGGTAAACCTAAAAGACTAATATTGTCTTGGGCTTCTCCTCTGATCATACCTACATTCCTACTTCCAGAAGTGTCTGGGTCTCCACAACTGCGACTCATAGGCAATGACAATCTTTGCAAAGCAAAGTTGTAGAGCCTAGAGCACCGCCGCATTGTTGCCAGTCTGTCATATTCTATCGGTTGAAATTCGTGTGACTGAATTACATGATGTAATTCCCCCCGCCTCCTTCCACCATCGGATGAGCAGGGAAACGCCAAGGCGGCATCGGTTTACTGTTGAGGTGCCCAAGGCACGCTCAAAGCGTTTTGTCTCCACCTTTGTTGTCCGAACCGCCATTCTTTGGAATTCCTTGCCGAATTCCCTGTTTCCCAATGACTACAATCTGGCGATTTTCAAGGCGAGAGTGAACCGGTTCTTTCTAGGAAAGCGCGATATCGATCCACCGTAGACCTCAATATCACTTACCATCAGGTGAATTGTGCTGACATATTCAGAGTAAAAAAAACAACTACACCGTTATGATAAAACAGCTTCCAAAGTATACACTTACAGTCTATTGGAATCCACCACGTAGGCCACTTTGCTTTACTATTTAAAGCTAGGCTATTGACTAGCAAGGCACGTAACCACACGAGCTAGCAACACTCCTGGTAAGGTGGAGCATGCCTAGTCAGGAATAACTGGCTCAGAAGAAGACTGCCAGAACACGCTGTCAGGTGTTTGGCGAAAGATTTTTGAAGTCGAGGGTGGGTGGTTGCTAGCCAGGCGAGCACTCGAAAATGCCCTACCACCATGCTATGACTTCCTAACGACATTTTTCATAAGACGTAGCGATCACCGTCTTGGTTGCCTTTTTTATATCATCACTAGACTGACCCGGCAAACGTTGTTTTGCCTCACGTAAGGGTACAGCGCCATCTATTGATTACTTACTCAACCCAGTCGAAAGGTATCGACATCTGTTAGAATCATGTGGAGTTAACAGATAATTGTGACTGTCAAATAATAACAGACAATAATTAGCAATAAATTAAAATTGCGACTATAATTTGAGATTTAAACTAATCTATCTCTCAAGTTGGATCGAACTGCACATGGTGTGCGAATTTTATTATAATCGGTTAAGTGGTTTAGGAGTCCATTGAGGACAAACATTGTGAAACGATATTTATATATATTAAGAATAGGCCTTGATACATCTAAGTACCATGACTTAAGCAACGCGCAACGTCCGTAGATGACCACCTTCGCTGGTAGCTAAACAATCCAATCCGGGAGCTGCGACCGCACCGGCTGCTTCGAAATTTAACTTGTGTGTTAGAGGTATTAAATTCTATGTTGTTTTTATTTCTATGTGCTCTCTTTTGAAACAAAGTCTCTAAACCAAGTCTTTTAACTAGAAAACTGATTTGACTTCTTGGAAAATCTACATCACATGATATCTATTTATTGATTAAAATAATACTATTTATTTTTATAAATAAAAACACACACACACACCTTACAAATAGTAAATAAAATCTAAGTCAGTGACGCGGGTAAGGTGCCTAAAATGCTGGCGGCATTACCTTTATTTTTTACATTGCTTTGTTCATCATTGATATTGCTTGATTAGATAAGCATTATTATTATTATTATTGCCTGTCTTGCAATCCAGATTATTTCCTTGCAAACATAAATACCACTATAAATACCTTTTAATATATCTAATAATTGTATATTTATACAAACTTAAGTTTTATTTTTACAAATTGATACAACATCATAGATTGCAAATCGACTTTGGTATGAAACTGGTATTTTAAAGTAAAAAATGACGTAATTGTTTTTGACATTTTCCTCATAACACAATTTAGTATCTATCTAATCGCTTCGTAAATTAATATTTTACATAACCGGGCAAGTGTGAGTGGGACTCGCGCGCGAAAGGTTTCGTACAATAATTTAGGTAAAAAAGCAAAAAGCAGCAAGTTTGTAGGTTAGGTATATAATTTGTCAGGAATTCAACTAACTGTTCAGCTATTACAGTTTATGAAATGCGGACAGTAGATTGATGGTCCCGTTAGTACTCTTTGGGCACGGAATCCTAAAATATCGAATCTAAAAATGATAATTCAAAACCACTCAATGATTATATATGATTTGCAGACATTTCAACACACAAATTGGGGATAATTGGTTTACGTGTAGTAAAAAGATTAGGTCGAAACCAAAGGATCTTCTGATTGAAAGACAAATACTTTTTCCCCGATTCCTTTGTTTTCTTTCCATTCTAAACTAAAAATACCCATCAATCAGCCAGATCCGTATCATGATAGAGCATCGACAAAGGAGAACACGCCAATTTATCAAAGTAAGTAGAGGGCCACAATTTTCCGCGTCGTTGAAACCGTCAAACACGTACAAAACTTCGCAAGAATAAGCTTGTATATCTCAAACTTCTGATGCAGAACCATTCCTTCTACATTCTAAACTCTAATAAGGTTTAACTGCTAAATTAGTCTACTCCAAAACTTATCTTGACTTTCGACTCACTGTATTCAAGAATAGTAAGTCAAATAAAAAAGCGAGTGTGGCTCGGTGGTAATAAAGCGAGTGTGGCTCTGGTAATAACGTCTGCTTTTCAATCAGACGGTCCCTGGTTCGATCCTGGCCCTACACCAATGACTAGTTTTTCAAGTTATGTGTGGATTTGCACTCGCTTTTCGGTGATGGAAAACATCGTGAGGAAACCGGCATGTTTGAGGACCACAATATCCGAAGACGTGTGTCATCCGCCAACCCGTACTTGGCCAGCGTGGTGGATTATGGCCTATATCTCTCTCCTCGTGAGAGAAGGCCCCGAGTCCCAGCAGTGGGAAAGTATAGTGGGTTGCTTGCGTTTACGTTAAGTCAAATAAGCATCGCTTGCAGTGAAAAACTTCAAGACGCTAACTTGGTTTGAAATGTTGGTCACATTTCGCGGGGAATGTTTTAAACTTGTGCCAAAGTTGGGTTTGGAGCTCGTTTACACCAATTGTACGTACCGGAGGCCGCGGTCGGGGAATTAGGTTTTGTTGAATGGAAGCCAAAACGTGATGCGGACAAACGTATATTTTCGAGCGAATCAGTTAATTTGTTGGTACAGAAACGTATTCGCCCTAATAAATCTTCTTCTGAAGTTTTCAGCTATGTTTTTTTGGAATCAATGCTGCTAGCATTTCGTTTTTGAAGCGATGACAGCTCAGTCGGGCGTGCGGCTGCCTCATGAAACGTAGATGTTGGATTCGATCCTCACCAATAAGATCCAGCTTTCTGTGAGGGAAAACATTGTGAGGACACCATAGCATATTGATAGGGGATTTACGAATCCACGAAAACCTGTTCCCCGATAACTATAATCTAGCAGTTTTCAAGACAAGTGAACCCGTTTCGTCTGGGTAAGCGCGCTCCACCTTAGATCATAATATCGTTTACCATCAGGTGGATTGCGATCAAGCTTTAGCCCATTTATGTAAAAAAATCTAACAGTTTGATCCGGCAGCTTTCATGAGAGCCAGTTAATCCAGACCAGGCATGCTACACTTTAGGTCAGAGTGTCCTTCACTTGCATTCAGTTGCAGTTAGAAATTCTAGGGTTTACTAGAAACAAGCAAATCTGTGTAGGTTTCTATTTCTCATACTTGTCAGTATTATTTATTTCACTTGTTGTGAAATAAATAATTTGTTTTTGCTCGTACATAAAAATCCCCAAAAAAAATTACTCCTGAGCTCTCGAGGCTCATTAAGCCCAAAACCATAAAATGAACGTCGTGTTTTAACACTCAGATAGCCGTCAAGAGAATTTCAATTATACATTTTTAAAATCGACCTGATAAAATGAGCCTATAAATTTATTATTCTACTTTTATCAAAGCGTAAAGTGGTTTGCAAGAGCAGTAGAGCATGCTAAATGGGAGTTCGCTTGATGTACTTCCCTTGTCATTAGCAGGGCTATGAATAACTAAGGGCTGGCAACCCTAATGAAACTATGAAGTCTATTGCGAACCACCAGTCTGCTTTAGTTTACAACTTGGTATTAGTTACTTTGAAGTATGGTTGCTACCTGATAGTAACTGCTGAATTAATTAATGGAGATAAGCATCTTCATACAGAATAGTGTATTAAAAAAAGCGGTAAATGGCTTGGCGCGGATGAAATTGGTAGCAATTCTGTTGTTTTGACTATGCTGTGAACGTGCCGTCTCTTACTGGCCACCTAAGATGAAAAGAGACGGGGCTTCTTTAAATTTAGTTTAGTCGTGTGTGCCACTGAATCGCCACCACTGTAGCCCCGCAGCACAGGATTGAAAGATACTTAGCGCGGGGCACAGCGTGTCTATAACGTACCACACATTGTTAATTCGTTATTCACCCGTTGCAATTACTATTACAAGTACGTTCACAATTTAGAAGGAAAATAACATTATTTTGCATGTTGTTTGTCAACAATAACAGTTGACTTAGAAGTGTTTTTTCCTTCTCAACTTCGAAAAATTACGATCCTGTTAAACTATGTATATGTTGTGTGCTTGTTACGGAATATCTTTGTCTTGTGAAATAATCAATAGGCTGAGTAGAATGAAGCCTAGGGTGGCAAATATTATATTACGCAGGCGGACGGCATTTTTTTTTTAATCAACCCATCTTGTTCCACTGTTGGGCAAAGGTCTCTCCCAATGATCCCTACGCTTCTGTCCTGGGCTAGCTCCTTCCAATTGGTGTGAAAGTCCACCAAATCTTTGCGCCATCGAGTTGGGTGGCAGCATCGTCGTCTTCTGCCATCTTAAAAATCCCCGGACTCCTTTGCATTTTGCCAAATATTTTAATATTTTATGAAATAAAATTAGGACACATTTCGATTGTGTGTGATCACACGTCTGGTTTGCCCCATACTTAACAATTGCGATGATAACTACTATGGTGTAATTAAATTTCAGAAATCGAAACGGGGTAAGGGGGATGCAATTGAATAGCCTACAGTTGCTAATTTGTAAATCAATCCCTCATATTTGTTACAGGCATCGTATCAAATAGATAAATAACTATTAGGACACATTTCACACACGGCTGGTTTAGCCCCGTACTAAAATATTTCTAGTTTGTTTTATGGTTGCTAACACAACTAATAGGCTACAGGCTACTGATTGATACACACATAAAAACTTTAAAACATTACATATTTAACACCCGTCTGTAATGTTTTAAGCCAACAAATTTAGTTCATCACAAAGATGTTGTTCGTGCTGGGAATCGAACCCTCTGGTTTGCAGTCCGGCATGGTTACCATTATGCCCAAGCTTGTCAAAATTTACCTATTTCCCGAAGAAACAGGTAGCTTTTGATATTAGCTAAGAAGCAGAAAATAAAATAAGAACCAAATTTTAATACAGAATGAAAACTTTTATATATCTTAAAATATGACAAGTTTTACGATATTCGTACATTTTCTTGGTCTCTTGTAATTTTAATAATCAATTTCATACTAAAAGGAAGGGATAAGAACCCAAACATAAAGGTCTAAAGGGCATCGTCTATAACAATGGCGTTTTGTCTCCCTGCTCCTAAACAAACTCTTCATAAAGGCAGGATTATGTTGAAAATTTTCATTAAAATTGAATGATTCCGATTTTGACAGTATTTAGATAACATTCACAAAATATAATTTGTTGATTGAATAATAATAAAGGCAAACTAATTACAACGGGTTCATTATTTAGTTGATAAAGCTGTGTGTCTTGTTATAATAGCTCATTCCAGTCGGAATTCCATAAAAATAAATATTCATAAAATTAAATGACTTGACGCCAGAGCTTGGCCACTTAGCTCATAAGTAGACCTCAGATCTAGTTAAAATGGGCCAATGTTTGTTTTGATTTTCTAAGTTTTGTTTGCTTCTTGAGGTTTTAAGAAATTAATTTTTAGTTTTTCCATTGTTGTATGTAAACCATTTTGTTATGTACTCGTTTTTTTTTTCTGTATTTATTCTACATAATTGTAAACTGCAAATTAAATAACAATACTTGTTTTTAAAAACACCATCATTTGGAAGGTGAATATTACTTTAGTTAGATACACAATATACTATATACTAGTTAGTGTTAGTTCAATATAATACACTAAACTTATAAGTACTTTACTCATAACATCCTGCCAAGTTTTTAAGTGAGACAAGTGTTTAGTTCGAAACTAGGTAAAACTTCAGGGAAAACCACTTCGGTATACATATACGTAGAAACTAAAGGAAGCGGTTAGCTGATGTACCTATTAATTAAATAAGGGTATCTAAAGGAATACACCCGACGAACAAAGAACATCTGTTTAGCCTCCGTCGATAAAACGATGGGATGCTATAAGTTTGGCGTATCTATGAGTGTGTGTGTGTGTGTATCTGGCTGTGGCATCGTTGCTCCCAAACGGATGAACAGATTTTTTTATTTTTGTTTTTTGAAAGGTATGGTATGGTAGGCAAACTAATATGGCCGCCTCACGAAAATGGCGGAAAGTATATTTTTTACAACTTTTTCAATATCTCATATATATAATGAAAGGGCTTGATCTATTGTGTTTCTTCTTACTATACAATATCTTTTAAACGGATGGCTGATAATGTAATATGTAAGATAAGAAGAAAACAACAAGAATAAAATATACACCATTCTTAAATTTAAGGGCTTGATTAGTAGAATACATAGATAATGATCAAATTCAAATCCAAAATGGCCGCTATCAAAAATTATTAGTCAGAGGTTTCCTATACATAATTATTTTTAATGTACACTTGTTAAATAGATAAAGTTGCGCTTGACCGAAGTCTTAGACTTGCGGTCTATGATGATGCGGACTTGCTGATTCACTCTCGCTTTGAAACTGTGAGGTTATAGTTCAATAGGAAAAGGGTTTCCGGCAAGTTCTACAGTTTAGTTGTCCGCATAGAGAAATCATCATTATCATTATCATAATGTTTGTATAACCGGTTATCACTAACGTTTATTTTGTCGGTATTAGCCCGACATGTTTCAGCACAATCAGTGCGCCATTCTCAAGGGCAGGAACACAGCCAACGTACGCCCGCGATGACGGCTGCGCCCGCACTCTATTAAAAGTCAACTCAGTCTAGTGATCATTATTATCATTCATAGCCTTTTTTATCCCACTGCTGGGTAAAAACCTTGCTGTGCATGTGCCACCTGCGTCGATCTTGTGCAGTGGGACCTGCGACTTTAGTGATGTCGTCAACACATCTCGCTGTCAGACGACCCATTCCTTGCTTGCCAGTTCTCGGCTGCCACTCTGTAACTGCTATACTCCACAAAGAAATGTGGAAGCGGAACATTTCCTACGACACTTAAGTCTTAGAATCTTCTTCTCTCTTCAACTGTATGAATGGGCTTTCTAGATGTTTCCCTACTTACATGTAGAGCCGGAACAAAATATTTTTTTCTAGAGAATTTTAGCGTAAAACAAAGCTTGTTTTCTACTTTAAGTCAGAATATTAACGAGCTAGAATGTAAATCAATAACTAGAACTTGTTTTTATTAGATAGATATACACTTGGCCACCAACTTGTTTGTGTTCTAGCAAGATTAAAAAAAAAGAGTTATATAGATAGTTATTTTATAGTTATATTATTTAACAACTTTTCAAGGCGAGAGTGAACAGATTTCTTCGAGATCAACGTTTGACAGCTTTGGTCACAACTTCGCTTACCATCAGGCGAGTTATTGATATTATTTTTCTAAGAAGTCATATCTTTACATCCGCTATAATTATACGCCAAATTAAATCAGTAAAAACATCCGCTCAAGTAATCTAATTGCAAAGTTGCGAGTACAACGCCTCTTCGCAATTAACTGGATATGAATAAATGAAAAGCACTGAAGCCTGTCGACGGCACTAATGAAACTGTAATCTGCCGTGACTGGTTGTGAAATGCTTAAATAATTTACTATGTCTATGCACAAAGGATTTTGAGACACCTCCATGACTTAATTAAAGAGATAGGAAGTAACGTATGCAACTTTAATGACTATCTTTCTCCGTACTAATATTATAAATGCGAATGTTTGTGTGCGTGCAAGTTTGTATCCTATTTTACGCTCAAACGGTTGAACCGTTTTGGAAAAAAAAATATTATAAAGTTATTTTTCATCCCGCATAAAAAACGCGAGTATTAATGCGGGCGCACCAATAACACTATTCATATAGGTAGGTACGTATTTGCTCGTTGGTATGGAAAACTATTTCTGAATTTGTTACAAGCATTCACGAGCTTTTGGCACAATAAAGTGACTTGATAATTAACTAATTGATTTCGTTGTTATTATATATTTGGCATTTAGCTTCAATGAAAAGTAGTATCAAATAAAATAGAGTTTTTTCTGCAATAGCTAACATACGCGTTTATAAAGTAATTATTCTTAAAACTCCTATTATTTTCGTCAGAGCAAGCAACACTCAACATTAACAATTGCTATGCATAACCACACAGGTTTTTCTCAAAGTTTTTTAAAACAATGTTCTTTAAAAAGTATATTATGTCAGGATTTCGTATGGATATGTTGAAATTGTTTTAACTTAACAAAAATTTAATACAGACACAAGAGAATCCGTTTATTACAGAAGCTAGAAACTTCCATTGCTTTGCAGCGCAGTTTCATTAAATTTAATATTTAGCGTTATGAAACTGGCGAGACAATTAGGAAACTCATTACTCAGAACTATTATATTTGTTACATTTCAGTGTTAATATTTTTGCAGACTTTATTTGCCATTTGCGGAAAGAATTTGTTTCCGTGGAATTAATTTTGAATTTGTTTCTGCAGAATTTGTTTGTGAATTTGCAATTGGTAATTAGGTTCATGGACATCACATCAGTCTGAAAGGAATTCCTTTCGCTAAATGGAGGCAGACCGATGTTGTTCCATAGTTTAATAACAAACGGGTTTCTGTAGAGTTGGTTTACGGACGATAATTTTGCGTGATAGCATCATAAGAAATTGATGCGTAAGCCGAGAGATTAGACCAATCGGTCCTCTGTATCACTTGTTTCGATCTCTCACATCACTTCAAGCAGAACGTGATAATGAGTCATGATTTGTCGTGCGCGCAGCCGGCGTTAAAGCTGCTTGATTGAGCTCTCCATTTGTTTATATGCCGCTAGATGTCGCTATATAATAATAAGTTTATTTTCTTTATTCTGGCGGCCCCAATTATTTATTTCGTTACTTCTAAAGAGTTTTGCGACAACTGTGGTTAATCTATTATTTTTAGAGCTCATCACAACACACCATATACGAGTACAAAGTTATTATTGTTCGGTTTACAAGAAGTTACCACACCAAAATCAGTAGGTATACCTATTGCCTATATCTATTTACAATTACATATTATTATATTTTGCTTGAACGTACCTTCATAATCATGAAATCTACAACAGGCGCTGTTATTCAGAACAAAATATGCCTACACCTAAGGCCGAAGCTATTGAATAAAAATTCTATTAGGCCATAGCAATGCTGAGGAACAACGTTATTGCCCGAAGGCGCTCTAAGCTCGCGAAGGCAAATATCCGAAGGCAACTGGATCAAATATTTATAAGACTTCCTAGCTCTCCCGTTCATACTTGTGTAGATTTTAGGGTTCGAGAAACTTTGGAACGGCAAGCCTTTGAAAGTTCCCTCTGCAAGCCTTTGTGAAGGAATTAACCCACTTTTAGCACTTGGTTGGTTTAATCATACACTTTTCTAGATCGACCTACACTTTGCGTGTCTTTCGACCTACGGTACCGCCCAGATAGAAACGCCACTTTTAAAACAACAGTCTTATTACAAGGTCATCCCTCTGTATCGACCGTTGCTTAACTTTAGTAATCATTTCAGAATTAAGGTATAGTTTGCAGCCTAGTAGTACCTGTACCTACTACAGTACCCGATTGTAGATATTGCACATCAATCGTTCGAAAGAGACTATCGGCTAATTTCTAATAACTACTCTAATTACTTATGTGACGCTTTGCTGACTGACAACTACCTAAGTGACGTTTCATCGATTGGCAAACGCTTTGTCGGTCGACAAAATGTCACATAAGTAATTAGGGTAATTGTCGGGTGACAAAACGTCACATAATATTGTGCGACAGAGATAACGCTCTACGAAACCGAAAATAGCCGATTGTCTCATTCCAAAACCGAAATTACTCGATGTGCAATGTTTATCGCCGACAGGTGTAGAATGTGGTTTTGTTTTGTTGAACAGAACCCTCGAATAGAACATAAATTCGATACATAGCTGCCAGGTTTTCAATTGCACTAAACCGATGTAAAGTAGGTACGTTTGCGAATCCGACAGTCGATAAGACTGAAACACATATGTGATAAAAAAGATGTTCTGTTTATGTTTACAAAATTCTGTGAAGCTTAAACAAAGGTTTATGACACTGGAGTATCACAATTTATAGCATAGCATAAGCAGCCTACTGTATGCACACTGATGGGACTCGAGGCCTTCTCTGACAAGAGATGTAGGCTATTCACTACACAGGCGAAATGCGGGTTGGCAGATGACACACTTCTTCGTATGAAATATTTCGAATTAACTTTTCGAGTGTTAAACCTGTTTTGGAGTGTATATTTTAGTCCTCAAATCTATCGATTTCCTCACGGTGTTTTCCTTTATCGTAACGTGAGCACACATAACTATTTTTTTTTTTTTCACATTCACACACGGCTGGTTAGCCCCATACTGAACCATTTCTAGCTCGTATTATGAATGCTAACACAACTGATATACTACATATACATACATACATATTATAAATATAAATACATATTTAACACCCAGACCCACAGCCAACAAATTTAGTTAAGCACAAAGATGTTGACTGGGCCGGGAATCGAACCCGGAACCTTCTGATTAGCAGACCGGCATGGTAACCTTTACGCCAACGAGGTTGTCACTTGAAAAACAAGGCATTGGTGTATGGCCGGAATCTAATCTGAATTTTCTGAAGTTGAAAAACAGTCGTTTTCTCACCAAGCCACTATGCTTTAAGTTTTATTTTTTACAATTTGAAACCATATTTTTTATTACTATTTTTTGTTGTATATAGAGTAAAATGAGTATTTACTCGTAGTTTCAATTATTGTGCAAAGACGAAAAAAATACCTGAATAAATATTAATACATAATTAACGCAAAGCTACATAAAATTTTAAATCTACAAATATCAATAAATAAATAATTAACTTAAAGTAAAATAATATAATGATAAGTAGGTACTCGAATAGTTTTCAACAAAAAATTAGTTTTTTTGTGCTATTGAAACATATCATTATGCATCTATATAAAATGAAAACTAAGCGTATTCAATAAATATAATACCTACAGTGTAAACTCTATATAACGACACTGAAGGGACTGTGCATTTTATAGTGTTATAGAAAGTGATCGTTAAATAGAGAGAATGTAATATTGTATGGAATACACAGTATAAATTCCATGTCGAAATCAATTAAACCAACTTAGTTTAAACCAACTAAAGCAAATTGATTTCGTCGCTTTCGAGAGTTTGTCGTTAAATCGGGTGACATTACATGGAGTTACACTGTATTATATTTTTTGGAGGCTGTTTGAAAAGTTGATGTCAATTAGTGCCCAAAATACTACTAAGGTTCAAGAAAATTAAATCAAAATATTCAACAGACTATCTCTGCCCTCAAGGGTATAAATAGACAGAATGTTAGAATAACATACGAGTACAGATGCTTATATAGGCCTTCTGAACCACTTTATCAAAACATTCACAATGACAAAAGTAAAAGAAACATACAAAAGAAATGAAGAACCGGCGACCTTATCGCTGAAAGCGATCTCTTCCAGGCGACTAGTAACAGAAAACAAAGAAACACGAGACAGACGAGATTGTTATTAAGTGTTTGTTGTACTTTATTTTTAGTATTTGTTGTTATAGCGGCACGGAAAATACATAACTTGTGAAAATTTCAGCTTTCTAGCTATCACGGTTTTTGAGATACAGCTTGTTGACTGACATACAGAAAGCTGCACCGGATCGCGTCCGCTCACAATAAATTAGAGACGAACTCGTTGGCGTAAAGGTTACCATACCGGACTGCCTATCAGAAGGTTCCGGGTTCGATCCCCAGCCCGGCCAATATCTTTGTGCTTAACTAAATTTGTTGGCTGTGGGTCTGGGTGTTAAATATGTATTTATACATAATATGTACCTACGTATGTATATGTAGTATATCAGCTGTGTTAGCAACCATAATACGAGCTAGAAATGGTTCAGTATGGGGCTAACCAGCCATGTGGGAAAAAAAAGGCGTCTTTACCTATGGTGGGCTAAGAGGGCGCTGAGCTCCTTGCGCCCTCTACCTCTAATGCGACACCAAAACTAGAAAGTTGTTTTTTTTTATTCCTATAGCCCCTTCCTTAATAAAAAAAAAAACTTGTTGCTTCCTTACATCATTTAAACTTGCAAAATTTTCGTTCGAATCCGAATTTCCGTTTGAAAATATAACTGTTAGTATTCCATTTTGACCCCTCTCCTACTAGACTTGAGGGCGCCAGGGTACTGGTTGCACAAAGGCGCCACAAGGGCTAGAGACGCCTTTGGACATTACAATCTTCTAGGGCAAAACAAACGCAAACGAGCAAACTCTACGTAGAGGCACAGAATAATAACTAGTACTACGGTAGAGGTAATTGCCAGGATATGCCCTTACACCCTTTACCGGACTGCCTTAAGGCAAAGTTCTGGTTTAAATTTTCAACACCCTCACCTAAACCTTCAAGCAAACTGTACAAGCCTCTACTGCGTTATCTGTACCTTCTATATAATGTATGTGCGTATAAAATGCACGTCGTGATTGCTGTTTTTGTAGTTTTTAGCAAAATACTCGTATCTGTTAATAAAATGTAGTCGGCCTGTATCTTTGATTACGTTTTTTTTTATCGATACCAATAATTATTGGTATCGATTAAAAAAAATATTCAAAGAAAAAATATAGTTTTATTTATCTTGAACAGAATCTACATACGTACTTTAAATTTAGCACTATTTATTTTGTAAATGTGATTAGTTTACTTTTTATTGTGAAAGAACAAAGCTATTACAATATCACAAACAAAACAAAACAAAAATTTTAACGAAAAATAAATTTACCTGATTAAAAAATTATCTACTCTATTATTATTCACAATGAAGATTATAGTTTCAAGTTTATTTTTACTATTATTAATAAGATGAACATTACATAGGTTCATATTAGTTAAATAAGAAGTTAAGAAATCATTAAGTGTATTCAAAATAATTGAATCGCGCCTGTCTTGTTGTGTTTTGTTTTTAATGTTATTTTTTTTATCACATAACTCTCTTTATGTTATATCTCTCTCTCTCTCTCTCTCTCTCTCTCTCTCTCTCTCTCTCTCTCTCTCTCTCTCTCTCTCTCTTTCTCGTTCATGTAAATTTATTTGTATTGAAATGTCATCGTAATTAAAAAATATCTTTAAATTTTAAGAGTCATCAATTGTCAGCGTATAGTCCCATACAAATTTTATCGAAATTCAATATTTTTATACTGGAATCGTTAATGACATGTAAGCAAACTGGGGGAGGCCTACGCTAATGAGGCGATATCCGCATTTCAACATTTGACATAATTTAATAATCACATTGACATTGACACATTATAATTATACTTTTGACATCATTATAACTGACTAACTATTCTTTAAATAATCATAATTTGACTTAACATAATATTAAATATAATAAAATAATGCGCATGTTAAAGAAGTAAGTAATCATCATAATGTAATAATGCAGATGAATAAAGGCTTTTTTACTTTTACTTTTACGTTAATGACATGTTAGTTGATTCTTTTTTGTTTGTCTAAAAGCAAGGAAGATAACATGAGAAACTTTGATGTATAACAACTGTTGGTTGCGATAGATGATATTGGAGCATTGCCCAAATAATCATATGATTTATGTGACTTGGGAAATGCGTGCAGCATTAATAAAAGGATTCCAAAACTAATTCTTACATACTAATCCTTTCAATGAATCAACATTCTTCTACTCGTACTTTGGGCCAATTAAAGTACGCGTGCACTGATTAATAATGGAAAAAATTGGGCTGATACATTCGTTGTGTTTTAGGAAGCCCAATTTTGATGTAGTTGAAGAGTATCGGGTTTGATTGGTGCATGTTTTTAGGTGCAATTGATACAGTAAACTTTTTTCAAGTATTTTATAAGTTTAAAAAAATAATTGTGGCGTGGGTTCTTTAAGATTTTAATTTAGTTCTTATTAAGCTCAGTAAAAATAGCTGATAAGTACATCTTCGCGTAGAAAACGGTCACACTTACTTATTATTAAAAGTTGGAATGAGTCCAACAGTTTCGGTGCTTTCTGTGAGCCACTCCAATGTAACAGATCCAATGCAGGACACAGTCAGCGTGGTGTGTGCGGATCCGAGCATACTCTCATCATCGTCATCATCATCCAGCGACGAGGAAGAATTAACATCCATCCAGCCGGCGGTATCTGCGCGTGAGCAGAGAGCTATAGCGCGCGCGGCGCGGGCTGAGGCGCGGGCGCGGGGTTCGACTTCGACGACCGGCAGTGCACGCGTAGATCTCGGCGGCGGCGGTCCGTGTAACACTCGCCCCTGAAGATGGTGCTCGGAAAGCACCGAAACTGTTGGACTCATTCCAACTTTTAATAATAAGTAAGTGTGACCGTTTTCTACGCGAAAATATTAAGATGCCTTACGTGAACAGTTTACAATGTTTGATAAGTACATCAGTATTTTTTCGACATGCTACATTCGACTTGTCACACGACATTTTATTTTGAACATTAGAACTAGCTCGTTTAATATTATATTAATAATATGCAAATTTTAACTTCAGTTTACCTAGTATTTAAAGCCGTCATCGTTAATTTACAAATTGGGTGTACTAACAGGAAGATGTGTCAAAAAACATGCAAGATGACACATGCCTGTATGTAGGTACCAAAGCGTAGCCAGTGTACAACTTTTGTATGTGCAAACAAATTAATTATTAACAAGAAACGTGAAGCTTTTCGGGCACCAACGAACTCAGTCCGTGATATTTGCATGAAATTATCAGGAAAGCATGCCATTTACATATTCTGGCCTGAAAAGATTCGAGGGGGGGCGAAATTTTTTGGCTACGTTTTTGTTTTTCGTATTTCGGTGCCTAACTAAACAAGATTGGGCCATGATTGTTTTTTTTACAACTTATATGCAGGTTTGCGTTTGACCACAACTTGGCCAGGTGTTAACAATACTAGTTGGTTTGTCATAACATACAAACATTTACTTTCGCCATGCTTACACTATACCATACATTATGTCTTCTCAACGACATCCTGTTTTGAACATTAGAACTAACTCGTTTAATATATGAATGCTATGCAAATTTTATCTCCTGCTTGGTAATTAAAACCTACATCGGATACTACAGAAAAGTACCTCCTGATTGATATAAGTAATCGGTTTTATATAATTGTAAAAATTGGACGATGGTTTTGATTCAGGTTACAAAAATTTAATTGTAGTAACGAGATAAACTCTGGTTTCTATTACTATAAATGTTTCAGCCATTTCGTTGCATATTCAATCAGTAAAACTTAGCCGTTGGAACCGTCTGTCCAGCGCAGTCCTACCTAGATACTGGTCTAAGAGCCGTGGAAGATCGTCCTTCACCGATCTGATAACCAGATGAGACGTATTTTTTATCAAATATTTTTTATAAACAAATATGCCTAAAGTTGCTTGCCTATCGAAAAGTGCTCATGGCTATTTTTAATTAAATAAACTTTTATCGATTTTTTTTCTTCACCTTCATCCTTTTGATAACCAAATGAAATTTATTTCACTGATAGTTTTTAATACACAGAATATGCCTCGGTATGCTTGCCTACTCATGTCAGTGTGTAACTACCTGGCAAGCAGGTGTAAACAGGCAAGTCAGAATAGGTGACTCCACCGATCAGCCCCCTTACTTCGACCATCCACGGTTAAATCGCTGATAAGTCGCTGATAATTCGCTGGGATTAGAGATGTGAAATGCCAATAAATATTATTTGTGTCACTTATTTTTTTTTTATTTGAATAACCTCTTTTTCCGCTTTTTTGTTTTCAGGCTATCTAGACCAAATAAAACTCAGTAATAACAAGCGTTAAATTATTTATAAAGTTTAAACTTTTTACCATGAATAATTTTATTGTTTATTGTGCTTTTATTGTACACTGTTCAACAACTTCTGTGAAAAACAAACCAACCTCTTTCATATATGCTACAAATGTAATTTACTAAAACACCAAACTGGAAGTGGAACATAATTAAAAAGTCTGCAGCTGCTGTCAAAATTTCAAACATATGTCAAATGTGTTTATTATTAATAAATTAGCTGTTACTTTACATACGTAGATTATAAAAAATAATAAAATTAAATTAGGTATTGACTAATATGAAGAATACAAGCAGACAATCAAAATAAAACAGAGAAGGATACAGAGCAAAAAATCAATGATTTTGTTATTGTGATTTATTCATGTATGTACGAAGCCATCTTCGACTACCATAGCATGTGACTGGAATAATTTGTAAATAAATATAATTGTATTACGTACATACTTAAGTCGAATTGAAATTATATAAATTGACGAAAATTGAGTTCAGTTATTTCGCTCCTAATTGAAACCTTTTTATTTCGCCATACAACCTATTAGACAGAGCGTTTTATTGTTTCAAAAAGTAACTAGGTAGGTAGGTACCTATTAGTTATCTAAATATTGGTGAAGCAGCGGCACTAGTAGGTATAGGTAGATAGATAATACTTTATTGGACACAAACTTATAACTATAGATAAAATTAATAATAAGTAAGAACAAAAAAATAGTGTGCCACAATTGGGGTACTCAGTATGTAACATAAAAGGTTTAGAATAGTCTGAGCATAAAAGATGATTATTTATATTCAGTATTCTATTGTGACGCCGCTGCCACGTAACCACCTTTTACTAGTAATCACAATGCTCATTTCACGAAGTTTTCAACGCACTTGCGATCGCTCCAAGATATGCACTCAGACTACAGGAAAAAAGGCTTTATTCCTGTAGTCTGAGGATATGCATTGTCCATCCTCGGGCACATATTTGTCCCTTGCTAAGTAGAGGCAGACCATATTCGCTCTGTAATGGTACAACAGTCCCATAGGTACCTACCAACTAGATCTTCACCTCGTAGGTGACCTTCTACTTGATCTGGTGCCTTCTATCTTTCTAGACTGCAGGAAATAGTAAATGAAATACAAAAATAGAAAATGTTTTTATTTATCACTTCCAAAATATATCCAATACATATTGCCAAAGACAAATTAATATTACTAACAATGGTTTTAGGCTAAGATTACAAGCCTAACAGGTATATTGTTGTAACAAGCTACTAATAGAATATATCTATATTATTTAAATGACACAATTTTTTACAAATTATTTAATACTCAACAATATTAGGTAGGTATATGTTGTAATCCAATAAACAAATTGATATTGGTGCAATTAGAAAGAGAGCAAGAAATTTTTTTTATTGTGCATAGACTTCTGAGTTTGACATACAAAATGACTTGTGTATTGTGTATGTGCACTAAAGGAGCAGGTTCAGCATGTGCTGAAAGTACACTTGGTACTCCAGCGCTGGTTTTCAACCTGCTCCTTTACACACATTAATTAGTCACATAAATATAGGTAGTTACACTATTATATAAGCACATGGTAATAACTTCAAAACTAAGAAAAATCAGTAGAGACCATCTTATAAGTTCTGAATAAAGATAAATAAAATATTTCAACATCATATTATAATGTAAAATAAGGCATGAGATTTTACAAAAGATTTACACATTTAAACTAATTTTATTTATAATATACATATTTTCTTTAGTTCTATTATATTAGTACAGAAACCACATGGTTAATCAATACAGCAGTAGAAATAACTAATCAACAGTTTTAATAATAAAATGATAACAATTTTATTATTAAAGCAAATAACGGCACGGATAACATACATTTGTCATTGCTATCCTGCAGTGAGTGCAAGCGCACAGCTTACACCCGCCATTCAATCCTTAATAATTATAAATTATTCTATATTAAATGTCAGGTATCTATAGACAAACATAAATTAAAATATGTTAAATAGCTACGTTAATCGGTTGGTAATAAGTATAAAATAAAAACTAGGCTTAATTTCTTGTGTAGGCATCTAGGTCCTAAACATTATAATTAAAGTGTTAATTTATAAGCACAATGAGTTAGTATGTATGTCTAAAAATTTATATTAATTAAAAACATGAAGAATATCATTGTCCTGTTTTACACAAAACTTTTCCACCTTAATTTTTTCTTAATAATATTTTGCCATGTTGTGTCCATGTATATTTCCAATTAAGTCTTCCAATCTTTTCCTATTTGGCCTTATAAAAAGTTGTTTGTTGTATTTGGTCAGCCTTTCATTAAAATAGACCCGTGGCTTAGCCACTGTATCGGGTGGGAGGCCCAGGTCGCCGGCGCCGAGCGGGTGCACCCGCGCGGCTGCCAATAGCCTCACATTTCAATTGATCGAGACTCGCCAGGACAGCATCACTACACGCATTTCTTACAGATTCTTCAATATCGCTCAATCTTTTTTCTAATTCATTGGCTTGATCGCCTAAGAAATTTACATTGTAGACACAAGTTTCAAGCTCTGGTTGCATTGAATTTTGATTAGATCGAAGTTTATCAAATTCCATGCGGAATTCAGCTATCTCTGCACTAAATTTTTGCATACAGGTTCGAAATGATCTCATCACATTGATAAGTTGGTGTACCGTTGAAACTGACAAAACCGAGGTGGCAGATGGTAACTGAAGTGAAGACCCACAGGAAGTGCCAGGTATTGGTTCGGGATCAATGTATGTCGGAGATTTATCATTTGTTTCAATATTTTTCGCTACGCACTTCTCGCATCTTCACAGGCTTGTTATCGTGTTCTTGACCTTGAGGCAATGTTTATGATAAACACATTCACAATCGTTGCACTTTACGAGTCCCGTTGAAGACACAAACTTGCCACAAGCACAACATTTCACCATAGTTACTTTTTAAAATAACACTGCCAATGAAATGTTATAGGTATCTATAATTATGACGTATTTGTATATTAGTTGTAACTTGAGCTTCAAGTGTTGAAAACCACAACAAGGCCAACTTTATTGTCGAAAAAAACACTTCCATGTAAGAATAATTGCGTTTTAAACAAATTAAGAGCAATTTCTTAGTATGAATTGCGGATTATCGAATGATATCGAATTCAAATACGAAACAAAACAAACAGTTATAGGTAAATGCACGATTGACATTCCATGAGTTTGGTACAGGGTTGCCAGATGACAATAATTTTTACTGTTACCAAGGTTGCTAAAATATCTTGTAATTTCAACGGATAATCTCGTAAATGCATACATTTCAAGAAACTCTAATAAAATCAATGCTATTTATTTACTGTACTAAGTAACTTGTGTAGTCATATTCTTTGCTTGGGGTTGTTCAATTGAAAGAAAACAATTAAAATTCAAATTATATATAATTTTTATTAATTGTATTCGATATCAGGGATGTTAGTAAAATAATCTTTATTTTTAGAGTATATCATTTCAGCTGTTATTCTGACGTACATTTCTATTGATGGTTCGAAATGTACACAATTGCCTATGCGATTTGGGCCTTAAGCGCTTTCGGAAGCTAATAATGTACCATTTACTGTATCTGTGATAAAGGTATGCGAAAGAAGTCATCATTGTTAAAATCTCATAAAAAAAGTGTAGAGATTTTTGTTACTCTTGAATCTCGTACTGACCCTCTAAATTTTGTAATGGTACGAGATTTCTCGTACTTCTGGTAACTCTGATTTGACACAATATTATTTTTTAGAGTTGAGAAAATCTTAATAAATTATTTATTAAATCCAAAAAGGTTGCACACACTGAATGCTCAATAACTTATAAAATTTATTATAAATCTGGAACGTACGACTCACTCGCCTCCAATTCAACCACCAACTCGCTCCAATTTAGCTACCAAGTCGCTCCAATACGCCAACACCAAATCCCTTTGTTGTCACCATAGAATGTTGGTGCATATTGGAGCGACTTGGTCGGCGTGTTAGTTCGCTTGTTAGGTCGAAGTAAGGGGGCTGATAACTTATCGAAAGCTATCTCAAATTTTAGATTATTTTATTTCATAATCAGAAATATATACTTGCTTGCGAAAAATCGTACTTAAAGTACTATTGCCAGCCTAAAAACTTTTAGAATTTTAACCACTTGATAGGTGCGACAGAGGAAGTAGAGGGGCCGAGGTCCGTGTGATAGAACAGGACACAACATAGCAGCTGCTCGCTACCTCACCGTACGAGTGCGCATGCTCGTGCACGTGTGAGTGACGGAGACAGCATTTATTTACACTTGTCAGTAATTTTGAACTCCAATTTATTACCTATAACTAATTTCGATCACAATTTTGATATTATTTCACACCATACATACTTACAGCTATGCAATAATAAAAAATAAATAATTTTATATATTATTATATTAATATGTTAATAAATAAAAAAAAAATCAACGAAACTTTTTATCATTTTAAAGTTAAATTGTAAAATTAAAAAATTAAAAAAATAATCTTCATTAATTAAAATTAAATAATGAATAATTTATTTATTATTTAAAATTAAATAAATGTGGTAAAGCGGGAAAGAATAAGAGTTACTTTTCAAATTTTAGAATAAAAAATAATAATTAACACATATATGTTAGAGGAATGTTTTATTTTAATTTATTCGATTAGTAGTTCCATCCTATCGAATGGCAGCACTGTGAACGCAAGAGTTTGTTATCTGTGCTGATTGAAGGAACGATTGTGAATGTACGAATGAAGTTGTTCCTATTTGTCAGTAGTGCGTTCACTCGCGGTTTGACTTGAATGTGCTTCAGTCTGCCACGATACAGCGCCTGCGCCACATGTGCGCACTGACAAACAATTCAATTATAATGGCGGACGCCGACGACGACCACGCTGATTATAATCTAATTGAATCCGCGACAGCAGCGGTGGGATCGATACAACGCGTCTCCAGCGTACTCTACCGACCTACGGCTACCACCTGCGAGGCATATTTCAACGATCCAACGTCTGATCCGGCACAAGAAAATTTTCGATCTAATCGAGGATCTGATTGATTCGAAATCAATCGCGAAGAACAAACCACGCACCACGGTAACGAAAATAACATGCCTCCTATGGAAAGCAACCTACCCAATCTTCCTACGGCTGTGGGGGCATCGTTTTTTTCGTGGCATGTTGGAAAGTTTTCGTGTTAATGAAACCAGAAGTACGACACCGAAGGTGGTTATGAAGAAAATGAAACCTTTTGATCCTGATAATTATGAATTCAAGGTATCTCAGTTGTGTGAAGAAATTGATCACGATAAAACGCAAAACGAGTGGACCGACTATGAAACGCGGAACGCCGCGCTTACGCATCTACACAGGCGTGCTCGCAAATGGACATCGAAGTCTTATCCTCTGTGTGTGGGAACTATGTGTGTAACTCTGTGTGTACGAAGCTAAGGAAAGACTCTCGCGTTAGTTTGCTGCTAGGAAGAGATTCTACAATCTGTTCCGGGATACGGTGCAGTACACGAGTGACAAGGCGGTGACTTACGTGGAGTATTCCACGAACAAACTGGTGATGATCGACCGGCTGGAATCGGGCTAGAGTGTGGCGAATAAGATAGAGGTTGTCATCTCAGGTATCGTCGATGACCAGGTACGTTTCGATTTGTTATAAGAAAAGATACGCCTACGGATTTTATGGCTTTGGACAGACACCTTGGTACTTTATGTAACGTAAAAATCTTAAACTGTGCAAGCACTTTGCATTAAGTGAACAGAAAAGGCGTAGAGTAGATTCTACCGATCGTAGTAACATTTTGTGTCATAATTGTGGTAAAGTCTGACATTACATGCGTAATTGTAAATCTAAGGCCCAGGCGCATACCTCTACTAGCGAAGATGCTTCCTGGTCAGTGACTATAGAGAAAAATGTTCAATGTAGCTTTTATTATAAAATAGGCCATACAGAGCAAGTCTGTTTCACCAAACCATGAGACGTTTAAAACAAACAAGCGACAAAGTCTGTTAATGGTGACAATTCGCACTAAACTAAAATTGCTCGCACTTAATTTTGTGGTTTGGTGCAAAACTAGTCAAAGGATATTTATTCGGTGTTTTCTTCAAACTAAATTTGAATTGATTTTGGTCGTGAGATATATTGAGCCAAATTAAGTGGAGCCTACGCCGTCTAGTGCTGAATAGCAATGTTAGATCAAGGTGTCGCCAATAGATGGCGCAAAATATTATTCTTTTTGTCTTATTTTATCTATGACCTCTCCTAACTAATTGCCGTGTTGATAAAGGGGTAACAGTTGTGTTTTTATTTTTCGATGTTTGGTTTTATGACGTGCATTTGAAATAGTGTCGTTATCCCCCAAAGGGAAACAAACGAGCGAAACGAATATTTAGGTTTCAGACTTGGCTTGAACTCACTTGTGTGTGAGATGGCGTCTATGTGTGTTTTATGTGTGTACACAGAATGCGCAATTTATGCGTAGTATAATGCAAAATATTATTGTAACTTTGGGTGAAATATTTTGGCAACACTAATTATTTCGAACAATCCATCAAAATTCAATGGTTTTATTTTGCTTTGATAAAACTTTTGTTTGAAAAATGAAAAAAAAAAGCGGAGAAATTATAAAAAGCGAGCTTTACATGTTTTGGGATACCTTCTTGAGATGTGCTTCCTACATTGGGAACTTCCGTTAACTGTTGAGCTCCTGACTTTGGAACTTGAAACAGCTTTTTGAACTTTTGCTCTTTTATCTGAAATGGATCTGGTGCCTTCCTGGTGTTTCTTAAACGGAGTCTCTTTGATGATGTCTAAAATTAAAAAAAAAAAGGATTCGGATTTTACCGCTGCATTGGGGGCTGAACCACGCATGCAGGCCCAAACTTGTTTTGTGGAGAAGAAACGGAATTTTGATTCTTCACATACCCTTCCAATGAATCGACGGCTGCTACAACAAATTATTTCATATTTCTTGATTATTTACGAAAATCGATGATATAATCCATTACAAAATCATGTAAACTTCTTGAACTAATTTTAATCGCGATGTTTTGGTGACGACTAATTTGACAGTTGGATTTTGGACAGAAAACACTCTAAAATTTGGGCCGCTGAATGCGCTTTAACCGGATTGAATAAATAAAATCGATTTAGTTGACTCGACTTAAAAAATAGTTTTATCGTGTATCCACCCGAATACCAAAGCCTAGTTTGACAGGACTAAACTTATTTTAGTGAAAACTAAACTAAAATGTGTGTCGCCGAGCCACCACCAATGTGTGCTCACAATGCGAAGCCCCGCTTATTTAAATAAACTTTGACGAGTTTAAGTTACAAGCTCTTTTGCCGGCACTGATTGTTCTTTAATTTTCAAGCATGTTGTTGATGAGATTAATAGCGCAGCACTCTGAGTTTACGCGTCTTGTGGGTATCGGCTCGGCCCCCGCTTATTTTTTCGCGGCCAATACGAGTCAAAGACTTGCACATAAAAACCACCTTAGTTATAGTAGATTCTCACGTTTTGCTTTATGACGCCCTCATAGGACGTGACGTTTAAAAGTTTATGCTTTATTAAGTACCGTAAGTTTTGCTACGAGTATATCGTAGCAAAACTTTATACTGAGCTGACAGGCCGTAATGACGTTACTCGATTGCGGTCCATTATTGAAAGCTACGGAGATAAATTTGCTAAAGGAAATTCTTAATCGGTGTTCAAGACTGACGAAGTGGAAATAAAACTTAAAAGTTCTAACAAAATCTAATACGGTTTTAACCGTATAATACGGTTAGTGACAATTATCCTTTGCGGTTGATATCAGAACAGTTAGATACGCTAGGACAGCCCACTGTTTTTACTACACTAGATATGGCGTCCGGGTTTTATTTATTCCTTATATCTGAGAAATCAGAATCGATAAAAAGAAACTGCATTTTCTACACCGGATGGTGCATATGGTTCGTAAAAATGCCATTTGGGCTTTGTGGTGAGGCTGCAGCGGTTTATCTAAGGGCCAATAAGCAGGTTGAAAGGTTTATATCAGTTCTCACGAATTGTTTAACGTTCGCAGAAAACCACGAGCGTAATTCGTGTAATTCTGTCCTGGGTGGGAACTAATTGGCTGTTAATTGTACAGTATCGCAAAGAACTGGAAAGTGTCCGTCATAGCAGTTTGGGTTGTAATAAAAGCCCACCCCGTATGTTTTCACGAGTACGAGAAACTTGATCTCCTTGATGTTAGAGCGCAGGCTAAGGTCAGGATGTACGAGCGAGCTCGACATGACAAAATTCGATATGACTAGGGCAAGGCAAAAATGCGTCCGTTCGTTGTCGGTGATATTGTATTGGTTGAAAAGAACCCGAGAGTAAACACTAAATCAGGCGAAAAGTTCTCGAATCCGTGTAAGATTGTCGAGGTTTGTGACAATGAAAGGTATAATGTGGGGTCTATATCCGGAGGACGTGTTCAGTATGTTCGTCACGAAAAATTACGTAGATACCTTTCAGGTTTACTAGATTTATCTTCTGAATTAGACAAAAGTCCTGGTGACGGAACTGAAGATGCAGAGTTCTGCCATCAGACCTTGCCTTGAATTGTAATTAGCGTCTTTAATTAACGCGCTTCGTGTAACACTATTGTAGTACACCAGAAGCTACACGCTTCGTAGACCACTGTTGTAGTAGACTGTAATCTATGCGCTTCGTGTAACGCTATTATAGTGCATTGGAGGCTAAGTGCTTCATACATTTCAGTTGTAGTGCGTTAGAAGTTTCGCGCTTCATGTGGCTCCGTTGCCGTAAATTGGAACTCCGTGTTTCGTATAATTCGTATTGTTATGTTTCTAACGTAACGCCATGCGCTTCGCGTACATTTGTCGTTGAAAGCTGTCACGCTTTACGAGTTTTTACGATTGCTGTAAGCTATTACGCTTAGCTGGAGTTTCGGATTGAAAGCTTTGTCGCTTTGTCCGCAAGTGTCGTTGAAAGCTACCACGTTTTACGAGTTTAAACGATTGCTGTAAGCTGTTACGCTTAGCTGGAGTTTTGGATTGAAAGCTTTGTTCGCTTTGTCCGCAAGTGTCGTTGAAAGCTACCACGCTTTACGAGTTTGAACGGTTGCTGTAAGCTGTTACGCTTAGCTGGAGTTTCGGATGGAAAGCTTTGTTGCTTTGTCCAAAAGTACGGATTGAAAGCTTTGTCGCGTTGTCCAAGGGTATCGTTGAAAACTACCACGCTTTATGAGTTTATACGGTTGCTCGTACTGAATTCTTGTTGCCGAAAGTTCACGATGCATTGCGCCAAGTTGAGTAGAAGACTCGTGTGTTACGTTGAAAGCTCTACGCTTTGCGTTTGTCATTTAAATAACAAAACCTCTTTGAAATTAGTTGCGGCTGAAAGCTTCGGACGGAGTTAACGCTTTGCCGGTGTTGTTGATTGCTTCCTGTTAAGTTGCTTATAATTGTAAAACAACGCGAGAACGCGTTGAGTGGCAGAATGGCCGTGTTAGAGGAATGTTTTATTTTAATTTATTCGATTAGTAGTTCCATCCTATCGAATGGCAGCACTGTGAACGCAAGAGTTTGTTATCTGTGCTGATTGAAGGAACGATTGTGAATGTACGAATGAAGTTGTTCCTATTTGTCAGTAGTGCGTTCACTCGCGGTTTGACTTGAATGTGCTTCAGTCTGCCACGATACAGCGCCTGCGCCACATGTGCGCACTGACAAACAATTCAATTATAATGGCGGACGCCGACGACGACCACGCTGATTATAATCTAATTGAATCCGCGACATATATGTTGTTAAAACCATTTATTACGAAATATAAAAAATACATTAAAAAATTAAATTCAAACATTTATTGTTATTTTTATTATTCATTATCAGAATCATCGGAAGTTGAATACTGATTATCAGATTCTAATTCTTCTTTATCTCCATTATCCATAACTTGTGCGATATCATCAATTTTCAAGGGTGTTTGGTCCCCAACAAATCCAATTGGTATAAAATGATCATCTTCTAAGAGCCAACCACAGTTTTCAGGGCGCAATTTTAAACAATCTTGATCAGTGGCATGAAGCTACATAGAATTGACATAAATCGTTCGTAAAATTTTTAGGGTTAAAGAAGACCAGCATGGTGGCAAATTATTAGAGTCATAGCTTTTTACTTTTTTCAAAAAGTGCTCATTATCTTCTTTTGCGGAATAACTTTTCATAAAAATGCGATACCTGGCGTTATTTACACTCGTGCAATTTTTTATACCATACATATGAGAGGTAAACTCCTGCACAGCCTGCATTTTTTCATTTATGAAAATATCCGCTTCATCTAGTAACGACGCAAATATGATTTGGTATAATTCATTTTTGGAGAACAGTTTTAATTGCCCAACTTTTCCTTTTTGATAAAATGCCGCTGTGTAATCACAGCCAGTATACGCATGGAAAGCTGGTAGGCGTTGTTCCTAATTTTTTGGCCAATTCTGTGCAATTAATGCAATCGAGGTCTTTAGATTTTTTTTTTATTTGTTGAATTTACTATCCAAACTGATATGTTCCAAATAATGTATGTTTCCAAGCAAAATAATTATGACGTCGGTATCGGAAGATTTAATTAAAATCTTTGACCCCGGTGTTACTTTGGATGCACTCGGATATATTCTACGGTGAGGTAGCGAACAGCTGCTATGTTGTGCCTGTTCTATCACACGGACCTCGGCCGCTCTACTTTCTCTGTCGCACCTATCAAGTGGTTAAAATTCTAAAAGTTTTTAGGCTGGCAATAGTACTTTAAGTACGATTTTTCGCAGGCAAGTATATATTTCTGATTATGAAATAAAATAATCTAAAATTTGAGATAACTTTCGATAAGTTATCAGATCGGTCGAGTCACCTATTTTGACTTGCCTGTTTACACTTGCTTGCCAGGTAGTTACACACTGAAATGAGTAGGCAAGCATACCGAGGCATATTCTGTGTATTAAAAACTATCAGTGAAATAAATTTCATTTGGTTATCAAAAGGATGAAGGTGATGAAAAAAAATCGATAAAAGTTTATTTAATTAAAAATAGCCATGAGCACTTTTCGATAGGCAAGCAATTTTAGGCATATTTGTTTATAAAAAATATTTGATAAAAAATACGTCTCATCTGGTTATCAGATCGGTGAAGGACGATCTTCCACGGTTCTTCTACTATACGTAGATAAAAGGGAAGTTAAGCTGTCAGCGCAACGTTAGTCGGTAAAGTCGACTACTTTTGCGTCTATGTCGGCAATTTCTTCTTTTTTCGGCAAAAAACGGTACTTACTGTTTTTTGCCGATAATTACTTCTACCGCCTTACGTTCAGAAAGTCGTGAGTTCGATCCCCGCCAATGACCTTGAGCTTTCGATGAAGGAAAACATCGTGAGGAAACCATATAATGATGGTAGGGGATAATAATAAGTATAATGATGGTATATGATGGTAGGGGAATTCCTACGGCCCCGCGATACAGGCTCCTGGTAGTCTTATAGCAGAGCGTAGTGCTCCCTACTGCGTACCAGTTAATCGGTTACGGTATTATGTAGACGTAAGAACTTTACGTGCGCTTTTTTGTTTTTACAAAATAAATTTATCTTTATATTTATTAAATTGGGTAGTCAGCTAGTCGGCCAAAGTCGTAGACGGCACAACACGCGCTAAATCTCCGCAGCGAGTCCAGGTTTGTAATTATAATTAGGTTACTGGCGCAGGCAGCTAGATTAAATCAAGTTTTCATTGTATAAGCTTCTTGTACCTGAGTAGCTATGTAGTAGTATGTATATCGACCGTTTGGTATTTTTCATAGTTTCATTCATCTAAAGCTAACGGGTGTAAAAACAGCGTTATAGTCTGGAAGATCGACTCCAGCCTGTCCGGTCTGCAACGTAGGTACTGACAACTGGTTGGCTATTGCCACCTGAAATTCTTTTTCTTTACTTATTTGTAAAGATCATGTGTTTGCAATAAAAAAATATTATTAATAAAAAAAATTGCGACTACTCTGGTTTTATAAAAGTTTTGTTATAAAAGAGTAGCGCGGGAACTTAATTAAGGGGAAAAAAATATCAACTGCAAAACTGCAGACCTTGCGATCATCATTTTTACAAAGCTGGAGCAGAGTACTATTAAATGTGTATATAGGTACATACTTGCCCAGTATTACCAGCCAACCCGTATTTGGCCAATTGTTACTATTGTACATAAAAGGTGAAAATGGGTCCCTATTACTAGTCTCCTCTGTCAGTCGGTCACCAGGCTGTATCTCAGAAACCGTGATAACTAGAAAGCTGAAATTTTCAGACTTACCTAAGCACTTAATTTACTTAAAATGTTAGTTGTTACACATTAACCTAATTTTCGTCGTATTAGCATTCTTGACTACCTAATTATGAGAACCATTTGGCAATATGTGAGAATAAGCAAAATTACCGATTTCTTCTCTAGAACAGTGGCATCGGTCAAGCATAGGTAAGGAGTTTATTCGTTAGGCCTAAATTCTTCCTTGTATGGTGTGTCCACACGCGCTAAATCTCCGCAGCGAGTCCAGGTTTGTAATTATAATTAGGTTACTGGCGCAGGCAGCTAGATTAAATCAAGTTTTCATTGTATAAGCTTCTTGTACCTGAGTAGCTATGTAGTAGTATGTATATCGACCGTTTGGTATTTTTCATAGTTTCATTCATCTAAAGCTAACGGGTGTAAAAACAGCGTTATAGTCTGGAAGATCGACTCCAGCCTGTCCGGTCTGCAACGTAGGTACTGACAACTGGTTGGCTATTGCCACCTGAAATTCTTTTTCTTTACTTATTTGTAAAGATCATGTGTTTGCAATAAAAAAATATTATTAATAAAAAAAATTGCGACTACTCTGGTTTTATAAAAGTTTTGTTATAAAAGAGTAGCGCGGGAACTTAATTAAGGGGAAAAAAATATCAACTGCAAAACTGCAGACCTTGCGATCATCATTTTTACAAAGCTGGAGCAGAGTACTATTAAATGTGTATATAGGTACATACTTGCCCAGTATTACCAGCCAACCCGTATTTGGCCAATTGTTACTATTGTACATAAAAGGTGAAAATGGGTCCCTATTACTAGTCTCCTCTGTCAGTCGGTCACCAGGCTGTATCTCAGAAACCGTGATAACTAGAAAGCTGAAATTTTCAGACTTACCTAAGCACTTAATTTACTTAAAATGTTAGTTGTTACACATTAACCTAATTTTCGTCGTATTAGCATTCTTGACTACCTAATTATGAGAACCATTTGGCAATATGTGAGAATAAGCAAAATTACCGATTTCTTCTCTAGAACAGTGGCATCGGTCAAGCATAGGTAAGGAGTTTATTCGTTAGGCCTAAATTCTTCCTTGTATGGTGTGTCCACATAGAATTTTCACATGTAAACCATTCCTCAACCTATATCTATTAATACCTACATATCTTTCACATTACGTATCACTCGACAATAAACTTCCATACAAATATGACAAAAGGCGTCCCCTAGCGGATACGAGTGACATGTGAAGGGTCGCAGGTTGTTCGGGGTGACTATTCAACGTTATCGCTTACCCTGAACAAATAAGGCTTCAAGAAGTGTCGTACGGGGAAACTTAAAGAAAAGGGTGTCATTTTGACACCTACTTGAATAAACCATGAATGTAGTACTTACGTACCTACACACCATCTCCCAAGTTTTGTATTTAGGACACTGCATGGCAATAGTCGCCACTGATAATAAATATCAGGACACATTTCACACACGGCTGGTTAGCCCCATACTGAATCATTTCTAGTTCGTGTTATGGTTGCTAACACAACTGATATACTACATATTATACATACATATTATAAATAAATACATATTTAACACCCAGACCCACAGCCAACAAATGATTTTGACCGGGCTGGGAATCGAACCCGGAACCTTTTTTAGCAGTCCGGCATGGTAACATTTACGCCAACGAGGTCGTCAAATTGATAGGACACTGCATGGCAATCAATAGTCGCCACTGACATCATTAAGACAATAGATACAATTATTATGCTGAGTGACACGACACTTGTCTAGAATCTTATTATTATTTACTGACTGACTTAATCTGACGAGCCATGTTTTTCTGTCACATGGGCGTTAGCATAAAAATATTTAATAAAAGAAAGCAAGAAATATTTATTTATAATACAATAGGAAATACATATTGATCATAGAAATATGCATATTATTTTCGTGCCACAAGCTGGCTGGCTTATATTCATAAAGGTAAGTATAAATTTGCGATCCAAAAAATTTGTTCCCTTCAAAAATGTTTCATATCTCTTATATACCAGACTTAACAATATGACAAAAACTGAGTCATAAGATTTTTTAAACCAGTTTTATCCTTAATTCATAAGTCTGACTGGTAGCAAAATAAATATGTATAAATAATTATTCTTAGAGTAGACGGTCTTAAAGCTATTTTTTCGATGTTCTACCGTTTATGATTCATAACGAAAAAGTATAAATTCAAGGTTTTGCCCTTGTAATTGCCTTAAGCCTACCAACGTTGTTCTACAAATCTATGGCCTTATTATACCTTCCTATATACCTAAACGTTTCACCTAGCAAGTACCTAAGCCAATCACGACTCAAAAGCCTGATTATAAGTATAGATACTTTTGTTTTGTGTAATCCGTGCTCATACCCAAGACGCAATAAATATATTTTATCTTTTTACCTACCTTCCTACGTTACGTCTTGGTCTAGGTCGATCGACTGCAAATAGATGACCTATCTCCGCATTTCAGCCAGACGTAGCGCAGGAAATCACTGAGCTATTGTGGAAAATCGGATGTCCGGAATAAAATCTTCGGTTAGGTTAGAATATAAAACTGCTCCATGGTATTTTAGGTTTATTAGAGGAGTTCCTTTAACTTAAAATATTCATTTTTAGTACATAAATTCCAAAACCGAAAGGTCTATATTAAACTTCTACTCAAAAACTGAATAGTAGCGCCTGTAGCTCGACTAGCTAAGGTAGTCTGACGCGATCATCGAAACTACGCAATAGTGAAATGCGGAGGCATAGGAATAGGGGCCCGTTTTTACCTTTTAGGTACAGAACCCCAAAAAGGTTAAGTACTGAAAATGATAGAAGTAACAAAATCGAGTAAGTACAAATAACAGGTTCTTTATTACCGAAAACAACGAGATTCAGTCAAAAAAACGATAAAAGTGTGGATTAAAAAAAAATATAGGAACATTAATATTAGTAAAATACTAATGTAGGAAGTAGAATGATTATTCCTGAACGTAGAAATCATTGTTAGTATTCAAACAGTACTAACCATACTTACCTACTTAATTTAAAGCTTAAAACCAACAAAAGACTATGCAACACAATGTTTAGTTTCTGGAACAACGTATGTACACATACAATATTGCCTAACAAAATACATATGGAAAAATATGTTAAAATCTACCCATTGATAGATACATGATTTATATCTATATGTTTATTAATGAATGGTTTAACAAAACAATTTAACAATAGCTTGAAAATCACAGACTCAACGGCATAAGCATAATATCTTCAAATGTTATTATTATATGTTTTAAAAATCTATTTTAACTTGGCTCAACAATCACAGCATAGTGTTTTGTATCACACAATTGACATTCATTTATACACTTCTCAAGCCAATTCTTATTTACATGCCTTGTATGATCTGTTACTTTTTTCCTTAACTTCTGCATACGTTTAAAGCTTATGGTTTCGTCATTATGAACAACATAATCAACGTCCATAGATTTTATTGATTTAACCACAGTGCCACCATATGCTATCCAGTGCCTTTCAAAATGTGATCGATCATCTTCAGAAAAACTGATGAAATCTGGGTAAAATCCTAGTTTTTTGTCAATGAAAACATCTGGCAATGGATTTTCAGGACCTGATTCAGATTCCATATCGGATACATCATCGAATTTTTCTTTTTTAGTAAATGTCTCTTTTTTATTCATTTTATTGTTTTTAGGGGAATTTTCTTGTCTTTCTTTTGTTTTCCTATCTTTGCTTGGTGTTTCTTCAGAGTCACTGATACTATTTTTCTCGCGTTTTGTAGTTTTATCTTCCTCATACTTTCGTTTCTTTTCTTTTTTTCTAGGCGTTACATCTGCGTCAGCATTTGCTGATTTTGTATTTTCGTCTATTCTTTTCTGCTTTTTACTAACTTTACCTTCGTCAGTTTCTGTCCTTTTTCTTTTTTTATTATCTTGCGTGTCTTCGTCTTTGATTTTTATTTTCTTATCGTTGATATCAGTTTCGTTTTCTGGTTCAGTGTCCGAGTCATAAGTAAAATTCTTACTTTTATCTGAAGAAAAGGACGCATTTGAACTAGATGCAACTGGGCTGTTACTTAGCGAATCTTTTTTGCCCAAATATCTATCAAGTGTATTGCCTTTACGTGGACTAGAATTACTTTTAGTCTTCTTCGTCGTAAGTTCATCTTCAGCAGCGGTCGCTGCTAGTTTGGTTAGAAGTGAAACATCGGTTTTCTCTTTAGAAGTTTTGTATAGGTGTTTTAGTTCTTCCAGATTTGTGGCGGTCTCCCAATTTTTATCATTTCTTATTCTGGTGACTCTAGGAAACCGGACCGATATACCATTGGCTGTATGCAGGTTGGCTTTTGTTAACTCGGTACCTGCAATTTTGGATAAAAATGCGATTAATATTCTTTACAGAGAAGTTCTAACTAACATTCAGCAAACCTAATAATAAAACTAAAGATAAAAAATAAAGCAATTTCAAGTATTTTTATTATTACACTACAATTACCGCTTTGCTAAACTATGTCAAAAGCTTTTAGGTGACTCGAATTTCTTGAATCCAGAACTTGGCATAGGAAGCAGAAGACTACTTTTGTTCTTTATTTACTTGTTTGTCTTATCACTCAACTTTTAAATAAACTTATGTAGCGTACTGGACTGTCCTCTTTTACAGGAACAGTCTAGGAAAGTTCTACACTTTTACCACTTATTCAACCACCAAGAAGTGCTTCCTTGAAAGGAAATGACTGGGCATATATATCTTAAGGGTGTCAAGCACAGTTCAATGGGGCACTGGGTTTTTTATATTGCAATGCAAGTCTTGGAGTGCCACTGTAATTGAAATGTGTTAGCATGATACTTACCAGAAAAGGCCCTGATCCCCGATAACTATACCGGTTTCTTCTGGGCTAGCACGCTCCACCTTAGATCGCAATATCGCTTACTATCAAGTGAATTGCGATCAAGCGCAAGCCCATTAAGATAAAAAAAAAATGGCTAAACTGCATATATCAGCCCGCCGCTACTTCTACTACTACCAGCATAGTAAGAGGCTTGTATTGCACTTACCAGTGATTTCCCATACAGGTTGTTTTTTAGGATCAGCTGCCACAAAGTCGGGCACCATTCCTTTGTTACAGTCCAACCATGAAGGCACTTTGTTGTAGTCCTGAGAAATCTTCACCATAAGTGGTGATAGTTCTTTTTGTAATCTTTCCAAGGTACTGTCATCATGTCCTGTGTGAACTTTGGTGACCGTAAGCCATTTGTTGCGAGATTTGTCCAAACAACCCATTAGGAATACAGACATCATTCCACCTTTTTTCCCGGTACCTGGAAATTACATAATAGAGTATAATTATTGAAATGTAAAATTATTTATGTTCCATTCTTACGAATATTATAAGTGCTAATATTAAAAGTTTGCGAGAATGTATGAATTTTAGTTACACTTTCACTCCTTGAAGACTGAACCAAACCGAATTGAACAGTGCTTGTAAAAATATTATTGACTAAGTGAGCAAAGCATGCTAAAGTTTTTCTTTGCACCCAACCACTTTAAGACTAAAGTAAACTTTAGTATCAAAAAAAGAAATCTGAATTGATTCATCCATTCAGGAGCTATGATGGTACAGAAACACGCACACACAGACAATGTCAAACTTATTTTTAAAAACCCTAACATTTTTGCATTGGACATTAAATTATTGTATTTTTATTATACATTTATAGTACATACCAAACCATGCTCCGAGCACTACTAAGTCAGCAGTATCAGCCATAGCTCCGTCAAAAAGGTAGTCCTTCTTTACCTTTAACCAATGCCTCTTGCCTGGTTCATACTTTGATTCCAGATCTTTTAGCACTAGGCCTTCTAACCCAAGTTGGAGGACCTGGAATTTATAAAGTGAATATGTTAGGTAAGGTTTTTTACCTTTACATTTTATGAATGGTAAAAAGTAAAACATATTTTTCTTAAGCCTCATCTCCTGTTTTTGTATTTTACAACATGAAACATACATAATTATAACAAAATATGGCTGTGGTTTTTGTAATGATGTAACAGGTTTGTGAATGATTATTTGCCATATCAATATTTTGTTAGATGATTGATGTTAAAAATTCGAGTTGCAGAAACCATAGCACCTTTATAATTAAAAATACTGGTTAAATTTTCAACTCACCTTAGCAATCATTTTAGCCAAATCAGCTGGCTTTTCAATCAACTGCTGTTCAGAGAACATGATATGATTGGTTACTTCTACCATATTGTCATGAAGAATCTGTCTCCTCTTCCTAATAGGCATATCTATCAACACCTTCCCATTATAGAACAGGCAGTCAAAAATATAGAGACACACTTGAGCATCTTTAAATTCCGATTGTTTATGTATACCTAAAGTACCAAACGGTAGTGGTTTACCAGTATTCACATCAACCATTAAAACCTCAGCATCCAGTATCAAATCAGTGCCCTTTGGAAATGCTTTGGGTAAATAATCCTTAAAATGGTTGACCTTATGTGGCATCACAGGCTTCAATGCTCGAGAGAAATATTTAAACTCATTTCCTTTTTTATGTACTTGGACTCGTTCACCGTCATATTTGATTTCAGAGAACATGCCATTTGGGCATTTTTTCATGGCCATTTCAACTGATTTGCATGCTTCAGCCAACATGGGCAATACTGGAGTCATGAGTGATAGTTTTGCATGGACACTGTCGTGTGCTGCATCCTTATGTTTCACACTACTGCTACAAGATAAAATACGATCCAGAACCATATTAAGATCTCTAGACGTTTGGAAAGCAGTGTATGCGTCTGGATGGACCCCCTCCAATATATGTTTGGGACCAGCATTTATACGTAAATCTCCTTTAATAAGCCTGATGAGTTGTTTCAAGTCGTCTAATGTACATTTCTTGACAATTTTTTTGAAATGGTATATTTGTTCATCTTCTTTTGTCAGTTTTGATAAATCCTCAAGGAAATTTTCAACTTCGTGTATTGTAAGAGTGCTGTCTTTGGCTGGTTGAACAGACCTGGATTTTGTGAAGAAATGTTGTATTGTGTCGGCTACATCCCCTTGTTCTAAATGTGTCAACATATCATCATGATCTGTGTTAAAAATCTTAGAAAATAATTTCACCAGCTGTTTACTTTTTAAATTATAAACTCTTTTAATAGCTTGCGGCAAAAGAAGCTTACACCATAATGCCAAATCACCTTTGAATGATTCATCAGTTCCTTTTCTGAAGAAATTGTTCACTTTAGCTGTCTTTTCAGTGTAAGCATCTACTTTAGCGATTTTTTTGCACAGTGAAATGAAAGTGGAAAACTTATTGTCATCTGTTACAATTTCTGGCGTAACATCAGGAGTCTTAGCTGGTTCCAGAGCAGGCTTTGGACCCGATACATTTTTGAGAACTTTAGCAATGTATTTTCCACTATTTTTATCAGCGTACAACTTTTCTGTTTCGTTCAACTTCTTAAGAATAAACTCTTGGTCTTCTTTAGTGATATTTTCCCAGTTGCCAAAATCGTCGATAGAATCTACGCGTTTTGTGGCAGGCCTTTGTTTAAGGAGGGCATTCATAAAGCAGTCTACGTGATGCCACGACTTCATAGTCTGGTTCTCGCCATATGGACTGGCTACCACCTTAGCTATGCGTAGTTCACCGCCTGGACAGTTACCCTTGCATCCTTTGCAAGACGCACGGCCGGCTTTTGCCCGATCTACATAAAAAGGTGCAGAGTCCGCCATGTTATTACTTTAATGCATAGCTCTGAACAGAGTAGTTAAAACAATATGTAACACTGGAAATTCTGTAAAATTAATAAAACTATAAACAAACAAATACCTAACCTAGTAAGATTTCAATACATTTCGCTTTGACTTTGACATTTTACCACAAATTTGACGTTTACAGTGAGGTACTATTTTTCTTAACATGAGTGATTAATCGAACATTTTAGCATGATTTATTTTAGGGCGAAAGATATTGAAAATTATCCCGCGATTAAGCACGTTTAATAACAATCCCTAAGCTCAGTATTCGTATCAATGGTGGCAGTACAGCGTTTTGTTGTATTGATATTTTTCCACACGCGCATGCGTAAAACTGCAACCGGGTGCAACGGAGTAAAATATTTTCAGTGCGACATAATATCTATGAACTATCTTATAATTTAATTTGTCGTTCCCATTTTTACTGTTTTAATTCTAAAAATATTTTTTTATTTACATAATATATATGACAATATATAATGGCCCTGGATAATAATTACACGACTCTACAAAAAAAATTTCGTTCTTTGTCCTAAAGTTTGTACTATTATTTTCCAGTTAGTTATGCACAAAAACGAAAAGAAAATACCTTTTTTCTGTATAAAGTTTGCTTTTGTGATAGTTATAATAATAATACTAACTTTTAATTTTTTTCATAAATTTTAATTGATTTTAATATTTTTAAAAAGACCGCGCGGTGAGAATGGGGTATTAACGTTTACACTGTGCCGCTAGATGGCACCCGAGTGATAAACAATGATCAGGTGTTATTTATAAGCCCAGAATAACTTAAAATGTCGTCACGAAAGTGCAAATACGATGCTGATGCATTTTGTTTTATATGTGGTCAATTTATTAAAGTTCGAGACGTGAAATATGAACTAAAGACATCTCACGTTCTCTGTAAAGCCTATGAAGCATATTTTGACTGTCCTGTACGGAATAAAGATAAGCCATGGGTTCCACATGTTGCTTGTAGATTGAAAAAGGTGTTTGGAAGGTAAGCAATTTTTATTTGGGGTTTATTGAGAGAAAGTAGCTATGAACATAAAAGAAAAGTAAAAGTGTGCACTTTTAAGTTATTTTCGACTTTTCTGTAAGCTAATTTGATAGTAAAACTTAATAAAAATAATAAACATTTTTATTTCAATAGTTTTATTTTCAATCAAAAATTTAAATCCGAGATTTTTAAAAATTTCGTTCAATCAGTCTTCTAAGCACAAAAGCAAAGTTTTTCATGCCATATATTTTTTTCCGTCTTATTACGACCTAAACTACCGAAATTTAAGTAATGCTTTGAAATCAAAGTCAAATTTCATGTTGACCCGTGTTATACAGTATTGCTAGTTACAATTACTTTAGCCTTAATTCAGGGAAAATGTAGGAAGTAAACAAACGAAAATTGGTAGAAGTTAACCCCAAATAAGTAGGTACTTTTATTTACTGAGTAAACTTTCTTCTCTTTTAACGGTTCACTCAGACACAATGATGTTTGCGTGTATTTGGCTAAATTGTTGTCCTTAATACATGTTTGTTTATAAATATCTCTGTTTTGTTCCAGCTTCTTCTTGCCACCAAGAGTTCAGCAGCGATACTACAAAGCATGGCACTCTTACTTCACCACACTACCCATCGCCATATCCACCGAACACTCATTGCCACTATGAGTTTTTCGGAAGAGGAAAAGAGAGAGTCAGATTAATATTTCAAGATTTTTACTTGTATAAATCACCTGATGGAGCTTTAGAGTAAGTTTTTATATTACGATATGTTGGTTACTGTTAAGATTTTTACAAAGTTGATTGGTAAAATCAATTACGAAATAATAATATAAGCATTATGGCAGTGATCTAGCGAATTTTGAGAAAACTCTTATCTAGCTAACCACTGTGTAGTGGCAATAAAATATAGTTAATTAGTGGCTGGATTGACATATTACATTAATTTTATGAGTGGTTATTTTTTTTTATTTACTTTTATATTTGACTTGTATAAACAGTTAATTACTTACAATAACTGGTATATAAATATAATTGAAATTACAGCCTGATTCAAATGCTATGCACCCTGCCTCTTAGCTAACTTAAAATTAACAAATTCCGCTAAAAGTACGGACAGCAGTATAAATGCAAACTGGATAATAAATAAATATTTCTTGTTCTTATTTCTTTTATTGGATTACTTTTTCATAATTAAGGTAATTAAAATATAATGGATTATTCTATTTGGCTCAGATATAAAATAATTAATTGCCGGCTATACTTAACCCACTAACAAGATGTCTAACCACGGGTTAATTCTACATGTACTTATATAACCAAATGCTTTTTTCAGCTGTACCAATGTTGATTCACTCCAAGCCTTCGTCAACGTAGATGGGCGCTTAGAAAAAGTGGAGATGTTTTGTGGAATCAACCTTCCCAAACCCATAATGTCAAATGGACCAAAGCTCATGCTGGAGTTCAGGGGCACGCAGTCATCAAGATTTTCAAGAGGATTGAAAATATCATATTCATTTGTAGAAAGTAAGTGACTTGAGATATGAATAAACCAGGATTCAGAATACAAATACAAATACAAATACAAAATGATTTATTGGTGCTAATGAATGCTGAATGAATACTAAAGAAGATTGCTGATTCTCATACAAAAAAGAAGTAGTGAAGCGAGTGTGGCTCGGTGGTATAAACATCTGCTTTTTAATCAGACGGCCCCTGGGTCTAATCCCGGCCCTTCATCAATTACTTGTTTTACACTCGCTTTTCGGTGAAGCAAAACATCGTGAGGAAACCGACACGTTCGAAGACCACAATATCCGAAGACGTGTGTCATCCGCCAACCCGCACTTTGCCAGCGTGGTGGATTATGGCCTAAATGTCGCCTCGTGAGAGAACGCCCCGAGTCCCAGCAGCGGGAACGTATAGTAGGCTGCTTTTGCTTATGCTATACAAAAAAGCGTGGCGCGAGACTTTGCCATTGTTATCGATGAAACCTAGATGGCGCTGCAAAACGAGAGGGCAATCTAGCTGCCGCCATATTTCTCAAACGCGCTGTAGTCGCTTATAACGATAGTAGATTACCTGACCCGATGATCAACCTGTTAAAAATCATACTACGTATTGTATCGAATGATACAATTACCAACAACAGGTTGATCGTCTGCTACGAGTATATGTATTATCTATGGCTAAACGAAACCTAGAAATAAGAAAGTATAAGCATAAGCAGCCCACTATACGTTCCCACTGCTTGTACTTGCCTTTTCTCATGAGAGAAATATAGGCCATAATTCACCACACTGTCCAGTGCGGGTTGGTGGATGACACACATCTTCGGAGATTGTGACAAACATGTCAGTTTCCTTACGATACTTTTCTACGCCGTTAAATCTACAACCACATAACTAACCCACACATAACTTGAATCAAGACATAGTTGTAGGGCCGGGATTGAACCAAGGACCGTCAGAATTAAAGGCAAACTTTTTCTACCGAGCGGAACCACACTTGCTGAATTTTTAAAATGATAATGTTTATTATTATAACTACTAGTAACTTCTTACCTATTTGTTGTATTATTTCCTACACTATCAATTTTGCAGTTCAAACTTGTAGAAAGATTTAGATAAATTCAACATAATTTGATTGTACGTGTACATTGCGTGTTTATGTTTTTTCAGATTTTGGGATATCAACAGGGAGACAGCTCAAGGAGTTTCCATGCGCCTTTGTATATAATAGTAGTGAATCGCGTAACGGAACCTTTGCCTCACCAAACTCACCTGGCCCTTATCCACGAGATACTGAATGTACATACTTTTTTCATGGCGGCGAGACTGAAAAAGTGCATCTGCATTTCACAAATTTCGATGTAGAAGGTGTATTACCGTAAGTAATCAAAATTTGTATTTCCCACTATAATAGGTATGTGTCCATGGTGACCTGCTCATCTATATTTGTCGATATAATCGCATTACGTGATAAGTATAAGCTGTATGATGATGATGATGATACGTGAGCATAAGATCAAGGATATAATATAGTCAGAAGAGAGGTCTATACGCAGCAGTGAGTTGTTGATCCTTTGACACATAGACAGAAGTCTACATATAAAACGGGGTTTTTATTACTCTTTATGGCATAGGCTATAGGCAAGTTAGTGACACTAACTTGTACTTGTACGGCCTAAAGTGAAGCATTCATAGTCTGTCAATAATAATAGTGAAGATAAATTTACACTGACATAAAGTCACCAATATGTAGCGTTACTGACACACGTCATGGGCTACCAATCAGAGCTCCAGCAATACCAACACTCATTCTGCATCACACATACCGACCTGTCCAAGCTATTATGCATATCTCTTGGATAGCTGTCTTCGGAAACAATATCAGCTCTCTGGAGAGATATAGGTAGACTATTGTCACTCCATATATTGAAAGAATAAAACACCCTGCAAAGTTCCACAATGATTGTTTGATAGATGTCTCGATTCATTACGAAGGACATTGTATTGAAACCAATTTTTATAAATTTGTACTAGCAATCATTGTGCATGATATACTCGAAATAATGCACGAAATTAACGACTTGCCTTGCTAAGCATAATCAATAGAAAAATTATGTAATCTACCTAGTTAAGTTCTTAACATTGTTTCGTGGATTGGATTCCAGGTGTGAAGCTGTATCAGCGAGTGACTACGTAGAGTTTTCAAACTACATGGTTGAAGACAATAGATATGGTAGATATTGCGGCCAGATGAAGGAATTTCACGTTGAGTCCGATAGGAATTTCTTCAAAGTCACATTCAGGTCTAACGACAGATTAGACGGCAGCGGGTTCAAGGCTATATATCAATTTTTAGAAGCGACTGATGAATATCAATCTCCTCCTGTGCAAGATAGTTCTAATTCATTGTGTAAGTAACTGACACATTATTCACATATTTTATTTACATTTAATGGGTTTGCAATTCACTTGATGATATTATGCCGATATTGTGAAAACTTCTACTTGAAAAAACTTATATTGTGAAACCGTCTAATACATCTGACTGGTTTCATAGCAAGAGTAAAGCGGTTTTTCGCCCTCCACCTTACCATCTGGTGAATTGTGATAAAAACAAAACTCTTGCCTTGAAAACTGCTAGATAATAGTATTCGAGAAACAGTGTTAGAGAAATAAATATCTACGGAAAAAACTTATTTTTGTACTACGAGACACATTGTTGGTCTTCCACATCCGCAATCATTATGATACGATTTGCTACTTTTTAGACAACTGCAAAAGAATATGAAATATTCTAATAATAAGCTCTATATATAAAGAAAAGCTACAAATTTTAACACTACAAGAGGAATTAACAAAATAAAGGTAACCTCATGGCTCATGACAAACAACTACGCAGATACTGAACTTATCTTCTCCAAATCAAAATACACGACACAATTTGTGCTAGACTTACAATTTGATTGACCGATCGACTAACTCAACATTAGTATGCAATGTTTACAATAAATTTATCTCTTTGGGAGCCACGTGCACACACATACTCACACACCCACCCGCATACACACACACACACACACAGATACGTTTAATCTATATAAACCCGTCATTCCTACGTCAGGAATATAAAATTATTTTTATATTTCAGTTTATATCTTTTAGTTTCTGTGTATACATATGTATTATGTTAGCCAGGTATTTATTTAACTAGCTTTAGGAAGGTAAAGGACCCTGGATCTCGCGACGCAGGCTTGCCTAGAGTGAGGTCCAGCGGTAATCCAACCTACCCCTTAGTATTATTGAATTTTTGGTTTTAGTCCAGTAATGGTTTATATATTTAGCCCTAAGTTTACAGATCAATAAAAATAAATTCAAATTGATTTATTTATATACTTTTTGTTTATATATATTTGTTTCTTCAACACTTCATCATAATCATTTAAATTTTATCGAAATCGATTCAGCATTTTTTAAATTGAAGCCTGCGTTACAATTTTTTATTAATCACAATATCTTAAATTATGGTGTTACATATATATATTATGTTAATGGTATAATATCTTTTGTTGCAGATAAAGTCAACCATTTCTTGAAGCTGTTAATCTTCGCGGTCATTTTGCTACATCATTAACTATCTTATTGAAATAAAGTGATATTAGAATAATTACTTAAAACTAGATTAAATCCTGTATATTTTGTATAATAGCATGTGCCATACACCTGTAAGTAATTAAATTACGTAGATCTAATGCAATATTTTCTATAAAAGCAGGTTTGTTCTTTTACCTTTCAAAATTAAGCTGTAACTAGCTAATAAAGAGCCAGTCACAATAAACTTTAATTAAGGGCACGTCGTATTAAAATAAATGATTTTCTTTTAAGTGTTAAGTTGTTTCATTCATACTTGCATAAGTTTTAGGGTTCTTACCTATTTTTATTTAGATTAACGAAAACGTAGAAATAAGCGAAATATGTCAGGCAAAGGACACAAACAATGGCAAATAGAAGCTATAGATATGGCAACTATTGGTCTCTTTGACCAAGTTGACAGCCAAAATATATATATTTTTTTAACACACATGGCTGGTTAACCCCATACTGAACCATTTCTAGTTCGTATTATGGTTGCTAACACAACTGATATACTACATATACATACATACATATTTTATATAGATACATACTTAACACCCAGACCGACAGCCAACAAATTTAGTTCACCACAAAGATGTTGGCCGTGCCGGGAATCGAACCCGGAACCTTATGATTGGCAGTCCAGCATGGTAACCATCTTTAACTTATTATAGCTAGAAATATACGGCCAGTGTCTATAACAAGGAACCACAAGGCGCCTTTAGGCAGCTTAATAACTCTCAACATCAATCCCCAAGTCTCAGCGGCGCGACAGTAGTCTAACATCTTATTTATCATATAACCTGTCGATCAGTCTGTCACTGAGAGCAGAGACGGTGAATATCATGATTAGAAATGACGCCAGTATCTTAAATAACAGACTAGGCAGAGCTTGGTAACTAAGCTCATACGAAGAACACGATAAATACATTGCACCATCGTAGATAATGATCATTAAACCTCGTTTTATGTAACTAAATAATTGTAAACAAAAAGTACCAGTGGAATCAGAGTTGTGAATATCAGACTACTTTCTCGTATTAATATTTTTGAGTAAAATAAGTTAGGTATTTGCGCTTGCACTGGCTTTACGGTAAAGGAAAACATCGTGAGGAAACCGCCATGTTTTTGGACGATAATATCCCAAGACCTGTGTCATCAGCCAATTCGTGGCCAGCGTGGTGGATTATGGGCTATATCTATCTCCTCATGAGAGAAGGTTCCGAGTACCAGAACGTATATTGGGATGCTTATGCTACGCAGTATGTTAGGTAATGTGTCAAATTCAGGCATTTCAATTACCTGAGCCTTTTAAGTGCCAATTACCCACCCATTCTAAGTTGGCATTTTCTTCCTGCCCGCATAGTTGTGTAATTCGGAAAATGAATGTTGCCGTACCGTAGGTACCTGCCTACATACATGCTGCTTTTTGCTTCGCTGCTTATTTGTTGGGATCTTGCGCTGCGCGGTAGTGTTTCCAATATAATCATTGAGAGTTTTGTGGCACTAGAGTAGTAACTAAAATAAAATTAAAGTTTATGTCAATTTATTCTATAGCCTACCTTCTAACTAAAGTAAAATATTCATATTATTTACACTAAATACAAAAATTAAAATGTCAGCAAAATTATCGACAAGATTTGTCGACTTAGCACATCAAAATAAACCATTTATTATACAACATATATTTCAAGCGAGCTTTCATATACCTAAAATTTCCCCTTTTATAGTATTTTCCTTATTCTAACCCTCTGGACCCTGATTACCTCTTAAAAGGGAAATTTCTCCTCATTGTGTAAGTACTGCTGCGCAGCTAGATTTCAAGGACCGCTATTCGCTCGACACAGGTGTACAAATCGCTACTAACTTCACATCACTAGTGCGCCACCCACCTCCCCTGCTTCCGCACCCCCGCTGTTCAAATGTCAAACAAGTTTGTTCGCCGCTTTCCGCGTCTGTGTTTGGTCGGTTTGTTACTGCGTTCATAAAGTCCGCGAAACTTTTACGAAAGTTTTGTGCCTATTGTATGATTAACCGCGTGTTCTGTGAGGAACCCTTGTTATTTGATTCGTTTTTGTGGGATAGTGTATGTGAGTGTGGTGAAAAGAGACGCAGGTGCATTCCTAGGGAACGCCGACGCAGCCCGGCACAATAGTGCTTAACAACTTGGCAGGTGGACTATACCTTCACTGTAAGTTACGATTCTTTTTTCAAATTTCAGGTTAAATTTAGAAAAGAGAATAGCTTTTAGTGTGTACCTAAAAGTCCATACAACTTAGCAGTTGGATATTATACCTACACAATATGTTGTACTAACTTTTATTAGTGTAAGTAGGTAGGTTTTTTATTCTTTTATGTCATCAAACCTGCGATAATTATTCACCAAATTTAATTTTATAATTTTTAAGGTGAATTTAGTTATGTAGGTACTTATATTTTTATTTTTTCTTTCTAGGATGTAAAAAATAATAATAATAATTAGTAAGTCGCGATCCTTTTTCAAAACTTAAGTTTAATTTCGAATTAGCATTTAGTGGGGAGGTACTTGCGATCTTAATAAATAAGTTGGAATAAGATGGTAGAATTGATAAACAATACATAAGGAATATCTAGGTTAAAGTGAAGGTAACCATAATAATATAGTGTATTTGTAAAATTCCCTGTAAATCAAAGTAATAAGGTTTTACTATTTAAGAACTTCTTTAGACTTCACACTATTACCTACTATGAACCTACCGGCTGAACCGATTTGCTTGAAATTTGGTATTAAATAAATACCTACTAAGGTGATTACGATTCGTACGGTGCCACGATTTGAAAGCGGATTCTTATAGATCTTGACGAAAAAAAACTAAATTAATAAATGAAATTATTCAATATCTCGCTTCGTTTCCGAGATATCAAGGAAAAAAAATCAAAAAAATTAAAAAAAAATACCTTACGCCAACGAAGTCTTCTGTATGGAAATGGGTCACTCTGTTAGTTACCTAAAACATAGGCTAATTTTTATTGCGTTTTTCCGCGCATTAGATTGCAGGGCGCAGTAATTGGTAACATTCATCTAGTCAAAAAAAGTCTAAAAAGTCTAGTTAAAAAATAAGAGAAAAACTTATTCTCTGAAGCGGTGACAGTTCTGTCGGGCGTGTGGCCTCCTCACATTCCGAAGGTTGTGGGTTCGATTTTTGCCAATGAGCTTTCAGTTAAAGGAAAACATTGTGACAAAACCATAGCATGGTAGTAGGGCATTTTCTACCCTCAAGGCAATCTGCCACCAAGCACCTTGCAGTATGTTTCCATAACCCCCTTTATTGCCAGTTATTCCAGACTAAGCATGTTTCACCTTATGCCCATGTGATGCTAACTTGTGTGGTTAAAAAAGCTTAGTTTAACCTATTGACTCAGGCGTTAGGTACTTTGCGAAAATACATTCTAGTTTAAGACAAAATAAAATATTTTGTGTATCACAGGCGAAGTACACTAAGTAAATATTTAATTTTGTCTTCTATCTAAAGATATCCAAACTAATTAAATATCAACTGAAATAACCACAGGAAACAACTATGTGGGTCAAACAATAAATGATCAATTGTTTAGTATTTGTTTATCTTGCAGTTAAATAGCGGGTAGGTATTTAAAAATATGCATGATCAATAATAACTAATCATTGTTATTGAATGACATTTCATTTGGACATATTGTTTTGTTTGTTCGAGGCCAATGATCTCATTTCTTTTCGTTTAGCTTTTTGCCCTTGCTCTTAATAATTGAATTGACAGCCTCTCTGCCCACTTAGAATTGAAACAGTATTTTTATTTGCAAGCACTTACTTGGTATAGTAAGCATATATTAAGACTAGCTGACCTGGTAAACATTGTTTTGCCAAAAACTCTAAAATTGATCAGTTATCGCGGTGACATGTAAACTATTAAATTACTAAAATGGCCATAGGGATTAGTGATTAAAGAAGTAAATATTTAGGGTTGTATGTATCTTTTAATGTCACATAAAAAAAATTACTACAAAAAAAAAATCGTCAAGAAAAAAACTAAGTGTGAACAACCTTTATCACTTATGGGGTATAGAAAATATATAGTAGCCGATTCTCAGACCTACTGAATATGCAAACTACAAAACTGAATATGAAAATTTGTTAAAAATTGGTCAAGCCATTTCAGAGGAGTCCAGTAACTAACATAGTGACATGGAAATTTGATATATTAGAAGATAAGAAGATATAAATGATAAATAGGTAGCTGAAACAGCAACAGTAGCCAAGCTAAATTTGGACCAGTTGACTGCATGACCAAAGTGAATGAATAAGAGTGGCCTATACATAGCCGTGGTAGACTGGATGAATCTTATCTAATTCTAATTTCAAGTGGGAGTGATGAGACCTGCACTGACATCCCGCTAGGGGCATATTGTACATTCCGCCCTTACCAGCCTACCCAAGCTAACCAAGCTCTTTGAAATAACGGAGCACGGCCCTGGGTCGCTGGCATAGCTGTTCCACCCGTGTGCATCAGATGGTCTGTTTGTCTGAAGATTAGCAATGGAAGGCGAACTTTCATCTTGAGCTGCTTTTTTATCAGGCCGTAACTCCTTCTGGTTTGTTTACTGATGATGTTGATGATAAAATTATGAAATTAATATAAGTTACCTAGTTGTAAGATCAATGTATCAAATCAAATTCTTTATTTGGACGGTTTATATTATAACAATTTGTAGCAAATGTATCTTATAAATAGATTTACATATTTGATAATGCGAGCTAGAATAGATGAGCCTGCATCTCCAAACTAAGCATAGAAGCTTGCATATCAGAGATGAATGTAAGTTTAACGTGACATATCTATGTACGTTGTTCTTAATAATGTTAATATTAAAGTTTTTCCACTGTTGAACATCCAGCCGGTAAAAATATTGAGATATTACATGGATTCTTAATAGTTAAAAAGCTCGGTGGCTTTGCTTGGTAAGAAAATCTCTGCTTTTCAATCTACCAGCCCCTGGTTCGATCTCGTCTCTACACCAATGTCATGTTTTTCAAGTCATGTGTAGATGAATACCCGCTTTTCAGTGAAGGAAAACATCGTGAGGAAACTGTCATGTTTATATAATATGTTTGAAGGCCACAACAACAATATACGAATATGTTTGTCTTCTGCTTACCCGCACTTGGCCAGCATGATCCAGGCCTGTATCTCTTTCCCCGTTAGAGAAGGCACTGAGTCCCAGCAGTGGAAATATAGTGCTTGCTTGGCTACTTATGCTGCTTTGAGATATAAATATTATTACCTTCATTAATATTTATATTACTTAATGTAGGTAATAATATTAGTAACAATTAAAATATAAGGAGGTTACACATCAAGATGAGAGGTGAATCTATAGATATTAATTTTCACTGCTTAGAAATTGGATACGCATTATTTGCAGAGTTTATTCTTTGTTTGAGTTTGTATAGAGCTTTCATACTGATTGGTCAAACTGACCGGAAAATATTCAACTTTTGTTTGCTAAGAAACTAGAGAAAGGGGTTTTGTTGTGAACACAAAAGGAATAGAACAACACCTAGACACCTACTTTAACTTTGGAAGTATTTGCAAACTTTCTAGTTTATGATATGTATAATTATTGGGTGTACGAATATGTACTGATACCTAAACATCCATACATATATATACAGGTACATAAGAGTAATGTAGTAAAATTAAAAGAACAAACTAAACAAAATAATTTTCAGGGAAGACGAATCAACGAGTCGGGTCCGTGCAAAAATAGTTAGATAATTTCCAAAAACTAAAAAAAGTTACCGTTTATTGTATGAAAGCCCCATTCAAATTCTAATTTAATGAAACTTTTAGTATTTGTAGTTGAAGCGGCAATAAAAATACATCACCTGTTCACATTTCGACGGTTTATGAAATACAGCCAGACGCTTCCGGCAGACGAATACGGACAACAAAGTCTTGATTGTAGAGCCTGTGGACCACAGGAGAAACCACAACCTACCGAACCCTTAAAGTGCCCGTAAGGCCTACTGTTCGTAGAATTTGAAGCAGAGAGGATCGCTCGCTCGAGCCGGTAAATCACGCATGTCCATTAGGAATACGAGATAAAATAAGTTCAAATACCTACTTTGCCGGTTTAAATAATGCGAAGATCGTGTAAGTATCTTTGCGGTATCATAATAATTATAGTTCAGATAGCTTTATTGCCAAGAAGTCACGGAACAATCCACTAGTGATCGTTAAAACGGTATCTTACCTAAAAAGTGCCGGACTAAGTGGGGCAATTCCTGGTAAAAGCAAAAACTAATAAAAAGTTCTCAATAACTTCTTGTAGTAATAGTCAAAACTAGGAAAGTGTTTTTGTCTGATTATTACTTTCTATGCGTACATACATACCCTATCTATTTAGATAATGGCACTCCCACTAGAAAGGGTTTGTTAAAATATTTCAATTTCAAGTATAGCATATTATAGACAGGAACATTGGGTAACGGGCGGTTTTAAACTGTTCGATTTTTATTTTACCCAAACTCTTGTTCATATTTACTATGATTTTTACTCGTAAAATCTGAACTAGAAATCCTATTAGTTATGGAGTTGGAGTTGGTTGGTCAAGACAAAGAATGCATTCATATATCGAATAATCTGCCCATGTTTCGAAATTTTCCTTTTTCCCCAAATCAGAAATTATTTTAATATTTACAGCTGTTAGAGATTCCTTTAAAGGTTTTATTGAGTCATCAGCAGCCTTTAAATGCTGTCATCTATTTTCCGAGAACTGATATTACGTTCTACTTCCATCCGCGTGATTAAAATTCTGGCGTTCACAAATACAAATCATTTATTGATAACACCAAATTCCTGGCTCGACGTTGCATTGCCACTCAACGAGGTAATGCTGCCTACATGTTGGACACGCTGTCTTGTTTGCTTTGTAGTATTGGACTAGAACTTTTGGACTAGATTAAATTAATGAAATATATCTACAGCTAATCCCAATTTCTTACTTCTTGTACAGTCAGTTGGTATTATAGTAAATCGATTTTGAAAAAAAAAACATTTGTCAATCTTCTTCTTCTTCGTATGATCTAAGTGGCCCAGCACTGGTGTCGAGAGTTTTCAAGCCGTCCGAAAACCTCTGACTTGGCTTTACGGCTTGTACTGAAACTAACAGCCGGGACCTATAATTTAACTTGTCAATCTACCTACGGTAGCGCTTCGATGAAAATGCCACTTTAGAAATGTCATGCATAGTTCATAGTTATTTATTGATAACAAAAGTTACACGTCATACATTTTCAATTAGTTATCAAAATTATCCAATAAAAAATATAAAATAATATTCTTGCTAATATGTCTATGTATATAAATAACGGTCACATTAAAAATAATCGAATTTATACTACTAGTCACCCATCCAAACACAGTCCATGTCGACCGTAGACAGAGAAACCAAAATCCGTCTACGATGTCGACCGATGCTTATCTTCGATGATCGCGTCAGATCACCTTAGCTAGCCGAGCTACAGGCGCTACTGACAAAATTCAGTACTAACTGAAAAATATAGTTACCGCCTCTTTGAGATACGATTAAACTCAGTGATTTATGTTGCAACCTCTAGGCTTTAGTGATCAAACCTGCTTCGGAATGCAGGTACCTACTAAGGCCATGTCGTTCCACCGCAGCGTTTGTAGGTGGAAGGATCTAATTTATCTCTCGTGGCAGGTTTAGAGAATTCATGACTAAATGCATTGTGCTCAAGTTGGTCGCACGGGACATGGGGTTGGAATGACAAATGCGGTAATTAGATAAAATCACGAAGTGGCTACGACCGGCTGTTTCTGATGTGTGATGAAATAGATTTGTTGACTGGGTCTTTTTCTTTCCATAAGAATAAGCAGCTACTACGTTCCCACTTCAGAGACTCGGGTCCTTCTCTCACGAGGAGAGATATAACTAGGCCATAATACACCACGTTGGCCAAGTGCGGGTTAGCGGATGACACACGTCTTCGGATTTCGTGATCCTCAAACATGTCGGTTTCTTCACGATGTTTCCCTTCACCGTAAAGCAAGTGCAAATCCCCTGACTAGAATCATACCAGGGGCTGTCTGATTGAAAAGAAGATGTTTTCCACCGAGCCACAATAGCTTTTTCTTTGCCTTAAACTTATTCCAGAATCTACAACTGATTGCCTACTCTGGTGGATTACGCAAGTTACCATGTTTGGGACTAAGTCAAACTTACTTTAACTACCTATTCTAATCTATACTTACTTTATACTTCATCATTATGACGCCAAATCTAAAACTGAAACTTAGTTAAACTTAGTTTCCGCCATAAAAACAAATATACCCACAGTTAGCGTCTATATCTTGCCTTTTCCAAGCTCTTGGTGTCGTTAAAACAAATTGTCTCGACAGTCATTCAAGCAATGGTTCTACAAACAAGCCTAATCTGACCATTAAGAATCGATATGAAATTAAACCGAATGTTAGACTGAATAATGGTTTGCATAGAAACCTAACAAGACACGACTTATTCCGTTTTAGTATAAAACCTTTGTGAAGCTAGTCTAACTTTTTTCGGTATATTCTATTCATAGTCTAACGATAAAGTCAATCTCATTCTTATTTTGTCAAGGTCATTTGTATTTGTATACATACGTTCGTACAGAAAAAAAATAAGTTCTTCTTAGTATGAACTAAGTGGCCGGGCTCTAGTGCTGAGAGTTTTCAAGACGCCAGAAGTACTCTGACTTGTCTTAATGACTCATTGTACAAAGCCTAACAGCCAGGACCTACAATTTAATGTTTCATCTGACCCACTGTAGCGCCCAGATGAAAATGTCACTGACCATGATGCCTGACTGAGGTGATCTGACAGGATCGTTGAAGTAAGTAACGATTGATGCGGATAGCCATGCACAAGACTGGCGTTTAACGCATTCGAAGAAACCTATACTGGCTACTGATCTAAGCAAGATAATAAATTATACACCTTCCCAGGATTTTAGGAAACATTATTTTATTATAACAAAGCTTTAGAAAATTTAAATTATCAAATTAAATTAAGGAAATAAGCATTCTTGGCTTCTGGACACTTCTTGATTGATTTCTTAGCGCAACTAAAACTATTAACAAACTGTCTGGTATATTAACCGTAAGGGCATTTAACTTTGGTAAATTGTTCTTTAATAAAGGTCTAGTCTAAAGGACAATTGAATGTTTCGAGGGAGCGGTTTAGCTTTACATAAATGGTGCAGAATACTTTAAAGCTCTAAACTGAAGGCTTTGACCAACTAGTAGCGCCTATAGATCGGCGCACTAAAGTTATTTGACACGATCGCCGAAGTCAAGCAATGGTACTGACAGTCTGTGTATGATTGGTGACTCTGCAAAGCGACTGAGTGGCATTTACATCTGGGTGTTATCGTAGGTCGGATGTCACGCAAGTGCAAGTCCCTGCAGTCTTAGAACAAGCAGCAACATCCCTTTAGTAACTTGAAAACTATCGACACCAGAACTTGGCCATTATTACTTAATAAAAATGTACTTTGATTAGATCGATTTTGATTATTTTATTTGTGGCTTTGTTATTGAAAAACTCGTACGTCACTGCAAAAACCAGATACAATAATTAATCTAAAACAACAATCTTATACCAGCGACAATCGGATTCAGTTCCATAGGTATCAAAGATACAGACACAGGAATGTTAGTCTGTATCAGGAGATAGTAGTTGACCTCAACACTAAGCGAGGACGTGAAGTCGCTTTGAATTAAGGCATTACTTTTGCTCCAGAGCTTTTTATCTTGCCACAAGGTGTGTCGGCAAAACTTAAAACACGAGTGGTGTTATTAAAACCAGTCATTAACGAAGAACGAGTATCGGTTGCGGTGTCATTATTTAAAGTATCAATTTAGATAAAAGAAAATAAATGTAACGATCTCGTCCTGTTTGCTGAATAATGAACGCAAACATCCACAACAAGTCTATGATACAGATATAGTATATTCTTAGTACCTTTTTTTTTTTCTTTACCTTCGGCAAAGATAACTAACTACTCGTAGTATCGTTGATTAAATGGGTCCAGAAACAAAAAACGAGAAGTGCAAAGTTACGAAGCAAAAATACATAAGTACATAAAAAAGGAAAATATGTATCAACAGGTAATAACAACAATATAAATATACTAGCAAAATTATCGTAATTAGTAACTTTTTGTTCGTGTAATTTTCTTCTTTTGCCCAAAGCTATAATGATAGTGTTCATTCGATCGCTAGCAAATCAAACTACGAGAATGTTCAGTCGAGCAGGTTCGACACATAACAACCTCACTGATTTTTCGTGACTGATTTGCCCTTGCCCTGTCGTTGTAGCTTGGCAATGTTATTGATGTCTTGACAAATGAATTAAGTATCTACATAATATCTATTAATAAAGGGTTCACCTTCACATTCGAATCCGTCTTTTTATAAGTCTGCTAAGCTGGCATTTATAACATCTTGTCGACCAGGTTTTGTTAGTTGATTTTTATTTGTAAAGAAATATTAAGTAAAGATTCAATCTGATTCAATGCTTTACAACGCGATTGCGACACCAGATCATAAAAACGCCACATCAAAGACATTCTATATCGAGAAAAAAATCCAGGTAGACTTGTCAATTCCACTATTATGCCGGCTGTTCTTTCTTTCCATGAATCATAGTTCTGCCAACCATTATACCATGGTTAAATTGAGTGGATTCGTTGTCTATTTGCTGAAACATTTTCCTTCATTATTACTTGCGCGGTAGGGTACTAAATAGTTATAGCCACGTTTTAATTGATCGCAAAACCATTTTGTATTTTTTGTTCACAGCCTGTCACTCGGAATCGTGACGCACCGTCTCATGTCTCAAGTCGTCATTTATCTCGTTTCTTCCTTGAGTCTCATCGATTTACCTGTCCTTTTCTGTACCGTATCCGGACCTTGCACGTATCTTGATTGGGACATCAACCTGTTTACGTACGTGTCCCTTCAAGAGGTTTATGGTTTGTATTTTCGAACTCACTCGTTGACCCTAGTTTTAAAAAGGCAAAAAGTAAGGGAGTGTGCATTAGTTTTGTAAGAGTTCGTGTGGTAACTCTGTGGGAACGCTCTGGTCATTTTGTTACTAATTAATGTGTTCTATCTGCTCTAAGGTTCCCACCCTCAGCAGGCGCATTGTTCTTCATACATTGTGTAATTACATAATTAGGTACATATGTCTACGTGGATCTATGCATCTTGACTTGACCAATTACTGTTAAGTATATTATATTATTCCTTTATCTGTGGTAACATTTATGGATCCTTCACAAATCGTTCGTTAATTTAAATATGATTTACAAAGATTTAATAAACATTCAAGAATTTTTTTTAATTGTCGTGGATCATAGAAATGACACTTTTCACAGATACGGCATATTAAAGTAATAATTAACCCAACCCAGTTGCTGCTAGTTACTATACAGTGAATTATTATTATTAAATTAAAATTGAATAATTATTATGGTTCCTTCTTAGTAAGCGCGATCCTCCGTAGACCTCAATGTCACTTACCATCAGGTGAATTGAGGTCAAGCGCTGACCTATTCAGAGTAATAAAAATAGAGTGAACCTAATTCATTGACTGAACATCAACGCAATGCATTTATACGAACTCAAGTTGACAAATTGACCTGTCGACAGACATACTGCTCGAACATCCATTTGATGAACGCGCACTGTCTTCGAATTCCAAACTTTTTACCTCGACCAATGAAGACATTTAGTTTAATTACGGTCCAAAAACCCGAGTGAATCTTTCAATTAACAATAACAGATGGAGTTCACAGTTCGGCAGACGTGAACGAGCCAGAGTTATGCCTCGCTTGCATTGGTAGTGTTTTCATATTGATGAAAACAGTATCGAAGTTTGAGATATTTTTTTTGTATGTAGTAATTTCTGATTCTCCATTTTGGTCAAACTTTGTTGTCCAATCGGATGTTTTTTGCGATGGTCGAATTCGTAGTTATTGAGAGCATGAAAGCTGTGCTCTGTAGCTCTGTAACTGATGCACTATCTACTTTTTTTTTACTGAATCTTGTAATAGTTAGAACCATCTGAATAAATAGGCCAAGTGCGAGTTGGGCTCGCGATTAAAAGGTTTGCGAACCATTATAAAAAAAAACTTAGCTTTGATACTGGATCGTTTTTTGGCATCGTATGGCGTGGAGTTGACAAGCTTCTGTATAGAATTACTTACCTTTATAATCAGGTTTTATGCGAGGGATACATAAGATATTGCTGTTTGTCGGTAGCCATTTTTCTTTTAAAAACTGATTCTTTCGGTCAGCTATGATGGTGCTTACTTTTTAACAAACATAATGTCGTCTATCTACTATTTTCTATCTCGATTATCTCGACAGTCTCTCAAAGTTTTTTTGCTGTATCAAATCGAGTTTCCCGTGTCCCTTCTCCGACCGCAGGGTACTATCCTGCGGCTTCTTTGAATGCGCCTGCGCACCGTAACTCCCTCCTCCCACTTCGCCTTACGTCCCTCTGGTTTCTGGACGGAACTACGGCCGGGCGTCTTTTGTTTGTAAAATGCGCTACAAAACCAACATGCTCCGAATACAGCCTGGTCATGTTGACTTTTTTATCTTCGGTTCATGTCAGCTGTCGTTTATAGGCCTTGAGCGAGGTTTGTGAAGTGGCTGATATTTCGTTTTATTGAGTTGATTCGGTAATCTGTGAAGTATTGATTGCCTTTACGACTTCATTTGTCTGTTGTTTGTGTGTACATTCAAATGTTTTGTGTTATGATTTATGTAGGCAGAGTATTTTTGTTTATGTTAAATTTAAAAAAAAGACGATAATACTAACCCAAAGTTAATATTTAAAGGCTTGAACTTGCATTCATTTTAAAGTACGTGCTTTGGATACCTACCGTTACAAAGTCCATTCAACCCTTTTCGTGTCATGAAACCTGAGTTGCCAAATGTTAAGTAAAAAATGTTTATTTGTATTCGTTTACTGCACTTAACAAAGTCCGGTCAAAGAAGGCGCTGGAGCGGATAATCGACAGCAAATAAAATATGACTGGTTGCAAAATTAGGGTCAATGCACTAAAAAAGAATATTGGCCAAAACTTACACGAGGAGTGTTAAATTCTTCAATATCAAGTACAATAAGGTAAAGCCAATTTACCGAACCACTTATTTCCCAATTCTCTGATTGGTTGACGCAATAATCGTATATAAGAGCTTTAAAACGCTCATAAAAAGTGGTCCAGTTAATATGACTGATAAAGTAACATTAAATGCCTGTGTTCATAATATTAACGTTAACATTTTTATACCATACATTATTCATAGACTTGATCGATTTTGACTGTTGCTTGTCTTTAAAGCTTGTTACTTGGGGTTTGAATTAGAATATTGTATTTGTCGAGAGCCTTTGAGATTCTAATACCACTAGGTATAAAATATCAACGATAACACAACTGTAAAAAACATATGGAGACTTTTTTAGTATTGACTCCGCACAACAAAATATATTTCTATTCTTTACTTGCGATCTTCTTTTGACACAGAATAAATTACCATACAAAGTCTTAATCTATTAGTGAAATCGCTTCATATTGAATCTAATAGATTTATCTTAGAGCAATATTGATTCAGTCTTTACCGTGTCAAACATTAATCGTTCATTTCAATGTGTATTCAAATACAATTAATCATAAGACGTTATCCAATCTCTAAACACCTGCAGAATTGTAGTTTCACCAACAGAAATGGAAGATGACAACATAACGCATGGCTTGGCTTTCACAACCGCACCTAGTCGTCGTGTCATAAGCGTAAATGCTGGACATTATTTAATACTAAAGTAATTGCCGAGATCCCTATCATTATTGCCTTGGCTCCCGGCATGGACCTAATCTTGGTTGAATTTTTTGGTCGTGTAAAAAGTCGAAAAGCCGGCCGTGAGAACTAATCTTTCGTGGCTTATTATCGTCGGATATCTCTATCCAGATTTTTGATTGCTTTCTTTTATAACGCATGCATTCACTCTATCTCTATTCTCCTGATGATCTTGCTACTTCATTCTTCAGGACTACCTATCGTGTAGTTTAAGTTGATCAAGTACTTACATATGTGAAATCAATACAAGGGTTAGAGGTTAATTCGACTTTACATTGTATATCTGCAAAGCCTTGCATAATTGTCACGTTGTTGATGACGAAAAGTGTTGTTTGTTAGTTCCTACATTTGCAATGGGCATCATTTGAATCGCACTTCGAAACAGTCAACGACATTTTGATTTCCCTTCAAGAGATCGACGTCCGATATGCGACACAAATCTGCGGATGTGGTATATCATCTGTACATATATGGTTGGTTACTCACATTTCTGCTAGTGTACTAAACCGGTTATAAGACAACAGAAGTTTTTGTTTCATTTTATCTTGTTCCATTTGTTTGCGATCGCTGGGGGTTATGCCCATTAGTTGGAGTTGCCTGCAGACTATTTGAAGTACACGATATTATCGAGAAGGCTGGGTGCGGTTTTTACGTCTCTAGATCTCGGGCCGGCCTTGAGATTTCGAGGAATATTGCTCGCAAAAGGTGCTTTTTAATGCGGGCGGTAACATTAACATTTTATCATACCATCTCGTTGGTTGGTTTATACTATTAGCAGGTATCCTTAATGGGGCTCTGTGATGGGATTATAATGACTTGAATTTTGGAAGTTTCATTCAATTCCTCTCGTGATGATTCAAGATCATGTTCATTTTGTTAAGCGCCACTTGCAATGCTAAAACTAGAGTTGAAAACAAACAACGTCAAACAAGCGGTGTTCTTCCATATAGTAAACCTCTCTCCAGTTCACATGTTCCATATTCTGATCTCACGTTTGCAGTTCCATTAAACTAAGTAGTGTTCTCATCTAAACTAGTATCCATCAATCTTCCTTATAACAATAGCGTTCCGTTTTACGCTCTATGCGTTGCGAATTTTCTAACCAAATTATATACACTTGTAACACGTGTAAAAAGGCTTTTAGTGTTGATGTGTGTTTGAAATGTATGACTTTCGGTTTTATTGTTGTTTATACAGTGTTGTAACGCAAATGGTGTGTGAAAGCTTGCTGATATGGTTGGTCGAATATGGATATATATTGTATTATGGAGGTATATTTCTATTGTACTCATATAATAGGACCTCACCATACAGTATTTCTTAAAATGTCGCTTCCTCTTGATATTATAAATGATATTGTCAAACTTTCTATCATAAAAAGAAAAAGATCCGTAATCCGTTCTTATGCCGTCTCAGGTTTTTTACTCTTAAATAAATATGGGCCTTAAATTAAAATGTTTATGATTCAGTTGCTTCCTATCAAGTCAACATAAACAACAAAAGGGAAACAAATGCCAAGATTAACCCAATAATTAACATACGCCTGCTACTGAGCTCATACATTTGAATAGAAGCGGCATCTTTGTCTAGATCTCCCACGGGCTGCGTGTAACGGACCGTAAGGCTAAATAGTGGTAACTGACAATCGTCACAGACGTGCGAAAATCCAAAGAACGCAATGTTTGTACGTGAGAATGCAAAATTATGCTTATCAGACTGCGATAACTTAGGTTTGTCTATGTCCATTTTATGTCAAGGTTTATTTAGCTTAATAATGGTAGCTACCTCCATTTCATATCGTTGTCTCGTTATTTGATATGATAATTTAGTTTTTATTATTTGCTTATTATATTTACATAATCACAAGTTTGACCTTCCTTCTCCTATCTAGACAACAAGATTAATCCTTGGCATTTCAATACCCATCTACAGACAAATTAAATCAAAATAACTTAATGAATGTAATATTATAGCTATCCATTTATAATAATTTAATCTAAAATAATAATCTAATAATTTAATCTATAAGACTATAAAAACAGTTCATATCAGAAAAAGAAATCAGAAAGCTTCGGAAACAATGTTTATAAAATTATGATCGTTATTTTTATTTATTTTTTTAACCTGAATAGGTTTGCACTTGATCACAACTCACCAAATGGTAAGCGATATTGTAATCTAAGGTGGACCGCGCTTGCTGACAAGAATCCGGTTCATTCATGCCTTGAAAATAGCTTGTTTTCGGGAAGCTTCTTTCGGGAATCATTGCAAAAGATTCCACACCATGGCGGTTCGCACAGAAAAAAGAAAAGTCGAAAAATTATAAAGCCAAAAAATCTAAACTTTAAGACTTTTATATCTAACAAGGTATTATAGTCTATTCATAAGATATCAATTTTGCTTTCCGGCTCCCCACGTAGTCAATAAAGATGTTATTAAATATCATTCACCTTCATTGTTGAGTGCTGGTAATGATATATATGGCTGAGTCCAAATTATTGTATTGAAATCGACGATTACGTAAGATTAGGATTTCTGACGATGACGGTATGCATTCAGATGCTTAGTCAGGAAAATAAACAACAAGTTTGCTATAGATGATTCCTAATAATACTCAAATTTACCAAATATAACCTAATTCTAAATTCTAACAACTGAAATTGTATATCCACAATTGCATATTTCTCAAATAGCACGTTGCTTCAACAGTTATATCAATTATATTTGTTGCTGGAAACGATGTTCCAGCGGCTGTATGAGCTATTTATTATTAGAATCGAAAAATAAAACCGATGCCATCAAAGGTTTACTCTTTACACCTTTTTCTCGGATTACCTCTCGTGTATACTACAGAAAAGGTTTTAAGGAGCTGATCTATCAGGGCGATTTCGCGGTGCCTGCACAGCCCCATTCTCTGCCAATAGCTTGCCTCCGTTGACTGCAACAATCTGATTCCCTCACTCTGCAACTGTGAACTTATCGCTTCCGCTTAGAACCTTGACTGGTGCTTTATTTAGCAGTTAGCATATATTCCAGTAGCGAATGTAAATCACTCGTCTGAGTCACGCATACATTTGCTATTAGCCTCTTTAAAAAGGATGTTGTCAGTCCATCAAAGGGCAAGCCCCGGTACCGTGCGACGATGCATCTCATTCATTGGGTTTTAATTAACTCAGACTTACAAAATCTATGTCTTTGACTTTAAAAGGAGAGTATGCTTCTATTTGCAAGTCAATATTAATTAATGGAACTAACGATTGATTAAAACTGAGTCTAACTACTTTGAGTATTCTTAGAGGAAGGTATTGAAGTATAAGTCGGTGGAATATATCAATTACGTTAGGTCATAAATCTGAAGGCCTTACAATATACTAAAATATATAGTTATACATTAGCAAGAATCTTAACCTTTCATCTAAACAGTTGAAACCAGTTGTATTTGATCGTCTCTTGTTCAATAACTTCTAGAAGCTATATCTACTGATCAAATACTGTCTATAGCTGAACTAACCTAACATAAAATGTCTGTAAAGTTATAACACAGAATGTAATAGCTTGCCTTATCTGAGACAAAAGGGCCGACGTGCTTTTACTCGGTGTTAGCGCGCTAACTTACACCTTTTATAAACGATAACTTGGTTTGAGCGTTTGAATTGAGGTGAATGTCCATCTCTGATCTGATCGGTTTGGCCTATGTGAATGCTGCAATGTATGTTGTATTTTGTTATAACTTTTATACACGGTCATTGTATGTTTTCAACAGCAATGTATGTAAAGTTATTGCAAATTTTTGTTTTTTATTCGTAGTTATAGTTTTTAGGAATGTGCGTGAAATTGTTTAATTGTACAGTGTTACTGGTAACTGACCTTTTGGTGGCAAACAAAAACAATTTTTGTTCATTGACTTTAAATTCACATAACATAACGCAGCTTTTCCATAGATTTTGCCGTAAGTCGACGATCGTTTTCTATGAACATGCATATATTTTTCTGTCAATTTTCAAAAAGTTGTTTAACTCGACATAGTAAAGCAACTCTTTTAAAAAACTATCTGAAAATAAATAAAATTAACGCGAAATAAATAACTATATTTCGCCTTAGATATTTTTATCTGTCGTATTATTTTTCTAATACTTCCATGTAAATAACTCTTCCTTTTGATTTATGTTTATTTGAAAGATCTTTTTAACATTTCAGGTAAGTAACGGGTTTATCCAGCTAGTGAAGTGTTCATTCATCATCCAAACTACAAAGTTGTATCTTTCTCTCACATTATCTGGTAAGTTATCTGATATTTTGTAAGCTCTGCCTTTTCGTATTGGAAATAAATACTTGTTTTGTTAACATGAATAACTATCATAAAATTCACTTCCATTTATACTTACAATGGACTTAAATTGACCGATACATCAACATAAATTGGTGACTATTTCGATAGGAAGTTACGTAATTGAGTGATTGAAACTGCGGAAATCGTGTTTGATCATTCATTGGTTCCTCACCCTTTACGCAAAAATGACAGGAAGTTATAAGTTTGAAATGTCTGTATGTGTGTGTCTGTCTGTTTTTGGCTTTGTTGCTCCAGAATGGATGAATTGATTTAATTTTGATATTTTGTATGAAAGACGGGAGTGTTTAAAGCAATGTTTGATGAAAATCGAACCAAGATGTACTGTCAGTACTACAAAATGGCGGATCACCTATTTTCTTTCAACTTCCGTTACCAATATAGTTCTTTTTTTTCTACATTTTTTTTACCCCATACTGAACCATATCTAGTTCGTATTATGGTTGCTAACACAATTGATATACTACATATGTACATATTTTATATAGATACATATTTAACACCCAGACCGACAGCCAACAAATTTAGTTCAGCACAAAGATGTTGGCCGTGCCGGGAATCGAACCCGGAACCTTCTGATTGGCAGTCCGGCATGGTAACCATTACGCCAACGAGGTCGCCATATAGTTATCTTATGAAAAGACTTAGCTAGTAGAATACTAGTCACTACATGATGGCCTTCATTACTTATTGTTGAATCGTACTTTTTCTAAATTTTTATTTTACCCTTATCTTTGAAAACGATATCAAAGAATTGACATCGACATTGGATCTGCTGATTTTTCATAAAACATAATATTATTCTAGTAACTATGCTGATAGGAACAAAAGGCATGCGTGTAAAAGTAAATAATATAAGTAAGCAAAAATATTTGCGTGCGTGAATAATTGAACGCACTGCAACACATTTATGAATGAACTTGTTAGCCGTATATGTTGTATCGTATTGTAAATAAATACAAGTATTTTAACGACTAGTTCTTCGAACCCTAGACCTCGAGAACAATATTTTTTGGTACATCGTTTCTAGCTACCAAAACTTTATGAATAACTACTTGACCAATTTTATTTATATTTACATTTTTTTTAAATATGGTATTTACTAGTTCTACCGAGTCTGGTATTTACGAGTCCCGCATTAAATAGGAAAGCAGCAAATTTCACCCTTTTTTGGAGCAACCAACCAATCGCTGACGATAAAAAAATCTAAATAAAATCTATCAATCTGTACTACTATCTACCTGTAATACCAAAAGTACAACTTCTACGCGAGACACAATATACGAGTACATACATACAGACCGACGAAAGCTAAATAAAGAGAGAGACATGCCAGTAAAAAAATAGAGAGAGAGAGAGAGAGATAGAGAGACTTCGTTCGCTCGGTTAGTTAAAATTTATTTTATTGACATTATGTGGATTGACATGTGATGTTGATTTATTTATTAGTAAACATCTTTGTTTTATAGATGGCAAGCAACAAATTAATATAACATTTTACTACATAGTGTTTTATCAAGCAACATACGAGTATCTTCTTATAAAGCAGTCTATACACGTGCCAACCTATTGGCCTGTCACGTCACAGTCTATGACAATCGTGTCCAGACGACGATAAAATAGTGTAGACATCGCTGAATTTGATACATTTTTTATTCAGCAGTAGCTGCGAATGTCAACAGCGAAAAAGTAATGTGCTGTTTAGATGTTTACGATTTGCAGTTTACCTGCCTTTTTATTCGAATTTCGGCTTTTTTTTTTGAATACCTGTACAGTGTTTCTGGTTACTAACTCAAAACCTTTTTTTGTATGAGTAGACAACTATTATTGTTTACGACTTTTTAATGCCACGGTGTTATACTCGTAAGTAAGACGTGTCTGGTTTTGTGTCTCTAGGGCATTGAAGCTCCTTCGATATTTTATTTCGTTCAATTACGATTGCGTCCGCCACAAGTGGTGGATAACATATTTTTTTAATTACTGTATCGATATGGATATTAAATGACTTGATTAGTGGAATACGAATATATCTTCTAATATATAAAATATCCATGTCACAATGTTAGTTACCTTACTCCTCCGAAACGGCTTGACCGATTTTTACCAAATTTTATACTCGTATGCGTATTCACTAGGTCTGAGAATCGGGTACTATCTATTTTCTGTACCCTTAACTGTACTTAAGGCAAAACAACGTTTGCCGGGTCAGCTAGTTTTGATATAAAATAAGAATAAAATTATAACTAAGCATAGCAGGGGAGTTCTAATTTGCGTACACTCATTTAGTTATGCAAATGAGAGGTTAGTTTTCTTTCTGAGCTGAGTTATAAAAGTTTTTTTTTAAGATACAAGCTACCCTGTAATGTAAAGTTCTAAAGTGGAATAAACTCTTTTAACGGCTGTAATCTTCATCTGTATGCAAGTGATTGTACTTCAAAAATGTTCGGCTAGTGTCAATACAAGTGCGCAGACACATGCAAGAATCCATGTCAATATTTGGCCATGTTTTAAAATTCTTCGGGCTATAACTAACGTTTCACGTTTTCTTTACGGTTGTAAAAAATATATCGGCCTAGTGCTAGTTGGACTAGTGCACAAAGGGTTTCGTACTATAAATAATTGGCCATGAATATTTCAAGCGCCTATCAGTTTTTGTAATTAAGATGAAAACACGTTTCTTCGTTTTTTTATATTATACTTATTTTAGTGTTTTTGTTATGGTTGCAATAGATATGCATACATACTCGTAATCTGTCAAAATGTCAACTGCCTTCATGCTAATACGGTTCACGAGACAGCCTGGTGAAAGACGGACAGTGAAGGTAGTAAAAATTAGACCCCGTTTGGGCACGGGATCCTAGAAAGGACTTTTCAGTAAGTTTTTTTTTTCGGAATAATGGAGTAGTTTAGAAAAAAGTAGTTTCTAGCAATTCCTCAAAAGTTACCTACCACAAGCATCTTTGTTGTTTTATGTTCTTCACATAAGTGTCATGCCGTGTATAGACCAATGTTCTTTTGAACCAATCTGTATGTTATAGATGCTACCTCATCGCACTACTTTTTAAATTTTTTCGTCACGCTACAGCCACCGGGTCACCGCCCGTGAACTCGGCTTCCTCTATGCTTGCAGTATTGCCAGTATATTTAGCTTATTTAGGGCGTGAATAATTATTGTCCTTTTTAATTCCTATCATTATTTTATTCCTATCATTTCTGCATTGGGTACTGTTTTTGTACATTACACAAAATTGACATAACAGTTTTTTAATTATTTTAAATTCATTCTGCATTTGATTTCTCATCTTAATACGAGTACTATTGTCTTTTTAATGCCGGTATATTTAGCTTATTTAGGGCGTGAATAATTATTGTCCTTTTTAATTCCAATCATCATTATTTTATTTTCATTTCTGCATAGGGTTATAGTTTTTGTTTATAGTTTTTGTAAATTATACAAAATTGATATAATATGTAACAGTATTTATTATTTTAAATTTATTCGGCATTATTTTGTCATCTTAATTTAAAATGATTTGTGGTGTGCACGAAACTGATTAAATTTTTACATGATTTTGCGTGCCGCTTTTGCGTTTGAGGGTTAGATTATAAAGGAGTGAGTAAAGAAGATTAATACGTTAACAATTGTTTGCATTTTGGAATGAACCTTCCGTTTAGTCAATCCACCTCTTGAAAATAGCCTAAACGAACCATTTAGATATAGAATATGAAAAAGCGTATTCATCTACAAAACATGTCTTAAGACTTATAGTTACTGTTTGGGTAGTATCGAACGTGAGCTCTATTGGTTATTATTTTAAATAGGAGTCTTTGATTTAAGGTCTGATTGAAGGAAAGTACAATAAGTCGTTGAGACTAGAAGATAGAAGAATGAACTTGAATATTAAACGACCTAGTATTTGTATGTCTACTATCCTATATAAGCACGTGCAGAGTAAAACACATAAAATATTTTAAGGGTAGTTTGAGTACGTCTACTTCTACAACTTTTGTAAAGTTGCTAAAAAATAAGCTTCTCCATAAATTTTGCCGTGCGTCAACCTTCTGATTTTTTATGAAAATAAAAGTTATTTGTCCAGACATATCAAAGTCACCCTTAAAAGGTTTTACGTAAGTTACTAGTGATGCTGTAGATTGCAAAAAACTTCACTTTAGTCTGGCTTGTGTTTGTTTATCTTTCTTCCATCTCATCATAGTGCGGCTTGGACGTCCTTTATATTTTAAACTCTAGTTAGCAGCGTTTCTATCGCTAGATATGTTTGAATACCTATACGAACGAATATACACATAATATATTTTACAGTCTATCTTAATTTTGATAATTTGCTTTCATCTCTGTGTAATAATTTCATCATTCTTTGTGCCGCTATCGAAGAACACTAACATAGTAATCACGTATTTGCGTGCGCGAATTATCACTCAATTATCTCTTGCATCGTTACCTGCAAAATTACCCTCATTTGCTGACGATGGTGAAACGCGCGCGCGACCTTTGACACTGAATCCAAGATGGCCACCTAGCTGTCAAACCTTAAACTCTTACTTTCCTTATCGTCTAACGAATCTTATTCACCGTTCTGAACCGCTTTGGGAGATTCATTGTCTGTTCACTACCTAATGCTATTGTGAAATCTATTTTTTTAGAATTAACACTTTCTGTTGCCTCATTGTTTGCTCTTAAGTTTTGTATTGGTTGCAGAACTTGACTCAACGCTTCCGGGTACACGTGGTGCCTCATATAACACTCCATAGATGCTTTAAGCAATAATTGTGCTTTCCACATAATACTCAGAATGTAGAATATTAACAGGTGCCGTCTTCCCACTATAGTTCCACACTATTTTAATAAAGATGAAGTTAAACCATGTTATTTGAAGCTATAAACGTTAAGTAGCGTGTCCATCTATGACGGTTAAACTTTGGATTTTGTTCAAAGTACTTAGTGTACTCAATGCTCATGTAAGATTATGTAAGATGGTTAAATTGATAGCTTGGGATGCATAAGAGATATTTATTATTTACATTTAAAATTCAATTAATTAATTGAATTTTGAAGTGTTGAAAGCTCAGTCAGATGTGTGGCTGGCTGCCTTACGTTCCGTATTTTGTGGGTTCAATCCCCGCCAATGAATTCGAGCTTTTCATGAAGGAAGCCCCCTCAAGAGCCAGTTATTCCAGACTAGGTATGTTTCACCTTAGGTCAGAGTGCCGCTGATTCGTATAGTTATACACGCTCTGCTGGTCAAATGCCTAACTGTGAAGTGTAAAAAAAATATATATTGCAAACTACTAACAAATTTTCAGTATCACGGGAGTATAAAGATGTAGACTTACTCACCGTGTATGCCACAATGCTAACAAAGTTACAGTTAAGAAGCCCATTGAGATAAGTAAATGTGAGAATTGCGAGAACTTTAAGCTCATTACCCAGGTTTCCTGTAAAACTAGAGGCAACTATTTTACAATCAATAGGTTACCGAGAAACGCACGCAACCGTATTAATGTGAATAACAGGACTGACATTCGAATTTGTATTAAACAGGGCTCGTATTTCATTCGCTGCTTTTGCTTTCACAATCGTAATCGATTTCCTCTGTGCAGATTTACAAAATAATTCGCCAAATATATTCAGTTTAAGCTCGTTTACATTTACAGGGCACTTGACTGGTGGATAGTCAAAGCTATCGTGTACGTTGTCTCGTGCTATTTGGCTCCAAGAAGTAGGACTGGCTTTCTATTTTGCATTAGCGGTAGTGGCGGTGTGGCCATTTCGCTTGATAAAGCTCCTTAGCGTTTTATATGGGACGCGACTTGTAGTCCGATGTCGATAAATAACGAGATGCATAGGTAAGCTAACAACTTCTCCAAAACACTTTTGCATATTTCTGTACTTATCATTTATTCTTTATTTATTCCTAGAACTCGATCTAAATTTCTTTCGTCGAGTGTCAAGAACTTTTATAGTGCTACTGCAGTAGTCACCTAAATTATCATGTCTTGAAAATCTTAAGCACTTTTTTAAAATTATATATAGTTTTTATAACTTTTTTTCTCGTTCTAAAGTTACTTAAAAACAAACCAGTTCCCAAAACAAATGCAAAAAAGATTTCACGTCCGGTTATACATTTCTTTCGGTTATTACCAAGTTGAGGTCACATCTGTCTGTGTTTTGAGGAGACCTACTTATAGTGTAGATGTTAGTGGATTGGTTAGTTATTTGGTTTCTCGTTTCGCCTGGCCTTATTAGATAGGTATGTTAACTATGCGTATTTTGTATTTCGTTTCAACGTGGTCATAAAATTAGTTTAAGTTTAACGCGTTGTTGGAGATTCTTTTGGTGAAAGTAAATTTTAAATGGCGCTTTAATTCGTTTTAGAGCTAAGCTATCGCTCCCACGGGATTTTGAAAATGGCGTTGTAGTGTTTTCTAGTTCCTGAGCAAAACAAATCAGCTTTAAACTCATTATTTACTGAGTATTGGTAATTGGACATAAAAAGATATAATCTAGAGCACAATGGTGCCGATGAAAAGCGATAATAGAATCGGTACAATCTCGATAGCTGTTGCGTGTTAAAATCTAATTGGATTTATTATTTCACATCAACAATGCAATAGTTCCACTTTGACAACGGGACTAACAGATAAACTTAATAATGATCGTAACAGTATTGGTTGCTATTATGAAACGGTCTATTTGGTTCTCATGTACTGTTGCTAAGGATAATAAATAAACTCCGTTGCTTACGCAGTGTCTTTTTCCGACATAAGTAAATTTTCTAGACTCTATAGATACTATACAGACATAATCATTAAGATCTTCTTTAGTCACGTCACAATTGTATTAACATTATGCAAGCTATCCATTCTTAACCGAAGTGTAAAAATATTTTAGAATGTAAAGCACGAATGGAATTTATGAAGTTGTACATACAATATTATACGAATTTCATTTAGTAAAGCAACATTGTCGTGAATTTTTTAACCAATGAATTCATACAAGGAACAACGCTGCCAGCAATATAAGAGCAATATTATTATAATTATTTTCCATTCCATCCTTTCGATATATTTGATTTAATACCACAACAAAGTAATGTAAATATAGTGTGAAGCAAGAGTAACGAGGTTATTTAACTTTGCGATCCGTGTAAAGTCACTTGCTTGAGGCAAATCAGTCTTGAGATCGCCTACAATTTAGAAAATCAGTACTGGCATTTCTCTTTGTGGAGTAACTTTTGTGATACATTTAGTAAAGGATGTGAGTATTATATGCACTAACAATATTTTTTATACGGTTATTATGAGATCGTCAAAATCGCCTTTCCTTCCCGATATCCAGTCCATTAGCAAATATTTTATATGCCGTTGTTTTCGTGAATTTGCAAGTCTTAAAAAACAGATATATTATAATAACTCCCCACAAAAAGTCCAGTAGTTAACAAGACAAGACTTACTAGTACACTTACTATGTTTCTTGGAGTTTATTGGTCTAATATGGGAATTTTGCATAAACAAATAGTTGTATTTATTGTGTCTCTATAATCACGATCGTTCGGTTGCTTTAGACTCCGAGATCCTATCGCTAAATTTGCGTTGCAATATCTTACGTATCTTGATCTTGTTTCTGTTTGATCAAAGGATTTGACGGCGATTTACTTTCTCCCTTTCCTCTTCCTTATGTTGTTGTTTACTGCTTACGATAGGCATATTTAACCCAATACTGTGTATTTAAATACTGAAAGAAATAAAGAAACATTTATTTATATTGAAAAACAATATACAAGAAACATAAAAGAAAACATTTACGTGCCACAAAACATATACAATACTGTGTACATTACTTATTTAATCATGTGTTACCCTATAGTTATTTTTGTTTTTATTGAAGTTTTGAACTCGCGGTTTTATTCTTTTTGGAGTGAGATAACTCGACGGCAAAACACAGTTCAATCCGACGACTCCTGGTTCGATTTAGGCCTTTCATCGATGACATGATTTTCGAGTTAAAGAAAAAATCATAAGGAAACCGACATGTTTGAGATCAAACTCCAAAGACAAATGTCTTCCGTAGAAAGTCTTGGGTCAAGAGAACTTCTGTAATGATTAAATTCTGCCGGAAAGTCACGACCCTCAGTAATGACGACAAAAGAGATTCTATTCATTCTATTCCATGTATTGTGCCTAAGTCCTGAATTATATTGCTAAAATAGTATGACTAACTAAGAGAACCGCCGCGCCGCCTTAGGCGACAAGTCTACGAAGATCGACGAGATTAACCTGCCCCAATACATTGGAAATTTAACCGCCACTAAGTTGTACTGCATTATTTCCCTAATGCAGCATGAGAACTTTGTAAAATCTAGTTTTGTTACGGTAATTGGCGATTGTTTAGTATTATTAGAATTCAATTTCGTGATATTTACACAGACTCTTGTTGCTTAAGTGTTTGTATGGAAGCTGTTTCTGTTACCTCATTATCTACGAGTTTACAAGAAAATGTTAAAGAAAATGAGAAATATAAAAGCCATAATATAAATCTTTTAAGGGTGGATTTTATACATCTAAACAAACAACTTTTATACTACGCCTTTAAAAATTCACGAAAAAAATAATTGCTGTTGAATACTAAAAGTTAGTAGAAGCGCGACAAAATGTATGAAAATTTAAGCGATGACAGCTTAGTAGGGCGTGCGGCTGCCTTACGTACAGGTCGTGAATTCGATTCCCACAAATGAACTTGAGCTTTTGGTAAAGCATAACATCGTGAGGAAACATCATAGCATGGTGGTTGGGTATTTTCTAGAGCTCGTCTGGCTAGCAACCAAACCTAAGTTGAAAAATCTGTCGCCAAGCACCTAATGGTGTGTGATCCGGCAGCCTCTTAGATAGCCAGTATTTTCAGACTAGCCATGCTCTATCTTTAGCCAGAGTGTCGCTTTTCCCCTTATATATGAAAGTTTGGAACTAAAGTCTTGCGTACTATAGTAACCAGTACCTTTAACGTTTAATTTTGAGTACGATGCACCAATATTGTAGTACCACCATTCATCAGCATCTGTAGCGTAATTAATATTTTCAATCCAAAATTTAATAAACTGCTCTTCAACTGCATTATAATCTGGTCGTAAATCATGTTCAGTTATGCACTAATCAATATGCATTTCTCTTGCTCCCACGGTACCGATTAAATCCCCGTTAACATTATACACATTACATGCCTAGTAGCGAAATAGAATATTTATGATATCATTTACAATTGCGTCATGATGCCTTCACTCGTATGTATTAATTAACTTAATATTCAATGCACGATCTAATCAAGTGTTTTGTATAGGTATTTTTTTTTACATTATGTCATGTGATTATTGTATTTTCATTCTTTGTCCTACAATTATAGTATTTAACTTATTTATAGTAAAACTTTATATAAATTGACACCCTTAGCCCATACAATCATTTAACGTCATATTCCATACAAATGAAATGTACGAAATGATTCCGTACATTTACACAATAGGTTATTAACAATCAAAGTTAAAAGTGAATTTTAGTCGATAATAAAGACTTTTAGCCACAGAAAACACTATCTTAAATCAAAGTGTCACTGTTCGGAATCGCATGTTATATATTGTACGAAAACATTTCGTACATTTATTTCATCATCAAATCACTCATTGCAAATTCCATGTATGTTTTTTTTTTTTGTTTTATTGATGACCCAGGCAAAAAGCTTATTATGTGCTTTTCTGGTGGTGTACATTATTTTTTTATTCAGAAATGTTTCAATCATAGTGTGCACATATGAACTACGCAATAGTACATGCAGACTCAAAAGAGGCTTAATTAAACTTTATCTTTAGTTATTTATACTATTTCTGATTACCATACATGCTCTTTGGATTAGAGCTCTAATAAATATTCAGCATCTCTCTAACCAGTGTTACTAGACCAGCTCTCTGCCTGTTGCCGTTAGATGTTAAGAGTAAATCACATTAATGCCTTTCCTACGCGCTTTTAGCCGTCATAAGCTTGCTAGCCCTGCCACAATGTAAGATATATCGAGTATACCATCTTTCTACAGTTCCATATTCAACTTGGATTTAAAATTTGCGGTTGGTTTTAGTCAAACCGCTATCACCATAAAAGTTTCCGGCATGGCTTTAGGGTGCGATATTAGAACTCTACAGAGCATCAAAGACTGCAGCCGGGACTGGCAATTTGTCCTACGATTCACGGAAACCTCCAGACGGAAAAGTAATTCACTTCCCTAAACCTGTCGACCAAAGCTTAACTTCGATGATCAGAGTCTTTTATTAAGTACCGTTGCGTAGATGAGATTTAAATAAGTGTTATTAAACTACAACATTACATTGCTGTAATACAAACAATCTATTATTGTTACTTATTCTTTCGTTTAATTATTATTTTTTGTTTTGATATGGGATAAAGTTATATTAACATACTTGTCGAATCAACCTAGACAAAGTCGACATACACGGATATGTATAAAAGATGATCTACTGCAGTTATGTCTGTCTGTGGTGCTCTGCCTGCTATGTAACACGTTGCGTAATTATGTGGATAATCCGTTTCCGTCTGGCGGCTCTTGTAAGGTTTTCGATGCACCTGGTTAGCTGCAAATTCTATATGATTTTATTTTAGAATTTCCGGCATGTAATAGTCATATTGCATTCGGTGCGCTCCATCCGGTGTAATGTTTATAAGGGTTATAGCTGTCTTCAATCAAAGTCCCGTAGCTAACCCGACTAAAAGTTAATTTAATCTCTTCCTTTATTATCTCTGTTTATTGTTCATTGTGTTCTCTTGGTATTCACTAATTGGATTTCGTTTTAAGTAAGTTGGAATTTAAGACAAGTTTTCCGAACATACCAAAGATTCTTGGTAATTGAAGTTAGGAATGTAAAATCCTAGTCGAAGCTTTGGGCATGCAAATAGATATCAAATGACCATTAGGAACGACGTAGCGGGTAAACAGTGCCGACGACAGCGGCTGAAACATGATACTCCGTATGCTGTACTCGTCCTGTCCCATAAATTATACTTGTGCTTGCTCGTGCTATGCTCGAGCTCCCATACGATGCCGCTAGCATGTCTCGACTATGTCGGGAGTGATAAGCGAAAGTATTCCTATTGTATTTTACCCGTGTTCTAACCGTTAGACTAGCAGTACTACTCTGTTCAAGTCTGTATTAAAGCTTGCTTGTTTTAGGGCAAAGAAGAATCTTTTAAAATGTAGGCGGTCACAAAATTTATTTAGATAACTAAATCTCTATATTTTGATCTTTTAAATTGTTTAACTGCTAATGGTATGGCGCAAATAATCCTCCTACGTAGCAATAAAATAATATCAACGATTTTATATGTTTTATTTTTATCATTCGGATCTTAAGATGCATCGGTTCCCACTACTATGAAATCTTTAAACTGACTTCTGCCCACTTTGAGCGTCAAAGCTTGCCTGTTCAAGCGGTATTTCTCAAACGCTGGTATTAAACTGGTCGACGTGCAAACGTTATTAATTACAGAGTTATCGTAGGTGGATTTTCATATTCAGGCTCATGGGAAATTAATAGTCAATCTCCGGGTAAGCCTGCGGGAAGTGCATCAGAAGTGCAGGGAATAGAACGCGTAGACGCTCCTAGGTATCGCATCTTTAGAGCAATATGTTCTTCATGTCAGTTTTTGCATTATAGTAACCACGGCGTCATCTGCGATGGCATCGTCTGCTAGATGATGCATGGTCGTGAGATTTTTGCTGTAATGGAATTCATTGTTAGAGATTAATCCGTCAGATGTTTCTGCAATGCATCATTCAAAATTGTACTATGCTTCGCAGTTGCATCAATATATAACGCTTGGTATATTTCAAACAAAATATGCTAATTACCAATATCTTGATGAAATCTCTTAAATTGAGCAGGGGACTAAAGAAAGAAATCAGCTTTTTCATACGAAAATTGAGATGATATTATATAGTAATATTCACAGTATGTATAAAGAGATTAAAGTTCACATAAAGTTCAGGTTACGCTTTAATGTTATGTTATTACGTGTGGGTTATGGTAACGATTACACCCACTTAAAGCGATTAGAGTACAGAGCAAAGAATGAAGTAATTAAAGTAGTACAGATTGGAGTTGTAATTCTGCACAAGTCAACATTGTACGGAAAAACAGGAAGACATAGGAAGGTTACACATATAATATGTACAACATATCAACACTGGTATGTGAACCATTGTGTCCAGTGAACCGTCAAAGAAATTTAATATTTGAAGTAAAAATTATTTTCTTATTCTATTAGTAGAATTGTTTTAAAAAAACGTAAAGTGCGAGACGGGCGTGCGCGTGAATGGTTCCGGAATATTATTTAAAAAAAACAAAACACATTTATTGTGTGAGGTATAACAAAAATCCAAATTTTTTTATAACGGCAACGGAAAAACAAAATCTGTTAAAAAATTCAGCTATTTGGCAATCGTCGTTTATGAGTTATTGCCTGATGTGAATGGCAGACAGACGGGTGGTTTAGTAATAAGGTCCTGTTTTTACCCTTTAGTGTACGGAACCTTAAAAATTGTTCTGCATTAATGTTGACTGACCATCTAATTTTATTAGTTTTTACTATTGCATTTTTTAATTCTATGACATATTTGTTTTTGTTGTTATTATTAATAGTGATGACATTTTATACATTAATAAGAAATATTGGGATATTAATGAATGTTTGTTGCTCGATAATGAAGTGATTTGATTTTGATTTGATACAGGTTAGAATTTAGGAGATACGAGTACTAGAATACTTTGAAAGAAATAAATGAGTTTTATAAGTACACTCAAATGTTCTTGTTTGTTTATAACGGAGAATAAATGACGATATCTAAAGGTCCACACTTGAGCTTGTTTTACAGTTCCGACATACCCCTCTGTTGCAACGTCAATAGGGACTTGTCCGTTCCTCGAATCTGTCGCTGCACGATTCTCATGTCGATCTTCACCATCAGCACTGACAAAACATAAATCCCTCACAAGAAACGTTACAAATCCTAACGGAATGCATATCACTTCCTCATACATATGCTCCAAGCCCGGGCGGCCTGGGCAAATCAAATGATTCAAGATTTACCGTGGCGCTGGCACGTCGACAATCCGTCACATTCCGAGGTTCCGAAGACGTGAGTTAAGAATAGGCGGGTTTTCAAAATCATTCGTTCGTGACGTGGCTTTCTTGTGTGTCTTATATGACGACATTGAAGTTCACAAGTGGCTAGTGATTGGAAATGCACGTGAAAGCCAATTATCGTTAGTCGTGTACCATCAAGACACTGCACTGGTGCAGTGTCTTGATGGTACGTATCTTGATGGCACTGCCAGCAGTTAACATGGTTTTGGGATATCTCTTTCTTTCTTTATTTTTTCTTTTTTTACGCAGGGCTGGTTGACCCCATACTAAACCATTTCTGGTTTGTATTTTGGTTGCTAAAACAACTGATATACCACATATATATATATTAATAAAAACTTTGTATCGATACATAATTAACACCCAGACCGAAAAAAATATTTCATCACAAAGATAACATACATTTACATAGTAAAATTCGATAAATAGTTTTGGGATATCTCAGTACAAACGATTGTTGCGGACAGTGTTTAGATGGTTGACAATGCAGAAGACTGTCGTTTTTAAAGTGGCATTTTCATCTGGGCGCTACTTTGGGTCGGATGACACGTTAAGTTGTAAGTCTCGGCTGTTAATCTTAGAACAAGCAGTCGTTAAGGCAAGTCAGAGGCCTTCGGACGGCTTGAAAACTCTTCACCAGAGCTTGGCCACCTAGCTTTTACGAAAAAGAAGAAGATAAAGAATGTTTGAGTTATAAGGTTATATAACTTTAAAAAAAACTGTTTATTAATTTTATCTTTACATTTAAATACAAGAATCCATCCAAAAACAAATGTACCTAAGTATAACATGTTCTTTAAAAAGTATTTAACTTTCTCGAGTTCAAATGTCTCTTCGAATACAAGTATCATCATAGTTTATTTCCAATGGCCAATTTCGGTTATTATATTAACTAAAGTCTAGTTTATTTGATTACCCAAACGTTAACGTTTAGCGAAGCCTCGCGTGTCGGCTACGGTAAAGCACAAAAGCAAATTATGTTTACACTCACTTTCGAAATCACGAAGTTTTGCTATCGAGACCACGTTTGTGCTTACATTATAAATTGCTTCACGGTATATTATGTTAAGTAATATTTATTTCATCGTCTGACGTTGGGCCGTTAGAAGGTGAAATACATACTAACTGATTTGCAAATTAATTGTTACTAATAGACTGTTGCGAATCTTAATTGTGTAATTTAATGAAGAGTACACCTGCTATGTATTATATTAACAGCTAGTGTAGCTGCTAATTGAAACAGTGAGCAATCTATATTCGAGATTACATCTGTATCGATTCTCGAATTTGGATAGTTCATTGTTTTCTTATCGATGATTACGCCTACGAGTACCTCTTTATTATTCTTATACTAGCTGTGACCCGCGATGCTACTCACGTTAATCCGGGAGAAAATAAATTATTCCGGGATAAAAAGTAATCTATATGTTAAGCCAAAGTCTAACCTATCTTCATAGTAAATCTCATCAAAATCGGTTAAGCCGTTTGAGCGTGAAGAAATAACAAACATACACACACACACACTCAAAGTTCGCATGTATTATATTAGCAGGATATATGGGTTTTAAGTACTATGATACCGAAGTCCTGCTATGATACATCAAGTTATCCATAAAAATCTGTTTCGGACATAACAATTTGTTTATCAGAATTATTTTATAGTTAAGTTCTTTTATTCCAGACTTGGCATTTTTCCACCATAGGCTAAGGTATCGCTGATTGGTGTGGTTACGCGGTCAGTTGATCAAATGCCTAGCTGTACTGTTCAAAAGTCTTAATTTATATCGAAAGGTGGAAAAAAAAATTGATGAATCCAGCATGTTGATATCTTGTGTACACTTGACTAATATAATCATTATTGTTGCCACTCGTTTCCGTTGACAAAATAGCTCGTGAATAACGCACCATACATCATTTGTCATCCAGATAGCATCGACGGAAAAACAAAGTCCAAAGACAAACGCATAGCTAAAGCAGAAACGCCAACCCGATGCGTAGTCAAACAAGCTATGCCCATACATCTTGTTTGTAAATTTCATTTTATCAATAAAGTAAATCACATTGTGTACTCTCTACGCAAAGGCACCGCGAAATCTTTTTATAATGCCAGATATAAAGGCAATAACCATACAATACCCTGCGATGCGCTAATCTGTCCAACACAGGCCGCGTCGTCTCTAGCTCTTGTATTTGCAGACTAACCTTTACAATAAATTAAAACGGAACCTAGCTTTGTTTGTACGGATGAAACTGATTTCTAATGAGATAGTTTTAGGGTCGTATTTTAAATGGATGAGAAATAGCTGATGAGTTTTCGATATGCGCATGCTGCGTTCCGTTAGGCGCTCACCTGCGCCCGCGCTTCTCTAGTTATGCTAATGGCGAACGCTTGCTCTCAGTCTAGTATTAAAGCACTGTGGTCGAAAGCAGTGGAAAAGGTTCACTTGATGATTTACTGCCTGCAGTAGGTGTGGCGATGATTGCTATATCCAGTCGTTAAAGCAGCATCAATACTTATTGCATTGCTGCATTGCCTTTTTCGTCTTTACAGTCGCTATTGTAAAAGACGTAACCATATTCTGAATCTTTATTGCTATTGCAGTGGCTATTTGATCGGTACAATGCGATTCAAATTTGCCTTAGTTACGCGCAGTCATCTGTGTGAATTAATTTCTAACAGAAACAAATACTGCCCTGTGAATCCCACAGAAATTGATACTGTATCAAGAGTAAAAAAATAATATAACAATTTAATATATTTTGTGTTTGCTTGAAAATCCCGTTGTGAATAAAGACGTGGGTGGAAGTTAAACTTTAGCGAAAATCGATTCCCTCAGACGTGTTCGAATCGCATACTCGACATCGGGGTTAACTGCGCGCATATCGAATAAGATGTTCCCTTGCTTAGTCTTCATGAAGCGGCTAGACCAAAGAACAAGTTTATATATGACTCATTGGCGGTCGCGGATGTAATTTAACGGTCTCGATTATTTTAATCGATTTTAGCGGTGGATAGGTCGTCGTCTAATCACACTTTCTCACAGAGATCTGATAATATATTACCAATCAACGTCTTAACAGCTTGTATACAAATATGTGTATTTGAAATGTCGTTATCAGCTGTCAATGCGTCGAGAAAAAAGCTAATTACAGACTTTTCGAGCATTGAAAGCGTGGTTGCCTCATTGACGAGTGAAGTGGCAAATTACTGTCTGTAATGAACGAGAGTTCAACTCAGAATTCATTACACTTTACAAAGAGAGCTATTGTGCGATTTGGATTACGGTAGCCATTCGTGCAATCGTGAGATGTCTTAATGGGGCTTCCTAACGTTTATATTGTCGTATTGGTTGTATCGTCATCTCGCATCGAGTCGTGAAATCGATCATCGACGCACAACACAATACGCACATTTGGTGACGCAACTTTTTACATGAGGTTTTGTATACCAGTAAAGTTGATTTATCTGCCGTGTTACAAATGCTAGTGATGTTATTGTTATCCGTATGATATATGAGCTCGTCTTTCGTTTATGTTATGGCGAAAGCTGTGATCCAAATTCCGCGGTTTGAATTGTCACTTATTTTGAAATCAAGAGTTACAGTCCTTTCGCTAGGGCCATTTCTTTGGTGTGGTCAGTTATTTGTCATGTTTTCATTTCAGTTAGCACTTACAACATTGCTTTCAACAGTAATTCGATTAGCGGTGTCGTCATGTTTGTGAATTTACCGTTTTCTGCCCGCTAGCTAGTATTCGATTCATAGGCGAAGCGTGCGTCTATCGAAATTAACTCGTTCGCTTTTAATTTAAAATTCAAATTCAATTTTGTTACAGTTTAGATCATTGAACCTTTTCTAATGCTGATATTTGCTACACAATTTTATCAGAAAAGTTAAGTGTCATTTCTGTTTAGTGTCGTCACGTATTTATCTCAATTTATAATGGTCACAATGTGATGGTTTTTGCAACGCTTGCATTCTTTGAGGAAGCTATTAGTGACAGCTGCAGGTTCTTGTCCGACACTTAAACTGTTACGAAGTTTTATAGATCGGGGTGTGGCCAGTTTTTCTCTCGATCCAGAGGCTGTTTACGATGGATCATGCTTAGTATGTTCGCGAATAGGTTTCGAAGAAAAAGGTTGCCTCAGCGAGTGAAACCCATATCAAAGTACATTCGCAAGACTAATAGTAGATTATACTACATATTAACGCAGTTAAAGAAAGTGCATACGGGCTTTAAATGCTATATCAATTTGTTATGGAACAGAAAAACTGTGAATCACGTTGGAAGTCTTAACGCATTGATTTATCGTAGCGGCTGTTCCTCGGCTAACTTAGGCTATTTGACGTGATCACTTAGGCAACGGTCGATGCAGGACAGTTTTGGATGGGTGACCATGCCAAAGACTGTGACTCAAAACGTGACATTTACGTCTGGATGCTACCGTAAATCGGATGACACCAGTGACCAAGTGGACAGGCTCTGGTGGTTTAAATGTCTAAGATAAGATAAGTCATAAGAAAAAATAGAAGGACTATTTTTTTCACGGTTAATTGCAAGGAGTGAACTGTCGGTTGCTTATTTTTGTTTTTTTATATTATCGTTTTTCCTAACTATGAGTTGCTAACTTTGATATATAAGAGCAACTTTTTTAGAATCTCAGGTAATCAACACTAAGTAAGAAACAGTGACTGTCCCGTTTTGGTACTATTTTTAACAAAATTAACAAATAATTAATTTAGACAAAGCGTTATGTAATTTACTGGTAAATTCGTATCTCCAATTTTATTAGTCAACCTTATTTCAGTAATTTCGCCAGCAGTTATAATTAACTCTTATTTTGCTTGTCATTGACCCTAGGATGATTAAAGCTATAATAGAATTAATTTTCAGTGAAACACAATCTAAATTCTATTTTACAAAAATAAATTAAATGTATTTTTTATAACATTGGCACCAGTTAGAGGTGACCTGAAACATTTAAACGGATTTTCCACCGTTTAATGGACATATTACCTTAATTTTGACAATTAATTAGAATTATTATCGAAGTTTTTTTAAATTTGAATGTAGAAGACAGTTTAGTTAACCTAATCTCGTAAAATAATGTTAATTAATATTATTCTAATAGAGTTAAATTTCTAAATAAACTTGAAATATTTTATTTTCAAGTTATTACATAAATAAATAAAATATAATCAAACAAAACTAACTAATTAAGAAATCCACTCCAGACGGATCTAAACAAATTTAAATAAATTCGTCAATTATTTAATTGTATATACGAGTACAACTGGTATTTTAAATCTAGACGTTATTTATTTTTTTGTCAGTATCTTTATCAATTGCTTCTTTTTTAACTAAAATTAGTTTCTTTTGTTTCTGACCTCCATCTTAGACTTTCTGACCTAATCATCTGACCCAATCGTAACGGCGCATCGGGACCTAGAACTTGTATAATTATTCAAATCACTTCATGCTCATCAAGGCACGGCCGTCCGCGGTCTGCGGCAGGTAGTATTCCATCATCGTGACTGGTCGGACGTCGTGTCGCGGCCCACCCAACCGCGCTAACAGTATTTTACTCATCGACTTGCTCATTTCCTTCAACTCTATTAAGACTACCTTTGAATCTTGTGTTTCTAACTTTATGCTTCTGTGTTTCTAAACAAGTTTAGGGTTTTTTTATTGTGACGGATTAGATAAATAATTACTTAGTGTTGTGTTAAGTGATTTGTTTGAATTTGTGATTGTGACGACTAAGGGATTTTTGGTTTACTTTCGTCTAAGGGATTCATATTTTAAGGTAACAAACATTACACTATTTGTAATGATAGTCACGATCTTACTAATAACCTAAACTTGATTAAAAAAATATTCATATTTTTTGAGGCCGCGACTGTAAAATTACGCACGATGTTTAAAAACTTAACCCTAAAGCATCGATAAGATGTTACCAAATATTTTGATGCGATTAATACATAAGAATCTGAAACTACTTTTAATTTATTTGGCTCTAAAATAATTTCTTTACCGACCGCATGTGCTGGAAAACCTTATTTAGTTCAAGCTCGTGAGTGAGATGATCCGATATGATTTCTAAAGTTTACCGGTTAGTAGCTTACGAAGCATCCCTATCATTCATCTTACTCTGTTGAACTCGTAGGTAAATGCGGTTCCTTGTTCGGTGACCTTTGTGGAGTCTTCAAATGCCGGTAATATATGGCGGTTGTATCAATTTAGACCGAAAAGTGTGACCTAAACCTGTGTATTCACGATGGAACATACATTTTCCTATGACCTACTATTTTTCTTGGAAGCAATTGATGCAAGCTTGTTTTGCACTCTTCTCGACGAATGTGTACAATGCGACTAGATTGTTTGGGTCTGAATCATATGTAAAAAAAAGATCGCTTTGAGTTTAGAGTTGAAATGTAAGAGACTTATTTTTTACTCTACTTAAGTCTACGGTGGGTCGCTAGATTATAGTACCACTAACCCTTCACTGTCCTGTTTACCTTATACATAAAAGTAAACCTGAATCACTGTAAACTAGCTTAGATAATAACTATATAGCTAGCTAGCTTAAAGAAGCTTAGTAAGCGTTTTACTTTAACTCAAGATTTGCGAGCGCTGATTTTCCTGAGAACGGTATCTCACCTTAATCCAAGTTTCCTTCAATGAGTAGTTAACACTACTTTATCTTGTCTCTCGATTTTATGTAGGTACCTTTATTCAGTCTAAAGTGAGCAATTTCAAAAGTTATTTCTAGCAGTATTAAAGTCAAATATTCCATCTTGTTTTTGCTATCTTTGGTAACTGTCAGAGTTGGTACGTAAAGTAAAGTAGGTGAATGTATTTAAAACGATTGCTTGTGGTTGGTACTTGGTAAAGCACGCGGTAGAGCCCTTTAAGACCGGTCGTGACGCCCCCATTCCTTTTCGTGGAAGCTATGAGCGAGAATGGACAACTTGACGGATTTGTTTTAATCACTTCAGTGTCTAATCGTAATATTATGCTGCATTTTACCAACATTGGCAATACCAGGGCTTGTAAGTCAATATGATAATATATAGGATAAGTTATGCATTTATGTAATGAATATTGTAAAGTGTACATAATTGCCTCTATCGCTATTCATGGACATTTTTACCAAGCAAATTATGCCATCATCATCATTTTGTTTATTTGTTACTGATTAACGCGTTTCTGTTTTTTCTTAACTTTTCAAATAAAAATATTCCATTCATGTCCGTATTTACAAAACATTCCTGTGACACACGTGTTGTATCAACATGATGTTTATAAACAACATACTAACTGTATTAGACGATGAAAAACATTTTTTATGTAAATAATGGCATTGTATAGAGTTCGTTCACATTGTATTCGAATAGTCTACTAATGCTCAATGGGGATTGTTGTTTATCTAAATTATTCTCGTCAGGTTGGTTTCCTGGCACGTTTTGACTGATATCGTTACGTATTTGCAACTGTAGACTTGGCAAGGATGTGCAATATCTTGCTAGTTGTAATAGCTAGCTTGCAATGTCCTTGCATTCCGTTTGTAAGTATTGTAATTGTTATTTGAGTCTACATTCCTCGAACAGGTGTCACGGATCTTTATTAATGTCGTTATTGCGTGTTTCTGCAAGCTGAGGCAAAATTGTTTGTTTTGAGTTACAACGAAATTATATGAATAATTTTTAGTAATATTGTTTATTTAACTTTTGTCATGTATTATTACTTTATTCTTCTATCTATTTATAATTAAACTCTTAAGATTTTATAGGTTTGTTTGCCAATCGAAGCATTTAAAAATTGGTCACGATAATTAATTAAGCTAACAGTAAATCTCGATCATTGAACCAATCACAATTTCACCATCGCAAACCAATTAACAATGATCTTCGACAAAAACGACTATCAACACCATCTCTGTTGAAGTTGATTGAAAAAGGTTACCGCGGTTTGAATCTGCGCAAGATTCTTTTCAATCATTGATTGGAGATAGAGCTTTATGTTATCAGATTTAAAGGTTATATTTATTTGACGGTTTTCTCTGTGAGTAGGCTTTAGTCGAGTTGAGTGACGCTCGTCTGCTCTTGTGCCATTGACCTACTGAGGCTTTTTGTCGTGTATCCCAGTATAACGGTTCGGCACACTTGTTTTATTGATATTCCGGCTTATGGTCACTATTTCTAAAGATTCACGCATACATTGACGAATGTATTTTATAATTTAAATTACCTCTTCAAGCCGACTGAGACTTAATCTTAAATATGTAAACATATTTGTTCCCAGAAAATTCCATTTAACTTTTATTAATTTGTTAATCTTAACTTCATCCGGAAAAGATTATTAGTAAATACGACGTCTCTTGATATTATTCTTCCTTTATCTAAAAAGTAATGTGGACATTTGTATGCAAAATTAGATTCTCACCCATCAACATTATCTCAAACTATTAACTGTATGATCTCGTGACATTCCGTAATATTTTAGTTATTTTTAACCCACCTAAAATCTATTTGTAATTCAAATTCGAAATTCCAAAAAAGGCCTGTTTTAGAGGTTTCTTGTGTTTATTTAATTATGCATATTAATTTAACTATTGGTTTTATTACCTGATTATTTACAGTTTATGTTAAGTTCGTTAATGTTTTTGACCGTGACACTATTACTTAAAATTGCATTAAATATTAAAGTTTTTAAAAACTACTTTGTAGTTATGAAAGCAACATGTTTTGTTAATTATTTTACTTTATTTAACTCTTGTTGCACATCTTTATGTTCAATAATAAATTCAACAATATTACTTTACAATGTAACTTTAAAGTGCCCGTGTTTTCTAAGAGTAATTTGATACTAAGTTAGTGTGAGAACTAAACGCTCTAGAAAACATGTAGGCAGCTAGGTAGTTGGTGTTAATTTCTGTTTCTATATAAATGGTAGCGCTAGCAGAATATCATTTGCAAACTGTATGAAATTCAGCAATTTCTGCTCGTAAGTTAGCAAATAAAATATTCTTCTTCTTCTTCGTATGAGCAAAGTAGCCAAGCTCTGGTGTCAAGAGTTTTCAAGCCGCCCGAATTCCTCTGGCTTGGCGTAACGACTGTTAGTAGACTAACAGTAGCACCCAAGTGAAACTGTCACTTGAAAAACGACAGTCTTGTGCATGGTCACCCATCCAAACACTGTCCGCATTGATCGTTGCTTAGCTTTGATGATCGCGACAAATCATCTTAGCTAGCCATGCTACAGGCGTAATAAAGTAAAATGTTAGAGCCGTTCACACATTGAATGAACATAAAACTAAATTCTTAGAGATATTTAACTTGCCAGACCTTTGGCATATTTGACTTATACCTACAACATTTGCAGACAAAGGCAAAGGCAAATGTAAAAATAGTTATACCACAACGTCATCATAAAAACACAATTATATTACTCACGTCTTCCTTCGGAATAAATTAAGATATTTTTTGGCCTTTTTAATCATGTTCCTATACATACCTGTCCTTCACAGAAGTTTTAAGAATTATTTGTGTTATTTAACACTAATGATATTATTTTTAAGATTATCTTTTCATCATTAGCCTCAATTTAATGCACATAAGTTGAATCGCCATCATCAATACACAATTCTTTAATTATTATTTTGACGTGTATGATAGCGATTAAGTGAGTCGTGATAGAATTTTTAATTATGGGATTATCACGCAATTGATTTATTGAATCTTAGTCATGCAAGGGTCAAAGGGGCTTCATTTAAAATCAACGGGCGTGTTTTTGAGTACCATTATAAAGTTTTACCTATGCCACGAACATATACATACGAGACGAATATACTGGTATCTATAGGTATATTACGCAAAACTATCGTTCGGCTTATTTAATAGTTGATGTTTCAGATCTAGAATGTTTCCGTGAATCTTATTTACATAATTTGCTTAAGCACCACCCCCTACCACTTATATTTTGTTTTTTTAATGATAAATGGGTTTACGTTTGACCGTAGCTTGCCTGATGTTAAGCTTGACTGTGGTCTAAGATGTGTATCACGCTTGCCTAAAAGGAACCTATTTACTCTAGATTTGAAGACCCCTAAATTTTACTTCTCGGGAAAAAAAGACTCAGGAAGAGAGTTCCAAAGCTTCGCAGTTCTCACAATGAAGGTCGAAGCAAAACGCTTTGTGCGAATCCTCGGAACTTCGACAGTTAAAAAACTTATACATTTGGAGATCCCTGGGGTGCACAAGGGTCAGTTCCACTTTCAGACATTTTTCATATTTGCCTCGCCGTCTGCTTATCTCCTCTTTACTGCTAAGCCTCATACTAATACAATAGCGCTAAGTAATAAAATGTTAGTATATTCGCAGTGATAAATATAAGTTCCCATACAGTTGCTAAAGTGAAATGGCACAATAATTCATTTCATTGTTTGTTAAACATATAATTGATATAATAAAGTAATTTGTAAGTCACGTAACGCTGAAATCACGACAACACGATCCAGACCTCGAAACGGAAGTTTTGAGGTAACACTGCCATTATACTGTTATTTGAACACGTCTCGAATTGAGCTAGACTAAGAGATTATTTCCTGGATCTGTTCTGCATGTGTATCTTATATATAAAATTTCCGTGTCACAGTGTTTGTTACCGTACTCCTCCGAAACGGCTTGACCGATTTTTTCCAAATTTTATATGCGTATTCAGTAGGTCTGAGAATCGGCTACTGTATATTTAGAAATAATTATTAAGACAAAACAACGTTTGCCGGTTCAGCTAGTATATATATATATTCTTACTCCTATAGTTTTGAACTTCTTTTTATTATTTTATTTCTTACAAACTAACTGCGTTATTTTGAATAGTGTGGGGTAAAAGTAGCCCGTGTCCAGGTTCTTATCCAGGGTCTAATTATTTCCATATTTTGTTTTAAATCGGTTCTGCCATTCGAGCTTGAAAAAGTAAGAAAATTTCACACATATACTTAAACTTTCGAACTTATAATATTAGTAGAACTGATACAAACTTAAAATTCGCAGTATGCAACCCTAAATTCTACATTTGAGTGTAGTTTAAAAAGTTTATGTAGTTGCATTTTTTCTTGTTACATGTACATAAATGGGTTGTTGTTTCTTTTATGAACTAAATTGGATAATAAACTTTCTTTAGTAACGTATACTTGAGAAACCACTTGAAATTCAGCAACATTTCATTGTAAAGAAGCTACAAATCCTGTTGGAATTGCTTTGAAATTCAAATCTGCCGTATCAATTGTAAATGAAGCCTGACAGGCGCTATTTATGCAAGCCTAGTTTAGTAGTACTGAGAGAATATTAAAAAGTATCAACTCCAGAATATCATAAACTCCAAGTAAATTGTCATTTGTACTCGTAGTTTATTAATACTTATTAAGTGTGTATTTTACATCAACGTAAAGTGATACTTTTCTTGCGTTTCTTTTATTATGTTCCTGTAATAAGTTTGACGAGTACGTAGCATCTGTAGAATCTTAGTTCCCGAACGAATAAACCTATTTAATAATTTATTTAACAATTTTGTTTAACCGGTTATCACTTGTTTGTTTAAAGGCGGTAGTTGGGAATGTTCTCTCCTATTTATGAAAATATATATTTTAGCAGCGGATTGCAAGTTTTTCACAACTCACACAATAAGGGTATCAAATGAAAGGCCTTGTAGGTAGAAAATATACACTAGGTATGCTATAATTTAAATTCATGCTAGCAGTTTAAAAATATGTCGGGGTTTTTGTATAACCTTTGAGTGAATGCCAAACAGTGTTCAATAATTTAAACTATTACTGAAATGTAAAACATAATTATATTGGGACCGTTCTTACGTGATTGGCAAATAAAATTGATGTTCTTTTATTGTTCAGAATAATGTTTTTACGTTTCTTATTGAAAAGTTGGATAAAAATTATTTGCCTTGCCAATGCATCTATTCTTATAAAGCTGATGTGATATATTTAATACTAGCTACATCCTGCGGTTCTGCCCGCGTTCCGGGTTAAAAAAATGTCATGCCAAAATGCAAAATTTTGTACAGTATAATTTTTTTTATCGCCAAGGTTTTTCTAAATTTAGATGCAGGAATTGAATTAAATTTAACTATATTTAAACTTATTAAATTTGTTTGAGATAGCCTATAATCTGTTAATTAAAGGTGTAAGCTGTCGCCACGCCAAATTTCAGCCAGATCGGTTTAGCTGTTTGAGCGTGAAAAGAAATAAACTTACACACACAAACATCTTTAATATTAGTAAGATTATTTTGCCTTTTAAAATCCTATGGAAACGTGGATTGTATAAAAAAGAAGTCAGTGATTTATATACGAGTATAGTAGGTACCTCGAGCAATTGCCATCGTCATTCCCATTGCTATATTCCATGTCTCATAAGAATTGCTATGGCTAAGTTATTTCCATTTACGTCCTCTTATGGGTTTGCAGCAATTGGTAAAGAATTTATTTGACTTACGTATTCTATTTGCTGTCATAAATTTATTTCTAAGAATGTGGATGCTGCATCTTCAATTCCGAGTTTGTTTATGATGAATTGCTTATCCAGCAGAGTTCTTATCAAGAAAAGTCTGTAGATGCCTTGTGCTTGCTATTACTAGTAATAAAATATTATATATCATATCTCGATGTTTGTCTATTTCAAATTAACAATGCTTCAAAAAATAAAACTCATATTTAGTGATTATTAGTGAGAAAATTCTTAGCATTGTTAACTTATAACACTGGGAAATTGATTAAACAGAGATGTTTAATCAATTGACCAAGATGACCTATAAAAGTTCCATCACTAATCACCATCATTTCTTTTCCTAAATTTAAATAACATTCCTATATTTTGTCCACAGATCCAAAGATGGCGTTGCAATTATGAGATCGAAACTAAGGAAACATCAGGTGAGTTTGGAATAAATAAATTAAAAATAAATTTCCAGTTTAGGCTACAAGGACCTAATGAGCCAATTTCTCGAATTGCCTTTGAAATGGTATGTGAAGGGTGTGGCTTCCAAAGGTGTCGGTTCGCCCACGCGTCTTAGGACAGTCATTAAATTATTTTGTCAAACCGTTTAGTCGTTGATTTAAGACCAGACTATATCCCACGTAAGGGAAGCATTGAATTGGATTTGTTAGTTTCAGAAATGTTCCCGACGCGTATTGCGTGATATATATGCGTTTGGGTCGTAACTTAGATTATTGTATGACGGTAATAAAAGTAAACAGGGAATTGCAAACGCAGTGAATTCGCGGTCTTCGCCTAGTTTCATCAGACTTCCATCTCAGTTTGATACGTATCTAACGCCTATTAGATTATGCAACAATATTGCTTAGCCTATAACCATTGGCCTCTTTTATTTGTAGCTAAATGTTTAGTGCTTACGGGGGTTTAGGCATGCATTTCAAAGAGCGTGTTTCTCATATCTCAAGTCATAACCATCTGGTTCATTTATCTGCTATTTTCTGAGACAGGTCCATTTAGAAGTGACCACAGCGCTCCAATCTGTACTTTTATCAGCTTCTGGGATCTTGTTGCTACATTTCTATCTCTCTGGCTTTCAAGTAGTTTCAACTGAGATGTTTCTTGTCTGGCATCGGGTGACTTTTGTGCTTGGGCTATTGAGTAAGTTTTAGTATTGCGCAACTTTGTCGCTTTTTAGCAAAGCTACGTATTTTTTAATGTAATTTTTTTCACAAGTTTGTCGATATGAATTTCAAAAAGCTTAACTATTAGATGTTGTACATACAATATAATGATAATTATTAAATTCAAGATGTCCGCCTATAAAAAAATGTTCTGTCAGGAGTTTCCTAAAGTTCTAAAACTCGTTTAAAATATTCTCACCTTAAAGTATTAAAAGTACTCTAACCAAATATCACCCACATTGACTGAGAGATTGAGTGTTTTGGAATAACAATAATACATATTATAACGCTAACAATAAATCCGACTATTTTAATATTACACGTTTAAGAGAATACACCAAGGGCTAGAGAAATGAAAAATAGGTATTTGTAAAATCTATTGCTGTCGCGCGGTGCCCGACCAAGCAGCTATCAATGTGTGAGTGTGACTGTCAATGTTTGCGTGGCATACCGCGCTGCGCCGCCGCCGCCCCGCCCCACCGTCCACGCTCCCAGATTGCTTGCAGATGCAGTCGGCAAGTTGATTTCGGCGTTTGCGGAACATTTGTTCGTGTTATTATTATATTACCTACCTGCACTTTATTTGACTCAGGCTTGTTTACTGGACTTGCTTGTTTCTTTACTTGACTGTTTTGACTCGGCTTGTGTATTGAATTTTGAGAGATCGAACGGAGATAAACCGTAGGTAAGGAATTTTTGAATTATATAATTTGGTAGCTAGCTTTCTGTGTTTACATACCTACGCTATTGTTTACGTATCCACTTTTACTTTATTACTATATTAAAAAAACTAATAACTACAAAGGCTTTGTTCCAGTCCTTCTAAGAAAAAAAGTTGAATCCAACGTATTGCGCATGAGGAAAGCAGTGGTTGGAGCTATAAACTATAGAAAAGATCAAGATAATGTTAATCACGGCGATAAAATAAGAAACCTTAAAATTGACATAAAAAATGCCGCCAACCATGTATTCGGAGACCATAAAAATTGCGCGTCTTATTATTGTAAGCCGGAAAAATATACGAATGACACAAATTTGGTACCAGATCTCCAAGCTTGTGGAATATGGACGGATATTCAGCAGTACCTGTTGATGTTGTTGTCTAATGCAGAAAGCCTTATTTTAGACATTACCAATAACACCGTGGAGCAATTTAATAATGTTATTGCCAAATTTATTGGCGGCAAAAGGGTAAACTATACTGCTAGAGGTTCATATCAGGCACGGTGTTTTGGTGCAGTAACATCATGGAATAGTGAAACGGCTATCCACGCACGTCTATCAAAAAAAATTCAAGATTGTAGCCCTGGCAAATACACCAAACAATTCATAGATAAGAAACGGCGCTCCAAAATAAATAGAGAAAGGAGTCGAAAGAAAAAAATTGATTTCGGTGAAGATGTACCGAACAAAAGAAGAAAAGTTACTGGACCCGATGAGAATTATGGTCGGTTAGATTTAGAACCAGATATCCCACCTGAGATATATGAGCAAAAGAAAAGTGAATTTATATTACAGTTAAATAACACCAAATTTGATGAGCTTCAACAAAACACTGTTGGTCAGAGCGAGAATAAGTTGTGGGCAGTTGAAAGGCGTAAACGCCTAACAGCATCCAACTTCGGTCAAATTTGTAAACTACGAAAAACAACATCAGTTGCAGGACTATTAAAATCTTTGCTGTATTCTCAATTTAAAGGCACTCTTGCCACAAATTATGGTAGAGAAAAAGAAGATGAAGCAATACAACAATTCATTGAAGAAACCGGACTACAGGTGTCAAAATGTGGATTATTCGTCGACAAGCATAAACCGTTTTTGGCAGCAAGTCCTGATGGTATTGTTGAAGAAGATTCGGTAGTGGAAGTTAAATGTCCTTACAAAATTGTTGATTTAACACCTAAAGAAGGAATAGAACAAAAGAAAATAGACTTCTGCGTATTTAAAAATGACACCCTACAATTAAAGAGGAATCATAATTACTACTTTCAAGTGCAGGGGCAACTACACATAACCGGTCGAAATTTCTGTTATTTTATTTTGTGGAGCCCTAAAGGCTTACTTTACGAAAAAATTAAGAGAGACGATGTATTTTGGCAGAAAATGGAACATATATTAGAAACCTTTTACTTCGAGTGCCTATTACCAGAAATAATTGACGGTCGTATACCACGACATTTCGCAGTAAGAGAGAGAAAAGGATTGGCCACGGAATAGTGAAGTAATAATTTATCTACAAAATTATGAATATTAGTGTGATTTTAACATTTTAATAAAGAAACTGTCGAGAAAATGGTTATTACTTTTGTTTATTAGTTTATTACCTTTCAACAATCGACAATCAGCTAAATACACTTCTCGCAAAATATTCAACTAAAAATATCGATATCGATAAACAACACTAGGTTATCGATAAAATGATCGACTACATGCACGTCACAAGTGTATACGTATTAGTCCGCGTCTCCCGAACTTCAAGCCTCCCCCCGCAGAGCGCGATAGAGACAACTGCAGATTGGACTGAAAATACCTATGTAAAGAACAGAAAATCAACGATTCGTTGTCCCCTGATTTCTTCTCCAAAACTTAACCGATTTTTAAATAGTTTTCATTCAAAATTAAAGAAAGGCTTGAGCTGTGTTTCTATGTTTTATTTTTTTTATATAATGTAGCCAATTTTTTTTTCTGGATGTTTGAACACAGCGGAAAATCTGGCCATTTTTTTAGGTTTTTGAACGTTCATATCTCTTATAATAATTTATTTATAAAAAAAAGGAAAACATAGGGACATCATAATAGTGGCCATAGATATTCAGGAAAAAAAGTATAACTCTACCGGCATTATCCAGGGAGGAAACAGGGGACAGCGTTTGTATGGAAAAACGGCTCTAGTGATTCCTCTTAAACGATCTTTCTTCATTACGTAACGATTCAAAAACGTAAAGATATACATTTAAGTACGCACGACAAAGAGTTGCCAATCGCTTATATTTACCTAGAAACAACTAGGCTACGCGGCAATCCCTTTGGCCTTCCCTATTATTTGTGGGAGGTGTTACAAATTAAACCCCCGGGGTGTTTCGCTAACAATACGCTATGTACCGTAGTGTGTTTTGTGTAAATTGGTTACGCCAGTTAGCGCTTACGACCGCTGAATAACCAATAGGTGGCGTCAATGCTTTGTATCAACAGTTCGAAGTGTAACTGTATAGGATTAGTCATTTTAGAAGAATAACCTCTTGTTTGTTCAAAATTTCACCTACTTTACTTTTACCTACCCAGAAACTGCCTGTCTGTGGTATCGTTAGCAATCCAAGATGGCTACCCCAAAACGTCGCCCGGAATTTACAAAAAAAAAAATATTCTTGTGTATAATGGAGTTACCGGGAACAATAAAAACACATAAATTTGAAATAGCTGTTTAGATCCAAATCCATGTATCATGTAATTGTACCTTTCTGCTTTTCATATTAAGCTTTAAAAGTGTGTCCCACATAGATATACATCGGATTAAGAGCTAATTAAAGCTTCAGATTCCACTACTGCATTTCTTGCATCTACTTAACAACTAAAGCTAACTATGGCTAAAATATTTGGGCTGGATATAAAATGTCTCATTGACTACCAAATCATAGACCACACGGCTTAACACACTCACTGTTCGTATTGCATTAGGCAAATCTTTCAATGGAACAGCCAGTTGAAGGTAATCTGTCTTGCTTGAGGTAATCGTATTTGACAATAGCAGTAGCTAGCCGTAAGCCTTCAATAGGTTTAGTGAAACTTGTGTTGATTTTGAACGCCTCACAAAAGATTAGAGGTTCGTTAAGACATTTAAATCCCTTTAGAATTTAGTCTTCCGTTATAATGCATGTTTTGAGAAGTGATGTATTTTCATTGTTTGTGAAGCAATTGCGTGTTCTTAATCATTCGTTGATAAGTAGCTCATTCTAATGTTTTTTTCATCAGTATCAGTTGTAATCTCATACATAACATACGGTGTTTTTTATAAGTTTCCGTGATGCCACCTAGATACTATTTCTTGTGTTCGTCAAAAAAACGAAACCGTTTTATCTGATCGATCCATCGTCGTTGGCTGAACTTCCCGTGCGCTTACTTCTGGTTTTAACGGTACTTAAGTTCTGACACACTATGACAGTACACACTACCCGAGCCGGTTGAAATCTTTCATCTTGGATTTCACTCATTATTATTTTACAGAATGTCTGGATATTATTGTTTGTAACTAAGTGTATTATAAATTTTGTCTAAGGTCTCGGTTTTAGTTCTTGGCACAGACTTTTAGCTTCGACACACGTCGACGTCTAAATAAAGTATGTTTGTAAGGTCTTTGTACCTTAACGTGGTTTGAAAACTTTGTTGATCATATAAGAAAGTTCTAGCTTTATAACTATGTTTAACCAGGTAATAACTATTAGAAATGTTAATAGTAATAATAGCCAAGCTATTGAAATATTTTCTCCTTTAGCACTGTATAAAGTGTACTTGTCTACCTTTCAATATGAAATAACATTAATCCTACCATTGAGAAGGCTCGCACTTCAATATATATATATACTGGTCCATAACATCGACGATGGTGCCCCGCTTCCGAGGTGATAATGCCGTACCAGTTAACTCGCTGGTTCGGGAGACCAAAGGGAATTATAATTGGCTCGATAAAATTGGATGGCGCAAATTGATTGCGCTTTATATTCGTGAGATAAATTGTGCAGCTCTAACCGTTGCGTGCTCTTATTTCAGTAATATTATCATGTTCTGAAATTGAACAAGTAGCAAAGGTTAAACTTGGGCTTTCGACACTTACTCATAATGAGAAATTCTTGTAATTTGCGTCATTGTATCAGCTTGTCATGATTTTCCTTATTAATTTTAAAGTGAAAGGATTTATAGATTGCATCTCATAAATAGTATGTGTTAACGTAAATTGATTGCATTTTGTCGTCATCAAAAAAGTAATAAATCATTAGTTAGTTCTTGTTTATTTAGTTATAATATACCTTTCCATACATTGTATCAAATATTTATCATAGGCCTCTTTAGACCAAAACCATATTCCTGCCGATATTTTGCTACTGCATCCGCTGCTGCCTTTTGAAATGTTAAAAGTTTGTTACCAGGAAACTTAAATAGTACATCCGTATGTTTCTGATTCACAGCAGTACCTTCTGTTAGTCTCTATTGACATCAATCTTGTTATCCTCTCCTCTCTCTCTCCATCTTCCTTAACAAGTCGCTTGCATATATTGTCTGTTCTTAACTTTGTGTTTGTCCACATTAACTATAGCATTGCTCTTGTATTTATTTGTAATAGGAACTGCGAAGGCTCATGTTTTTGAGTTGGTCACGATCGAAAATGTTTCATTTATAAGTAATACATCTTTACACTATGCAAAAATTATGAATAGGAAATGTGTTGAAAGAGAGTTTGTGAAAAAACCTTGGGAACTGTGTCTAGTAGATATTTAATGTTTCTATTGTTTACTATAGTATAATAATAAATGAGAATGGTATTAATCGTCGTTATCACATCTGTGATTCCCTTTCCATCTTTTCGTTATATAGAATTGTAATCATTAATTAGATTTATTTTGTTCTTTACATCAGTTTTACAAATTTTAAGAGTTGTTTGAACATCCCAAGAACATATGTTATTGACACATATAAATAAGATCATTACATTTTATTACCTACATGAAATATACTTACAGTGAAATATTCCATAAAATTGATAAGGTAATAATATGAACGTGAATAATAGATGAGTGAATTCTATTTACATACAGCTATACATATTTCATGTATGTGCAGTTGATTTATGGCTTCAATAACATTATGATAAAAGGTTTATAATCTAAATCTATGGGTTTACGTCGAAGCCGTTCTATCAAGCTGCCAGCCCACTTTCTTAGTTTTACTGTAGTAAAAACAGCTCCAAATCTGTTTACTTAAACGCCTTATTACCTTTTTTATGGTTTATGCAAAAGCTAATGTTAATAGATTGCTGCGGAGTGAATAGTTTGTACCGTTATAGAGATTCGATAGCAGATGGTCCGTTATTATGTTCAACCTCAAAGCTTTTAATTGATACAATGTTTTGATGACGTATCGATTATTAGAATTCAAAGATTTTTTGTTTCAGTGGGTGGTGTCTGGGTGTTAAATTATAGTTTGGTTTGATCTTATCGATTTTGTGTGATTTATGAACAACAAATAAAGATATTTATTGGCATTTAAAACTCGAATTAAGAAGTTTCATAGGAGTGTGAGTTGGTCTTTTGTAAAACTCATTAGCGTTCTTTTCAACATGCATTAAAATTGGTTTATGTAATTATTGAAATTAAGTATATTGCGTGTAAAACTGTTCCCATTATGGGGTATAATTATGTAACGGTCAAGTTTTACATTATGCTTTCGCTCAAGTATTACAGTCACTTCAGGTTAAGCTGGATTGATAGCTACTTATTATATGGTAGCCGAGTGTAGTTTGCAAATTAATAGTGCGGATTGAATATTAATTCAAAAGAGCTTAGCGGCAAGTTCTAATCAGATCTCGGTAGTTGCTTTTGATATTTTAACCGTTTTTGTTTATATTTACTACGTAGAAACACTGCGATTTTGTCTTAGTACGACTCATTGCAATAGCATACATATTACATTATATATTATACAAACATTTATATACATTATACAAAAGAAGAAAAAAAAGGTTTTTATTTTTATATAAATGGCGTCGTATTTCGAAACACTGTACAAAATAATATTTATTGTTGGGCATTTATTGGCAAATTATATATTAGCAATATTGAATTTTGGCTAGTTTTTTTTGCAAATGGCCCACTAGTGACGTCACAAGCATCGCTTAGCATTTAAATCGAACTGTTGGCAAGTAATCGTCAGAAACTCAGTTTTTAAAAGGCACCATACGTGAATGTTCACGGTTTCAAAACGTGCCACGGAAATTCACACTTACAGTAAGAAGTTGTAAACTTACCATTTTACGGGTCATATTTTAATTGCGTGAGTATACGAAGCCGTCAGGCAACTGGCTTGTCCCAAATTTGACCCAACCTGTTTGGTGAGCACAAACATCACCGCTACTTAAGTCTTGGCTCTCCGTATTTGGTACCCGACACGTGTTTTCTTTCTATATTTGCGGTCTGAATCATGAATGGCTTTTTTCTTCAGTCAATTTTAATAATAATGCCACGGGGACGTGTATTGAATTAATAACTGCCTCTTTATTCCTGGGAGTTTATTGCTTTGAAGCGATGCGGTGCAATGCCTTTTTGCTTTTTTGGTTTGCAAACGTTTGCGCTTTGTCTTCAACGTCCGTTATTAGCTGCCAATAAATTCTTAACGGCGTCTTCATCTATTGTCATTGCAGACACTTTTTCAGTATCTTTTTTGTAGTTTGACATCGAGTCTAGCGTTCAATTAAGTTTAAGACAAAATGATTTCATATCAATTCCCGCATTGTTGATTGACAAAGTGAATTACTTTATCAGCTGATATGCGACGAAGGCGATTCTATCGCTGTTCCTAATACCATTGGCGATTGTCGATAAAGCGATACGTAAACGATCTCGATTGTCGAGTACCGTTGTAGGGTCTATCGCTAAATTATCGCTCACGATTCGCTACTGATGCCGTTCTGCTATTACGGTATTACCTGAAATAACTATAGTTTAAAGGGTCCGCGGATCGCCAACGGGATTCAGGGTTAGATTACTCTAAAGCAGGTTTCGTGTCTGCTCTTATCAGTTTAACTGCTATGCCACGAGGCACTTAGAGTATTTTAATTATTATGGTGTACTTTATTATTTATTATATGTCTGGGAATCCACATACGTACCGAGATAATCGGATGTTATTGCTGACGTTTATGCTTACATTTCAGATTTATATCTCTGGTACCAGATTATCCAATATAACTCACAAGCTTCCCTCCAAAAGATCATAATCTCTATCCATAAATCTCGTAGCTTTGTTATCATACCACACACCATAGATTACTGTAACGGCGAGATAAAAATACTCGTTTACGTTTGTTGCAACTTCGGCACATACTATCTGGCCCCCCTTAGACCGTAAATCTTTGAAGCTAATGGATTTCTGTTGTTACGTGTCGGTGTAACAGGCTTCTTGTACGCTATAACAATGTTTGTGTTGTGTTGTGGGCGTGTGCCTCAAATTGGCTAATCGGTATGCCTTTGGCCATTGGCTATTTCAGCCAAAAGAGCTAGGAAAATTTGAGTTTTTCACCTTTAAAACTTGCGGAACGGTCTTTGTTTTCGTTTATTATCCAAGTAGTTAAGTTGTCTTAACAACATCAAATATCCCAGGGGGTTTAAAAGTAATAACGTCTATAATGTACTCGTAGACTACCACCTTGTTTCCGTAGATTTCTCTTTGTTCTGTAGAATATTAGGTATAGACTAGTAGATCAGGTATTTGTTATGAAAGCAAAAGTAAATAATATGAGACCTTGGTTTGATTCTTGCCAAATAAACAATTAACTGCGTGTCCCAACGTGCAACACAAACGGAGCTTATGATAAAGAATGATAAACTGGTTCGCAATTAAATTAAAAATTTTTGATTTAACTCCATTTTAGGTTGTCTGGTGGACGTTTCGATTGCAATCTCTTGCGATAAAGCTATTGCTATTTTCGGCCATGTTACTGCTCCGTGACATTCCTTCGAAAAGAATTTTAATCACGATTTTAGTACCTATTGTGTAATAGAGATCGGAATGATACCACGCTTTTCTGACTGGTCAACCTTGAATAGGACCGATTAAATTGTAAATTGTTTGACATTTTTACGCTTTTTACCAAGAAACCAAGTAATACCGAACGCGCTCGTTGAAGACCTTTGTATGCAAAGTTTAAAGCCTTGATATAGATGTGAAATTAATTTTAGAGTTTTCTTAAATCACTTTGGTAGTTAAAAGAAGCTTGATTACGTCACAAATGTTTTGACTAACCGATTGTTAAATAATTTGTTCGATTTCTCATCTGATATAATTGTACTAGAGACTAGAGTTTAAGATCACGTTGATATGTTGTCACGACTTAAAAATATCGCCTGCGGTATCTATAAAGCTGTAGTTTGCATAAGTGTTTGAGACTTTGAGATGCAGAATTAGAACTGTGGCCTTTTTAGGGAAGGTTGTAGCGCCTGGCGCTCGTCGGAAAAGGTGTTGGCACGAACTCAGTTTAAGAAATATAAATTGAAAGTTAAATGGGCTCAGCTTGATTTACTGATGCAATTTGTGATATAGTTACTGCTATTTTGAGTGACGATAAATAGCAAACAGATTCTGAATGGGGACTGCAGTTTTGCAATTTATTTATCAGAAAAATATAAAATTAGGCTTATTGTTTTTACTTTTTGGCCAAGAAACGAATATAGTGGTAACATATATACAAGCAATGAGATAGGTAATCACGCTACAGTATTTAATTATCTGTAAAATATTCGTATTTGCAGAGTAAGTCCATGCGTAAAATAAAAAATGATCAACTTTTTGCTCCATTCAAGTCAATATTGGACTTTAAAAATGGAGTGGCTTGGGCAGGTGCGTGAAGAAGAGCTTTACGCGCGTCAACTTGATTTATGTTCCCATTGTGCCTCTTATACGGGTATTTTATATGAATTGATTGAAAAAAAAATGTATCAACAATCGGAATGATCGAACTCAAAACTGCGAACGGTCCTATGAAGAATAAAACCATTGTGATGCTATTTTGTTTCTAAGTTAATATATAGGTAGTAAATATTGCTAGACTACCAAAATGGCGTAAAACGTGAAAACTATCGTATGAAAAGTGTTATTTAAAAATTAAATCCAACATACTCCTAATATGCTATTAGATAAACTCTTAAGCATTATTGAAAGAATTCATTCTATTTGTATGTTAAACCACATTTTAAACAATAGCCAATGGAGATAACAATAAAGTACAGAAAGGCCAGCCTCTATTATGTGACCATCTTGTAATTCTTGTAGTGCATAGGCATTTGAACCTAAAACACGCAACCTTAACTAAAAGCATTTCCGTGTTGCTTAGGCATGTGATATCGATTGGAGCATTGCCACGCCTGCCATAGCATATTTGCGATCGTATTTAGGTACAACACTATCCATATAGGCTAAATAGGCTTGCTCTTGTCTTAAAAGGCGATATCTTTCGTCGCTTAGCGTAACTCGGGCGAACTTGTTTGAAGTCGACCGAAGAATTATGTCGTGAGAAAGGTTACGTGCAAAATGAGTTTAGTATAAACAATTGAAATACGAACTCAACATTTCACGGTGACTTTCGATTGTTTCATTGTGTTTCTTGCTTATTTTGTGTGTTAACAACCGCTGCTAAGTCATCTGCGTACTAATTTTTATGTGATACGTGCACGTACAAAAGCGTTTCATCAGAAAGTGTTTCCTGTCAATCTAGTTGTTCTTCGATGAATAATGTTATCACGTTATGAACGCTCGCATGTAATGTCACGCATGCCTCGAGATCATGAGTCGTAAACTTTATTAAGTGGGTTAACGTAACCGATTCAACTCTTACTCGTATAACTCATCTTCGCTTTCGGGCTCACACGCTATGTGAACATGCTTGACATGATTGCTTGGTTATCCGGTGTTGCGAAAAATTGCACTCTACAGCTTAAGCTCCAAACTCCTATACCATTTTCAGTGTGTATACTTAATAATGTTTGACTTGATAGTATATTTAAAGTTTTGAATGTTATGTTTTTGTTTTGTTTTTATTTTCTTCTATACGTTAATCATTTACTAAAAATCATATGTTCACACTGTCATGATTATAGACATTTAAATGATAGAGTTAAACTTACGGGTAAGCAGAAATAGAATAGAACTTGGCAACCCACAAATTATTTATTATCAAGAAAGATAATATATGAATCATATCTTAATAGATTTATTCACTGGAAAGGCTGTCGGTGTGCTCAGTTTGACCTTTTCGACTCCACCTGCATTATCAAAATGTCCGCTCTATAATTATATCTGCCTGAGCAATAACGGAGACAATATCGTGGTATCGTTTATATTCTAATTAATTCAATAGGATTAAATCTTTATCGCCTTTAATATTCTGTTGCTTTGTTAATATTAGCTCCATAACTTTACAATTACGCAGCAGATCTACATCAAAATCTTTTTAGCATAAAATCAAGATTTAGACAATCTCTGGCAACATTCTGTAATGACGGCCATCTCGGTTTCAAAAAGTCTGCATAGTACGAGTACATGAATAATATAAAGAAATAATCAATTTTTTTTAACTGGTAAAAAAAGCCTTACGTCTACGACTATAATACATATTTGTGTCCATTTTAAAAATCTGTCCAGCTGGAGTTCTAAAATAATTTGCCCGCGCAGAGGCCTCTGACTTACAGCTACTAACTATTGTTCTTCAACCAGAACTAATGAATTCTTTGTCGTATTTTAGTAATAATTAGAAACAATCAACGCAACATGTTCGAATACAGGACTCATCTTTTGTTTTTTTACATTTTAGTTAATACATGTAGAAGACCACGCCTTTCTGTGGTAACAATACACAAAACTGTATAGGTACATAACAGTAACTCTGTTCGCCATCTAGCCAACCGAACTTCGCCTACAAAATGGCACAGTTAGTAGTGGTAGATGTAAATTCGCTTATCCGCTCAAAGATAGCATGTCCCGCTTTGCATATCGCGTTGGATATCTCAGGGGTTAATCAAATATCTAATGAATCAATTTGCGATCTCATATCGTTTCTTCGTGCTCTGGGTTGGGTAATGCTTTCTATTTGTAACGGTCTTTGGAAATTAAGTTTGGCTATAACTAGGTTTTATGTGTATGATGCCTTTTTTTGTGGTTGGTCAAAAACTCGGTATTTCCTAATAAAATCTTTTCGGATATTTTGAACTATTGTGTAAAAATATGTTTGTAGTCATAAGATAGAGACCCAATTAAGAAATGTTTCGCTTCGATGGATTTCGATGAGATACATCCTTCGGCTTCGATGAGTGCTGGTTTTATTTTGGCGCGGGGGAAACTTAATTTTAACTGAATTCATATTAAACCTGATTTTGTATTTAGAGCTCTAGCAGTTAGATCACAGAGGAAGTACAGTACTATTATATTTCGGATTTTCTTCCAACTACTACTAATTTTCGCAAAGTGATGCCTGAGTCAATAGGTTATCTAACAGTATTTAAAGTGGTGTCAATTTTAACGTTAAGTTAATATATAATTTCACCTCACTCTGTTACAATATTTTGAGTCGGCAAACATCGGTGGAGGTCTTTATTTAAATTACGCTGACCAAATGACTCGTCCATCATTGAAACTAATCATTCGCCTTCTATAACTTCGAGACGGTCAATATTTTCTCCATCCATAGCAGCATTTTTATTTACGGCTTGAAGTTGAAACTGGCTATCTAGTAGACGCCCACTCCTAAGATTTTCTATAAATTACGCTTCGTTACGCTAAGTCGACGGTGGACAGGTGGTCCAAGGGCTTACCATTGGTGGTATTCCAATATTTAAGATTTATTTTGATTTCAAAAGATTACGGGATTTGATGTATGATTCAAAAGATAACTGGGGAATAATATTGCCACAATAACATACATATCTTATTTTAGAAATTGTGTGTTCTTACTTAGTTACGTTTCAGTGCTATTAAAGAAGTATTGAAGTATCATATATTTAATTATATAACTTATTATAGGTTTTATTTTTGAAATTTGTGTTGTAACTTGAAGTTTCAGTGGTAGCAAAGTAGTATGAAGTAATATTTACTATCAAAAAAGTTTTAGTCTTAACAGCAATCATGGCAGATGTTAAGACTAAAAGTAAGCTTAGTAAGTTGGTAAGCGATATTGTATTAAAAGTATTGTGAAACTTCGCATTACCTGATGAAAATATAAAACAGCATTGGTAACCCCCACACCAGTCCGGCCGGTTGACGAAGAAGGAAACCATTCCTAGAGGAACTTATTTAAATGAGTTACCATTAAGTGTTTACGCCTGTTTTTCTTTGTTGTGTCGATGGATACTGATTTAATGATACAGAAAGATAAACTGCTATTCAAGTCGTGCTATTAGTTTGCTTTGAATGTAAAAAAAGAATAATAAAGGTAGAAGATTGCTGTCACATTTTTATGAATACATACTCGTATTTTCTTTAGTCACTCAAAACTTTTTATAACTCAAATTTGCGTTGTTCATTATGATTTATTGCTCAAGTACTAAATTTAAATTTTAATAAACCCGCGCCACTTTATTTTTTTAATGATAAGCTCTTAAATTTACTGCAGCACACTCTGATGAGGTCTTACCGTTTCTAAAACATGTAGCAAACAAAACCAAAACTTTTTAAATGTTTTTATGCGGATTAGAAAGATCACTTTATAATTCGCATAAAAACTTGACTGGTAGTTTTGGAGATAAATGGGAGCATTGGTTAATACTGTCGTAATTTACGGACATTAATTTGATTTTCCATGAATTGTCATTTTTATTATTTAATAATTTTGTTATTGTATAAACGATATTACTATTTTATACAGGATGTGTACTATTATGTACATTAGTAGTATTTTTCATAACATAAATGTTGACATAATCCTTTATTATTATTATTATTTTGAGAATATATGAACTATTGGACAAAAAAATATTCTGCAGTGCGTCCTGGTAAGTTGTCGCCTTAACACCTGTAAAAAAACATGGACCAACTAAACTCAAACGCATCGCTAAAACCGCATTGAAATATGATTAGTAGCTTTGGATAAACATTGCTTTGATCATTGGTTTGCACAGACGCGACTATCCTCTTTACTCCCAAACGCATACGATGATATCAATTCCTTAGCGGTTAAAAAAAGCCTTTTTGTCATTTTGTCTGCCCATTAAGAATCAGTACCAATAGATATTTCAAAAGAAAATTCATAATCAGTTATCATAACAATCGATTTGTTGCATCACAATGTTTCATTTTTTCCGATCGAGTAAATGCTCATTCACAATAAACTTAATTCCCAATCGATTCCAATAAACTATTACGATTGTAAAATGTATGTCACAATTACTGTCTTTTGTTTCATTTTTTATCCGCAAATGAACCGTTGAACAATCGATTACGAACGATTTTGTGTAACAATCCATTTAGTATTTTTACTGGAAGTATATTTTACTTCGTTTGAAACCTACTCTGTGTATTTACAGAACAGCAGCCACAGAAGAAAAAGGTTTTGTTAATTCGTTTTTTTGTTTTGGTATTTGTTACTTTTTAAGTCAAAAAGTTAGGTTATAAATAGTATTTAATCGAACAAAGAGGACGTGCACTTTCAAATGTTTTCTTCACTGACTCACCTTATAGTTTGTAACTTAAATTACATATTAAGATAATAAAGTACATATTTCAAACCAAAACTGATGAATTTTCAGGCTAGCATCTCAACAAAAATATAAGCCTCTTTCGCAGTCGAGTAATACACCGAAGGCACACGCTGTTAGCAAGGGATAGTAAATGACATCAGTTAATCTTCAGTCGGATTTACTAACAGTCCAACTAAATTTCAGTGTATCATATAACATTACTAACGGATCCACTTGCTATACAGGATGCCCCGTGATAATAGAATTGGTGAATATTTTTAGTCAACTATGCAATACTAATAACTAGGTGTTCTTCGAACAGTAGACCTCACGAACTAATTGTTAACTCATCTATTCAATAAATACTTAACTAACATTGATCATAAACACAAAAATTTCTTATAATTCATTAATTACGTACCATTCAATCACCGACGACAGTAAAATTGAAAAATATAATATGAATATTAAACTAAGCGGTGTCAAGATTTGTTTTAAGTAAGTAATATTGTGTACCAACATACTCGGTAACATCCAATCAACCTGACTTATATACATACATTAATATGTACGAAATTATTGAAATAATTTTGGTCAGTTAACGAATAACGCTTCAACTAAATCGATTATTTAATCGATTGAGCCAGTTTATATAATAGTTTAGTCCATTAATCCTGCCTGCCATAATAAAAACAAAAGAAAACGAAATGTAGAGCAAGAAAACCGAAAGAAAATATACAGCTTCGATTAGTTACACTATAAGCTGCCTTCGAAAAACAAGGCATAAAATGTAAATAAGGCATAAAATCTTTTCTCATTAGTTTTAGCAAACAGAAACAAAAATATCTAAAACTTTTAAAGCTCAACCCGTATACTGAGTTCTCAAGTAATTTTGTGGAGAAATTACTTTAAATTTATTACCACGTATTTGTGGTTATTTCTATGCCTTAGGCGTAGGATTTCTCACGGGATTGTAAAAGCACTTACGCTCTTGGTTTTGCTTTGAGATATAATCGATGACTTATTCAATGGGTATGAATTATTGAATTATGATAAGATACGGGCGTTGGCTTCTTGAAAAGTCGCCACTGCGTCTGCTTTACCTATGTATTTCAGATTTGATATTTCCTGTTACTTGAATCAAAATCAAATGACACTTTTATTGAGATATGATTTTATTATAAGTGATTGCTTACTGTTCTAACAATTGAACCGATTGATCTTTTAAGGAGGTAAGTTGAGACCGCAGACTGTGTTTTGTTAAAATATACTGTAATTATGCTAATTCTTTAAACTAGTTAATGCATCCGTAAATATTATCCTCTTTCTTAGTCGTTAGACCTCATTTCTGAGGGTCGTGACTCCCTCGCACAGTTTATGTCTTCATTGAATGAGTTCTCTTGACCAAATACATCATGGTTTGCGCCAGGTCCTTCCACGAAAGACACCGACACGTTCTTGTCTTTGGAATTTGTGATCCTCAGATATATATATCGGTTTCCTGGCGATGTATTTATTCCTTTACAGTGAAACCAGTGTGAATCTGTTCGTAACTTAAAAAGCAAGTCATTGTGGTCTACACCACAATGACTTGCTTTTCTGGCCTGGCCGTAGGGAGGGCCAGGATCAAACCAGGGGTCCTTAGATTGAAAAGCAGATGTTTTCCCACCAAGCCACTCTCTTTTGTACTTGCACCTCGTTAACCATAAACTAATATTGATGAAATTACAAGTCTTTCAACAGTTTTATGCAAAACTCATCTGTGTTTATTTAAATTATCAATATCATGGGAGCTATTAACAGTATAGCCTGTTTTATTGTTCTTATTGAATATGCATTTGTGTCGATTTAAAATTCTTAACGTACGATGATTTATATAGTCCAGTCCTTATTTGGATAAAGCTAGGATTTGTAATATTCCTGAGGCTCTCAAACTTGGTGATGATTTTTCTTTTAGTAATTGTGAGGCGCCTCGCTCCCGTGGAGTGCCTTGAGAGGGACCTATGTATGTCCAATGGTGGACATTGATGGGCAGATGATGATAAAAGAGCTATGTTAGTTAAATATTTTTTTTACACTTATAGACATGTGTTTGATCCCAGTTCGTCTTGTGGTAAGCGATATTGTTATTTGAAGCAGAGCGCGCTCCACAGAAGATTCTTATCTAATGTCAAAAGTATTACATCTATTTATGTAAACGCATCTTCTTTGTCTTTTCATGGTGACATTACTTTTAAATGCGAAAAAAAACATATGTTGTTTACTTCTTTTTTAAAGTAAAAGTGAAAAGAGGTTTTGAAAATAATTGTAAATGGTGAGAAAGAAAACTCAACAGCGGTAATAGTCAATAGAAAGGTACATGTATTTTGTAGATACATAGCTATATACTGTGATCATGAAAACTTGTAAACTTATACGAGTAACTTATACCTAATTTATTATGATAAAAAACTGTCTAAATACTGTAACCGGGAAAAAAGGCAGACAATCTGTTCCACGGTTTGGGAACCAGTGTCCTAGAATCTAAACCGGGCTGGCTTTCGTATTGTCTAGCAGCTTATTATCATAGGGTCTTCTTGAAAGCTCTGTATTGGATTATGCAGCCGATTTGCATTTGTAATACGCAGAACAATTGCTTAGTCGAATAAAATATTCAGCATTTGCTTTATTATAAGCGGAAATAATAGTGGATTGTTTCTGTATTAACTTGATAATTGATTATCTAACTGTTCTATATAAGTAGTTATCATTATAACTAGCTGCGCCCCGCTGTGTTACTCACGTTATTTCCGGGATGAAAAGAAGCCTATATGTTACGAATAATCCAAATCGGTCCAGTCATTTGAGCGTGAAGAAGTAAAAAATACACACACACAAACTTTCGCATTTTAATATTAATAGGATGATAAAATATATAAATCAATAAATATTAGAACACATTTCACACACGGCTGGTTTACTCCATACTGAACCATTTCTAGTTTGTGTTATGGTACCTAACACAACTGATATACTTTATATACACACATATATGTATATTATATATAGATACGAGTACAAATTTAACACCCAGACCGACAGCCAACAAATTTTGTTAAGCACAAAGATGTTGGCCGTGCCGGGAATCGAACCCGCAACCTTCTCATTGGCAGTCCGGCATGGTAGCCTTTACGCCAACGAAGTCGTCAAATAATAAGGAATATAATTTAAGAGCTTAAATACATTTTTACTAAGTATTAACACAATATCCTAATACTAGTAATAGTTACGTTACGTACGATCTGACTTTGGATTGGACCTTAAACAATTTTTCGCTAAATAATTATCGTTTATTATTAATTAAAATAATTTACTATCATTACTCAAATTAACGCCATTAATTAATAGGATGTTAGCTAATGTGGTAACCGGACGCGTGCTGAATACCTTGTTAATAAACTAAAACTATTCTGTCAAACGTATAATATAAAAGTTACATAATTACAAACTATTTACCAAATTGCTGTGAGTTTACGCAAGGCGCATTCATGACCTATTTGGTATTACTTTTGTAGGAACAAGTGACTATATAATAATAGGTATTAATATTTCATATCTATATTTTAATTTTAAAAATAAACACAGAGAAAGCCGAGTACAAAGAAGAGTTACAAACTATTCTAATTTCGCTTAACACATTTGCATTGTTATTCGTAATTAATTTAAAAGTTTATAGGAAAAGTCATTTCCGTACTAAGAAAGCGTAAAGACGAAAGTGACTATGCGTTCGAACAGTTTATTAGTTCCAGTGACATCTACCTTCTTAAGCTGGCTTTCTAATTACTTGACCGCTCTATGTATGATCTTTGATATCACTATTTGACGAACAATCTTTACTATCGTAATACTCATTGCTACTTTGCAATTTTCGGCTTCACCTATCATACATCTCATAATGTCTTCAAATGACTTGGCATATTTTCAAATCTCATCGGCATACCCCGGATGTGCATTGCCTATTTTCAAGGACTATCAAAACAAAAGAAAGCTTAATTTACTCATTGCCTCTGATCTCCAAAAAAACGTCAATGAAATTTTACAATACCGTAAAATTACCGTACGCGAATCAATTCGTAGAAATTACAAACAAAAAATTACGTTACGCTAACCTGTTTTGTCTCACGCACTACGACCTCGATCTTCTAACACGGCAACCGCAAAACAAAGCAAGAACAGCAAAAAGAGCGTAATTGAGGCGGGTCGAATTATCCGCCGGCTTTAGGACCGTTTTGCCGCAAATGTGACTCCGAATTGCGGCGTGACTTTCGCAACTGTTGACATTATCGTTTTCGTGTCTAGTCAAAAGTTTATGGTTTGACCTCGCCTATTAGGCTCAGGGCAGGGGTGTCTGTGTTGTTTTATTTTGTAAGTCTGTCAAATGCGGCTCATAGATCTCTTGATATTAGTTGATCACATAAATCGACATGTTCGTACTACATTCAGAAATCTAAATAGATCTCATTTATGTTTTGTAGCTTTAGATAACTGACCATTTTATTATGGCTTTGTCCTTGATACTTAGTTTTGACTGCAATTTCCAAAACGGTAACCCTAGCGTGAACCGTTGTTGCGATGTTGTTAGTTTTTGTGTTAAACGAAATCGAGTTGCAAATCGCTCGAGATTGAAATACGCTTTTTATTTCACTTTCATCGGACTACGGACGGAGCCAGAAACAACAAACTTGTAAGAAAAAAGTGGCATTTAGAATTGATATTGTGATCTACTGCAGTTGCTCGGTTCAATATTTTTACATAGTCGGTTATTTATTAAGTTTATCGTATATTGCTGATGCTTACTTAGCAGTTTTTAGAACAAACTTCGTATGGGTTCCTTAGTAGTTAGAATCCTCATATTTTAGCTCTATTCGTCAGTCTATAAACATTTGAAAGTCCAGAAGTATCAATTGGTTACTAGCTCAAATCATATCTCAATGAACTTTAATAAAAGGCAAAGACACCATTATCGTGGTCGGCTCCAAATAAGCAACATCCACTTACGGTTTCATTAGAAAAAGATCCCAATCTAGGACTATTATCGTCGGCCGAGGTCGTACGGATATGGCTATCACATCTAAGACGGAGAAATCGAAAGCTTTAACAAAACAATTTAATTCACTGACTGAATTTACTTGTTACTTCGATTAAGGCTTGTTACACACTCTAAGAATACTAGGTACTTTGTTAATACTAGGATAGATTCTATGCGCTATCGCGCAGTTAGATGAATTGGGGAAGAAGGAAAAAATAAAAAGGCATAGATTAAGTACGAAATTTGAATTAGCACAGGACTGAAGTATCTGATACATCATAAGAGAAGCCCATTCCAACAGTGTTACGAGGTTGACTGTAGATGATGATGTAAGAAATAAAAAGTTTCTATTTCTAGTTATATTTAAAGATCTGAAGTAAAATAAGCTGTTCAAATTTCAAAGGCTTAGCAAAACAATTTTCTTTGGATTCTAGCGCTTTTATAGCTTCCAGCTATATCGTAGCTATTTCGTTGGTTTTATTGCGTAATACAATTTTACAGTTCCTAAAGCTAGCTTTAAAGGCGCAAGGAAGCGAGATGGATCGACGACATAATGAGAAAGGAAAGGTTCTGGATTATGAAAATAAAAGTTCTGTATTATGATGAAGCAGTTTAAAATTTTTAGTTGTTGTTACTTTAAACATATTTAAGTAAATTTAAGATACAGATGAATTGTTTTTCATCTGTTACCATTATCTATCTACATTATTTCTTACATTGTTACTTTGAAATTAAAAACTATTTATATATTCCTTTGCGTTTAAGGTATGCACGTTAATTAAGTTTATTTTGCCAATATATCTAGCTAAAAATTTAAATATAATACTTCTGTCAAAACTATCAATAAGCTTCCTTTATTTACGACCACCGTAATAAACAAACATTAAGTACAGATTTTATTTACCGCCCATAAAATACCAGGAAGCTAAGGTAAAGCGCTATGAATTTAAGCAATTAGAATGGCAATATCAAGTGTATGTGTGAAGACTTAACGGTGAACTATTAGAGGGGAATCATTAATTCTCTCACTTGCAAAGCTGAGTCAAAGATTTACAAGAGTTTGGAATTGATTAATTATGTACACAGCAAGGAAGCAAAGAAGTACGAGCAAATGGGATATCTTGAGCGTTGCAGATGTTTTTGACTATTTGATTATCCTCACCAAATATAATCACTTTCTGTATGTGAGTAAGTCTGTAATAACGAATAAGAAATAGGTATGGCAAACATACTCAAAAACGTCAGACTAATGTAATATTCTGAGTACGTTATCAAGAGTGTGTATACTGTTTATGTGGGTACATATAAAAATCGTAAAATACACACACACGTGGGAATGGGCTCAAAAAATCAAAGTTTGATGCTCGAAGTTGTGGTTTTTATCTTAGAAACTTTTCTTTATGACAGATTTTCTTTAAACAATATTCCAATTGCGCTATATTTAATTGAATGAATTAGGTCATAATTAAAAAAAAAACTTATTCCGCGTGTTATACAGTTAATATAATTAACTGTATATTTATGCATATGCGGAAACCTGAAGTCCATCATCACTGTTTAGTGTACCTCATTTAAAATTTATTCATTTCAATTATAACTTCCTCTCAGCTGATGACCACTGATTCATTTACTCAGTAAAGCCGTCATGCAATGGTTTCTTGCCCGGAATTTATGATGCTTATTTACCATTGATGGAAAACGGACGTAAGAGTTATTATTCTAGTTCTAGCTGGTTATTTATTATTAATGACCCCCAGGCTTTTAATGCTTGGAAAACTAAATGTATTAACTCGTGAAGAGACTTCCGCAGAACGCAACCATGCCCATTTATTACGTGTTCGACATGAAGCCATTGTAGAAGTAATCTTGCAGATTGCTCGATCGTAATCAATGATAGATGGGGTACGCATCTCATCTTTGATGGGATTTGTGGGGGAATTTCCTTTGAGAAGTTTGGGTGATCTGTCATTCGAGATTTGTTGGTCATTCTTGTTAATGAGAGAGTAGGAGGAGATAAAGCAAATATGAGAGTGTGCGACGGAATTACACGACTTCCCTCTGCCCGTTTCATCAGCGGACGAGCGAGGAAACACCAAAGCGGCATTGTTTTACTGTGGTGATATATAAAATCCACTAAGCTATTTGTCTCCACCTTCATTGTGCGAACTGTCAAAATGATACACTCTGCCAAATGTCCTGTTCCACTAAAACTATAATCTAATGGCACGTGAGAACAGGATTTTTTGGGCATGCGCGCTCCACTTTAGATCGCAATGTCGCTTACCATCAGGTAAATTGTGATAAAGCGCAAACCCATCAAGCACAAAAAAATCAGGTTAATTGATTAAGTAGAAAGTATCGTCCATTATTCAGTTAAGTTCATTTTTGTATTTGAAGCTGAATATTGATTTGACCGATTACTGCTTATCTCTTACTTAGTGTTAACATAAGTTGACCACTCTTTGGACAGAAATTAAGTTGTGGATCATAAACTGGTGCAGCAAATTAAGACTTAGGGAGTCTTAATTTGCTCAAGGTACAAGTTATTTTAAGTGCTGGAACGATGGTTAACCATATTTTCACTAAACAATAGAAACCAGTCGAGGCGTGCATCCGAAAGGCACAACTTCGTGACGCTGCTGTTCCGATAACGGAGTCTTAAGGACCTTGAGTACTGTTGGACCCTAGAAAACTGCCTTAGTAAGTATTGGGTTCAAGTATTTTCTCGCTCCGTGTTCGTATTTTTTTGTTTCTTGATTTTTGCTTTTCACAACAATTCACCAGACGGTAAGTGGAAAACCGTCTATTATTTTGCTTAAGTTTCTATCAATATCGGTATTGAATCAGTCTTATATGTTGCACTTCTACGCTAATCTATTGCTCACCTTATATCGCAGTGCGTAATCTTGCGCAGACCAAAAGGGCATAATGAGCTTGGTATTAAGTAAAGACATGTCGCTACATAAATAACTTTCCCAAAGGTCAGCAGAATTTACAGCAACGGGTAGTGTGTCACTTTCCCTATATTGTATACGTAACATTCAATAATTTATGGATTTTCTGAATAATATTTTATTCAATTCAGTCATGCACTGTGTTTTTACGAGTTAAAAAGTTAGTTAATTTTACAAACGCTCTTTTGCTTAGTATTTTTTTTTCTGTACGCTTGTCTGTTTTGTAGTCTGTACCTTTAATTATCTGTGACCACCTTTCAAATGTCAATGCGAGAAGTTGCTTCGACAGGTCGACCCCAGACCTAGACGTGGGAGATTCACATTTCTCCAATCGTTGCAGCCAACGCGAAATTTCTCACAAACCGGGATGTTTTGTGGGAAAATTGCGGAATAAATTCAAATCGCAATGACCTTTCTTGTGATTTGTTGGTTGGGTTCATTAAAGCTGACGATGAGACGATTGCTATTTATTTTGTTGTAGACTCAAGTCAATAGAAACCGGTGTCGAGATAATGAAATGGCAGCGCGTTGCAAACTTTGCCGTGTTGATTGCGACTTTATTGCAACCTGTTGTCGATGCGAAGTTTTTGCTCTTTTAAGACAATTTAGGTTAGATCAAAGTTATTGAGATTTCTTTATAATATTTAAATAAGGTGATGACAACATCTTGATTCAACTTGCATATTTAAATTAGTTTTCACATTGACAAACGCATGTTGAAACATTAGGCGAAATTGAAAAAAATAATAGACAGGACTACTGAAAATTCCTATACTAAGTAAAAAAAACTGTTCTAAGCTTCGATAAAAGCATTCCCTTATCTATGGATCTTTGTAAATCGTTTGTAAGGTAAAAACTACGGAGTAGCTGATTCGACATTAAGAGCCTGTATATCAAAAATATTCTATCATCATCATCATCATCATTATCAGCCCGTAGACGCCCACTGCTGAGCATAGGCCTCTCTTCTTGTACGCCAGTCATCTCGGTTTTGCGCTGTTCTCATCCATGTCTTGCCTGTGATGTTCCGGATGTCGTCGACCCAGCGTGTTATTGGTCGACCGACGCTTCTTTTGCCTGTCATAGGCCTCAAAAATATTCTAAAATTAATAAAATTAAAAGTATCTCTAATCTTTTAAATAATTGAATTATATTAATACTATAATTGAATATCTATAATATTATCGATTTTATAAAATCTGAAAATATAAAATCTTCTTTAAACCAAGTATATAATTTAATTTTTAATATTTTGGTAATTTTTGTAATTAGGAACAGAATGTGTGATAAATTTAATTATTTTTCTTTTGATTAAAAACTACTGTCTGTTGTTAACCCACTAAAGGATAAGAGAATGGTCCTTTAAAATTCCATCTGAAGTAAATGTCAGCTTACGAAATCCAATAAATTGAATAAAAACTGGTTAGTTTCGAAGTCTGATTCGAATCTTGCAAGTTGAAATAAAAATTACCTTACTTTACTTGCGCTTACGTTATAATGCATATTGTTAATTGGCGACATAATATGACTTGACATTCGTACATATCTAGGTACTTTAAATTATCAACCTGAACTGACTTACAATCACTTTTACTTTTGGAAATAAAGGGATTGTAAGGGCATCTGGTCATAAAAAATATATTCTCAATTAAATTTGACCAAAATAACATTCCATAAATGTCTTACAATGCCATTAAACATAACGTTACCGATTTATAAATACTACAAGTTATTTGTAGTCACATGTGATTGAACACATTAAAGGTCCCGGTTTAGTACAAGAAGTCGTTAGGCCATTTCAGAGGCCTTGGGCGGCTTAGAAGTTCTCAACACTAGAGCTTACTAATTTAGCTCCATCGATCATAAGTGTAAATAAAAAAATTTGAAAATCACAGACCGAACTTTTTGCAGTAGCGGCCACTGTGTATTCGAAATTTGTCACATTGTATGTACTCTTCTAATCAAACCCTTTCTTTCATTTGATACCATTGAGGCAGTTGTAAAAAAAATGTATCATCCGCCATTTTGTTGCGGCGGCCACCTTTCAGCAAACATAGCATAGTTAGTTCATAGTTCATTTATTGAAAATAAGGAATATTACATGTCAGGAATTATAAATATGTAAATACGGTATCTTAAATACCTAGTTCATTATATAATAACAAAATTAAATACTAATAAAAATGTCAATATGTAGTAAAAATACAATAAATGTCAGTAAAAAACTAAGACCACTCTCGGCAAACATACCTTTCAAACAAAACAAAAACAATTGAAATCGGTCCAACCGTTTGAGAGCTACGATGCTCAGACATACACAGACAGACACGTCAAACTAATAACACCCTGTTTTTCGTCGGATGATAATGAAGAAGAAGAAGACTGATCGAATTTTGTATCTATTTCCATTTGTGTATTTATAGTTCTACTTCAAATACTAATTAATATCATTCGGACCGCAGTAATGAGTGCAATCCTACACCACTAGTCGTTATTCAGTCTATAATTATCGCCTGTTAATTCAAATCGTCTACACTTTACGAGCTCCCTAAGGGCTGTATATTTTATTCGTTTAATAAAAGCGTGTACTGGTCTTAACTAAGGTAGAGATGATAAAAGTCGTAAATAGTAATCCTATTTAAAGGAGATGTAGTTATGCGAAAACATTATTTGTGTATTTTCTTTTTTAATATTTAACAATAATCATACACAGACATTTGTGATTCGAAATCAGTCAAGCGGCGAAACGCAAACCAGGAACCTCGCTCTGTAGCGTAGTGTACTCGTATTAGGCCTACGAGACGATCAGTATTTTGTAGAAAAAATCGTTATTTTAATGCGCATTATTTTTTTGTATAATAATTTGTATTTGTATTGTTTATTTATGCTTTTTTTGCAATTGATAGGTTTACGTTTGTCCACAGTTATAGCCTGATGAGAAGCTAAACATAAGATAAGATAAAGATGAAAAAATCAAATGAATTCTGTAAAAACACAGCTAAGCGATAGTCTATGTTGTGGCACGCTTTCCTATAAGATATTTATTCACTGAACTTATGAAGAGCCAAATCAAAATAATTACACATTTTAAACAATATCTAAAACACCGATGATACAATTTTGTACAATACATTACTAAGTATTGCAAATATTGATGAAGGAAAAAATAAAACAGACAGCAATTAAATGTTGTTAAATTCATACAACAGGTGCAAATCTTGGCGATGGAATGCGAAACCTTGCATTATTGTGTCAGAAGTTGCAAGTGACTATAGCTCCAAACATATATATATACATAGTGTTGTTGTTACAGTTACCAAACTGGTATGAAAAGGTCACATGTCACCTGCAACCGCTAATAACTGAGCTAAAGATATAGCATACACATTTATCTTTGTAGATTTAGAGTAGGGCGAGGAATGCAAGGAATTTCATCCCAATATTGAATGGAACAATGTCAAAATATATATTACACACTGGCTGACCCGGCAAACGTTGTTTTGCCTCACTTAGGGGTATGAAAATTAGATAGTGAAGCTTATATGACACGTTCGTAGATTTACCATAGCAGCGCCATCTATTGATTACTTACTCAACCCAGTGGAAAGGTATCGACATCTGGTAGAATCATTTGGAGTTAACAGATAATTGTGACTGTCAAATAATAACAGACAATAATTAGCAATAAATTAAAATTGCGACTATAATTTGAGATTTCAACTATCCTATCTCTCAAGTTGGATCGAACTGCAAATGGTGTGCGAATTTTATTATAATCGGTTAAGTGGTTTAGGAGTTATTAAGATAAATATGTACGTATAAATACAGAATAATACAAACCCGAAATACGTATAGTTTTTGTGTCTTTTATAAAAAAAATAAAACGATCACAGCTCAGTCGAGCGTGCGGCTACCTTACGTCCAACAGGTCTAGTGTTCGATCTCCGACAATGAGCTAGAGTTTACGGTTAAGGAAAATATCTTACTATTATTTGTTTAGTACTAGTGTGGTGGTAGATCATTTCACAGTTGTCGCTGCAACTACCCTCATTTGATAATTCTGTCGCCAAACATCTTAATGTGGTCTAGAAGCCTGCCTGAGAGTTAATTCTTCCAGACTAGGCACGCTTTACCTTAGGTCAGAGTGACACGAACTAGTGTCTTTACACGACCTGCTGGTCAAATACCTTTCCTATATTTTGGTAAAAATAGCACGTGTAGTTTTTTATTTAGACCAAGATAACTCTTACATAAAAAAATCGTTCAGTTCTTTTTGTAATAAGTTTCCCAGAATTATTTATCACCTGATCCTATTTCGTAGATGCAATTCTTTACGGAACGTTAGATCGACTCTTTCGTAAGATTGTGTTCGTCACTCTCTTAACCGGAATCAATTCCTCGTGAGGCAATAAAACTTGCAACTAACACCTCCCAATCTTCATAGTGAAGTGAATTCAATACATTCATACATAATGAAATCATACAATGTTTATTCAACCTGCTCGTGTTTGTTTGGCCGAATTTCAACCGAGTCACTCCCATCGCCCACGTCTGAGCGAAAGCTGATAGTACTGAGAAATACATCTGCTTATGAATAAGTCACTAGTCGAAAATTGAGACTCAAAAATCGACAGAAATTCTAGTACATGATTCGTTTTCAAATTCAAAATCAAGTCATGAATTTCAATATGTTAAACGCCTACACATATGCTGTGGCCTGTACCTGGTCTCTTATCTAGGTACTTATTTAAAAAATAATCTTCTACGCCTGAATCTGGTGTCATAAGTTTTTAAACTGCCAATTATTATCCCATCCCATGCGAATGTGTGTGTATGTGTATGCTAGATACTACTGCAGGCTCAAACGGCTGAACCGATTTCGTTGAAACTTGGTGTAGAAATAAATAATACCCTGGAATAATATATTTCGAAAATAGCCACTGTGGTTATTTTCGACAGACTTATAATATGAAAACAGTTGTTACTATATCACACTCAAACGACTATACCGTATCTTGGCGTGGAGGTAGGATTGGGACTAACAGATTAGCTACTTTTGATCCCGGATAAACGCGGACGCAACCAGTAATAATTATACTGCGCTTACCTATGACTGTAAAAAAGGACTGTATTGGAGTAACATATTATTATTTGCAACCCTTTTGCAATTCAAGAAGGTTTATTACATTCCCTTCATTGCTCAAATGAAAGGAAGCTGTTGGAATAGAATGTAAAACCGCAACTTGAGGTTACGGTGTCATCGACACTGAAGTGGGAAAACTTTATAGTTTTGCAAATGCTCATTGTAAATCTTCGTATTGTGATAAAATTACGAAAGTTGTGAGTTTTGTGTCAAAACAACCGTTTAAATAACCATTTTAGTGCTAATAAGCAGGTGTCATAACGTGTTTATCATAATTTAAATGATTTATACCAGCCATTTATACATCTTCCAAAGCTATAATATGACTTTCGTAATAAATATTAAGCTACTATTAACCCTATTTATCACTATTTATTTTAATTACAGTCATTATGATAAAAAGTCATTGAATAAATAATAAGGTAAAGCGTTAAAATTTAACCCCCTGCCCTAAAAGCCAATTACACTTCTATGACATTTATATTTTATACGATTAAAAAGTTGCGCTTTCGTTTTGTATATCATCAAATATCTAAAATCTTAGAATATGTTTTTCCTTAAACTTAAACCTATCGGTATCAAATTTGAAAGTAAAATTCGATAAACATCAAAGATATTATATGGCTAGTAGAAAGCTGAATAAAAATCTGTGCTCCAAACATAATAGCTACTGAACGACTTTTGACGAGTCGTTTCGATTTATATCAATTTCGAATAAAGTTGCAATGATTTCGACAGATCAGTCATTTGTGTGCTCATTCTAAGTACTCATTTGGGAGGTCCATATATGGAGAACTGAGTAAATGGGTGGTCAAGACAAATAAGTACCTATTTCTTTATTATTGAATAACACTTTGAAGATTCTAAACAACTCAGACATACTAAGCGAATACAAAGCTATTGAAATGAGATAATTGAGATTAAATAACATAACAAAAAACACAATTGATGATCATACCATACATTACACAAACAAATGGAAAATTAATGGACGATAAAAACATATTTTAAAGAAATAATTTCAAGGTTTGTTTTGATGAACGTGTTGCTAACGCATTAACACGTCATAAAGCTCGATCAGTCGAAATCATAATTTCATAATTGGCGCTGTAAATAAAAATGTTTTACGACTAATCAATTAACTTTTGACAGCAAACATAATTGCAGTTATCACGCTTCGCTCGTTGTATGATAGATTTGAAAGAATAAAAGAAACACAAAAATAATTAACATCGTATAAAGTACAAACTACAGAGAATACGCTCAAACAACTAACCCTGAAATATGGACGAATCACAGGCCATCAGATAGAATTGAATGCCTGTTGGGCACTATCAGATATTACTGCAATTCGATTTGAAGCATTAAACTGGTACACACACCATTAACAGCAGCAAAACGAGCTTTTCACAAACGTTTGTCCAAACAGCACTTAAACCAGAACTTTAACAGTCCCATCAAGGTTTATCTGTAAACCTTCGGTAGTAAAACTAAATCGGTTAATATCGTGACGCAAGTGCTCCACCATTCTATCAAAAGCGTTGTCCAATAGCCAATAGTGAGTCATGTAGACCGGCTCTCACGCCCACCGATGCCCACGCGCATCTGACTACGTTGACATCACAAAGGGTTGCTTTATTTTACACGCGGTTACATAAAAATGACAGGATCCTGCTGAGAAGCAACCGGCTCTTGAAGAGCTTTCATTGTTACTTCAGTAATTTCTTTCAAAGTTATTGCCTTGTCCGTTATTTTCATCGGATTTATTCTTACTACATCCGCTATTGCTAGTTCGCAATAAAACTAAGTACATCGCAATAGTAACTGGTTTTTATTTTATTTTTTTGTATTTCTTGTGGAGAATCTACGCTCTTTTCTCTGCACTTCTTAAATGGATTGTTAATTGTTCCACCCTTATCAATGAGACTGAATCAAGCTCTATAAAGCATTGTATTGATTTGAAACAGTGTTCAACCGTCTTATTCAGTACTTCCTTATAAGTTTGATCAATTGTTGAATTTCACGGTGATTCTAATTCATTTGTGCTGCCAATTATCTGTAAACAAATATTTAATCGCCTGCTAATTGCTGAGTATGTCCCATTGTTCCAGGGGCGATTCTTTCTCACAATTGCTATTGTAGTGGAACAATGTTGGGAGCTGACCTTAAGGATCATGATGCAACGCCTTTTTATCGGCACACGTTTTGTGCTGAGGAAGCGATCTCATCTGTTGGAAACCCTGACTCGGTTAACTAATTAGAAACAATAGAATGCTTTAGAAGCTCATGGAGCGCTGTAGTAGGTCCTGTGTGTAAAAACGTAGCGTCTATAGTTTGACCTCTGAGTACAGGAGACTGCTTAGTTACTACCACAAAAGCGAAGGCTTTATTTCTTATTCTATCAGAGTCGTGACTTAAAGTTTTCGGCTTATGTCATTTGCACTTTCATTGGAGCAGTATGCCACAGATTCGCGCGCTCTGGTCCGATTTAAATTGCAAAACGTTTCAGAATGTGAATGGAATATTGCATCTTTTCAAAGATACCAATTTTCGACTAATACATGTTACATGCGTGTCGTTACAGCTTTGTCGACGAGTAGGCGTTCTAATTGATTTTAAAACATATATTTTAACATTACCTAACGTTCGACCAATTAAAGTAATGTTGTTCGATTGCTGCCATTTATTTTGGAGTTTAATTACAGCATTAATTATGCTGTTTTAGTCATTAGAATTAGCTAAAATGTTGCGTAAATGTTCATCTTAAGATGTTTGATTTGCATTTAACCTCCTAATTTTATGCTGCAGGTTATGAGGTCATGAGGCCTCTTTTGTATGGTTCTATCACCAATTAGATTTAACGTGTCCTAGATATTTTATTCTAGAATTTTAGTCGATATTGCTAAAACTGATAATGGTGGCGATTCAGCGGCACACACGATTAAACTAAATTTAAAGAAGCCCCGTCTCTTTTCATCTTAGGTGGCCAGAAAGAGACGGCACGTTTTGAACCACAGACAAAACAACTAAAATCACGTCAAATATGGAAAATGTAGGTAGTTTTAGAGGTGATACAAGTGAGTGCGGACTAAAGTCGCCTATATTTTCTACATTTGACGTGATTTTAGTTGGTTTGACTATGGTGCGGAACGTGTCGTCTCTTTCTGGCCACCTAAGATGAAAAGAGCCGGGGATTCTTTAAATTTAGTTTAGTCGTATGTGCCGCTGAATCGCCACCATTGTTTAAAAAGTTTCTGGATCGGAAAGTAAACTTATTTTATTGCTAGTTAAAATTTAAACTACGTATTTAACTTATTACGACGACCTCGTTGGCGTAATGTTTACCATGCCGGACTGCCAATCAGAAGGCCCGATTCTCGGTTCGGCTAACATCTTTGTGCTTAACTAAATTTGTTGGCTGTGGGTCTGGGTGTTAAATATGTATTGTATATGTAGTATATCAGTTGTGTTAGCAGCCATTACACAAACTAGAAATGGTTCTGTATGGGGTTAACTAGCCGTGTGTGAAATGTGTCCTAAAATTTTTTTTCATTACTTTGCTCTTACATTAAAACTGACTGTTTACATTTTATGTTACAGATGAACGAGCGGTACTCTCCAATTGAGTAATGCGAACACTTGGGCGATACAATTTCTGCGTAAGTACTTTTACATAACACCTTGTTATATTTCAATAGCGGTTTAAACGTCGTCACGTAGCAAATAGCGCTATTTCTATCGCTAAATGGTGTTAATGATACTGAAGACAGGCCAGTCCGTATATCATAGCAGAAGGGAAAGAAAAATTTATCCACGCGATTTACAAGCTACTTTATAAGGTAACTAACGCTAAAACATTTGGTGGTTAGTACTCTAGGCATACAAATTGTGTAGTTAATTAAAAAAAACGTCATTATATTTAAAAAAAAAAGGTTGTAAATCCTCGTCTATAAGTACTAAGTAGTTGTTTTTTTCTCGCGTATTCTCTAAAGTCGTAAAACAGGAGTTGTTTGTTTATATGTACATATGTACTAATGTTACCCATCAAAGATTTTTCACTTGTTACTTACTTAAGTAGTAACTTTGTATGAGGCTTTTCATAAGTCCTGCCACTTTATCTTTTCACAGATATATTTATCTTTCCCCTCTACAGTGCTTAACTGGCTAGTGCAGCTCTAACTTTAATAACTGGTGGTTCAACTTGATTAATAGTTGGTATTAGCAAAAAGAAGCTAAGCCGGTTCATATAATGTGGGTGTTACACGAACATGGTTTTTATGAGTCTACCTGTGTTATTACTGAAAGAATCGAGACTCGTTGTTTAAACATGATTGGCATTATTGATTTGTATGATATAAGATACTCGGTGACAGTTTTAATACACATTTGGAACCACAGACTAGAATTTTGGTCAATCTGAGGTTCTATTACATGTTTTCGCGTAGAAAACGGTCTCACTTACTTATTATTAAAAGTTGGAATGAGTCCAACAGTTTCGGTGCTTTTCGAGCACCATCTTTAGTGCACGCTCGGATCTCGTCAGCGGCGGTCCGTGTAACACTCGCCCCTGAAGATGGTGCTCGGAAAGCACCGAAACTTTTGGACTCATTCCAACTTTTAATAATAAGTAAGTGTGACCGTTATCTACGCGAAAATATTGACATACCTTACGAGAACAGTTTACAATGTTCTATTACATGGTAATTACTTGTTGATTAAGTAATTACCGGTTTCCGCAGTCAGATCCTCTTCAGAGCTCCATTCTGCGTTCATGCTTCCGTTCTATTCTGTTATTTTTTTTTAGTTTCTGTACGTGAATTGGATGAGGAAACTATCGCTGTTTATATAGTATGCTACATTCGGCAACAATATCCGTATTATCAATTTTAATTATTCTCAATTACCTGACTTCAATGTACCATTAAAGCCTCACCATAAATCGCATGTCAAATTTACGTCACAACCAATTAAAAGTAATTAAATTTAAGTTCCGCAATCATACGTTTATACATATTAAAAGGACCTCAATTTTCTAATAGTTCTTGTATTTTATTACGACTAGTTTATGCGTCTACGACTCAATTAGAATCAATCTAAGTACAGGTTCTCCTTACGAAATGCTCGATACTTTATTGACTTGTTTTATTTTGTACAAGGAAATGAACATGAACAGTTTTAACCAACTTTATGACGTTGTTTCTCTGGACTTCGTCGATGGTGTTCTTGTAAGTTGTTAGTGGACATGGTGGTGTTTTGTGGTCGACGATTGTGTGATAACTAAACATTAAACTGTGGTGCCTAATTTTAAAATTGAAAGTTGGGTTTTGTATATTTTTTGGATTAGCATGATTTGATATTAATTCATCATATAGAACTAAATATATTATGTCATTAGAAATTTTACTAAATTTGTATTGTCTTCAACAGCATTTGCAACATTACAAGAAATACTAAGTTTCTGAACAAAAAAAGCGTAGGTATTGGACGAAAAAAAATCGAGTCAGTAAAGAAAACATTTAAAAGTTTTTTATCTCACTTGTAAACGAGTGTGAGCAAGAAGAGACGAGCTTTCAAATGTGTTGTTTATTGAATCGATCTAGTATACCACAATATATTGATTAGCCAAAAGAATTGAGCAAAGATAATATATTAGATGTAAGACTAACTAAAAGTGTCCAAGGTGTAAGAATAGATTGTAAGAACTTCCTGAGAAAAATATATTTAAAAAAAGAACCTAACACCAATTCCAATAAAAAATGTTTCTTTAGAAATACGGCTTCAAAGGAAATACGCGCACCTGTCTGCCAAAGGTGGTCTTACACTCGCACCGCGGGTGGTATTTAAAGAGTAAAAACTGTGATCATAAAGTTTGTGAAATAATTGGCCTAATGTGTTGTGAAACATGCTTTAACAAACAAATCATGACAGTAATTAAACATGCTTTTATATAATCTATGCAATAATTGAACATGCACATTTTTATGCACTCTCAGTTTTTTTTTATAGGTGTCATAGGTTTGCGTTTACAGATACAAATCATTTATTGATAACACCCAAGTTACAAGTTAAATAATATAATATCTTTACAAAAGTGAAATGATTCAATGTCAATTTTGAATTCTAATTCTGGTAATATTATATCATTACAATAGTATATGATATGAATCAAATGTAATTTTTTTATTCTAAATAATCATTCATTAGTTTGACAATAGCTTGCCTTATGTTATGCAGTGCTGTAGCCTATGTTAAATAAATAAATAAATAAATATTAGAACACATTCACACACGGCTGGTTAGCCCCATACTGAACCATTTCTAGCTCGTATTATGGTTGCTAACACAACTGATATACTACATATACATACATACATACATATTATACATATATAAATACATATTTAACACCCAGACCCACAGCCAACAAATTTAGTTAAGCACAAAGATGTTGACCGGGCCGGGAATCGAACCCGGAACCTTCTGATTAGCAGACCGGCATGGTAACCTTTACGCCAACGAGGTCGTCAAGCTAGTTCTAGCAAGCTTACCCATTAAGAACCTATTCACTCTCGAAGATTTGAAGATATCATGATGGTACTTCTAAGGAAACAGAGCCTCAGCCAAGGCATTCCAAAGCTTCGCAGTCCTCACTATGAATGTTGAGGCAAAGCGCTTTATGCGTATCTTCGGAATTTCCACTGTGTAGCGGTGTCTCTCCTGTTGCCTTGTTTGTTCTATAGTGTAACAGAGGTGGGATTATTAAGCTATGCTATACCAAAGCACAGTCTTCGAAATGTATCCGATAGAACACCGACAGATTGGCAACCTTGAGTCGATGTTCCAGGCTTTGAACCTTGGCTTTGGTCACGTAAGAATTGCTGATGAGTTGTGGAGGTTTAGCGAAGTCAAAAGGATATACACACTGAGCCCAGCATTTAGTTCATAAAAAAATGTACAAGAACTGTAACTGTTAACTACGAGTATAAATGGGAAAAGAATAAAAATTAATTAACTTTAAACGTATGCCTAATTGAAAGGGAGCAGTGTGTTATTCCTATTAACTGCAGTGGATTGATTTTTAAAATGTATTAACACGCAAGACGGAATTACTCAATTGATGCCTGTCATAGTTTTGACGCTTTGGGTATTGCTGTAAGTACAAGATACAAGTAGAGCAAAAAATTAGTCTGCCGCGTCTTTAATAAGTAAAATTAGTTCAATGATCTCATGAGTTTTTTTTTTGATAAATTTATTTTATAGTAATATTTTTGTTTACTATCACTTATTTTAAAATATCTGACAGCAGCTTTACGCGCGTAACCACATAATGTACCGAAACTTTGGGCTTAATGTGGAGCATGCTTGGTCTGGAATTACTGGTACTCGAAAAGGTTATTGGAACATGCTTGGCGACAGATTTTTCAACCTGAGAGTTAGTGGTTGCCCACCACCAATTATTTGCTATTCTTTCAATATTTTACCTCTTAAGCTATGACGGGATATTAATCTTTTTTTGAACTGTTTTATGGAAAAAGCAGTCTCTAATTCATTTTCTACCACAACATTCATAACACGCGTGGTTTCGTAAATAACGAAATTCCATAGCAGTTGAAATACGACAATCACACTAATAGGTAATCCGAACCGCACTAAAATTTACATTCCATTCAATAAATTGACATCCGAACATGAAATCGGTATATTTTACTTTTGACAGGACTCGGTAGCCTTATTCGGCCTTTGGAGTTTGGAGTTTCGTCACAGTTGATTTCGAACCACATTCCTGATAGTAGGCGAGCCCAGGATGCTAAAAATTACCTAACTCAAGCGCGATTGGTGCTCATTGGATTATAAGATATTATACATTTTAAAAGAATGTATGGGACTGATAGCGCCCCCAGGCTTTTTTAAATTTTAATATATATTATACAATGTTTTCTTTTTATATAATTATGTTTGTATTAATCGGTAGATACTAAGTCGCCTAATGTGCCCCTTCCCCTTGAAGATAAACTTACAAATTTAGTCGTTACTGAGCGTCAAAGTTTGAAAGTTTGAAACCGTCAGTCCCATTTGTTACGTTATATTGTCAGATTTTTTAAATAAACGCTCTCAAAGACAATTTGGAGTACCTACCTACCATACAACTTCTTTGGGTAGAAACTAGCGGAATAATAATTAATTTAGTTTTAAATAAGTTATGATTTTTATGACACCGAATATAACACCTATGTTTGTAACCTAGTTTTCATAGACAATAATTCATGTAACAAATACTGAAAAAACGTTGAATGAATGAATGACCATTCAACTTTTTGGGGGAAAGGTTGTATTTGGTGAGGGGCTCTAGTTGAAGATATCTCCCATCTCTTACTTAATATTACGCGCTCGAAATACGAGTACTTATAAAAAACCCCCGTACAGCTCCCCAACTATGAGTCTGAAACTAGAGTCAGTATGTCTGCTCTATAATTCCCTCTAGATATATCACTGGCGTTAATTTATGGACCTCAGTGCTGTATGCTGTTTTGTCAAATTATTGTTTACATTTGTGAGTTATGTGTTCTGTAGACAATTGTGTCGGGTTAAGTAGTTGTAAAACTGTTAGGTTAAGGTGGTGGTGCTGAAACAAAATATGATACAATTTTGAGTCTGTTATAACATATTGTTAGTGATATCATTTGTTCATAATGCCCAATTTCTTTACATTTTTCTTCTTTCTTTTTCTTCATAAAATGAGCTTTACTCTGGTGCTGGGAGTTTTTAAGCTGCCCGAAGGCCTCTGACTTGGCTTTACGACTGCTGGTACTCGTACTAAGACTAACAATCGAAAACTACATTTAACGTGTCATCTGACACACGGTAGCGCTTAGATGAAAATACATGGTGTGGCATGGTCACCCATCCAAAGATGTCCGCATCGACCGTTGCTTAACCTCGATGATCGCTAGAGATCACGTTAGCCGAGCTACAGGCGCAACTACATTTACATTTAAACTCCTGCTTTTATCGCTATTCTTTTGTCAATTTATCTCATCAAAAACAAAGCGCATTCCATTTTTTTCTATATTACCTATTATTATTGTGATAAATAAGTAACAGTAGCAATTTCTTAATGAACCAGCGTAAACAATCTTACACAACCTGACTTTGCAGTATGCGGTGTATGTAACTGAAGCCCTCCACACGAGTATCGTATGCCTTCGAAACTGATTTAAAGCGCTTTGTCATAAGAATTGATTGTGGAAAAGCTGACAGGCACATTACTTAGTAACTTAAGACTTTGGTTACTAGGTTATTATTATTCCTCTTGCTTTAGCAGTAGATCGATTAGATGCATAGATTGATAAATTGTTTAGTTAATATGTGTCCATTACAAAACTTTACTGGTGTAGAAAAGCGACTTTTTCGCTTCCTAGCGATTATATAACTGCTTATTAAAGCGATGCCCAATACAAAATCTTGATTTTACACTTTTATTGTAAACGGTACAAAAGATCGAAAAAATAGCTTAAGGATCGTTTAAAGAATATCGCTTAAGGCGATGATAACTAAGTCGAGCGTGTTGCCGCTTTTTCTGTTTCCCGTCACAGGACAAGCATAGCTATGATTTGCTATAGAGTTATGAGACGCCTTGAGTGTTGTGTCTCATCTTAATTATGAGAAAAATGATGTATTATTTGTCTCAACAAAATTGAATACAAGAATCCTTGTTTCGTCTATTCAATTTTCTCGTAAAGCAAATAAAAAGTTAGTAAAAGGCATTTGTCAGCTTTAGAGCCTCGCGTGCCAACATTGTCGTGTCGGGATATTCTCACGATGACAATAATTAAACAACCTGCCACAATGACACGAAAATATATTCATTTACTTATTTTATTCACCTTCCTTGCCAGTAACGTGTTTAAATATTTGCATGTTTAGACCGTGGGTTGCTTTAGGGAAGATCATAATTAAGAACTTAGAAAAAGTTACATTATTCTTACTCTGAATGCGATTTTTAAACCAAACAACGTCTATCTATATTAAATGGCAATCCTATTTTTTTGTGTGTTTTGAAATCGTAGCTCCCGAACGATTGAACAATTTTCGATTTGGTTTTTTCAAAAGGGGGTTTGTTCAGCTATGTTTGACACAAACCTGTCCAAAATGGCCGCCGCCGTAAAATGGAGGAAAAATTACTCCTTCAATATGGTTATGAAATAAACGGGCTTGACTAGTTGATTTCATACACAATGGTAAATTTCAAATTCAAGATGGCCGCACTACAAAATGTAATTAGGGTTTTCTAAATATTTTATTTTTACTTGTCTTATTACTGTAGAATTGCGAAATCCTACGCAAAGTAAGGAGTTTATGAAATTCGTTACTTTCTTCCTAAAAGACAAAAGAAGGCCCAAAAGTTGTGTGAAGTAACCATTTTACGCTAGCAAAGCTGAAAGTAAAAGCGTGGTAGAAATATTACTTTTAAATAATTGAGTTGTAGCTTGCTAACATATGAAACTTGTTCTTAGTCAGTCTCCAAGTCATTATTTGTTGTTTCTGTTGTTCGTCCCATCCATAATTACAGGAAATTGTTTCGTACTATTTTTTGTATCTCTAAATGACACAACTATTGGTTATTAGAACTAAATGCAAGTAACCAATCGTCACAATATTTTCTTTGCACCTAAGCTATGTTATTACTCTAAAAGCTCTGTTATTACTTTGAAGATGTACTCGTAATATTCTTTCATGCGCTACGAATAATTTCTGTACCAACACCTACCTATTTTATGACTGCTAATTTTTTTTTTTTTTAAGTATTTGAAAATACTATGTCCAGCACATTTCGAAACTACGTCTCGTTCACACCAGGCCGAACGCTTTAGCTACTGAGCTATGGTAGACTTACCGATTGCCGCGAAAATTCACTTTTGTAATCTGTCTGAGTGCCTAATAAATAAATAAATAAATTTCATATGTATGTAACCTACATAGATATCTCCTAAGAGTAATAGAACAAGTACTAAGAAATTGCTGAATATTTTTAGTCATGAGACCATATCAAAAGCTATTTTTACGCCAATTCGTTCCTATTTACTAACCATATCTGTGCCATCAAAAGCATTTTCGCAACAGCTAGCTACAAACAAATTCCATACAAGAGCGACAAATTCCATTTTCCACCGCCATAATATTCGCAACATGTTAAGTGCTGTCCATATTCGTGAATCGACTATCGATATCCAGGTCAAGAGTATTAGCACTATCGATACCTGCCTACGCAACTTCCTCTGCCTCTAGAAAGCTTATACAAACAATCGGGGCAAACACAAGCTCTGGCCACTAATGAAGACATCGACAATTAATGATACGAAACGGACAATACACTATCATTTATTTGTTGAGATTGCATCACTGGCTTTCATTTTCAGTAAATAATTATAGACCTTATGTCAGTTATTATAAAGTTCTTCAAATTACATTTCTTAGTATATGATTAAAGAATATCGAGCGGCTAAAGTGGTACGCGGCAAGATCATATAGTTCTTAATCGTAGAGTTGAAGTATAGTAATTGGGTCTAGTAGAGGCATAAATCAAGAACAATCTTTAACCTGGGAGTCTAAAGGACAGGTGTCCATAAACTTATGTGTGTGGTCTTCGTGTACGAATTTCAACTGGAGTATACATTGACAAGGATTTTAGTAATCAAATGGCTATGCAAAGTATATGTCGCCGCTTGCGCGTAGACACGGATTTCCTATCTTTCAAGAAAACTACTGAGTAGACACATTTTCTTTATTTTCAGCAATTACTCTTGGTATTTGTGCGAACATTAGTTAAATCACATATTACTGACAACTTACGAGTTCATGTTGATGCAGGATTTTTTCTCTCTCTGTGAATGAGGGTAGGTCTCTTAACTTTTAATTTTTTTAACGTTTGGATACGACAGTTTCTGTCGCGTATAAGTATGCTTTATTAATGGTTGAATAGTTTTAGTTTATAAATACTGACAATCTTTACTAATAGATCGAAATTTGTATTTGCTCTAATCCTGTATTACCTTATTTCATACATCGATGACTGCGGGTTTGATTCCTTTAACATGTTTTGGTTGTAAAATGTTTGTATTGATCTAGTATACTTGCCAAAGAAATAAATAACTAGCAATATTTACTAACCGTAGATATGTATCTTTAAATCAGCTGTCTATCGATGTTATCGATGCTCAAAGTCGTTATATCGATAATGTTTCTGACGTAAGTAGTGACAGAAAACTGTTTGACGTGTAGTAAAGGTATTATGAAATATTTTATAAATATAAATACAGGATAAAAAAGAATAAAATTAAACCACATTGGTCTAGCGGTTTTTGAGTTCGATTAAAATGGAAAAATAACATTTGAGATATTTTATTCGAATATAGATCGAAATTTATATTTTAAGCAGATTGTACTCATATTAATAAAGTTTAAAAGATCGACAAGTTAAGACAGTTTGAATTCACATATTTCTAAATATTTTATGATTGCATTTATTTATTTCATATTAGTTAGTGTAATATTATGTTTAACATCATACCATTTTACTACACTCGACATTGTAATTTTGAATGTATATATTAAAACAGACACATGCTGTACGTATGCTAATTAATAGATAACACTTTGACAGACAGGCAATTTTATTAGAAATATCAGATTGTAATTACTTTGTAATTATATATTGTGTTGATTTCACTATCTTGTTTACTACTACTGTGAAAGGTTATTCACATTACCTCCAAATCAGACGTAGTTATTTTCATATGTAAAGTATTTTATAACTGCATATTTTTTTTGCTAAAAAAGAACTTGGTAACTGCATGATATCCACTGGCTAATGCATGATATATATTTATTTGTTTCATCTGCTCGTAGTGTTAGTCCTTTAGTTTTGGAATACGTTTCAGGGTTCCTTGCTTAAATGGCACGGACTGGACCCTATTAATAAAAATCTGCTGTCAGTCTGTCGCCTAGTTATCTCATGAATGATTTTAGTTAAATTAACGACGTTAGATTAAAATTACAGATCATGTATATATGTTGACGCTTTAGTATAAAAAACAGAAAACCAATGTACTTCTAAAGTACGTACGTAAAGTTACGTCGTTTAACCTTTCGTACGTAATACGTACCTTGACGTAAGTTCACAGTTTCAATAAATCTATTGTTTGATAAATTTGTTTTGAAGTGATTGACGTTCTGGATATTGATAATACGTTTTGCAATTTAAATTGCCACTTGATACACTATCTTTGCAAAGGTGAATGACACCCTTAACAGCTGGCATTGGAACAGGTATCCTATCGATCGCCTTTATTTTATTGTACGCTATTGAATTTGTATTGGTATCGAAATAAGCCTACAACAGCCTGATTCAAATACTAAGTAAACTGGGCTTGATGTCACTGGACGGTATTACATAATATTCTTTTGTGGTAAGCATTATCACCATTATTATAATTTAAATTTAAAAATATGAGTCTGTGATGCGGAATAAACATGATTTCATAATTATCACAATTTAATACGAAAAATGTTAGATTTCATCTTGTTTAGGTAGATACAATAATCACAATTAATCTATGCCAATTCGTCCAATCGCCACTAGTTTCTTCACAGCCCAGATCGCTTAGCATTTGAATCGCGTCGTATATATCCTTTAAAGAGTACGTAGTCGATACTATCGGCAGGTGGAGTTATTTAAAACCACCATTTAGCGCGTAGGTGAATGCCATTGGAACAGTTGAACAATAAATCGACCATTGAGCAGATATATCGATAAATCTGTCCCAACACTAGTCCACTAATACACATTTGTTTAAAAACAATATTTCATCATGTTTTATATGCCTAAATTGCATCTGAATTTATCGTCTATTCATTGTAATGAACGAGTTATTGCCTTATTAATATTGATGTTATCTCGTGCGAAACATCTGGTTTTAAATGGCTTAAAAATATAAATAAATGATAATAAATGCGATATTTTGTAAGACTAGAGCTATATTTTACTTGTCGTTCCTAGCGCGATGTCTAAACTGGTTTCAGCAAATTATTCTTGTCGTTTTGTATCCGGTGGGGGGACTTCTTTGCAATAATTTATAATATCAGCTTTCTAAACCCCGTGGTTAGTTGCTTTTACGTCTTTTAATTTAACTCTCTTGGTGTTAGAATAATCCCCTGTCAAGGAATCTGGACATACGTTGGAATAGTTGGGATTCGTTCGCGGTGACATTAAGCTTGGCAATCTGATAGGGTTTTGGATTCATTTGCGGCCTTTGGCCTTTAGTTGAGATGTCTCAAAGGATTAGTAATTTGTTGTTGTTAATGCGACATATAAATATAACGTTTCATTATATTTATTTTAAAAATAGAAAACTGAATTATTATTATTTATACCTGATATCTCACGAGAACCTGCAAACTAAAAAACTTGACCTGCTTTTGCAATTTACTCGTAGAATGATCCTGCGTGGTTCGGTTTATCATTTATTGTCAATAAAAAACCCTCATATTGTGTGATTAATAAACGTTTTAATTAACTTTTACTCGTGTCAATAAAGAAAACATTTAAAAGTTAAAGTCCTCTCGCTTACATAACCTAATAAGTAAGAGTGACCAGCAATACTAAAATTACAAGCTAATTATGTAATTAGATTATACATGTCCAAGTTATATCTTCTTGTGGCGTTTAACGAATCAATCAAACACTCAAACTGATACGCTTTTGATTGCGCAAGTGGTATACTTTTAAAATACCTATTTATTTATGTGCATATTAATTACTATCTTGAAACATATTTGAATATGCGTGATTAATTTTGTAAACTCTTCCTTGTACAACAAAAACAATAACAACAGCAATGAGTGAAGCAAATACAGCTTAGTTGAGAGTGCGGCCGGCCACCTTACATTTCAAAGGTCGTAGGTTTGATTCCCGGTAATAATCTCGAGCTTTTTGTAAAAAAACCATAGCATGGTGGTAGGTCATCTTCTAATGCTCGCCTGACAAGCTTGTGATAGAAAACCTGTCGCCAAGCGCTTAGCGGTGCTATCCGATATCCTCTTTGAGAGCCAGTATTTCCGCAATACCCTATATACGAGTATATAACCATTTCTAGTTTGTGTTATGGAAGCTAACACAACTTACATACGAGGTCGTCACTTATGTCAGAATAATAATTAGCTAATCCGTAAAGTTACACGGACTCTTTTGAGTAAATAACATATATTGAAATGTCTGGTCTAATCTTCCAATTAGCTCAGTATCCACAATTGTACACATTAAAGTAAATACCAATGCATATTTCCTAGCATTAAATTGCAAATTGCTAAGGTGTACCAAATTTAATTACAGAATCTGTTCTTGCCATTCTGTTATCGGTGGTCAATAGTCCAGCGTTCTTTTACAACGCAAAATTACGAGACATTGAGGAAACAGTTATGGTTGAACTAAGCCTGCGGTCTATTGGTGTATTCCCGTTGGCAACATATATTTTAGGAATTTTTAAGGTTTTATTTTCTGCCGTTTTAAATCTCACAATGACTGGAAGCTTATGTGAACTAATTGCATTCTTGGTGTTTAAGGTATCTGGAAATTGTATATGTATATTTACACCAAGAACGATGCAGGCGTCTGACAATAAACATAAACACAAAAAAATAAATAGTCGAATTAAGAACCTCATCCTGTTCGAAGTCTTGTAAAACGTAAAAAAGTGCACTTCTTAATCCAGTTATCCTCAGGCTAACTAGCATCAATGCTACTTGTTTCTGAGATAATGACTGCACTAACCGAAGCTGGTTTTATTAGGACTCCGGTATGCTGCTGCTTTGTACGAGACTTAGCGATCTAAGGGAGAACATACACGTGTCGATTTTTGTCGCAAGTCTGGGACACACTGGAGACTATGACATCTACAGTCTACTTACTACATTTACGCTGGGATTCGTATTTGGAACTTCTCTTGTAAAGATAGGTATATAGTTCACAATCTACCAAGCTAGTCAAGTGTGGATTGGCGTATCAGATTTTGGGATCCTCCAACATGTTATAACTATGTATTCTTCCCCGCATAAACGAATGCAAATATCACACATAACCTAAAAATAAGTCATTGGTTTAAGGCTTTATTCGACCTGGAGTAAATGTAACATCTGAATGGCAGTTATACAGTATTATACAGATAGTGTTCACAAAATTGATGACCATCAGAATTGCTATCTAATCTATCTAATATCTAGTATAATCCCATTACGAGTATTTGTTAAAAAATTGCCCGAGTCATAAACGACCTAAGTTATATTCCAGCTTTTGCCGCGCGATGGCAAAATGTTGACTAATAGAAAAAAATAAAACAGAACACTTTGAAGTGCAGAAAATAAAAAGACAAGAAAAATATTAGAAAATACTTTATTATCGACCTTTTATTTTTTCAAGGGAAGCCAAAAGGCCTCGTAGTACGGTGTAAATGTACCTTAGCTAAATACTCCCTAAGGAATTCACCAAGTGCTCTGGTTAAATCTTTAAAGTACGTGGTCTAATCCAGTTCGATTGGCTATTCAACTGCAAGTAGCTTGGGAATCATGCGCCAGTTAAAAAGTCTGTGCCAATGAGTTTAATTGAATTCTTTCTCTGCACTTTGCGTAAGATAGGCAAACTCACTCGTATTTCTTGGCTTTTACTTTTGTAATTTGCATTCTTTAAATATTTCTTTTTAGTTTGAGATGCGTCTGGTAAGATCTGGCGATAGAAATTCTAAGCTATTTAAGATAAGGTCATTTGGTATACACATTGACTTTTGAAACCATTGGGTATACAGAACTTCTTCTTCGTATGAGCTAAGTGGCCGAGATCTGGTGTCAAAAGTTTTCATGCCCCCGAAAGCTCTGACTTACTTGAGACAAACAGCCAGGACCTACAATTTAACGTGTCATCCGACCTACGGTAATGACCAGATGATAACGACACTTTTCAAAAGACAGTATAGTGCTGTTACTTAACTTGACTCGATGATCACGTCACATCATTTGTTAGATGAGCTACAGGCGCTACGATAATGTTAATATAGAATATATATAACTAAGATAATGTTAATAACTATAAAAATATACATATTCTGCTATAACAGTAGTAAGCATCTGTTTAACGCGTGATTGTTAGACGTAGTAATAAGTTCCGCGTAGATTAAGAACGTTAAGTTACTAGGAGTGTGCGTTAGTGGCCATAGCAGTTGAATGCCGCTTTCCACATTGCTTAGTTGCATTGATAGTAATTAAACTCTACATTCCCGCTAATCGGGGCTTCGTAGCACCCATAATCAGCGCCGTTTCCCTCTACATTGCCTCTGCCGCGCCCATCTAAACGCACCATGAACTGTTCTGGGAATTAAAGCCGTCTCAACCGATTTACATTCAACTCTATCCCGCTGAATATGTAGTTACAGGCAAAATGTTAATGGATTATTTCCTTATGGAGCCCGCCAGCCAGCCGCATGAGAAGCCGCTTCAGCCTCACTATCGAAGTATACAGGTTTGACAGGACAATTGAACGCCCTTAATATTCATGCGATCTGTCAATTATTTTCCCCGCATCACCGGCTTCGTCAGTTGAATTTAAAAATGGTACGTTTTGATGGGCTTCATTAGATAAAGGAATGCTAGACGCGCCTTCTTCTCGCATGTCATGTGACGTGGTTTATGATGATTATCTCCAGAACGATGGTCGTTCTTCATGAGGCTGAGGACATGTTCTTGCCATACTTTACTGCGTTGGATCCAATTAAATGTAATTCGATACAAACTTGTTTGTAACGTTGTAATGTAAAGGTTTCTAACCGCAAAGATCCATCAGTTCATGTGCGCAGAAAACCCATCTATCTGAAACATTTACAGCTAGCATGTAAATTTTAAATGACATTAAAACATAACAGTTTCGCATAAATTTTATTTCTACCTTACCTGAAACATAATTACTAGTTTCAATGGGACCCATAAAAGTCAAGCGAGGTGTGATACAACGAGGCTTTGTGTCAACTTGCTTCCTGTTTCATAAATCCTACATTTCTTGGTCGAAAGAGCCTATTACCTCGTTACCTTGGACAATCATTACATCCCCTTTGACTTTTGCCATCGTTTAGCATACATTTGTACAATCTTGATTTTCATCTGCTTTATCTGAAACTATGCCAAATACAACCTTATGTACCTTTTGTGAAGGTTCACTATCTTGATTTCCACTTGTTACAAACTAACAGTCTCGAGTATCTTCAGGAACATTTTCTGACAGATTGTTATCCAATATCCATAAAGAAGGTATGCTAAAACGCTCGTAGAGTTGTGAACATCATGTTACTCAGCGACGTCGCGTGAGCTACAAAGATATTACTTTTGATTTTGATGTTTCTATCATATTATTTACATTTAACTCTGTAATCTGAGCTATACAACTGCCCAAAGAATTTTAGTTTTATTATAGTTTGTATTTAATTTTATACCGGTCGTAACTTTTAATGGGAATGGTTTTATTTGTATAATTCCTTAGTTGAATAGCTGGTTGAGTTCTTACAAAACGCATTACAAAAGAAATCTCTCGCCTTCTAATCGTTGGATCTGTGAGTAATCTCCTAAGCAAATCTGTAGTTGAAATATATTCAGCAAGTATAAGTGAGCAGCGCAAAAGAGGCATCGGGGGCTAGATTTATAAGTTGGTTTCGGTGGCGATGTCCCGATAGGATCTCGATCGCATCTGACTCGCGTGCCGATGGCATCTCGATCCCGGCTAGTAATGAGACGCCAGGTGATTCAAACGTGGGAGTGTCTGCAGGAAGCTTGGATATGCGTGATACAATGCTAATACCGCCGTCCTACCTGCTTCGTAATGCTTCCCGTTTATTTTAATGATTCCTCTGGTAACATGATACAATTTATATTAACATCCAAGATCTTATTTATTGAGTAAAAATATTTATATTGGCAAAAAAAGCATAATGAACTTCGGATAACATTCGATTTCAGACTGGTTCTTTTAGTGCCGACTTTTAAGGTGTTTTTATTATGTCAACATTTATTTCTTTTTAAACTACTGATACCAATGAAAGGTAAAACATGTTTTTACGAGTATTATCATCGTCATTACGCACATATGTTGCTAACTAGATTTGGCTTTATGATAGTTATAAAGTGCGCGACGGACAAGAATATTTGATTTCCGGTTTCATTATTCCGCGTATGCGGATAATAATGTTGTAACACCTTTTATTTTACTTTGTTTTCTTCGTATCTTTTTGGCCGTAACTTGGAAGTCTATTTAATTCTTAGAATTAACTTCCAAAATTTCAGCATCTTCTATTACGTCGTTTTTACTAAAATTGTCTTCTTTTGACAAAGTTGACTCACGTCTAGTCCTAATTTCTAGCGTTATTGACTGACACTCGTAAATCACCACTCAGAACATGTTAATTTACACCAGTCACCGAATCAGTCACGTTCGTACCATCCTGACCTGTTGATCTTTACTTACGCAACCATGCAAATGGAGTTGAAGATGCACCTTTATGTAAACACTTTCACGTTTCCCTCTAATAGTTGTTTAGCTATTAAAGATAATATTGGAAAATTATGGTAACTCGTGAGAGACTTTAATTTCTCTGTTTCTTGTATATTATTTTAACATGACTTTGTGTTAGAAATCTACAAAACAAAAGACACAAAGTATCCTTAGAAATGACTTACTATGTAAATAATAAAATCAATTTATGCTAGTTCATAATAACCTACCTTTCTCTTCTGGAAAGAGTAATGTGTTTTGAATCCGTTATGTGTATGCCATCAAGATAATCGATGAATAAAGACGTAATCAATTTCTACATGAGCTTGTAGATGCGTAAATAGCTTTTTAACGTCATCTCTAGCCGTTTGTCTCATAATAATGACGTTATCAAGATTGCGATGAAACGTCTCGATAGAAGTTTACAAGGCTCGATAGCGTGACCCCGTCTCTAGTCTAGTATCTATTAATGTTCCTTACTTATACACCCTTTCGTATCTAGCAGCTCTATAGCAAACTTTATCAACATTTCGACCAAGAAGGCTCTAAAAAAGCTACTCAACAGCTTGTAGGTTTATTACACAACCGCCCAGGAGTTTGCTAATAAATGAGAACTGAAATGATGTCAATTTATCACCAATCAAAATCAAACCTTATTCTCACGCCCATTAGTCTTAAAATTCGAAATGTTACCACAAACGTCGTGCTTACCTGTCTCTGAAGGATCAAGCTAAGCTAATCTAGTTGTTGATTATATGTGTCCATATTACTTAAAGGTCTTAAATCGCTTGAAAAGCTTGACTCTTGGGCGTTATTCTCGTTATGTTCAAATACTTCTTGACTGGTTTCTGCATTTGACACTTCGGTTTCCAATATCAGGTTCTAATGTACTTTTTACTACACTGTACCTCGACTATTTCTAACCTTTGAATATTGCTGGGAGTCATTTGAATCTAAGATCATCTTAGTCTCTTCAATTGTCGTGATGGGAATTCTATTTAGAATTCGATGTGCTTACGGCTATGCTACCTTTCGAAACGTTTGCATTCAATAAATGGAGGTATTCTGAATATAACTATGAAGAAATATTTTTATTCGTTTATAAAACCTCTTTCTTTTTAGTCAAAGAAAGTTTTATCAACAATTACATATAACACGTATTAACAAACTTTTCTCTAAAATAAGTTTCATCAATAATTGGCCTTTCACCTTTCTTTACTAACCCGGAGCCGCTAGTATCTTCAACAACGATTCATGATAGACTAAGCAATATAAATCCTTGACTACACAGATTCAACAAATAAATCCAAGCAACATCTAACCAAATGTCAACTCCTGCTTCAACACCACAATGTATTTCCCATTCACGCACGAGTTATTGTAAAACATAATGGATTCCAGCGCGTGTGGGCTATTACAATATAGCATCGATCATCTGAAGAGCTGCGCTAGCGCATGCAACAATCATCGCCGTTAGCAAAGTAAAGCGAGGGGTGGACGCGGAAATGAATCGAGTGATACGATTGCTCGGTCTAACGGTCGCTCCTTTGGTAGCTTTCAATAACGGATTTATTATTTGAGTGCCAGAGCGCTTTGTCCTGACAAATTGTATTTGAGTTTTTTTTTTTTGCCATTTGTTGGTACTGGTTTATTTCACAAAGAAAACGTGTATGTAGTTAAATATGTCAGGCAAAAATATGGTTTAAATATTTATTCTGTAAAGAAATAGATACTAATATTGAGTAGTTTTTTTTTGATCAAACAAGAATAGACTTTATATATTTACTTAACTTAGTATTTATACTTACATTGTAAGTGACGGATAACTAATTCCTACAAATTCAAAATTATTGAATGTAAATCTAATCTAAAATTAATTGAATAAAAAGTATATCTAAAAAAACAAGTGCCTGTGGGAAGAGTACCTAAAATGCCAGCCGAAATTTCATTTGATTGAAATTGATTGATTTTCAGTTGATTTATTAATTTCAATCTAATGAAATGTCGTTGTTTGTCTTTTTAATCATTTACTGTTTTACATCTCTTAGAAATTGCATTGCATTACTAGTTAACATAAGTATAGTATAAAACACATCGGTACTTGTATCATTTCTGGGAAAATAATTGACTGAATAAAAGTCTAAATGCACGTATCAAAACTTATAAAAGGTTGATATTGCTTAACCAAGAAAAAAACCGTTAGTGAAGTGATAATAGATAGGCAGATGGTGCTAATTAGATACTTTCTTTTGTTTTAAAATATTTAAAAACCTCTTCATTATCATTTAACTGTTAATTGAGTTGAGTTATGCAGTACAAGTATTAAAATTAAATGCGCCTACTTATTTTTATTTCTCTTTTATGCCTCTGGCAAAACTTTCATCTAATAGATAGTTAAGCATAATAAATAGGTAGCTGCGTGTATTACGTATAAAGATTACTTTATATTATGGTACTATTTATCTTGGACGTAGTCAAAGGTAAGAACTATCTACTCCTTTAGATTTATCAAAATGACCCCGATGACTTCAGAAAACAAAGATACATAAATCATACGACCTACGTTTCTTTGGTCTATTTAGTTATACGTTCTTATGAATATTCATCCAGACTTTGTATCATAGGAAGAAGGCACCATGGCCCGTTAAACAATGGGCCATGGGTAATGGTAATTGTACAGCATTACAATGGAAATACCGAACTTAAATTATAGTTTTCCACGCTGGCCTTTTGTGTAAATCGCTCTAAGCTGTTGATGAAAGCTTAGTTACAATTTGAAGCAAGCTTTAGTATTTTTATGACAAAACAGCGCCCTGTAATAATTCTATGTTTAAAATTATATTCTTTTCTATTTTTAAAATCAATGTTTTATTTCAGTTAAGATGTGAATTCGAAAATCGATTCTAAAACTGGGAACAGTCAAGTGTATTTTTTATTATTACTAAAGGAATAAACTATTTCTCCATGATAAATATTCTTGTCTTCCATGGGCAATTTTAGGAGTATACGTTTGTTTGATTATAAAACAGCAGTCATACAATACTTCTACGTCGCACACTAGCTTCGCTAATATAATAGTTGTGAAATTGACAGTAACAAAAGATGTTAATCAAATCTGGTTCATAAAAACAATTTATCGGCATAGTCATAGGTAGTTTTTTTAAGTAAACTTATAATTTTCAGAAAGCAATAAAGTAATGCTTTTTAATGGACGTTATCATTTCGCTCACAATAAAAGAAACATATCACAAATATGTCGCCTAGAAATGAACCAAGTAATGGGATTATGACTGAGAAAGGACAGCCGAAGCGTCCCACTATTCGTAATTCTTTGTAATACTATTATAAGATTATTGAAATGGAAATATTACTAAACGTACTTCAACTCCGCATAGTTGATGTTTTTGATAAATCTCAGTTTAAACATGATCATTAAATAACAATGAGGTCCTATCTTTAAAGTAGGCTTCACTGCTTTCTAAATTAAATTAACGTTTATTACTATCAATAAAATTCAATGGCTAGGAAAATGTATAGGTACACGAACTGTTGTGTCCATGTAAAAGTACTTAAATGACTTATTAAAACCTATAAGAGGTACAAGAATTGATTATTGAATTCTCAGCTTGTTCAATCGAAATACCTTTACACAGTACATCTTTAAGGCGTATCCGACAAGATTTGAATACATTATAATACATACAATATTACCAATTTTGTGTCAAATTCGGTCTGGGGGGCCGTAATGTCGATTTACTCTTACACAACTGGTAAATCCTTTCGAAAGCAAATGTAAAGCGTGACATATTAATGCAAGGTGACAAGGATCGATGTTATATCCCCTAACTTTATTCTGGCAAAGTACTTATTAGATATAAGGTTTATTCTAGCTTCATGATCGTCCAACTTGTTAGACTTTAGCGGGATCTTGCATTATCTTATTTATTGGATACCACGCCCACTGATCGGAGGCGAAGTTACTTTTAACGTTTTCTTATGATTTACTACACTCGAGAGATAATGTCTATCGTTAATGCTAAGGCTACTTTTTGCCCTGTAAACGCGGAGGAGTTTTAATTCTAGGTTGCATTTGCGACGTAATCTATGGGCAAGTTCCTGCTGGTAATTGAACTTAATCTGTGCTAGTATTCAAAACATCACTTCTGTTTTGTAATATTTCTCAGTGTTCAGTCTAAAATGTGGTCAGAATTCATTGATATCATTCTATTTTGCGGTTCTGTTGCTCTGGTTGGGAAATTAGTATAAGGAATTGCAAAGTTCCATTTCCATTTGCGTTTATGGTTTAATCTGCAATAATATTGCCCTATCCGCGTTAAAATATTCCTATTTGAGAATGTTGGGCTTTCTTATTTATATTGGAATTTATGTTCTACATTTATTCTTGGATGCCAGTTTATAGGATTTCAGTGGATTTAAATTGCATTACTAGAGTTGGATATAAATGGATTTGCTGAGCTCAACCGTTCCCAAGGTACCAGTTGAGAGTAATTGTTACTTATGCGATGTTATTGTTGTTAGTCTTCTTGATTGTTTTTTATTGCTGCTTTGGAAACGTTACGTTTTCATGCCTTAGTTTCTAGTACATTATAAGCTAGGCCGCTACAGTGAGCTGCGCTAGCTGGTCAAACCTGCAGTTTGCGTAACCACACAAGTCAGTGACGCTGACACTGTTTTCTGGAACATACTAACTGTTAGGTGCTTGACGACAGATTTTCAACTAGAGAGACTTAGCTAACTAAGCTAGCCATAGACAATGCTGTAACATGATGCCATGATGATGACATGATGATATTTAAATAATCTCTTAATTTGTTATTGTTACAGTGAGATGGCGCGGTGGAGCGCGCTGATCCAGCATGGAAGGTCACCGATATGGCTTCTTCTGTTCGCGGCACTGCACATGGTCAGGGCGACGCCTGGTAAGTGGATTCTTTGTCTGTTATATAAGAAATAATAGCTTATAAGAAATTATTTCACAGAATCAGGACCAGGTTCGACAATTTGATATAATATGATGAAGCATTCAATCTGATTCTTAGGGAATCAAACATAGATTTTATCGTAGTAATCTGATTGGATAGTGTTATTAAAAATGAAGTTTTATTCGAAAGTCTCAAAATAATGTGATTTAAATATGAATTGAAAATAAACTCGTGTTTTAAGAATTCGAATCTGAAATAGTGTAAAAACATAATCAACACTGAATATTTAACATGATTCCAAGTTATTGGACGTTTGGAGAGTAAAATCGTATTGATAGTATTTTCTATTCGTTTAATTTCTCATATAACGTGTAGTAATTCTAATTGAATGAATGACGCTGTTGTTTCACTCTCGACCGACATAAATGTTGTTTGTGATACTAACACAATAGACTGTATTGATTTGTTTGTCAGCACAATCGGCGTCTTTATCTCGTTACCGTTGCATCACTCAAATTGCTTTCATGTTAGTTTGTCGTTTTGTTTGTTCTTGTTTTATTGATGAAATGTTTTGTTCATTCGAATCGTTTATCAAAGCTAACAAACTATTTTAATTAAAACAAACCTACATTAGCATACTTGCATAAACAATACATGCTTAGCTAAGTGGTACACCTTCATAAAGAGAAGGGCTTGCAGGTTTTCCAAGGGCCATGGTAAACTCCACTGTAGGCTTCTCATCACCTATGGCTATTCTCTTAGTCCGGTTTGGGCTGTAGTTGTACTTGAGGGGCATAGTGTACTCTTTCAGCGTCTGTAGTCCTCTCTTTTCATGATCTTTAGCAATAAATTTTTTCATCAATGGTGGCATTTCAATACAGTTTGGTAGAATAATTTCTTCATTTTTGTTAGTAGAAATATTTGCCAAAAATTTTTCTTCTTCATTCTTAGGAATTAGTTGATAGTCTGGTTTATAGGATGTACGGTAGATTTCAACAGGATTGGGGAGCTTGTTGCCTCGGAAAGTTTTCTCAACCCAAACACGGGTCTTACGCCTTTCCTCATCCGCGCAGGTTTCTACTTTTACAATCTTCATGAAACACGGTTCTGGATACCTTTGGAAGACAGAACGCACGATAATTCTTCCAACACCATAATTTTTAAGACTTCCCACTATTTCCCAAAGGGTTTTTCCTTTGAAGTCGGTTGTTCTGCCCACATACTTTATTACAGTTTGAGTTGCTGAAGCCATTGTGTGAGACAAAACGAAGATAAATAAAAATTAAATTTTATCAATGGGATAAAGATATTCACTTTAAATTACTTGAAAGTACGAGCAAAACCGTAACCAACCACAAATTAGAAAATACGAGTACATCAACAGTACAAACGAAAATAAAATATATACAATTTTACTTTCGTAGCTGTTTAAATCAGTCGGTTACATTAATGAAGTAGATTGAAAGATACGAAAGCTTATCTCTCCTCCATGTTACTAAAGATCCATTCCCAGCAAAATGTTTGAGCATGATACCAGTGTATTAGCCAAAATAAGGCAAGAAATATGCTTTCTAATTGGAACATGTGCATGTACGGCTGCTTGTTAGTTTTTACCTGTAAAATAGGCTTATTAAAGCGCATTGGTACTAATTAGTTGTTTCTTTTAAGGTCTCTTTAAGTTCTTACTTATGTGCCTGGTCCAGTTCGCCTACAGGTTTGACAAATAACTTCATAATTGAAAGTTTCTCAGGCGCACCTACGTGTGGAATTCGGTTATCCTGTATTAACAGCCGATAATTAGAATATTGTTTGAATTCTAGTCCTACATTGCTTTCAGCAATAAATTCTTATTCACTATCTGTTATTTATCTGTGACACATTTGATATTGATTATAAATTATAAATCTGTTCTGACTACATAATGAGCTTGTAACAGAATTCTAGTTTTATTAACGTTGCTTAAATTGGTTTTTAGTTTAATGTGTTTTCAGTAGCTATAAGACTTGGCAGTTTATTTCTAACACTAATTACTAAACGTAAATCTTTTATGAAATATATTATTTTAGCTCTATAGTAAATCATTACTTATTAGCGTCTTTTGGTAGTAAATCTTCAGTGTTTAGTATTTGTTACTTACCTGTGCTCTCTTTGAAATATATCAACAAAGCTCTAAGTTCGCTGTTACAATCTTGTCTAACACCAGTCAGATTTAATACTCCTGTGATATTAGATATTTTGAATCACTCAAAAGGATTACTCACATTCCTTCCTAGTTTAATATCTTCACTTTACACTTATCCCTCATAATTACAATTCTATTTAAAATACATCCCAACAAAAAGCTCGAGGTGTATTTCATTTATACTTATGCCGTTAACTCTCTTCGACAATTAAGTTTTTATAGCTCCAGTACCGTCGATATAATTAAGATTAAGAGTTGCAACAGAGACTGTGGTCTAGAGATCGTTATTATCTCTGTTGATAGATAGATTATAAATCAAACAAAATGAGGCATAAATTAAATCCTGTGTATCGGTTTTATGGGTAGTGGTTAAAATAAAAGTTAACGGATTAATTAACTTCCTCGAGCTTTTGTGGTTTTAAATGAAAAATTACTGGAAGAAATAATACCAGAATCCATATGAATATATTAAACTTGACTACGGATCACGAAAACTAAGTGTAAATGTACTCGTATATCCGAACCGTAAGAGATGCGCTTAATTAGGTAATTATAAAATACATATACTTGTAACAAATCTCATTGATAAATATCCCAAAAGCAGAATGTAATAACATGCAAGATGTCATTTCACCACAGATTACATAAACACAATGTCTACTGTATAATTCATGCATTTCGCTCTCGCTTAACAATTTTGTCTGCAGGATTTATTCGAAAGCGAATAGAAACATTGGCAGTACTTTAATTAGTCTCACAAACCTTAACGAAGCAAAACGGACTCAGCACCTGTCTTTTCCTTTACTTATGGACCTGGCGCAAAACAATTCTTACCTTAACCACTGCATTTGTATAGATTACGCCTATAACTAGTAGCGTTTTATTTAAATTGGCTGGATGGATGGCTTCCTCAATTTCTGCATCTTGGTCTTGGTCTTGTTTTCAGTTTTGTTGTTTTTTAGCTTTATTTATATATTTAATATACAAGCTTAAGAATGCTTAAAGTCTGCTTCTTGCTTCCAATTATATTCATATTCACCCTTTACTGTCCTTTTTTTTCGTTGCGATTACAAAGACTAAAGCGATTACATGGATGATTTAATAAATTCAGAATTTCACTCTCGTACTTTTTTTGACAAACGTGTAGCATAGGATCCCAGCATCGTATAGTATTTTTGTAATTTAAAATGTTTGTTTTTTGTTTCTTTTTTTCATTTACTTTGGTAGAGCGATGAACATTATACGCAAAATATGTAATATGTTTATGGCTTTATTATGCGGCCATTTGTTCGCTTCAGTGCCATTATCGTATTTTTTATTAAAACCTTCGTTATTAACATGCTTGTATAATTAAATTACTTTATTATGAATACATTGGATAGTTACTTTACCAGCGTTATAAGTATCTTCAGTATAATAATTTATTTTATGTTAATATAAAAAAAAAGTTTTTGGTATAAATTTTAATGGTTTTGTTTGTTATATTTCAGGTCCATGCGAGGTGGAAACAGGACAGTCAAGTATTATAGTAGACATCGAAGAAAGTAGAGGAGACCGTAAGTACCTTTTACATCACAACTATATTAAAAGCGAAAGTTGAATTTTGAGCTCTTAGTTTCATGTTTTGGATTAATTATATTCTATCATGATACAAGTCAACCATTCACATGAACTTTTGTAAAGAGGTAGCCTTTATCCTAAATTGACTCACTACCTCGGTACCTACGCAGCTGGTGAATCTATAAGTAGCAATACGGGCATACAATGACAATGCTCATGCGTATTTAGCTTTAAATAGAGTCGTCTAAAGCTTTCTTTAAATTTAAATTACCTACCTAGTTTTTGGCGAGTATACGAGACAATATATTAATTAACAATAACACATAAACCTTTATAGCGTTTTGATTTTTATAATTCAGTCGTGCCAATTTGGCACAGCCATAGACCATGATTATTCCTGACGTTCCGTATCCTTTTTATCTGTGGACATCACAAATCATACATTCATTCTATTATTTTTTCCTTCTGCAGAAGTAAACCAAAGCACCGTCCCAGCCGAGCTGCCTATTGTGGGAGAGCCAGATGTTGACGTCATCTTATCCACAGTCTTCCCGAAAGGACCTACGCTGTTCCAGCTTGATGGAAAGCGGTTACAGTTGCTGCAGCCACTTGATAGGGATGCTGATAATTTGTCGCATATGGTGTTTCAGGTAAAACTTCATCATTTTTATTATTTTATTCCTCTTTTTCTAATTTAGTTTGTACATATCTATGCAATTCAGTCAAACTTGTATCAGAGATTCGAGCTAAATTTCAAATACACAAATTCGTAGCGACTGATTGGTTAGATATACGTGCATAGTCATTATTGACCAATCGCAGCCATGACATAATAAACACTGGCTATGCGCATCATTTCTAACGAATCAGACTCTAGGAATTACGAGTACCTATTAGCTGGATTTCATAAATTATAGATAAGATTGGCTGAGGACCGAGGCAGCGGAACAATATCTCGCATGATTGCGCTTTAGGTCTAAATTATATATGTAAATTGAAAATAAAATCAATTGTATTAACAGTGTTTAAGGATGGTATTTTTTTCTCTTTATCGGTTTACCAGAAAATAAACAAAGAAACGTAACCGCATCCTTCTTTGACTCCATTGCTATACTAAGACATTATCGCTAATCATATCAAGACTATTATAACAATTACGCACCAAAACAAACGACCCGTTGCAATCATTTGACAATCTCATCTATTGCCAAAGCAGGTGGTAAGATTCTCGGAACCAACCCACAACTTGTCCGACCATCGTGATTTTAACATTACTTTTACACCGTCTCGTTTTATCCTTACTTGACTGAGCGAGATGCCAAACAAGCAATATTAGAACCAGCTTGTGATATTCTTGAAACTGGTTACGCGTCTAGCCTGGGGCGATACTTCGCTGACACGGTAACTAATCTTACGTTATTAATTGACGAATTGCTACTTATAAAAAAAAAACGAAACAAGATAGAGAGAAAGTACCGAATGCTAATTTTTTTCTAGCTTAGCTACACGAGTAATTTTTTCCTTAAAGTATATTTGGACGTTGATTTTATGTTTAGCTACAGCTATAGAGGAGAAAGGAAGTCAATTTTTAGAGTCGTAGCGCAAAAAGAACTAATTCGATGTATGAGGAAACTTCTAAAACTTATTTGTTAGTGTGGTAAGCAAAGTTTAGCGCCACAGCTGGTATGGTAACATTAACATAATTCTTTATTTAACATCCCTCGTGCACAATTTCATGTACCTTTTCGAAAAAATATCCTTGAAGATATAAATTTGCCTACTTCAAATGATTTTCTTTCGATTATCAATTACATCAATTGCGTTATTGACCATAGTGCGGTGTTCCCTCTGTAGATAATGCAATGTTAAAAAATGAATAGACTATTACTACTACTACATTTCGTATTGAGTACTTAAAAACAAAACAAAAGCGACGCGCAATTCCGCGGGTGGTGGTTACAGCTTCATAGCGCTGCACCCACTCCCTAGGGATGGGAATAATAGGCATGTGGTTGACGAAATTTGGCTGATCTTTAGATATATTATTCCTGTTCCCACTGAATTACAACCTTAGTGTCCTCAAGGCTAGTTTGATCCAGTTTGTTCTAGGCAAGCGCGCTCCATCCTCCAAATCTTAGTATCATTTAACATCAGGTGAGCTGTGGTCAAGCGCAAGCCTATCTATCATCCATAAAAAAACGTTTTATAATTAATCTAACATGTATTACACATTACAGCTGGTGTGTCAAGTTAAAGCGACGAAAAAGCGACGAACCATTCCTGTTATAGTAAGAGTTTCCGATATCAACGACAACGCTCCAGTCTTCCAAGGGACTCCGTATGAAACCAGCGTGTCAGAGGTAAAGTAACTAGATACATACTCTAATTATTATATATACTAGCTGACCCAGCAAACGTTGTTTTGCCTCACTTAGGGGTACAGCGCCATCTATTGATTACTTACTCAACCTAGTCGAACGGTATCGACATGTGTTAGAATTATTTGGAGTACAGATAATTGTGACTGTCAAATAATAACAGACAATAATTAGCAATAAATTAAAATTGGAACTATTATTTGAGATTTAAACTATCCTATCTCTCAAGTTGAATCGAACTGCACATGGTGTGCGAATTTTATTATAATCGGTTGAGTGGTTTAGAAGTCCATTGAGGACAAACATTGTGACACGAGATTTATATATATTAAGATAAGATGTACTAAGTGCCGAGTGTGAGTTTTCTGAAATACATTTTAACGACAACTCTACGCGGCGTAAGATGAGAATTCTTCTAATACTTGCTGAGACTCGATGGTGACGCGCCCATGTGATTGCGTCAGTCAGTCTTACCAAGGGTGGGTAGGGTGGTATGGGCATGTGATGCGTAGGGAGGAGATGCATGTTAGTATGAGATGTATGGAAATGGTAGTACTAGGAAGAAGGGCAAGAGGTCGACCGAAAATGACATGGATGGAGTGTGTGAATAAGGACATGAGAGAGAAAGGATTGAGTGTAGAGATGACGACTGATAGAGGAGAGTGGAAGAAGAAAATTTGCTGTGCCGACCCCACCTAGTGGGATAAACCAAGGAAAAGGAAGAAAATATGTCTTATCCTCAGTGATTTCCTTTAGCTTAAAGAATCAGCCTATGACCTAGACATGTCTAGAAAAGACGTGACGTCGTATTTATGTCATTCATTCATACACATCATCGCAGGTCGTTACGGCTGCTTTGTGGAGAACGCTCTCTCCTAAACTGAAACTTCTGACAGTATTCGTCAGAGCTTACAACGAAGCTCTGAGAAGAGTTGCTAAGCAAACCCTTAATAAGGCGAGTTTGAATGTCTGTGAATAATATTATAAAAACTATTAACGTGTGTAGTAGTAGTATTATAACGTAAAAATATACATTATGGGTAAATACGAATACTATTTTCGTACTTAGTACTGTCTTATTAGTTAACTAACTGATTGAGTTTAAAAGATTTACATGTTAGTTAGTTAGAAGTGTTTAGTAACTATATCTAGTAATTAATGTCAACTAACGAGATCGACAATAAAATCAAAAATATCTCTGCTATAAAATTCAAGAGACTTTGTTATATGTATTATTATATTCAGGATACCAAAAAAATCAAACAAAGTCACCGGTTATTCTAGTTTGACTAATGGTGATTATAAAGGAATAGTTATAATAGCTTATTTCGGCACGATAGCTCACGCTAGTAGAATTTAAAGTCAACCGATTGTCTAATATATAACAACTAATGAGCAAAAGGCAAGCCTATGACACAATATAATCAGTCGAAAATATGTTAACCGCAATACCACCACAGAGAACCCAAGAAAAATATAGCAAAGTAATAGAATTTATAAACCAATTTAAGGTAAAATGGCTGAGAACCGAAAGAAATAGAAAACACTCCACAGACAAGAATTGAGTTAGATACAGTTGACTTTCGTTTATTTTGTCGGTATTCATTAGCCCGACATATTTCAGCACAATCAGTGTGCTATTCTCTGGGACAGGAACACAGTCAACGTACGCTCGCGATGACGGCTGCGCCCGCACTACATCATAATTATCATCATCGTAATCGCAATTTCGCCTTGAGAATGGCACATTGATTGTGCTGAAACATGTCTGCCTAATACCAAAAAAAATTAACGTAAGTCATAGCCGGTTATACAAACATTTATTAAATATGCCTTACAAAAGATTTAATACAGTCAGGTCTCAAAGATTAAGTGAATAAGCACTTATACCATTTCTTTGAAACTTCCAGTTGGCACCAATCGGAACCACTATCTTCGACAAAATCCGAGCAGTGGACATCGATGCCGGTGTCAACGGCCTTGCAGAATACTACATCATGCCCGGAGACAACAGTACCCTGGAAGAAAGTAACGCTGTCGATGGATATGGTTACTTTTCCATTCCCCTGCCGCATCAGGGGATTGTCACTGTAAACAGGACTCTGGATTATGAGCGCACGCAGAAGTATCTAGTCACTATTGTTGCTTCAGTAAGTACATTTGTTTATACTTGTATCACTTTATTTGAATTTAGACTTGGATGTTTGATGATTGATATGCTATAGCATAAATCCCTAAAAAGTGATGTAGTATAGTATAAATCCATCCATTTTTAGGGATGTACTGGGCATAAACCGTTTTTAAAGTGTCATGATCACGCTTCAGTCGGGCGGCTGCCTTACGTCTCGAAAGCCGTCGGTTCAATCTCCGCCCATGACCTCGAGCTTTCGATGAAGGAAACATCATGATGAAACCATAGCATGGTGGTAGAGCATTTTCTGGTGGTCGCCTAGCTACCACCCTGAGTCGAAATATCTGCCGCTGAAAACTTTCGATGTGATCAGGCAGTCTCCTAGAGAGCCAGTTATTCCAGGCTAGGCACGCTCCACCTTAGGCCAGAGTGTCGCTAACTTTCGTGAACAAGAAGAACTTCAAACCACATCGCTTCTCTATAAATATAATGATTGACATCACATAGCCTCATATTTATTTAGTTTTTTTTGTTCTGAATCTGTCAAAGGCTATATGTGATTAACATCACATAGACTTATATTTATTTTGGTTTGTATACTTATATTTTTTGTTCTGAATCTGTCAGCGCTTGACCACAATTCTCCTGATGGTAAGGTATATTGAGGTCTACGGTGGATCGCGCTTACCTAAAAGGAACCAGTTCACTCTCGGTTTGAAAATCGCTTATAGTCATTGGAGAACAGATAATTCAGCATATAATTCCAAAGTTTAGCGATTCGGACCACAAAGATGGAGGCAAAACGCTTTGTGCACCTCAGTCGTAAACTGATTATTCCGTAATTCTTTACTAGTTTACTACAATGTATAACTTTGCTTCCCACAGGACCGCGCTCGCGACACTAAACGTCGTCTCTCGAGTACCACCACGCTGACAGTCCACGTGAAGGACGATGATGATCAGGATCCGTCCTTTATTTACAAAGGATGCAGCTTGCATGATGGCGCCTGCTTCAATCCGGAGTATTCTAGTTATGTAAGTATAATAAAAAAGTAAGTATAATGAAATCTAGCAACGGAGATTAAATTTAGAATAAATTTCAATGTATTGCATAAAGTTCAAAGTACAGTGTTAACTCCATGAAACGTCACTCGATTTAACGACAAACTCTCTAAATCGTCGTTATCAATTGGCTTTAGTTGGTTTAGCTTGTATTCTCATTCTGATTTTTCTTCTGTCCATTTATCGATCACTCTCTATAACGCCATAAAATGCACGGTCCCTTCAGTGTCGTTATATAGAGTTTACACTGTATATAAGAAGTTATTTTGATATACTTCTTCACGCCCAAACGGCTGAGATGTTTTTGATGAATTCGGTCTGAAGATGGTTTAGACCCAGGAATAACACAGGCTACTATTAACACATAGGACTTACCCCTAGAAACTTTGAGCAAACCATTTTTTCTAATTATCTCCAAAACTACCAATCTGATTTTGTTGCGGTTCTCTGTGATGGAATTTAGATTTGTTGGTTCTTTGATTGAACTATTGACTACTCACCAGAGAGCGCTGCAGTAAAAACTTGTTTAGATTTGTTGGTTCTTTGATTGAACTATTGACTACTCACCAGAGAGCGCTGCAGTAAAAACTTGTTACAAATGCAAAGAATAAATTATCAGTTTTTTATTTTATATAATTACTGTTACAGCCTAGCGAAACTCCTAGTCAACAACCTTTTTTCATTTCTTCTACAACTATGATATACGTAATTTCAGGTAAACAGTGGCGTCCTAGCCGGCATACTAACGATAGAGCCTGAGAAGATCCAAGCAGTGGATATGGATACCTTGGACGCCAGAATACGGTACAGCATAGAGAGTGGAGAGCCAGATAGCTGGGCTACATACTTCGCCATAGACCCTAGTAATGGGGCCGTGAGACAGCTACTGCCGGTTGATACGAGTATTGCTAAGAAGTTCCAACTGGTTGTAAAGGTAAATCTAGATGTATAAGACAAAAAATGTAAAGAAAAAGAAAGTATGGTAGTTTTCTTAATAGGACTGCATGGTAGCTAATTGATTAAAGTTGTTCTACTCCCCATAGACGAGTATTGCTAAGAAGTTCCTGCTGGTTGTAAAAGTAAATCTTGATGTCTTGGCAAAAAAAAAATGGAGAAAAATAAGTATGGTGGTTTTCTTAATAGGATTGCATGGTAGCTAATTGATTAAAGTTGTTATACTTAGACGAGTATTGCTAAGAAGTTCCACCTGGTTATAAAGGTAAATTTTGATGTATTGGTCAAATAATGTAATGAAAAATAAAGTGTGGTAGTTTTCTTAATAGGACTGCACGGTTGCTAATTGATATTAAAGTTGTCCTGCTCTCCATAGTCGAGTATTGCTAAGAAGTTCCAGTTGGTTATAAAGGTAAATCTTGAGGGTTTATACAAAAATGTAGAGAAAAACGAAAGTATGGCACTTTTATTAGTGAGTCTTCATGGTAGCTAATTGATTAAAGTTGTTCGGCTCCCCATAGACTGGTGATATTTGAGTCCCGAATTCGGAGCAAACACAACAACATATTATAAATAACAATTATTAGCATGGTGGTAGGGCATTTTCTAGTGCTCGCCTGGCTAGCATTCAAAGAATTTGAAAATTCTAGCGTCATTCACTATAATGGGATGTTCTGACAACTTCCTTCGGAGACAGTTATTGTAGGCTAGGGATACTCCACTTTAGACTAGAGTGTCGCAAGCTGAAGTTACGCACCCGGCTAGTCAAATGCCTAGCTGTAAGAGGTAAAAATATATATGTATGTATATATTGTATCGATAAATCAGTGGTGTCGTAACGCGTCGATTGGCTAGCCAAACTCCCACGTGATTTTGACAGCCAATCACAACAAGTACTCTAAGAATTCTCGCATTACATTCATAAAAATGAAAATGCTTATGTCGATGATAATAAAAAGTCCTTCGCGAGTTCCAACATACAAACCTACCTGAAACATATACCTAAACATATAGCCTGACAAGATTAAATTTGGTTAGTTCCAAATCCAGACTAGGTTTGCTCCACCTTAAGACAGGGTGTCGCTGACTCGAACGATTACACTGTAAAAAAATCATTCGTCGATCAATTAAAACTAAATTTGAAAAATAAATTTTCCAGGCCGAAGAAGACACCGAAGCAAAGCGGTTCACAACAGCCAAACTGACCATCACAGTCCGACCTGTCGACGCAAACCCACCTGTAGTCAGCGCTACTTCGGACGAGGGACAAGTTGAGGAGAACTCCCCTGAAGGAACGAAGGTGCTGGATCTTGAAGGACACCCCATTAAGCTTACGGTTTCTGATGCGGATTTGGTATGTAATTTTTTGTTTATATCGTATTCATTTATTTATCTAGCTTTCAAATATTTTACAATAAACTATGTAAAAAATAAAATACAAAAATATTATTAAATACTTAAAAGATATCATGCCACTGGGAACGAGGTCCAAGCTACCGGCGGTAAGAGCTACAGGGACAGGAACCTCCGGACAATGCGCGCCGTGTCGAGTATGACTGCCTTCTGTATCCGACCCTTTACCCATCCATCTAGCGATAGCCTCTTGAGATGTTGGTCGAAGCTCTATTACATTATTATTATGCGTATAAATTATTTTCTTACTGGAGACATGTGGCAATATAAGAGAGGCTTTTACTCAGTATGTTGAATGGTCTGTGAATGATGATGATATACATACATATACATCTTTGTAAAACTAGAAGTGTGGAACATGTTATGATACGATGAATCGTACTAGTTTTTTTTGAGCCTCAAAATTTTGCTATATACTCGTATCTATTTGACCGTCCTCTACAAGGATTGGAAGAAGAGATCTTAAAATATTATTATGCTAACTTAACATTGGAAAAGAAGTTGGTTCGAACGCAAATTTACAAAAAGTAAATATTGTATGCTTCATTTGAATAACTATCAGGGAAGTTAGAAGGAAGAAGAACAAATCTGTAACAAACAAGTCCTTCGACCTAATAATATAATTGCTATAAACTATTTACTAATGGAAACATTGTTTCTTGTGCAATTAGTTATTAAAACATGTTTGGATTTGATTTTAATATTGTGCCTGTGTACGAACATGTTCATAAATACATATATGATTTATCACCATACGAGTATCTTTTAAAAACACTTTTTCTTCTACATTTCAGGGTCCCGGCGATCCAATCCCTAAATACACGTTTGAGCTGACAACGAATTTCTTCGACATCGACAAAGACGGCTACTTGATAGTAAGCGACGAGAGACTAGATAGAGATCCACCGAACCCTGGCAAGTTTAGATTCCAGGTAAGATAGTCTTAGGTGCTACTTGAAATATTCGCTCAACATTTACTATTTATTAAGCAAAACTTACTGTGGTTTCAAGAACTGGTACGCTTTCTTTGAGCATTGGCACAATAATATAAATTATGGATTTGGCTATCAATAAGTTGTACTAGAAGAAGCAGTAGTGAGAAGTAAAACGTTGTTTATGAAAATACATAAATATTAATACTATGGTACAATTTACGAAGAAACAATTTGGATCTGTTTACTAATTTATTGTCAAACAACGACTACTATTCATTCCATCACTATCACATTAAATACATTGACTCCGAACTCGTCTATGAATTTTGACGAATTCGTTGGCGTAAATGGTCCATGGTGGACTGCCAACCACAGGGACCCGGGTTCTATTCCTGCCACGACCAACATCTATGTGATGATTGAAATTTGTTGGCAGTCGGACTGGGTGTTAAATATGTATCGATGCAAAGTATTTAAGTATGTATATGTAGCATATCAGCTGTGTTAGCACCCATAGGTAATATTAGCTACATATGGTTAGTATGGAGTTAACCAGCTGTGTGTAAAATGTGTCCTGATATTTATTTAATATTTTACTCTTCTTCCCGTAAATTTTAAGTATGAGTACCATACATCTAAAATCTTCCAGGTGGTGGCTCGAGAAGCGAACGGAGGAGCAGCTTCTGCGCCATTTTCTCTAGCAGTTCAATTGCTGGACCAAAACGATAACGCGCCCGTTATACCGAAGACTCAACCTATCATTGTACCTGCTAGTCTAGAACCTACACCTGTTCATAAGGTACAATTTATCTTCTTTTGTTTTCGTTTGGCCGAAGTGACTGAGGTCTGGTGTTGAAAGTTTCTTTCAAAGTTAATTCGCCCCTTTCGAATTCGACTTTGAAATAATGTTTTGGACTTTAAATGTATTTGTCAAAAGTCAAAACACATTATTTCCAAATAGATGACAAAATTAAATATTTTTGTCATCTATTTACAATGGATTTCCGCAAAGTAACGCCTGAGTCAATAAGTTATTCACATTATTTCCTTTTAAGTTTTTTTATTTAACTTGTGTTTTATTTTTGCAAGTATGCAAGTTTGTTAGGGTAGAATATAGAATCTTAGAAAGATCAAATAAATATTTTTATTCCATATAAAACAATTATGTAAAGTGCTGTCTATTCGTTTTTACTTGAAACGACTTCAGTAGGGTCACGCAATCAACTTTTATCATATCACTATGCGACTGCAGTGCGCCTTGCAGGGTTCGACGGCAGCTAGGCTGCACACTTGAATTGCAGAGCTATCTAAGTTTCATTGGTAATTATGTCAAAATCCCGCGCCACTTTTTACATACTTTTTATTAGCTTCACCTGTTTGTAACCGACTTCTTTGGGCGCGATTTTGACCCACTTTAAACGGCCAGATTTCGTTCAAACTTTGTAGATTTATTGAGGACCGATGACAATAAACTAATTTGATAAAATTATTCAATTTTTTTGTTTGTATGTTTGTTTGTCAACGACTTCTTTAGGCGCGATTTTGACCCACTTAAAACGGCCAGATAAGCGTGTTTTTTAGTTTTTTTTAACTATTAACTGTATTAACTGTATGGGAATCAGCAATCTCCCTGATAAAACTTATTTTATTAAGCGTCAAGTGTATTTGCAGGTCGAAGCAGTTGACATAGACGAGGGTGAGAACGCACGTATAACGTACAGCATTTATCACGTGTCTAACAACGGCGGGAACAAATTTAACATTGACCCTAGCACTGGAGTTATATGTAAGCACAATCTTTCTGGCACTACTGTTTACTCTCTGGTGTTGATTCTGTTAATTTGATTCAATAATGCAAAATACAAACATACTTTACTTTAAAATATCTTAATAATATATATAAATCTCGTGTCACAATGTTTGTCCTCAATGGACTCCTAAACCACTTAACCGATTATAATAAAATTCGCACACCATGTCCAGCTCGATCCAACTTGAGAGATAGGATAGTTTAAATCTCAAATTAAAGTCGCAATTTTAATTTATTGCTAATTATTGTCTGTTATTATTTGACAGTCACAATTATCTGTTAACTCCAAATAATTCTAACAGATGTCGATACCTTTCGACTGGGTTGAGTAAGTAATCAATAGATGGCGCTGCTATGGTAAATCTACGAACGTGTCATATAAGCTACACTATCTATTTTTCATACCCCTAAGTGAGGCAAAACAACGTTTGCCGGGTCAGCTAGTTATAAAATATATTACTAGCAAACTCGGCGAACTCCGTTTCGCCGTATGAATTTTGTTTGCTACAAACCTCTGTGAGCCCGTGACCTTTCCAACGAATGCAAAACGCGTTCAACCCGAAACGCGTTTTTGCCAGCGAAATTATTTAACTTGTCCATTGACGATTCGTCAGGCTCTAAGAAAGAAAAATAGCGGTTTCTTGCTCAAAATCATATGTTTTGTTTATAGTTAAAATGTGACATTGGTATACGCATGGGACCTATTTGCAATGAAGCGTTTTTTTAGCATACTAATACAACAGACTAACCAAAAACGCCGCGTCTCAATAGATTAACAGCAGAATTATTACCCTGAAATTCAGAATCAACATCAAGGAGCAGCATATTTTTTTCTATCTTTTTATATACTATATGTATGTATAATATTTCGCATGGAATGTGCATTGTGTTTGTGTTTTTGTAATGTTTGCTGTTGAGTTGCAGAAAGATGCATTTGGATAAATTTATCCTTTTTATATATCTACCTATATATCGTGTATCTATAATTGACACCGATCATGAATCGGGTCGATAAAGAAAACATTCAAAAGTTATCTTCGTTTACTCACAACTTTGGTTATGCAAGTAAGAGGACATGAAAATTGAAAGGTTTTTTTTATTGACTCATTTTATACGTCCAACGAGTTCTTTTAACTTACTACCTAAACGACATACTAAGAAATTTGTGCTATTACTGTTTTAATTTATTAGTTGTTAACTAATATACTTAAAATGTTTGTAATCCAGTTGGTACATATTATATGACCCAAAAAACTAAATATTGTACTCAATTTTTGCATAACATCACAAATTAACTTTTGGATGTGCATAAAATTAATTTCGGAATCGGAATTTCCTGTATCAATTATTACTACTAATACCTTAATAATAAGACCATATCACGAGGAAGACAATGAGTATGAGTGTGGACGGACAGATAGGAAGGGGGCGGCCTAAGAAAGTGTGGATGGATTGTGTGAATGACGATATGACCAGGAAGGGTGTGAATACAGAGATGACGAATGACAGGAGCGTATGGAAGAAGCGTACATACTGTACCGACCCCACATGAAGTGGGATAAGGTAAAGAAGAAGAAGAAGACCTTAGTAATAGTAAATTTAATAATAGTTTTGTTTTATTATTCCTCAGCAAGCACTGGCCGTTTACAAGCCGGCGAGCAATACAGCGTGACAGTTCGCGCATCAGACGCGAAAGGACTCAGTTCTCAAGGGATTGTTGAACTGTCAGTGGCTCCAGGACCTAATACGAGACCTCCCCAGTTCTCTTCGAGAGATTACTTCGCGCCCGTGTCTGAGGGAGCCGCTATTAATTCCACTGTCACGACTGTTACTGTAAGTTTTTCATTCTGTCAATGTCAGATGATTTTTTTTTCAGTAGCCATGAGGAATGAGTCAGACCACAAGGAGAGAACGGAGAAACTTGTAAGACCCAAAAATAAAAGGGGCATGACTCGTCCACCTACCAATCCACCCACTAGTGGTGGGTGCACGGGAATTTTCAATTCCCCGTCAACCCACTACAGTCGAAGTTGATACAAAAATATGTAAACGACAAAAAAACTGTAAATAGAAGAACGTTACCTATCACCATTCGGCAAGAATTTCCGAATTGTGATAGGTAACGTTAATCTTAATGAATCTTAGTTAAAATTAATCTTAGTTAATTAAACTTAGATATTGTTTTCTTTACTTGTCTTAATTTGGATTTCGGATCACAGCGGAAGTACACAAAATATTTAATTTTGTCTTCTATTTACAATGGATTTCCGCAAAGCAACGCCTGAGTCAATAAGTTAAAACTGTAAATATAAATGATCTGTCAGGCTATTTTATAGTTTTAGTGTTACATACTATTTACATAATTCGTTTTACTGTTAATACTGACTCTGTACGTTTTTTGTCACACTGTAACCTTTTAAGCCCGTTTGAAACTATTACGTATTTGTTTAGCAACCATAGAATTGTGTTGGCGGGGTCTACTGTTCGGTGAACTATTTCTTCTTCGTATGAGTTAAATGGCCAAACTCTATAATGTAGAGAGTTTTTATTCAGAAAATATACTAAAATATGTATGTTTAACAAGTTGCCGCGTAGAATTATAGAACTACCTTTGAATGACTTCAAACAAAAAATTAAACACTTTTTCGAACAGAATCCTTTTTACTCTATCAATGAATTCATGCCACAGAATCTTCATTCTTGTAGCAGTCTTATTATATGTAGTTATTAAATTTTCAAACGATTCCAGGTAGATGAAAAAATATAGATAATTATAGATATTTATGTAATAAAATTTAAGAGTGTACTCGTATTATCTTATATAAAATTTCCGTGTCACAGTGTTTGTTACCGTACTCCTCCGAAACGGCTTGACCGATTTTTTCCAAATTTTATATGCGTATTCAGTAGGTCTGAGAATAGGCTACTGTATATTTAGAAATAATTATTAAGGCAAAACAATGTTTGCCGGGTCAGCTAGTAGGCATATAAATTTAAGAAATTAAGTAAATTGTAAATTAACTTGCCCAGTACGGCGTGATGCCGTAAGGCTATTAAATAATTAGATTTTGATATTTTTTATTTTTGCTGTCGAAGTCCTCTGACTTGGCTTAACGACTGCTTGTACTAAGACTTACACCCGGACTTACAATTTAACATGTCATTCCTCCCACGGTGAACTTCTACCAATAATTAAGTTTGTGTTTTTTTATATGTACTTATTAATGTTTCTATTTCCTTTTGTTTCAGGCCAAAGACCCAGAGAACGAGCCGATAACTTACTCCATTGTATCTGGTAACGATTTGCGACAGTTCGGCATCGGATCTACTACAGGCATCATCACAGTCATTAGAAGCTTGGATCGGGAAGTTCTTACACGTTATCAACTGGTACGTACTCGTAAAATTCATCATCATTATCATCAGCCTATTTCGATCCACTGCTAGGTATAGGCCTTCCCTCTCTCACATCACAGTCATTAGAAGCTTGGATCGGGAAGTTCTTACACGTTATCAACTGGTACGTACTCGTAAAATTCATCATCATTATCATCAGCCTATTTCGATCCACTGCTAGGTATAGGCCTTCCCTCTCTTATGCTAGTTAAGTAGTTTCGATCTTGTGCTCCACGAACCCAGAGCGTTTCCTCTTTGGAGCAGATGTCGTTTATCCATCGGACTGGTGGTCTTTTCTGGGCAAGCGCGCTCCACGTTAGATCACAATATCGTTTGCCATGAGGTGAATTATGATCAAGCGCAAGCTCTGTAAAAAAACAGAGGTAAAACGCCTTAGGCCATAAGGTCGGCTAATGTAAATGACATTATCGCCTAAGGCGATTTCTGCCATAGGCGAAGTTTTTTCCTTACTTTTCGTACCATTTTTTTCTAAATCTGTAATTGGTACCTACTTAGTTCTAATTGTATTTCCAGATGGTACGAGCGGAGGACCCCGGTAAATTAGCAAGTACAGCAACTGTCAACATCAAAGTGACTGACATTAATGATAACAACCCAAAGTTCGACGAGGACTCTTACCTATTCCATGTTAAAGAAGGTAAATTATCACAATCATCATCAAGTATAAGCCTCCTTATGGGAGGTACTGCCTGTAAACCTCGACTTCGTTGGCATGGGTTGTTCCAATAATCTCAATTGAAAATCCCCAGTAATGGGGTTTTTTAGACATTTTAACGCCTATCCCCCCATAACGACCCCATTGGTGTCTCAAAAAGTCCGTAATGGGGAATTCAAGAAATAAAAAACAAGCCCTAAAATTCCCATATCATCCCAGATATAATACACAGGATAAATCTGGATAATTTTACTGGTGATTCGGGTAATTATGCCAATTCGACAGAAGGTTCTGAGTTCGTTTCCCGGCACGGCCAACATCATTGGGCTTAACCAAATTTGTTGGCTTTGGATCTGGGTGTTAAATACATATCTAAATAAAATTTATATATATATGTAGTATGTGTTCGCTACTATAACACAATCTAGAAATGGTTCAGTATGGTGTTAACCAGCCGTGTGTGAGTTTATAATTACTTTTTGGCCATTGCTTAGATTTTAGTTAATTTCTTTCCTGTTGTATATTTATGTATGTATAGCCAGTAATGTAAGTAAGTAAAATCATTTAAATACCTTGGAAGTGTTATAACCGAGTATTCAAGATGTACTCAGGACATCATCACGCGTATCTCCATAGCAAAAAAAGCCTTTCTCAACAAAAAACACCTTATGAAATCAAAAATTGCAAAACATATAAGAAAAAAACTAATAAAAACATACATCTGGAGCATCGCATGGAAGTGAGGCTTGGACCATGACCCAAAGAGATAGACAGAGGATAGAGGCATTTGAAATGTGGTGTTGGAGAAGAATGGAAAGAATAAGTTGGAAAGAAAAGAAAACTAATGAAGAGGTACTCTGCCTAGTACAAGAACCAAGAACCATAATAAATACAATAGACAACAGAAGAGGAAAGATGGTTGGCCACCTTATACGACATGACAATTTCATTAAAAATATCGTAGAAGGAAAGATAGAAGCCAGGAGAGGAAGAGGAAGACCTAGAAGATCATATTTAGACCAAATTAAGGAGAAGGCGAAAGTCATGTCGTATAGGGAGGTCAAGGATTTGGCCGAAGACAGAACTACTTGGAAAAAACTCCACAGACAAGAGCCCAGCTCTTAAATATTGAATTGAATTGAATTGAATTGAAGCCAGTAATGCTGTTTAGTATCCCTCTCTATTCCTGTTTTTTTTTTACTCTAAATAGGTCAGCGCTTGACAACAATTCACCTGATGGTAAGTGACATTGAGGTTTACGGTGAAGCGCGCTTACCTAGAAGGAACCGGTTTACTATCACTGGTTGCCTGGTAAAGATCCCCATAAGTGAAAGGCCTTTGTGCTCTGTTTAAATATTGTATTTACTTAATATAAGCTGTTTTATATGTGGTTGTACAATGGTGGCGATTCAGCGGCACACATGACTAAACTAAATTTAAAGTAGCTCTGTCTCTTTTCGTCATAAATGACCAAAAACAGGTGGTACGATCTAAACCATAGACAAAACGTCTAAAATCACGTCAAACACGTCAGATTTAGAGCTGATACAATTGGGTGCGCTCTAAAATCGCTAACATTTTCCATATTTGACGTTATTTTGGTTGTTTTGTGTATGGTTCAGAACGTGCCGTCTCTTTCTGGCCACCTAAGAGGAAAAGAGACGGGGCTCCTTTAAATTTAGTTTAGTCGTGTGTGCCGCTGAATCGCCACCAATGAATTTTTTTTTTCAATTCTATTCTTATCTTGTTTCTTTTCCTCAGGAGTATCAAACGAATTTGTCGGCTACGTGCATGCGACCGATCTGGATGAAGGTGTTAACGCGATGGTTAGCTACAGTATCCCGACCCACCTGCCCTTCACTATCGATAACAGTACTGGCCTTATCAGTACTAATACTAAACTGGATTATGAACAGACCAAGGTAAGAGGTTTTAGTTAACAATAATAATCATTTATTTGCACCAATAGACCTTCTTCTTGATCCTTGACCTCCAAACTGCACCCTGCACTACTACACACACACATATACATAAGAACACTCGCTCTCTCTCATACAATCACACATACACACACACACATACACACGCTAGCACACTTTGGTGGTTTTGACATCCCACTCAGTGTCCACTGCGTAGCGGTATACTATTCCATCTATACATTTATATTTACTTGATAATAATTTACCCTTGTTTACAACATGTTTTTCTCAACTTTATTTTTAGCACCCCTGAAGAGAGCTAGCTCCTGCAAGCACAGGGTATCCTACTGCAGGAGCTAAGACTTAGCTTCTAGAATTAGTATTAATTAGTTAAGGTAAAAACCTATACTTAATGTTTGTTTTGTTTAGAATGTAAGTTGGTCTAATAAATTATTTTGTATTTGTATTATATTTGTAATAGGATATACATACAAAGCAGATTACATTAGTCTATTATAGTTACAATGTATCCTTATATTTATGTACTGAAAGAAACTGAGCGTGATCCTCAGAACTAAACGAACTTGTATCTCTAAGAAGCAGCTCCCCCAAATGTGGTGTATTGCATTTTTTAGTTTAGTTTACCGAGTGAGTGAAACGAGCGAAGTCTGTTGCCCGGTCAATTTTGCTTTCGTCTATCTGTCTGTATGTATGTCTTGTGCATGCTCACCTATCCAAATAATGTCCGCATCGACCGTTTCTTAGCTTCGATGATCGCGTAGGATCACCTTAGCTAGCCGAGCTACAGTCGCTATTTCTTTCGTTATGTCGTTTTTTCAAGTAGCATTTTCATCTGGGCGCTACCGTCGGTCAGATGACACGTTAAATTGTAGGTTCCGGCTGTTAGTCTTAGTACAAGCAGTCGTTGAGCCAAGTCAGAGGCCTTCGGGTGGCTTGAAAACTCGACACCAGAATTTGGCCAGTTAGCTTATACGAAGGATAAGCAGAATAGTTTACCGAGCGAGCGAAACGAACGAAGTCTTTTACCTGGTTAATTATGCTTTTATTGTATGTATGTTAGTTCTAACGTAGAGGTCATAATTTTTAAACAAGTTAAGGTACTCTCAGCACTAAAACACTACAAAAAATACAATTTATGTATATTTTTATTTAAGTTATGGTATGTAAATGGTACGGAAATGACTGCCTAGTAAAAATATTACTCATATTTATATATTTTTTGAAATTATAGTATTTAAGTTATCGAGATATAACGTTTTATACTTATATCACTTATTTATTTTTAATCTATCTTTCTCTATTTTTATTCTCTTACTTTTTCAGGACTATGCTTTCGTAGTAACAGCAACGGACGGCGCAATTGACAAACGACTCGGCACCGCCTCAGTGTCGGTACAAGTTCAAGACATTCCCGACGAAGCTCCGGTTTTCAGACAGGCTTTGTACTCGGTTCATGTGCCGGAAAATGAGCCTAATCGCCCTGTTGTTAAGGTTCAGGTTAGTACAGCAAATGAAATATTTAAATTCTGCACTAAGTTATAGAACGAAAGAGTCATTATTTAATATTTATTTTTTACAATGAATAAAGTTATGAGGGCCCAATTGACATTGTTAGAGCTAAAATACAAGATACATAAAAAGTTGTTACATACACTGATGTAGTGTATATTTACTTTTTCATAACAAGATTTTTTTATAATTACGACCTCGTTGGCTATTTAGTTACCATGCTCCACTTCCAACTAGGGGGGTTCCGGGTTCGATTCTCGGCACAGCCAACATTTATGTGATGAACTAAATTTGTTGGCTGTTGGTCTAGGTGATAAGTATGTATCGACTTAAAGTATTTATTTGTGTATATCAAGTATATAAGTTGTGTTGGCAACCATAATAAAAACTAGAAATGGTTTTAGTATGGGGCTAACCAGTCGTGTGTGAAATGTGTCTGAAATTAATACCAATAGACCACTAACTAACCAAAGTAGACAATTTGAATAACTTAAAAAAAAAGATAATACAAATACTTGTGTTCATATACAAACTTATATATGTAACGTTATGAATGAAAATAGCAAATTTATTTTAGATTAAATTTTCTTTTTATTTTTAATACATTTTTCACAATCAATTAAAAATAAATAGACATAAATACATAATTAAAGCTACTATAATTATGAATACAATTTTGATATAATTACTTTTTGATTTTTAATTTATGAGTTTGAAACAAAATTCTAAATTTTTATTGAAAATTAAAAACTTTATTTTTCTTCGAAAAAAAAAAATAACTTTATTAATAACTCTGTTTCACCACATTACAGGCGGAAGACCCAGACACGATACCAGAAATAACATACACTATCCTAATGGGAGATATGAACTTGTTCTCAATAGACCGGAAGACCGGAGTCATTAGAACCACACAGGCGTTAGACCGGGAGATGATGGCGAGACATGAGATTATAGTGGGGACTGAGGAGAATAATGGAGAAGGGCCAGGAGCAACTACCACTGTTGAGGTTCTTGTTGATGTGAGTAGAAATGATAAGCCTCTTTTTTTAGTCGTATTTGGTATTTTCGCCTTCCTAATAAACAAATAAAGTTATGTTTTTCATACATCTTGGGTTTTTAGGACCTGGAAGAATGGCTATGAAACCTTGTTTTGGTTTTTCATGACCAATTTAGTGAAATTATGACGCTGTCTGTACATTAGTAGTCTCAAATAATTTGAAGTCTCAAATAATGATGTTTTTGAATGGTGTATTTGACTCTCAATCAACTGCATTACGTTATAATACATTACCAAAAGAATCGGTAAAATATTGTAAAGAAATATCATAATCATTTCATAAAGCTGAAAAAACATGAAAAAGTAATGCCAAATGATAAGGGAACACAAATTCCAATCAAATCCAAATTAAACATTGTGCAATCATTTGCTAATTTGCGAAACTACCTTATATTTCTACCTAATAAAAATCTAAAGCAACCAAACTAGGAAAATCGCATGCTTCAAGTGTACTACTATACTTCAATATAAGTAGACATCAAAATTTCAGACTTTCTTACATATGTTTAAGCAAAAATGTCTTCCTAAAATATCCTTAAAATTGATTACTTACAGGACAAAAACGACAACGCCCCAATATTCACCTCGGCCATCCACCCAGTCACTATCGAAGATTCTTCCTCAATAGGAAGTCTGGTACAAACCGTCACAGCCACTGACAATGATGCCACTGCGCCGAACAATAGAATACGATACAAGTTGGTTGGAAGAATGAAAGCGTCGATATATTTCCACGTGGAACCCGATACAGGTGCCGTGAGGGTCAGGGACGATCTGAGGAAGGAAACTGATAGCGAATACACGGTAAGATTACTAAAATTTGATTTAATAAAGAAAACTTTTGAAACTTAGACTCCTGTTGCCCTCCTTATTGTACAAGCTTACTATATAAGGAAATCTATTATATTAGCTTGCTAGACAAGCGATTGAACATAAATTTATAAGTGTTTTCTTTATTGACATGTTGTACTTAAACAAATTATAATCAAGTGTAATGTGGTAAGCTAAATTAAATTGACTTGTTCGACTGTATTCAAACTGCTCTTATAAAGCAGTCAGTCTTATCAGGAAGTAGCCACATTACAGCTATAAAACTTGTTTTTCATAAAGTGTTATTTGAAGTTTTTCGCATATATCTCACTACCCCTTGAGTGACAATTTTCTTCTTTATGAATAAAACGCAACTCTAACTTGTCTATTAGAATGGGTCAAAATCTTAACAGTAAAGTTTGATATTTTTACATTTGTTCTTAAAAAATTAACAACACAAATTAGTATGAACGTTGTACTTCAAAGATTTTACCTATAAATTACTTTCAAACTGATATTATATACGTAGGTGATAGCTTTAGTTATACAAATTTTATTCAAATATGCCTTACGGCTGCTCCTTTTGTGCACACATATTATTATATATTTGGTACTCTTGAAATTCTGTAATTTGTGCACAATAAACGCTTTTCTTTCTATTTGCACGAAACTAATGGGCACACTTACTTATAAAAAGGTTGGATATATGTCCAACGAGTTTCGACGCATTACGAGCGTCTTCATCGGGGACGAGCTTCACACGGACTGTCGCCGACGAGATCAGCGCGCTTTTCTTTCTTTTCTAAATTTGTATCATTTTCCAGGTGGACGTACAAGCGTACGATCAGGGTGATCCTGTGATGTCGTCTGTAACAAGCCTTACTATTTACGTCAGCCACTCCGCCACCGTACCTCCCGACGTGAGTATTAATCTATGATAAATTTGTTTATTAAAAGCATAAGAATATATAAACATTGCTAAGTAAAACTTCTAAAATTAAACCTAAAAAAGACCAAGATAGAGAAGATGTCTTAAATGCTAGCAACATTGCCATGTTGGATGACAATGCTTAGTTTCTAACCTAAATAAAAGCCAGTTCACCCGAAACCTCTACCGACCGACCCATCGTCTCTACCGCAAACAATCAATCAATCATTTATTTCTTAAGTATTGTAACGTAATAAAAAATATTCATTGTAACGTAATGAATTAGGGATGGTAAAAGTGATAAGTGAATTTAGGGAGAAACATTACATATTTAAGTATCGAAACTTACTGGGATATACAAAGCCGGAGCAACAAAGTACCTTTAGTATCAATGACCGTTCGTTATAGCTGACTGGTATTAGATTGTGTGGTGAAAATAAAACAAGTCATGTTTAAGTTAATACAATATTGATTTATTTTGAACTATAAAGATAAATTTAAAACTAAGGAACTAACTGTATGTGTTTTCTTCTTTTTTCACAGGTCGGTCTCGGCTTCGCTGATACACTGTACACGGAACATATTGCGGAGAACTCTCAAAACGGCACGTTGGTTCGAGTCCTGCCCTTGTTGAATAAACGGGAACATTCTCCAGATACACCGCTCAAATGTCGACTCACTGAAACTTCTCATCAAGGTATGTTCAATTGAAATAACTTCCTACTTTTAACAATTGTTTATTTTATTTAGCTAAATGATTAGGATTTTTTATGAATTTCCGCGGCTAACGGAGAGTCGATATTAGCTTAGTGGCTAGATTGTCCGGCCTACTTTGTCGGATACGCGGTTATGAATCGACCCGATTTCGAATTGCGGTGGTCGTTATTTTTTCTTTTTCTTATCTTTAATCTCGTATTCTTTTAATTAAGCTCAAAACGCCTTTATTTTTTGTTACAAATTGAGTAAAAATCAACCTGTTACGCTTCTGCTGATCAAATGTCTACCTATAGTAAAAAACAATAGATCTAAAATAAAATATAGAAAGCTTTGTAAACTGTTCACGTAAGGCATCATTAATCATCTCCGCATAGAAGACGGGCTCACTTACATTATTATTATAATAAATGAATGTTAGTGAGACCGCTTTCTATGTGGAAATTAATAGATCACTATTACATACATACAGAGAGAACTTACAAGTTAATGTAGATTTAAAAAATCTCACTTGACTTTTTAATTTATTTATTGAAAATTATACGTCTACCAGCGTATTTTATATCTAAAACAACAGATGCACATAATCAATTTAAATATATTCTTCATAAATTTCAGGTGTATTCTACGTGAAACTAACCGACGACCGCGACTGCGCTATCTACCTGAACACAAGCTCACTCGATTACGAGACCCATTCGGAATACTCTCTAGAAGTTCAACTAGAGTCTATCCAAGGCCTGATTAACCCTGAGAATAGCAAAGCAATGATAAAAGTTCATGTGACAGACACCAATGATAACGCGCCCGTATTTGTTTTCAACGATCAGTCGTGGATTGGCAGCGCTAGAGGGAAATACTTCGCGATTGTTACCACTGATATGCTGCTTGGAACTAATGTAGTTCAAGTCAAGGTGAGAGTTTCTTTCTTTTTAGTTCTTAACTTGTTATTCATATTATTTAACTTCTTCTTATTAGTCATAAATTTATAGGTCTCTTCTTCTTTGCCTTCACCTTTTCCCGCTTTGTGGGGTCGGCACAGCCTGTTTTTTGCTTCCACACTCTTCTGTCAGCTGTCATATCTACATTCACTCCTTTCTCTTTCATATCCTCGTTCACACAATTTATCCACATCTTTGTCGTCCTCTAGTTCCATAAACTTAGAGGAACTTCTTTTTTTATTCATAAGCTCTTACTTCTTCTACTACGTACGAGTATTAAATCTATGTTTACTTATTATTTATCATCATTATTTCTTCTTTCTCCACTTGATGTTCATCAGCGTTTACTACTTCTTCATCTACTCCTCATTACTACTACTTATTACTTCAATGCTTACTTATTATTCATCATCTTTATTTCTTCTTCTTCTGCTTGATATTCATCAGCTTTTACTTCTTTTTCTTCTACTATCTTATTAGTCATACACTTTTACCTCTTCTTCTTCTACTACCTATTACTCATCAACTTTTACTTTTCGTTTGTATGAGCTAAGTGATTTGATATCGTGAAAATTCAAGCCGCTCTAGGGTCTCTTACTTGATTTTTACGAGAGTCTGTATTAACATCCAGTTGAAATAAATATTCATAATCATTCGCAGTTCAAAAAGGTTTAAGTTTTATTACTATTAAATTTAGAAACGTAATGTTAACATGTCCTAAATGTATCTTAAAAATCAACGTATAATGAAGCTTACTAATTTTGTTGCGGATTACATTTCGAAGTCTTTAAGAGTACATTTTATACGGCTTTTCCGTACTCTTCGACTCAATCCTCAAATCCTGAACTGAAAGTTAAATATGACAGCCGCCTTAAATTTTAGATTGTTGCCCTTTTGACAAATAGAAAGTTGAGGGTTATGTTTAACGAGCGTTAGTATGTTTTTTTTGTCTAAATTTTGGGTTCATTGTGTCGTTCTACAAAAAAAAAACAAGAGAAAGCGAAAATAGAGGCGTATCGTGGTCGGGTTTTTGATTTTTTATATTATTTTCTTGTCAATGTTTAACATCACCTTCATTGTGTGAACCGCCAAGGTGTGGAATTCTTTGCCAAATTCCCTGTTCCCCGATAACTATAATCTAGCAGTTTTTAAAGCAAGAGTGAACCGGTTTCTTTTGGGCAAGTGCGCTTACCTTAGACCACAATATCATCAGGCGAATTGCGATCAAACACAAGCCCATTAAAAGTAAAAAAAAAACTTTTATATTTCTAATGTTTTAATTACAGGCAAAAGATAAGGACAGCGGAGATTTCGGAAGGATAGAATACCATAAAAACTCTTGGACCAAAGCTGCTGAAGAATACTTCGCTCTAGACGCCGACACAGGGGTGATAAGCGTCGTTAAAACGTTCGAGAATGTTCCGAAAGATGTCTTACCTTTCAAGTTCAGTGTGACGGCGAGAGACAACCCTCATTCGCCGCAGGATTATAATATTGCTAGGGCTTCTGTTGTGGTGAGTTTACAGTTTAAATGAATATGAAGCTTAAAATGTTTTGTTTTTTTTTTTGTTATAACAAGACATTTACACAAAAATATTTTTTTTACTTTTTGTAAACTTACCGTACATCAAAAAAAAACCGGGACTAAAAGTAGCTTATGTGTTAATCCATAGTTCTAACCTACCTTGACACCCAATTATATTGAAATCGGTTCAGCCGTAAAACACACACAGAAACTTTCGCATTTATTATATGAGTAAAGAGCAGAACTGGTTTAATTCAGTTACAGTTTCACCATTAGGCATAGTTATAGAATTTCTAAGAGATTTAATTTTTCTATAACATTAAGTTATTTCGAGATATAACTGTTATAGCAAAAAAAACTATACCTTATCACTTAATCCTAGTAGAAAATTAAATAATGACGACACATAAGCACTGTTTTATTTTTGTTTCAGATAAATCTTCTGCAAAAGGACAATCAAATGGTTCTAGAAATTTCCGAAATCAACCCAGATCTAATGCGACGCCATTCGCGCAGCTTACTCACGGCTATAGAAGAAAAGAGCGGCCTTATCGCTGGCATCGAAAAACTTACTACTAGGCACTATTTGGGCGAAAACGGGACCTTAGAAAGTGACCCGAGAGGCACTGATGTTTGGTTTTATTTGCTCGACCCTGCCAATGGACAAATTTTGAGCAGAGATTCAAAGGCGGTTCATGCGTAAGTGTTTTCTACAAGACCTTTAAGGCAATTCGGGTGTGGTCGTTCGGAAAAATCGCTTTATAACCTTAGCTTTAAGTCAAAGAAGACGATTTTGTTTAATTTTTAAGTGTCTTGATCAAAATTTGTCTTTAGTGATTTTGCTGTATACTATGGTTTAGAACACATACCTTAGAAACCTTTGATTTAAGACTAAAGGTTGAGATTTAGGGTGATAACTCTGAGGGAAAATACAGCGTGTAGCAGAAAATTTCAAAGTATCTTAGTCTTCACTATGAGACTTGAGACAAAGCGCTTTGTGTAAATCTTTGGAATTGCCAATTGCATAGTAAACCTTACAGTGAAATAAAGAATTTGAAGCGATGACAGCTCAGTAATGAGCACCCGCTTTCGGTGAAGAAGAACATCGTGAAGAAACCATAGCATGGTGGTAGGGCATTTTCTATCTCACCCAACTAGCAACCACCCTAAAGATAAAAAATCTGTCGCCAAGCACTTAACAGAGTGTTCCGATATCCTCCTTGATAGCTAATTTTGCCAGACTAGGCATGCTCCACCTTAAGCTGGAGTGTTTCTAACTCGTGTAGTTACGAACCCTGGTGATCAATGTGTCCTAGGTGTAAGGAGTTCTAAATATTGAAGAAATATTACCTTGTTCCTTCCTCATAAATACGAATTTAACGTTTCATACTAAAATCACTAATTTTAAACCATAAATTCTGATTATTCAGGGTGGTGATGAGCGGCGTGAACAAAGCAGTAGCAGCTCGATTACAATCACCAGTCAGCGAAGTCCGAGCGCCGTTGACACCTGTAGAGCCTCCGAGAAAGCCTCATATAGCGGCTGCTCCCTTAACTAACGCACTACCAGCCGCTCTGATAGCCTTGGCCGCTGTGGTGCTCATCGTAGCCGTAGCTGCTGTCATTTATATATGCGCTTCTTGGAACAGGTAAGATTTATTAAGTACTGTTAATAAAGTTCATACTTGTGGCGCCATCTAGTTTTGATAGTTAAAAAACTAGCTGTTGTTCTTCCGGTTGCTCTGAGAACCCATGGTGGCTGTTGCGCTCATCGTAGCCGTAGCTGCTGTCATTTATATATGCGTTCCTGGGAGTAGGTAAGAGAAATACTGTAACAAAGTTAATAAATTTTTTTTCGTGTGGAAATGCATTTACGCACCTCTCGCTACATGCCTGGGGGAGGCGTGCGGGGTATGTCGGACTCGACGGCCGGAAGGGCCATCACTACCGACTAAAACCTCACGGTGTCCCACGACGGGGACAGGGATGCAAAGTTAGTACATGTGGCGCCATCTAGTTTGAAGTTTATGAACTAGTTGTCGCATCGTTTTCTAACGCTCTAACAGCCCTTCTGGCAGCCTTGATCGCTGTGGTGCTCATCGTGGCAGTGGCGGCTACATGGCGGCCCTAAAAGCGATCTGTTTTGGCAATATGTTTAATCACCTATTTTTTTTTATTTTAGATACAAGAAGCACAAAGAGCAAGCTCATCAGCAGTACGGTACGCTGAGTGTGAGCATGCCGCCGCGACCGCCATCTGGGTACGAGTCTAGCGAGGATGAACCCGCGCCTAGATACGAAACACAGGTATGTTCTGCCACCAAGCAGATGTGTGCAAGCACTAATGCCTATCAGATTGAAAGGCATTTGTTTCCAAAAAAATGTACTAGGTAATGAGATATTTTAAGCTAATGTATCAAGGGGACAGACGCACATGGGTGGCGCGCGGAATTTTTAATCCCCGAAGCAAAAACCAACTAGGAGTTACAAATCTTTTTTTGTGTGTGTGTGTGTGATTGGGTGTGTGTTTGTGTGTGTGTTTTTTTTGTTTGTTTGAGAGGTGTGTTTAGTCCGGATTGTTATAGGTATGTTTGATGAAAATCGGTCCAAGATGGTCGCCGGAACTAAGTAAATTATGGAAAATCCAACATGGTCGGCATCAAAATTATTTGTCGGGAGTTTTCAAAATTTTAATTTATACTTGTATTTCGTTTCAGGTGTTGAATATGGCAGTGGATGATGCGGACTTGCAACTAGACTTCAGTTCAAACAACCACGCCTTTAACATTCATAGTGTTGAATATCTCTCCAAAAATGGTCAGTTACTTAAACTAATTAAATCATTGTCATTTAGGCTACGAAATAAGTATTGTAACTTATGAATTAAATATCATTTATAGCCGAAATATCATAATGTATTATACAGTTTGTATTCTTACTTTTTTAATTTTAGTCAAAGAAGTGTGTAAGGTCTGGTGTCACCAGTTTTCATAACATACAAACTTTTTCTCATTCCAGGAGATCGCAGTCCAACTGTTTCTGAAACAGCGACAACCCTTCGAGCGTCAAGCGTCAACGACAACGGGACACTCAACAACCTTCACAACTACGATAACCAGAACAACTCAACCATTGCTCGCAATACACAGACTTTGAACCGCCGCATACCAAACAACCACGCATTGAATAACGCGTTAGGAACTTTGCCCAGAGTCAACAATAATAATCTTGGTGGGGGGATCTTGGCGGCAACTTTAGGAAGGAAGATTAATGGAAATAATCATAAGAAGAAAGCTACGCATCCTATTATGGCGTATGATGAGATACCAGGGTTGCAGAGGTGAGTTAGAAGTTTATCTAGCAGAGCAAAGGCTACTTGTATGGTTACCAAAACGAGTTTATTTCGTGTCATCCGATCCATGGTTGCGCATTTTTCGCCTATTAAATACTACGTATTAAATATTGCTTTACCTTAGTAGAGCCAAGCTACAGACTTGTTTTTAGTAAGTAAAATCTTATAATGTTGAACTGTACCAAATATATTTTTAGCTAAATATATTTTTTGGGTGACATGAGTAAACTGATCTAAAATTTTTAAAATGATATGAGTTTTTTTTTCATTTTTTTTATACTTTATGTGGAAAAATCAATGAAATACAAAAAAAAAAATATCATTCATATATGTACTAAAATTTCCATATGGCACATTAAAAATGTCTGTACGAGTATAATCGGCTATCACCGTAAAAAAAAGTAAAGAAACGAACTTAATACCGATCATACAGATATTATCATTAATGAATACCAATATTTTTCAAATAATATACAACTATTCTTCTTTCTTTCACAGGGCATCAGAGAATGACAACGTCACGTTTGGTAAACGTAATTTCAAAGGTTATAACTACGACCAATCACCAGTTGAGACAACTACTGAACTTTGAAATACTTTTAAAAAGTGATAACAATGCGTTTCTATCAGAAAAAGTGAACTAAAACTCTTCAAAGTTAAAAAACTAAGTGATATTAAAAGTGCCCGTCCAAATTTTAGGGACTTTGTTAGCATAATAATTGTGTTCAACGAATTAATGCATTTTCTTATGAGTAAATGCGACTGAGGTAAAAATGCTCCAATAATAATATTTTTTATGTGAATTTTTTTAGATCTTTTTCGTACTTAGCAAAGGCTAGTCTTTTGTTTTAATTCAATGTGAATAATGATTATTATAGTATTTGTAAATAACTGAAATTGTTATAAATAATAGTGGACAGGAGTTTGTTTTAAGGTACCTGAAGTGTACGAAGTTTTATTATAAAATTTTCTTGCCAGTTTTTTGGCTAGAATGTAGCATAATATTCCATGCAATTTTTGTATAAAATTTTCCTGATAATACTATTGTTCTTATGAGATGCTAAGAGAGACGATTTATAATAATAAAGAATTTAGTATTTTTCGAAATACAGTAATACGGTTTTTTTTTAATAAACAACTTAAGTAACGATGTGTCTTAGGACAGTCTTAGGAAAATATCAGTGTTCAATTGTTTCCGATTATTTTTATTTTATTTTGAATATTGTGCCAGTTACTTTAATGTAATTGTAAGATGATTTAATTTTCTTTGAATATCAGACATTTTCCATACCAAACTTACTGTGGAGATTGTTAAGAATATAATAACTGAGATTTTTTAGACGTGTGTGCTCATTATTTTAATTGCTTTTTTTGTCAAAAATATTTTAAAATAAATTAAGACAATGGAGCACACATTTTCAATTTTAGTTTTTTAATAAATTTAATTCTAGAGTTTAAATGAAATTGTAAATTTAAAATGCTCAGTTTTATATTAGCTATGTTTATATAAATCATTTGGCTCCTAAATATCAGTGCCAAACTAACAGAATTTGATTTTTGTTTTTGTATTTATTGTATTGGCTAAGGTTTTGTATAAAGTTACCCTCTGTACTATTTTTGTAAATCTTGTAAAGTTATAATATATTTACGTCGAAATAAAAAGATTTGTATAATTTTTGAATTAAATCGTTATTATAAATAATTTTTTGAATAAAATATTTTTATTATCTAACATTTGTTATGACTTACTACTACTTCATTACAGTCCTTATCAATAAGTATGTATGTATGTGTGTGTGTGTGTGTGTGTTTACCAATGTTGCCATTTATTTCCAAAACTACTTATTGGTGCAAGATTTAAATAACATCCTTTGATTTGGTACTCGTCACATAGTAATAGTTTCAAAATATTAAATATTTATTAGTTTAAAATAAAACAATTTTAAATAAATATTTATTAAATAAAATTGTTTCTTAATATCGATATATACAAGTTGTGTCTGAAAGGTGTGACAATACTTCTATTACCCATACCCAGATATATTTAAAAAGCAGTTCACAAGGTTTCAGTATTCAAAGTATGAAATATTTCAAGTAATCGCACGTTGAACTTTAGTAAGAGTTTCAACCCTTTAGTTCACAGAAACACATAACTTGATTGGCCATACATAACATACGATATAGGCAAGTCACACTACAATACTTTAAATAATAATTTATCATTGAACAATAGCCTTGACCAACAGAATGTATAATGAGTAGAAATGCATGCGATCTGATCAGCGGACTGTGATGACTTGTTTAGGTTATTATTCTAACAAATTAATAATATTAGATATTTGCTTGGTAAAAAAATAGGTTCTTTGAATTTTAATATCTTGGTATATTACTCCTATACCAAAATATTAAATATTTCGTCTTTGCCTTCGCCTTTTCACTCTATGTGGGGTCGGCACAGCCCGTTTTTTGCTTCCACACTCTTCTGTCAGCCGTCATATCTATATTCACTCATTTCTCTTTCATATCCTCTTTCACACAATTCATCCACATCTTCTTAGGTCGACCTCAACTTCTATTACCTTGTACAATCATATTCATACTTCTCCTAGTCACATGCCTCTTCTCTCTTCGCATGACATGCCGATACAAGGATAACCTTCCGCTCTTAACTTTCTCTGGCATAGATCCCACTTTCAAACTTCCTCTGATGTACTCATTTCTTACCTTGTCCATTCTTGTCACTCACACCCATCTCAACATTCGCATCTCTGCTGCATGCAATCATTTTGGTATATTACTCCATTAATAATAATAATAATATGTATGAAGACTTTAATATTATCACACCTTTAAGAAACACCTTGTAATATCTCAATTTTTATTCCAAAAACTACCAAATTAATCGTTCATGAAAGACTACATCTCTTTAGAAAGACATTTAGAAAATCCTCCTCAAATCTCTGGTCGATTTCACCCCCACTTAGTTCCCAAATAAGCTGTCCTTTCATTTGGCCTAATCTGACACCTCTTACCTTCAAAATGCGTATTAAAACGCCCTGGTCTACATAAAAGGGCCTAAAAGGTATCAAGGTACGGTCCGGAGCGCCCAAACCATTTTGAATGCTTGTGTCAAATTGAATTTTAATGATCAAATAGAGACCTCCGGTTGAAACCCTGAATTCGTACAAAGCAAAACGAAACTTTGCCTTGAATAATAGTGGAAAGAAAGGAGGGATTTTGTGTTTTATTCAGTTGGGTCTGCCCTTTAAAATATTTGATGGGCGGATAGGTTGGCGATTTATAGAATGCTATTCGGGTGAATACACCGTTTAAATAGGTAAATACATTAATAAGATAAAAATATGTATATAAAAGGTCGTTTCTTTTTGAATTGTACTTATTTGTATTCATCAACATAATTTTCAGCCAGTTATCGCCCACTGACCATAGCTCCTCTCTTCGAGTACGCCATTTGTCTAGATTTTATGCTTCCCTTATCCGGGTCCTGACCACGATGTTTCGTAAGTCGTGGACCCAACGAGGCCGACCGCTGCTACTCGTACATACATATATTTGTAGGTACCTATTATGCAATTGTAAAAACTATAACGTCGAAAGTTGAGTGTATGTTTGTTACTTTTACCCTCAAACGGCATAATATACCTTGGTATAGACTTGGTCCGTCCTAGTTCGCAATGTCACTTAACAAAGTCAAAGTCAAATAATTTATTGCGGTTTCAGAGTGTTCATGTTGTACAATTAATTTAAATGTCCTAACTGAAACCTACCACTAGGTAACATCAGGTGAGGTGTGGTCAAGCGCAAGCCTCTCATACATAAAACGTAAATTCTGATTGAACTTGGATTCAGTATGAACTTAAGGTACAATAGTAGTTTAGTAATAAATTAGTTAAGGCCATATTTTTTTAAATCAGCGCCTCATTGTGCTTGTCCTGGTAAAGCAGAATAAAAGTGTAAATTAAATATTTAGAAACCCCTAAGATCTAAAAATCATGTCATCCTCAATTTTGTACCGACGGCCATCTTGCATCTTTAAAAAAGTTACAAACACATCCAACACGTAAATGGATATTTTAGCAGTACGTGCGTACCTACGCACGTAAAAATGAATTTAGGTTTTATGTATTTATATGAAGTTGCAAACGTATATTTGCAAAATCTTCTACGAACCATCTATACAAACTGAGTCAAAGAGCAAAATGTAAACAAACACGAATTTTGAATAGAGTTTTCAATTAACGCAATCTTTATACAAACGGGGCGGCCGCATAAGGGAAATCCGGGTAAAAGGGCACGAAAATAGCCAGTATTTTTAAATTAATCTTCGCGCGAAGCCGGTTCCTTTACAACCCCTTTGAAGGCAATACGTTGTGAAAATTAGAGATGCTACTTGAGTACCTTTGTAGCTGTTTCGTCAGAAAATTGTATGGACTTATTAATATTTGGATAACATTACCTTCTTTCTTTCCAAAAGTGGGAAGATACAGGCTGATGCTGGTGAAGATAATTACTTTCTCTTTAGTTTAACAACCGTAGTTTTCATATTTGTTTAGCAGTAAGATTTGAAAAGCCTCAAAAATTGTGTTTTTTAGAAGAGTTCTTTTACGCCAATGGCGGAATACGGCTTTGTGGTACATATATGTATGTACTACAAAGCCGTACGTAGATAGCTGGGATACTGTTAATTATATGAATGCAAAAAATCACATTCTTGCTATGCAGTCTCTTAGTTATAACAGAACTCTGAAAGCTAGTATACAAAATATTACTCCAATATTAACTTGTTAAGTTCTACAACCTAACTTCAATTAAGTAATTACGATAAGTTAATTTAAATTATAATTTGTATACCTTCACATTGTGCTATAAATAAATACTTATTTTTAATGATGATAAGGCCCACGTTTGGCCGTCGCTATCCGGATGTTAAGCTTACTATGGCCTAAGATGTAACACGCTTGCCTAGAAGCGTAACGCGTGTTTCAAGTTGGATCGTAATTTTAGCAACTATCAGATCTAGATATTACTATAAACCTAGATACTACTACTATATTACAGAGACCTATTGTTACTAAGGGGAAATCTTCTATAATATACCCAACTGCAATAGACTACAGCCGGGTTTTGTGGGATTCTTACCCACTAAAACCCTCTCGGTGCCCAGCTTTGTAGCCTGATGGTGGTCTCCGGGTTCTCCGGTGGAAACACACAGAAGCTCTCCTGAAGTTTGTTTTTAAGTAACTAGATAGGAGGTTTTTTGACGTGACAACGTCTTAAATTAGGTTGCGGCTGGGAGTCACTTATGAAAAAGTGTAACGCCCGGTAACGTTACGATGAGTCACCGAACGAGAGAGAGGCCCGCCGAATGCCTTGCGTCTCTCTCCCACTCAACTATGATCGGTCTGCCGCGCGCGCAGCACGCGGCAGACGTTGTCACGTAAAATCTTGGCCCGTAAAACCGACTTTACAGGCAACCATTTTTTTTCTATACCAATATTTTAAAGAGGAAAAGTTTGATTGTTTGTTTGGCGCGAATAGGTTCCGAAACTACTGGACCGTGCTGAAAAATTCTTTCACTGTTGGGATGCTACATTATCCCCGAGTTACATAGACTTTATTTTCTTTCTCTTTACAACTTGGATTGTTTGAAAGCCCGTGCAAAATCGGGATTGGCTGCTAGTAGTTTATAATCTGCCACCCTTCTCGGGCCCAACTTGGCTGGGCGGTTGGAACCCCAATATCACAGATACCTAGATATCTAGCGGAAATATTTCGCATCTCTACCGCAAATATTCCCATCGCATACCTGTTCTTACCGAGCAATCTCGTTGTACTTACATTTTTAAATTTAATATCGCCCCGTACTGTACCCGGGAGCGTTACAAGCGAAATTACTGAAACGTCGAGTAATTGACCGCGCGAGCAAAGCGAAAGCAGCGACTCTGTATCAACCGGGTAAATTTAATAATGCATATATATTGTGTCAATTCACTATATATTTTTTTTTATATATTCATTTGCAATTAGTTATAATTACTATAAGCAGATTTCCTCTCCAGTCAATATGACTAATGGCGCAACACCGTGACGAGTGGCGCCATCTGTTGTCGGAGGCCAAGACCCACTTTGGGGTTTTCGTGCCGGAGCAGTAAGTAAGTAAGTAAGTAAGCAGATTTGGTCTGAGTGAGTGTCGTTGTAAAGTGTGCACCCCATTGGGTACATCTCCTTATTCATGCCAAAGGTGCTCATAGATTACTCAGTGGCTACTAATGGTCTCTTAAGTCTTGTTTGACATAATGGCGTTTGCAGTTTTAGAGCAAGTGGATTTGGATGTATTGCTAGGCGAGATTTGTATGTGTCCGTATGTTTCCTGATCTCTTGGCTGACTGCCGCTACTTTCAGGTGTTCGTGTATTTCTATATTTGTGGTATATTAAGGACTATCAGCGCAGTGTCCCAGGACACTGCGCTGATAGTCCTTAAAATCATGTTTTGCATCCTCTGTATGATTGTGATGTTTGATAAAAGAGAATGATTGTGTCTCACTCTGTGTGTATGTTTGGTTCTTCTACGTGCTCGAATGCCTGGTAAAATTTAACATAAAGATAGCTCTGTCCCTGGAATAACACACAGGCTACTTTTTATCCTGGATTAACTCGGGGCACAGATAGTAATGAGTAAAATTGGTCACGATATGAAGTCATATAAGTCGATAGCGTTTCGGTTTGGTCGACGTTTCAAAAAAATATGTTCACGAGGTTTAACGTTCGGAGAATTGGAATACTGTTATAAAATTCTGTGCCGCCTCGCCTAATGGCGGGACATCAACTCTTTCATACTCAGGTACTTTACATACAGTCGTAAAACTGCTTTTTGTGTTGAGAAGGTGATGCTTATTGGCTTCTTGAGTGCTTTTGGTAAGACAAGTTTTTTGAAGCCATGACGTCTCAGTTGAGGTTGAAGCCATCTTAGGTCCCGCAGGGGTGAAATTGTCCCCTAGCACGGACTAGTGGACAATTTCTGCACCGGGAGAAAAAAATAATCTGTTCGTTAATGTAATTTGCTATTTAATTTTTATTCACTTTTTCTTCATCTGAATCCCCACGCTTCTCTAAAGGTCTGAAAATCAGTGCTGCAGATAAATCTATAGCGTTTATTCTAAGGGCTGACCTTTTTTGGACGCTGCGGGACACTTACTATGCTGTCTTTCTTTTTTTTTAATGTCTGTTTTCTGTAATATTTGCGTATGTGTCTTCTGTGTCTAAAATAAATGTGTCTTTTCTTTCTTTTTTGCTGTAATACGGTTGTCAAGCAAGATGTGCCTTTCTTATCCTTGCAAGTACCTTACTCAATTGAATTGTTAAGTTGTCGGTGAATTTAGATTGGGTAGATTATTACCAGAAAAAATCCTCCCCATATGTTATACATGGAACGACACAAACGTCCGCCCAAGAAATTTTATTCGCCAGGTCTACTGCTCGTAGATCAACTAATATAGTCGATAGATCGACTATATAGTGTAGGTGATGGCTGAACTAATTTCATTATGATTTCAGCTTTTCTTTTGACATTTTTGCACCTGTATCAACATTCTTCTTAATATTTATTACTTATTTACCAAAGAAACACACAGTTTCCATTCAATAGGTGTTGTTTTAAAGGCAATAAAACATTATTATCTTTAAAACTCAGGCGTATTATAAAACGTGTATTTACCATCTTCATAAAAACGACTCGATAAAAAGAGCAATAAGTTTTTATACAGTCACTTTGCTGTTAAGACGTGACTGCAGACATACCTATATAACAATGATTTTACTGAATTTTATAATTCTTTATTGTCTCGTTGGAAGTGGTTATGTCTATGGGGAAGAATCAAGTAAGTAAAATAGTTCTTCTTAATATTCTAATTCTTTCAGTAATGTCAGATTAAGAAAAAAACTTTTAATACTATAGTTTTCTAAATAATTATAATTTTACTAAAACTTTTCATTCTAAGTATATTTCTTTAATTTGTATGTATGATGTCATAATTTAAAATCAATTGTGATTAAAGTTAATCATCAAGTTACTCGTACGTTTACTTGTACGTTATCGTTGCCTACGTTTTTCCTCTTGAATTAAAAACCAAAGTATAGTCCATTCAATACGCGTAAAGAGGTTATATTGTATTTATCAACCTACCTCTTTTTACCAGAACATCGTAGGTCTAATAAGTCAGATAATGTCTTTATTCCCTAACGTTTCTTAAAAAGGAGGCCCCATAACAATTTTTATTTAATTGCTTTTTTTTAGATGACCGCTGCGGTGCCAATGCGACATTCTCAAGCTGCCCTAGCCCTTGTCCCAAAACTTGTGATTTGCCTGGTGGAGGCAGGGTTTGTCCTGCAGTGTGCAAAAGAGAAGGTTGTCAATGCAAAGAAGGATTCTTACGTGATATTGACGGTAGTTGTGTAGCTCTGCAAGATTGTTCGGGTAAGTTAACCAAACATAATTTGTTGTTTTTGGAGTAACTGGAGTATTCGAATCCAACGAATCCTACTAATATTTTAAACTTGTTTACGTTACCCGCGTTAATCCGGGCAAAAATAATTTTATCTGGGATAAAAAGTAGCTTATGTGTTAATCCAAAGTCTAATCTATCTCCATAGTAAATCTCATCAAAATCAGTCCAGCTGCTGGAGCGTGTAAGTAACAAAGATTTGAAGTTATTTGGGTATCCCACGGGAACCACAATTGTTTTCGAAATAAAAAGAAGCCTATGTGTTAATCAAAGGTCTAACGTACATCGGGAACTAACCTAAATAAACAAACACACATGAAAAAACACTGGACAAGAAATAAACTATATCTCTACTTTGCTCTAACTCTTTTTAAAACTTTTTTTTTTGTTGACGAGGGGGAAATCTTCGACAAGACACCTGGCTACGATGGGACGCAGCCAGGTTATGTGGGATTTGTTCCCACTAAAACCCCCCCGGTGACCTGCCTCTGTGCTTAACGGAGGTCTCCGGGTTCTTCCGGGAAACACTCCGGAGACCTCCTTGCACTGAGTTGTGGCCCTTCCCGGATTGTTGTCGTTCACCCCGGACTTGACTTGACAGGTGTCAGAACCCCACCTCCGAACACCTTCGAGTCTGATGCCCCTTTTAGTCGCCTCTTACGACAGGCAGGGGCAATTCCGCAGCCTTATTCTTTCACCCAGGCTGCAGGGTTAAACTCTTTTTAAAAACCTAGCGCTAAGTCATCATGCACGTACACCTAAGGTTTACCACAAATAAAATTTATCTTTATCTTTGCAGCCGCCAAAAACTGCTCAGCAAACGAGAACTTTGTATTCTGCAATGTCGGATGTCCTAACAACGAGTGTCCTAAGGTCGACACCACAGCTATCGTAGCTTGCTCGCCTCCTTTCCCTTGCAGAAGCGGTTGTGCCTGCAAGCCTAACTTCCTCAGGCTAGGCAGTGGAGATGACAGCTGTGTACCGGCTGTCGACTGCCGTGAGTATAGCACCTTCCTGTTATAGCTATATATGTGTAGTATGTAATGTTTGTTTGGATTGGTTTAGTGGATTACTATTATTTTACTGTGAATAATTAATGTTAGGCGCAAGGTTGCCTATCTGTCTGTAATTTATCACAAACATTTTGGAGAGTGTGCAATGGATCTGCACAATTTTTCCTGCTACTCCATTCCACTACAGAAATACTAGGAGCAAAGCGAAGAGACGCCGATTCACTGTCAAAGTTCCGAAGATTCGAACAAAGCGTTTTGTTTCGACCTGTATTGTGAGAATTGCGAAGCTTTGGAACTCTCTTCCAGAGTCTTTTTTTACCTGAGAAAAAATTTGGAGGTCTTGAAATCTAGATTAAATAGGTTCCTTCTAGGCAAGCGGTATACATCTTAGGCCACAGTCTGTATGTTTTTACTCACGGAATGGAGACTAGTATATGCGTTTGACGTGAGAGCATGTTTCAATATTTCTCTAAGGCCACTATTTGATGTTTGTTTGCTAGCATGAATAAAAATTACTTGCTGACGTACGAATAAGCATAACAAGATATTATGTTGCCCTTTGAAATTAAGTTTATTCCAAAGGTCGACACAAAGATATTATGATGAGTTCTTATGACATTGCTATGATAATATAACTTACATGCAATTTACAATTCTCCAGTTATAGTCTGTAACTGAATATTCATCTAAATTAAATTTGGTAGTTTCAACTGAGAAGGTTTGTCTTGTGAACTATGAGTAACTCTAGTTTGAAAACCAAGTTGATGTGATAATACTATCGATATAATTGATAATTTCGTGAGCTTCAATACAACAATATTTAACTACTTTACTTATACACAATTAGAAGTGTTGTGTCTCTCAAAAATAGGCATCATAAGAAATATTTATTTATTAATTTGCTACTTATTAACATTCGGAACTATATCCATTTATTGACCTGTATGTACCCTGTGCGAACAGGGCGCAACAAGATACACTTCTATCACAAGCTAGACGGTGTCATAACAATGTATTTTCTCTACCACAATATACTGCTTAGATTATTTTAAACAGATAATAGAGAGAATATGCACCTGACGAATGGTGTAATAGCACCCTAGTCCCTATATTTAAAAACAAAGGTGATGTGCAGGTATGTAACAACTATAGAGGAATAAAGCTCATGTCACACAGTATGAAAGCATGGGAGAAAGTGATAGCGAGACGACTGAGAGAGGAAAGTGAGGTATCACAGAACCAGTTCGGGTTTATGCCGGGACGCAGTACAACGGACGCCATCTTTGCACTACGCCAATTGTGCGAAAAGTACCGCCGTGCACATAAAAACTTGCACATGGCGTTCATTGATCTGGAAAAAGCGTATAACAGGGTACCCCGAGAAGTTCTGTGGTGGAGTATGAATGTGAAAGGAGTGCCAGGGAAATACCAGCGGCTTGTTCGTGCTATGTACGGTAGAGCTAGTACATACGTGCGGTCTACCGCCGGCGACACCGACAAGTTCAGTGTGAGTGTGGGCCTGCACCAGGGATCAGCTCTAAGCCCCTATTTGTTCATCCTCATGATGGACACTTTAACAGCCGATATACAAGAGGAGGCGCCCTGGTGCATGATGTTTGCCGATGACATTGTTCTTGTCGGGGAGGAGGGGCCTGAGGTACAGAGGAGGCTGGTAAAATGGCAGGAGAAACTGGAGGAGGTCGGCTTAAAGATTAGCCGCACCAAAACCGAGCAGATGTTCTGTGACTTTGGTGGATCCTCCAGGTATACTCCGATTGCCTTAGATGGTGTATCCCTGCCAGTCTGCTCCAATTTCAAATATCTTGGTTCTCTCTTCCAAAACGACGGCGATATCGATCGTGACGTAGCAAGCCGAATAAACGCTGGTTGGATGAAATGGCGACAGGTCTCTGGAACAACTTGCGATCGAAGAATCCCAATCAAACTGAAGGGGAAGATCTACAAAACGATCATAAGACCTGTCGTATTGTATGGATCTGAGTGTTGGGCGACGAAAGTGGTGCATGAGAGAGGATTGCATGCGGCAGAGATGCGAATGTTGAGATGGATGTGTGGAGTGACAAGAATGGACAAGGTAAGAAATGAGCATATCAGAGGAAGTTTGAAAGTGGCACCTATGCCAGAGAAAGTTAAGAGCGGAAGGTTATCTTGGTATGGGCATGTCATGCGAAGAGAGGAGAAGCATGTGACTAGGAGAAGTATGAATATGATTGTGGAAGGTAGTGGAAGTAGAGGACGGCCTAAGAAGATGTGGATGAATTGTGTGAAAGAGGATATGAAAGAGAAAGGAGTGAATGTAGATATGACGGCTGACAGAAGAGTGTGGAAGCAAAAAACGGGCTGTACCGACCCCACATAGTGGGACAAGGCGAAGGCAAAGAAGAAGAAGAATAGAGAGAATATGCATGTGACTAGGAGAAGTATGGATATGGTTGTACGAGGTAGCGGAAGTAGAGGTCGACCTAGGAAGACGTGGCTGAATTGTGTAAATGAGGATATGAAAGAAAAGGGAGTGAATGTGGATATGACAGCTGACAGAATCGTGTGGAAGAGGAAAACTTGCTGTGCCGATCCCACCTAGTGGGAAACCGTTGAAAAAGCAGAAGATTATCTTAAACAGATGCCAGCTTCAGCACTGAAGAACCTTATATGGTTAAATCTACTATAATACGAGTATAAACGTTTTCCAATGACAATTTATGAAACCTTTATAAATCCTACCTTTAAAACACAGTTGCAATTTGAATGTAGCAAGTCTATGACAGGTCCATTAGTCTACTAGAAAGTAATAAAATGCCGACTTGACTGCGTAACTGGATCATTCTAATCCAGCACAAAGGAGCACAATCGTAATGGAACAAAGGGAAGTTTAATTCGGTTTGTTTCCTACGTTAAGGTTTATGTGTTTGATATGAGTTATGTGAAACGAATACCTTAAGGTTCTTAAAGGTTATTCAGCAAAGAAGCATTAGATAGATAGATAAACACTTTATTAAAACACTCACAATAAAATAAAACTTAAAAGCTAGTGTCTTAACTGGTGACCTTATCGACAAAAGCTATCTCTTCCTCGCAACCAATTTTAAGAAATAACATAAATTATTAACTATTAATAATAATTCCTTAACGATTATTTCTTTAGAAATAACTTAAATGTTGCATTGATAATTATGTACTTTACTTTTACATGCAGTATTAAAAACTAGTATATATTATAAATACAAACGTACATACAAAGATATAAGATTGTGTAGACTGACTTAATTTTTAAACGTGTGATAGCTCTCTTAATGGTTGAAATTTCCATATATTCTACGGATTTTAACAATAAATTTTTAGGTAACCGCCTATTTTGGTATATTCTTTTATAGTTCAATTGCAGCGGCTTTCTAAACCAAACACACAGTACAATAAACATAGAGTAATAATTACTACGTAACATCTATATTTAAGTACTAACTAATCGTTCATGATGTTTCAAAATGAGACCTGCATTTTTTCACAATTTCCAGCACCCGTACCCTGCAACGGACCGAACAAAGTATGGAACGGTTGTCCAGACCCTTGCTCCAAGCGACGTTGCTCAGACCTTGGATCTCCAAACCAATGTGACGACCGCTTCTTCACCTGCCAACCACGATGCGTCTGCGAACCTGGCTTCCTCCTGAATGACTCTGATATTTGTGTCCCAGAAGAACAATGTTGTAAGTACCTAAAGTAGATATACCTAGCAGGAACTGGTACGTAGTAACTTATACTGATATTAATTGATTCAGAACAAAATGATATATTTTAAACTATTTTCTGTAAGCTGGGATTATGTTAATTTTACTGAAAGTCACGTTAAAAAAATATGTGAGATTTGTTCTACCTTTTATATATATTTTTTTGAGTTTTATTTTAATTATTTCAACTTGAATTGGATAATGGACTTTGATTTAAATTGAATAATGGATTTAAATCCGTGACAACACTACTCTATTGTGGCTTTTTTTGGAACTATTTTAATTTCAGAGTTTTTACCTAAGATAAATTAAATCTTAAAAACACTTTTCCAACATGTTTATCAAATTTTCTCTGTTTCAATAATACTTATACTAGGAATAGTAAAAAAAGCTTGAGATCTTGCTAAAGAATTTATCAGCACCTTTTGAAGGGTACTAAATAAACGATATCCCAAAATAGCGAAGCGAAAGATTTACCAAATCAAATTAAGATAAGAAAACTCATCGGATGAAAAACGATTTTCGAAAACTGTAAAAGAGCTTGAGCAGATAAATGCCATATTGAATCTTTGTCCAAAATAGAATTATGTGGAACAAAAGTGTAAAGTGGAAATAAATCTTTAATCTCAAAACGCTTCTGCTGCCAAAAACTTCCATTACCATCCTAAAACGGACTTTTATGACAATACTAAAGGTTAGCCATAGCTATTCAGCGCGGTAATGCAGCGAACGCAATACATACAATACAAAGCAGATTAAATTATTCTATAATATTTACAAAGTATCCTTATATTTATGTCCTGCAAGAAAATGAGCGTGCTCCTCAGAACTAAGCGAACTTGTATCTCTGAGGAGCAGCTCCCCCAAGTGTGGTGAATGCATTTCTTACACAATATGTATAGGCACCTTTGCACCAGGGACGAGCAAAGGCGTGTAATTTGATTAGTTTGAAGTAATTATTAACATTTATTTTTGACCAAAGTTTTTGCTGACTACAATTTTAATAATAAAAATATAAAATTAAAATCTAGAGAACCCCGTCACAACTTTTTTGATTTTGATTTCAAATATATTTTAATTTCAAATGTTCATGATCTTCTTCTTCTTCTTCGTATGAGCTAAATGTCTAAGCTCTGGTGTCGAGAGTTTTCAAGCCCGTCTTCGTAAAAATGCCAATTTTTTATTGACAGCGCATCCAAAAACTGTCTGCATAGACCGTTGCTTAACCTCGATGATCGTGTCAGATCACCTAACTTTACCAAGCTACATGGGCCAAATCCAGCATAGTGTTTATGTGAAAATGTTTATGATCTTTAAAAACATCAATCATTTATATAGCCTTTTAATGCGTCTACACCACGATAAGTAAATAAAATTACTTTTTATCTTGTAGTTTAGGGACGTGACAACTGCACGTCTGTACCTTATTTAACAATTAACATAATTTTATTCGACCATTAAATAAACATAGCCGGCTAAGTGCAAGTCAGACTCGCGCACGAAGGGTTCCGTATCTTAATTGGACAGGTGCGACTCAAATTTGCGCATAAAGGACCCATTACATCATTTATAATAAATGACCAACTGCGAATCGGGTTCCGGGTTGTGAATGACATATAATGAAGTTTTATGTAGTCAGCCCCCCTTTATTTAATTTACTTTAATTTTTAAATATTTTTCATTAGAAAATAAATATATTGTATTTCAATCGTCTTCCAGTTGTCGTTAGTAAGATCGATAACATTTGCAAAAAAAACTAAGATTTGGTGTAACTATAATATCATACTATCAATCGAGCTACCAAATGTTGCTGCAGTAAACTTTTCCTTTTTTGGAACCTAACTACTACTCTTAAATCGTCAAAGATAAAAAAAATCAATTGAATACCTAGTAGAAAATAAATCAATGCCATACGATCAAAGCCTCCACAAGCATAGGCTTATAGATGCCAAGCCATATGCCAAAATTAACTTGGCATATAGATGCTAAGTTGATATGTCAAAATGATAGCTTTAAAACCGCCAGAATCAGCATTCAAATAACACATACAAACAACTCTCAAACGTGTATTTCATAGAGAGGACTGCGAAGCTTTGGAATTCTTTGCCTGATACTGTTTTCTAAGAAGTACCGACTGAGATCTTCAAATCGATGTTGAATAGGTCCTTCTAGGTAAGCGTGCTACAACTTAGACCACAGCACTGCTTAACATCAGGCAAGCTGTGGTCAAACGAAAACCTATTACAAATCATAATAAAAAAACATTTTCCCTCCATATTCCTATTAGTGAAGGGATGGTAGGGAGGCCTTTGCCCTGCAGTGGGCTGATTTATAGGCTTAGATACTCGTAGATAGATTCCTAATACAAACCTTACCTATTTTGAATATTCTATTATCTTTTATACTTATTACGGTATTAACGAGTAGCATTATAGAAGTATCGTGCGAAGCCAATATGGTTATAACAGTAACGAGATGTTAATACTGTGGTTTGCGGCTTTACTAATGGCAAGTTCTGAATCAAATTATGCAAAATTATTATGGAATTTCTGCACACGGTATTAAAGGTTAATTTGCTTCAATTCATTACTATGTTTTATTGGATAAAGTATTAATCTTTTCATCATATTGTTAGGGTTCCTTACCTTAAAGGTAAAAACGGGACCCTATTACTAAGGCTTCGCTGTCTGTCTGTATGCATGTCTGTCTATCTATCACCAGGATTTATCTCTGAAACCGTGATAGCCAAAAAGCTATGTATTTATGTCATAAGTTATGTATTTCCCGTGCCCCTAAAACAACAAATAGTAAAAATACTCGTTAAAAATATTAACGGGTTCTTTATACCATAAACGTTTTTTTTCGTATTTTTTTTGCTATATATAAAACGGTAGCTGGTAGACTTCAAATTTTCGCAGAATATTAAATGTATATTAGGTACCTTTGATTTGAAAATACATATAAAATAAATAGGTACTTAAGGCCCCTTAGTCTAAGTCAACCAAATGCGTTAGTTGCATGGGAGCCCTCCAATGCAACCAACGCATTTGGTAGACTCTTTAAACATTCAAAGAATACCTACTGAATTTTGCATTAACTTAAAAAAATTATAAAAATATATAATTAATATCTAAGGAGAGCTCCCTTACAACAATGGTACGGAACCCTTCATGCGCGAGCTTGACTCGCACTTGGCCTTTTTTTTTCTATTAGTTTTGTTAGTACAATTTGTATTTACCAAGCCGTTGATGAAGGTAATAAGTACTAAGAAGGATAAAGCTGTTTTAGAAAAGAGTTTTTGCTAAATATACTAGACGTACTTTTGCTGTACAACCATTCAGTATGTTACATGTGTTAATGTACATATGGCGCATAAACAAGGTCATTGGCTTATAATTGACAAACTGTTCTTGGCGTTTGCAAATTCAAATAATGTATTTCGCAAAACACGGGGCAATACATAATTACCTTTAAATTAAAATAATGTTACAGAAATAAGTTTCACTATGTTTTAGCCTATTAAGGCATGCCAAAATACTTATTAATTAGTTTTATTACTTATAAGGTATTCTTTTCTTTTTCCTTGCCGTGTCCCACTAAGTGAGGTCGGCACAACAAATTTTCCTCTTGTACTCTCCTCTATTCTGTGTCTATCTTCCTTGCACTACCATTTCCATACATCTCCTAGTAACATGCATCTCCTCTCTGCGCATCACATGCCTATGCTTAGACGTAGAATACGTCTTATTAGTAAAAATAAAAAAAGCCTTTATTCTATTGCATTACATTCTTTTAAAATTATTTTTTTTACACATTTTTATTTATGCAGAGGTTGCCGCTTGGGCATAGACCGTTATTTTCTAATTCTCTCTCTCCCTCGCTTGTCTCATCCGTTTTCGTCCGCATATCTTTAGGAATAGGTCCCTCCATCTTTTCCTTTGTCTTCCAGGATGTCTCTTGCAATATAGAGAAACCCACTCCGTCACACGTTTCGTCCATTTCCAATTGTCAATCCCGCAGACATGTCCCGCTCATTTAAATTTAAGGGTTCTTGTCCTTTCAGCTATGTCTGGTTCGGTTTTTCAGTGTTGTGATGCTTACTCTATCTGATCTCCTGATCCTAGCACGTCTTATTAATCCTTACCAAACCATCTTTCAACGACATAAAGTTTGAAGTTTGAAGTCGTAAGATCGTGTGTCCACTGCAAATTCGTGAGACCAAATAAACTCTATACGGTTTTACAGAAAATATCTCCTGTGAATGGTGATGCAATTGCGTATCAGGTTACTTGAAGAACTCCAGCGGGGTTTGCATTCCTCGTGGAAAATGCTCGTGGAGCAAGTTTTAGAAATTTGAAATATAACGTGATAGAGTAGATAAATGTTTGTGCTGGGTATAAATAGTTCATTAAATTATTTTATTTTACTTACACTTGAGTTTTCTTAGCCATTAGAATTTAAAAATTTTGACAATATTCTGCACAGATTTAGCGGTTATTAAGATCATATTCATTTTTCATGTACTTTATACAAGGTGTTCCTGAAATGTGTGATAATACTTGTACTTATACTACACATACCTAGATGTATTTAGAATTCAGTTCACAATATTTCAGTGTTCTAAGTATCATAGATTACAAATAGGTAATTAGTCGCAATTTGAGCTAAAATCTTTTTCATAAATTCATGCATTCATAATAAAAACATTTTACACATGCCACTATTTTGACGCCATCGAGAAAAAATATTGATAATAGGTACAACGTACATTGAAAAAATTTTATAATATAATATGATAAAATTACATTAAATTTTAATACTATTTACAATTGATTGAAATAATATGTAATTTCAAATAAATATATTATTACATATCTACATATTTTATTTTATGGACAACATTAAGACCCCGTCCAAACGTGCCCATAAAACTTGTTGCATTGTATTGTAAAAGTGTAATCTTAGTCGTTTCGTCTATTAATTGCTTTTAAACTTGTTTATTATCAACAAATGCAAAGTAATATTTACATCGTCCAATGATAATGTATATGACATGTACAAGTTTTAGTTTCAAATAATAGACTATTCTTTGGTTATTTAATTCTCGTAATTATCTCCTTTTTATTGATGCATTTAAAAAAAAGACTGAAATATGTTTTTAGACTACCTGTTTCTTAATATTACCTTAAATAATAATATTTCTTTATTTCAGACACACGCCATATAACGATCCACTAAAGATCGGCGTTAGTTACTAGTAACCATAATAGATTTTGTCGCCTTTTTAAAATACTTTATTTTAAATAATATTTACAATTTGGAAATAGTCTATAATAAACAATGCATAGTTCAACCCATATAGTCAGAAACAAACCAAGCAGGCCTACACGTTGTCGAAAATGCCACTCCTAAAATAATTATTAATGTTAATTAACTTACTGACAAGTTTTAGAAAAAAAATGGCAATTTAAATATTATGTAGAAGAAAGTAATTAGTAGATAATTCCTTCCTTGCGTTGGGTTTGATTCTTCTGCTAGTAATATGCTTAGAGTTCTACTAGTTTATACTTAGAGTCCTAAGCTTTTGTATCCGTTACGTATATGACCTTTACAGTCTAGCATAATATATGAAAGGGTCAAGTTGTGCCTAGGGGTCCATGAAAATCTGAAGGGCTGATACCTGAAAATAATCCTTTTCCATCCGTGGGCTTTGTCCTGAAGCAACTATTATAAGAAAATATTTATTTGTTATAAGATTTAGATATTTTATTATAAGCAGATATTATAAGAAGACGGATTTTTACTATTGAACAATGAGATAGGGATTGTTTTGTTTCTTTGGAAAATTACACTGTTTTTATAGTATAATGGTAAAGGGAGGCAAGGAATAAACAACTTATAAAAAACGAAAGATGAAATATAATTAATGTAAAGTTACCAGAACGCTTTCATAGGGCAGATGTAAGCAAAAAGTAAGCAAGCAAAAGTAAATGTATGCAACCCGCTATACGCTACCACTGTTAGATTTGAGACTGTCAAGCTAAACTGTACTCATAGTATATACGAGTAATATTACTAAAAACTTCAGTACCAGAGTTTTTCTTTCACAATATAGTAAAACAAAATTTTTATGTACATACGTAGTCAAAAATATAAAAAAAACAGATGGTAGGCATTTTTCTGTAAACCAATACTACGAGTAATTCAAAGTTACAATCACAGTGTTATACAATCAAAACCTTTACAGTAAAAATTCGCATTAAATTAATTTGTTTAACGAGCTAGTTTTAACGTTAAAAACTTCACGTCGCGTCGTGAGAAATCACATATTACCAGATCTTTCCTGAGATTGAAAATGCCAAAATTGGTGTAATAAAACTTAATGAATTATTGCAGCTGTGACCATGCAACCATAGTCCATGTTTTTACCTGACGTACCTTTTTAAGCCAATATTTATCCATACATTTACAGTTCCACCACTTATTTGTGGAGAGAATGAAGAGCCAACAGATTGCATAAGTACGTGTCCACCAAAAGTATGCAGTAGCATCTTCAGCAAATTTAACTGTACGGGCAATGACCTCTGTGTATCTGGTTGCGACTGCAAAGAAGGTTTCTTCAGAAACACTGACGGAGTTTGTGTTCCGGGCAATGAGTGTTTCACGACTCCAGGTAAAGTTTATCCGTGACTCAAAGTATTTTTTAATTATTTACTTAGTCAAAATACACATTAAAATATTAAAAATGTACAACATAAAATATCACTAAATCTAAATAGATTACGTCCCAGCCCCTCATACCCATCAATCTCGCTGCATTCCCATGCTTGCATGGCGAGGGAAATTTGCTGTCTCAGATAATCCCCAGCACACGGCCCTCTCTCACGCAATGGACGCGCAAAGATATATTACCGTTTGAGCGTGAAGAAGTAACAGAAGCACACAAACTTTTGCTTTTATATTAGTGTGAAATCCTTTTGTTTCAGCTTCTCCTACTAAGTGTGGTTTGAACGAAAAACTCTCAGATTGCAAAGTTATATGTCCACCACAGACTTGTAGCAGCATATTCACTACTTTTAACTGCACCGGAAATAACATTTGCAAGAGTGGTTGCGATTGCTTAGATGGTTTTCTTAGAAATGACAGTGGAATCTGTGTTCCTAGTGAGCAATGTTTTAGTGGTAAGGTTATGGTTGGAACTTTTTATTTTAACTTGGCTTAAAAAAGTTTGTTTTATCTACTTTACCACCTTTCTTTTCCTTGGTTCGTCTCTTTTGGTTATCATCTAATTTGGTCCTAATTATTATATGTCTGGTGCATTCTGTATGTATATATTTTTTTTTGCATCTTCTTTTCTTTTTTCACCCTTCTTTTGTTTTTTATTCGATCTTGATTCTTGTCTATCGAATACCTGATTTGTATATTTCGATGATTAGTAGCTTTGTGCTTCACAGTTTCAAACTTGTTTCATTATAACGCATATTATCAAAAAATTATGCGCACGTATTTTTATTTCAGCTCCTACACTTGAATGTGGATTAAACGAAAAACCTTCAAAATGTAGAACTACCTGTCCACCACAGACTTGTGATAGCATTTTTACTTTGTATAACTGTACCGGGCAAGATTTTTGTGAGTCTGGCTGTGACTGCATAACAGAGTTTCTTCGAAATGACGATGGAGTGTGTATTCCTAGTCAAAAATGCTTTATTGGTGAGACAAATGGTAATTACTTACAAATGTTTCCTGATTGCATTTGTCTTATTTACATTTGTTTAGAAAATATTTTCTTTTTTAAGCTTGTCTTCGTGCATCCTGATTAGTTTCACTATAACGTCTTCTTTTTTTTCTTGTGCGTTTTCTCGCATCTTAGTAGGTCTCGATATTTATTTCTTTTCGTACTTTCTGTCTTAATTGCTTAGTTAAAGATTTATTTATGTTCAATGTTCAATTTCTGTTAAATACCAATCATTTATGCTTTCATGCAGAGGGAGGCCTATACCCAGCAGTGGGATAAAAAGGGCTGTGGATGATGATGATGATGATGCTTTAATTTTATTTTATTTATAGAGCCTATATGCAACATATCTCCACAATGTCGACCCACCTGCGCAGTGCCAAACCCAAGCGGATGCAAATACGTTCCTCCATCGGACACTAATCAAGATGGCTGCCAATGTCGTCAAGGATTCATTTTATCAGAACCTAACGGAAAGTGCATAGAGATTGACAAATGTCCAAGTAAGTTAAGAAAATTGACTTGTATACCCTAGGCTGAGACTGGTGAGAGTTCTTGGATCTTGATGGATCAAAATAATGAGTATTATATAAAATCCTTTCTTAAAATACCGCCTATTTCGTGAAAACCCTAAAAAGTTTTAAGTTTAAGCTTTGATGCTTACTTGCGTAAAAAATCTTCAGTTCTTCATCACAAATTATACTCGATGAAAGACATGTAAAATATCTGCATCAATTTACTACAGTCAGTAAATCTAGCCACAGTCCTCCGTTTTTTTTATTTTTTATTTAATAGAGGTCAACTTTCAAACATTCGTAATGCGATGCGAGAACAACGAGCTGTGATTTGTTTTACGTTCTTATTAGGTCCTATAAAGTCTTTGTTAGATTCTCATTATGCTGGGAACGTATATTAATTTTTTTTTTTTTTATACTAGTAGATTTCTTATACCTCTGATATGATTTCAGCTAATCTGGGCTGTAATGGCGACCCTAGGGCGGTTATCAAAGCGAACCCTATTCCGCGGCCTTGTCAATCTTCGTGCAGGTTTCCCAACGCCTTCCCTTGCAGAGCAAAGCGTCAAGCCGTCGGGTGTGAATGTCAACAGGGATTCCTATTGAACAGATTCGGGCGATGCATTTCTCCTGACCGTTGCAGAGGTAGTATATTAATTTATATCTACTTATTTATGTAAAAAAGTTCTACAAGGAAGAAGAGCAAGAGGCAGACAGAAGAAGACGTGGATGGAGTGTGTGAATGAGGATATGAAAGAGAAAGGAATGAGTATGAAGATGACGTCTGATAGAATGAGGGTTCATTTTGGCCGGCAACAAAACTGCTGTTGCTATTTCTGCTGTAGTTTAGCGTAACATAGCATAAGCAGCCCAATATACATTCTCACTGCTGGGACTCGGGGCCTTTTCTCACTAGGTCATAATTCACAACGCTGGGTGGTGCGGGTTGCTGTAGTTTACGAGTATATATACTGCATTTCTATGACAAATAAACGTCATAGGTTATTTGCTGTCGGTCTGCTTATTAAAATGCAATTTATAAAAAATTGGAGATCGGTAAATTTATATATTTCCAAGTACGAGTATCATAGGAGGCATGAATTCGGTAATGCTAAGTCTCTTCTGTCTGGAAAAGTACCTTTGCCAGACATTCTACCATTAAACTATGACGTGAAAGCACCACTGTTATCCAATTTTCATGGCTTTGTTTTTGATTAAATAACCGAGTTATGAGATCGTAGAAAGAGAAAGAAAATATGAGAGATATTTAATTCATTTACTTAATATTTTTAACGAGCCATTCAATGAATATCTCAGGGTATCCTATTATTGTATAACATTCGATCGTGATGCAAAAAAAATTACATAAATATATTTTTTTTTCAGGTGGAAATCCCTGTGGTCCAAATGGAATGTTCGTACCATGTAGGTCTTTGTGTGCCAACTCATTTTGTCCTGAGAACGATGACCGTATCTTTCCCATTTGTGAGACTTTTCCCTTTTCTCCATGCTATCCTGGATGTATTTGTAAACTAAATTATCGATTTATTAGCAGAATGGATCAGAGGTGCATCAGATCTGATAAATGCCGTAAGTAATTAAATAAGATAGTTATTATATATAATTAAATATTAATTCAATTCAAATCGTTGATTTTAAACTTTTGGTCCATCAAATTTTATCAAATAACAATTATTTTTTCATAAAATTTAAATGAATTAGTAAAATTAATAAATATTAAAACCGCAATATGAAATAAATAATATATTGCGGTGGAAATCCTTTTGTAAAAGACAAACCACTTTTCCACCGCTGATATTGGCTAATATTTTATAGAACAAATAAACATAATTACAGTAAATTATTATATACTTCTTATCTTATGGAATTTCCATGTTCTTTCGTAGTATTATATTTAGGTAAAGTTTAATTAAAAATATTAAACAAATCCTCTTTATTTATCTAACGACATTAATTTAAATATATTATACGTCAAGTACTGACATTGTCGACAATATTTGTGACCTCTAGTGTATCCTTGCCTAGTTGTTAAATTCATTATTAGACCTGAGTATTTAATATCGTGGTTTTTTTTCGCTGCCCAAATGTTTCTAATTATAATACTTTTTAAACACCCTCATTAGTTAATCAAGCACCAATATTAGTTAGAAAGACCTCGTGAGTTGTATACCAGTCGCAAAACCGGACAAATAAGTTAATAGCGTATGATATTATCTTCTTTTTCAGGACCTATTGACTGTACTCGTCCCAAAGAACGCTTCAACTCTTGTCCTATAGCCTGCAGTTCGGGTTATTGCGACGAAGTTGACAAGCAAAATGTTACTTGTAACACTTTGGTGCTTAACTGTAACCCGCAATGTACCTGTGAAGACGGGTTCCTAAGGGACCCGAACACAGATCTGTGTGTCTCGGATGAAGAGTGTCGGCTTATCAATTCTCAGAACCAATACCAATTGACTGACGGGTAATCCATGATTTTTCAACAACAAAGGAATTAAATATTTTTTTATCTCTATACTAGCTGACCCGGCAAACGTTGTTTTGCCTTATTAATTATTTTTATTTTAGTTTCTAGACAAATTCTAGTATAATTAAAATGTTACTTACTTATTAAAGTGTGTATGGTATATGCGTGAAATGGGTATAGAGCGCCATGTACAAACATTAAAGGAATATAATAGTAACAAACGCCAAAAAATATTATGTTCAATCATATCTATTTAATAGTGTTTATTTTAAAAAAACATTAATTTGTTCTTCTTAGATGGCACCGACGCCAAGAATACAGGATAAATACTCGTACAAATTGAAAATAGCATGTTTATAAGTTAATCAAATAAAGTCTTCGATGGTACTTATGTGTAGGCATAAAATTATTTTTCACTTTTTAGATACAGTTAGAATTTATAAATGTAGGTATGATTTTGAAGTCTGTTATTTGTATAAAACAATGTCATTGTAAAATTTTTAAGGTTAGTAGGTAATGATATTTTTCTAAAGTTTTAGGTATTCAAAATTTTTTAGCGATTCCATTCGAGCCGTTACCAAACAAATTACATAATATTGGTAGTGTCATAAGCTATGACCCAAAACGTCATAGGACCAATCGCGAGCGAAGCGAGCGCGAAATATTTTAGCATATTTGTTCGAGCCGCTTGAGCACAAAGATGTCCAAAGCAGAACAAATTACATAATATTTGTAGTGTCGTGAGCTATGACCCAAAACGTCCGAGGACCAATCGCAAGCAAAGCGAGCCGGATGCGAGCGTAGCGAGCTAAGCGCGAGCGAAGCGAGCGCGAAAATTATTAGCATATTTGTTCGAGCCGCTTGAGCATAATGAAGTCCAAAGCAGAACAAATTACATAGTATTTGTAGTGTCGTAAGCTATGAGCCAAAAATCCTAGGACCAATCGCAAGCGAAGCGAGCTGGATGCTAGCGCACTGAGCTATGCGCGAGCGAAGCGAGCGCGAAAATTTTTAGCATATTTGTTCGAGTCGTTTGAGCATAAAGAAGTCCAAAACAGAACAAATTACATAATATTTGTAGTGTCGTAAGCTATGACCCAAAACGTCCTAAGACCAATCGCGAGCGAAGCGAGCCGGATGCGAGCGCAGCCAGCTATACGCGAGCGGAGCGAGCGCGAAAATTTTTAGCATATTTGTTCGAGCCATTTGAGCATAAAGAAGTTCGAAGCAGAACAAATTACATAATATTTGTAGTGTCGTGAGCTATGATCTAAAACGTTCTAGGACCAATCGCGAGCGAAGCGAGCCGGATGCGAGCGCAGCGAGCTATGTGCGAGCGAAGCGAGCGCGAAAATTTTTAGCATATTTGTTCGAGCCGCTTGAGCATAATGAAGTCCAAAGCAAAACAAATCACATAATATTTGTAGTGTCGTAAGCTATGACCCAAAAGTCTTAGGACCAATCGCGAGCGAAGCGAGCTGGATGCGAGCGCGAAAATTTTTAGCATGTTTGTTCGAGCCATTTGAGCATAAAGAAGTTCGAAGCAGAACAAATTACATAATATTTGTAGTGTCGTGAGCTATGATCTAAAACGTCCTAGGACCAATCGCGAGCGAAGCGAACCGGATGCGAGCGCAGCGAGCTATGCGAGAGCGCAGCGAGCGCGAAAATTTTTAGCATATTTGTTCGAGCCGTTTGAGCATAAAGAAGTCCAAAACAGAACAAATTACATAATATTTGTAGTGTCGTAAGCTATGACCCAAAACGTCCTAGGACCAATCGCGAGCGAAGCGAGCGCGAAATTTTTTAGCATATTTGTTCGAGCCGTTTGAGCATAAAGAAGTCCAAAGCAGAAAAAATTACATAATATTTGTAGTGTCATCATCATATTTGTTGAAAATTTTTGCTCATACGTTCGGGGTCTAGTTTATTAGTACATCAAATTTTATAGCTTCTTCTACGTAAGAACTAAGTGATCAAGTTATGTTGTCGAGAGTTTTTCAAGCCTGTGCCTTAGTTTAACGACTGTTTGTGCTAAGAGCACCTACAATTTAACGTATAATACGATCCACAGTAGCGCACAGATGAAAATACATTTTTTTACAACAGTCATGTGCAGGAGAGGTTATGCAATAAAGCGACTTACACGCGGGTGGAGCCGCGGTTAAGTTAATAAGAGAGTTATATTGATATAGCAAAATGATAATTGTTAACAATACTACTACATACGATAGATAAACAATAACGAAGGTCGAAATTTGTGTAAACAGTGAGAGAAGTCTGCGAAGAAGAATTTTGTGAGTAAAACAGGAGACCGACTTCGGTCTATGGCATAGTGTAGCATTTCACTCACCAGTAAAGTAGAGGCGCGGCAAATTTTAAGTATTTAAGATTGATAATAATCATAAGCGTAAGTAATCAGGTTAAATTTTGTTAGTTATTTTCTTCAAAAAAAAAAGGATTTTTACTCGAAGTACAGTTAGATACTATATTTGAACAGTTATCACGCGAGATGAAAAATGAATAAAATACTAAAATGGCCATAAAAAATAGGGAATAATGATAAAAAAGTAAAAAAACTTAGAGTTGTATGTATTCTTTAATGCCACTTAATACAAAAATAAAATGAAAAAATTCGTCGAAAAAATAAAAAAAAATTGTTTTAGGGTGATCAACCCTTATCACTTAGGGGTATAAAAAATAGATAGTAGCCGATTCTCTGACCTACTGAATACGTATATAAAATTTGGTAAAGATCAGTCAAACCGTTTCGGAGGAGTGCGGTAACAAACACTGTGACACGGAAATTTACTAAAATTGCCATAAAAAATAGGGGTTGATGATAAAAAAGTAAAAAAAATAGGGTTGTATGTATTTTTTGATGCCACATTATATAAAATTCAAATAAAAAAAAAAAACATCGAAAAAATAAAAAAATATATTTAAGGGTGAACAACCCTTATCACTTAGGGGTAAAAACGTTTCACGTTGGCCGATTCTCATACCTACTGAATACGCATATAAAATTTGGTAATGATCAGTCAAGCCGTTTCGGAGGAGTTCGGTAACAAACACTGTGACACGGAAATTTTATATATAAGATTATTTAGTATTGTTCTGTATTAAGAAGTTACTATTATTATATTCTAGCAGCCAGTTCCGGCTTCGCACGGGCTATAAAATAATTCAAAATAATAATTAAATACTTTTGTCATAAAAGTTTGACGTAATTATCGTATTTTTTAACTAGATTTAATAATATTTTTAATAGATTATATTGTTTAAAGTACAGCTGTACTGTAAACAGCTATAAATAAGACAAAAAATGTACGTTTCAGCAATTTATAGTTATATGAATAAAATTTGGAATATCATGGAGTTGAATGTAATTTATTATTAAGTATTTTTATATATATACTTATTTTTTAAATATCGAGAATATAACTAAAGTCATCAAAATCAGAACAGTCTAATTATTTACCTGCTAGATTATAGCGAGCAAAAAATACAAATGACTAAAATATTTGCAGTAAATTTTAAACGGAATATTTCCAATGACACCTCGTCCTCTCGCAAAATAACTCAAACAAAGTTAGGCTCGAGAGTTTGATCGCAAACTGTTGAAAACTTCGCGGACGGTGCGCTACGAAATTGATATTTTAATATTCCGTTGCTGTTAGCCTAGAGGAGATTTTAATATGAAACTGAGAATATGGGTGATTGTAATACCAAAAACCATGATTTTATCTTTAGGTGTTGCATAGCAGCCCACTATATGTTCATACTGCTGGGACTCGGGTGCTTATTTCACTAGGAGAGAGATAAAGGCCATGCACTACGCTGTCCAAGTACGGGTTGGCGGTTTATTTTTTTATTTTTTTTTTCGATTCCCGGCACGGCCAAAATCTTTGTGATGAACTAACGACCAAACATATTAGAAATTGTTTCGTATGGGGCTAACCAGCCGTGTGTGAGATGAAAAAAAAATAGTTCAGAAAAAGTTCCATAGTGTTTCCGCGCAATATTAGTCCTCATTAGTATGTGGAAGCAAAACGCTCAGTGTGGATTTTTGGGACTTCAACTGTATAACTGTGTCTTTCTGCCTAAATTAGTTATCCCATGAATGCAACTCATATATTTCTAAGTGACTTTTTTTAGAAATGAATTTCAGAAGTCATGTGAATTCTCATAGCTTTTATGGTACAGTGCTATTGCTCCAAATGCCTCCAATAGAGTTTCAATTAGCTAACTTAGAGAAGTGGACCTTCGAGAAACTAATCTATTAAGTTATGACTGGCTGTAATAGCTGAGTAGGCAGTTGAGTAAGTTATACATAGTTCCGACATAGGAAGTTGTATAATTAATGGACTATTGTTGTGAGAAGCTTTGTTAGATTTAGTTCATTAATATATTGATTTGGGAGTGCGCGTTGCAATGTGACGAAAGTTTCTTGGCTCGAAGAGTTATGACTTAGTTGTGTTATTTTCCATCGTTCATCCCTTGTGGCCATCGGGTGTAAGGTTTTCCAACAGTCCACCTCTTCTATGTTTTCCTTGGTGTTTAATTATACAAGCTGGTATTAATATATATGTGTGTACTAAACCAACCAATTAAAAGTCTTATAAGGTACATTTTCGTTCTGCTACATTGACTACAGTAAGTTATGTAACTTCAAGGTTTGTTGAAGTCTTTGACACCACAATAATATATTGGGATTATGCCAGAACTCACCATTGATTTTCCTGATTAATAGAGATTTATTTTTTATTTTTAATCCAGAATTCCATGTCGGTGTCTCGTTGTTATGGGATTTTTTGTAAACAAAATAATGTTTGAAGCCCGCATTTAAATTCGAATTTGAGATTAAACATTAAATATCTACATTATAACCTTCTTGATAAATCTGTATATCCTTTTTGATGAATCTGCATTCAACAGTCGTAGTTGAGCAATTCTTGCACTAAAAGAGTATTAACAACAATAAATCGCCGTATTAAGTGTATTATCTAGCGTATTACCTACCAGATTTATGTTAATTTATATGTGTGTACATACATATTTAACATTTTCTAATCAATCATTTATTATAATCTCGCCGCAAGATGTGTTATGTTTTTTTAACTCATACAGATTGCTATGAACTGGGGTTTTGACACCTAAATTCAGACACGGGAGAGACTTGTGTCTAATAATGGTTTCAACATACTAATAATGATGATAAAATTCATAGTTGTATTGTAAGGCTTTCATATCTCAAGCAGAAATTTTCCTTTTCTTATTAAACTTCTAGACTGTTTGCGTGCAAAAAGGAAAGTGCTTACTATTTTCTTGAGACGATAAATCAATTCAGCGAGGCGGAAACATTTAGGGAACATTCCAGAAAGTTTTTGAGAGGGCTCTATGTTAGATAGAGATAGTTCAGATTCTGTGGCGAAATGTTGGAAATTCTAAGAAGTGTGAGAAGGTACTTATAGTTGAAAGATCTAAATTTATTACCGGTTCTTTATAGGAAAAAGCGTTTCTGAACTTTGATATAAATTCTAAAGCAATGATATCGGCAAAATATGAATATGCAGTTGTTTCGCAATAAATAAAAAAATGATAAAAAATAATTTAGAAATACTTTAAAGACCGTGTAAAGAACTATCCTTAAAATACTTATGCTTATTTTGGTGCCAACCCGACTTCTGAATTAGAAATAAATCTGGTTAATAAAATCGAATAAAAATTTTTTGAACCAGATTCTTCCAGATAAATCTGATTAGTACAATAAAAAAATATATGTATTTTAGGCTGGTTCTTTGCGTGGTCTTTAAGCTATTTCCTTCCCTTTATGACACATAACGAAAACACTGCGAATTCAAGATTTGTCCCCTTATTTAGTTTAGTTATCGTATCGTATCGTATCGTATAAAAACAACCGATAATTTCGCGAGAAGTATAACTATCATGCTACCAAGCAGTTATATGTAAGCGCTAGCACTATTGTTTATAGCTTGAAGTTCATTGTTTCCGGTTCAATAAGACTAATAACAAAAATCCCAAAGATACCCGCAGTTCTAAGATACACTGAGTTTCATAATACAAAACGCGAAGTACGGTTGCTATTCTTTTTCATCTTCGTAGGTATGTGCTAAGTGACCAAGCTTTTGTACCAAGAGTTTTTAATCTGCCTAAAAGCCTTTGACATAGCTTAACGACTGCTTGTACTAAGACTTACGGCCGGGACCTACAATTTAATGTGTCATTCTTAATAATATCCAAATACTTACCGCATCGACCGTTGCTTAACCTCGATGATCACGTCAGAACAGCTTAATTCGCTGAGCTACTAGCGCTACCTATTCTTGTTGGAATAAGTTAGCGTTATGTTTACCATCAGGCTAATTCATTGTTCCTCTTGACATTTGACTCTTGACAACTTTAATGAAATAGTATGGAGTACTCAGGCTAAATAAAATATATTCCAACTACTGATTTGTTTAAATTTCACTAACCTACTAAGGCAGATAATACATAAGTAAGCACATCCCATCCATTACGAGAAATAATGTTGGCCAAATTCCAATAGAAAATAGAGCCTTTTACCCTTTATTGGAATTGGCTTAACAAAGTTATCGCTATAAATAACAGATACGTATCAGTAATTTGATTTTAATCAAGAATACAATTCCAACTTAAACTAATAAAAACATCCATATTTCATATTCTTGCCGCCTATTAAATTAAGTTAGGGCATCTTCATTTTGGATGTGAAAAACAGATTAATGTTTTGGTCGGTAGTACAAGCTACTGTTTTCATACAACTTTGAATTTTAATCATCATTATCAATCAGTATGTTGAAGACTATTGTTGGACACAAGTCTCTCCTGTGTCTGTGAATTTAGGTATGAAATCCCCAGATCTGTATGAGTTAAAAAACATAACACTTCTTGCAGCGAGACGATAAAATATTTATGTACATACATATAAGTTAATATAGATCTGGTAGCTTTAGATGAATAGAAAATACACCGTTAGATAAGGTTCTAGTCCGACAGATTCCGTGAGAGTCAGTTATTCCAGATTCGGCATGCACCACTTATTCTATTCCTATTCATCGAATAACTCTAGTGGTAACGAACTCTGCTGGTTTGTTGTTCAGGATATTTATTTGTTAAAAAAATACCTTAATAAAGTGCCAATGGGAATTTCCAAAAAGAAATGACGGTCAATTGTTATTTTTTATCCAAAACATTTTTTTTTTGTTTTGTATGTCATTTTGGTATTAATAAGTACTACAGTCCGTCCTAATTTATCTTATTATCTCGTGCATTGACTCGATTGCCTATCTAACTAAATAATTGGGCAGGATTGATGTTATTCTGTCGTAATTGGTTTGGTTTTGTTTGCTCACACTTTTCTTATGTTTGTTTGGGTCGAGTTTGGATGGAAAAGTTTTTCTTACCTTCCTACCTTTTTACTGATAGATTGGAGTTTCAGTGGCGACAGGTGACGATTGATATTCGGTGGTAGAACGTGATCAATTTTATAATATTACTAGCTGACCCGGCAAACGTTGTTTTGCCTTATTAATTATTTTTATTCTAGTTTCTAGACAAATTCTAGTATAATTAAAATGTTACTTACTTATTATAAGTGTGTATGGTATATGCGTGAAATGGGTATGGAGCGCTATGAACAAACGTTAAGGAAATATAAAAATAACAAACGCCAAAAAATATTATGTTCAAGTTTTTATAGTTTATTACCTAAAATTACATATCACAAATTAATTACGACAGGGATAATAACAAACAACATCAATCTTTTAATGCTTTAGTGTGAACCTTATCCATAGCACCAATTGCCTCTTTTAAATGAGCATTATATTCAATATTGAGCTCATATTGGAATGCTAGACGCAATAAAAATCTTTTTAAAACAAATAACCGACTCCAAAACCATATCTATTTAATAGTGTCTATTTTAACAAACTTTAATTTGTTCTTCTTAGATGGCACCGACGCCAAGAATACAGGATAAATAAAACTTGAAAATAGCATTTTTATAAGTAAATCAAATAAAGTCTTCGATAGTACTTATGTGTAGGCATAAAATTATTTTTCACTTTTATGATACAGTTAAAATTTATAAATGTAGGTATGATTTTGAAGTCTGTTATTTGTATAATACAATTTCATTGTAAAATTTTTAAGGTTAGTAATGATATTTTTCCAAAGTTTTAGTATTCCAATATTTTTAGCGATTCCGTTCGAGCCGTTACCAAACAAATTACATAATATTTGTAGTGTCGTAAGCTATGACCCAAAACGTCATAGGACAAATCGCGAGCGAAGCGAGCCGGATTCGAGCGTAGCGAGCTATGCGCGAGCGAAGCAAGCTCGAAAATTTATAGCATATTTGTTCAAGCCGCTTGAGCACAAAGAAGTCCAAAGCAGAACAAATTACATAATATTTGTTGTGTCGTAAGCTATGATCGAAAACGTCCTAGGACCAATCGCGAGCGAAGCAAGCGCGAATTTTTTTTAGCATATTTGTTTGAGCCGTTTGAGCATAAAGAAGTCCAAAGCAGAACACATTACATAATATTTGTAGTGTCGTAAGCTATGACCCATAACGTTCTAAGACCAATCGCGAGCGAAGCGAGCGCGAAAATGTTTAGCATAATATTTGTTCGAGCCGTTTGAGCATAAAGAAGTCCAAAGCAGAACAAATTACATAATATTTGTAGTGTCGTAAGCTATGACCCAAAACATCCTAAGACCAATCGCGAGTGAAGCGAGCCGGATGCGAGCGCAGCGAGCTATGCGCGAGCGAAGCGAGCGCGAAAATTTTTAGCATATTTGTTTGAGCCGTTTGAGCATAAAGAAGTCCAAAGCAGAACAAATTACATAATATTTGTAGTGTCGTAAGCTATGACCCAAAACATCCTAGGACCAATCGCGAGCGAAGCGAGCCGGATGCGAGCGAAGCGAGCTATGCGCGAGCGAAGCGAGCGCGAAAATTGTTAGCATATTTGTTTGAGCCGCTTGAGCATAAAGAAGTCCAAAGCAGAACAAATTACATAATATTTGTAGTGTCGTAAGCTATGACCCAAAACATCCTAGGACCAATCGCGAGCGAAGCGAGCCGGATGCGAGCGAAGCGAGCTATGCGCGAGCGAAGCGAGCGCGAAAATTTTTAGCATATTTGTTTGAGCCGTTTGAGCATAAAGAAGTCCAAAGCAGAACAAATTACATAATATTTGTAGTGTCGTAAGCTATGACCCAAAACGTCTTAGGACCAATCGCGAGCGAAGCGAGCCGGATGCGAGTGCAGCGAGCTATGCACGAGAGAAGCGAGCGCGAAAATTTTTAGCATATTTGTTTGAGCCGTTTGAGCATAAAGAAGTCCAAAGCAGAACAAATTTAATTTCATAATATTTGTAGTGTCATCATCATATTTTTTGTTGAAAATTTTTTGCTCATACGTTCGGGGTCTAGTTTATTAGTACATCAAATTTCATAACTTATTCTACGTAAGAACTAAGTGATCAGGTTCATATAAGTTATGGTGTCGAGAGTTTTTTAAGCTCCTTCCTTAGTTTAACGACTGTTTGTACTAAGAGGACCTACAATTTAACGTAAAATCCGATCCATAGTAGCGCACAGATAAAAATACATTTTTTTACAACAGTCATGTGCAGGAGAGGTTATGCAATAAAGCGACTTACACGCGGGTGGAGCCGCGGGCAACAGCTAGTGGTTCATAAGAGTGTTACATTGAGATAGCAAAATGATAATTGTAAACAATACTACTACATACGATACATAAACAATAACGAAGGTCGAAATTTGTGTAAACAGTGGGAGAAGTCTTTGAAGAAGAATTGAAACAGGAGAACGACTTCAGTCTATGGCATAGTGTGGCATTTCACTCACCAGTAAAGTAAAGGCGCGGCAAATTTTAAGTATTTAAGATTGGTAATACTAAGCATATGTATATCAGGTTTAATTTTGTGAGTTATTTTCTTCAAAAAAAAGATAGATTTTTACTCGAAGTACAGTTAAAGACACTATATTTGATCAGTTATCAAGCGAGATGAAAAATGAATAAAATACTAAAATCGCCATAAAAAATAGGGGTTGGTGATAAAAAAGTAAAAATTATGGGTTGTATGTATTTTTTGATGCCACTTTATATAAAATTCAAATAAAAAAAATTCGTCGAAAAAATAAAAAATATATTTAAGGGTGAACAACCCTTATCATTTAGGGGTAAAAATGTTACACAGTAGCCGATTCTCATACCTACTAAATACGTATATGAAATTTCGTAAAGATCAGTCAATCCGTTTCGGAGGAGTACGGTAACAAACACTGTGACACGGAAATTTACTAAAATGGCCATAAAAAAATAGGGGTTGATGATAAAAAACTAAAAATTTAGGGTTGTATGTATTTTTGAATAACGTATCACAAAAAAAATAAAAAAATAAAATTTGGTCAAAAAAATGAAAAAAAAAATTGAGGGGTGGACCACCCTTATTATTTAGGGGTGTGAAAAATAGATGTTAGCCGATTCTCAGACCTACCTAATATGCTTACCAAATTTCAGAGGAATCGGTCAATCCGTTTCGGAGGAGTATCGAGACTAACATTGTGACACGAGAATTTTATATATAAGAAGATAGGCTTTTCTCAAAGATTCTAGTTTTTTTTTGATAAGGTCAAAAAAGTTTTTATTCCAAGTAATTTGAAAATATGAACGGATTAAAATAAATAACAAAGTGATAGATGATGTTTGAATGTTAATATGAATTATTTATGTAGAAAACAAGATAAACTGTCATCGTAAGGCATATTATATATAGGTATTTGTATAAAAAAACGGTCACACTTACTTAAAACATTGGATATACGTCCAACGGGTTTCGACGCATTACGAGCGTCATCATCGGGGACAAGCATTGGATCTCGTCGGTGACAGTCCGTGTGATGCTCGTCCCCGATGATGACGCTCGTAATGCGTCGAAACTCGTTGGACGTATATCCAACGTTTTTAAGTAAGTGTGTGTGTGCGTTGTGAGTAAGTGTGTATGTTCGTTCGTGCAAATAGAAAACTGGATATTCGCAAACAAATGTTCATGTAAGTGTTTTATCATGGACTTAGATAAGAGTTTTATAAGTTAAGAAAAAAATAACTATTGGATCTGGAATCATTTGCAAAAGCACCTAAACTGAGACAAGTGTCTTGTACTCTAGGCCTTTTTAACTTTAACTAAACTTAAACTAAACTTCTTTAAATAAAAAAGATAACAAGTGTAGACAAAATAATTTGTGAACGTCCTCTTGTAGTAAAAGTGCCCCTTTTTGTTAACACATAAAACAATAAATATATGGGTACAAAAAAACTATTATATACTATTATAGTATATTCATTATTAATTACTATTATAGTTTTGAGAACTATAATTATATTTATACATCAATCAGACAAAAAATAAAGAAATACATTACTTTTAAAGACTAAATTTAAGTAGTAACAAATAAGGTCCCAAAATGGCATAGACGACGGCGTTAGGAGTGTAATAAACATAAAATGCCGTATTTAGTGATCTAGGGCGCCTATTACCTAACAAAGTTCACACAGTAAAAACACTAGACCAACAACAAAACATCACAAAAACAGTTCTATTCTTATAGCAAGCACATCATTCAACTTTTATAGCTGTCCAAATACAAGTAAATCACTAGTGATGTGGTCTCTACATACTGTATCTATATAATTTACCTTTCTCATTTAATAATTCATTGTTGCTAATATATTTTATTTTTACAGAAATATATTTTTTATATAAATAAATATATTTTCGAATATACAGAGTTATCAAAATTCAAAATCAAACCATGTAGTCTAACCACTGTTCTGATTATTCAATAATTTATAATAATTATTACGTCATAAAACAAGCGGTGTCACTTTATAGTCTTAACAGATAATGCGAAATACAAAATGTAGTACAAGTGTAAGATAAATCTACTTGAATGAGTTATTCTTATATTAAATTGTTAAGTAACATAAGTAGGTATTATTTCTAATATTTTAATAGTAAGTCAAACTTACAAATTAGAAAGGGCAAGAAATTTTCCAAATTCATATAAGTTGATGCTAAAATAGGAATAGACAATAACTTAATACACTTAATGCTATCTCGTCGATTCCGCTAATTAAGCCACCACATCACTAGCATTCAGTCCGAAAGAAAATAACTCTCAAAAGAAATCCACTCTGATTTCTGAGGTTAGGAACTTGCTGTTTTCCTCATAAAATGTTCCTGAAAAAAAAGGGACGTAAATGAGAAAAGAATTCTTTGTCGGTAATTAGAAAATTGTTTGTTCAACAATGCTGATAAGGAAGGTCGGCAATTAGAGAGCACGGTCAGCTCAACAGAGGTCGTCGAAATTTAAAAACTTGGAAAAAACACTGTATAAATTTTAATTTCGGAAAAACACGTACGCTTAATTGAGCCTGGCTGGGGAAATTGTGATTGTCTTAATTTTTACGCTGTGTTGCTTTGGGAATAACGCATTCGGTTTAATTTTTTGGGACTGACGCTGACAATCAGATACATAGAGTGCGATACATAGCAAGTTGTTACTTCACAAGGTAAAGTGACAGGAAAGCAATAAATAATAAATAAAAAAATTAGGGCACCTTTTACACATGGCTGGTTAGCTCCATACTAAACCATTTCTAGTTCTTATTACAGTAGCTTACACAAGTGATATACTTCATTTACTTACTTACATACAAACTTAATAGTATAGATACATATTTTTACACCCAGACCAACAGCAAATTTTAGTTTAGCACAAATATGTTGGCCGTGCCGGGAATCGAACCCAGAACCAACGGATTGGAAGTTCGGCATGGTAACCATTACGCCAACGAGGTCGTCAAATGTACATATATGAGTTTTCTTTTAATTTGATAATGTGAAAGACTTCCGATAAAAATATCAATGTTCACGAATCTAAGGTCTATCTTTTCGTACTGCATTCTAGCATTTTACCAACAGCCATTTTCCTTAATGTAAAGATTAAGAAATACAGAAAGAAAACAAGCAATTTATCCTTAGGTGAATAACAGGAAAATACGTGGAATCTTTGTTAGAACTACAACGTTTTCAGAGTTATTATTCTTACATCGAGCTTCATTGTCTGTGTGTCAGTCACTCGCGAGTGTGCGTTAACTGATAGCAATCTACCTTAATCAGCTGCTACCACGTAACTCCTCCAGTTATGGGATTTGGAATCTGGTATAAATAGAACATAACAAATCTTAGTATAGTATAGCAATTAATATGTTTAATCAGAAAATAAAGAGTTTTTGTGGATAAATAATCCCTTTAATAATTTAAGCGAATATATGGATATGGAACTTGCAGAATCGTTATTCATGTGTAAAAAGTAGTAATTGGTATTTTAAATTTAATACATATGAAAAACAATTGCTGTTGTGTGAAGTATTCAATGGTGTAGAAATATTGTATGAAATTATAATTATTGTATGAATATTAAATAATTTAGTCTTTTTAAGCATTTAAGTAATTATAATAATAATAATAATCTTTATTTCAGGTAAAATATTAAATAACTGTTTAACATAACCCATATAAAACTACGTCCTAATAAATAAGCGTAAATAATTATAGCGTGTCTTGTCTTTAACGTATGTAATTTATGGCAAATAAGGTTCTTTGTTTCAGTTCTATTTTTTTAGAAATCAACTTAAAAATTTCTGTGCATAATTCTACTCCTCATGAAAGGTACTCTTAAGGCGGGTGTTCTTATCTAAGTTTAATAAAATATCGGTCAAAGTTGGCTGCCGCTACAAAATGCTGGATTATATATTTTTTTTCAACTTCGCATATTGGTATTGAATAAAAGAGCTTGAAGACTGGAATACTTATTACACTATAATTCATGTCAAGTTCAAAATTGTTGCATTTATAAATATTGCGCTGGGAAGATTTTTAATTTTTTAACTTGTGTCATGTATCGTCCTTGCCAGTCTCAATTTTTTTTAAAGAAAAAGAAAAAAGAAATTAAGCTACTATACTTACAGCAGTCGCTATCCAAAACGCAATGTTTCAGTTCTTCATGATAAACAAAGCCAGGTTTGCAGTCGCAGCTGTTGTACCGACAACCAGAGAAGCAGATCTTGTTCACATCTTTGTAATCAGAGCAAGTATTACCACAATGGTTCCCGCACCCAGTGGTCGCGTTTTTGTCGCCTGCGCAACCGTCAGCTGAAAATGTTTATTTATACGTAAGCATAAGCAGCCCACGAATACGTTCCCACTGCTGGGACTTGGGGCTTTCTCTCACGAAGAGAAAAATATAGGCAACCAAGCTGGCTAAGTACGAATTGACTGATGACACACGTTTTTGAGTATTGTGGTCTTCAACCATGACGGCTTCCTCACGATTTTTCCTTTCACTAAAAAGCAAGTGCAAATCGACACTTAACATGAAAGACAGGGCAATAGTGCAGTAGGGTTAGAATCGAACCAAGGGCTGTCAGATTGAAGCAGGGCGCATCACCATATAAATCGGCGACACTCTGGTCTAAGGTGGAGCATGCATAGTTTTGAAATACTGACTCTTAAGGAGGCTTCCGGGATGGTGCTTGCTAATCAGGCGAGCTCAAACTGCTCTACCACTATGCTATGGTTTCCTCACGATGTTTTCCTTCATCGAAAGCTCAGGCTCATTGGTGGGGTCGGAACCCACGATCTGCGGGACGTAAAGCGGCCGCATGCCCAACTGAGCTGTCATCGTTTCAACGCTTTATACGAGTAAAATCATTTGGCTCTGAACTGAGGCTTACAAGTAATGTATGAAAAATAAGAGTTAACATGTTTGTTATGCGCCATTTATGAATTTAAAAAACATAAATTTTACATTTTAAACTTTCCAAATAGAACTGTTGACTTTTTTATTCTGAATCTCCAAAAGTCGTGTATCTGACGTAGTGTTTTGTTTTTGTGAGCGGTATAAGATATTGAAACCATTGTTGTTGTAAGCGGACTGGATATAACAATTATATAGATGACTCACGGCATTCCGCCTTAGGTATGCACTTCCCATCAGCATTCCTGACCAGTCCATCGCTGCACACACATTCCGGCCTGCATATTCCCGTAGCCCCGCCACAAGGGATAGGGTATCCGAGATCCTCGCAACTCTTCGGTCCGCAATACGCGCATTCTACCGCCATTTCGTTTTCTTCACAAACTAGGGTTGATCTTTTTATAACTGAAATGGTAATTGTGATATGCAAAAAAAACTTGAAAATACGTGGATTACATTGAGAATTGAATTGAATTATGAGATAAAATCGCGATTAAATTGCCAGGGCAAGAAATAAGTTATTTTTTTATGGAGTTTTTTTTTGGTGTATCATGCGATAAATTAATATTATAAATATTTTTATTTCTGTTGACTCTCTGGACCAGAAAAATATTATAACGCATAGATGTTAAAGTGAGACTGTTGTTCTTCTATTTCATGTTATTTTCAATGATCACAAAATTAAATGATTATTATTTATGTGGATATGAAAATAAAAAGAGGTGGTATAATAGAAAAAAACATGGTCTATTGCTGTGCTAAATTGCACACAGGTACAGTGAAATACAAAACAATTACGCTGTGTTATAAGAATAAGAATAGAATAGTTTATTTATCTAAAACACATGTAAATTCACAATTAGTTTTACAAAAATCCATCGCCTTATTAATCTATGGTATAAATAGTTATGCTAACTTAAATTTTTAAATATCAAGATAAAAGGTCTATCAATGTACTCGTCTTTGCACCCGACATCTAGTTTTACTAGGTCGTTTAGTAAAAGAGTGATACGCAAATTTAAACCTTAACGTTTCGGTATAAAGACTGTTTCGAGTGCAAAACAAAAATTATAACTGACATAGGATTAGCTACATCGGCTTTTACAGAAAAATTGTGAATACCGTACTAATAACTTGTATTGAAATAGAAAACTGAAATTGAAAGAACTTCTTTGTTAAAAAAATATGGTAGCTTTCTCTACAAGCACTGTAAATAATTATAAAAACTTAATGACAATATTTAGTTATTAACTTTACCAATTTTTATGGTGTTTGATATTTTTTAGACAAGGAGAACAACAATTTTCGCGTCAATTGGTATAAAACTCGTTTTTGGTATATTTTTTATTAAATATGACAAAATTATATCTTTTAGATAAAAAAACAGAAACACTTAGTTAATTTGATTGTCCCAAATTATCCTGCGTAAGATGATACGGCTTATATTTTGGAGCTAAAAATACCTCATTATCCTTGATTTACTAAAGCAAATTTTCCTCAAATCCGCGAGAAAATTAATAAAGGCACCCACCTGAACTTTGTACTAACGCATAAAAATACCACACAGCTATTACGGGCACTAAAACTTTCTCCATAATTCAAACCAGTGAACAATGAACCACGTCCTTTATTGTTAAAGGATAGCTATTCACTAACCATTTAGCTTCGGTAATTCGCTAAACGTAAAATGTAGCCGATTTTCCTTTTACCTTTTGTGAATCACTAAGACTGCGTCTATGGGCGAGTTTATGTAACTCAAGAAAATAGTAAACGGATGTATGCATTCCTAGATAGAACATCTTAAATATTTAGGGTACAGGAGACACAAGAGTGTTGGGTTGGAGAATTTTATTTAAATTTTTTGATGTTATTTTAATTTGGTTTCAGACCCCAGTGGAAGATTACTGAATATTTTAGACTTTCTTTCTGCAATGGATTTCCGCAACAATGTCTATCAATAGATTATAGGCCGATTTGTTTCTCGACTAATGTTACATAATTCTATTCATAAAAAAATATGTAGGTAACTAACTAGTAACTAAGTACTAACTAACAGTAAACTTTTCGCTCACATAATTATTTTGTTTTGTTTTTTTGACATTATCAAATTGTAGGCCCTTTACTGATGTTCTCCTTAGTACAAGAATAAAGTGGCTATTATTCCAAACTATGACTCTTCTTAATACAACAATTCTTTCTTCTAAACCAGTTTAGCTATTAACCGCTTACATTTTGAATTATGGTTGCTAACACCACTGATATACTACATATATATAAATACTTTATAACGATATATGTTTAACACCAAGACCAACAGCCAATAAATTTAGTTCATCACAAAGATATTGGCCGTGCCGGGAATCGTACCCGGGATCGTTTCGTTAGCAGTCCTGCGTGTTAAGCGCACCAACGAGGATCAAATGTTGATTAAATAAACGTACTGGAAACGACTCTTTATTATTAAAGACGGTTATTAAATCTACAGCGTTCTGTCAGATCTTGATAACTCCCAGAACGAGAAGTAAATTCCAACAATGACGCGAAGGAAATTATAATTACAAATCAATTTAAGGATAAAATTACTTTGTAATTAAGTTGTAATTTGAAGCGTCCGTTATTTTGCGCACGAATTGGCATTGGACAGGTAGATAATGAACAGATACGATCTGCTGTTTGTTTTGTTCTTTTGTTCCGGTTGGGTATTTAGACGTTTCTTATAAATAACTTAATTCTCTCTCGAATAAGTTTTCAAAATTATAAACAAAGATCAATATAGTTTACTTTATGGACATTTAAAAGGGCTTACCTATTATATATTACCATACATTGTATTACCATACAATGAATCGTCCCATGGCATATACATATTGTGCCTTATTGTATTGAATTTACATTTCTGTTTGTATAACTGGTTAGTTTTGATTAAGGCCGCTGAGTTTACTCCATGGAGTACTAGTTATTATTCTGTGTCCATGGACCCCAACCTAGGCGTGAGCCTGTGTCTTGGTGATCCTTTTTTTCTCTGGTACCTGATCTGAAGTTCGCGCAATTGTTTAGCTGTTACACAGAATTATTAGCCAGATGGAATTAATAATTTAAATGCCTACGCATACTACGAAAGTGGATTCAACGGAATGGGTTGGGAAAATTATATGTACCTGAATAATTTGTAAAGTTTGTAATGTAGATTAGCTGGAAACAACGCATTTGTGCCAGTTAAATCCAGTAGAACTGGGTATTTATATATATGGTTGAATATATAATTATGAGATAGGAAAAAGAAGGTGTGACAGTTAGTAAAGGGGAAAAAAAATATTTTCCAATGAATGACACAGATGGTGGTTTAATAACATATTAAAAGTTGTTGATTAGTGGCTCTGTAATAAATTCATTCACATGAGCATTGGGCATACTATTTTTTTGAATATTACTGTATTTTTTAATTTAATTTAATTGTATTGTTAATTATTGTGCATTATTATTATAATTAAATTTCTTTGATTATAATAATCCTAAATGTGAACTTAACATGTATTTAGTGGGTCTTATAAATTAAGTGATGTTAATTTTATCAATTTACTCATAATTTTAACATAACGTACGAGTAGAACAAATTCTTGAAACAAAACTTCTAGTCAAAATAAATAAATTCAAAATTCTGGGACGAAGACATCAAAATCCAATTCACAGCGAGTCAAAGTGTGAATTCTTCCAATAGTTCACAAAGCCTCAACTTCGTAGAAGTTGAATTACTTTAGATAGAATGGCCATATAAACAAAATAAAGGAAACTATGATAGTAAAAGGAGTGTCGCCTTCACCGACCTGATAGTCCAGTGAGACATATTTTTACTAAATGAAATTTATGTATAATGCGATAGTTTTTTTATCTATCAAAAAGTGTTGTTCATAGTACCATTTTCAAACTTTATAGTTTGGAAATAATATGTACGTTTTTTACCCATTTTTTTTGAACGTGAGGAAATGCATTTACGCATGCCCACCACACCCGGGGAGTTGGGTAGAGTATGTCGGACTCGATGCCATCATCGGGCATCACTACCGACTAAAACCTCACGATGGCCTCCTCACCGGAAAAGGCGGGGTGAGGTTCCGCTCCTCGCATTAACGTACCACTCGCGTTAGCCTATTTGAATTGTTTTGTTGTTACCTAATGACTTACCTGATAAAAAAATATAAACTAACAGTCTTAAATTTATATAAAACTGTAATATAGCTAATTTCGAGGTTAGAATCAACCTTTCTTTGTTTGTTCTGGGAGAGCGCTCCACTCTAGGTCACAATATCGCTTACCATCAGGTAAATTTCTTCTTCTCCCTTAAACTTTCAGATAGGGCAACATTTTAAACAAAATTTAGCGTGATTTGTAGCAAGGAAGTTCTTTTTATTTTGGTTTTAAGTGTTTTTTTATAGCACTTAAAGGAAATTAATATTAGAAATGATAGATAGCTTCGTAATGATATTACGTCACGATTTAATAATTTACATTCGACGCGAGGAGGCTAGTAGTAGAAGAACTCGGGTGAAGACTAGTGGATAGGATGGGGGATCCCCGTTCTCGATAGTACTTAGTGCAGAGGATAGCCATTGCTATTCAGCGTGGAAAAGCAGCCAGTGTTATGGGCACCTTTGTACCAGGTACGGCCATGGGCGGGTTTTCCTAATTTTAAATGTTTTTGACGAGTGTAATTTTTATTATATTTATGGACAATAAATGTATAAGTATATAAAAAGAAAGGGATTTACATTCTATTTGATGTTTAAACTCCATGAGACAAGCTGACGACGTGTGAGGCTTTGAGTCGCACCTTCGCTCTATTTGTTTCGCTTCTCTCAACCGCTGTCGGATTTCACTTACAATCCTCTTAGAATATAAACTAGTTTTCCCCCGCGGTTTTAGCACTATTTGGTACTAACTACTACATTCAAGGCTAGTGTTTCGTTGTAGTTTAGTAGATTATTACTTCTTCGTTTTTAGATGTTTTTTAGATGGCCAATCCTACAATATGATGGCTTAGCAATTGTTATTTACTCTAAGTATTTATATTATGACTAGCTGACCCGGCAAACGTTGATTTGCCTTAATAAAAAAAAACTAAATATATAGTAGCCGATTCACAGACCTACTGAATACGCATATAAAATTTGGTAAAAATCGGTCAAGCCGTTTCGGAGAAGTACGGTAACAAACACTGTGACACGGAAATTTTATATATAAGATAAGAAGATTATGAGGCTTATGTTTGACCGTGTTTTTGCCTAATGTTGCTGCGCTGTGGTCTATGATGAGGTCTATGACACTTGCCTAGAAGCAAATATGTAGGTTCCTATTTACTCTTGATTTGAACAACCCAGGTAGTGCTACTCATAAAACAAACCTCCTAAAGGGTTGCACTCAAAGTTACAAACTTAAAAAAAAATAAAAGTGTGAATGTACTTTTTCTACTCGACAGGATGAGTCGCTAGCCTCCTGTTTTGTATAATATTATATTTTACGACGGTTTTGTTTAGTAAGAAACGGCAGCATGAAAAATATTCGTAGATTGATAGAGATGGTCTTAAATTGTAAACAGAAACATCATTCATTATCATTGTCAGTCTGTGATCGCCCACTGCCACATTTACATGTAACATGTAAATATTGTGAAGATAAAAAATTATTCGTAATAACATGTAAATTTATATTAATTAAAAATTTGTTGGCGGCGGCCATCTTGATTTTGAAATTTGTCACGTTTTTGTTATTCTCCTAATCAAACCTTTTCATTTTATACCCATATTGTTGCAGTTAGGCAGTTGTAAAAATATATGTCATTCACCAATGTTAAATACCTTCTCGACTTATACAGCTTTTGAACAAAAAACCTTTATCAAAATTGTTTTTTACCGTTTGAAATCTGCTATTCACACACACATACACACACACTAACACATAGACATGTCAAACTTACGAGTATAATATAACTTATAAAATAGTAAAAGTTTACTTTAGTTTCGGCCAGACTAGCTCAATATCCGAGTATGTATGTATTTCAGTGTAATCTATGCATCATGTTTTAACTTTGAGGACAAACCCACAACAAATTGTCTCAAAGAAGGATGTTTCCAACTATCTCCATCTTGAAAGCCATACGTTTGGTTTATCTAACATCAAACCGCACATTTTCTTGTTTACTTTGTTCGCTCTCAATCAAAATGTTCCTTGGTTTGTTTCAGTGACAAATTTGGGAAAACTCAATCTTGCCGCTTGTTAAATTTGTTTAGGAACTGTTCGGGAATTTCGTATTTAAAACGGGTCAAGTGAGTTGCTCTTTTCAGTTAGCTACAGGTGAAATTCAGGTTACATATATTATTTTCTTCTTAAAATTTTGCAACATTTTTATTTATTAAAGGTGAAATTTCGGTTTTTTCTATTGCTTTTTTGGGTTCTGTACCTAAAAGGTAAAAAAGTGGATCCTATTATTAAGACCCCGTTGTCTTTCTGTCTGTCTGTCTCGAGGCTATATCTCAGAAACCGTAATATCTAGAGAGTTGAAACTTTTTCAAGATATGTATTTCTTGTGCCACTATAATAACAAATACTAAAAATAAAAAAAAGATTAAGGGGGTACGGATAAATACAGTAAATGTGTTTTTCCGTATTTTTTTACTATATATCAATAACGGTAGCTCGTAGACACCTAAAATGTTTACGTAATGTATATATGTATTTGTACATGACCTTTCTAATTAAATTATAATTTAAATAAAAATATTTGTGGGTGACTAGGACTACTAGGACTGAGGACTATACAACAATGGTACGGAACCCTTCATACGCGAGCCAAACTTTCACACTTGGCCATTTTTTTAAATATAATTTTTTAAAGAACAATAAATGAAGGAAACAAATGAATGAAGAATACTAGAGCAAAGTGTATGGACGCGTTCGTTTGTTACATTAGAGAACTAATAAAATTGCAACATTTCAGTAAAGGTATGAAGTTGTTTTCCAAGATTCTCTCCAAATAAACTCTTTTAAAATCGCAAAATTATTTTTGAAAAATTTGGAAAAAAAGCTAGCCATGCAAATTGTAATATTTTCTAGTATCATTAAAAACGCAGCTCGAATTCTGTGGAGTTTTAACGAGGCAATTAGCGGTATAATTGTGTCTGGAGTACGATTATTATTAGATGCAACCCGTTTCGTTGCAAGCACAGAACAACCCCAATAGAAACTGCAAAAAGTATTTATTTTGTTGCAAAAACTAATCCTGTAATTCTTCTTCTTCGTATGAGCTAAGTGGCTAAGCTCTGGTTTTGAGCGTTTTCAAGCCGCCTGAAGGCCTCTGACTTGGTTTAACGACTGCTTTTACTAAGACTAACAGCCGGGACCTATAATTTAACGTGTCATCCGACCCACGTAGCGCCCAGATGAAAATGCCACTTGAAATATGACAGTATTGTGCATCCACCCATCCAAACACCGTCCGCATCGACAGTTGCTTAGCTTCGATGATCGCGTCAGATCACCTTAGCTAGCCGAGCTACAGGCGCTACTCCTGTAATAAAGAATACCCATACAAACTTTCGCGTTTATAATGTTAGTAGGGTATAGTATATTGAGTCTATGGACTAAAAATATATAAAACTCCGTTTTTTATTTCATTGATATTTTGTATTTTTTATTTTATATGCTTTGGACTGATAAAGATTGACGGATGATTGGAATACCTTAACCCTTTAGTGGGTTGATATACTATAGGCACGTTATATAAACACTGATAAGTTTTTTTCGGACACTTAAGAATTTATAATGTCTGTTTAAAAACTTAAACAGATTAGTCGATTTTTCTAGTCTCGTTGAGTAGTTTTATAAAAGTTCGTTGTTAGATAAGTACGAGAAACTATATAGACTGCGCATGGTATAACTTATCTATCTGGAAGAAAATTTTCAGTAAAACTTATTTTATTTTGTTGTATCCTTATTTCGAATATTGTGACCAATAAAGAATTTTCTCTCTATTATCTATTATTAACAAACAAGTTTGTAAGGAAAACGACACAAAAACCAATAATATGAAAAATCTAAAGTGGATGTTCTATGGCTACATCTCACTCTGCACAAAATAATGCGTTGTATGCAGCGAGTTCGTTAAAACCGAAATAGAATAACGAAGTATACGCATAGTTGGCGTGAATTGTCAGTTTAGGTGTTGGAAATTCGGAATTTGGCTAATATTATTCCTGAATATCTAAAATATAATAATATGATTAATATAAAAATAAATACTAGGACACATTTCGCACACGGCTGGTTAGCCCCATACTAAACCATTTCTAGTTTGTATTATGCTCGCTAACACAACTGATATACTTCATATACGTACATATTTTATATAGATAAACTAGCTGACCCGGCAAACGTTGTTTTGCCTTATTAATTATTTTTATTCTAGTTTCTAGACAAATTCTAGTATAATTAAAATGTTACTTACTTATTATAAGTGTGTATGGTATATGCGTGAAATGGGTATAGAGCGCCATGAACAAATGTTAAGGGAATATAAAAGTAACAAACGCCAAAAAATATTATGTTCAATCATATCTATTTAATAGTGTTTATTTTAACAAACATTAATTTGTTCTTCTTGGATGGCACCGACGCCAAGAATACAGGATAAATAAAAAAATAAAATAGCATGTTTATAAGTTAATCAAATAAAGTCTTTGATGGTACTTATGTGTAGGCATAAAATGATTTTTCACTTTTTAGATACAGTTAGAATTTATAAATGTAGGTATGATTTTGAAGTCTGTTATTTGTATAATACAATTTCATTGTAAAATTTTTAAGGTTAGTAGGTAATGATATTTTTCTAAAGTTTAAGGTATTCAACATTTTTTAGCGATTCCATTCGAGCCGTTTCCAAAAAAATTACATAATATTGGTAGTGTCATAAGCTATGACCCAAAATGTCCTAGGACCAATCGCGAGCGAAGCGAGCTGGATCCGAGCGCAGCGAGCTATGCGCGAGCGAAGCGAGCGCGAAAATTATAAGCATATTTGTTCGAGCCGCTTGAGCATAAAGAAGTCCAAAACAGAACAAATTACATAACATTTGTAGTGTCGTAAGCTATGACCCAAAACGTCCTAGGACCAATCGCGAGCGAAGCGAGCCGGATGCGAGCGCAGCGAGCTATGCGCGAGCGAAGCGAGCGCGAAAATCTTTAGCATATTTGTTCGAGCCGTTTGAGCATAAAGAAGTCCAAAGCAGAACAAATTACATAATATTTGTAGTGTCATCATCATATTTGTTGAAAATTTTTTGCTCATACGTTCGGGGTTTAGTTTATTAGTACATCAAATTTTATAGCTTCTTCTACGTAAGAACTAAGTGATCAAGTTATGTTGTCGAGAGTTTTTCAAGCTCCTGCCTTAGTTTAACGACTGTTTGTGCTAAGAGGACTTACAATTTAACGTATAATCCGATCCACAGTAGCGCACAGATGAAAATACATTTTTTTACAACAGTCGTGTGCAGGAGAGGTTATGCAATAAAACGACTTACATACGGGTGGAGCCGCGGTTAAGTTAATAAGAAAGTTACATTGATATAGCAAAATGATAATTGTTAAGAATACTAACTACTACATACGATACATAAACAATAACGAAGGTCGAAATTTGTGTAAACAGTGAGAGAAGTCTGTGAAGAAGAATTTTGTGAGTAAAATAGGAGACCGACTTCGGTCTATGGCATAGTGTGGCATTTCACTCACCAGTAAAGTAAAGGCGCGGCAAATTTTAAGTATTTAAGATTGGTAATAATCATAAGCATAAGTATATCAGGTTAAATTTTGTTAGCTATTTTCTTTAAAAAAAATAAGGGTTTTTACTCGAAGTACAGTTAGATACTATATTTGATCAGCTATCAAGCGAGATGAAAAATGAATGAAATACTAAAATCGCCATAAAAAATAGGGGTTGATGATAAAAAAGTAAAAATTAGGGTTGTATGTATTTTTAATGCTCCTTTATATAAAATTCAAATAAAAAGAATTCGTCGGAAAAATAAAAAAATATATTTAAGGGTGACCAACCCTTATCACTTCCGGGTAAAAACGTTATTTGTTGGCCGATTCTCATACCTACTGAATACGCATAAAAAATTTGGTAATTATCAGTCAAGCCGTTTTGGAGGAGTACGGTAACTAACACTGTGACACGGAAATTTACTAAAAAGGCCATAAAAAAATAGGGGTTGATGATAAAAAAGTAAAAATTTTGGGTTGTATGTATTTTTGAATGCCACTTTATCCAAAAAAAAAAATTCGTCGAAAAATGAAAAAAAATATTTAAGGGTGATCAACCCTTATCACTTAGGGGTATAAAAAAATAGATAGTAGCCGATTCTCAGACCTACTGAATACGTATATAAAATTTGGTAAAGATAAGTCAATCCGTTTCGGAGGTGTACGGCAACAAACACTGTGACACAGAAATTTACTAAAATGGCCATAAAAAAATAGGGGTTGATGATAAAAAAGCAATAATTTATGGTTGTATGTATTTTTTAATGCCACTTTATATTAAATTCAAATAAAAAAAAATCGTCGAAAAAATGAAAAAATATATTTAAGGGTGAACAACCCTTATCACTTAGGGGTAAAAACGTTTCACGTTGGCCGATTCTCATACCTACTGAATACGCATATGAAATTTGGTAATGATCAGTCAAGCCGTTTCGGCGGAGTTCGGTAACAAACACTGTGACACGGAAATCTTATATATAAAATTTCCGTGTCACAGTGTTTGTTACCGAACTCCTCCGAAACGGCTTGACTGATCATTACCAAATTTCATATGCGTATTCAGTAGGTATGAGAATCGGCCAACGTGAAACGTTTTTACCCCTAAGTGATAAGGGTTGTTCACCCTTAAATATTTTTTTTTATTTTTTCGATGATTTTTTTTTATTTGAATTTTATATAAAGTGGCATTAAAAAATACATACAACCCTAAATTTTTACTTTTTTATCATAAACCCCTATTTTTTTATGGCCATTTTAGTAAATTTCTGTTTGAACGGATTGACTGATCTTTACCAAATTTTATATACGTATTCAGTAGGTCTGAAAATCGGCTACTATCTATTTTTTATACCCCTAAATGATAAGGGTTGATCACCCTTAAATATTTTTTTTTCATTTTTTCAACGAATTTTTTTTATTTTATTTTTGTATTAAGTGGCTTTAAAAAATACATACAACCCAATTTTTTTACTTTTTTATCATCAACCCCTATTTTTTATGGCCATTTTAGTAAATTTCCGTGTCACAGTGTTTGTTACCGCACTCCTCCAAAACGGTTTGACTGATCTGTACCAAATTTTATATACGTATTCAGTAGGTCAGAGAATTGGCTACTATCTATTTTATATACCCCTAAGTGATAAGGGTTGATCACCCTTAAACATTTTTTTTTAATTTTTTAATTTTATTTTTGTATTAAGTGGCATTAAAAAATACATACAACCCTAATTTTTTAACTTTTTTATCATCATTCCCTATTTTTTATGGCCATTTTAGTATTTTATTCATTTTTATCTCGCTTGATAACTTATAGTATCTAACTGTACTTCGAGTAAAAATCCTTTTTTTGAAGAAAATAACTAACAAAATTTAACCTGATATACTTATGCTTATGATTATTACCAATCTTAAATACTTAAAATTTGCCGCGCCTTTACTTTACTGGTGAGTGAAATGCCACACTATGCCATAGACCGAAGTCGGTCTCCTGTTTTACTCACAAAATTCTTCTTCACAGACTTCTCTCACAGTTTACACAAATTTCGACCTTCGTTATTGTTTATGTATCGTATGTAGTAGTGTTGTTAACAATTATAATTTTGCTATATCAATGTATATCAATGTTTTTATTAACTTAACCGCGGCTCCACCCGCGTGTAAGTCGCTTTATTGCATAACCTCTCCTGCACATGACTGATGTAAAAAAATGTATTTTCATCTGTGCGCTACTGTGGATCGGATTATACGTTAAATTGTAGGTCCTCTTAGCACAAACAGTCGTTAAACTAAGGCAGGGGCTTGAAAAACTCTCGACAACATAACTTGATCACTTAGTTCTTATGTAGAAGAAGCTATAAAATTTGATGTACTAATAAACTAGACCCCAAACGTATGAGCAAAAATTTTCAACAAATATAATGATGACACTACAAATTATATGTAATTTGTTCTGCTTTGGACTTCTTTATGCTCAAACGGCTCGAATAAATATGCTAAAAGTTTTCGCGCTCGCTTCGCTCGCGCATAGCTCGCTGCGCTCGCATCCAGCTCGCTTCGCTCGCGATTGGTCCTAGGACTTTTGGGTCATAGCTTACGACACTACAAATATTTTGTGATTTGTTCTGCTTTGGACTTCTTTATGCTCAAACGGCTCGAACAAATATGCTAAAAATTTTCGCGCTCGCTTCGCTCGCGCATAGCTCGCTGCGCTCGCATCCAGCTCGCTTCGCTCGCGATTGGTCCTAAGTCTTTTGGGTCATAGCTTACGACACTACAAATATTATGTGATTTGTTCTGCTTTGGACTTCATTATGCTCAAGCGGCTCGAACAAATATGCTAAAAATTTTCGCACTCGCTTCGCTCGCGCCTAGCTCGCTGCGCTCGCATCCGGCTCGCTTCGCTTGCGATTGGTCCTAGGACGTTTTGGATCATAGCTCACGACACTACAAATATTATGTAATTTGTTCTTCTTCGAACTTCTTTATGCTCAAACGGCTCGAACAAATATGCTAAAAATTTTCGCGCTCGCTTCGCTCGCGCATAGCTCGCTGCGCTCGCATCCGGCTCGCTTCGCTCGCGATTGGTCCTAGGACGTTTTGGATCATAGCTCACGACACTACAAATATTATGTAATTTGTTCTTCTTCGAACTTCTTTATGCTCAAACGGCTCGAACAAATATGCTAAAAATTTTCGCACTCGCTTCGCTCGCGCATAGCTCGCTGCGCTCGCATCCGGCTCGCTTCGCTCGCGATTGGTCCTAGGACTTTCGGGTCATAGCTTATGACACTACCAATATTATGTAATTTGTTTGGTAACGGCTCGAATGGAATCGCTACATTATTTCATTTTACAATGAAATTGTATTATACAAATAACAGACTTAAAAATCATACCTACATTTATAAATTTTAACTGTATCTAAAAAGTGAAAAATAATTTTATGCCTACACATAAGTACCATCGAAAACTTTATTTGATTAACTTATAAACATGCTATTTTCAATTGGTATTTATCCTGTATTCTTGGCGTCGGTGCCATCTAAGAAGAACAAATTAATGTTTGTTATAATAAACACTATTAAATAGATATGATTGATAATAATCTTTTTTGGCGTTTGTTGCTTTTATATTCCCTTAACGTTTGTTCATGGCGCTCCATACCCATTTCACGCATATACCATACACACTAACAATAAGTAAGTAACATTTTAGTTATACTAGAATTTGTCTAGAAACTAGAATAAAAATAATTAATTAGGCAAAACAACGTTTGCCGGGTCAGCTAGTTTTATATATAAGAAGAAGATACTCGTACTAAACACCCTGACCGACTAACAAATTTAGTTCAGTAAAAAATGTTGGCCGTGCCGGGAATCGAACCCGGAACCTCTGATCAGCAGTCCGGCATAGAAACCAATACGCCAACGAGGTCGTGAATATTGATTCAGGCGTTACTTCGCAAAATTGCTTTATAGATAGAAAAAAAATGAGAGTTGAGAGAAAAAAATCTGTAATATTATTGTGTGTACTTCTGCTGTGATCTGAAACTAAAGAAAACTAGAAATTGGCAAAGAAAAATGTTATTTGGTGCGACCAACAACTATCATACCTCCACTCAATTCATATGCCATATCAGTATGGCAAATCAACCACTATACACAAAATGATCAAAAGATCTTACTCTTCGTCATTCGAATAGTCAATACTAACCCAGATTACTTAGTAGTTACTTAGTCTTTAAATAGGAACACCAAGTTATAAATTTAGTCCCACTTTTAGTCTTCCTAAGAGAATACTTTAACGATATTCCAAGAAATTTTTACACCATCTAGTCAGTTTACTAATTGCAGAAGTTTTAATAGTTGAGGGTCGAGCGTCAACACTTTCCGGGCGGGTTAAAGTTTTATTAAAGTTATCGGCGACTATTTTTTACGTAAGTTTATTAAAAAGTTGCGGAGCGTTGCGTCTCGAAGGACTGTCTTAGCGAGGCCCGAACTTTTCCATTTGCAGTTTTTTTTTCTAGACTTTATTTACAGTACCTAGTACTAACACTAAGTTGACTTCGAAATCCTACTAATATAATAAATGCGAAAGTTTGTGTGTGTGGTTATGTTTGTTTCTTTTTCACGCTCAAACGGCTGAATTGATTTTCATGAAATTTAGTATAAAGATAGGTTTATTGTAAATTGTAGATTAACACATAGGCTTCTTTTAATCCCGAAAACAATTGTGGTTTCCGTGAATAGCTTCAAAATCTATGTTACTCCTTCACGCTCCAACGGCATGACCGATTTTGATGAGATTTTCTATGAAGATAGGTTAGACCTTGTCCCGGATTAACGAGGGTAATACCGCGAGGTGCAACTAGTATTATATAATTACTTAAGAATAATATAGTGAACTAAACATTATTTATAATTTATTATTTATAAATAATTTATAATTTATTATTCATAAATTATTTATTATTTATAATTTATTAAGAATAATATAGTGAACTAAACATTATTTACAATGGATTTATTATTACAACCAGCTAGATTGCAATACAGATTCGATTAGAAAACTAGCTCGAAGCCAGTATATATGAGAGGTGCAGAATAGTTATCTATATTTATGTTTGTAGCTTAACAGTTATATATATTTATATGTCTGTAAAAACGTTATTAGAATTTACTAAAATATACACTAGTTAGCCATACTACATACAAACAAAAGTACAATATCAAAATTAAATTCCCCGTCCAAACGTGCCCATTTTTATTTGAAATAACTTAAATACCTGTGAGTGCGGGCACCTAAATAAATTGATTTGTTTTGCTCGTTTATTCCAAATAGTTCGTGTGTTTATTTTACATATTCTATCGATTTTTTTTCTATTAAGTATACCTAGTTGTCGATTTAATTTATATTATTACAAAAAGGGCGAAACACGTCAGCCGTCATGCTAATACATAATTTTGATAAGGACTGGGCCACCAAATCTGAAGACCTGAAGGAAAGGAGGCCTTTGCCCAGTAGTGGGTCAAAACAGGCTTATAATAATAATGATAATCCAAAAGACAAACCCTACAAGTCGCTGTCATATAAACTTGTGCACAAAGGCAACGTTTTATATTTTTCAGCCAAATAATACGAGTACGGTCACACCGTATTTGACATATTTTCAGCAGATTTGCGAATCCTAAATTAAGTATTACTTCGCATCCTATCTTGACTCTGCAGAGTCAAAGTCGCTGTATTTCAAATTATCAAAGGCAACATTCAAACAAATATTTGTTGAAGACGGTGCGTAGCTGTCCTAAACATACATTGTAAACCTGGTGGGATGACGTTTGTTTTTACTTTTAATTAAAAAACTGATGATGAAACACTCTCTGTGTTTTAATGATTTACACTACCTACTGAATCTTCAAATCTTTTATGCATTGGTGTTAGGTAAGTACAATGTAAAATAATTATACACTTGATGTATATCAACAAGAAACAAATTTCTTATCTTAGTTACAACATAAGTGAAAACTGGTGGTCGTAGGTTTTCGACTGAATATAAATTCCTATATTGGTGCTAAATACTTGGATGATTTTCGAAGACGTTGGCCCAGGGCTCGCAGCTGTAGTCATCCAGACACGGCGGGACCAGAGAGAAGAACGGGATTCAGGGTACCGTAGTTGTTACGAACATACTTTGAATGCCCGATGCAGAGATCACTTTAGAGATTCAGAGACACTCACCCAAAATGGGGTATCCACACACACGGTAAGAAGAAGGCACCAGACCGCGCGGAAGGTGATCCACAAGGTGGACTGACCAATTCAAGTCAGCAGTTGGAGGCTCCTTGAATGACTGTAGCCGGATGACATCCAGCAGGCAGAGATGGCGAGATGTCGTGAGGCAAATTGTATCCGCCCACTCTAGTGACCCTCCATGACGATGACGATCACGACCGCTCTGACAAGAGCGTTACGAATACGAAGAACACAAACGGTAAGAAATGAAAATAAATGAATATTATTGATTGAATACAATTTAATCTCAAATTGCCGACGCGTTGTTAGATGTACGACGCCATCGAACTTAACTTCACTTTCTCTCGGTCGCGTGAGCAATCACTCCTTTTAATATTGACATAGCAAAATTGTAGTAATACATTTTTTCTACGTCAATAACGAACGTTACAATAACTTGTACATTAAATTAAGAATAATAATAATTGTTCTTGTTTTAAATTGGCCAAGTGAGAATCAGGATCGCACACGACAGGTTCCTAATCCCGTTATCTAAACAAATGAAAAACTATGAAATTTGTAGACCTCTAAATATTCGGTGTAGTTATGCAAATCTTGCAATAAGCTTCGTTGAAAAAGTGTGTACTATATTTTGCGACTAGCGCCATCTATTGACAGGCGGCGTAGTTTTACTTTTGCAGGTTCATTACAGTAAAAAAAAGTCTGTTGTATGAAAGCCTCCTTTAAATATGTTTTTTTCCTGATATAACAAATACTAGTATATGTTGTTAGTATAGTATATGGTGGTGATATAAGTTCTTTGAAAAATTCTACTCTCTAGTTATTCACGAGGTACAACAGCCTAGACAGACAGACAGACTGATGGGTAGATAGTGTAATTTAGTAAGTGCTTTTTAGTACACTATGGGAATCCTAAAAATGTCAAAAAAACAAACACCTTTGCTGTACCACCTATTTGTTGTTAGCGGAAATAGAGATACATCATCTGTCAAAATTTTAACTATCTAATTTTCATGATTCTTTGGTACCCTCGAGTACAGAGCCCTATTTCTTCTGGTCACGCTATCACTTAAGAACAGCTTTTTATGTTTTCTCTAATATTACGTAGAAGAATTTTCAAACCTTAAAAAACCCTTTAGGGTATTTTTGGTGACAAAGACGTACATAATATACATATGTATGTATGTTCAAGCCACGTGTCCAAATACCAGGAGAGTAGAGAATGCAAACAAGCAAGAACAAAGTGAAGTCACGTCTCACTTGTTCCAACTTCAAAGTAAGTCGTGTGAATTAGAAAGCCAAGTCCCAAGTTTAGAGCCCCGTATTTTAGTGCAAGTTACACCTTAGTTACTTTATAGGGGTAGGCAACACTAACTCAGAGCCAAGGCTGCCATAATTTTGGAATTAGAGATTCTTAATGAGAAGGTCCAAAGGTACAAGTCCTGCCAGTTTAGTAGTTGTTCTAGAATGTATAATTTTGTGAAGACATATTTTTTGTACCAAAGAAAACCACGCTGTTATCTATCAGCTTCGTGAACCTATAAAAACTGTCATCACCTACAAATCCTGTCAAACAATAAATAGTTCAAATTGAACTAAGTAACTAACTAACTAACAAAATTTTTACTAACTAACTAACTACTATACAGTTTAATTGAAATAAAATTGAACTAACTAACTTTTCACTTACTAACTAACTACTATACAGTTTAATTTATGTAGTTATCTAACATTACTTCTAAATATGATTTTATGAACCTATGTATTTAATAAAATATGTGTATTTCTATTTAATTAGTAATTATGAAATTAATTGTGAAGTGTTATTCTTTGTAAAATAAATTGAACTTAAACTTCTGAGTTTGTAAAGACATTTTAAGTTATTTTTGTGAACTCTGTTTGCCTAATTTTTTTAACTGGCAACCAAAATGCCAGCCTAATGGCAATCATTTGTGTTAGTTGCCTATGAACACTTGTAATTTGTTTTTTATTTTACAATCTATTAAATCTGGTCTACTAATACTACTTACTTAGTGTATGGTCGTTATTATAGAGTACTAGCTGATCCGGATATAAAAGTGGCAGTTTTTAAAGTAAGAATCTTCTACAAGGTGTCAGCGAACATTAAAAAAAAAATACAAATTTGGTAAAGCCCTATTCAAGTTTAAGCGTGACCGCATTAATATGGGTTCATTCATATACCCACACGTATGTATGTGTATGGAGATTACCATTTAAAAATGCAATACATTTTATTTTCGTGAATGATATATTTGGCATTTTGGTACCTCTGGCAGAATTAAGGCGATCATAAAAAAGTCCAATTATTTAAACTGCCCTGACGAGTCTCATTCCGACCGAAACTGCACAATTCCTCTCCCAAATCCCTCTAATTCCACAGCAAGATCCGAGCCTAAGCAAAAATGACCCAGAAACAAAAATTTTACACCCATTTCTAGAACGACAGCCGTCATTAAAATAATAACGGCCATATTTCACAAGTTAACACCTAAAGGAGACAACAAGAGAGCCCCTGGGATATTGTTTTGCGAGTTTTTTTTTGTGGACATACGTACAAACAACTGGTCCATTAGCGAAATCATTTTCCTCTTAATGTGACCAGGGAGGCGAAAAATATGGTACTGCCATATACGAGGGGGATGCGCTGGATGCGAAAATGAACGTTGTTATTGTAATGGGTAAGGTATAGTAATTAGTGGATATTTTGAATAGGTTAATAAGTAGGTATGTATATAGACGTTCTTTACTTTTTGCTGAGTTATTTTTATATTTCTTCATTATCTTCTGGTTCAGTATTTTAATGAGAACATTTAAATCTGTCTGACTTGTTTTTTTTTTTTATTACACGCTTTATATTAGCTTCACCTGTATGTTTGTATGTTTGTAACCGACTTCTTTGGGCGCGATTTGACCCACTTTAAACGGCCAGATTTCGTTGAAACTTTGTGGATTTATTGAGGACCCATGACAATACACTAATTTGTTTTTTTTTTTTTTTTGTATTTTTGTTTGTATGTTTGTTTGTAACCGAATTATTTGGGCGCGATTTTGACCCACTTAAAACGGCCAGATTAGCGTGTTTTTTAGTTTTTTTTTAAACTACTATTATTATTTATACAAGTTAGATTAACAACGCAATGGCTTTTGGCTATGGGAAAACAACTCAAACTATTTAACTGTAATAGATCTATTGACTCATTTGAAACGAGGTAAACAAATACTTCTTATCAAGGTCTCGAGAAGTAGACAGAGTTTTTGGAATCATCCTCCTTATTTTATAAAGTTTCCATACATCTTTCGGGGTAAAAAGTTCAGATTTTCAATTTGCAAAGATTGATTAACAAGAAAAATAAGTGAGGCCTATAAATTCCCGACACCTAAAAAATAGGTCTGTCACAGTTCACACTCTGATCTCCCATTCAATTAATCTTTGCCTAGTTACATTTTCATAACAATATTGCTGAAAGCACTTCCAGTATTCCAACATCTCCCACGCCGGGGTAACATCATAACACTAATGGATTTCTCCCAAGAAATTGCCAAGTGATAGCTGAGATTCGACATTACCGCCGCGCGACTGAAGATTGCAACTTTTTCACATAGACGTGTTCATTTTATTACAGTCCCATAAAGAGAACCGATAAAACAGCCATCAAAATATCGTATACGACGTTACGATTATGACTTATGCTCGTACATCTGTGATTCGCGCGCGTAAGTTCAATTTAGTGACAATGGTGCTGTGAAACGGGGATTTGCATTTCGCTGTGAATAGGCACTTTCAAGTAGGTATCAGGATACTTACTTTGGGAGATTTCTTACTTGTTTACTAGCTAGCTTAGTCGTAAAGTCTGTCGTTAAGTTTTAAACGCCTAGAAGTGTCTAAGATCAGGTGCCTAATGTACAAATACCTATAGCTACTCGTATATAGGTATAGCTATAGGTGTTTGTACCTTAGGCTTATCCTTTTTCCTACTTATATTATACTAGCATATTATCCCGGCGCAGGCTGTAAAATAATCTGAGTTGCAAAGAGAAACAAAATATAGCGAATGTTACTCGGAAAATAGCTTCCCAATGGTGAAATATTTTTTCAAATCAGTCTAGTAGTTTTGGAGCCTATTCGCGTCAAACAAAAAACAAAATATCAAACTTTTCTTCTTTATATGTTGGTATAGAAATACGAAACTTCGTATGTAGGTTAGTGTGTATGCTCGTTACTTCTTCACGCTTAAACGGCTGAGCCGAATTCGTCGAAATTTGGAAAGGAGACATTCACACACATTTAAGGCCTGGTTTTACTCGGGCTACTTTTTATCTTGGATTAACGCCGGTATTATCGTGGGAAGCAGCTAGTAAAGTCACAAAGTGAAAGTTTGGCTATATGAACGAAAACTGGTGCCGTCACGTAAAATTGTAAATTCCAGCTGTTTGTGTCTCTCTCTAACTATTGTTATTGATGCACAGTGTAGTAGGTTTTATTTTGAACTATTTTTCGTACACACAAATTCACGTTTCAATCCTAATACCAATAATATTATAAATGCGTTAGTTTTTGTGTGAGAGTGTGTTTGTTACTTCTTCACGGTCGATTCACGCCTATACCGATTATGATAAAAATTGTTATGGCGATTAGTTAGTCCCTGGATTGGTAATAGTCTACGTTTTATCCTGGTTTATTGCGGATAGCACCGCATCTAGTATATGGAGGCTTAACTCTCAAATAACTGGACCGATTTCCATTAAATATATGCATGTATGGTACGGAGATAGTATAGAACCGTCTTTAACACAAGGGTTTCTTTTTGTCCCGAATTAATGCGAGCAAAACAGCGGGATGCAGCTAGTTAATTCATAAAATACACAAATTCATTGAACCGTAAGTTTTAAACTAAAGACCAATATTTGCCAAGCCACTGGGTTGTTTACGGAACTTTTTACTGAAAGTTGCACTATCTGAATGTTTACATCCCCCATCTCGCATGTTTGCCTTCCTAATGTTTCCGTAAATACAGGCGACTATGCCGAGCTTGTTTGAAAGCTCTTTTGGTAGGAGCCTTTGTTCCTGTTTTATTAGGGGGACAATATTAACTTGTTCGAATTTATCTACGCCCAAACTCGAATACTTGTGTTCTTCTTTTTATTATTTACTTACTTAACGACCTCGTTGGCGTAAAGGTTACCATGCCGGTCTGCTAATCAGAAGGTTCCGGGTTCGATTCCCGGCCCGGTCAACATCTTTGTGCTTAACTAAATTTGTTGGCTGTGGGTCTGGGTGTTAAATATGTATTTATATATAATATGTATGTATGTACTTATATGTAGTATATCAGTTGTGTTAGCAACCATAATACGAGCTAGAAATGGTTCAGTATGGGGCTAACCAGCCATGTGTGAATGTGTGCGAATATTTATTTATTTTTACTTACTTACTACAGAATTTGTATGTTCAATAAGTTGCAGAGGATCGTTTCAGAACTGCCATATGTAGTCTTCCTCTTCTTCGTATGAGCTAAGTGGCCTCTGCTAAGCTGCTGCTGCAGCATAAGAGCTCTGGTATAATAGCCGGCAAACAACTTGAGCAAAAGTCGACGTAGAGGGGGTAAGTTCGCGCATGTACACTTCCGTACATATTTTATTAGTCATTGTTGAAATATAAAAAATATACATAAATAAATATTGTGTAACATTCTTCATAAAAACAAAATGTATATACAAAAAATATTTATTTTACACAATAAAATTAATATTACACATTCTACATTGAAAAAATTACAATTCTCAGATCTTTTTTGCCTGGTGTCCTAAATACGGTAAGCAACTCCGAGTCTTTGCTTTCTTTTATGATTTTTTTACGGTACTAACAGACATTTTAGTTGCTTCCGCAGACTTTTTTATAGTTTCCGTTTGTTTTGTATATTCCTGTTTAAGGAAGCAATACACATCATACATCATTTTACTAGCTTGTCTCTTATGAACTGTGTTATGTTTTGGCGGCATAGTCAGAAATGTTTTAAGTAGGTATAAACACAATATAATAAAAAACAAAGTAACAATAATATAAATGAATATAAAACTTTAACAACAAAACTTCTAAACTCGAAATAGACTATTAAAACTGCACGCAAGTGTAGTCGATGCTAGTACAGATGCTAGCGGGACGAACGCGCGGCGCGGGGGACAGCGGCAGACTGATCGGCCAATCGCGGGGCCTCGTGCCGACAGAATGCCCCCGCGTACCTCTCCTACCACTTGTTACCTTAAAATCGTCTACTGCGCACTCAAGGTCTTTGCTCAAGATGTTTGCCGGCCACTGTATCGAGGGTTTTCAAGCCGCCCGAAGGCCTCTGACTTGGCTTAACGACTGCTTGTACTAAGACTAACAGCAACTAAGGGAACTGTTCCTTCGTTGTTAACATTTATTAACAACTAAGGGACATTAACTATTAGTCGCTTTTCTTGGTGAGAAAGCATAAATGTTTTTTTTTTATTGAGGCAAGTTTAAAAGTACTATATTAGTACTTTTAAACTAAAATAGTATTTTTAAACTTGCCTTTACTATATTAAGTACTAACTAACTTATTCTACTGATAATTAGTACATAATAAACGAACACTAATTAAACGGATTATTCTTATTCTATTATTGATATAAAATCAAATGCACAAACAAGAAAAATTAATTATCTACATAATTTTAAGGGTAATAAAATTAAAGAATTTTAATCAACATATCTGTACAGATATTTTGGACCAGACCAGAGAAGCTGGAATGTCTTAGTTATTTAGCATTGTTTGAATCCGCGGTATAGCTCGCACGCCTTGGTCTGCTTATGTTGATATTTTTAATACTTGACTTCATACTTATTCATACTGTTGACACATTTTAGACATGGGTTATAGCTATTTATATTTAACGGTAAAAACGGTATATTCTGCTGTTGTTTCGGGGCGATTAAGTCAGAATGCCGACAAACAAAAATAATAACACAATGTAAATTTTTTTAGGCTCGAAATCAAACTTTTGCCCTCTAGTTAACATTTTTAAATTGTCCTCAACGCATAGAATTTGATCTCCGGCAATTTTTTTATCAGTAGATATACAGATATAATCTAATTTTGTATATCATCATAAGCAAAGTAAATTGGTACTTACCTATAGACAAGTAGGTATAATTATTATCCAAGTTTTGATATAAAATAAGGAAACCGACAATCCACGATCATAAGGCCATCTGCAATCATAGATTCAAGACCTGGGCAGGAAAAATGACGTCACAAGGAGTGTGTATAATTATTTTATTAGCTTTAACCAGTATTGTGCATTCTTGGTCGCCAGCTGATAATAGTAAACCGGAATTTTGTGAGTACAACTTCTTTTTCGACAACATCGCTGGCGCAACGCTTACCATGGACTGCCAACCAGAGGGTCCCGGGTTCGATTTCCGACATGGCCAACATATTGTAATTAACTAAATTTGTTGCCTGTCTGTCTGGGTCTTAAATATGTATCTACATAAAGTATTTATGTATATGTAGTATATCAGTTGTGTTAGCAACCATAATACAAACAAGAAATGGTTTATATGGAGGTACCCAGCCGTGTATGAAAGGAATCCTAACAATTATTTATTTAAAAATAAATCTATCAAGAATGTAAAAATGCTATGATACCTTTTACCGACTTTTTCTTCGTATGAAGTGGGTGATATTAATTCTCTGACATGGTATAATGGCTGTTTGTACTGAAAAGTAGTTCCAGACTAAGCATGTTCCACTTTAAGCCGGGGAATTGCTGAGTCATGCGGTTACGCGTCCTGATAGTCAAATGTCTTGCTTTCTGTGTAAAAAACCTTAGTAAGTTTAAAATGATATTAATGTCACAAGGGTAAAAGTCTCCTTCAATAGTGTTTAGGGTTATTTTGACTTTTCTATTCTTTATTTTTTTTTTCAGTTTATAATTGCGTTTACTCCTGCTTTGTGTACCGTGTGTGACGTCACAGCCAGCCTCAACGGAAGACCAGCGCTGGTTGCTCTCCAGCAACCAGCATTATGCTGAGTTGGGGCTGTGTTGTGACAAATTCAAGTTTATTTACTATGTGTACTAGATTGACAGATGTTATATAATTATTTGTCACAATAAACCTTTGATCAAAAATGTACTAGATATAAGGTGATGTCTCTAAAAACGGCAAGGAAAATAAGACCAGACAGTAAGAGCGTGGTCTTATTTGAGTTTGAAGAGTTTAAGGGTTATTAGTACAGTAATAAAGTTGAGTTTTGTAACGCTCACTGCGTACGGTCATAAATTTTTATAGTTGTTATCGCGGAACAAGATAGCTTATGTTTATCACGGCACTAGTCGAAACTCACCTAAAGGTACAGCGGTAAGGTTGACTTGAATTGAAACATATTTTGTATTTCTGTGTAAATTGTAGTAGATACAAAAGTATAGTAAACTCATGCCATTTTTTTGTGCTGTGTTTGTATGCAATACTGAATCTGGTAAATACATATGTATTTTATCGAAGCAGTAAACATTTTTTTTCTTTCTTTCTTACCCCAGCTTGTCCTGCCAACGAGGAGTATTACAAATGTTCTCAAATCAACTGCTATAAGAGGTGTGAACATCTAACTAAGCCTCCAGCTTGCCCGTCCGTATCTCCTGATTGTTACAACCCAGCGTGTGAATGTACCCAGGACTACCTCAGGAACAGTGACGGGATCTGTGTACCTTTCCAGAAATGTGGTAAGTTAAGCCTTAACTAAAGTCAAAGTCAAATACGTTTATTGCTTCTTTTTGGCCTAATGGTGTACACTTAAAAGTTCTACTTACTACGTACTTAGTTTATGGTGTATATTTAAAAGGAGGTATCTCATAATGGACCCTGTCCGGGTATCGCAACTCAAGAGGAGTGAGCCGGTTTATTTGCATGCAGAAAATAAATCTTTGTCATTAAGAAATTCGTCAATAGTATAATAGCATTCATGAAACAATAATAGTTTTAAATTATTTTAGAAAGTACTGTATTTGTTTATTTCCTTTAAGTTTTCAGGTAGCTTATTATATATTTTGACTGCCATTGAGTTAGGGCCAAAACTATGTATATTAAGCTAGTTTTTAGAACTTTTAATTTATTCTTATACTTAGGTGCGTGTTTCCGTGAACTTTCTGCTACTTTTAGTGAATATGATATTTTCGAACAAACTTACTGATTTCGTTGATATATAGTGATGTTTAGGTTAATATTTTGTATTTTTAATAACAAAAGTAAAAAACTTGTAGCGTTAGCCTTAACTAAACTTACTTGGAACAATTATTTTTTATTGGTATACTGCGCCCCGCGATGCTATTCACGATAATCTGGGACAAAATCTTTGTGTTAATCCAGGGTATAAAATAACTAAGTATTTACAAAATTTCATCGAAATCCGTTCTACTGTTTGATCGTGAAGAAACAAAAACCATATTCTTACAATCACGCACACTTTTGCATTTATAATACTGGTAGAATGTAATTTTTTCATAATGATATTTTGGGATTAACAGTCAATTAATCCCAAATTCAATAATTTTGCGGAGATGTCCGCACCATCATTATTGCCAATTGTGTTGACCAATGATGTTATTAAAATATTGTTTCTGTTTTTAGAAAACTGGATCGCACCGCGCCCTGATGCTCCATCCTATTGACGTTGGAAACTAATGTAGTTACCTAATTTAGGTCGTTACATTTGTCTACCCTTTTCTACGTAAATAAATGATAATAAAAGCCGTTAAATTGATAACTTTTATTTATTTACCTTATTACTTTTAATTAAGGCGTAAAAGAAACTGGTGTAAAAACTTAATTTAAGTTTTTTTAACCAGTTTGATTTCTTATTAAAGATCTGATAGGTACCAAAATAAGTATAAGTATTCTTAGAGTGGTTACGGCCTTTAAGCTATTTTTTCGATATTTTTTTATCATTAACGATTCATAGCGAAACAACTGTAAAATCATGATTTTGCCCTTGCCCTAAGCAACGGATTTACACGTCAAAACACACTTTGGAATATAAGTAAGAAACACCCAGTCCCAGGGTACGGGAGTTGTAACGCAGCTGACTCAGCTTATATATCTTCCGTTAAAGTGTTGCAGTGGTAAAGCAACTGCTGAGAAGCTATTAGTTGGATGAGTTTTTTTTAGCTGATGATAAAAATAAAGCATATGCCCTATACGTTCCAGCACTGGGACTCGGGGCCTCTTCTCACGAGGAGAAAGATATATATAGGTCCTACTCCACCACGCTGGCTCAGTGCGGGTTTACGGGCGGATTAAAGCAAAATTGGACTGTTTTTGCATTAACTTCTTTGCGAGATAACTATAGAATAGAATTGAATATTACTTTATTGTACAACCACATAAAACAGCTTATATATTAAAAATACAATATGAAACATGCCTTAACAGGCCTTATTACCTATGGTGATCTCTACCAGGCAACCAGGAACGGAGAGGGATAGTAAAGATAAAAGAAAACGGCGGTACAAAAAATACCAACTTATGTGTAAGCAAAAATAACAACTTGTGAATAAACATACGCATAATAGATAAGGTAGTGCTTATGTAAGTAAACAAATTGATATAATTAATATCCAATTAAGAAGTTTTGATATAAATTAGACGGACTGATGATATGCGGTCATTAGGGCATCGACAAGCTTAGATACGAGAGGAGAACGACAAAGTGAAGATGGCGTTACGTGGAGTGTGTTTTATTTTAGTAGTCTTAACGGGTGTTGTGCTTTCTTCGTCGATTTTCGATAATAGTAACCCGGAATTCTGTAAGTACATAATTCATTTTTCAAGCCACTGATAGATAAATAACTAGCTGATCCGACAAATGATGTTTTGTCCGTTAGTTTACCCTTGATAGGTTTGCGTTTGACTACAGCTTGCCTGTTGTAGTCTACATGATACTTATTTAGTCTACTTTTAAAGACCATCGGATAATATCTCTTAGGAAACAGATACCCCTTAATCCTGAGGTCTTATTAATAATGCTACTTTTTCAAGAAAACTGACATGTTAGGGGTTATAGAAATGATGTTGACTGTAAATAGCCTGTAAGGTTACGTTACGAGTAAAGTTTTAATATCATCATTCATTAAGTTATCTTGAAATATTATATATTAAAGATAATTAATCTATCTTCTAAAATTATAGCCTTTGTTTTGTTCTGATGTATTAGCACAGAAACAACTTTCGCGTTTTTTAAATTTTAATATATATAAATCTCGTGTCACAATGTTTGTCCCCTCAATGGACTCCTAAACCACTTAACCGATAATAATAAAATTTGCACACCATGTGCAGTTCGATCCAATTTGATAGATACGATAGTTTAAATCTCAAATTATAGTCGCAATTTTAATTTATTGCTAATTATTGTCTGTTATTATTTGACAGTCACAATTATCTGTTACCTCCAAATGATTCTAACAGATGTCGATATCTTTCGACTGGGTTGAGTAAGTAATCAATAGATGGCGCTGCTATGGTAAATCTACGAACGTGTCATATCAGCTACACTATCTATTTTTCATACCAACAGGTGAGGAAAAACAACGTTTGCCGGGTTAGCTAGTTAGTATATATTTTCTTTACGTCACAATGCCTTTTGTACGTACAGGTTTGCTCACAACTTACGCAAACACTTTAGTACATCTAGGCCAACAAATATGGTGCACAATTTTGGAATTTGTCTAACAATAATAGTGCTGTTCCATACAAAAAGGTCTTCGAAGTGCACAAAATGAATAAAAACTCGAATCTTCTTTCCAGGAATTTCAACAAGTCGTTGAACTAAAGGCATTTGCCTAGACATGTCATATCCTTCATTTTAAGGTTTCTAAAGTGAATAATAATGTTATTTTTTCTAACTTGAGTTAACTTATAACACTGATCTTTCAAAGGTGACTGATCTTTTGAGCTCTTTCTACTACTTTTTCTTCCCTCAACTCACCTCGGTCACCAAGTCTCAGTTTTGAGGAATATGACTAAGGACATTGCTAATTTCATACAAAAAAATCTTCGATCTCTCTTTTTTCTTGACTATGGGTAAATCTTTAACAAAATCTAAAGTAAGAAATAAAACATCTTTTCTCACTTTTCCAAGAAGCCACCCTATGAAGGTTTTAAAAGGAATATTTATGTTTTCTTTACTAACTCGAGTTAACTTTTTTTTTTATAAATATTTTTTTTGTATGTTATGCTTTCAACCCTCTGACTTAGGTCGTCGGAGACTTTGTGCAGCTAAACACAGTGTATTCTCTCACGATTTTACACATCATTGCTATGAATAAGATGACAACACCCACCACGCTATGGGCATTGTGAACCCAGCTGCAACAAAACACAAGATAATACAAAATAGAACATAACTTACTTCTTTTTTTTTATATTACATGTATCTTCTGTTAGCTTTTTTTCTTTATATTTCTTTTTTTTATATTTTCAATCAAGTTTTTTTTTTTGCTTATTTACTATTATTATTATATATATAACTCGAGTTAACTTATAACACTGATCTTTCAAAGGTCACTGATCTTTTGAGCTCTTTCGACTACTTTTCTTTCCCTCGATTCCAGCGTGTCCTGCCAACGAAGAGTACTACAAATGCTCTCAAATCAACTGCTACAAGAGCTGCGAGCATCTGACCACTCCACCAGCCTGTCCCGCTGTCTCTCCTGATTGTCATAACCCGGCGTGTGAATGTGTACAGAACTACCTCAGGAATAAAGAGGGAATCTGCATACCTTACAAGACGTGTGGTAAGTTTTGTGGAACATTAGTATAGTCAAATCCAACCAAATTCTTTTTAAGGACAGTTAATATTACGTAGCAAATATTTCTTACTAGCCGACCCGGCAAACGTTGTTTTGCCTTAAAAATATATAGTAGCTGATTCTCAGACCTACTAAATACGCATATGAAATTTGGTAAAAATCGGTCAAGCCGTTTCGGAGGAGTACGGTAACTAACATTGTGTCATGGAAATTTTATAATTCTTTATTGGACAGATAAATAAAAAAGGCACAGTAAAAAACAATTAACTTAAAAAAAAAACCGCCAATTGTGCCACAATTGGCGGCCTTAGTGCTTAAAGCGATCTCATCCAGGCAACCTTTGGATGGAAAGGAATTTATAAACGACTAAAGAAGGACGTAGTGTACAATAAAGAATAATAAAAAACATACATATAATATTAATAATCTTATCTTAATTTATATAAATCTCGTGCCACATTGTTTGTCCTCAATGGACTCCTAAAACACTTAACCGATTATAATAAAATTCGCATACCATGTGCAGTTCAATCCAACTTGAGAGATAGGACAGTTTAAATCTCAAATTATAGTCGCAATTTTAATTTATTGCTAATTATTTTCTGTTATTATTTGACAGTCACAATTATCTGTTAACTCCAAATGATTCTAACAGATGTCGATACCTTTCGACTGGGTTGAGTAAGTAATCAATAGATGGCACTGCTATGGTAAATCTACGAACGTGTCATATAAGCTACACTATCTATTTTTCATACCCTTAAGTGAGGCAAAACCTAGTTTGCCGGGTCAGCTAGTATTATATATTAGACAACAGTTTAGCTCTGAGAAGAACTTTTGCGTATGTGTTGTTAAAAGAACAAAATCAAAAAAAAAAACCCGAAAATTATTAGACTTTGCGCACGACCGCTGCGATGGGAGCCAACCTCGCGACTGAGAGGCGCAGATACCTTACTCATAGATCTAAACACCCCTCCCCCGCACACGCCCTCTTCGCAAACTGTTCTTATTGATGAAATAATTTATTTTGATAAGGATTAATAGTGTATTGCTTAAAATCGCTTCGTAAATAAGCCATTATTTCTCGTACAAAGTAAAGGATAAAAAATGGTTATTGTGGGTTATTCCTAAGAGATAAACATATACCATCAGGGACTTTTTTGTAGACCTTTTTAAGTTGTACAATACTGTAGTAAATTGTTTTGATCTATCTTGTAGGATTCAGTCAGCGTTTGCAATGTAAGCGCAAAAAATGTGTTTTTTTTTACGACCTCACATTAAAAACCTCAAAAATTGTAGCCTATGTGTTATTCTGATGTATAAGCTATAGCCTATGTGTTATTCTGATGTATAAGCTATATTGTGGTAAAATTTCATTCAAATCCATTCAGTAGTTTTTACGTGAAAGAGTAACAAACATACATCCATACATCCATACATCCATACATACAAACTTTCGCCTTTATAATATTAGTAGGATAGTAGGATATTTTGTTTACTTGTATACCTACCAATATTATTAATAGAAAATGTTTAATTTTTTGTTTGTTTGACGCAAATAGGCACCGAAACTACTGGTTCAATTTGAAAAATTCTTTCACCGATGGGAAGCTACATTATCCCTGACATAAGCTATGCTAGCTAGCTAACATAGGCTAGTCCAAATCTAACATAACTTGAAAATATGTCATTGATGTAGGGCCGCGTCAAACTAAGGGCCGGCAGATCGAGAAGCAGACAAAGTTTTCACACCGAGCCACACTCGCTTTACGAAGGACATTTTAATGTTAGCAAAATCAAAATTGATTTTCACCCTTCCTGACTGGCTTCGACTCTGATTTACATAAATTGTAAAAATAACGAATTATGAATTGTTATTATAATATTTTAGTATCAATAACATTTGAGTTTAAAAAAACAAATAAAATATTTAGCTTTGGATGGTTGTTTGATAGTTTTAAGGTCAGTTTTGATTTTTCTTGATTTTTTATATATTTTCTTTTTGTTTTAGAAAACTGGAAAGGACCAGGTGCCTTCGCTCCACCATTCGTGCATTAATGTTGGAAAATTATGAAATATCTTGACCAAAATTCTAGTACTTGCTCGAACTACTGCTTTTCTGTATTAATAAATCATAAAATAAGAAGGCCTTTTATTTATTACTACGTAACGGCGTAATAGACATAATAGACAATAATAACGTCAAAAGTTCGTACAAATATAATAATTATTATTACAAAATTTTTTGGTATTTTTTAATTATTTGTATTAATAGAAGCTTACTATTGCAATTAGGGCAAGATGGGTCGACGACATAACAGCTGTCACGGGTCCAACCTGGACTAGATTGGCACAGGACCGAGACAAATGGCATGACAAGAGAGAGGCCTATACCCAGCAGTGGGATACAATCGGCTGTGGATGATGATGATGATTGCAATTAGCAATTACTAGTTCACCGAGTCTCAGTATTGAGGACGAATACGACTAAGGACATTGCTAAATTATTGAAAAAAAACATTGATACTTCTTTTTTGTTGACGAGGGGGAAATCTTTAAAAAAGAACCTGGATCGCAGCCAGGTTATATGGGATTATTATCCACTGAATTATCCCCCCGATGACCTGACTCTGTGTTTAACGGAAGATTCCAGGCTTGCCCCATCTTTGGCTTCGTTCCGCGTTCTGCTGGTGAAATGCCTAATTGTATTTTATAAAAAAAAATAAAAGAATATATATATATTTATTCAATAAGTTTATATTAGGTTATTTACGCTTTTTAAACAGTTCAAATATCAATATTACTGTATAGCTAGGAACTAAACTGGCTAAAACACTGGCATTGTACATATCTTAAGATTTATGCAAAAATAAAGACTCTTTGAAATTGAAAATTGAATTGAATTGTATTTTATAAACAAAAATAATAAAATTTTTCACTGTATAATTTTGCGAATATCTTCTTCTTCTTTTTCGTGATGCTCTTGTTAGAGCGGTCGTGATCGTCATGGAGAGTCACTAGAGGGGGCGGATACAATTTGCCTCACGACATCTCGCCATCTCTGCCTGCTGGATGTCATCCGGCTACAGTCTGCGAATATAGCAGCACAACATTAAAAATATTTTTTAACATTAAATCACATTTATATCCAAACTTTAACATCCCTCACTTCGGGATAGTGAAAAAGCACTTATATTGTCCATGGCGGACTAACAACATAATTCGATCATCGTCGAGCGAGTGGAGGTGTTTTTCGCTCACAGTTTTTGTTTTTCACATTAACTTCCAGCTACGGGCAGATTAGATTGGGGACTTACCGCTAATGTAATTATGAGTCATCGTGACGTTGGAATTTCTAGAAGCGTACGAGCAATAAATTGAAGAAAGATAACGTTTATACATTCATAACTTTAAGTTTGACGACCTCGTTGGCGTAATGGTTACCATGCCGGACTGCCAATCAGAAGGTTCCGGGTTCGATTCCCGGCTAGGCCAACATCTTTGCGCTGAACTAAATGTGTTGGCCGTGGGTCTGGGTGTTAAATATGTATCTACTTATATGTATGTATGTATATGTAGTATATCAGTTGTGTTAGCAACTATAATACGAACTAGAAATGGTTCAGTATGGGGTTAACCAGCCGTGTGTGAAATGAGTCCTAGTATTTATTTATTTAAGTAGCAGCTACTTTTTTTACTTATTACATCTCATTACGATATTGTAATTTAGTCACTGGAAGGAACTAACCTCCATGACAAGGGTTAGGGATACAAGATTACGTACCTACATATGTACATTCTATACATAACAACATTTTGATTTTTGAATCAGTAGCGCCTAGCACGGCCAGCTAAGGCGATCTGACGCAATCATTGAGGCTAAGCAACGGTTTGGATGGGTGAATGCACAGGAATGTCGTTTTTAAAGTAGCATTTTTATCAGGGCGTTACCGTGGGTCGTAGCACGTTAAATTGTAGGTTTCGGTTGTTAATCTTAGTACAAGGAGTCATTAAGCCAAGTCAGAAGCCTTTCGGCGGCTTGGAAACTTTCGACACCAGAGCTTGGCCACTTGACTCATACGAAGAAGAAGCTCGGAATTTTACCATTGAGCGCGTAGCCTTACGAGTAAGCGACACTTTAACTTGAGATGTATGCCTAATCTGGAATATCTGGCCATCAAGAAGGTTGCCAGAATGTGTATTCTGGCACACCGTTTATCGTTGAATATGCTTGGCGACAGATTTTTCCATTTGGGTGTGGTTGCTAGCTATGCGAGCACTAGAGAATGCTATAACCACTATGCTTTGATTACTTTACGATGTTTGCCTTCACCAAAGGCTCAATGCAAATGGCGGGGATCGAACAATATACAGGACATAACGCCATTGCTTTAAAAAAATTGTGTTTTCTTCTTTTTCCTGTGTTAACAAGCATTTTAAAGGTAAGTATAATATATCTTAATATATATAAATCTCGTGTCACAACGTTTGTCCTCAATGGACTCCTAAACCACTTAACCGATTATAATAAAATTCGCACACCATGTGCAGTTCGATCCAACTTGAGAGATAGAATAGTTTAAATCTCAAATTATAGTCGCAATTTTAATTTATTGCTAATTATTGTCTGTTATTATTTGACAATCACAACTCTTTGTTAACTCCAAATGATTCTAACAGAATCAGATGTCGATACCTTTCGACTGGGTTGAGTAAGTAATCAATAGATGGCGCTGTACCTCTAAGTGAGGCAAAACAACGTTTGCCGGGTCAGCTAGTATAATATATATGTCTATTTTTGCAAAACATTTTACCTGTGTTGGTGAGTATAAGCTTTGTGTACGATACAATTTATGATTCCATCGGTTACGCTCGTCTGAAATAATAATGGTCACAAACAAAGAACAAACTTTTTTCCAACCGCACATATGAGTTCAGAGGCAATTTTTGTGGATTTCGTTCGAAGTCCGCAGCGTTTTTATCGTTTAGGTACAGAGAAGAACACACTCCTAAAACAAACAAAAAAATGTTTTTACTAATTTGAAGACAGATGAAAATACTGAAACATTTAGTATACTTGCGCAATGATCTGAAACCAAATTTTGATAAGGAAAAGAAACATCAAAATATAAAAAAAATTGGTGTGCATTAGAAAGAAAGAAAGAAAGAAAGAAACATTTATTTTGTGACACAAAGACAATAAAAAAACAAACGTAATAAACAATAAAAAAAAACATTTAAGTGGCACAAAACCGGCCCCAACTCAGCGTGTGCTGACTGCAAGCAATCAGCGCTGCTCTTCCGCTGGAGCCGACCGGTGACGACACATACGAAATTACAGGAAGAACAGGTTACATAGTAAAATTTTAATATAAACAATAACAAAACAAATAAAATAAACAGATAACAACAGAGTTAATATATAAATAAACATTACACAACTAATAAGCAAAGATAGGCAATAAATATATAAGTAGATAGGTATTAAAGTTATTATTGACATTTCACACAAACAAGAAAAATAAATATACATCTATATAAATTTATCTATTTTATATGGCACTCGTGTCAAATTTAAAGGTTGCTCATTACTCCAACCGACCACTCAACTCACACCAGTATGCTTAATCTACATTCCTACACACAACAAAGTTTCTCTTCCCTCGGCTGGAATCCTCACTCGACGGACTGAGTTGAAACAAAACACCTAACGTAGCTGTTTCACTCCACGTGGCTGGACTTCTCACACTCCTGAACAACCTGAAACATATAATTTTAATATTAACGTTTCTTATCTCGATTCGGAAACTCTTACACAACACGCGTTTCGCCTTCCACGAGGCATCTTCAGGAGGTGTTTACTCTTCGAACGATGGATCGAAAGTGACGTATCTAATTTGTACTTTGAACAAAAGTCAACATTAAATTGATTATTTATAACTTACTTTCATCTCGAGACAAAGCTTTATAATTCTTTTATTCTTGATGGTTGACTTAAAAAGCATTTTTAGTAAAGAACTCAGTCGACCCTGTGCCTCTATTCTATTTTGTTTGAAAATTTTGTACTTTGTAAATGGATTTGTTTATTTTTTTTACGCCCCAACACGTTAAAAAAGGGATTCATTTTTGTATTGTTATCACTATTTAACTGACTTTCATTTTACCCCACCTTAACACAAGTGACATAATAATAAAAAAATAAATAAAATCAAAATCGTACAAATATATAAATCAAAATCCGTTCATAAAGCTGATACTTCTTTAAAAATACTTGAAAGGTGTCAAGGGAAACCCGGATGGAACGAAAATTTCTTTCGATTAATTAGTGAAACAATTGTATTTTTTTTTTCAGTAACAATATTATTTTTTTATTACAAATATAATGTAATTTATTAACTTAATCAGTAAGCTCAATCGCAACTCCACCTGAAACGAATGGCGCTGTTGTCAATTAGTGAATACTTTCATTGATAGCCGTATTTGACTTCCGAACAAATTTTAGAGATGCGACGTTGCCATACCGTGCGCAAAAAGTGTCGTGACAACTTTTCGTAAGATTTTTTTTTACCCCTTGTTACAACGTGCGATAAGGAACTTCGTTCCAAAAGTAACAAAAGTTTTATGGCAATTAATCTGACTGTACCCGCGAATGTGCGTTTAAATATTTCGCTATATTCATAAACAGTTGTATCCGACGTGATATTCAAATTGTTTCATGAATAGGGAAGCGTTTGTGGAGATTTGCACGTTGTTTGTTGCGTGCCTATTTCGCTATCACGGGCCTGGGGTAATATTCTAAAACCTTCAATATACATATTTATACCTATCATAAGTATCCATTGAGAGTTTGAATTTTGTTCATTTATTATTATTCAAATTATAACTATTTGTTTTCAGACACACACTCCATAAACATCTTTGATCTTTTAGATAGACGCCGGCAGAACTGTTTAATGGACTAAATTTCAAATAGACCAAATTTTAATTAGATCAAAATAAAAGGTTCCAAGAACTTAGGTAATAAATATTACTCAAAGTTTCAGGGAAAACAATAATATAAAGATGCCAGCATTTTGGGCACCTTTTCCTCTACCCCTGGACTTTTGTAGGTTAAGTTATAAGTAGTTGAGAGTTTTAGTTATATGATTATTATTTTAGTTTTAAATAAAGTCTCATAAGCTCAAATTAATATAATATGACGCAGCTAACTAATTTGTTACATCACTGCAACGTCAGATATAGCCAGGCAAGTAACATCCGTGAATGTTAGATAGAACTGCAACATGCCATGTTCAAAATGCCTGCAAACTATCCAAAAACGGAACAATTCTACTATTGTATTCAGAATAGTTCTATTATAACTGAAACGCAGACATTATTAACAGTATGTGAACATGCAGTGTGGGTGACGTCATCTTAATTATGAGTTTATACGATGGCTCTAGTGCGTATGAATATGGAATATGTTGTACATTTTATTAGTACGAGTACAAAGTATTTGTTTTTTATTGATCTCTATCTTTTTCAGTGTTCCGTACTTAAAAGCTAAAAACAGGACTCTATTACTAAGACTCCGCTGTCTGTCTGTCTGTATCTCTGAAACAGTATTAGCTGGAAAGCTGATACTTTCATAAAATATGTATTTCCCGTGCCACTATAATAACAGATACTAAAAATAAAATAAAATAAAATATTAAGAGGGGTATACTCATACTATAAGCGTGTTTCATTCCTTATTTTTAGTTTTTGCTTTATATTAATAACAGTAGCTGTCTAGCAGCTACCGTTAATATATAGATACACTTAAAATTTTCACAAAATAATAACTATCAAATTTAATTATAAAATTAACTTAAAATATGTTTTTAAGGGGAGCTCCCATACAACAATGGTACGGAACCCCAATTGGCCAATTTTTTTCGATAAATTTTACCATTTATAGCGAAAAAACTGTATAGTCAATATTTTGCCCATAATAACATGCTTCGTCTTAAGTGCCCATACTGCTACAATTATGTAAAGCCGTTGTGTTAGCTCATTTGCATAGGCAAAGGTGAATTTAACGAACAATAGACGTGTCTGCATCTATTATACTACAATTTAAAGTGGTGGAACAAGTTTCATACAATTTAGGGCTTATTACACGCTGGCTTTTGAATACATAATGCCTTACGTAAATTATGTTACATTTCTGCTTTTGGAATTATTAATTACAAGCTGTGCCCTGCAGGGTTACCAACGTCAATCCGGGATAAGAATAAGTTAATTTGGGATTAAAAGTCGCTTGTGTGTTAGTCCAAGGTCTAAGCTATTTTCATAGTAAATCTCATTAAAATCGGTCCAGACGTTAGAACGAGGAGGAGTAATATAGATTTCGAAGTTATTTACGAAACCTACGGGAAACAAAATTATTTTCGGGATAAAAAGTAGCCTATGTCTAAATCTGAGGTCTAACCTATCTTCACACCAAATTTCATCAAAATCGACTCAGCCGACGCTTTGGCTCCACATTCATCATGATAAATATAACTTGGATTTTTTCAAGGCGAGAGTGAACAGATTTCTTCTAAATCAATGTGCTTCATCTTCGGCCACAACTTCGCTTACCATCAGGTGAGTTGGTGGCCAAGCGTAGATCTATTTTATTAAAAAAAAAGCCGTTTGAACGTGAACAAGTTACAGATATACACACTCACTCACATACCCACACACACACATTTTCAGAATTATTAAATTAGTAGGATTATATGATATTAACTGAGCTTTTTAAAATATAACCCGCCATATTTAGCTACGGTCATCTTGTACTAATCCATCTTTCATAAAACATTGCTAAGAACACTCCCGTTTTGTACACTTTATTGCAAAATAAATCAACATCTATTCATCCGCTTGAGAGCTACGATGCCACAGAGACACACACATACATAAACATTAATACACACATACACAAACATACACACATGCACAGACGGTTTTAACATTTGACGTGTGTACGTCGGATGTTAAAACAAACAACATATTTAATAATTAATTCATAACTGACGAGCACATTACATTTAAATTAAAATTCAGTAAAATTATCATTAATATTCAATTTGTATACAATTTATATTTAATTGAAATTAAGTGATGAGAATATGGGCGGCTGTAAGTTAAATCTTCTTCTTCTTTTTCAACCTTTTCCCACTAGGTGAGGTTGGCACAGCAAGTTTTCTTCTTCCACACGATTCTGTCAGCTGTCATATCCACATTCACTCCCTTTTCTTTCATATCCTCATTTACACAATTCAGCCACGTCTTCCTAGGTCGACCTTTACATCCGCTACCTCGTACAACCATATCCATACTTCTCCTAGTCACATGCATTTCCTCTCTACGCATCACATGTTCATACCAAGATAACCTTCCGCTCTTCACTTTCAAACTTCAAACTTCCTCTAAATGTATAAAGAATAACTAAATATAAAAAGAATAGCTTGCAGGATTCCATAATATAAAGAACCGAGGTGTATTTTAAATCCAAATATTTTACCCATTTATTTTCAAGCTTTACTTGAGATGTAATAGGATATAAATAGGTATAGCATCCTTGTCTCAGCATGCGACATAATGCATTTGTTTATGTCAACACAGCTATTGCGAAGAATTTATTACAGTACTATCCTACGTTGATATATTGCTGGGTGAAACACCACATTATTACAGCTATGTTTATTTTATGGGTAGGAGAAGGTATTTGGTAATGGTGGTAGAATTTTTTGGTAGAAGAAGATAAAAATCAATACAAATATGATATAAATGTATAAGTATATTTGCGCTTGATCAAAATTGACTTAATGGTATACGCTGACCAAGAAAAAACCGATTCACTCGTGCCTTGAAAACCGCAAAACAGTAACATGTGCAAATAAATGTAGTATATAATATAGAGAACCTTTGTTGAGTATATTTGATTTAGTGTTAAAATATTGTATTGTACATATATTTTTTTTTATTGACCTGTAATATTTTTCTAAACAAAATAAACACATTTGAATTTGAATAAATTTGGTTCAGATTCATTCAAGTTCTTGTTAAAGTAAACAGCTTCAAACTTTCCTTTTTTAATTTTGATGTGAAGTCATAATAATAATTAACTTATGAGCACAGGACTAAAATGCGGAGGAAAAATTAACCTTGCCAACATCCGATAATCCGATTAATAAGAAAGAAAGCTTATTTTCGTTCTCACCAGAATAATTCCTAAGTAATTTCTCCTTGGCTGTTTGCGAAATTAAAAAGTATACTCTTCACTCAAATTCTGACTTACGGCATAATCAAATTAGCAACCGTAAGTGCTGATTACTGTCTCTTCTTATGAAAAACTTTTTAAATGAATATTTACATATTTTCCGTCAGAATATTTATATAACACTTAAGGAACAGAGAGACGTGTATATTTGTCAAATATAATATTAAGTATTTATTAACTTAGGTGGTTGTGTCAGATCTTTTAAGCTACGTTAAAAAATACACACATATATATAATTTTATTTAAATTTTATAATTTAAATTCATAGCTACACTTATATATTTTGTGCAAATTTTACGTGTCTCTAAGCTACCGATATTGACATACGAAAGCAAAAAAAAACTAATAAATTACGTTTATTGTATTCATATTTTTATTTTTAGTATTTGTTGCTATAGCAGCATGGGAAATACATATTTAACTTGTGAAAGTTTCAGATTTCTAGCAATAGCTAAGCTGAAACCCTAATAATAATTTTTGAGATACAGCCTGGAGAAAGACAGACAGACAGCGGAGGATTAGTAATAGGGTCCCAAATTTAACCTTTTAGGTACGGAACTCTTAAAATGACATACCATTTTGGCTTTTACAGAATCGTATTAAATAACAGCGAAAATAAATAAATATTCAGAATAAATAAAACGAAATATACAATTATTTCAGTTGTTCCTAATACTCATTAAATGTTTCATTTACTTTATTATCATTGTATTAAAATGGACGCGCAGTAACTTAAGCAAACAGCCATTCTATTGTTAAGTAGAATTTCATTTGTTTGAGTGAGGTCTTCATGTTTAAACTACATTGTTTCTTGTTGGAAAATGTTCAGCATTCAGAATTTAATATACACAAATGGTTATTTTATGAGCGCCTGCTACGAATTCTCTCGTTTTGCTTGAAGACACAATACATAGTATTCACCTTATAGTATATCTACGTAAATTTATGAGAAATCACTCTTTGTATTCTTCTTTATGAGTGTAAATTATTATATGTAAAGGTATAATGGGTAACCTTGGTAATAGGTGACCATGCACATGACTGTCGTTTTAAAATTGTAGCGCCTGTAGTACGGCTTGCTAAAGTGATTTGACGCGATCATCGAAGCTAAGCAACGGTCGACGCGGACGGTGTTTGGATTGGTGACCATGCACAAGACTAGCGTTTTTAATGTGGAATTTTCATCTGGGCGCTATCGTGGGTCGGACGACACGTCAAATTGTAGGTCCCGGCTGTTAACCTTATTACAAGCAGTCGTTAAGCTAAGTAAGAGGCCTTCAGGCGTCTTGAAAACTCTCCATACCAGAACTTGGCCACTTAGCTTATACAAAGAAGAAGAAGAAGAAGAAGAAGATACCTAACAATTGTTTACTTTTAATTTTTGATACATTCTGTAAGTCTCATAACATTCATCATTTTCATCCACATCAACTACGATTTTATGTATGGCTTCTTAGGGTTAGTTTTGTTCTTATAATTCAGACTAACGTAGGCATTAAAACTTAACTGACTATGGATCTGTAGAATTACATTTCAATATAAAAGCAATAAAAATACACTAGTAAAATATTTTGTCGAAAAAAAAAGTTATTTATAATTTTTTATTTCGCATTACTTAAGGATATGTTTTTACTAAAGCCCGCTATTATAAATGTAATTGGGTTGTGTAAATGAAAAAAATAATAATCAAGAAACAAAAACATTCAAAACAACTATACTGTAATATAATAATATACTTGAACTTTAAAAGCTTTTACGAGTCGCAAAAACATCTCAAAAAGATTCTAGCTTAAAATCCGCATTCTTTCCGTATTTTTACCAAAGATCAAAGGCATTACTTTAGCAAACATTTTCGCGAGAAAAATAGCCATGCATTTAAAATCCTCCCCTCAGTAGGTATTCTGTATTTAAAACCTTTCAGGGTGCAGAAAAGACAAGTTGAAGAGAACTTGCTAAAGTCCCTTTAAAAACAGTTGTGATTAAGACTATCGGTCCAGTTTTGGGGTCCGAAACTTTTTTAATAAAATCCACTTTTTGTTACCTCAGCAGTGGCATAAATTTGCGCGGACATGGGCTGTTTAAAAAAGGCCGAATAGGTAAATTTATGTGCTCCCCAGTTTAACAATAGGTAAAAAGGTAAAATTGTAGGTTGGGCGCAATGGTGCACAAAAAGACTACAGAAGACTTAAGGGAACTGGCATTGAGCCAGGTTTGAAGATATGTGGAAACGAAATTACTGTTTTGGAACATTTTAATCTTGTATTTTTTCTCTATGTATAGGACTCAAAATATGTAAATAAACACATTTTATTACCGATAATTTTTGACATAACATATTGTGTGTAAAATTGACGTGACATAATTTATGTCCGCATCTGGCATCCATCAGAATATTGGAGAGTCTCATGAGCATTAGTCCGGTAGCATCGGTAAGAAAAATTAATAATACTAATAAAGCTTTTTTTTACGTAGAACTTTTTTTTTACCCATGACAGCTAGGCATTTGACCTGTTGAGCGCTTAGCTACACGATTTAACGAACCTCTAGCGTAAGGTAGAGCATGCCTAGAGTTAAATAACTAGCTCTCAACACACTCTAAGGTTTTTTTTGCACTCACGGCTGGCTAGCCCCCATAATAAACTTTTGTATTATTAATTTCTAGTTTGTATTATCGTTGCTTACAAAACTGTTATACTTATATATACATAATTATACTTACTCTTACATACTTTATATAGATACATATTTAATACTGACAACTAATTTAGTTTAGCATAAAGATATTGGCCATGCCGGGAATTGATCCCGGAATCTCCTGATTGGCAGTCCGGCCAATATGGTAACCATTACGCCAACGAGGTCGACAAATTTGGCAACAGATTTTTCAACGTGAGGGTAGTTGCTAGCTAGGTGAGCACTATAAAAGGCCTTACCACCATACTATGGTTTCCTTCGGTGAAGGAAAACATTGAGCTGTGATTTTTTTTATTTTATATAATCACTTGAATTGGGTGTTAAATTAGCCACTATAGGTACTACAACGAATGAACACAGTACCTTATTGCTAAAACTTACACTAGTAACTAATCATTCCCTTAGCTCCTAGACTATTATGTTTGAAGCAATTTGCAGTGTTAAACCACGCGAAGCAGTTTTAACGACCTGCACGTGTGTTTTGACATTTGTAAACATTTTAGTTTGTCCCCTCGATCTGGGGATTTCATTTGGCAAACTTGATTAATATTCACAGATAACCTGTTGTGTTATTTAATTGTTTAGGCTTCATGTATTGCCATAGACTAATAAATATAATTGACGATCAATCTCTTTTGAAAATCGTACTTCATGTATCATTCGAAACAAATTTCCGCACCGCGCTTTTTTGTATAGGAATCAGCAATCCGCTCTATTTTTCTGATCCCTGGTACTACAGTACCATTTAACGCAAACACCTATTATCAAGGAGTTTTTTTGGGTGATATTAACGAAATCTTTTGTAAAACTTTGGTGTCCTTCTGCCTCTGATCTTCAATTGTTTAAAACGTGGCAATAAAAAAAAAATACCAAACTTCATAACTATTTGTTTATTGTTACTGTGGAAGAAAGGTTTTTTTGTATACTAAGGTCGTAAAAAAAGGTGTGAATTTTTGGAATTTTGCCACCCCATAAACTTGCCGCCTGGGGTATAGGGCTCGGTTTGCCGTCTCATAGATACAGGAGAGGTCTTTACTTGTATATACATAACCTAGCTGATCCGACAGACCCAGACGGATTTTGTCAAGTCTGACCATGTTTCTCTAAACCTCTCCTTGCCTGGAAGAGGGGCCGTCTGATCGAAAAGTACACATTTTTACTATAAAAGTAACTTGAAATTAAATTACGCGCATGTGGGTTATACGAAAGACTTTACAGAAATTCTACAATAGATTACTTTACCACAACCGCCCGCCCAGATGGAGAATTTGACGCGTTGCCAAGCAACCCGAGCACGCAAATCTACGTTTGATAATGATGAATCTGCTCCCAATATGCCAAAGTTTGTACTCAATACGTAAAGTTATTTGCGTCTTGAGAACCAATAACTTGTTTCTTAGTTCAGGTCTTTGTGGTAGAGTTCTTTATGGATAAAGTTGATTGGAATTTATCAGGCAAGCAAAATTTCAGAATATTTAGATTCTTTCTTCTTTTTCGTATGAGCTAATGTCTGTATGAGCTCTTTTGTCATGAGTTTTCAAGCCGCTCAAAAGCTTCTGACTTGGCTTAACGACTGCTTGTACTGACACTTACAATTTAACGTGTCACGACGCACGGTAGCGCCCAAATGAAAATGCCACTTAATAAACGACAGTCTTGTGCATGGTCACCCATCCAGCACAGGTAGTCGTTAAGCCAAGCCTTCGGGCGGCTTGAAAACTATCGACACCAGAACTTGTCCACTTAGCTTATACGAAGAAGAAGAAGAATGGAGCACTCCCGTTTTGACACATCTAACAGCCTATATACGTATATCATTGGAACTGCATTAAAATATACTTTGAAACCCAAATTGCACACAAAAGACCAACTAATAGTATAAGCCTAAATCGCTTACATAGCAAAATCACTGCTCACCGACAGCGAAATTGCAACATTACGGCCATTCTGCGAATTTCGTATAAAATGCAAATGACCCCGCTGAGGTGTGACTATTATAACACAATGGCCGTTTTGGATCGAGGTCCTCATGTAATGACGTCATTACGCCCCTTCTTTCCACTTTTTTTTTCAGGGGAGGAAATAATTTTTGAAGTGAAGGGAAACGTTATTTAGCTTCAAATGTAGGGCGCAGTTTGTCTTGAAAATGAGGGCCAGGATTGTCGGAGAGCTTTTGTTAGTACGAAAAAGTTTATTAACTAAACTCACTTTGCCTTGACTTTGGACGGGATCTTTTAATCTACGAATTCGACTCTGTTTTTGGCACCGAGCAAAAATATTTTTCAACGCGATTTGAACAGTCTTTTGAAGATGCCGGTCAATAATAAGCAATTTGTTCTATTATTACTAATTTTGGTTTAAAAGTATTTTTCACCAGGAAATTCATTATATTTTTTTAAGTGTTAACGTTTTCAAGTGTTTTTTTAAGTTGATAATGAGCTGTATTCTATCGATTCTATGTTTCATTCGATATTTTAGTCTAGATATTTGTTAATCCTTAGTCCAAGCTCTATATCAAATTACATCCCGATCGGTTCGGCTGTTTAAGCATGAAGAAGTAACAAACATACTCACATACACACACACATAACTTTTGCCATTATAATATTTTATTTTGTATTTATTATTTTATATTCATTTTATTAAAATATATATGTATTTATTTGAATTTACATATGCACTTATATGTATTGTGTTGTACGAGGTGTAGTACCTCATCTTTAAGTTCTTTAAAAGTGTACTTTCTTGGAATTGGTTGCCTGGAAGAGATCGCTCTTCGCGATAAGGTCACCAGTTAAGGCATTAGCTTCTAAGTACTCCAATTATTTTTTGTAATTTATTTTCTTTTTTGTGAGTGTTTTAATAAAGTGTTTATCTATTTATCTGTCATTAGTGTATTTATATTGGGTCCGAAAAGCACCAATGTACTCGTAATTTTATATTTCTTGTAACACATTTTTAAAAGCGTTTTAGTGTATCTTTCCGGAACTTAATGGAAGCGGGCTCGGATTCTGAAATTAATCCTACCAAACAGGAAATAGATCTGATACACTTAGGATTTTCTATTTCCGGGGCCGCAAACAACTGGAAAAAGGTTGAAGATTTGGTAGCATAGAATACGAAATGAAATAAAAAGTTTTGTGCTAATCTAAATAATGTAGTAAAGTACATAAAAAGAAGTCATGCTACATGAATAACTGAAATACATTTAAATGGTACCTTAAATTGTATAAATGAAATATTATAATAATTTTGTTAACGTCAAAAATGTACTAAATATAAGGCGATGTCTCTAAAAACGGCTAGGAAAATAAGACCACAAGTAAGAGTGTGGTCTTATTTGAGTTTGAGGAATTTAAACTTTATTAGTATAAGAATACAGTTGAATTTTCTTACGCTCACTGCGTACGGTCATAAAATAGATAGAGTGGTAAGGTAGACTTGAATTGAAATATTTTTTGTGACGTAGTCTTATTTTGTATTCCTGTGTCAGTATAGTAAACTCATGTCATTTTTTGTGTTGTGTTTGTATGCAACACTGAACCTGGTATATATTTGATCGAAGACATCAGTAAAAGAGAACTAAAAACTGACTACTCCTTCTAAATTTCTTACCAAGCACCTGAAAATGTGTTCCGGTAGCTTCTTTGAGAGCCAGTTATAAAAGACCAGGCATGCTTCACCTTTGGTCGTAGTATCGCTGTTTCATGTGGTTACGCGCTGCTGATCAAATGGCTAGCTGTATGTGTGTGTAAAAAAAATAACCTTTGTAATAACTTATGCTACTATCATAATATCTCTCAATAACTGTGCTGTGTGACTTCATATTATGATCTTCTAGAATCTACTACCTTCCTACAAAATTGAAATCTAATAGCATAAAGAATGTAATTTTTTGAAATTATATACTTTTAATCTATAATAATCTTTTAACATTCCTTTTAAATATTTACATTTAAATAGTATATTGCCTAACTATAAATAATATAGACAAATTATTTTTTATCTATTAATTTATTGACATTTTGCACACCGCATATGCTTACAAGATATGGATTTCTTAAAGATATGGATTTCCCAAGTTTATATATTACCTGTTGCTACGCATAGAAAATTTACTTCATCTATTTCACTTCATTTATTTCAAATAGAAAATAATCGTTCATTTTAGATGTACCGTCTAAAAAAAAACTATATACAACAATAACGATGTATCTGCTACAGAAACATTACTGCTACTTGAAACAATAACTTGTAACCAGTAACCATTATCTTGTTGTGGTTTCAGAATATGAATAATATTTTTTGCTTCGGAGTAGTGCCTGGTAACAACGCAACGCAAAAAGAATAAACAAAATATACAAAGAACACTGAATGGCTCATGTGGCATGAATTGAAAGCTTCCTCAAAAAAAGCAAAAATTTTGCCGCTTTTCTGTTTTGTCTCCCAAATAAAAACGGTTCCTTTAACATGTTTAAATTCAATTGAACTTTATTAAAAGTTATTTATTGATATGAAGGCGTTGTTTCACTGTGTTCAACTGTGCCATTGAATTCGTATGGTGCTAAGGGAGCAAAACAGCATATCTTTTAAGGCTTTGCTTTTTCAGTTTTATTTTTTTAATTTAGTTTTAAGATCCAAAATACGAAGTTACGTAAAATTGGCTTGATAGTTGTTTTTTAATAGTCGTTTAAAAAATCAAAAATATTGTGCAAATCGTACGAGTACTTAAAGTAATAAAGAAATAAAAATAAATCTTATTTTTTTTATTAGTAATGATATTATCAATAATCATTATGTAGAACTTATATTTGAAATATTGTACATTGCTGAATTTATAGTTATTTATATCGTGAGAATTTTATCGCCGCTCGATAGAAGCTTCGCTCAAAATTTTATGGCGCGACTGAACTTGCGCTTTGACTACGTTAATCGCATCACAACACCTTAGTCTGCTAAGAGACAAGTGCTTTAGTAATATTTAAATAGAACTAAAATTTTTGCATATAATTCGGGCATGTACAAATATTTTTTCTTTCATAATACATGTAGTGTAGGTATTATGAAAGACCCGAACTGCTGAGAGATATATCAGCGCACGCGTGTCAGTCGTATATCACTTGCTACTGTTAATTAAACTGGACACAATGTGAGCCAGTAGGTAGTCTGTGATGAAATTAGAATCAATAGATGGATGTCTTTTTAACCGACTTCAAAAAGGAGGAGGTTATATATTCGACGTGTATGTATTTTTTTTTTTTTTATGTATGTTCACCGATTTCTCAGCCATTTGTGGATCGATTCTCAAAATTCTTTTTTTAATTGAAAGAGTATGATTCTGAATTGGTCCCATTGTCACCAAAACTGGTTCTGATGATGGACTCCTAGGGAAATCGAAGAAAAACCTAAAAAGTTAGGTTATTTTTACGCATGAAGAGAGATTCTAGCTCGTTTGGCTGTACTGATATTCATGAAATTTGAGAAGAAAATAGGTAAGACTATGTGTTAACACATACGCTACTTTTTATCCCGAAAATAAATACTATTCCCGTGGGATGCACCAAATAACAAATAAATCTTTTTAACTTCTTCACGCTCGAATGGTTGTACTGACATTGATGAAATTTGGAATGAAGATAGGTTAGACTATGTGTTTACACATAGGCTACTTTTTATCCCGAAAATAATTATTGTTCCCGTGGGATGCACCAAATAACACATGACACACTGATTTCGCTAAAATTTGATATAGGGGGTAGACTAGACCTTGTATAACACGAAGGTTACTTTTTATCTTAAAAGTCATTGCTATTCCCGTGGGAAGCCCAAATAACTGGATAACCTATTTTACTTCTTCGCGCTCATACGGCAATACAGATTTCGCTCATAAAATTAGCAGCCTGGCTAACAAAAGTAATCTGACGCGAACATCGAGGCTAAGCAACGGCCCATGCGGCCAGTCTTTGGATGGGTAACCATGCACAAGACTTCCATAAAAAAATATGATATTTTCATCTGGGCGTTACTGTGCTTCGGATAACACGTTAATTTGTTGGGCCTGGACCACTACTCTTAGTACAAGCAGGGGTCAAACTAAATCAGGGGCTTGAAAAACTCTCGACGCCAGAGCTTGGCCACTTGGGTCATACTTAGTGGAAGAAGGAACTGTAAAATTTGATATATTAATAGACAAGACCCTCGAACGGATAAGGAAAATATTTACGCGCTCGCTTCGCTAGGAGTTATCCCGCTTCGTTCGAATTTCCCCCAGGATGTTCTGGGCTTATGACACTCCAAATATTATATAATTTGTGCTGCTTTGGACTTCTTTATGCTCAAACGGTTCGAACAAATACGGTGAAAATTTTCGCGCTCGCTTCGCTCGCGCATAGCTCGCTTCGCTCGCATCCAGCTCGCTTCGCTCGCAATTGGTTCTTGTACGTTTTGACACAACAAACATTATGTAATTTGTGCTGCTTTGGACTTCTTTATGCTCAAACGGTTGGAACAAATACGGTGAAAATTTTCGCGCTCGCTTCGCTCGCATCCGACTCTTTTCGCTCGCACTTGGTTCTAGTAAGTTTTAACACAACAAACATTATGTAATTTGTGCTGCTTTGGACTTCTTTATGTTCAAACGATTCGAACAAATACGGTGAAAATTTTCGCGCTCGCTTCGCTCGCATCCAGCTCGATTTGCTCCCAATTGGTTGCCTGCCTGGCACACGCCAAATTTTTTCATCGTGAAGTTTATTTGGCTCTCCATAGCTAAAACTTAAACAAAATATCATTAACAACCACTAAAAATGTAAAAATAAAATTGTTTTAAAAAACCAACAACCGACTTCAAAAACACAACTAAAAAGGGAAAAATAATTTTAAGCCTAAATCAAATCAAGAATATATAAATAGAATAGGAGAGTTTATTTCATGTACTTATAAAAAACTATTTGCAATTTTTAGTAATCCTGTATTCTTGAAGTCGGTGCCATCTAATAAGAACAAATTAAAACTATTTTCAATTGTCTTTCTTTGCTGGCACCGACTCCAAGAATACAGAATTAGTAAAAAATGCAAATAGTTTTTTATAAGTACATGAAATAAACTCTCCTATTCTATTTATATATTCTTGATTTGATTTAGGCTTAAAATTATTTTTCCCTTTTTAGTTGTGTTTTTGAAGTCGGTTGTTGGTTTTTTAAAACAATTTTATTAATAGCTTATGTAGTCTGGTTTTAAAATAATTTAAAGTAAGGACTGTGAGTCTTTGTGACGGCTCGATAGCAGAGCTGTATGTATTATTTTGCGTTTATTTATTTTGTCATAATATTGTATGTATTTATTCGAATTCACATGTATATACACTTATACTCGTATATATATATACTTCGTCTTAAGTTCTTTCCTTGTCTAAATTCTTAGTATTTTTTGCCTGGAAGAGATTGCTCTTAGCGGTAAGGCAGCCAGTTAAGGCAATAGCTTGTAAGTTCCTTGTGTATTCTTATTTTATTGCGAGTGTTTTAATAAAGTGTTTATCTATTTATCTATCTATCTATGTTGGTCGTGAATGAAATCGAACAAAATTATCAAAGCTGTTCAATATACATACTATACTAGTACTATACTAGCAGCCAGTCCCGGCTTCACACGGGCTATAAAATAATCCAAGTTGTAAAGAGAAACAAAATAAATCTTATGTTTTTCGGGGATAATGTAGTTTCCCAACGGTGAAAGCATTTTTCAAATCGGTCCAGTTTCGGAGTATATTCGCGTCTAACAAACAATTAAACTTTTTCTCTATATAATATTGGTATACATGTATGTACCGACGAAATATAATTTTAATGCGCAAATGGATATTAATTACCTCACAAGATTGTACTGTACTTTATATTATTTATATTATATACCTACGTATGTATTTATATATGTGAACATTAAATGTGATAAAAACATGATTATAAGGCAAAATCTTAAAATGGACTCCTACGTTCCTGTGCTTATTTTTATTTATCGGCCACAATTGATGTCAGGGGGTAATTCAGTTCGGAATGAAGTTTTATGGCCTTCTTTATTGACCAGGAAAAGGCTTTATTGCATCCCGAATATAAATTTAAGGTCTATTCTTATAAACTTACCCTTGATTATTGACTACCTTACTGTATTACTTAAATGCTGTATTTATCTAGTTTTTTAAACCTTTATATTTATTTGAATTGATACGATGCTTAATGATTAATGGAAAAAATAAGACGTAAATTGTATGGTGTTCTAACATAACTGATATACTACATAACATACATACATTAAACTCAATATCGATACATATTTAACACCCAGATTGACAACCAACAAATTTAGTTCACCATAAAGATGTTGGCCGTGCCGGGAATTCAGTCCGGGACTCTCTGGTAGCAGTCCGGCATGGTAACCATTACGCCAGTGAGGCCGACAAAATGATGTGGTAGTGATTTCAGGGTGGTAATGATTATAAACTTAAAACTGGACCATAACTTGACGACCTCATTGGAATAGTAGTCACCATACCGGACTGTCAATCAGAGGGTCCCGGGTTCAATTCCTGGCACGGCCCATTTTTGTGATGAACTAAATTTCTTGGCTGTTGGTTTGGGTGTTAAATATGTATCAACACAAAGTATTTATGCATGTTTATTTAGTATTTGAGTTGTAACAATAATACAAACTAGAAATGGTTTAGTATGGGTATAACCAGCCGTGTGTGAAATATGTCCTAGTGTCTATTTATCTTTTATTGATGGACATGACTACTTGAAATCAGTTTTTCTACAACAGATGACACTACGCTTAAAGTTAGGTACGCAACTATTCCAACACATTTTGGCATTTCAGTGAGAAGTTTCCGGGAGTTAGTACTCGTAATTTGTTGTGTGCTAACACAGATTATCGAAAGAACAGAATTGCGAGCACATCTCAAACTAATTATTAACATCACTTGAAGACCTTGTTAGAATCATGGGTACAATACCAGACTGCTAACCAGAGAGTTTCGGGTTCCATTCCTGGCATGGCCAATATCTTTGTTGTGGAAAAAAAAATGGTAACCTTCAAGTTTACAAGGATAGTAGTCGTAACTATCAGGTAGTATAACGATATCGTAACTTCATAGTGAAAAAGAATTAGCAAAGAGAAACGCATTATTTCCTCTCGATGCATTGATTGCCTGGTAGAGATAAGGCCGCTTTTAATGATAAGGCTGCCACTTGGAGCACTAATTATAAGTTGTTTATTTCGTTTCTCTGTTTTGTATTTCCTTTTATTTTTCAATAAAGAGTATATCTATCTATCCATCTATCTATCTATCTATTTTTCAAGTAGATTTATTTTTACTCTTTACAGCTGCTCTCTTGCTTAAGGTGAAGCAAACCTAGTCTGTTAAAGTTGATTCTTAAGGAAGCTGCCGGAACAGACTGTTAAGGTGCGTGGAGACAGATTATCAAACTTGAGGGTGGTCGTTAGTCAGGTAAGTCAGGCGAGAACTAGAAAATTCCCGAAGGGTTGAGCTCATTGCCAGAGATTGAACCTACGATGGTTGGGACGTGAGGCATCCGCATGCCCGACGGAGCTGTAATCGCTCCAAAAAATTGAAGATGTAACCTTTCAGCCGTTTGAGCGTGAAGAAGAAACAAACACATAAATACGTTTTCTTGCATTTTAATAAATGCAAGAAGACGTATTCTATAATAAGATACGTATTCATACTATAATTAGTGTGAAGTAGAAAGTTGCATAGTAAGAACCCGGAGGCCTTTCAGCACAAAAGCAAGGCACCAAGGGAATTCCAATGGGTACAAATCCCACATAACATGGCTGCGCCCCATGGTAGTCAGGTACCTTGTCGAATAAAAAAGAAAGTAAAAAAATTACTCTGCAATATTCGGTCTCTCTATTTCCCTTTAACTACGAGTTAACTGTTGCAGTTTCATTTGAACTGCGGTTTGAGTTCAAACCGAGTTAATGAATAATTACTTTAATTAAAATAGCGTTTAAATTGTTGTTATTGGCAGATTTATTAAGTGGCTATAAACGAAATTTTTAACCAATTTCAAAAACGAGGTGGTTCTCAATTTTACTAAAATTAAAGCTCATCATCATCATCCATAACCCTTTTTATCCCACTGCTGGGTATATGCTTCCCTCTGCATGTGTCATCTGCGTCGATCTTGAGCAATCTTTGCCCAGGTAGGTCCTGCGACTTTAATGATGTCGCCAACCCACCTCGCTGCTGGACGACCAATTGCTCACTTGCCAGTTCTCGACCACCACTCTATAACGGCTCTACTGAACTACTTCTTTAAACTCGGAGTAACACGGATGACACCCCAGGGCGTAGCTAATTCATATAATATATTGGCTAAATACCAGCTTGAAGCGTTGGAGACGATTGGGCGGCAAGCAAAGAAGCTCACTGGTAACGATGCTCTGTGCAAGGCAAAGTTGCAGAGCCTTGAACATCGTCGCAAAGTCTTCCGGTTTATTAAGTGTGCAACGGAATTGCATGACTTAATTCTCCTGGCCCCCTTTTACTATCGGACGACCAAGAAAACGCCAAAGTGGCATCGTTTCACTGTGGAGATACATAAAAAATAAAAAGATAAATGCGCACTAAGCGTTTTGCCTTCACCTTAATTGTTGAACTGCCAAGAAACACTTTGCCAAATGCCCTTTCCCACGAATAATATAATTAAGCGGTTTTTAAGGCACGAGTGAACCGTTTGCTGGGTAAGCGCGTTCCACCTTAGATCGCAATGTCGCATATCATCAAATGAATTGTGATCGAGCGCAAACCCATCTCGTATAAAAAAAATAATAATATTGATGTATCGTAGTTAAAATAAAATTAGGAATATAAAAATAATTTGTTACTTATTTATTTATATATGTTATTTTAAACCTTTTGTTAATTTGATTTCAGGTACCTTTAGAAAATTTAACGTTTACGTTAGGTACCTAATTTTATACAGAGGTACAGGTAAGTACCTAATATAATAAAAACCTCTATATAAAGAGGAAAAGTTGAGTTTTAACTTGTTTGTTTGACGCAATTAGGCTACCCGACTACGGTACCGATTTGAAAAATTCTTTTAACGTTGGGAAGCTACATTATCACTGAGTAACATAGGCTGTATTTAGTTTCTCTTTGCAACTAAGATTATTTTATAGCCCGTGCGAAGCCGTAGAAATCTGCTAGTAAAGTATAATAAGCACTCGCTTTACGGGAAAGGAAAACATTGTGAGGGAACAGACATGTTTGAGGACCACAATATCCGAAGACGTGTGCCATCGACTTCAAAAATAGAAGAGGTTTTCGTTAACGGCTTTTTTGTATTTGATACTTCAAAAAACACTTGAGAAATGTCATCAAAAAATTATCAGATACTTGAGTAGTCCCATTTATATTATTTTTGAATGGAGATTATTATATTTGAAATTGAAATCAGTTTTCAAACTTTTTATTTGTTAACATTTCTCTTAAGCGCTACGAATTTATTAGAACATAAACTTGTAAATATTTTCAGTTAATAATTATAGGAGAATTTAATAATATTTTTACTGTAAATAACTGGTTCTTAATAAAGTATTAAGTAATTAATTTTAAGTAGTATTAGCCATGCCCTATTAACTAAGCACAGAGTGCATATTTCTAGTTCTACAATATTTGTGTTTGCAAACAAAGACATTTAGAATTTATTTTTTGAATTTACTGACGAAAGTAATTAATTTTAAATAGTCTTAGCCATGCCCTATTTACTAAGCACAGAGTGCATATTTCTAGTTCTACAACATTTGTGTTTGCAAACAAAGACATTTAGAATGTAATTTTGGAATTTACTGACGCAACTTTTACAACTAACCGTGTATAATTTTTAACCTTTGTACGAACACAAGATGTCGGAGGTTGAACGTGATTTGAATTTAACTTGTATTTTAGCCTTATATTAACCAATTTCTGCTAATTGGTACAATTAGGGCGCACAAACGTCCCTTTGCTTAAATAATTGAAAGATCTAATAAAGGTTGGGTAATTAAAACATTTAATTTTAGGTAAATGTTGGTATTAAAGGGTTGCCACATTTTCCGTTTGATATGTCGTAGTACATATTTTGTAACATAAAATATTGTTAATTATTCAATCTTCAAAGTGCTTACCTGTGACCCTTATAGGCTTTTCAAAAACAAAAATAAAAAAATAACCCCTAAAAAGTATTTTTTTAACAATTTTTAACTAAAGTAAAATGTATGTAGTACAGAAAATCAGCAGAAAAAGCATCATCTGCTCCAGTGATTTTTGAACTGAATCCATCTTTTGAAAAAAAAGTGAGGTTAAGTGCAGTGCTTGATTATGAGTGAAGTGTAGTTTGTAGTGAAAAAGAGCCGAGAGGACACTTGGAGGACAGGTAGACAAGCTTTTTAACACATCACAATGTTTTTACTCAAAATAATTTACTTTTTGCCAATAATTTTAAATAAATTCAGCAGATAATTTAAAACGCGTGTTTGTTTTTCAACTACCGCCGCCCGAAAAAAAACTATATATATAATCAGTATTTATAGTCTACCAATTGTTTATTAACGTTCAATATTAGTTGAGAGGTACACGTAGAAAGATTCTCTAGTCCTGAGACATAAGAGTCAAATTTGCGTAACAGCGATTGATCTGAGGATTGAGTCGCCTCCGTCCGTGGGAGAATACCCCGAATATGTAGCCCCACACGTGATCCTCGGGTGGTGCGAATCAGGCGTCACATACTGGTGGTAGGCTTCGGCCGTGGTTAGTGACCACCCGCCGGACTAAATCACGCCGCCAAGTGGCCTAGCCACGTTCCGGTGTGTAGTCCGGTGACACCGTTCCGAGAGGTCGGGTCAGAACAGTTGCGTGCCACAGTCTGATACCGAACATGAGTCACGCTGAGCCACAACATCGGGAGACTAGTCGCGGAGGGTAGCGGGATCCGAGGCACGGTGCACCGCTGGCCGACCGCAGTCAGTAGGGGACCCAATCGTGAGTTCGCCACTCACGTGAGGCTGTCCCGCCAACTTGCGAAAAATCCCGGGAGTGCGTCATCGTGCCGGTTGGCTACCGGAAGAGAGGGCGCGATGAACACTTTCGGGGGGGCTCGGGCGTCCCCGCAGTCTCCAGGCTAGTCCCCCTTCGGTGTGTGTGGTCCTGCTGTGTCTCACTGGTCACACGACGTGAACGCCTCGTTCTACTGCCGACCTCTTACCTTACCTCAACTTTTAATTATGAGAAGCAGAAAATGGAAAAGAGCTCCACAGCGGTTTCACTCCCTCTCTTTAAAAGTGCACCTCATAAATATTAGAGGACTGCACTCTAATATCGTACCTGTCCACTACCACCTCGAGACAGATAAACCGCACCTCCTGTTTCTCACGGAGACGCAGATCAGATGTCCATCCGATGTGTCGTACTTATCTTACCCAGGGTATACCCTGGAGCACAATTTTAAACCACATGCGGGCGTATGCTTATACGCTCGCGATGACATCTGCATTCGGCGTCTCCGGAGATTTGAGGACCCCTGCTTCTCAGTGCTATGGTCACTGGTAGACACAGGCATTGAGAAAATTCTTTATGCCTGTGTGTACCGGTCGCACAGCGGAGATATGGAGACAACTCGGCTAATTGATTACCTCAGCGAGAAGGCGGATGAAGCTCAACAGATGTACCCTTCGGCTCAACTGGTGTTACTAGGGGATTTTAATTGCCATCACCAAGATTGGCTACATCCATACCTGGACACCAATCATGCTGGGAAAGAGACGCGGAAGCTTGCTCTCAGTTTAGGTCTCACCCAGCTTGTCCATGGAGCCACTCGGGTACCAGATGTTGACTCGCACACACCTTATTGCTTGGACCTTCTGCTGACAACTGATCCGGACAGGTACTCGGTTTCGATTTCATCGCCACTGGGTCGTTCCGATCACTGTTTGGTGAAATCTGTATCCGTTTACTCCCCGCCCGATCCTAGTCCTAAAGGTTCGCGGCGGATGTGGCGATACAAGTCAGCAGATTGGGATGAGATGCGGTCATTTTTTGCATCTTTCCCTTGGCGGCCAGTTTGCTTCTCTTCTAGCGATCCCAGTGTCTGTGCTGATGCCGTAACTGATGTGATACGGAAAGGGATGGAATATTATATTCCATTCTCTGATGTTCCATCGACTGGTAAGACTCGCCCATGGTTTGGACCTGAGTGTGGACGCGCAGAAGCGTGCAAACATCAGGCATACCAAGCCTGGGCTGAAGCTCGACAGCGCAAGGCATCTGATATTCGTGAAAAGAAGAGAGCTTTTAATAAGGCCGCTAAGTCCTGCAAGAAGGTCTTACAGAAGGCTCGTTTTGACCATATTGGTCGAATAGGGATCAAACTGGCTTCATACCCGTCGGGTAGTAAAGCGTTTTGGTCCCTAGCTAAAGCGGTTGAAGCGAACTTCTGCCGCCCCTCGTTGCCTCCATTGCAGAAGCCTGACGGTTCGCTGGCACACACCGCTGAAGAGAAGGCAAACTTGTTTGCATCTCTGTTTGCGGAGTCTTCACGTCTAGATGCTGGTAGCGCGATTCCTCCAGTTATGCCCGGTTGTCCGGTGGTAATGCCAGAAATCCGGATTCGCCAGGCTGAGGTTCGAAAAACGCTGCGCAATCTAGACGTGAATAAGGCCAGTGGACCAGATGGTATTCCTGCAATTGTACTGAGGACATGTGCGCCCGAGTTGTCCCCTATATTGACACGCCTCTTTAGACTCTCTCTTGAGACTGGATTAGTACCGAAGTCCTGGAAACTTGCTAACGTGCAGCCAGTGCCCAAAAAAGGTAGTCGAGCCGACCCTGCCAACTACAGGCCCATTTCGGTCACTTCCATACTCTGCAAGAGTATGGAACGTGTCCTGAACAACAGGCTCCTGGCGTACCTAGAATCGAACGACCTCCTCAGTGACCGACAATATGGCTTTCGCCGGAACCGGTCAACTGGGGATCTTCTAGTGTACGCCACGCACATCTGGAGTGAGGCCATCGAGAAATTCGGAGAAGCCCTAGCGGTTTCTCTCGATATTTCTAAGGCCTTTGACAGGGTTTGGCACGACGGCCTTATCAGCAAGCTTTCCTCCTTCGGTTTGCCCACTGGTTTTTGTGCGTGGATATCAAACTTTTTGAGGGATCGATCAATCCGAGTAGTCATAGATGGCTGCTCGTCTGATCGAATGGCTATAAACGCCGGTGTCCCTCAAGGTTCAGTGCTCTCTGCAACTCTCTTCTTGCTGCATATTAATGATCTGCTCAAGCCTGGCATCATAGGGTATGCAGACGACAGCACGGTTGTAGAGAGCTATATGTCCAACGCACGAGCCAGTGCGGCTGATATCCAGTTACTCAGAGAGGGCATGGTCGAGCGCATAAACGACACCTTACAGGCAGTCTCCGATTGGGGCGATGCCAATCTGGTTAAATTTAATGCTGCTAAGACTCAGGCGTGTCTATTCTCCGCCAAGAAGAGGCCATTTCATCTGGCCCCTACTTTCCGAAATGTGTCCGTTCCGATCACAAACCAGTTAGAGCTTCTCGGTATCACCTTGACCTCGTCTCTCAATTTTGGTTCATATATTGAATCCAAAGCGCAAGTGGCTGCAAAAAAGCTGGGTATCCTCTCAAAGGTGCGACAGTACTTCAGGCCTGAACAGCTGCTCACCTTGTATAAAGCGCAAGTTCGGTCGTGCATGGAGTACTGTTCGCATCTTTGGGATGGTTCTGCCAAATATCAGCTAGAAGCACTTGAGTCCATTGAGAGACGAGCTAAGAAGCTCATCGGCAATTCTTGCGTTGCGAAGGCGAAACTTCAGAGCCTAGAGCACCGACGCAAGGTTGCTAGTTTGTCGGTTTTTTATCGGTTACATTTCGGTGAGTGTGCTATGGAACTTCATAATTTGATTCCACCATCTCCGTTCTACTACAGAACGAGCAGAGAGACAGTGAAGAGACACCGATACAGAGTTGAAGTTCCGAACTTTCGTACAAAACGCTTTGCGTCGACCTTTATTGTTAGGACTGCGAAGCTTTGGAACTCACTACCTGAGTCTCTGTTTCCTGAGAGGTATCATCCGGGGGCCTTCAAAAGTAGAGTTAATAGGTATCTTCTAGGTAAGCGTGCCACACCGTAGACTGCAGTGCAGCTTAACATCAGGCTAGCTGTAGTCAAACGCTAACCTATCAAGGATTAAAAAAAAAAAAAAAAAAAAAACAGCGTTAAATTTTCTCTAATATAGTTGTGCCAATGGAAAAAATGCCCTAGACCATATTTCTACCTGATATACATAAGCAGCCCACTATACATTCCCACTGCTGGGAATCGTAATCTTCTCTCACAAGGAGAGTGATAGGCAAAATCCACCACGCTGGCAAAGTGCGGGTCGGCGGATGACACACATCTACGGATATTGAATCCTTATGAAACATGATAGATAGATAGATAAAATCTTTATTGGACATATAAATAAAAAAGACGCAGTAAAAGACGATTAACTTAAAATTTGTGTGCCACAATTGGCGACCTTATCGCTTAAAGTGATCTCTTCCAGGCAACCTTTTCGGTTTCTTCACGATGTAAAGCAAAGCCTTCGCCGTAAAGCGAGTGCAAATCCACACATAACTTGAAAAACAAGTCATTGGTGTAGAGTTGGGATCCAGCCATACATAGCGGCTGTCTGATTGAAAAGTAGACGTTCTCCCAACGAGTCTTATTAACGAACTTAACGAGTTTTTTTTTTCGTGAGGAAATGCATTTACGAATCTCTCGCCACAAGCCTGGGGAGGCGGGTGGGGAATGTTACACGAATAGGCTCAACCCCTTGACTGACCCCGTCACTCTTAGAAACGGTCGAGCAATGCAAAGTTAGAACAGCACATTGAGCCCCTACACCACGACAAGATGGTAACACCAGCGGAGGGGCTATTTACCTGATATACCATATCCTTTCTGTCTGTAATCCGTGTTTTGTATCAATTTACACGAATCCTGACACGATTTGCTGTCAATAAAGCAGCCAATAGAGCAGTCGCGTTACCGTGAAGTGCTAACCACCAGTCAGCGGCGAACCTGGCCGCAGCTACCCATTTAGATTTATTCGGTTCTCATACGAGATTTACGAGTAACATTTATTATTCAGTATCAGTGGCAGAATCACGATTTATGACACACTTTCGACCATCGTTTCGTGCGAATAAATAAACTATTTTACTGTAATATCTTGGATGAACGATACGCGTATTATGCGAGGATATCACCTGCTGAAATATTCAAGCGCAATGGAGTCCAGAGGTAAAAGCTGTACGAGTACGTGCTTTTATGGCGTGGCAGTACTTTATAACTTTACTATGACCTCATTGGCGTAGTGGCTACCATGCTGGACTGCCAAACAGAAGCCCCTGGTTCGATTCCCGGCCAACATCTTTGTGGTGAATTAAATTTTTTGGCTGTCGGTCTGGGTGTTAAATATGATGGGTGCTAGATTCATGATAATAAAATGTAACAAAATAAAAATAAAATGTTAATCCCTATTGTTTGCAGGAAGATAGGGAAAGTTCTACCAGCAAATAGACTCGCTAAAATACAAAAGCAGGGATGTTATAAAAAAAAAAAATATTCAACAAGTTGCTAGAGAAAATAACAAATCTTAGTAATATTATGTTTAACCAGAAAGTTACGTTTTTTTAACTAACATATGTACGTTATGACCTATAAAGTTCTGTGTTTCTTTATGTGTATGTATCGATATAAAGTATTTATGTATATCTTCTCTTATATATAAAATTTCCGTGTCACAGTGTTTGTTACCGAACTCCTCCGAAACGGCTTGACTGATCATTACCAAATTTCATATGCGTATTCAGTAGGTATGAGAATCGGCCAACGTGAAACGTTTTTACCCCTAAGTGATAAGGGTTGTTCACCCTTAAATATTTTTTTTTATTTTTTCGACGAATTTTTTTTATTTTAATTTTATATAAAGTGACATTAAAAAATACATACAACCCTAAATTTTTACTTTTTTATCATCAACCCCTATTTTTTTATGGTCATTTTAGTAAATTTCTGTGTCACAGTGTTTGTTGCCGTACACCTCCGAAACGGATTGACTTATCTTTAGCAAATTTTATAAACGTATTCAGTAGGTTTGAGAATCGGCTACCATCTATTTTTTATACCCCTAAGTGATAAGGGTTGATCACCCTTAAATATTTTTTTTCATTTTTCGTCGATTTTTTTTGTATAAAGTGGCATTAACAAATACATACAACCCTAATTACTTTTTTATCATCAACCCCTATTTTTTTATGGCCATTTTTGTAAATTTCCGTGTTTGTTACCGCACTCCTCCGAAACGGTTTGACTGATCTTTACCTAATTTTATATACGTATTCAGTAGGTCAGAGAATCGGCTACTAACTATTTTTTATACCCCTAAGTGATAAGGGTTGATCACCTTTAAACATTTTTTTTATAATTTTTCGACGAATTTTTTCATTTTATTTTTGTATTAAGTGGCATTAAAAAATACATACAACCCTAATTCTTTAACTTTTTTATCATCATTCCCTATTTTTTATGGCCATTTTAGTATTTTATTCATTTTTCATCTCGCTTGATAGCTGATCAAATATAGTATCTAACTGTACTTCGAGTAAAAATCATTTTTTTTAAAGAAAATAACTAACAAAATTTAACCTGATATACTTATGCTTATGATTATTACCAATCTTAAGTACTTAAAATTTGCCGCGCCTTTACTTTACTGGTGAGTGAAATGCCACACTATGCCATAGACCGAAGTCGGTCTCCTGTTTTACTCACAAAATTCTTCTTCACAGACTTCTCTCACTGTTTACACAAATTTCGACCTTCGTTATTGTTTATGTATCGTATGTAGTAGTATTGTGAACAAGTATCATTTTGCTATATCAATGTAACTCTCTTATTAACTTAACCGCGGCTCCACCCGCGTGTAAGTCGCTTTATTGCATAACCTCTCCTGCACATGACTGTTGTAAAAAAATGTATTTTCATCTGTGCGCTACTGTGGATCGGATTATACGTTAAATTGTAGGTCCTCTTAGCACAAACAGTCGTTAAACTAAGGCAGGGGCTTGAAAAACTCTCGACAACATAACTTGATCACTTAGTTCTTACGTAGAAGAAGCTATAAAATTTGATGTACTAATAAACTAGACCCCGAACGTATGAGCAATAAAACTTTCAACAAATATGATGATGGCACTACAAATGTTATGTAATTTGTTCTGCTTCGAACTTCTTTATGCTCAAACGGCTCGAACAATTAATATGCTAAAAATTTTCGCGCTCGCTTCGCTCGCGCATAGCTCGCTTCGCTCGCGATTGGTCCTAGGACTTTTGGGTCATAGCTTACGACACTACAAATATTATGTGATTTGTTCTGCTTTGGACTTCATTATGGTCAAGCGGCTCGAACTAATATGCTAAAAATTTTCGCGCTCGCTTCGCTCGCGCATAGCTCGCTGCGCTCACATCCAGCTCGCTTCGCTCGCGATTGGTCCTAGGACTTTTGGGTCATAGCTTACGACACTACAAATATTATGTGATTTGTTCTGCTTTGGACTTCATTATGGTCAAGCGGCTCGAACAAATATGCAAAAAATTTTCGCGCTCGCTTCGCTCGCGCATAGCTCGCTACGCTAGCATACGGCTCGCTTCGCTCGCCATTGGTCCTATGACGTTTTGGGTCATAGCTTATGACAATACCAATATTATGTAATTTGTTTGGTAACGGCTCGAATGGAATTGCTAAAAATTTTGAATACCTAAAACTTTAGAAAAATATATACCTACTAACCTTAAAAATTTTACAATGAAATTGTATTATACAAATAACAGACTTCAAAATCATACCTACATTTATAAATTCTAACTGTATCTAAAAAGTGAAAAATCATTTTATACCTACACATAAGTACCATCGAAGACTTTATTTGATTAACTTATAAACATGCTATTTTATTTTTTTATTTATCCTATATTCTTGGCGTCGGTGCCATCTAAGAAGAACAAATTAATGTTTGTTAAAATAAACACTATTAAATAGATATGATTGAACATAATATTTTTTGGCGTTTGTTGCTTTTATATTCCCTTAACATTTGTTCATGGCGCTCCATACCCATTTCACGCATATACCATACACACTTATAATAAGTAAGTAACATTTTAATTATACTAGAATTTGTCTAGAAACTAGAATAAAATAATTAAAAAGGCAAAACAACGTTTGCCGGGTCAGCTAGTACTATATATAAACACTAGCTGACCCGGCAAACGTTTTTGTATTTGTAGTGTCGTAAGCTATGACCCAAAAGTCCTAGGACCAATCGCGAGCGAAGCGAGCTATGCGCGAGCGAAGCGAGCGCGAAAATTTTTAGCATATTAATTGTTCGAGCCGTTTGAGCATAAAGAAGTTCGAAGCAGAACAAATTACATAACATTTGTAGTGCCATCATCATATTTGTTGAAAGTTTTATTGCTCATACGTTCGGGGTCTAGTTTATTAGTACATCAAATTTTATAGCTTCTTCTACGTAAGAACTAAGTGATCAAGTTATGTTGTCGAGAGTTTTTCAAGCCCCTGCCTTAGTTTAACGACTGTTTGTGCTAAGAGGACCTACAATTTAACGTATAATCCGATCCACAGTAGCGCACAGATGAAAATACATTTTTTTACAACAGTCATGTGCAGGAGAGGTTATGCAATAAAGCGACTTACACGCGGGTGGAGCCGCGGTTAAGTTAATAAGAGAGTTACATTGATATAGCAAAATGATACTTGTTCACAATACTACTACATACGATACATAAACAATAACGAAGGTCGAAATTTGTGTAAACAGTGAGAGAAGTCTGTGAAGAAGAATTTTGTGAGTAAAACAGGAGACCGACTTCGGTCTATGGCATAGTGTGGCATTTCACTCACCAGTAAAGTAAAGGCGCGGCAAATTTTAAGTACTTAAGATTGGTAATAATCATAAGCATAAGTATATCAGGTTAAATTTTGTTAGTTATTTTCTTTAAAAAAAATGATTTTTACTCGAAGTACAGTTAGATACTATATTTGATCAGCTATCAAGCGAGATGAAAAATGAATAAAATACTAAAATGGCCATAAAAAATAGGGAATGATGATAAAAAAGTTAAAGAATTAGGGTTGTATGTATTTTTTAATGCCACTTAATACAAAAATAAAATGAAAAAATTCGTCGAAAAATTATAAAAAAAATGTTTAAAGGTGATCAACCCTTATCACTTAGGGGTATAAAAAATAGTTAGTAGCCGATTCTCTGACCTACTGAATACGTATATAAAATTAGGTAAAGATCAGTCAAACCGTTTCGGAGGAGTGCGGTAACAAACACGGAAATTTACAAAAATGGCCATAAAAAAATAGGGGTTGATGATAAAAAAGTAATTAGGGTTGTATGTATTTGTTAATGCCACTTTATACAAAAAAAATCGACGAAAAATGAAAAAAAATATTTAAGGGTGATCAACCCTTATCACTTAGGGGTATAAAAAATAGATGGTAGCCGATTCTCAAACCTACTGAATACGTTTATAAAATTTGCTAAAGATAAGTCAATCCGTTTCGGAGGTGTACGGCAACAAACACTGTGACACAGAAATTTACTAAAATGACCATAAAAAAATAGGGGTTGATGATAAAAAAGTAAAAATTTAGGGTTGTATGTATTTTTTAATGTCACTTTATATAAAATTAAAATAAAAAAAATTCGTCGAAAAAATAAAAAAAAATATTTAAGGGTGAACAACCCTTATCACTTAGGGGTAAAAACGTTTCACGTTGGCCGATTCTCATACCTACTGAATACGCATATGAAATTTGGTAATGATCAGTCAAGCCGTTTCGGAGGAGTTCGGTAACAAACACTGTGACACGGAAATTTTATATATAAGACTAGCTGACCCGGCAAACGTTGTTTTGCCTTATTAATTTTTTTTATTCTAGTTTCTAGAATAGTTAAATTCTAGTATAATTAAAATGTTATTTACTTATTTTAAGTGAGTATGGTATATGCGTGAAATGGGTATGGAGCGCTATGAACAAACGTTAAGGGAATATAAAAATAAAAAACGCCAAAAAATATTATGTTCAAGTTTTTACCTAAAATTACATATCACATATTAATTACGACAGGAACAATAACAAACGACATCAATATTTTAATGCTATAGCGTAAACCTTATCCATAGCACCAATTACCTCTTTTAAATGAGCATTATATTCAATATTGAGCTCATATTGGAATGCTAGACGCAATAAAATTGTTTTAAAAACAAATAACCGACTCCAAAACCATATCTATTTAATAGTGTTTATTTTAACAAACATTAATTTGTTCTTCTTAGGTGGCACCGACGCCAAGAATACAGGATAAATAAAAATTTAAAAGAGCATTTTTATAAGTAAATCAAATAAAGTCTTCGATTGTACTTATGTTTAGGCATAAAAATATTTTTCACTTTTTAGATACAGTTAGAATTTATAAATGTAGGTATGATTTTGAAGTCTGTTATTTGTATAATACAATTTCATTGTAAAATGTTTAAAGTTAGTAATGATATTTTTCCAAAGTATTCAAAATTTTTTTGCGATTCCGTTCGAGCCGTTACCAAACAAATTACATATTGTAGTGTCATAAGCTATGACCCAAAACGTCCTAGTACCAATCGCTAAGCAAGAAGGATGCGAGCGCAGCGAGCTATGCGCGAGCGTAGCGAGCGCGAAAATTTTTAGCATATTTGTTCGAGCCGCTTGAGCATAAAGAAGTCCAAAGCAGAACAAATAACATAATATTTGTAGTGTCGTAAGCTATGACCCAAAACGTCCTATGATTAATCGCGAGCAAAGTTGGCTGGATGCGAGCGATGCGAGCGCGAAAATTTTCAGCATATTTGTTCGAGCCGCTTGAGCATAAAGAAGTCCAAAGCAGAACAAATTATATAATATTTGTAGTGTCGTAAGCTATGACCCAAAACGTCCTAGGACCAATCGCGAGCGAAGCGAGCGCGAAAATTTTTAGCATATTTGTTCGAGCCGCTTGAGCATAAAGAAGTCCAAAGCAGAACAAATTAGATAATATTTGTAGTGTCATGAGCTATGACCTAAAACGTCCTACGACCAATCGTGAGCGTAGTGAGCCGGATGCGAGCGCAGCGAGCAATGCGCGAACGAAGTGAGCGCGAAAATTTTTAGCATTATATTTGTTTAAGCCGTTTGAGCATAAAGAAGTCCAAAGCAGAACAAATTACATAATATTTGTAGTGTCATCATCATATTTGTTGAACATTTTTTTGCTCATACGTTCGGGGTCTAGTTTATTAGTACATCAAATTTTATAGCTTCTTCTACTAAAATGGCCATAAAAATAGGGGTTGATGATAAAAAAGTAAAAAAAATTGGATTGTATGTATTTTTTAATGCCACTTAATACAAAAATATAATAAAAAAATTCGTCGAAAAATGAAAAAAAAAAATATTTAAGGGTGATCAACCCTCATCACTTAAGGGTATAAAAAGTAGATAGTAGCCGATTCTCAGACCTACTGAATACGTTTATAAAATTTGGTAAAGATCAGTCCATCCGTTTCGGAGGAGTACGGCAACAAACACTGTGACACTGAAATTTACTAAAATGGCCATAAAAAAATAGGGCTTGATGATAAAAAAGTAAAAATTTAGGGTTGTATGTATTGTTTAATGCCACTTTATATAAAATTCAAATAAAAAAAATTCGTTGAAAAAATAAAAAAATATATTTAAGGGTGAACAACCCTTATCACTTAGGGGTAAAAACGTTCCACGTTGGCTTATTCTCATACCTACTGAATACAAATATGAAATTTGGTAAAGATCAGTCAAGCCGTTTCGGAGGAGTTCGGTAACAAACACTGTGACACGGAAATTTTATATATAAGATGTTGTATGAAGTAGTAAACATAATCGAAAAAGTAGCTCAAAGACCGTCTGAAGGACAAATCTGTGAATATTTAAACCAATTTTGGCACCAATCGGGGTTGTGAGCTAAAAAAAACCTGTTTAAAAAAAGGGAAAGGAACAGACGGTAGACTAGGATGATTCAAAGCAGGCAAGTGTGCGAGCATAAATTTTATCTTTTGTTTCGTTTGACGTGTCCTCCGGCTAATATGCAATCACCTACTCCCCAGAGTCGTGCAGAAAATCAATCGGCAAAGTTTGTATTTGCGGTGTTCCCCACAGAGCAATATGTTTTCATTTGCGTGTCGCATCTAGGATGTGACTGGAATACTTCTGGGACAAACAGAGTTACAGTCACGTGGTGGGATTAGAGTATTTGTATGAGACTTTGGACTCTAATTAGCATAAACATAAGCTGCGCACTATACTAAATGATGTATGTATATGTAGTATATCAGTTGTGTTAGCCACCATAATACGAGCTAGAAATGGTTCAGTATGGGGCTTACCAGCCGTGTGTGAATGTGTCCTAATTTTTTTTTGTTTTTTTTATTTTTTTTATTTTATTATCTAAATTTGAAAATTGACATTTGTTTCAAATTGACAACTTGACATTTGATTCATATCACATACGATTGTATTGATATTATATTACTAGAGTTAGTAGTAAAAATTGACGTTTTGATTAATATCATATACTATTGTAATGATATTTATTATATTACTAGAATATAATTGAAAATTGCCATGGATACATATCATATACTTTTGTAATGATATCATATTATTTGACTTGTAGCTATGGTGTTATCAATAAATGATTTGTATTTGTATTTGTATACGTTCCAATTGCTTGGACTCGGGGCCTTCTCTTACTAGGAGAGAGATATAGGCCATAATTCACTACGCTGGCCAAGTGCGGGTTGGCGGATAACACACGTCTTCGGATATTGTGGTCCTCAAACATGTCAGTTTCCTCACGCTGTTTTCCTTTACCGTGTGTAATTCCACACATAACTTGAAAAACAAGTTATTGGTGTAGGGCCGGGATCGAACCAGGGGCGTCTGTTTGAAAAGCAGACGTTATTACCACCGAGCCACACTCGCTTTATAACAACAAATACTAAAAATATAAAAAATAAAACCTTCATGCGAGAGCCTAACTCGCACTTGGCCAATTATTTGAAATCACTTTTTACCCTTTATGATTTATAACGAAAAAAACCTGTTAGTTCATTATTTTGCCCTTCTCATGTGACTTAAGTTATAAACTTGTACTTACTAACTAGTATGATGGGGGTTAATAATGATGATTCTGTAAATATTATTCTCATTGATATCTCTTCTGTCCTTTTTCCATCAATACGCATGAAGCGTAAATCCGAAAAGAGCGTGATATTGGAATCCGTGAAGTGGATCATTCGTAAGGGAAATTAAGTATTGGCGAGATCTGATTTGACACATTTTTTATTCGCTCTCTCGCTGATGAATCCCGATATCTAACTAAATGAGTTTGCGATTAAAGGTCGGTGCTACAGTTGGTTAAAAAAGGTTTTATTTTGTTACTGTTTCAGAGTAAAAAATTTGTTCACAAATAATAGTATATATGTAAGTACTTAAGTTTAATGTTAATTTAAGTTATATAGTATTGAATTTGTTAATTTATTTCATGTTTACTCGTACATGCCATATTTAATTGGATAAGACATAGGAAGAACTTGCCATATCCCACTAGGTGGAGTCAGCACTGCAATCTATTTTCTTCCACTCTCTTCTATCCACCGTCATCGCTACACTAACTCCTTTCTTTCTCATGTCATTATTCATACACTCCATCCATATCTTCTTCGGTCCATCTCTTACTTTCAAAGTCAAAGTCAAATACATTTATTGCTTCGTTATGGCATAATTAAGATGTTATACATTTAAAAGGTAGGTATCTCATAACGGACCCTGTCCGGGTATTGCAACACAAGAGGAGTGAGCCGGTTTATTTGCACGCAGAAAATAAATCCTTATCGTTTAGAAATTCGTCAATAGAGTAATAGAATTTATGTAACACTAAAAGTTTTAATTTATTTTCAAAAATACTGTCTTTTTCTATTACTTTTCTTCCTTGCACTAACTTTTCCATACATAACCTTTATTAAAATGTTTAAATGACCATAATAATAGTATTAATCTTTTAACCTAAAGCTTTTAGAGGCAAAATAAATCGAATCTAAGCAACTGTGCCTTACCTACATAAATCCATTAGGTCATGACGCAAATATAATGCGGTAACATTTGGGTTTAACGGCTTATAAGGTTTCCACCTAAGCACTTTAAACCAAGGGGAAGCAAACATTCCGCAACTATCAAAGTCCGTAATAAAAATTCAATTTTATCCGACTTCTTGGCGCACAAATATGAAGTCGCAAGTGCCATTTTCGCCCAATGCTTTTAGGCATTCATAAAGGTAACCAAAATATATGCGTGCGTAAGTAACAAAATGTAAAATTTACGCGTTACCTTCCCGGTTTAGCGGGAATATGAGCTTATTTATTCTATGTACTGAATGGGCCGGTGTATCCGCCAGTCTAGCGTGATAGCCTTCGGGAGCGGTCGTCTACGGCGTAGCAGCGTAGCGTTGCTACGAGATTCGTAGATCGCGCTACGACCGCGAATAATAAATTCAAAAGACGTTTCCAAACTTCGTGCTGTCCAGCTTTTTTAATATTGTGTTATTAGATTTTGCTTCCAACTCTATATTTTTTTAAAGAAAAGTAAGTAACGATTTGATCCATATATTTTTAACGCTTAATTTTGCTTAGTAGTAGATGTTAGATAGTGTTGGCATATGTCAAAAATATAAATATTTACCATTGAATAAATCATATCGAAAAAAAATAAAAATATTTTTTCAACTTATTAAAAGGTTTATGGTATACTTTTTCTACTAGACAGTTATGTTATAAAATAAAACACGTCATTAGAATAAAAAATCGATTTAAGTATTTATATTTTTTATGAATAAAAAGAAAACATATTATAAAAAAGTAGTACTTTAAATTCGCATGCAGACTGGCCTGTGCTTCTAGAAATGTTACATTGCTTTAGTTTCAATTTAATTTGCTATCCTAACGTCTGAAATACTTACAACTAAATACATACATTGGGATCATATTTTTTGGTCATTTGATGCAAAAACACTCTGTTTTTTTCTTTTGGTCAATTTTCATATCATTTATTTAAGTTTTTTAACCATAAACGGTAAAAATATCTTAAATAGCGTCTAATGAACTGCTCTAAAAATATTTATACTAATTTTGGTATCAATTCTACCTATGAAATAGAAATAAAACTAGTTAAATAAATCTAAAAAAAACGTTTTTCATATTGATTAGTCTGATTGATTCCAAAATAACTATAAATATTCTATGATTTATTTTTAGACGGTCTTTAAGCAATTTTTTAATATTTTTACCGTTTATAACGAAAAAAAATGTTAATTCAAGGAGTTACCCTATCGCCTTAAGGCTTTAAAATAGATTTCTATATACACATAGTATTTTAAGAATATCAGTACCTGTCTAATGACTAATTATAATATTATTCAATTCAATTCAAATGGTTTATTTCAGACTTTTGCCCCATACAATATTATCAAATAAGAATAAAAATTATCATAAAATTTTAATTAAATATTGAAATTATAGTCATTAAATAATTCCAAAAGATTTTAAATATTAATGAACAAAATATAATTATGAGTTTTACACAAGTTACTTATATATAACATTTTTTTTTAAATTATAAGTATCGTCATTAAATAATTACAAAAGATTTTAAATACTAATTAAATAAATTATAATTGTTAGTTTTACTAAAATTTCATGAATATGAAATTACTACTTATTATAATTTTTAAGGAATTTCATATAAAATTACTTATGGTGTAAGGTGTACTGTGAATTCAAATATTAAGCCTATGTCAGCATGGGCTAAATATCGAATTCACAGTATTCTTAAATTATTCTTAAGGATGTTATGATGTTATCTAGACGACGACCACGTTGGCGCAACGGTTACCATGCCGGACTGCTAACCAGAAGGTTCCGGGTTCGATTCCCGGCCCGGCCGACATCTTTGTGCTTAACTAAATTTGTTGGTTGTGGGTCTGGGTGTTAAATATGTATCTAAATAAAATATATATGTATGTATATGTAGTATATCAGTAGTGTTAGCTACCATAACACGAACTAAAAATGGTTTAGTATGGGGTTAACCAGCCGTGTGTGAAATGAGTCCTAATATTTATTTTATTTATTTTATTACTCTAGACGGACTTCAAATTTTTATTTCAAATAATCTTATACCGTTACTTTTGTCTATATCATCGTCTAAAATAACAATCATAATTACCACAATCGACAAATTTTAAATTCCAAGCACGTGGGTTAAACGAATCGGTATCATTAGTGTCAAAACGTTTACCAAACTTTATTTGCACAAAACGTTCGGATCCACAAAACTGATCCATTTATAAAATATTGCCGAGTCACGACGAAATTAGGCACACCCTGTAACGTTATTAATGACTTTCCGATACTGCCTCAGCTCAGCCCCGAATTTAATAACCTACCCTCAAATTTAGAAATCGACATCTTTTTTTATTAACCACACTTTTTCTCGTTTTTTCCGTATTCTTAAGGTTTCTTGTGAAATATTATTTCAAGTTGTAAACAACATTGCCTGAAACAATCTTCATATCAGGTCCTTTCATTGAAAATCATCATGTGTTGCTATGTCCATGATAAATTGCTATCAATAAGGAAACCAAGATATTTCAACCGGTCAACTTCTTCAAACTCTATATGACTGCACTTTGATTTAGGATGATTACACTGTTTGAGTTGCAGTTTTAAAGGAATATTGGGTCGAGACTGTTCAGAGATCTTAAATGCCATAAATTTCATCTTTTTCTTATTTAATGACAACAAATTTTCATCTAACCAGTTAGCTACAGTTTCAAGACCTTTATTTGCTATTTCAATAGTCTCAGGCCAGTCATTACCACAAAAAAGGAAAAGACTATCATCCGCGTACGTTACTATTCTGGATTGATTTATTTTCAAGTTACAGAGGTCATTAATGTAGGTTATAAAAAGGAATGGCCCTAAAACGATACCTTGAGGAATACCGGCCTCAAGATCGGCATATTTGCTGATGGTGTCACCTATAATTAATTTTTGTTTACGATCACTTATATAAGATTTAAACCAGTCTAATGTTTGTCTATGAGCACCTAGATTATCACTAAGCTTTTTAAGCAGTATTTTTCTTGACATGGTATCAAAAGCCTTCGTAAAGTCCAAAAAAGCTGCCATACATTGTTTTTTATCACTAACTTTTTCAATAACGTAATCTAAGGCAGTAAAAACTGCATCTTCTCTTGTTTTATCGGTGCGAAAACCGTATTGATTTGGAGACAAAATGTTGTTTGATATAATGTATTTTCGGATTTGTTTTCCAACAATCTTTTCCAACACTTTAGATATAGATGGTAGCAATGAAATTGGTCTATAGTTTGAAGCAGAGGTTTCATCTCCAGATTTGTAAATTGGACGCACTATTGCAATTTTAAAATTATCCGGTACAATACCTGAAAGGATGCTTAAGTTGTAAACATATGCTAATGGTTCTGAGAGTGAATGTTTGGCATGTTTCAATATTTGATAAGATATATTATCCCAACCAGAGGCTGACTGTGTTTTTAAATTCGACAGAATCTGAAATACTTCAGTTTTGCTAGTTGTTGCTAAAGCAAAAGGAAATTTCGATAGTGTGTCAGCACGTGAACTTTTGCTTAATAATTCCTCTTCAGATATATTAAGTCGATCTAATATCTTCCGTGTTAAGCTTTTTCCAATTTCAGCAAAGTATCTATTGGCTTGATTAGTTGCTTCTAAGGAGGATATATTCGAATTTAAAAGCCCAGATGTTTCGTTTGGGCCATCGCTTTCACAAGTATCTTTTTCATGTTGCCATGATGGCATTGTTACAGAAGAAGCTCTGTTTTTGATAAAATCATACTTCTGCTTACGTTTTTCCAAAATAGCTTCACAATGCTTTTGGTAAATGTTGTACATATTTTGTGCAGTGATATTATTTGGATGCATTGTAGTCTGTAAATACAAAGCATCTCTTTTTTTAAAACATTTAAGTAGATCTTTAGTCATCCATGGCTTACACATAAACTTTGAATGAACTACTTGGATTGCAACCGAATTATTCTTGAGACATTCTGTAATTTTATCCAAAAGTATGCGTGACGCTACATTGACATCTTTTTCTTTATATAAGGCGGTCCAATCAAGACTTTCCAGGTCAGTTTTAAATTGCTGAAAATTTGTTCTGTTGACTAACTTAATTCTTGGCGCATCGTTGTGAGTATAATTCAAATTGGTCAAATCCTTGTAATATTTGTTTATATTGGAGTCACAAATTTTCGTTTTGGTATGTGTGCACGTGAGATATGAATGATTTATACAAGTTATATTTTCTGCGTTTGATGGTTTAAGTCTTGTCACTATAGTGCATATTATTAGACAAATGACCACTGTTGACACAGGTATTCTTTTCCTCATATTGATAGACTACGATGTATTATTTAATCTTTAAACTGTATGTTGAACATCACTGTCATCTAATATACACACATAACTGAAAAAAACTGATAATTTTTTACCCTGTAAGAGAAAAAAAAGTTAAAGTTATTTAAATACTTCATGTTAAAAAAATATTCTTAAAAAATTAGAGCATATTAATCACAACTTACAATTAGCAGAATTTATGTTGCAATTTCTAATAAATAATAGTATTATGCTTGATTATATAATATCTGCGATTTTCTATGCTTTACAACACTTTATTGATGTAGTAATTTTGGTTACCAAACTTGTACTACTTTCAGTATAACTAAAAACAGCGTTACACGTGCACCGGTCATCGATGCTTAGTGTCAGTAAAAGTTAATTGAATCACAATCATTAAATAAAATTAGAAATTTAAATTTTCATTCGAAGTTTAAGCCAGAAAGGTCAATTAAGGCGTCTATTCTGTAGTTTTAACTACTGTGCGATGAGTGATTTTTCTAAGTAACTCGACGTACGCTATTTTTAAATTTTGTGCAAATAAAAAAAATATTTATTTTTTATTTATTTTTATTATTTTTAGTAAGTGTTGCTCGTCAGGAGAATGTTGGACCGCAGTTGTGGTACCCTGATCGAATCTAGTAACTTCTTCACCAATAAATAGTTTCTAAGTTATAAGTGGGAATCACACTCTCTCTACAGTCTCTCTCTCTCTCTCTTATGCTGGCCATACACAATACTTCCAATCGTCCATTTGGCATGACGTTACCGATTGGATCAGTTAGAACTGACCGTGTGTGGGAGTGGATCGGCATCAATAATGCCAATCGGTTGCGTCATGCGGATTGGACGATAGGAAGTATGGTGTATGGCCAGCATTATACGGTGAAGAAAAACGTCATGAGTAAACGCATGTCACTGGGAGTCACGAAAGGAAGTGACGTGACGACGACTCGTCGGGAGGACGTGACATTGTCACTTCACTCTCTTGACATGTATCATCTGCCAATCTTGACGTGTATGACTTGGCCAGCGTGAAGGATTACGGCCTAAAAATGAAAAAAAATATTTGCTTAAAATTTGCATAAGATTAAAAATATGATAGAAATAAAAAAATCCACATATTCTTACTCAAATTTTCATTCTTGTCTATGAATTTTTTACATCTTGTGTTTTTTTCTTTCGCTTTAAATGTATTTTTTTTAGAAATATTCATTATATACTAGTTGCGCCCCGCGGTGTTACACGCGGTAATCCGGGACAAAAAGATATTAATTAGGGATAAAAATTAGGATTCGCTGTTATTCAAGGTCTAACCTATCTTCAAATTAAATCTCATAAAAATCGGTCCAGCCCTTAAAGCGTGAAGGATTAACATAGGTTTTAAGTTATTTGCGTTTCCAACGGGAACCACAATTGTTTTCGGGATGAAAAGTAGCCTAAGTATTCTGCCGTCACAATTTAAAAAGGCACAACTAACATTTTGCAAATGTTGAGAAAATCGAGATTAAAATATTTTGGGAATTTTCTTAAAAAAAATACCTTTGAAGTGAGATTTTCAAACTTGTGTGAATGTTAAAAGTTGACTATGATTAGTATGTATATATCAACAGAAATTACTATATATTTACTTTAATGTATATAATTAATAATTACCTTATTCATTTTTAACTTAACATAAAAAATTACATTACTAGAGCAATATTACGTTTAAAAGGCACATATAACCAAATATGCCTTATCAATGTAAAATTTTGAGGAAAAAAAATAAAACATTATGATGAAAAGGCACCTTTTCACTGTTGTGCCTTTTCATTAATTTTTTTTGAGTAAATTATTAGAATAAACTTTTATTAATTAATATTAAAAATAGTTTCTGACACATATATTTTGTTTATATTTCAATATGACATGTATCTTATTGTGCCCCTGCAATGGGATTGTTTAATATATATTATAATCTTATATATAAAATTTCCGTGTCACAGTGTTTGTTACCGAACTCCTCCGAAACGGCTTGACTGATCATTACCAAATTTCATATGCGTATTCAGTAGGTATGAGAATCGGCCAACGTGAAACGTTTTTACCCCTAAGTGATAAGGGTTGTTCACCCTTAAATATATTTTTTCATTTTTTCGACAATTTTTTTTTATTTGAATTTAATATAAAGTGGCATTAAAAAATACATACAACCATAAATTATTGCTTTTTTATCATCAACCCCCATTTTTTTATGGCCATTTTAGTAAATTTCTGTGTCACAGTGTTTGTTGCCGTACACCTCCGAAACGGATTGACTTATCTTTACCAAATTTTATATACGTATTCAGTAGGTCTGAGAATCGGCTACTATCTATTTTTTTATACCCCTAAGTGATAAGGGTTTATCACCCTTAAATATTTTTTTTCATTTTTCGACGAATTTTTTTTTTTTGAATAAAGTGGCATTCAAAAATACATACAACCCTAAATTTTTACTTTTTTATCATCAACCCCTATTTTTTTATGGCCTTTTTAGTAAATTTCCGTGTCACAGTGTTAGTTACCGTACTCTTCCAAAACGGCTTGACTGATCATTACCAAATTTTTTATGCGTATTCAGTAGGTATGAGAATCGGCCAACAAATAACGTTTTTACCCGGAAGTGATAAGGGTTGGTCACCCTTAAATATATTTTTTTATTTTTCCGACGAATTCTTTTTATTTGAATTTTATATAAAGGAGCATTAAAAATACATACAACCCTAATTTTTACTTTTTTATCATCAACCCCTATTTTTTATGGCGATTTTAGTATTTCATTCATTTTTCATCTCGCTTGATAGCTGATCAAATATAGTATCTAACTGTACTTCGAGTAAAAATCCTTATTTTTTTTAAAGAAAATAGCTAACAAAATTTAACCTGATATACTTATGCTTATGATTATTACCAATCTTAAATACTTAAAATTTGCCGCGCCTTTACTTTACTGGTGAGTGAAATGCCACACTATGCCATAGACCGAAGTCGGTCTCCTGTTTTACTCACAAAATTCTTCTTCACAGACTTCTCTCACTGTTTACACAAATTTCGACCTTCGTTATTGTTTATGTATCGTATGTAGTAGTTAGTATTCTTAACAATTATCATTTTGCTATATCAATGTAACTTTCTTATTAACTTAACCGCGGCTCCACCCGTATGTAAGTCGTTTTATTGCATAACCTCTCCTGCACACGACTGTTGTAAAAAAATGTATTTTCATCTGTGCGCTACTGTGGATCGGACTATACGTTAAATTGTAGGTCCTCTTAGCACAAACAGTCGTTAAACTAAGGCAGGGGCTTGAAAAACTCTCGACAACATAACTTGATCACTTAGTTCTTACGTAGAAGAAGCTATAAAATTTGATGTACTAATAAACTAGACCCCGAACGTATGAGCAAAAAATTTTCAACAAATATGATGATGACACTACAAATATTATGTAATTTGTTCTGCTTTGGACTTCTTTATGCTCAAACGGCTCGAACAAATATGCTAAAGATTTTCGCGCTCGCTTCGCTCGCGCATAGCTCGCTGCGCTCGCATCCGGCTCGCTTCGCTCGCGATTGGTCCTAGGACGTTTTGGGTCATAGCTTACGACACTACAAATGTTATGTAATTTGTTCTGTTTTGGACTTCTTTATGCTCAAACGGTTCGAACAAATATGCTAAAAATTTTCGCGCTCGCTTCGCTCGCGCATAGCTCGCTGCGCTGATATCCAGCTCGCTTCGCTCGCGATTGCTCCTAGGACTTTTGGGTCATAGCTTACGACACTACAAATATTATGTGATTTGTTCTGCTTTGGACTTCATTATGCTCAAGCGGCTCGAACAAATATGCTAATAATTTTCGCGCTCGCTTCGCTCGCGCATAGCTCGCTGCGCTCGCATCTGGCTTGCTTTGCTCGCGATTGGTCCTAGGACGTTTTGGGTCATAGCTTACGACACTACAAATATTATGTAATTTGTTCTGTTTTGGACTTCTTTATGCTCAAGCGGCTCGAACAAATATGCTTATAATTTTCGCGCTCGCTTCGCTCGCGCATAGCTCGCTGCGCTCGGATCCAGCTCGCTTCGCTCGCGATTGGTCCTAGGACGTTTTGGGTCATAGCTTACGACACTACAAATATTATGTAATTTGTTCTGTTTTGGACTTCTTTATGCTCAAGCGGCTCGAACAAACATGCTAAAAATTTTCGCGCTCGCTTCGCTCGCGCATAGCTCGCTGCGCTCGCATCCAGCTCGCTTCGCTCGCGATTGGTCCTAGGACGTTTTGGGTCATAGCTTACGACACTACAAATATTATGTAATTTGTTCTGCTTTGAACATCTTTATGCTCAAGCGGCTCGCACAAATATGCTAAAATATTTCTCGCTCGCTTCGCTCGCGATTGGTCCTATGACATTTTGGGTCATAGCTTATGACACTACCAATATTATGTAATTTTTTTGGAAACGGCTCGAATGGAATCGCTAAAAAATGTTGAATACCTTAAACTTTAGAAAAATATCATTACCTACTAACCTTAAAAATTTTACAATGAAATTGTATTATACAAATAACAGACTTCAAAATCATACCTACATTTATAAATTCTAACTGTATCTAAAAAGTGAAAAATCATTTTATGCCTACACATAAGTACCATCAAAGACTTTATTTGATTAACTTATAAACATGCTATTTTAATTTTTTTATTTATCCTGTATTCTTGGCGTCGGTGCCATCTAAGAAGAACAAATTAATGTTTGTTAAAATAAACACTATTAAATAGATATGATTGAACATAATATTTTTTGGCGTTTGTTACTTTTATATTCCCTTAACATTTGTTCATGGCGCTCTATACCCATTTCACGCATATACCATACACACTTATAATAAGTAAGTAACATTTTAATTATACTAGAATTTGTCTAGAAACTAGAATAAAAATAATTAATAAGGCAAAACAACGTTTGCCGGGTCAGCTAGTAAGCTTATAAATTAACATTGTGTTAGAAATAAAATAAGGTAGTTATAAAGAATTAAAACGTTTATTTTAAGTAGTACAAAGTCTTCAAAGGTCAATTATTATAAAAATAATTGAAGTATAACACTTCCAAATCTCTATTAATTAAAAATTAGGGTAACAAAGCCAGTAAGGAACTTTAATAATATATTTCATTAAAGTAAAGAATACATAGCTTATTACATCAATACCTAATAATTATCATTACAGTTATGTAACAACTATCTATGTAGCTTCAATTTTTATCACAATCATTAATTGAACTAACTTCCTATAATTATTTCATAGCTTCAATTTTTATCACAATCATTAATTGAATTAACTTCCTATTATTATTTAAATGGCACTTTGCATCTTTCTCTCATACTATTAAGAGATATACTTAGTAATTATAATAGGTTAGTAAAATCAACTTTATACTCGTATTATCAAAATTAAACGAAAACAAATTCTAAACATGAAATTAGGAACAACAAAGCACTTAATATTAAATATCATAATACCTAAGTATCGATTAAAGATACTATAAAAATCAATCTTCCATTATTTCAGTCTTCTTGGTGATGAATCAAATCAACTGCTTGATCATTTATAGGGAATGTTTCCCAAAAAAGCCTTCTGTTAGTGGGTATAAGTGGACCAAGTAATGTGAGTATGGCTGATTTCCTTTCGCTCGTAATACTGGGAACAAGCTTTTGACGTGGAGGTAGTATTCCTTGTTAAATATTTTTCAACTTGAGAAAATCTAGCTCAAAGTATTCGTCAGTACCATGATTGCGTTTATAAATAAGTGAATTCGAACCTCTGCGAAAATTGACCTCCGAAATATATTTCATATAAGCTCGAGGGCTGAAATTCTTTATTTTACTTGTTGAATAGCAGTCTTCATAAAGAAGTCCCGCTCACTTCATCTCCGTTCACAAATGTTAAGTGGTAAAGGCACAAACATCAATGTGCCTTTTTATTTAACATTTTAAGGTGTAAGGGTTAAAAAGAAAAGGTATAACTAACAGTTGTGACCTTTCTTTCTACGTTAATTGCTCAAGTATCGGTATAAAAAATAAGCACAATTGCCACATGAGCCTTTTAATACTTGATGAACGTCAGTTATGCCCATTCAATTAAATATATAAAAGTAAAAAGCTAAAACTAAAAGTCATATCTAACAATATGCCCTTTTCTTGTAATAAAACTCAAAAATGGTGCAGTTGTGCCCTTTAACCTTATGCTATCTCTGTTAATTTTGTAGCTATAAATCCACAAAAAATCAGGCAGTTAGGCCTTTTTTTCCTGATTCTGAATATATATATAACTCAATTTCACAAAAAATGTTAGTTGTGCCCTTTTTCAGTGACACGGCAGTATTAATGTCTAACATATCTTCAAACGAAATTTCATCATAATCGGTTCAGCTATTTGAGCGTATTCACGCTCAAACAGCTGAACCGAGTCAATAAAGAAAACATTGCTAAGTTCGCTCTCTCTCGCTCGCACCCATACGTCATAACGTATGGGTGCGTACAAGCGAGAGGGCAAACATTTTTCAAAGTTATCTTTACTGACACGAATTATACAAACTTTCGCGTTTCTAATATGAGTGGGATTAGAGGTCAGACATCAAAACAAAAAACTCGATACGATGTTGACGACTGCATTACACTTTTATCTCTCCTGATATAAAACCAAGTCATGTGAGAAATAATTTTCCGCGCCAGCAGTTTCATAGACCCAAGATTATGTTTCTGAATGAAGATCATGTCCAAACTTCTTGGCTTCAAAAGTGGGGTTATTAATGCCACTAGGGCTGACTGACCCATCTCGGCCAAGATCCATTTTGATTTACTGTAAGATTTTTGACTGGTATATTTCATGCGATCTGTCAATTACTTTAATAATGAATATTACAAAAAAAAATTATAGCGATTATTATAATTAAAAGCCTGTTTGATCCCATTGTTGGGCAAAGGCCTCCCTATCCTCCTTCCATTTGTCCCTATCTAGCGCTATTGTGGACCAATCCTTCAGGTGTGGTACAAAGTGGTACAAAACATAAAAGTACATAGTGGTACAAAACATAAATTATCTGTTTGCTTTTGTTACTTTAAATATGTTAACGCTTGATCATAATTCGCCTGATCCAAGATCATGTTTCTAAATGAAGATCATGTTCAAGCTCCTTGCTATCAAAAGTGGGATTTACTGTAAGTGTTGAGGACTGCGAGCTCCGTCGCCCAGCGCTACAGCCACAGTACTTCGGGAGGCGCGCTCCCGATTGGCCGAGCGCGCCAGCGTAGGCGGCGGAGGACGCCACGAACTGCGGTGTCGCAATTAGTACTTAAGTAGCTTAATTTGTTTGAATAAAGAGTTCGGTGATTTCGGTGTAATTTATATCGCGTGTTTCATTCAGTGCCCAGCTAGTACCTATCCCAGTTAGTGTCCCAGTCAGTACCTATCCCAGTTAGGTAGCTAGGAGAAGTGAACGCCTTAAGCGAATAGTTAGTTAACAAAATATACAGTCCACAACAGTTATTGGTCCTTCGAGAGCCGGATCGAAAGTGAACTTATAAGTGCCGGAACAGTAATTAATTCTTTCGAGATCCGTATTAAGTGAACTTTAAGTGTGTCGAACATTTTTAAACGCCGGACTTTGAGTGACGTGTCCCGCGTACGAACTTTAAAGTGAGTTAATTTCGATAGTTTTGCCGACCCACACCACAATGGTCGTCACCAGGAGCGGTGCCGACGCGGCGGAACAGGAAGACCGTCGTCGAGAGGTGGAGTTGGAGGAGGGCAGAACATCGGAGATTGAGAGGGAGAGGATCAGGTGCCTGAGCCTAAATCCTCCAGCGTCGCCGACTACGAACGCGACGTGCATCGGATCGGCGCGACCTGCGGAGTTCACACGACCCCGAACACCGTCACCGAACCCCTCCGTGAGGTCGCACCGATCAACAATGAGCGTATCAGCACGACGCCGCGCCGCAGAGATCGAGTACGAGGAGAAGATGACCGTAATCAAGCTCAGACAGCTGCAGCTGGAAGAGGAGATGATCAAGAAGCGGCACGCGAGCGCCATAGCCGCGATTGAGGAAGAAGAGAGCGTCGTCGAGGCTGCACCCGACCGTCAGAAGGTAAACCAGTGGCTGCAGGAGCACCCCCCGGAGGAAGGAAGAGCCGAGGAAGACCGTCGCTGGCGCTCCACGAGGCGAGAACGTACGCCCACCCCCACCCGAACGCGGGGTGACAGAGTCGTGGAGGTGATGGAGAAGTTGTCAAGACCGCGGGTCAAGTGCGCGGACCTGCCACCGTTCAACGGAGCGACGAACGAGTGGTTAATATTTAGGGCTGCCTATGTGGACTCCACGCGATTATACGACATCTCACCGACGGAAAACCTGCAGAGGTTAAGGAGTGCTCTTCAAGGGGAAGCGAGGGAGCTCGTCGCTACGCTGCTGTATTCTGCAACCGATCCCGAAGTTATCATCGCCACGTTGGAGCGGAGCTTCGGGAGGCCCGAGGTGATTATCGATCGGGCATACGAAGAGATACAAAGATTACCCCGACTGGGTACGACAGCGATAGAATTAAATCATCTGTCAATAAAGGTACAAAACGTTGTTTACGTGCTTCGGAGTCTGGGACGCGAGGAACATCTTTATAATCCGCATCTGAAAAAGGAAATTCTGGGGAAGCTCAGCCAGCATCAGAAGGTTCGTTGGTTTGACTACGCGATGTCAAGCAAGGAGGATACGGAACCGGAGCTGGTGAGGATGTCGAACTTTCTCTCCAAAGAGGCGGAGATGGCCATGCGGTACGACTACGTGGCGCCATCTGGTGGTGTTACGAGGCGTGACAACAGACACGTGGCAGACGCCGCGAATGCAAATGGCGGCGCGGCGGCCATTACAAATCGGAGGCGAAAAAACGTGGTCTACAACGTGGATGAACAACGCAACATGTGTCCGTGCTGTGAAAATGAGCATAATTTATCGGACTGTCCAAGCTACAAAGAGCTTAGTGTCGATAAACGGTGGGAGTTGGTGCAAAGGAAGGGCATGTGCTACAAATGTGTGAACAAAAGGCATCGGCGTGTCAACTGCAAGGAGAGGTTATGCGGAGTGAAACAGTGTCGTCGTCCGCATCACTCATCACTGCACAGCGAGGCTACCCCGAAGGCATCTGCGGAGAGCTCTGGGACAGTACTGTCGGTCGGCACCACGAACGCCGCCGGCCCGAGGTCAGTACTGTTGAAGATGTGTCCGGTTACCATCGTCGGACCACGGGGGGAGCGCGACACCTACGCGCTGCTGGATGAGGGTGCCACCATCACACTGATCGACGAGGACCTGGCGGCGAGCGTCGGAGCGGAGGGACCTGTTCGATCCTTATGCATGAGCGGTATCAGCACTACACAGACACAGACGGACAGCAAGGTTGTTTCCTGCAAGTTGAGGAGTCAAGGAGGAGCGCTGTTGAACGTCAAGGCGCGAACATTAAAAGATATGAAACTGCTACGTCAAACGGTATCGAGCACACTTCTCGAGTATGAACATCTGAGAGATCTGCCGAGAGAAGCGGTGTGCTATGAGGGAGTGCAACCTGGAATCTTGGTGGGAGCGGACCACTGGGAGTACATCGTGTCACGAGAGCTGCGCGTCGGTAAGCGGAACCAGCCGGCGGCGTCGAGGACAAAGCTCGGATGGGTGATACACGGTACTGCACCAAGATGCGTGAGGAGAGGCAGCGACAGCGTGCTACACGTCTACGCCCCAGAACACGGCGGAGAGGTGGAGCGGGATCAACGCCTGCACGACCTGGTGGAACAACACTTTCGGATTGACGCGCTGGGGATCGCCCACAAGGTACGAGTGAGCGAAGCGGATCAACGCGCGATCAAGATCGTCGAGCAAACTATACGGAAGACCGAGAGCGGCTACGAGGTGGGGCTGCCGTGGAAGCAGGACGACGTGAAGCTTCCGCCGAGCTACAACGCTGCCCTACGCCGTCTTCGCAAGATCGAGGTGAAGATGGACGCCGACCCGGAGTTTGCCCGTGAGTACACTGAACAAGTAGAGAACCTGCTGAGAAAGGGATATGCTGCACCGTGCGACGGCGACGAGAAGACGAGCGCCGTGAGTTGGTACCTGCCGCACTTCTCAGTACGGAACCCGAACAAACCTGGAAAGCCTGGAAGGCTAGTATTCGATGCAGCTGCAAAGAGCTATGGCGTGAGATTGAACGACGTTCTCCTCGAGGGCCCGGATCTACTGCAACCTTTACCGGAAATATTGTTTCGGTTCCGAGAACGCAAGATTGCAGTGACTGCCGACATTCAAGAGATGTTTCTGCGAATCAAGATCCGTCGTGAAGACCAGCCCGCGCAACAGTTCCTGTGGAGAGGCGCCGACCGTGACAACCCGCCTCGTGAGTACAAGATGACCAGCATGATCTTCGGCGCAGCGAGCTCACCATTCCTCGCACACAGCGTGCGCGACCACAACGCACGAGCGCATGCGGAGACACACCCACGAGCACTGGCGGCGATCACGAGAAGTCATTACATGGACGACTTCGTGGACAGCTTCAGCGACGAGGAGGAGGCACGTCACACCATCCACGAGCTACGAGAGGTGCACGCAGCCGCCGGCTTCACGCTACGTAGTTGGAGTTCGAACGACAAGGAGGTACTGAACGACGTACCACTCGAGCTACGCGCGACCGAGCCTGCGCGACTGGGGGGAGGCAGCATCGACAACAAGATACTTGGGTTGTGTTGGGACCCGAGCGGCGACGAGCTAAGTTTTAACACCACAATGCATCGCGTTCCGGACGACGTGAGAATGCAGCGCCGCACGCCAACAAAGAGAGAAGCACTGAGCGCGGTTATGTCTATCTACGACCCACTTGGATTACTCAGTGTGTACACGATACGAGCTAAGATTATTCTACAGAGTTTATGGCGACTACACACTTCATGGGACGAGCCGATACCCGCCGAAGAGGGTACGAGATTCAACGAGTGGCTCGGGCAGCTCTACGAAGTGTCTACGTTGCGCCTACGCCGTAGCTACGCATTGGAGAGCTACGAGGACATTGAACTTCACGTGATGTGCGACGCGAGCGAACAAGCGTACGCGACAGTAGCGTACTGGCGAGCTACCAACCGAGCTGGAGAGATCGTCGTGAACTTGGTTGCTGCAAAGGCGAAGGTGGCACCACGGCGAGCACAGACGATCCCACGCCTTGAACTACAGGCGGCGGTGATTGGGGCGAGGCTGGCGCACACAGTGAGAGGAGGACATCGCGTCAACGTGAAGCGGACTATTTACTGGAGCGACTCGTCGACCGTCGTGCACTGGATAAAGAACGATGGTAAGCGCTACACACCATTCGTAGCACATCGACTCGGCGAGATTGCGGAACTGACACAGAGGGAGGAGTGGCGATGGATCCCCACGAGCGAGAATGCTGCAGACGAGGCTACGAGATACTCCAGCGAGGCGATCCAGAACGAAGATCGATGGTTCCGGGGACCGCACTTCCTCCGCTTACCCGAGGAGCAATGGCCGAGATGGGGGCCAGTTGAAGAAGAAGAAGAAGAAGAGGAGGTTCTTCTACACATCACCGAAAAGAAGGAGGCTGACAGCGAGTGGCTGCCAGACGTGACTCGCTTCTTCAAGTACGAGACGCTGGTGCGAGCAGCGGCCCGTGTGTTGGCGTTCACCGACATGTGCCGACGCCGAGCAACGAGCGTGGAACTGCAGCACATCGAGCGCGCCGAGCGGGCGATACTCCAACGCACCCAGGAGGACAGCTTTAACACCGAGCTGCAGCTGATGAAGAACGACCGACCGGTGCCCAAGTCGAGCCGCCTGTACAAGCTCGACCCGGTACTGGAGGATGGGCTGCTACGGGTAAGAGGACGTATTGGAGCATCGAGCGCACCCGTCGACACAAAGCGACCGGTGATACTGGACGGCCGACACCCGACAACGAGACTCATCGTGCTCAGGGAGCACTGCGCCGCTGGACACGCGAACAGAGAGAGAGTGACCAACGACCTAAGGCAACGATACTGGGTCATTCACCTGCGGCCTACAGTACGAGCGGTGGCACAGCGATGCGCGCTGTGCACGGTGAGGAGAGCGAGACCGAGGACGCCGGTGACCGGGGACCTGCCGAGAGCCCGGCTGGAGCCCTACCAGCGTCCATTCTCCAACTGCGGGCTGGACTATTTCGGACCGATGTGGGTGAAGATCGGAAGACGACGAGAGAAGCGTTGGGGAGCACTGTTCACGTGCCTGTGCACGCGCGCCGTGCACTTCGAGATGGCGGCGTCGCTTTCAACGGACTCCGCTATCATGGTGCTGCGGCGAATGGCGGCGCGACGCGGATGGCCGCGCCTCATGTACAGTGACAACGCGACGGCATTCAAAGGAGCAGACAAGGAACTACAGCGAGCCTACGCAGAGTGGACGCCCGCACTGCGAGACTTGGGTCTGCAACACAGGATGGAGTGGCGGTACATACCGCCTGGCGCGCCTAATCAAGGAGGCGCATGGGAACGACTAGTGCGTTCGGTTAAGACCGCACTCGCCGCGACTGCACGAGAGAGGACGCCGACCGAGGAGGTGCTGCACACACTGCTGACCGAGGCCGAGTTCACCATCAACGCTCGACCCCTCACGTACGTCAGCGTGAGTGCCGACGACCCCGAGGCGCTCACGCCTAACCACTTCCTGTTGGGCTCCTCCACGGGGCTGCCGACGGGAGCAGCAGCAGACATCGCGGATCGACGGGCCTGGCGGGCCAGCCAGGCGCTCGCTGACCTCTTCTGGCGACGGTGGGTACAGGAGTACCTGCCCACTCTCGTCCCAAGGGGCGAACCAGCGGGCACACAACGGAGGCTACAGCAAGGAGACGTCGTGGTGGTCGTGGACCACACCCTACCTCGGAACGTGTGGCCTATGGGAATCGTGGAGGCCACGTATCCGGGACCTGACGGCGCAGTACGCATCGCAGACGTCCGCACCAAGGCGGGCGTGTTCCGGCGCCCGGTACGCAAGCTCGCCGTCCTGATCGAGGAGGAGGCTACGCGGGAGCTGCGCCGGGGGGAGGAATGTTGAGGACTGCGAGCTCCGTCGCCCAGCGCTACAGCCACAGTACTTCGGGAGGCGCGCTCCCGATTGGCCGAGCGCGCCAGCGTAGGCGGCGGAGGACGCCACGAACTGCGGTGTCGCAATTAGTACTTAAGTAGCTTAATTTGTTTGAATAAAGAGTTCGGTGATTTCGGTGTAATTTATATCGCGTGTTTCATTCAGTGCCCAGCTAGTACCTATCCCAGTTAGTGTCCCAGTCAGTACCTATCCCAGTTAGGTAGCTAGGAGAAGTGAACGCCTTAAGCGAATAGTTAGTTAACAAAATATACAGTCCACAAAAGTAAGATTTTTGACTGGTATATTCCATGTGATCTGTAAATTATTTAAATAACGAATCATATTAAGAAATGATTATCTGGTCATTGTCGAATGGTACAAAACATACATTATCTGATTTTTTGACAATTCTCCCGTTAGTAGCTATATTATGATCCAAGGAATGTAGAGCGCGCTTGCCCAAAAAAAGCGGTTCGCTCTTGTTTTACCACTAGATAGTATAAATAACGTCTATTTGAAATTAATTTTTATAACGACATTTTATTTATTTCAAAAATTAAACTAATTCAAAGAGTTGTATTCGCTCCTTCCAAGGCGAATGAACAACCTGTTTTTTTTTTACAACTGGTTAATAACATAAAGAAATTACATTTTATTTTTAATGTATACTAAAGTTTTAATTTATTCGATTGTTTAAGGTTTTGTGTTTGCTAAAATAAAAATTATTTTTCTTTTCTTTCTTTTTCTAAATAAACATTCCTGGGTTTCACGAAAAAAGCTAAGCCACTTCACAAATAATAAGTAACACAGTACGAAAAACAAACATTTTTGAGAGCCAGTTATTCCAAACTAGGCATGCTCTACCTTAGGCCAGAGTGTCAAGTGTCGTTAACTCGTGAAGTTACGCGCCTTGCTGATCAAATGCCTAGTTGTACAAAAAAAAGATAAAGATAAGATAAATAATTATTGGCCTTACAACATCTCGTCGCATTTGGCAAGTCATTTACATAGGATGTTGATTAGAAAATTATATATTACAGCTGTGATGACAGCGGAAGTACACTAAATACTCGTATTTCAGATTTTATTTCGTCCATAATAGATTCAATCGGTTATTTCTAGATTATTCTCTTTGTAGAGCAGAACCCTACTTTAAACTCATTTGTCTAAGATAGGAAGATTGATTAAAGTCATTAGATAGTGCATGGCGTCGGCTGAGGGATGGAGGTCTTGCCTTAATGGCTCGGTTGCCTTAAAGCTTACTCACACGTCTACCTACTTATATATACTACTATATATAATTATATATGAGTGTGAAAGAGGTCATGTGAGAGAAAAAAGTGAGTGTAAAAGACGACGGCTGATAGAAGAGAGTGGACAAGGAAAATTTGCTGTGCCGACCTCGTTGGCGTAATGGTTACCATGCCGGACTGCAAATCAGAAGGTTCCGGGTTCGATTCCCGGCACGGCCAACATCTTTGTGCTAAACTAAATTTGTTGGCTGTCGGTCTGGGTGTTAAATATTTATCTATATAAAATATGTATGTATGTATATGTAGTATATCAGTGGTGTTAGCAACCATAATACGAACTAGAAATGGTTCAGTATGGGGTTAACCAGCCGTGTGTGAAATGTGTCCTTATACTTATTTACTTGTTTACCTAGTGGGACAAGGCAAGGAAGAAGAAGAAGATATAGTACTATATACTCGTAACTTGAACTTTCGATAAACCAAAGTTTTTTTTATTGATTATTAGGCTTACGTTTGACTGCTGCTTGCCTGATGTTAAGCTTTACTGTGGTCTACGATGTAACGCAGGACATGTTCCAGTATAAAAAACATGAATTTTTGTATTTATGTTTTAGTACAAGCAGCCCACTATACGTTCCCACTGCTGTGACCTACTCTGACGAGGAGAGAGATATAGGCCATAATCCACCACGCTGTCCAAGTGTGGGTTGGTGGATGACACACGTTTTCGGATATTGTGGTCCTCAAACATGTCGGTTTCCACACGATACTTTCCTTCACTGTAAATATAGTGCAAATCCACACATAACATGAAAAATAAGTCATTGGTGTAAGGCACCACCCGGAACTACTCGTACATTAGATAATGTGGTGTGTGTCATCAGGATTTTAAACTAAGTTATTTTAACAAAATAATCTGAAACCGCTAATGGTCTATTTCTGAAATACATACAAGTTTTGAAGCTTGGTCCAGCCTAACAAAACAAACATAGTTAAGTAAAAGGCTTCAAATGTTGTCCTTACATTAATTACCTTACCTTCAATATAACTGTTTCTAACTATGTGTATATGTAAACATATACACATAGTTAGAAACAGTTATAGCTAGCCGTTTCAGAGTGATTATTTTAATTTCGGGTACTTTCTTGCTTAGTTGCTTCTGCGCATGTCAATTATTTCTTGAGGCACGTATTATACGTGAATTGAGAGTTATTCCAAAGTTAGACTGATAAGATGGGCCATTTGTGGTAAACATAACAATTGGGGAAGTTTTCAAGAGGATCTCATCAAGACATTTGCATTTTAATTGGCGGTTTCTCTGCGTCTATGTGAGTGTTTTGATTCCGAGTGAAGAGACGTTACTAAGATTTATGTTAATGTTTTCTAATTTTAACGATATCTGAGTAGAAAGTTTCAATAATCTACCTCAAATAAATATTAATGTCAATTCGGTGTTTAGCACACGGCTGGTTAACGCCATATTAAACCATTTCTAGTTCGCATTATGGTTGCTAACACAACTGATATCCTACATATACATACATACATATTTTTGTAGATACATATTTGACACCCAGACCGACAGCCAACAAATTTAGTTCAGCACTATGTTGGCCGTGCCGGGAATCGAACCCGGAACCTTCTGATTGGCAGTCTGGCATGGTAACCATTACGCCAACGAGGTCGTCAAAAAAATAATTTGCCAAGTGCTAGTCGGTCTCGCGCATGAAGGGTTCCGTACCATTGTTGTATGGGAGCCCTCTAGCAGTCTAGCAGCTACCTTGTCGTATTTTTTATATATAAAATAAATACATTTATTGTAAGGGGGGAAGGAAGAGGGGGAGCCGCGCCATACAAATTTGAGCGATGCGCCTGCCGCTCTAGTGGAAATTTCAATTGAAAATCAACAATTAATAATATTGAAACCGATTCTAGATAATATCGTTGTGTTCAGAAAAAAATAAGCATTGTTTTAATTTCTTTACGACATTCAGCAACATTTAAAAAAATTTAAACGCCTATTGTATCAAAAAAATAAAACTATCGAGCGAACTTTACATAATTTGGAACTCAAACGATCATTTACACTGAATTAAAGATGATAAAACTGAAAAACTATTGCCTTATTATTTATGTGAGATTTCATTGGTTTCTCAAAAATAGCGCCTTAATATCTTAGCAATAAGGAGCTACCAAAGGTGCCACTAGAAATTCTATTACAAAATTACGAAAGGAATATGTAAGAGCACTTACGATGCGCGAGCGTAGCAAGATTGAATTTGAATATTAAGTTCTTTAATCTATTTGTTTCAGAACATGCAGACGAGGTACAGAAGTATGAAGGTAAGATATTAATAATTAATTAGCTTTAAGAAAATTTTCAAAAAATTAGTAAATGATTTCCAGCTCTTATACATTCTAGACTTTAGTATGCATTTCTTTAATTAAAGCAAGTGCATTGTAAATGGGAATTATTCCATTTAGAAGCGTTGATATTTCAGTTGGGCGTTCGGCTGTTTTACGTCCCAAAGCGTGTTCGGGCAAAAAGCCAGTTCAGTTTATTCTAGTCTCACCTTACGCCCCATCTTAGGCCATAGTGTTGATAGCCCGTATGACTACTACTTATATATTTGTAACAATTACTTTGTCAAATAAATAAATTTTGTATTTGTATTTGTATCTACTACTCGCCTTCTCAATCAGATGTCTAGCTGATATTAGTAAAAGTCAAACAACGGTGTATCGATAAAATGAATGGGAGAATAAAGCTTAGATAATAGTTTGGCGCTAAGCGGATCAAACCACTAGATTTCATATATACCATTTTAGTGCTTTGTAGCTTATGTGTTGTATTGATCTCGACTAAGTAAGGTGTTCTAACGCGATCGTCGAGGTTACTTGGTGATCAGGCAGTTTCTGCGGAATCGCCTCTGCATGTCGTAAGAGGCGACTAAAAGGGGTATCAGACTCGGAGATGGGGTTCCGACACCCGCTTCATCGAGTCCGGGGTGAACGACGGCGTCGTGTGACTGTCACCGTCGCGCCCATAGTCTGCACTAAATGACTTGAATTTGAAAGTATAACGCCCTCGAGCTGAAAAAGTATAATTGCAGATTTACACTTCATAGACCAAGAAAATTACCCACCACTTATTCACAAATGTTTTTACTAAAGTCGTTTTAAGCTATCTTAAGCTGTAAAACGCTTATTTTCTAAGCTTAAAGTCTCCAAGACTCCAAGTGAGCATCATTGTATTAAAGTTCTATTGAAACACCAACAAAGTTAAAAGTTTTGCCTCCGCGGCAGTCCGATAAATGAGGACTTTAGCCGCTTTCAACATCCAATCCTAATTTAAAACGTTACTTTGGTATTAAAGTGCTTGAAAGCGCTTTATAGGTTCGCATTTTGCTTCGGATTAACTGCGCCTTCCGAAGAAATGCAACGTAGATTAAAAATAGAGTATGCTGAAAATTTTCGTGAAAAACTCAAATGGCAACTTTCGACGTATATAGAATGCTTTAGAAGAGCGTTACGTTTCAAAAACAGTTTAACAAAAGAAAAAATATCTAAGAAATCACGGTAGATTTTCATAATTTTGTTGGCTATTACATTAAACTTTTTAACTTCTTATTCTTCTTCGTATGAGCTAAGTGCCCAAGCTCTGGTGTCGAGAGTTTTCAAGCCGCCCGATGGCCTCTAATTTGGCTTGACAACTGTTTTTTTTTTACTTATAGGCAATGTTAAAAATCTCTTAAGTAAGTTTATTTACTTTTTTGTTTACAGTGTATTGAAAATTTGTGGCATGGTGTTGTTGTCAAAATTTCCCTTATTGATACCCTAATTTGAAAAACTATTAAATCCCCTTCGGGTTTTTTACGGGAGAGGCTCGAAACTTCATTGTACTTTTTACTTACGCAATAAAGAAAAATAAAGTTATATTACTTTTTATTTATCTAAATAAAATACAATGGCGTTTTGAGCCTCTCCCGTAAAAAATCTGCAGAGGTTTGCAAAAGGGTATCGTTATGTTATTACGAGTACAATGGTAAAGTTATTTAACCCGGTATGATATATTAAGAAAGGATATAATTTGTTTCGAATTACTTGTCAAAGTTAAATAGGTTGTTGCTTCTTCTGTACGCAGTAGAAAATTCTCAAGCCCACTTTAGTTGAAGTGAAGACGTCGTTACCTGTTATATTAAATAGCTCCGTTACAAACTTCATCTCGAAAACGACGTTCTCTTCATCAGACATAGATTTGAAAAGTTTGCAACAGAAAAATAACTTAGAATGTCCTTCTAGTCTTAAAAACATAATATTTTCACCAAGTTAATTATGTATAATTTTTTTATATAAAATATTTAAATGTGTTACGATAACAGAAGGTTGGAATTACTTTTAATTTGAATGAAGATTCACTATTTCTTTTTAATTTTGTGGCTGAAGCCAGAAGATGAAGAAGAATAAGAAATTTAGTTTCTTACTTATTAGGTTGATGCGTTAACTGATATTGGATCTTGACCTGCGATACCAAAAGTTGTCATAGTTCTTAGTTCTGTTCCATCTTCTGCCACTCATTAGGCTGCAATTTTTGGTTCTCCTGCACCAAGCTTTTCTGTGGAACAAAATAATTAGATTTAATATGGGACAAATAATATAAAAAACATAACAATGATATACATATTTGTATCAACTTATATTTTATTATCGGAGTAGTCTTGGAATATTTGCTCATACAACGTTTTACGTAGTAACCGTTCTACTCAGTATGCATTGGTGAATCTATTTCTATGGTTGTACCATCAACAGTTTATTTCAGAGTTTTCGCCAAATTTCAAGAGTGCGTGACTTGGTTCAAAATATGTTTTTGTTTTGTCAAGACGACAGGAAAGATTAAACTTTGGAACGTTTTGATTATGAAGGTATAGTAGAAGAAAGGTGATATTATTAAGTCAGTTTAAGAGCTTCAGAGTTTTTGTAAAGAGATTTTGAAGATGTGCAAGTTTAACAGAGTGAAAATAGGAGAATTTGGTATATTTTTGGACTGCGGATGCGGACCTTTCAAATTATGGAACATGTTACAAGAATCTATATATATGTGGGTATTATAGATTTTGAATTATTGCTTGCTAGGCACATTTTTAGGATTTTGTCCCATAATTACTACTTTTAGGTAATTATGGGACAAATATCCTAAAACGACATCTTTTATTATTATGCTAATCGAACTAACCATTATAAACCATAGCAAACCTCATAATGTTTTTTTACTAAAATTCTGTGTTAGGTATTTATCAACGTGCAACGCAAAAGTGTGTGTGTGTGTGTATGTGTGTGTGTGTGTGTGGTGTATGTTTTTCTGTGGCAACGTGACTCCCTAGCAGATGAACCGATATTGGTTTATCTGGAACTCTTTTCATATTAATCGGGAGTGTTTTTAGATAAGGTCGACTAAAACAGATGCAAAATGGCCGCTGCAATAAAATGTCAGATGTCATGTTTTCACACTTACTTCAATACCTCAGACTACAGGAATAACCTGTACTTAGTCTGAGTTCAATACAAGTATCAAATAAAAGTGTTAGGTCTGAGTTTGAGTGTCTTGAGTAGTACATAAAGCATAAGTATAAGCAACCCACTAAACGTTTCCACTGCTGGAGCTCAGGGCCTTCTCTCACTAGGAGAGATATAGGCGATAATCCACCAAGCTGAGCAAGTACGGGTTGGTAAATGACACACATCTTCGGATATTGTAGTCCACAAACGTGTCGATTTCTTCACGATGTTTTTCTTCACCGCAAAGTAGAGTAAAGCGTCTTGAGTAGTAAAATATGTAAATGAAATATACTGACTCCCAAATTTTTTTTTTATATAAATACCTACACTTGTTTTGCGATGCAAACGTTATAAGTCATAATAAACCTTGTTTTACGCTAAGTAAGAACATTTACTGAAAGTCTGGCAACACCACATTAATCACTGCTAAACACCTTGAAAGTATTAACCTCGATCGTAATTTGTACGTTTTCACGTCTACAAAGTAAGTTTATACCGCCGATAAAAACGTGAAATATGAAACGGCTCTACAATTTCACTCGTAGCACTTACCTTTAGTAAGTACTAAGTTTTCACTAGAGTTAATAAATATCTGAGTGTTGCTATATACAATAAAAATTTACTTCTCGACATTAATGCATTATTACACCCAACGCAAAAATTATGGGGTGTTATAAGTTTCTTTCTCTTTCTTTTATGGACACATTTCACACACGGCTGGTAAGCTCCATACTGAGTCATTTCTTATTTGTATTATGGTTACGAACACAACTGATATATTACATATACAAAAATATATATTTTTTGTCAATACATACTCGTATTAAACACCCATACCAACAATTTAGTTCATCACAAAGATGTTGGCCGTGCCAGTAATCGAACCCAGGACCCTCTGGTTGGCAGTCCGGCATGGTAACAATTGCGCCAACGAGGTTGTCAAAATCTGATCGTAGCCGTGTGTGATAAAAGTATTGATAAGCTCAAACGACAATATTAACGAACTTTTTTAAAGTTTTAAGAGATTGTTCATCGTATTATTTTTCTAAATACAATTCGTCAATTACTGAAGGTTCTATTACGTCATTACTTCTTATTAATATTACTTATGTTACAAAAAGTTGTAACAAATAATTATGTAAGATTTTTTATTTAGAATTAAAATAATCATAATATTACAATTTTTAATATTGTACCAAGAATTTAAATATTTATTAAAATTTATTATCATTTTTATAATTTGTTTATAATTTGTTATTAATAAACATAAGAATGTATTCATATCTAAAACTAACATAGATTTCTTTAACCCATTATATGTTTTTTTTAAGTTTCTGGGAATAAATGGTTTTTCTTTTTATTTTATTTTTTATAATTTTTATTTATATATTATAAGAGAATTCAGATTAAATTTACTATTTTAAGTGCAGTTTTCATAACATGGCAACACAACACTAATACTGGTCCATTTACTTAAGCCAACCACGTCTCCGATATATGGCAAACATTCCAAGTGAACGGTGAGTATTTATTCACCTAAACTTTAGTTTCGCTAACTTTTAAAGTACTCTCCCGTTCAGTTCAGTTCACGTAACTAAGGTAGTTGGTAAGTCAGTTCTAACAAACGACTGTCTCGTTTAAGGTTAGAAGGGAGAGTAGAGTAGGGGTGTCGGTGACTCAGTTTTGTGGTCTGGCTAACAATGACAAAACACTATCGAATATTATTTTATCCTTTTTAGGGTTCCGTACCTAAAAGGAAAAAACGGGACCCTATTACTAAGACTCTGCTGTCTGTCTGTCTGTCTGTCTCCAGGCTGTCTTAGCTATCTCAGAAACCGTAATAGCTAGAAAGCTGAAACTTTCACTAGATATGCGATTCCCATGCCGCTATAACAAAAACTACAAAAAAAATAGTAAGGATACAATAAACCTGTTTTTTTTTCTTATTTTTTAGGGTACCGTACCTAAAAGGTAAAAAACGGGACCTTATTTACACCTTCCTTCTTCTTTACTCACTTTTCCATACAAAGGTTGCCTGGAAGAAATCGCTATAGGCGATAAGGCCGCCTATTGTGCAACATTTTGTATTTTTTATATATTTATAAATTTATTATTACTGTTTGTGGTGTGCAATAAAGAGTTTTTGTATTGTATTGTATTGAATTATCCTGAATGATCATGTTTGGTCACCTTAGTTAGCCGAGCTATATGTGCTACATATTTTCTTTATTATTATTTATTTATTTTATTTTATATGTATTTATTTGCCATCTTTCTACAAGATATATTTTGACATTCTTCTTACTAAGTTTAATTTTATACACAACCATAGTAATGTTAGTCATTGTTAACAATCTCTTTGCATTTTATTTATTTCTTATCGCTGACAAACACACACAATCAATCCCGCACAGCTATAAATCGCAAAACGCAAATTCAATATACGCCTCAAGTGAAAATAAGGCAAAAGGGCAACAAAACATGCCAGTACAAAGCAAAGGCAGCATTGATTCTCTGTCCCTGCCGATCTGAGCGAACATTATTTGCTACCACAATAAAATGCAGAGAAATGAACTTTATGCCGTCGTGATACGGATCATGATTTTGAGTGACTAGGTAAGAAGTTGTTTTCTCAAAGGTACATATTATAGTCTAAGAGCCCGTGAAGATCGTCCTTCACCGATCTGATAACCAGATGAGACGTATTTTTTACTAAGTATTTTTTATAAACAAATATGCCTAAAATTGCTTGCCTATCGAAAAGTGCTCATGGCTTTTTTTTTTGCGCATGCTCGTGTATAGTCAAATGATAATTTAGCTACAATTATCAGAAATAAAAATAACATTCTAACTGTTCAGAATCGTTGTTACTCCTATGAAGCGCATCAAAATCGAATGAGTCACCTATTTTGACTTATCTGTTTACACCTGCTTGCCAGGTAGTTATACACTGAAATGAGTAGGCAAGCATACCGAGGCATATTCTGTGTATTAAAAACTATCAGTGAAATAAATTTCATTTCGTTATCAAAAGTATGAAGGTGATGAAAAAAAAAAAAAAAAAGTTTATTTAATTGAAAATAGCCATGAGCACTTTTCGATGGGCAAACAATTTTAGGCACATTTGTTTATAAAAAATACGTCTCATCTGGTTATCAGATCGGTGAAGGACGATCTTCACGGGCTCTTCTACTAATACGAGTGTACACGTCAAAGAAGCGAGGATCCCACGATTTTTGTTATGCTAATATTTAGCTCGAAGCCATGACAAATTCGGTTGCATTCCGTACCTGCCCGAAGGCAGGTGACGAATGTTCTCCCTACCCTAAAAACTTTGCATCTATATTTTACACTAATGGACTTTTCCGGGTTGGCGCGGCGTTTTTTTGCTCTTTTATCAAGCTATTTAGACGTCAGCTTTGAGTTTCGCAGTTACCGGGATAAAGAGCACGGATAAATGGCGAGGTGGAGCTAATTTATGCGAGGAATTTTTGAAAGCGGTAATAAGTTGGTGAGCTAGTTAGCCTTGGTCAAAGTTACATTTAACGCTAATTAAGGCGCTATGAGAGCAAAATATCATATTTTGAAAAATCTTATGAAATCCAGCGTAAATGATTGGGCTACAGTATTTACCAGTTTTCATCATCATCATCATCGGCCTATCACCCACTGCTGGGTATAGGCCTCCTCTCTTATGCCAGTGTCTGCGATCTTGTGCTCCACGGCCCCAGAGCGTGCCCTCAATGGACCGGATGTCGTTGATCCATTGGGCTGGTGGTCTGCCCATAGATCGCTTTCTATCCCGTGGAAGCCATTCAGTGGTTATTTTGCTCCATATATTGTCATGACGTCTGGCAACGTGTCCTGCCCAGCGCCACTTGAGTCGCGTAACACGGTCCCCCAAGTCAGTAACTTTCGTCCTGCGTCGGATTTCCGTGTTACGGACTCGATCTTTCAAGCTGATGCCTAACATGGCCCTTTTCCAGTTTTATTATATTTGTTCAGAATTTATTCAGTGTTAAGAATTGATGGAGTACCAAAAAACGATTGTTTGAAATTTTCTTGATAGTATTTTTTTTTAGGAAATAGTCGTTTTACAATGTTGTGCTACTTAAAATAGTAAAAATATTACTACTAACTTAATAACACAAACAATATTTGTACGGGCCTTCAATTTGTATAGTTTTTTCGTTAAATCATAAATGGTAAAAAATATTGAATAAATAGCTTTAAGTCCCTCTAAAGAGCAACTTTGGTATATAGATTTTTACAATATGCAGGCATATAGACATGTACTTATATATAATTGTACTCCTAGCCTATTGATGCCTCCTTTGTTTAGGCCATATTAAATTTTATTTTAATCTTATTTGGGTTCACAATGATCAGCATACATAGTAACTTTATTTTTCTATCCTTGCGATTAATGACTAATGTCTTCCGTGCGAGGCGAATATTAAACTTTAACTGCGAATTTGCTCTTCCAAAAGCCAACGGAATTTTAAACAGGAAAGGATCTGATTGAAATTCAAACATTCTATTCCATTTGCCTTTGATTCAAACGTATGATGCGAAAAAGCTCGATAATATTCAAGTGGTAATCTAAGATTTTCATCAAAAAGCTGTAGAAAGTTTATTTTCTTCTCCCTGGTCAATTTGTTCTCAAATGCAATGAAGATCCATGATGAATATGTAATTAGAATTAAAAGAAAAGTTATCTAAAGGCGAACAGCGAAGAACTTGCACTAATAGATTCTAGATCAAGATATCTAGAATCAAAGACGTACCATTACCTACCCGTAATGTAAATTGCGCTACGTATTTTCTCAATTTATTTTACTCTATTAGCTATTGTTTCCTCATACACAATTATCTTTTCATATCAGCTTTCACCCAGCACATTCACAACTTCTTAGGTCGATCTTTTTCGTACATACCTTCTTCTGTCGTGCCCATACTTCTTGTCATATGATTTTCCTCGCATCAAATGTCCATAACGCGTGCCCATATCACGCTAACTTTTTAAGTTTTTCAGTTATTCTGGTGACATAATACATCGTATGTGTGGAACTTGGAAAAGTCTTTAATTACGAGAGAAAAAAGTTACAATTGAATTCATTAAACGAGCTAGTTCTAATGTTCAAAACGAGATGTCGTGTGAGTAGCTATACACATTGATGGATCTTTATCTAAAATGTAAAACAGCGTAATAATTGTTCTATTTTAGTTGGCACAACAGTATGCCATGTTTTCAACCCACGTACTATATAGCTGTATATATCTGTTATGCGTTCTTCTTATAACGAAAATACCAACCCACCTAGTCCACCACCAGAGGGCAGCATTATATTTAATATTGCATTCAATTTCATACTCAAGTTACGAAGAATATAATCCAAAGCAACACTGACTACGTACTACGTACTAGTACGTAGTACGTGCTACTTTCAGTCGGGTTCGCCCCATTTGTAGTGTCACCCGACACCGCACAATCTAATCCTCTTACCCTAATATGAGATGTGGAGTGAAGCCTTTTTGTAAAGGCTGCATAATACGCGGTCGCGAATCAGCAGTTGACAATAGAAAGCTATCTTGTACGTAGATATATATTTAGTGACCTACATAAATGGGGTATAAAGGTGAAATAAATGGGTTCATAGCTACTAACATTAGCTTCTACCTATAGACATAGACAATTATATACGAAATGCTCAATCTCAAGTTTGAAATATTAACACTTAAAACATCAAAGCACACAACTCTAGCTAGACAAATAATCCACCGACCAAGTCAAGCCCTTATATCCGATACCTATATTAAGAGTGGCGAAAAATTATGTAATCCGACATCTGCAGCGATGGCCATCATTGTCCAAATTTCGTAAAAAAATGCAAAGAAAACTCATGACTTCCACACCTTTAAACTAAACAAAAAATTAAAACAGTCCATCCGTTCGTACACACTTAGAGAAAGAGAAAGGCACCTCTAACTTTAACAACCCGTACTTTTTAAACGAGAGAACAATTTGCCAATCTATTCAAAGCACTTCCCTCGCTCAGTCAACTAAATCTCATCACAATCAATTCATTGTTTATAGTGTGGAAGAGATACTAACAGCCATTCTCACAAACGTTCGCAAATACAGATATAATATTTGTAGGATAACATATACCTAATTACGTAGATGACAAACTGTAGATCCTTTACTAAAGGTAATCAGCGGAAGATTTACACAGCAATTTACAATTCAGTTAACAATTTGTCAACAAAGCTCCTCCTGTCGTCACTGGTTCTCAGAATCCAATTTCAAACACTTTCATAATTTGTGTTCTAGAGCTGTGACATGTTTTCCAAGTTGAATAATGACTCTGTTTTGACGAATACATGAACTTAGATGAACGAACATACATAACTCATATAGGTACATTCTTGTTGTAAAGTAATGTGAAACAATTAGATATCAAGTAAAATTTAGAAAACCCTGACATTTTGTACAACGGACTTCTTGGATTTAAAACATATCATAATGTTTGTGAATGCAATAAACTAGTAAAGTTACTCAAATCATTTCATTTGATACCCATATTGAGGAACATGTGAAGAATGCAATCCGCCATTTTGTTGACACGGCCATTTGAAGAACCGATTTTCATCAAATATAGCTAAAACAGTCGTAATACATCTATTGAACGCAAAACAGTGTATCAAAATCGGTTTATCAGTTCGGAAGCGACGATGCCATAGAACCTCGTCGTATTTACATCTGGGGTTAAAAAAAAAACTTAGTTTTTTTATTTTCTCAAAAATAACAAATACTTATATTTAAAATCAGGGCGCTTTACAGTAAATTAAAAATCTCTTTTTTTGTCTTAGAGTGGTAATGATAGTTAGCTAAATAGTCTAAATAATCATATCGATATTAAAACTAGCCCAGTATTACAAAAGATTTTGACGAGATTTTACTTAATCTGTAATTTTTAAATAAATGTTGAAGATTTACTTCACAGCCGAACGTTTGTAAAATTGGCCGGAAATTGCCTATTTCTTAAGAAAATACGCAACACAGGCGTTCTCAAATCCCTATTATCAATTTAATTGTAACAGCTATGGTGGAATCTAACGATGTTTGCTAACAGATAATAGTTTCAACATTAATTAAAATCAAAGTGTTAATCTACCTACTTTAGACATGTTTTGTAGGTTATGGGGTTACTGTGTTATATCTAAGCTATATTTATCTTCAAACAAAAATTCTACAAAATCGAAACAGTTGTTCGAGTGTAAAGATATAAGTCATCAGGAATTCATGACTATGTACCTAGTGGAATCTTTATTTAGGATGACTGAATAGATTATAATTAGTTACATTTCATTTAATTTAATAATAATGCATTACATTATACTTATATATTATAATTATAATAATGCATTACTATCAGTAATAATGCACTACATTATACTTATTAACATCCAATGTAAATCTAAATGTTGATCTAAATTGACCTCGTCGTATATTTTTCAAATTTGCTTGCATTTTTCAAATTCTAACCAACAACAAATTAAGCTTAATAAACACCGCCCTTATGAGCCCTTTCATTAGACATGATCCTCATCCAACCGTTTCAATTTGTCTCCAAAACAATCCAACTTTTTGTCCCTTGCTCCATATTTTGTTTGTCCAATGAATTAATCTACTTCCTACCAGAACTTAATCTTGTCGACGTCACCCTTCCGGGTTTAATGTGTACTGGAATTATACAACGTCTTAGTTAAATGGGAAAGTCATAGATTTAGAGCACGCGTAGTCGTAGAATGACTTATCAAGTTTAAGGAGGGAACTGAAGTATGAGCAAGTTTCAATTTTTAAGGAAAATTTGTTCTGTAGTTACACTACATACATATTTTTTTTTTTATTTTGAACACGTTTTAAAATAGTTTGGTTTTTCTGATTTATGTTCTGATGAAATAAGTAGGTTCTTACTAGTAAAGTAAATATTTTATTGTCAAAAATACCATATACAACCATATGTAACAACTTACATATATGAAGATAAAAAGATAAATCCAAATACTGAAGCTCATTTTATCTAAATATTGTACTTATTTAATTTGTTATTTTTACTGGTTTAAATAAAACTAATTTAAATAACTACACATGTAACAGGCTCGGTTGCACCATATTAGTAGTTAAATTTATGATTTATGTCAAATGTAACGCTAACTTTAACATTAACCGCAGATTATGTTATACCATCATATTTCTTAGTAAAACTAAAGTTATCCGGGCTGCCAGTCAATTGACGCATCTGACAGCAAGTTAACATAAACTATAGTTATGTTCGAACGGTTATGGTTACTGTTAAGATTATGATGTAATTTTTTTTTAATGGAGTAATCCATTTATTGACCACCTCGTTGGCGTAAAGGTTACCATGCTGGACTGCCAATCAGAAGGTTCCAGGTTCGATTCCCAGCACGGCCAACATCTTTGTGCTTAGCTAAATTTGTTGGCTGTGGGTCTGGGTGTTACATATGTATCTATATAAAATATGTACCTATGTACGTATATGTAGTATATCAGTTGTGTTAGGAACCATAATACGAACTAGAAATGGCTCAGTATGGGGTTAGCCAGCCGTGTGTGTGTATTGCCGTTGGGCAATAAAGTATAAAGTACTTTAAATTTTTTTATGATAAAGTATGATGGTGCATTACGAGTACTTAATATTCATTTATAACTTAGTATTTTTTTAATATTTCAATCTTTTTATTTATCTAAAAACTAAATTTCAGAAAAAAATCACGTTGAAAGCGAAATTGGAATCACTGTATGCCAATGGGACTTCATCAGAGCCAAAAACGAATGAGAAAGTCTTCGTTTGGAGTCGGGTCGAAGTCAATCAAGCGATCCAGAATATTAAAAAGAACTGAAAAGCACAACATTTTAGAAACACATTTTGCGCAAAGCTGTACTCTTTAGGTGCTGGTCGTATAAAAACTTTATTTTAAGTTATTAGTTTGTTTAATAATTAGACTTACATACTATGTAAAATGTAAGTAGTTTACGAAACTATATTGTATGAAGGACCCTGAAGAAAACAGTACTTACGGCACGAGACTATTTCTCAGTGTAAGTGCTGGTCGCCATGATAATAAATAAAAAATAATTAATGTTCATAATCAATGTAATAATCATTTTTTTGCACCCGTAATGTATATCGTCGCCGTAGTTGGAAAATTAAATAACTAACTAATTTCGTGAAATCGACTTTTTTGCATTATCGTAAAGTCCAATTCAAGCGGCATCTTTCTGTCTCACTAAAATTGTAATATTTATATTAGTGTCAATTAATTTATTTTATTATTATTCGGTGAAACTTGTTAATGTAATAATCGATGATAGTATTAATCAATTGAAAATATTTATTAGCATTTTGGCCAACTTTTCATGTACCACTGGTCTATTTTTAGGTTTAGTTTTAGTTAGTAATGTTTTATGAATCCTAATGTTATTTCATTTGCTTGGAATCTTTTGTAGCATTATAATTAAAGAGTAACATTTCCGTTCTACAATATTTTTGAAAGTGTCTCTCAAACACAAAATTAGTGCCTTTTGTCAATAAAGTTTCTACTTCACCACGAGTTTCGAGAGCAAACAAACAAAGGTAGGTATGTGCTAAGAAATCTACACACGCAAAGGTCACGGCCCTATTGTTGATCCTTATTCTAGTCATATTTCGTCCCTTGAACTAACAATGTGTTGGTTAGACCCTCTAGAGCCCTGCTTAAGGGACTTTGAAGGGTAGCGGAGTCCTTTTTGAAGGGATAAGAATCGGAAAGTTGATGAAGTACCTATTGAAGTGAAAGCCTTTGGCAAATATTTCTTGGAGAATTTTTAGAGGCATGGCAAAAAGATAGGTATTTTGTAGTATTGTATTTTTATTAAATATTGTTTGAGGTGGTTGTCACGTGCAAAGGGTACATAATGTGTTCAGTTGATGGGTTATCATGCACCAGGCTGTCTTTCAAAAAGTGACATTTTTGTCTGGGCGCTACTGTGGATCAGATGACACGTTAAATTGTAGGTACCGGCTGTTAGTCTTAGTACAAACGAGTAGTTAATAAATAAATGATCATTTGTTAGTTAGGTTTTGAATTTTTAGCGTTCGTGTAGTTTAATTCATTAAATGTATTTATAATATATTCGAATACACCGACATGGCAAATAATAAAAAAATATACGATATAAATATATTTCAAAATTAAAAACCTATAAATATTATGCTAAATTTAAATTATCATTTTGTTATATTGGAGAAAAAATTTATTGTAAATGTTAAATATTATGTTCACTAATTCATGACCCAAATAAATGTTTTTTTTATTATTATAAATTAACCTTAAAAAAATTATTAAATGTCAAATGTCAAAAACTAAAGGTCGAAGATAAGTCTATAAAGACAAAGGTATTCAAAATCATCTTACTCCAAAGGTCCCAAACTTGAAAGAATAGTTTCTACCCCAGCTCTGAAGTTTAGCTTACGCTCCTCAGATTTGGCCTGACTTTCCTTTTGGAGTGCACCGTACTGTATTTAATGCGATCCGTCATGGCTTTCCTCTACTTAATATAAATAAATTATTATTTTATATAAATAAATCTTAACGTAAAATGTAACCTTGGCTGTTTATAGCGTTAGATATAGTTATGTAAGTTCTGTACAACGTGTTTTGTAATAATAATAGTTTAAAAAAACTAAAAAACACGCTTTTTATAGAAAACCGTAATTTTATCAAATAAGTGTATTGTCATCGGTCCTCAATGAATCTACAAAGTTTGAACGAAATCTGGCCGTTTAAAGTGGGTCAAAATCGCGCCCAAAGAAGTCGGTTACAAACAAACATACAGGTGAAGCTAATAGAAAGCGTGTAATAAAGTTACCTAGTCAGCCAATTTGTTTGGTTTTGCTGTTCTTTCTTTTTAAAATATATAATTTAAAAATTTTAAATTTAATATTTTTTTCTGTTACGTAAGCCTCATTGGTAGGTATTAAATGTAGTATAAATATTTTTAGGGTTGTTTTTGACGGCCAAGAAGTTAATTTTTCAATATCACTAACCATTTTTGACGTATGACAATAAAAAATTAATTTAGGATTTTGCCTATACGTGACTTTTAAGGCTTCAAGAGGTTTAATATTATTTTTGTTCGAGTTTAAAAAAACTTCCTTCTTCTAATATTATAAATGCGAAAGTTTGTGTACAAGTGTGTTTGTTTGTTACTTCGTCACTCTCAAGCGGCTGAACCAATTTTAATTAAATTTGGTGTGAAGATGAGTTAGGCCTTGGATTTACACTTAGGCTACTTTTTATCTCTAAAACAATGTCGGTACGCAAATAACTTCAAGATATATGTTACTCTTTCACGCTCCAACGGCTAGACGATAAGATTTATTATGAAGATAGGTTAGATCTAGGATTAACACATAGGTAACTTTAAATTCCGTATTAACGTGAGTAACACAGCGGAGCGCGACTAGTTTGTAAATAATGTTCCGCTGACGTATTATATACATACAAAAAAAATGCCTTTTAGAAAATACTTTATACACATAGATACTTTCCTCGTATTTCATTTAGCCTTCACACTGTTTTGGTGCCACGTTGTAATTTGACTATACATATTTTAGAAACGGAAAGGTTTCTTTTCATATTTGGCGAATATTTTCTTACATGATGAAGAGCTACGGAGTCCGTTTTCCTATTCAGAAAATGAAGGGATGTATGAAAGGGTTGTGTAGTGTGTGATTTGTGATTTCCTCCCTTTGTATGCTTTGAAATTGACAAATGTCTCAGATGACCTTTAAATAATTTGAGTTGGATTTTTTTATAGCATATTTTTTATGTCAAATTTGTTCTACCAATAAAATAGTCCCACCGATAAGAACGACTATGTTTTAGTACAGCCAAGGAAGAGGCCTTCAGGTGGTCTGAAAACTCTCAACACTAGAAATTTACTCAAGAATTTAGGTATATTTTGTATTCAAATACATTTCAGTAACAGGCATGGCGCTCAAAAATGCAGACTTTGAAAGTATTCGATTATCTGAGTTGGATTTAATAGTAATAATATATCTTTATTGCAGACACTTATGATCTAGAGTACACATATAAATATGAAAATAATGCAATCAGCTCAAAAATAATAGTAGTTTAAAAAAATTTAAAAACACTCTTAACTGGCCGTGTGTGGGTCAAAATCGCGCCCAAAGAAGTCGGTTACAAACAAACATACAAACAAAAATACAAAAAATGTAATAATTTTATCAAATTAGTGTATTGTCATCGGTCCTCAATAAATCTACAAAGTTTCAACGAAATCTGGCCGTTTAAAGTGGGTCAAAATCGCGCCTAAAGAAGTCGGTTACAAACATACAGATGAAGCTAATATAAAGCGTGTAAAAAACAGCTCTACCGCACCACATGTAACGGCGTTCAATACGAATTTCAATTTTTCCAGAAACTTCCAAGCAAACATTAGAAAATAGCCAGGGTCACCATCGTCGGACACAAAGTCAAAGCCATCATCATAATCATAATTGCCTTATCGAGAGTCGTTAGGAAACCAATAGCAGATGCGGAGAACATTTACACAGCTAACATATTATTTCACTTAGCGAAGCCTACTAAATGCTGGTAGGTGTTTGTGCTAGTTCGATAAAAAGCTGTAGGTATATGTTTATGTATGTGATAAAGTAGGTTCCCGCATTTGCTGTAAGCTACTGTCTATGTTCTATAAATGTCTATCTATACTATAAGAATTATTGTCCTGACTCATTCATCTATAAGCAAAGCAGAGCCCAAACGGCTGGTTGTAGGGGTATTAAATTTGTAGGGTGTATTTGTTTTAGTACGTAGACGCGTACTAAGAACGGATTTATGAAATTTTCAAAAAATTCACCCCTTTAGGGGTGAAATTTTTGAAAATTTCAGACAGGGGGTAAAACACTTGCATGATACTTCTATGTTCTTAAACTTCTAGCAATAAAATTTAGATTATATAAAGTTTATGTAAAATTAAAAATAATGGTATCAAGTTTTTTGCCAAGGGTGAACAAAGGGTTTGTAATGGGGGTGAAAATTTGTGTGAAAAAATCTTTAATTGTCAAGTTAAAGTCTTGAAAGTTGTTATGGTTGTAAATATAATAGTTAAAATAAATAAAAAAATATATTAGGCAGGTTACGCGAAAAGTGACCAATACGCGAGTGGAGCCGCGGGCAACAGCAGCAGCTAATGCACTACCTCTGTTTTTTTTTCTTGTTATGTAATATTGTATTTGGTGTAAAAAAATGGTAATATTGTATTGTAGGTATTGTATAAATCGTCTATTGTGCACATAACTAGTATATAAACTTCATCACTTAATCATTACATATAAGTATGGTAGTGTATACAAAAGGAGCTGGTTCAGCATGTGCTGTCAGTACACTACAGTACTCCAGCTGGCAAGTTCATGGAATAGTTACTTAGTTAACTAATAGTCTCAGTTACCATACACTCATTGAACTATCATCTTCTACCCCATGCACCATCTAAGTGAGAAGCTATGTAGCTCTCTGATACTTAATTACCAGCCGCGATATGGCACCGGCTTAATTAAATCAATTAATTAATAGTACCCACACGCGTGTAGGTAATATCAGTTTCCTGTTGATAACGAGGCAAATATTAAGCTTTGAAGCGGTGAGAGCTCAGTCGGGAATGTGGCCGCCTCACGATTAAAAGGTTATATGATCGATCCCCGCCAATGAGCTTGACCTTTGTTAACAAAATCTTATTAAATAACAAAATAGATACTTATATCACTTTCAATGTGACGACCTCCTTTGCGTAATGGTTACCATGCCGGACTGAAAGAAAAAAAGAAAGAAAGAAAAATAAATTTATTGGGCACAAAACAAAATACACTTACAATTTATGATAATATACATATTTCTATTACTAACAGTGTGTGCACAAAAGGAGCAAATTCAGCATAATGCTGAAAGCACTATGTACTCCAGCGCTGATTTTCAATTGCCAATCAGAAAGTTCCGGGTTCGATACCCCGCACAGCCAACATCTTTGTGCTGAACTAAATTTCGTCGGTCTGGGTGTTAAATATGTATCTATATAAAATATGTATGTATGTAATATGTGTATGTAGTCTATCAGTTGTGTTAGTAACCATAATGCGAACTAGAAATGGTCCAGTATAGGGTTAGCCAGCCGTGTGTGAAATGTGTCAAAAAAAAAATGTCATTTGATTTATTTATTTCCTGAATTGAATTAGCGTAGTAGCATAGTGGGAGGGCATTTTCTAGTGCTTGTCTAGTTAGAAATGACCCACAAGTTGAACATCTTCCGTGTGTCAAGCATCTAACAGTATGTGCCGACACCTTGAGAACCAGTTTTTCCAGACTAGAGAGGCTCCACTTTAGGCCGAAGTGTCACTAGCTCGTGTGGTTAATGAACGTGCTTAGTTTGAAATATCTGGTTTTCAAGAAGGCTACCGAAACACCCCATTAAGTGCTTGGTAGATTTCTCAACTCTTCAATTTGAGGGTTGAACTTCAACTCCTCAAAGAAGTCTCTTAACTTGTTGGTAGTTGCTAAGAAATATGCGAGTACTAGAAAGTTCTATTATGATTAAATATGTTTGCAGTATTTCATATTTATTTACGCACAAATTAAGCGTGTTGAAATCACAAATGTAAATAAAACTAATTTTGTGTGTAAATTGTGTGTCCTCCATGTAACAATGTTAGTAACCGTACTCCTCCGAAACGGTTTGACCGATTTTTACATTACAAATTTTATATGCGTATTTAGTAGGTCTTAAAATCGGCTACTATCTGTTCTCCATACCCCTTAGTGTTAAGGGTTGTTCACTCTAATATTTTTATATTATTTTTTTTATATTGTGGCATAAAAATACTTAAGGCAAAATAATGTTTACCGGGTCAGCTAGTATTCTATAAATATAACAGACTTTTTTTCGTAGCACTTCTTAAAATAGTACTACAAACCCTTTTAATATAGTAGGGCCACGATAAACCAACACATTAAGGCTCAGAATATTGTGTTTACAATTTTCAGCTTGGGTTTAACGTCGCCTAATGTCACCGGGCATTTTATATCCCGTCGTAACGTGATAAGACACGTTGAAAGCTTATGCTGAAATGAAAGGATTAAGCTCCGGATTACCTATTTGGTACGTTGTAATTACCGAGTTTCGAAGGATTCTTAGAGCGATTTCAAAGAAGCGCGAGGTAATATATTAAATGTGTATTATTTAAAAGTCTTGTATGGGCCAAGTGGCGTGCCTTGGGAGATACTTATGCTCAATGGACAAGCGTAGGCTTATTATGATGATAATAATGATGAAATGTCTATGCTCGGTGTAGCCATGTAGCCATTCAGCACACTTTCAGCAAGTTTTGAAAATTACAAATATACGATGGAGTGACAACGATAAAAAAAGGTTTTAAAAATAATTTTGTGCCTACATCAAATCAAGAATATAATATAAGTACAATCAAAGTGTTTATTTGATGTATGTACTTATAAAAATGCTATTTTCAATATTTATTTATCCTGTATTCTTGGAGTCGGTGCCATGTAAGAAGAAAAAATTAATGTTTGTTAAATAAAACACTATTACATTATCTTTCTTTGCTGGCACTGATTTTGTCTAGAAACTAGAATGAAAATAATTTGTAAGGCAAAACAACGTTTGCCGGGTCACCTAGTAGAATTATAAGGATGAATATGGGAATATTGTATAGAGTTTTGTGCTAACAAATCACCTGAACATTTTTTAAGATACAATAAATCTTTTTTTTCAGACCTCCACGGCTCTTATCCTGGTCTTCCACTTATCTCTTCATACAGTTGACGAAGGGCTTGCAATAAATCCAAGTAAGTTTCCTACCCTAACTTTATACACCTATGCTTAGAAATAGCTTTAGGGTTGCCATAGTAGGACCGGTCCCTAGACACTGTCCTAGATTTAAAACTTGGGGAGGACAGTAAAAGTTAAGATAGGAATTACGAGAATAGTTTTTTGTTTGTAGATCCCTCTTAAAGCATTGTTGTTTTTTTTTTCAAATTTTCAGATGTAAAAGCAAAGTTTTAACGTCGCTTTCAACGGTGTTTTAAGTTTAATATTATAAAGTCTGTATGTGTATCTGTGACATCGTAGGTTCCGAACGATTGAATTATTTGATTAGTCAATATAATTATGAATTAATTATATTGATTAGTTTTTTCCTTGGAAGAGCTGAAAGTGTTCAAAGTTATGTTTGGTCAATATTGGTCCCAAACAACAACCTTAATTATTATTAAATGAAAGTAGAACACGTACAGTATGATAAATTTACAATTCAAGATGATGTTGCGGTTTTCATTTTTTTTATCTATACTTGTTATTATTATCTATCAAATAAAAAATAACCTACCAAGAGACAAAGATGCTTTCTGAAAATAAATTTAAAGATGAGGCATCTGAAGTTCATTTCAATAAATTATTAATGAATCTAAGATAAGTAGCATTTGAGTCCATTATGTAAAACAAATTTATTTTCTTTGAAAAATGAAGATATTCTTTCACTACTAACTCGTAAGCTTCTAAAAGTCCTAAAGTATAAGCCACAAGATGTTACTCTAACATTGCAACTTTGATCTTTTAAGAGTTTTTAAGCTCCCAAAGTAAGCTTTTACCTTACTGTTGCACGCTTGCACAAAAATATAACCTTCCAAAGGTGGACAAAGCAGGGTTGGCGTAAAAATTAAAATTTCCGCCTAAACCTACAAAAAATGAATATGTTTTAAGTTTCTAACTACAATGTAAACTTTTTAAAACGACACTGAAAGGACTGTGCATTTTATGGCGTTATAGAGAGTGGTCGTTAAATAGAGATAATATATCACTGTATGTAATACAAGCTAAACCAACTAAAGCCGATTGATTTCGACGCTTTAGAGAGTTTGTCGTTTAATCGAGTGACGTGACATGGAGTTAACACTGTAGTTTTATATAACTTTTGCGTTCTCCCCGCTCGATCTGACTGAATCTTTACAAGTTACATTAACGTAGCTTTTAGTAGTTTTCTTAGCAATGTTATGGCAATCCTAAGTGAGGCTATTATTTTGTTTATACCTAACATTATTTGCTACTTTGTAGAGGTTAGTTGGGTTAGTTTTATATATAGTTTAGTTGTTGGTGCTGCTCTGGTAATGTTCAAAGTTGGTTAGGTACAAATAAAAGAGGGTGTCTAGTTTGTACGGGTATACTTTTTTTTTCTCGTCCTTTCAACTCCTTTCCATCCAAAGGTTGCCTGGAAGAGATCGCTGTTAGCGATAAGGCCGCCGTTTGTGGCACTTTGTGAATATTTTTATGTTGTTACTTTTTATTTGTTGTATCTTGTACAATTTGTAACTATACTTTGCCCAATAAAGAGTTAATCTATCTATATTGACATATTGTAGTAGGATGGTTTTGCAATGTAGAAATTATACATTGTGTTTTGAGATAGATTTGAAGAACTTGATTTGATCGTTATTTTTATTTTGAATATGTACGTAAATTTAAATTCTAGATTTGGTAAAAGCATAACCTAGTTACATCCTATGTACCGAATTTACATAAATCTAGAATAAATACAATATTGCTCACAGTGTAACTTAGATAGGTACTTATTAGCCAAAAACGGTCAATTTAAAATGAATAAAGGAAAAGAAGTATTTATAAAAAAAACAAATAACGAAAAGTATTTGTTAACTTATTCAAACTAACCTTAAATAAAAAAAACGGTGTTAACAATAACACACCAAAAACATAATAAATCCAAAGAAGAAATAATTTATTCTACATTTTTAGACAAATCACAATACACAATAGTTAAAAACAATGGTTCTAACAACTGAAACGTCTCGAAAGAATCTTTGTTTCTTTTACGTTGTTTGTTTGGATAAAAAACATACGTTACTTATTCAATATCGGTTGTTTTGAATATTTTATCTGACACCGTGGAAGATTGCCGAAAATTCCCTAAAGAACGCCGTTGAAGATTTTTACATAAAATATTCATCAAGGCTCAAATTCAAGTTTGGGATCTTTTCGTTATATTTTCAATACTGTTGTGACTATTAACTTTTTTCATAATATTCTCACAATAATATAATATTTATACGTGAATGACAAGAATTGGTAATAAAAATGATGTAGTCTACTTACATATTCATTTTTTTCGTATGGTTGAACCGATTTGGTGTGCATACAGTTTTATTTATATTTTTAAATTATATATACAGGAATTACTAGGGACTCAATACTAGGGATTTAACCAGCTGGATGCGTAACACACGAGTTAGCAGCATTCTGGTATAAGGTGGAGCATGCCTAGTCTGATTTAGACCTTAGATTAAATGTTTGACCCTTTTTGTCCCAGAAACCTCTCTAGCTCTATAAGGTGCGATTAGTCGTGTAAATAAAAAAAAGTTATCAAATCAAAATCTTTTATTCCCTAAAAAATATATTATGCAAATATATGTAGTATAGGTGTAATCACATCTTTTAGAAGCATCTTCCTTAGATTACTATTCATCTCGCGCGTAATAATAGAGATGGAATTAAATTTACACAAACAAGAGAATGAGTAGGTTAACACAAAACAAATTAATGCATTAACAAAGTACATAATAATAGCATTAGAAACCTAAAGTTACTAACTTCAGTAAAAATGATATACATTATTGTTATTTCAGTTCCGAATGTAAAACATAGATTCTATGACCTTTAATACAGACATCAGACTACTATGACCTTTAATACAGACATTGGTTTCTACAGAACACAGTACTACAGTAATGAATAGCATTTGAAGATAGCAGAGTGGTTTGAACGTGTGAAAGAGACATTACTTTAACTGTAACGAAATAAAAAAAATGCATTAACGAAAAACAAATGAATGAATTAATTAACAAAGTAATAGATCTGAATCTAAATCTAAATGGATCTGAATGTTGGGGAACAAGAGTAGGGCATGTAAGAGGAGTGCATGCGGCTGAGATGGATGTGTGGATTGACAAGAATGGACAAAATAAGGAATGAGTATATTAGAGGAAGTTTGAAAGTAGCACCAGTGAGTGAGAAACTAAAGAGTGGGAGGTTAGCGTGGTATGGGCGTGTGATGCGTAGAGAGGAGATGCATTTAAGTAGGAGATGTATGGAAATGGAAGTGCAAGGAAGAAGAGGCCGACCAAAGAAGACGTGGATGGAGTGTGTGAATTAGGACATGAGAGTGAAAGGAGTGAGTGTAGAGACGACGGCTGATAGAGGAGAGTGGAAGAGGAAAATTTGCTGAGCTGACCCCACCTAGTGGGATAAGGCAAGGAAGAAGAAGAAGAATTAACAAAGTAACATAGTCGCACTAAAAATCTAGTTACTAACTTCCACTAAATTATGTTCATAAATTGTTTGCAGCTCACATGTAATTCGCTTTATTTTAAAAAGCTTTAAGCCACGCCACACCCGTTATTCAATTTCCAACTGTTTATCACACCACCGCGAGGTAATTAAGTCAACGGATGACTCTTTTGTAAATATCCCCCTTTTAACGTAAAATTGTTTTATGGTTAACATAAAAATGACAATAAACCGTACCCTGCTGGGTAAGCGAATGAAATTTGGCTTTATAATTAATTGATTTCTATTCAGTATTGTATCTGAAGGTTTTGAGGTTTTTTGGGTGTTTTGTCGTTGATATTGAATATGTGCCTTTTATTAGAATTGTATAGACTAAATTTTTTTTGTCATGATTTCAAAGAGGCCTTTGCCCAGCTATGGAACACAATAGGCTGAAAATAATTTAAGGCTACCAGTACATTATGCGGTACGTTTAGATAAACGTACTGTTATATTACATGTACCTACATATTTATTCTTAACTATCTAAGTAGTAATTATATTTGTAAAAGGATTTGTTTTATCGCCACTTATTTATTTATGTGCTAATATTTACCACAATAGCTTGCATTGCTCACTATTTTAGATTTTAAACGAAATGTCTACTCATAGACATTTTGTTCAAAATTTGTTATCATTTTGTATTTTCATAAAAATGAAGGTAGTTGGGAGTCGAGAGTACTAGCACATCGAACGAGGCATTCTGAGCATAGCGTGTGACCGCATCAGTACAGGATAATAATATTACTTTGTGTGAAACTAGCCTGGGATTAATACAATAAATAATTTGAATAATTGAAGTTTTATGCGAGTGTTTGTGCGATTGTCCTATAGAGCCGAAAACAATGATAATGATAAAGGTAACCTATAAATATCATACTAAACATTTTCAGTTAAAACGTCTTGTCAAAAAATATACGAAGTCAAACTTACTATGCGTACCAACTAAGAATAGGACTGTCAAACCGCCATCTTGCTTAATAATACGCGCTTAATTATCAAAGTCTCATTATCAAAGTGTATGGTGTGCAAAAAATTTTTAAACAAATTATATTCAGTTCATATGTTTAATGTACGCTGTTTTGCTATTTCTTACATATTTTACGGCAAATTAATTATAAATGAGTAGGATTTGAAAGTAAAAGCAAATTACTAAATTTTTTTTAGGTGTTGTTAATTTGCCTTGGGTACTTCTTACCTGTAGAACTTATGAATCCAAAATTATCCAGTTATAAAATCAAGTAAAATTAAATTTATATCTATGAACAAAAAAAAAACTTTTTTTAGTACTTTTTTGACAGCGTGTGAAGTTGAAGCAAGCACGATCATATTCTTAGTTGGCACGCATAGTAATTATTCATTTATAATAGTTGCCTGTAGTAAAGTTTTGTTTATTTTTATTGTAAAGGAGGCGCTTGGACCGCAAGACACAGGTCACCCTAGAGTGTGATCCAGTGCACACCAAATACATTCCACAATGATATGTAAATATTATCACTGTACTTTAAATGTATGTTTGGTGTCATATGTCACCTTAGCTAAAGATCATTAAAAAAAGTCTTAAAAAACATCGCTTGTTCTGCTACTGAAATATCAATTTCAATATTCCATCATTTCAGTTAAACTTATTAGTACACTATAATATAAAACCAATTGGGTCGAGGATTGATGTGCGTTAATATGCCACAATTAATCACCTCGACTAAATATTAATCATAATAACGTAACGTTGAGCTCAAAACGCGAAATTAAAATAGATTTTCCTCCCTCGTCGTCGTTTCAACTGAAAACCTAGTCAGTTTCAATTACGTAAACATGAATGCCGCATAAATTCGAAGTCATTATGCGAACAGCGTTTCACAATATGTATTTTATTGCTACGAGATATATTGTGCGCACTAGTTGGATCCTGCGGCGCGCCTCGCGTCATGCTGGGATGGAATGGAATAGACTGTGTGACTCTGGGATAAAATAGACATTTTAGTATTTTATTTTTAAAGTCTAACACGACCGCAAATGTAGCGCACAATAACTGGCCAAGTGCGTGTTGTGCTCGCACATGAAGGGTTCCGTACCATTGTTGTGTGGGACTTAACTTGAAATAAATGGCCAAGCTCTAGTGTCAAGAGTTTTTAAGCCACCCGAAGGCCCCTAACTTGGCTTAACGACTGCTTGTACTTAGACTAACAGCCGGAACCTACAATTTGACGTGTCATTCGGCCCACGGTATCATACAGATAAGAATTCCACTTGAAAAACGACAGTCTTGTGCATGGTCGCCCATCCAAACACCGTCCGCATCGACCGTTGCGTGCGTCAATGAGCGCGTCAGATCACCTTAGCTAGCCGAGATGCAGGTGCTACAAAATGGACTTTCAGTCTAACAACATAGAGTCTATTTCTGTTTCCCAGGTTGCGCGTGCGTGCGGTTCACGTCGACGTACGGCGCGGAGCGCGGCACGTTCAGCAGCCCCGAGTACCCGCGGCCGTACCCCGCGCGCACCGACTGTCTGCTCTACACCTTCCTCGCCGCGCCGCACGAGATCGTCGAGCTCGTTTTCACAGACTTCGACATCTATAAGGAACACCTTGAGTGAGTACTTCGTGAAAAAATCAGAAATTCTACTGTAAATCAAACATTTCTAGGCAATGCTTTTTAAGAACCCGGAGTCCTCCGTTAAGCACAGAGGCAGGTGAGTTTCAGTGGGTACAAGTCCCACCCTGGCTGCGCCCCATTGTTGCCAGGTATCTTGTGAAGGATTTTCCCCTCTTCTCCTCTTCTTTGCCTTCACCTTTTGCCACAATGTGGGGTCGACACACGCGTTATTTGTGTCAACGCTCTCACGCTCTTCTGTCATCCGTCATATCTACATACACTCCTTTGTCATTCATATCCTCTTTCACACGATTCATCCACAACTTCTTAGGTCGTCCTCTAAGAAGTCCTGGAAGATTTCCCTCTCGTCAACAAAAAAAGGGCAATGCGTTCTACGAATTAGATGAATTCATAGATTTGATAAAGCTTTATGAAAATTTTTGAATTCAATGATAATATAATATAGTTGGTTCCTATACAATTAGCTGGATATGAGGGGTGATATTTGACACCCAGATTAATATATTTTATGCTTTTTGTCATTTGTTTATATGTTTGCTATTTCTTTTATATCCTTCATCTATATCCCCACGCGTCTCTAAAGGTTGGTCCAATGTATATTCTAGTGACGTTTACTTTAGAATACTTGTGTCAAATATGACATCAGACATGACAAGTAGAACTATTTTGTATAGTGTAGGTAAATAAACATTTTAGAATACGCGGGTGAAGCCGCAGGTTTAGCTAGTATATTAAAATGACATGATTAAATCAATCTGGATAAAGTTATATCCATAAAGACAGTAACCTGAAACGACGCTTCTCACTATTAGGATAAATCTAAGGGGCTGAATATAAATAAAGACCTGTCACATACGAAATTAAAACAGTCTGCAAGACAGATTAATTTATTATCGTAGCTTACGTTTGGCATTTCGATTAAACTAGTTTAACGCTTTAAACATTTTAGCTTAAGTTTCAAATTTACATTTAACTATTTTTGAGATCAAATAAAGTGACATTAAAACAAATCTTAGTTTCAAAATTTTATATTTTAAGTGAACAATTAAAACTTGGATTACCGACTTCAAATTCAAACGCGAGTACATATAGTAGTATATACACAAATACATATAGTCAATAAGAGACTCTCCATATTTTTTGAAAATAGTTAAAAACACAAACTATTTATCAATCCCTTTACCCTTTTTTCGGTTCGGTCCGATAAATAGGATTGCCCAGTAGTACGTGACAAATATTTGTGTCATATGCAAAATAAATGTTTTGCAAACTTTTGGTGTTTATGGGAACGGCCACGTTTTTTGTCGCCCTTTGAGGATCAGAGAGGGTGAAAACCATATTTATGTGAACGTTAGAATTCTTTATTTTGCGCGATCAGGGCGGTATTCGGGGGACATTTTTATTTCTAATTTATATGCATATTTTGGCAGTTCGGCCCCAAACTTCGGTGACCGTAACCTACTTAAATTATGGGGAGCAAATAAACTTTTTCTTTCAATTCGAAAAACTCGTGAAAATGGCCTAATATACGGTATGACAGAAGTTTTTTCGGGCTCCAAAAGTTACGGAATTGAAGAGGTCACAAATTCGACCTTCTTTAGACTCAAGCCGATGCTAAACAAAACAGATCGTATAATTCGACAATCGCGTATTCAAGGATTCCTTACAGTCAAATGAGCATTACTGCTCGCAATATTGCTGTCTTCAACCGTTTACATTGGCAACTTTATCGCTACGAATGTGACGAAAATGTAAATGGGTCTTTATTCCTGTTTCAGGAGAAATTTTGAGAGATATCGTCAAGTTAAAGGTCAATAATATTGTACGGCTCCCCCTTTCGCCGACTGTGAAATGGGCAGTCAAAATTTTAAGGTGATGTTGAATTGTTGACGTTTTGTATTTCTCGAGTTTAATTGCGAGCTGTTAAATGGTTACAGATATTTTTATTGTCAAGTCATTTGCTTTATTACGAGCCTTTATTAAAGTGTTTCGCGTTTTACAGTCCTTAACGACCGTGTGTGCTTCGGTGATCGTCAATTAACTTTACTTATTTATTTATTCATCACAGCTAGACATTTGACCAGTAGTGCGTGTAACTAACAACACGGGTAAGCGACAGCCTAGCCTTAGGTGGATTATGCCTAGTCTGGAATAACTGGCTTTTAAGGATCTACTGGATGGCACTGTTAGGAGATTGGTGACGGTTTTTTCAACTAGCCAGATGAGCACTAGAAAATGCCCTGCCACCATGCAAAAAGCAAGTTAATAAAAATACAAATAATTTATTGATAACAACAAAGTTACAAGTCAAAGTCAAGTACTAAGTAACTAACTAGTAAGTAAGTTAAGTTAAGTACAAAGTTAAGTTAAGTTAAGTAAAAGTAATAGTTAGCCATGTCATTTAACTAATGTTCTTTAAATAAACAATTACTAGATTGTTTGTTTAAAGTACATTACTATCACGTTTCCAGACTTTAATTACAATTAATTTAATCACTATTCTCTAATCTCGTAGATTCCCTAAAGTACCATCCTTTGCTTACGAACTATCTTTTGTTTGGGCGTCGTTTGTCTCTGCCACCGGGACACTATTGTGGCCCATAAATAAAGCGCGTTAGGTGAAAGTAAGTGTTCAGTATGTTAGCGACGTAAGGATATAACTTAGGTGTCATAAGGGACGACATTTAATAGTTTCATGGCTTTTTATTAAAGTAATAAGTCTTATTTGCGATTTAACCGACACTTCTATTGATTCAGGCGTTTGGAAATCAGTTTATGTGGTTTTGAAAAAAATGATTGAGATATATTTTAGAGATGATAAATGTTGTCCGTTCTATTTACAGAGCTTAATAAAAAAATGTTTGATGCAAATGAACTGTTTTTTAAATAATTATATAATATTTCAAAATATCCAAAATAAGTCTACGAGCTTTAATGTTTTTGATTGATTATACTTAAGAGCTGAGCTTTAATGCTAAATAAACAAACTAAATTGTAATAAATGAATAAAGTACAAAAAAAAAAGGTTATAAAAGTAGCGAAATAACAAATAAAGTGAATTAAAAAATATAATAATATATAAATATAATATCATCTTGGTAAGCACTCACTTTGACTTCAAATACCACCGAAATTATTCTTTTCCATTTTATTAACAGAACAGCTGCCAAATAAATCGATTTCCAATTTGTCAAGACATTTCGCGATACCAATTTTATCACAAAGCATTTTCCACACAACGGTACCGATCATAATATTTCATGCATGAATGCCGTAAGCAGGCGTACAGTCGCGCACAAAAAACGTTATATTCAATAACGTTATAGCAATATCACGTTATATTCAATAACGTTATAGCAATATAACGTTATGTACAATAACGTGTTATTTGTTAGTAACGTACGATTAATCGTGACGTCACTGCGTGCGTGCGTGATCCGTGTCTCGGCTGTGATGGAAATAGCGTATTATGGGATTATCTGCGCCATAATAGTAGAGGGAGATTGACGAATCTTGAACGATGTTGCCATGAATATTTTCCTTGTTTGCCTGCTGAACTTGGGTATCAATCTTTATGATGTTTTTCTTTGAGCGTTTAAGCTTTGATGCTTTTTAATCCCTGACACGAAAACGACGGGATGTAAATAAATTTGATATGAATTAGTATCTGTGTGTGTGCTTGTGGTTGTATGAGTGTGCGTGTATGTGTGTGTGTGTAAGTCTGTGGCATCGTAGTTCCCAAACCATGGACACTATTTAGTTTTTTGTTCGAAAGGTTTGTTAGTAGAAAATGTTCTTAGCTATGTTTTATGAAAATAGGTCTACAATGGCAGCTGCCATGAAATCGCGAGGTGCATATTTTTTACAAGTAATCCATTATGGGTATCAGTCAAGGGGCATGATTAGTTAAATACATATCCATTAATAAATTTCAAGCCAATATGATTACCACCATAAATATGAAGGTGAGGTTCTCTAAATTTTAAATTTACATGTTATGGAAACAGTATGGTTAAGTCAAAAAATTTAACTTTAACTTATGTATAGTAGATTGTATTGAAAGAGATACACATCTGTTGTTTACTCGCGAACGTGAAGAACGATTGCCTAATGTTAGTATTTTAATATTAGAAGTCTTGTCAAGGATTGTGTCTAAAAATTTAATTAATGAATTAAAAGAAAAATATTTTCTTTTGGTAAGTAATCCAAATTTCCCAATGAATTTATTAACTACAGCACCAGTCAAATCAGTTAGTGATCAATAAAATGCTAGTAAAGGAGAAATGTTAGCTTACTGTACAAATCGTTCATAAAATAAAAATTATTATAATTATATTCATCATCTTCATCGTCCTCAGCTGATTTTATCACTTTGCTGGGTATTGGCCTCTCTCCTGTCATGCCATCTACCTTGGTCTTGTGCATATCTAGTCCAAATTTGATCTATGCACTATATCAGTTGCGTTAGCAACCATAACACAAACTAGAAATGGTCTAATTTGGGACTAACCAGCCGTGTGTGAAATGTGTCTGAATATATAAAAAAAAAAGTATACAATTTCGTTCCGAGCGTACTCTCGAATGATTAAAAAACTGCTCGCGCAGATTACATAATACCTCTTTCATACTCGTTATTACAGTTTCAAATCATCGTAATTCCAGGAGCTCAGCAGAGATTAAGGGCGTCAAAACATTGATCGGCATTTGGCAGATAAATTGACTCTACGTGGTCCCTTTCTCGGGAATAAACTCGAACAAAGAGGTGGTGATATTCGATTTTGACAGCGTCTAAAGACGCGGAAAGGTTAAATAGTATCTGTCAATCACTTTTGCCTTGAACTGTACCAAATATATACATTTTGAGAAAATGAAAGGATGGTCGGATTTTTTTGCTATTCATTTATTGGCAAGTTATTGAAAAAAATAAGAAGCTATATTAACTTGAGCTAAAGAAATTATTTTTACTTTGTACAAAAGGTTTGGCTTCGAGTCGTTTTAATTTTTAATTAAGTAACGATATGGGTACATCATTTTCAAACCTTAAGAAACGGCAAGTGACTTACATAGATAATTCGTGGTTCATCCTCTTTTTAGAATAGAATATTACTTTATTGTACAACCACAAAAGAAAACAGCTTAAATTAAGGAAATAAAATATTTACACATGGAGTACAAAGGCGGCCTTATCACCTATGGTGATCCCTACCAGGCAACCAGGAATGGAGAGGGACAGTACAGATAGAAAAAAGTTTTTGCAGTTGTAAACTCCAATTATTTTACGAAGACCTCAAGCTTTAAGCAAAGACAAGTTTTTCTTTTCAAAGATCTCATCTTTCTTCATAGCCAAGGAGCTTGTGAAAGCATGTACTCGTAGTATTATGGCGTAGTCGAAAAAGCCTCGTCCCTCAAGCTTGGATTAAAAGCAAAAATCCTTTCTGTATTCGGTATAGAGCTTAGACGACATTTCAGTGTTGGTCTTTGATATTTTAGTAGTAGAGTGGATTTACTTTTTTTTACTACTCATACTTGTATGAGTAAAAAAAAGTGGTCAAGTGCTTGATCGTCAATTCACGGTCAAGCACTTGACCATTTTTTTTTACTCCAAGAATACAGGATTCATAAAAATTTAAAATAGTTTTTTATAAGTACATGAAATAAACTCTTCGATTCTATTTATTTATTCTTGATTTGATGTAGGCTTAAAATTATTTTTCCCTTTTTAGTTGTGTTTTTGAAGTCGGTTGTTTGTTGTTTTTAACATTCCATTAACAATTTTAACATTCCAACATAACAAAGCATTATTTCTAATCAACTCTCCGTTCACGATGCTACGTAAGACCGTAGAAGAAGTTTATCTGTGAACGTATTTTAGCTAACTTCCCATCCATGAAACTGACCATAGACTTCACGTCGCGGTAGCACCAAACGCAGTCTGGCTTCAATTTGGCTTACATTCTCTAAAAGCTAATGCTATGACATCGACGGAACGGCTTTTATCTAGTCCTGTACGGAAATAAAAGGCAACACGTTTCGGCAAGCTGGAAGGGTAGCCACGGTTTTTTAAGTTTGAATAACACAAAGCGTTTTTTAACTTGTTTTAAAGGTGTTACCTGTTATCAGTTTAAAAGGAAACCTAAAGTTTCTGACGCTACTTGAACCTGAAGGTGAACCATGCCTTTTTGTTTTGTTGACGAGGGAGAAATCCTCGACAAGATACCTGGCTACGTTGGGGCGCAGCCAGGTTATGTGGGATTTGTACCCACTAAAACTCCCCCGGTGACCTGCCTCTGTGTTTAACGGAGGTCTCCGGGTTCTTCCGGAAACACTCCGGAGACCTCCTTGCACTGCGCTGTGGCCCTTCCCGGATTGATTCCGCCAACGACGCGACGGCGACGGTCACGCGACGCCGTCGTCGTTCACCCCGGAGTCGATGTAGCGGGTGTCGGAACCCCATCTCCGAACACCTTCGAGTCTGATGCCCCTTTTAGTCACCTCTTACGACAGGCAGGGGCAATTCCGCAGCCTTATTCTTTCACCCAGGCTGTAGGGCTTAAGGTGAACCATGCCTAGTCTGAAATTACCCAACCAAATCTTAACGATGTGTTAAGTAAAGATTTGCCTATATATTTTCAATTAAAGAGCTTTTTAGCTTTTATTTAGCCTGATAAACACTAGAAAATGCTATATATTTAATTATTTTCTCATGTTTTCTTCGCCATGTCATGCTGTTGCTGTGTTTGGAAATGTAAATGATCCACTAACATATCTAATTGTATTTTTTTTTATGAACTAATCATATCGAATAAAACCTATTGAGTTTCGGGTAAAAGTTACAAAATAAACTTTGGCAGAGCAATCACATTTTTTTATTTAACTAGTTTATAACAAAGTTCAAAAAAGGAGGTGGTTATATATTCGAATGCATGTATTTTTTTGAAACTACTAGCTTTTTGCGTTATTACTACAATTATTTCAACGTTAACCTTATGAAAAACGCTGGAGAGAATGTTCACAAAACAAAGAAGCGTTGGTCCCCCGACTGCGGCGAACAAAAGCGTGGTCAGCGTCCGTATTCCGAACATTAGCAGAGCCATTCTCAACGAGCGGTTTAAAACACATTCCCAACGTAAACCTTAGCCCGATTCTACAGTGTGGCACATCGGCGTTGCAACTGCTTTGAGTTAGGATAAACTTTCATTACATTTCCACGATAATCTATCAATCTGCCAGTGATTTGAGGAAATGATTGAAGTTATTTTTTATTTTGAAAAAATTTAATTCCATAATAATAAATACTAACTACCTTCCATTTTTGTTCAAAATTAATTGTGTAATTAATAAAGTGATTTAAAAACTCTAAACACTCTCACATTATATTTCACAATATAAAACATTCTAAATAGTTTTTGAATTTTTATGAATTTTTATCTTTAGGTACAAAAAAGAAACTAAAGCAAACCCAAAGTCTCTACCAGAAGGCAGTGTGCCCTCTGGTAAAGCAGTTGCAGTTAGGTATTTATGAGTGTATTGTTAGAAGATTTGCATGTGCTATGTTACAACGAGTGCCTAGTGTCCGAACGGTCCGAACAAAGGATGACGCCATTTTCTTCGGACCTATAGTGTCCCTTCTTTACTTAGCCCGTCAGGTTTGATATCTATGAAGGTTTGTTTCAAACATTAATCGATCTGGAATTAGAAAATTAAATAAATAAATAATAGGACTCATACGGCTGGCTGGTTAGCCATACTAAACCATTCCTAGTTTATATTATGGTTGCTGTCACAACTGATATACTACATATACATACATAAATACTTTATATCGATACATATTATTTAGCACTTAGACCGACAGCCAACAATTTTTTTTTATCACAAAGATGGTGGCCGTGCTGAGAATCGAAACTGCGACCCTCTGATTGACAGTCCATCATGGTTACTTTTACGCCAACGAGGTCTTCGTATTTAACATTTCATTCGAACAATGTAAGCCCATATTTTGGTCGTCCATCGAAGTTACTTTACATTTTGATCAGATGGATTCTAGGCGGTCTACAATAATATTGTACGTAAAGATTTCGGAGAGCACGTGTGGTAATATTTAATCTTTCTATCGAATATCATCACAATCGATCTATAAATAATTCAGTACAACCCGTTCGCTTTTATTTTACTTCTACAGTACCTAGAAAAGCGTATTGGAATATCTTACTATTGATAATTAAAAATGTATTTTCATTCCAAAATAACAAAGCATAATTTCTAACCAACTGTCCGTTTACGATTCTACGTAAGACTGTAGAAGAAGTTTATCTGTGAACGTGGTCTTTTCTTTTCTCGACATTTCGCGTATATTCTCCGCATATTATTTTAATTTTATCACTCGCGAGTCGTTGTAAAAACTGAGCAAATAAACACTCACTGTGTTTGCTTTAACCCCGCAATGCGAATTTGTTTCGTTTTTCGTCTGATGGCTCGTAAAGTTTTTGGAGCAAACATAATAATAGTAAATGAATATTTTTTTTATAAAAAATGCGCTTTTTTTGTTATTTGTTGTAAGTATTTTTTTTATGGCAACAGTTACAATAATGGAAAGTGATTAATAGCGGTAACGAATTAACAATCCAAAGTATTTCTTACTTTACACGGTACATAAATTTCAAATTAAAATTTTCAAACTTATTTTTTCATACCTAAAAAAAGGCATACAATAAATATAACTCCTTCTTTTTTACCTTAACCTACTTAGGTGAAGTCGGCACAGTAAATCTTCTTATTCCACTCTCCTCTATCAGACGTCATCTCCACACTCAATCCTTTCTCTCTCATGTCTTCATTCACACACTCCATCCATGTCTTTTTCGGCGGCCTCTTGCTCTTCTTCCTTGCACTACTATTTCCATACATCTCCTAGTGACATGCATTTCCTCTCTACGCATCACATGTCCATACCACAATAACATTCCACTCTTAATTTTTTCCCTCACTCCTACTTTCACACTTCCTCTAATGTATATCATACAATAAACATGTATAACATTGTTAAAAAAAAATATGCTTATTAAGATTATTTTTATTTCACAATATGACAATTTTTATATTTTTAAATACGACCTTCGCAAAACGACTTTTAAATACGACGTTTACAATTATACAAATGCTTGCCTTTGCAATCTTCTAAAAATAACTCTCAAAGAATCTACAGTTACATTTTAGACGAGCAAAAATATGTTTTATGACATTCTAAAATAGAACATATTTTAGAGTGGCAACATCCGTCATATCATCAATCAACGCGGTTGAAACGCACCTGTGTTCCTATAAAATATTTACCTACTCTATGTTTCAGAATAAACGTCAGACACATTTTTAGATTCTTGATAACTTAAAATCTTTTATAATAACACTAAAGTAGTACGAGTATTAACACAGTGAAAATGGTATTGTGTGCATAAATAAATAAAAATATTTCTTAATCATTTGTTTTTATTTTATTTTTTGACGTAGGTTTACTAGGACGAGTAGGTACTCCAAAAAATATATAATATTGTCAAGCAATTATCACAACTGGAATAGCCGTCTGAACATTCGCAATTCTGAATCAATCTCGAGAACAATTTACTAGAGTTGACAGCTCAGTAAATAAGTTTCAAATTTTAAGCGGAGTTAAATAAAATAACTTGTAACCGTTTAATCATTTCGGAAAATTCAAATTCTTGATTACTTTTCTCTAGCAACTCGTATTTTATCACATTTCATTTTTGTTTATACATATTTTGGATAGCGGTTTTGACTGTGAGACAAAGTATTTATAAATAGACTCTGAATCTTTCTTTATAAATAATTTTCACACTTACAGAATATAGGGTAATAAATCTCACAACATATATACTAAAAATATTCACCAATAATTTCCAAAAGCTCGTATTCAACAAATTATAGTCCAACGCAAATCAAACTGTTGTAGATTTATTCGCAGAATTAAATTTTCAGTCTTTTGGAATGTGGTAACAACGAGAGAGTTTGTGAGTATATATATTATATATTTTTTTTTTTTAAAGATGTATGCGTACATGCGTGCAAATATTTATCTGTGTTTGATGATAATAAATAGACTACTTCCGCCACAAATGGCATAAGATATATTATTATATTATCAGCGGTCTCTATACGATCACGGTTTTAAATACTAGGCTTAAATGATGATAATTTATTTAAAAGGCAACACTGGCGCTCCCACGCCGATATATACATTAAGCAAGAAAATGCTTATCAACCGTATCTAAAGTATGATATTTTCTTTTGTATGAAACCAACTCACTGTCTTCTTTTCTATGTATATCATCTGGTTGCTAAAAGCTTGTCTAAATGTTGAAAAAAGGTTGAGACAAGCTTATACCTTTTATCGACTCTTTGTTCAGTTTTTCTAGTAGCGTATGTGCTATAATGGACGCCTGGGGAGCTGAAACTAAATTCGTCTGCTCATTTTTTATCAAAACTTTTTCAAGTAAATTAAAAAAAAATTACAAAAAAAAATAACCACAGATTTTTATCAGGAACATTGAATAAGTGTTGTTTTATGATTTATCAAACAATCTAATTTTAAATCTAAAATCCATGTCACAATGTTAGTTACCGTACTCCTCCGAAACGGCATGATTGATTTTATATGTGTATTCTGTAGATCTGAGAAATGGCTACTATCTATTTTTTAAGGCAAAACAACGATTGCCTGGTCAGCTAGTTTAATTATAATTTATTCGAATCCCAACGGCAAATTTCAATCTGATGCCCATAACTTTCCTACCTTATCTTTTTTTTTTACATTGAAACTTCACTAAATAAACTATATTATATTTGTTTTTATTATTGAATAAAATAAAAAAAAAACCTGCAAAAACTTTATCTTCTGTTATCAAAATATTCTTGACCACGTCTAAGCGCGAGAAAAATCAATAATAATTCTGGCCCTTTATTAGAAAACTTAGCAAAAGTTCTTCGAGTCTTTTTCTCAGAACCTCCTCGAGGCTTACCTACTAGTTTAGCGGCAAAATATTATTAGTTTTGGCACTTATTATTTACCACTTACTTGTGTTTCTCGAAAGAAAACTTATTAATACTACAATATACGTGTCGAAACTTAGTTTCAAAGGTTATTATTATTAGATATTAGAGAAGGTATTAGAAACAACAATTATTATAAATGTACCTTTTTTTTGTTGTCGAGGGGGAAATCTTCGACAAGATACCTGGCTACGATGGGGCGCAGCCAGGTTATGTGGGATTTGTACCCACTAAAACCCCCCCGGTGACCTGCCTCTGTGTTTAACGGAGGTCTCCGGGTTCTTCCGGGAAACACTCCTTGCGCTGCGCTGTGGCCCTTCCCGGATTGTTCCGCCAACGACGCGACGGTGACGGTTACGCGACGCCGTCGTCGTTCACCCCGGACTCGATGGAGCGGGTGTCGGAACCCCATCTCCGAACACCTTCGAGTCTGATGATTTAGTCGCCTCTTACGACAGGCAGGGGCAATTCCGCAGCTATATTCTTTCCCCAGGCTGCAGGGTTATTTATAAATATACCTAACATTATGTTTAGGTACTTCAAGTAAAATTAAAATTTCCAGTTAAAAGTAGTTTTTTGTAGTATTTTTATTTTATTTTATACAGTGTTTTAGTAAAATACCACCTTTGTGACAGAATTTAGGCATTCTCTAAATTAGAGACAAAAAAAAATTCTCAAAAATTACTTTTACCATGTGGATATTTAAGAAAACATGCAGAAAAAAACATAAATAAATTGGGCCACAGTTGATTCAAATATATAATTTTTAACTCCTCTCCATACAAAGGTTGCCTGGAAGAGATCGCTTTAAGCTTATAAGGCTGCCATTATGTCCAATAAAGAATTTTAGATTTATCTTTTTTTATCTAGATTTTCTTATAATATGAACCTTATAAGTTGACCGAACGAACGAAGCGAGCACAGTCTCTGCTCCACTGGTCTAATTTATTTTCGTCTGTCTGTATCTATGTTTGTGTGTTGGTTCACGCTTAACTTTGAACCAATCTCGATGACACTTTGTATACGAATTCTCCTACATCCTCTTATTTGACAGTGATTTTTGGTTGTGACCAGCGAACTAGAATAAACGGAAGAGTAACTCCATACAATTGCAATTTGAATCCATCAACGCACACAATTATACTGCTATCCCAACGAAACACACACACACATAAAGCTCGCACGCAATTGGTCGCATCAAGGTCACGCCACCGATACTAGCCGCGCAAGTAGCTGTTTTGCTACGCCCGCCGCGGTATTTTACGCGAGTCTACGCGTAAAATACCGCGGCGGGTGGAGCCATTGGTGGAACCATTTTATTGACCAAGTTACTATTCTATTTATTCTAGTTCGATGGTTGTGACACAAAAACACGAGAATATTTTATGCTATATACTGGTAATTGACTTTAATGTTATGTGACAGTTCAATGAAATATCATATTATAAAAAGAAAATTTTGTGAATATTAATTAAACTAGACAAATAATTGTAAAGATGTAAGATCATACAGTGACGAACGATGTTCAAAAAAGTTCGCGATTTATTCGGTTCAAAGTATTCCTAGTTTAATAGAATTGCTATTATCTTGGTTAGTTAACTCAAATTACGAAAGCCCCTTTCCGTACACCGCTAGAGATCTAAAGATCTCACACATTGGCAGTTAACACTAATAAACTTTTGACACGGGCCTTATTACCCTCTTTGAGGTCCTTAAGCTCTTAAAAAGATCTTGGACGGTCGTAAACGTCTAAATATACAAGATAAGCTCGCTTTGCAAAGTAAGCCTTAAGCCTCTTAGCATAAAGTTCATTTTAAGAAGCATCAAAAGGTAGGGTAGGAAAGAATATCTTTCCTAAGGGTTTCATTAATTAAGGGCGACGACAGTGCTTGTAGTGCTTTGGCAACGCATTTGTGTTACTAAACTTCTTTATCTGTGTGTCACAGTATTCTATATACTCGTTCTGTGGTATTAAAGTTAAGATGCTTCTTTAAGACTATGCCTAGTCTGGAGTATCTCCTGCTCCACTTTAGGCCAGTGTTGCTTACTCGTTTGGTTAAATGCTTAGCTGTAATGAGTGAAAAGAAAAGCTCTCTGATTCAAATGCCTAGCCATATTAAGTAAAAAAAGTGTTTAAAAATTACAAAATAATCATTTTACAGCTTTGATCAAATATAGAAGTCTTATTGCTGATATTGATACAGGTATTCGGACATTTACAAATAAGAGTTTATACTCTTGCGTGCATAACGGTTAAATCTAAATACTACTTACATTATGTTTTGACAACGGAATCACATTTTGACTTGTAACTTTGGTGTTATCAATAAATGATTTGTATTTGTATTATTTTTTGTAAATAAATAAATATTTTTATCAAAACGGTACAGTTCATAAACAGGTCGAGTGTTTCCGATAACTACATAATTAATCTAGCGGTTTTCAAGGCGAAAGTGAATCGGTTTATTCTGGGCATACGTTTCATCTTAGATCACAATATTGCTAACCATCCGGTAAATTGTGATTAAGCGCAAGCCCATTACGTAAATGTAAGTTTAAAAAAAAAATATTTGGTATTTTTGCTAAAACTGGCTACAGCTTCATTTCCAAATTTAACGGAAATTTATTCTTTAACGAAGACCACCCACTGGTGTAAGATAACATTAGATAACATACAAACATAAAAACATTTGTAAATTACAAAACACATTTCAGCAAACACAGCACCTGTATTTCATTACACACCTTGACAATTTCCATGCTCGAGTAACGTCACATCTCTCCCTAAGGAGTTTTGAGGCAAAGTTCCATCCATAAAGAATAAATTGCGTGGAGTATCCCACAGTTCGCAACTTTGTCATTACTGCACTGAGCAAAGTTCTAAAAGGCTGGTTAATAATTAAATTTCTTACAACTTTACGAAGTTGGTGTTATTAAGCGTAGTAATTTCTTAAACTGCTTAATTGGGACAGGTTTTGTGCGGATTTTCTTTAACCTGAGCAATCTTATTTGCTCAAGGAAAGGCGATGGTTAGTCATTCTGCATTTGATATACATATATTAAATTCTTTGCCGAATTCCCTGTTCCCCACTGACTACAATCTGGCTATTTTCAAGACGAGACTGAACCAGTTTCTTCTAGCTAATTGCGATCCACCGTAGAACTCAATATCACTTACCATCAGGTGAATTTTGGTCAAGCACTGACCTATTCTAAGTAAAATAAGATATTTATACTAATGGCTTCATTTGCTTCATAGATTTTTTTACTCTTACGGCTAGGAATTTGACCTCGGGGCGTATAACCACTCGAGTTAGTGACACTCCAGCCTAAGGTAGACTATGCCTAGTTTGGAATAACTGTCTAGGCTGCCAGACCACTTTGTGAGGTGCTTTTTTATAATACTACTACTACTACTTTTTTATAATGGGCTTGCACTTGATCACAATTCGCCTGATAGTAAGCGACATTGTGATCTAAGGTGTAGCGCGCTTACCCAGAAAAAACCGATTCACTCTTGCTTTGAAAACCGCCAGATTGTAGTTTTCGGTGCAATGTTGGCGACTGATTTTTCAACTTTAGGGTGGTTGCTAGTCAGGAGAGCACAAGAAAATGCCCTACTAACTATTCTATGCTTTTGTCGCGATGTTTTCCTTACCTGAAAGCTAAATCTTATTGACGGGGATCAAACCACAAGTCACAGTCCCTTCGGGACCTAAAGGCGGCGGCACGCCCCACTGGACTGTCATCATTATAATAATATACATAATACAATATACTCTCTGTTTATCAATTAAGTACAACAACTGAATTGTTATTACAAGACAAAATAAGTTAATCTGAGATAAAAAGTAATTCATGTGTTAGATAGACACTGGGTCTAACCTATCTTCATAGTAAATCTCTGTTTCAGCCGTTTGGACGTGAAGTTACAAACATACGCTCTCACACGCAAAGTTTCGCATTTATTATTTATTAGTAGATACAACCTAGCTTGTCTGAAAGTCTTCCACTAAGACAAACTTTGATTTAAGTTTCTTGAAACCATCTGGTATTTTTTATCGCTCTGGACTTCCTACGAAATCGTAGGACGACAAAATTGAAGTCCTTTAAGAAACTTATTCAGCTTTGATGTTTTCTGAGAATGGGCGTGAAATGTTAGAAGTTTTTTTTTAATTTCATCGCTGAAAATAATTTCTGAGAAACAATTTTGTAGCTTATAATATTAAAATTATTAGTTTACCTACCTTTTTGAGTCTCATTTTCGGAGTCATGTTAAATATTAAATATTTTTTTGTAAATTACAATTTGAATAAAAAATTCACTGACACATTAAATAACTAATAGTTGCAAATTAAAGACATTAAGGTTTATAAATTGGAAAATAAATTGTGTGATTCGTAATATATTTATCTCTTAACCAGTTGAGTCCATACGATCGACGATTTTTTTTCACATTACACACACGGCTGGTTAACCCCATACTGAACTATTTATACTTCGTATTATGGTTGCTAACACAACTGATATACTACATCTATATACATACATATTTTATATAGATACATATTTAACACCCAGACCGACGGCCAACAAATTTAATTCAGGACAAAGATGTTGGCGGGAATCGCACCCGGAACCTTCTGGTTGGCAGTCCGGCATAGTAGCCTTTACGCCAACGAGGTTGTCATCAAACTGTATCGTATTTTATTCTCGTAGATATTTATTAGCACTACAATACGTTCTGTCAATCCACACTATTTCACACGTACCCGTTGAAAATATCAAAAATACATCGCCAATTTGTTACACCAACTAAAACTGTCACAAATCTTTCGCTCGCAAAAAATATGAAACCTGCGAGCACGCAACAAGCATTCTAATTGAATACCAAATTGGTAGGGATGTCAAAAAAAAAGGAACCAAAAATGCCAGAAAAAATCTCATTTGGCTCGGACACGAGATTAAGCTCGGTATGACCGTTCTGTTGGACATGAAATTTCTCGTTATGAAGTCACGTAGATATGTGTTTTGTTTGTCTCTAATTAACTTTCCTGATCATGCAAATGATGCTTGAAATGATATGGTTTTTGATGAAGCCATTTAGAATCCTCATATGAAAGAACAAAGAGATCTGAACAATATTTTTGCTTTGTGAATGATAAAATATGGAATAAAATATTTTGAAAAGCGGTCGAACGTGATTTTTTTAATCATTTCCTTACTCATATATATTTATCTATTATGGTATAGACAACTTTTTGTCTGTATTTTCTAATAAACTACATAAATATAAACAGTGGCAAGATAATTTTTCTTGATTATCTTAACTAGCAGACCGCCCCGGCTTCGCACGGGTTATATGAGGGCTTTTGTAACACGTTTTACTGATATTTTTGGAAACAAAATATTGCGTATGATACTTGGGGGTAATGTAGCTACTCAACGGTGAAATAATTTATCAAGTCGGTCCAGTAGTTTCGGAGTCTATTTGCGTCAAACAAACAAACAAAAAGCCAAACTTTTCATCTTATCAATATTATTATAGTAAAGTAAAGTATATTCCTAATATGACAACCTCGTTGGCGTAATGGATAGCGTGCCGGACTGCCAATCAGAAAGTTCCGGTTCAATTCCTGTTACGGCCAACATCTTTGTGCTGAACTAAATTTGTTGGCTGTTGGTCTGGGTGTTAAATATTTATCTATGTAAATGATGTTTGTATATGTTACAGTTGTGTTAGCAACCATAATACAAACTAGAAATGGTTTAGTATAGGGCTAGCCAACCGTGTATTGTGCCCAAAAAAATACCAAATCAAAAATAGTACGGGTGCAATTTTAGAAATAATGTTATCTAGAAAATAAATTATTATATTTTGCCATGTGTTTCGTTACTAAATGTACTCGTATTCTGCTGAACCGATATTAGAAACAGATCTCATTATATCAGTAACTAAATATTCGTAAGAATTCTCGTTATGTTACGAGAATGAAAATTCCATTTTCCATAGAATTCCTTATCAGTGATTTTTGTTTCGTACTCGTTGTTTGAAATTGATTTAACTTACCTTGCGGTCTCCGGTTTCCATTCTGTACTTTGTGCAAATATTTTGACTAGCCTAATTGGCAAACTGGAACTAACTAAAGGGAAGAAAATAATAGTCTTGGTGGCAAAGGTATTTGAGAATTCAAAACTGAGTTGGGTTTGTTCTGTTGAAATAATGGACGGGTATTTTCGTATTTTCAGTTTAAATGAGCAGTGCTATTTTCGTGGCGAATTTACCGAGTTATTCAAAAGTTTTGTGTTTTATATTTATGTTAGAATTAATGGAAACGTGTATATTTTTCTCTTTTTATTATAATTATAACAGAGTCTACATTAGAAAAAGAGGAATACACATAAAGCTCTATTAATAAATAATAAAGTGGAATTACATTAAAATTATTTACAATTGATTGAAAAGAATAAATTTTGCTACCTCAAATGAATAAAAAATGTGAAGTTTTTAGAAATCTACATTAGAAATGCATCAAATAAGATAAACACATAAATGTATCAGAATATTTTTTTCTGATCTGGTTCAATTATTTTTGTAAATCCGTTAACGCACTTATTATAAAAAAAAAACATAATTAAACTTCCCACCATTTACAATTATAATCAGTCCAAAACTGTAGGCAGCAGTTTATATTAAAAATAACAACAAACAATATGCCTCATACATTACGATTTCCGATTAAAAGCAGTAGAGGCGTGTCATCGACAGTACTTTACGGAATTCATTAAAACTATTGTCGCGTTATGTTTTGCCCAACGCTGACCAGAATGGTTGAATGTCCCGTGTATGTACTGCAATTGCATTTTTTGTTATTTCCAATTAAAATTTTAGCATTTATTTTATTGTATTAATTGTTATTATTTTTTTACATATTATATTTATTTGATTTAGCTTTGGAGTTTTTTACAATACTCCTACTAATATCTTAAATGCAAAAGTTTGTATGTACGTGTGTATGTTTGTTACCTACTTCTTACGCCTAAACAGCTGAACCGGTTTTGATGAAATTTGGTGTGAAGATAGGTTAGATCTTGGATTGACACATAGGTTACTTTTTATCCCGAAAACAATAGTGGTTCTCATAGGATACGCAAATAACTCCAATTCATTAAAAAAAATGTGATTCCTTCACGCTCCAACAGCTGGACCGATTTTGATGAGATCTATGAAGATAGGTTAGAAGTTGGATTAACACAGAGTCTACTTTTTATCTTGGATTTATTAATAGTTTTATATGTAGTTTTTTTATAGTTTTTTTTTCACACGGTTGGTTAGCCCCATACTGAACCATTTCTAGCTCGTATTATACTAACACAACTGATACCACATATCCATACATACATACATATTATATATAAATACATATTTAACACCCAAACCCACAGCCAACAAATTTAGTAAAGCACAAAGATGTTGACCGGGCCGGGAATCGAACCCGGAACCTTCTGATTAGCAGACCGGCATGATAACCTTTACGCCAACGAGGTCGTCAATGGCAGTAACATGACAACACATCAATTCTATTTTTATAGTATCGGGACTTCATCACGACAAATGTATGGAGCTATTATTGCATCAAAAACATTTTCACAAACACCAATTAACGAAAACACCTTGCATGGCATATCCAGCACCAAATTAAAATTAATATTAGAGCATGATCTGCAAAAAGGTTAGAACAAAGCAATTCAAAGTTTTTCAATGATTAATGGTAGACAGAAAATGTTTTAATGTGAAAAATAATGGGCAGGCATTTTCCGCCGTACTTTGTTTTTGACTCCAGCTTTCAGATTTGATTTAGCTAAAAAAAATAAGTGCTTCGATAAAGAATGGATGCAATTATATTTTTGTGTTTGGTTATTTTGGTTAATCTTAATTATTTAGGCAATCTTTTAAGATTAACCGTATTATTATTATTTGTTTCCGGCATAGCATATACATATTTTTTTCTAAAGAATTAAATTATCCCCTATTTCTTCTAGTCACGATATATTTTCAAAACTTAAAGGCTTACTGATTTCGTTAACATTTATTTATTTCAGAAACGTAGTAGCCAGAAAGCGGAAACTTTCACAAGATATGTATTTCCTATGCCGCTATAACAACAAATACTAAAAATAAAAAAATTAAAATATTAAGGAGTCCCCATGCATTAAACGTGTTTTTTCGTACTGTTTACTATATATCAATAACAGTAGGTGAAAGACACTTAAAATTTTCACAAGACACTTTTGAAATAAAATAAATATTTAACGGGGGCTCCCATACAACAATGGTATGGAACCCTTCACACACGAGCCTAACTCGCACCTGGCCAATTATTTTAAATATAAAACAAAATACCGTTTGTATCGTTCCTCAAGCAATTGTTTTCCAATCTTTTAACTTTTATTCCGAATGACGCAAAATTTTAGGTTATAATCTTACACTCGTATGTACTGTGTACATTACTTTAATAAATAACATGACCGTTCTAACCTTCATGGCCGTACATTTCCTTTTTCGTGGTCCATAGAATTCTGCTAAATGTACATCATTTATCTAGTAGTTTTCCACACGAATGGAGGCACTGCCTTTGGCTTTTAATTAATTTGGACCACTTGTCATTGTTACGTTTGACCTCTCTTTCGAAAGGCATTGCAGTAGGGACTCTGTGTTTACGTCAGATTTTTAAATAATGAACTTAATATAAGTACGTTATTATTGTGAAATAGTGCATGTATTTGTAACTTAGTTTAAAAAAAACGGCTAATTGAAAAATATTCTTTTATTTAAAATAATGGTGGCCTGTTTTCGATAAAATTAATTATGGGACCATTCAGGGAGATTCGTTTAGATTAATTTTCATTAAACATATTTTTCATAATCGAATCTTAAGTAACAAAATTTTGGGGTAAAAAAACATGTCAAGTTGTAACACTCCATTGTTTCTGCGTCGGGAGTCAAAAGAAAGTTCTCTACTTATTAGTAATTAATTATTACATAATTGTTTTCATAATCAATTTAAATAATCAATAAACGTTTCCCTTTCAATAAAAATAACATGCCTATCTCATTAGTACTTTGATTTTCTCATGTCTCTTGGATTCTAACAAAGAAACTTAAAACCAACTTCTCTCTTGCAGCTGCACCCGTGGCGATTACCTCAAGGTTTACTCTGAAGGTATCCACGGTCCAGGTCCTCCCGGCGTCAACGAATACTCTGCCTGGTCCAGGATCCTCTGCGGGAACAGAGCTGATGCCCCGCCAGCGCTGTACTCTCACGGACCTTTGCTGGTCTTGGAGTTCCATTCAGGTGGCAAGGAAAATAATGCGACCGGCTTCGTGGGGACTTACCGTTTTATTGATAGACGTGAGTGTTGAAACCTAATTTAAATGCTAAGTTAATAAAGCTGACGCACATTGGTCGGAGCCAAAAACTGAACGAATCGAGGTCAAGAAAGCGAACGGCGGATTCGGACGAATTGACGCGGGCGAATGTGCAAGTTGTCTAATACAAATACAATTACAAAATTTCTCTATTTGACACAGTAAATAACAACAATAAAATGATTTGGAATCTAAAGGCTTTCAATTTAGTTCTACAAACTGTATATTGGATGTACTGTGTATATTGGAAGCCAAATATAAAGAAGGTATTAACGATAAGAATAAGGTGAAATTAAATGAAAAAATAGTAGAGGCAATTACTATACTTCAGAATTGGTTTAGTGCAAATGGAATTATCCTCAATGCAGATAAGAGTGTTACAATGCACTATAAATCAAGAAAAGGCCCTAACGAAGAACATTTATTGAAAGAGAACGTATTCCTGGGCTATACTATGGACTACACAGTCAGCCATTCAGCACATATAACTAAACTATGTAAAAAAATAGGAAGCGCTAGTTACGCGCTATATAAGCTTAGGCCTTTGCTTGACAAGCCAGCTATTATGTCAGTTTATTTTGCATATATTCATTCTAGTTTAAGATATGCCGTTACTGTTTGGGGAAATGGAGCTGATGTAAAACGGGTCGTAAGAGCGCAAAAACGTGCAATTAGGAATATGCTGGGCCTAAAGAAATATACCTCAGTAAGACATTATTTCAAGACCCTCAATATAATGACAGTAATTTCTATGTATACTTATCTATAACTGTTTACTGGAAATATATGACGAAAAAGAAAATTGGACGATAAATAAAAAGTACTCAATTAGAAACTATGTCAACTTAAGAAAACCTGCAAACAGACTGGCAAAGGTTCAAAAACAAGGACTATTTACTAAAATATATATTATTGTAATTATAATTTGATTTTGATTTTGATTTTTGAAAGATTTCATATAAAGAATATATATATATATATTTGCGTTCGGCTGGTGTGCGATCATTAACTAAAAGGTACATGTCTTTGTACACACGGGCTGACTAGTATCAATGGCTAAACCTTTTTAGGTACGTTTGAAAATGCTTAAACAAACAACTTTTATTCTACGAATTCAAAAATTCACGAAAACATGACAGCTTTGATCTATACAAAAAATCTATCGACTCGCTGTAAAAGGCGTTTTTTACGAAAATTTTGATAATTCGTGGTAAAATGTTGTTTGTCTTGACAAACGAAAGTCGATCTTAAAACATTATGTGTTGATTACCAACCACCCCGAATATTTATTATTTATTATGAGCCTGTTTTGTCCCATTGAAGAGCAAAAGTCTCTCTACCCTCGTGCCATTTTTTACCCCGTTTAGGTAAGTAAGTTTAGGTAAGTAATCAATTAACTCTGGAACAACGTAACAACTTTTTGTTGATTTCAATTGAACCCAAGATTTTGCTTGATGAAAATGTCTGACCTTAATCTTATACATAAGACCGACTCTTATAAAGGATGTTACACAAACATCTTGAAAAATACTACAACAGCCTTGCATCTCGCTTTATAAATAAATAATTTGACGACTGCCGAGTGTTTTACGTCGGTTTTGACGAAACCAATTTACAGAGGTGGGTAGTATAAAGGTCTTTTGTGGCGGCGAAGCATCATCCATTCATTTATTTATGAACTCGACTTCACAGGGACGTACAAGATTTATAAGGCCTTGTCTGTAGGGAACTCGCAAAACGTAAAGTAAATACGGCAATTGAGATGTGAAACAGTGGTGAATGCAACGATGGGTTATCTTCTTTTGTTAACTGAAGAAAAACGGAGAACGTTCTCGAAAGAGGAAACCTGCGCGTTTTTTATTACAATTTAAATAATTATACAACACATAATTATGATGTGTTGTTATGGTTTTGTACGATTTTGACCATTCTTTTTTCTAGTACTTTATTGCTGACTGAGTACAGCGCAGATCTTAATAAAATATCACATTTTAATAACAAGTTTATAGTTATTTAAGTTATAGCCGAAGTAACTAGATCAATCTAAAAAAACCTTTGTTGTACATTTTTGATCTTTTCTGCAAATTAAAAGATATTAATAATGTAAACATTAACTAAAACTAAGGAATAGAGTGATTATGTAGCAGACAAGATTTATTTTATTTTATTGTACCTATTTATATATAAACTGCAATGTATCTTGTAAAATTTTTATAATTGTGTAAATAAACTGATGTTTTTCTTTTGAAAGCCAAACTTAAGTCTGATAATTCCCAAGTAATGTATTCAGTCTATGTTAGAATGGATCAATTACATAGGTATTAAGTTCACAACCACATTTTATAGCAAAACTAATTCCAACTCCTTTAAGTTAAACTTAAACGAGAGTAGAAGCTTCTGTTTGCTCTGTACTAAACTCTGAATGGAGCCAGCCAATCGTAAACAATCTTGGTTTAAAGGATTAAGTAGACCACTATACCAGATCAATGGAACTAGGGGTCAGCTCTTAAGCACTATCCACACACCGACCCGAAATAAGCTTAGAGAAGCCCTGTTTTAAAACAGGACGATGTGTTTTATCGGATTGATTTCAAGCCGAGTGGAAAGAAATGTGTTAGGGCATATATATTGCTATTTGTTTTGGGGATAGTGTTATTTGTGAAAGTGGTATGGGAGCCAAATTTGATACTTTTTGATTGATTTCAAGCTGAGTGGAAAGAAATGTGTTAGGGCATATGTATATATTGCTTTTGGTTTTGGGGATAGTGTTATTTGTGAAAGTGGTATGGGAGCCAAATTTGATACTTTTTTTTTAAATCCTACATTTTCTTGCGTGTATTTTCAAGTTAATTTTCTACATTTCAGTTATAAGAACTATTAAAGCTCCAAAATACTGTTACGTAAAATTCGTTAAATAGTTTTATTTTATAAAAAAATAGTCGTTTTGTAATTTCAAAATGTTGGGCTTCTGAAAGTTAAAAAGAAATTATAACAAATCTTACTTATTTGTTGCTAATGATTTAATCTAGAAACGAAAAATCTTAAATTTTAAATAGTATTATTTTTTATGCAAATTTGTTTCGTGAAATATCTACTGCAATGTATGGTTGGCCATTTACAGCTATGAGCGCAGATGCAATATCCGTTTGTACGCTACCTTCATCTCTCTTAAATGCAAAAGGAAATTTATGATAACGATGAATATAGTTGAATTAGGGTAGCAGCACATTAGCTGGAGTCAATCACGCTGAACGAATCAAGTTTCCAAAAAGGAAAGCCGGAATAAAAAAATCAAAAATTTGTTTTGTTTGACACGCTTGGCGCATAAACCTTAAAATTTGCGACAATTGTTTTAAAATGCAGTTTCGACGCAACTATTATTTTGGTCAGATCCATTTACTTTAAAGATACTATTATTATCACCATCTCTTTAATTACTTATAACAGTTTCCTTTTAAGCATAGCTTTATCCCTATTAGCCGTTACTTAAACAAATCCGCAAACCGCAACAAATTACTTTCCTATTACTCGTATCCGATAAAGATACTCGTATTCATTTGATATTCATTGTTTATTGTCCAAACATCGCTCCAATTCACCGAAACGTTTCCGAATAAGGAAAAAGGCAGGATAAAGCAGGATTGTATAATATTTGCCAAAAGCCCATCGCTCTGGGAGTTAATTAGACATAGATTCGATGAGACAATGACGTAGCGTTGTACCGGAGGCAAAAGGTTAATAAAAATTAATGGCCACAGCTTAAGTATTGGGAATAATTAAAGAGCTACTGATGCTTTGATGGGCCAAATAAGCGAAGGCTCTAAGCCCAGTTTATGAGTGAGATTTACTGTAATTAAGGCTCGTATAATACAGTAACGCTTTTGTTTTCTTCTACTTGTGTTTAGGGAGGCAACGGAGCGAAATGGCGTAAAGATGCGAGTGTCCTGCAGGAAAAATATTAGATATATTTTTAGTAGTTATACTATATTATTTCGAGCGTAATGGTTGTGCTATATAAATCTAATACCTACGTTTTTCTCGAACGTGTCATCTCATGGGAATGAGAAATTATATAAGGTAGGTACGAGTATATTGGAAGTTAGGATATAATTTAGCTTCGAATGGAATAAGTGAAGTATTTTGATGGCAAGATTTGTATGAGTCATTAATTCTCGTTGCAAAAATATATCAATACTAGTCAGGATTTTATTTTAAATTTGGATCATATACATATTAGGTATTATATTGTGAATTTGCTTGAATGAAATAAGCCTATTTTGGAATGCGTTTTTCACTAGCAGGCTGACACTTAATACTTTTCTATATAAGTCGATGTCAGCAATGGTTACTTGTGTCTTAAACTACTTGCACTCTTAAAAGTACGTATTTAATGGCAAAACGTTGAATTTAAAATTTATTATTTTCATTCATTTATTAAACGAGTTTTCGATTACTAGTGTTCAAAACAAGACATTCATACTGACTGAATTCATGAAATCCTTAAGCCAACGACCTCGTTGGCATAATGGTAACCATGCCGGAATGCCAATCGGAAGGTTCCGGGTTCTATTCCTGGCACGGCTAACATCTTTGTGCTGAACAAAATTTGTTGGCTGTCGGCCTGGGTATTAAATATGTATCTATATAAAATATGTATGAAGTGTATCAGTTGTGTTAGCACCCATAATACGAAATAGAAATGGTTTTTGTATGGGGTTTACGAGCCGTGTGTGAAAAAAAAAATGAATTTGGCGTAACACTGCAATGTAACTGTTGCTGTTATATTAGTTAAGCCAATCTTTGCCTTTAGACCTTTTTTTGACGTACCACTTATTTCTTTTATCTGTAGCTTTTACCAATTAACTGAATCATCTGAATCTAGCAATGATCAACTGAATAAATTCGAAAGACAACGAAAATCTATAAGGATACTCAAACTTGGGTGAAATAATCACGTAGCTATAGAACTTGTTTAAAGCCAGTCAAAACTTTTAATTTCTTCGTCTCTGGTTGCGGATTTTCCAAGAACTTTCACCATACTCGTGTCAGATACTCGTTCGCACTTGCAACTCGGAAACTCAGAATTTCAGTCGAAAAGCACGTATCCGGAAACTTTGGAAAACAACTGTTTTCTCTAAAATTTCTTTTGTCAGTACGCTGATCACGTAAACGATTTAAATCGATACTTGCGGCGCAAACAATTTTAAACAGCACCGAAACAAATAATTCGAAAACGCTGTTCAATTTGCGATTTTGATTGTCAGGATAGTATTTAAATTCATGTCCATACTGCCGTGAGAAGTCGTGATGATTTCGTATTAAGTTATTTTACGTAATCTTAGTGTCCGATGGTTTTAATTTTTGAGTTGACACGCCTACAGTGAAAAAACAAGACTGACAAATTATATCTCATTTTTATAAATTCAACCTACTTAAATTTTGTAGTACTTAATGTGCTTGTTTTTGTAAATTAAATGTAGAACAAAATATCTTATTTTTCTTATGATTTTGGAAGATTTGCTCAGACCAAAAAAAAGGGTTCGTATCAAAAGGACATTTAAGCAGAACGCTCTATTAGCAGATCGTCCTAAAAGCAAAACGACATATTGGCATAACGTCCTACTAGCAACATGACCTAGTAGCAAAACGGCCTAATATCAAAATGACACCTTAGCTGAATGGCCTAGTACAATTCAATACATTTACCAAATCTAACAAAATCCTTGATAGTTTGAAAGAAAGAAAGAAAGAAAGAAAGAAAAATATTTTTTATTTAGGCAAACACAAAACCTTAAACAATCAAATTTATACAAATTAAAAATAAAATAAGAGAACATAGTTTGCCGCAATACAGTCGCAACTCAGCAAATGCCGGCGGCGCGCGGCTACCGGCGCTGGTATTCTGTTGCGACTGGCGGTGACGTCCTGCGCGTATGACAGGGCGCAGGTAGGCAAACAAACACTATACATTTACGCAACAATATAAAAAAAATAAAAACATAAGAATACTAAAATACACACGAATATAATACTCCTACATATAGATACAAATAGAAAAATAAATAAAATATGCACATATAAATATAAGTAAATACTACAGCATGACATACAAATCAAACATTCAGAAAGACATCCTAAATAAACAACTAGATGGCGCTAGTGTCATTCCTTAAAAGAGCCTCTCTTTTTTGATGTATAAGAATATATTGCTTTAATTGTAATCTGAAATTGTATAAACTACGCAGGTTCCTAATTGGCGGTGGAATATTATTCCAACATTTGGTCGCAGAGTATCGGAAGCTCCCTCTGAACGCCGCAGTGGCGTGCCTCTCCGTGACGAGCTGGAGCGAGCACGCGCGGCCCGCGCCCTGCCTCCGGCTCGGCCGCCAGACCAGCTTGTCGTACAAATATGACGGTTCCTTATATTTGATAACTCCAAAGAGAAGACATGCCAAGTGAAGTTTGCGGCGATGCATCATTTTGAGTAATGCATGCCTGTTAAGGAACGGTGTCACGTGGGCTCTCGGTGGGATAGAGAAACAGAAGCGAGCACAAGCGTTTTGAACCCTCTGAATAACTTTTTTTGTTTTTGCTAGAAGTCGCGGGTGAATGACTACGTCCATATAATTTAATTTAGATAAAATTATAGACTCAACGAGTTGAACACGTAAAGTTGTGGTCAAAAAAGGTCTCATTCGGTACAAAACTTTGAGTCTGTAAAAACAATCCCTCATACAATTACCCACATGCTTCTCAAAACGCAGAGCACTGTCCATAAGCAGACCCAGATTACGGGCTTCATAGACACGCTCCACGGGCTCCCCCATCAGCATTACACACTCCGAGGGCCTCAGACGAGATAACTGGTGTGCACTACCAAATATAAGATACTTTGTTTTGGAAGGATTCAACATCAGACAATTACTAGTGGACCATGCGGCAATACTAGCCAGATCGTGGTTTACTTGCGCTATAGCAAGATCAATGTCACTTGGTTTACACGAAATATATATCTGGGTATCATCAGCATAAATATGAAATTTACAGTTCTTAATTGAATTTACTATATCAGCCGAATATAAAATAAATAAAATTGGGCCTAGTATAGACCCTTGAGGGACCCCTCGAGTTACCGCTACGCGATCAGAAACTGCAGTAGAGCCGTTGCAACGACTAATCTTGACACGTTGATAGCGATTACTTAGGTAGCTGTCAAACCATCGCACAGCCATGGAGTCAAAACCGTAGTAACTCAATTTAGCAAGCAAAAGATTAGTGTTTAAGGAATCGAAAGCGCGCGAAAAATCTAATAATACTAATATTGTGCACAAGCCCTTATCTTGTGCACTTAGAATATTGTCAGTGACATCCAGCAGAGCGCTAGTAGTACTTCGACTCTTTCTAAAACCCGATTGTGCAGAAGGCAAGATGTTATGTTTCTCAAGGTACTCAGTTAACTGTATACAGACAGCTTTTTCTACAATTTTGGATAAACAAGGCAAAATACTTATAGGCCGGAGATCTTTGAGAACAGTAGGGTTTGCAATTTTAGGCAACGGTCGGACTAAAGCAAGCTTCCATATATCTGGAAAAGTACAAGTATTTATAGAAGAATTAATAAGAGCTAATATACTATCTATACTGTTAGGCAAGGTTAACAGTAGCATATTTAGGTTAATACCATCCTCTCCCTCTGCACTGGACTTGAGACTACTAATAATTTTTATAAGACGGTCCATGCCTATGCACTCGATATGAAAGACTGCATCACTAAATTGATGATACTCAAAAAACGTTAACTGCGAAATCGTTATTTGCACACTAACTGGTATATTTAAAAAGTAATCATTAATGAAATTAAGGTCTTCGAAAAATACAGGTAAGTCACTATCAGTTTTAGGCAATAAGGTATTTTTAAGATTTTTCCATAGTAACTTAGGATTATGTATGTTACCATTAATATTATGCTTAAAATACTATTTTTTCTCGTTAAAAAGAGCTTTATTTACAATAGACTTAAGGCTTTTGTAGTAGTTTTTCTTGGATTCTGATCTGTTTCTGTTATAGTCTGCGGCGGCGTCATCCCGCAACTTCATCATCAGTTTTACAGTATCGGTAATCCAAGGATAACACCGATTCCTTACTATACATGATTTAATAGGGGCGTGTATATTAAGCAAATGTAAAACACAACGATTAAATGCTTCAACCATATCATTAGTATTAGAGCATTGTGACACTAGGTCCCACCTCGCAGTACCTAGATCATTCTTGAATTGATCCAGGCAAATTCTATTTAACGGTCTGTACATAATTATTGTAGGCGTTATCTTGGCACGCTTTATATAAAATTCGGAAACCACAAGACAATGGCCAGTATTAGAACCTACATGTTGCACGTTAGTATGTCGCTCGCATAGGTCGGTACACACCAGATCCAGTAATGTAGCACTCGAATCCGTGTAATGAGTGGGTTGAGATACTATCTGAGATAATTGAAAACATGAAAGAAAAAAAATTAATTTTTTTGTGCTACTATCATGTAAATCAAGAAAGTTTATATTAAAGTCGCCAACTTAGATCAAGTGGTCATACTTATCAATTGCGCTTATACTATCTGTAATAGCGTCAAAAAAAGTGTCTAAATTATGTGCATAAATAGACTCAAAATCATTCCGAGTGGTTTTGTTGCATATCTTAGGCAGCAAAACCACTGTAGACCAGTGTAATCATTCTGTCCTTCGATCCGCAGGTAACTTCGAGACGGACGGAGTCCGCGTGCCAGACAGCTGTGACTACGTGTTCAACTCTCAGCCAAGCAGGCCCTCCCACGGGAGACTGTACAGCCCTCGGTACCCTTCCAGCTATCCAAGCAACGTGCGGTGCTCTTACCATTTCAATGGCAGGTACGAGCTTAACTACAGAGCGTTTCACACTTAGCTGCTTTTGGGTAGATTTTCATTTTCGACATTTGATTTTCGCTTTTCAAATGTGGTCTAAACACATCCTGATATATTTACCACACTTATGATGTTGCTTTAATATCAAGTATGTATCTTACATACTTCAAACGACAAGCTTAAAAAAAAAAAAAGTTTCAAACTAAATAACTTTAAAATTAGAAAAGCTGGTCCTCTTCTAAAATGAATTGGAAAATCTCGAAGTATGATTCAGCAGCTTTATAAAATTTGGGGGTCACCCTTTAACTTTTTGCTGTTGTTTTGTGTGAAAGTAAATTAGTCACAATTTTCAAAAAGTTTTTAGTGAAAAAACAAAGTGTGTTAAAGTGTGGTAAACATATCAGGATGTGCTTAGACCACCTTTGAAAAGCAAAAATCATTTTATTCCTTTTTAGATCGATATCATTTTTTGGGACGAGCCTCCGAGGTTAAAAAAATTGAAAGTTCTCAATATCAATCAAACCGTGACATTAAAGTTCATCGTTCATCGTCCACAGAGCATTTCAATGATAGTATATGAGTATTGCTAAATATTCAAACGAGTACATTTCCACGTCTGGTACGCTATTTAGTTTTCATGTTCCACTTGGGCTGTTACAGTCAATTTGCACGCCCATTTTTGCAGAGAGCGTCGCTTTGAGCTTTGTGAAACAATTATTGAGCTAAAAGTTTGTTGACAACTAACGAATAAAACTTTATGAACGTAAAACGGGTTGAAAACTGTGATTTTTATACTTTTTTAAACACACAACATCTAGTTTGTGTCTCGTAAAAAGACTATAAAACAGATACGTTTGCCAAATTGCAAGGGCATTCATCCTTGAAATGAAAGACCTTTTTTCGTGAGGAAATGCATTTACGCATCTCCCGCCACAAGCCTGGAGGAGGCGGGCGGGGTATATCGGGCTCGACGGCCAGAAAGGCCGTCAATACTGACTAAAACCACACGGTGTCCCATCTCACGATGGGGGCAGGGATTCAGGACCACTTCGCGCAATGCCACTGCCCTCCCCATGGACTTTCGCCATGATGTACTGGGCTAAGAAAACTCCCCCAATGAATCAATTCTATTATAATGACTCAAGGAGGGGGGAAAAATTAATGTCAGCAGGAAAGGGATGCCAATTTAAAAAACTTTTTTTTATTTTGTATACATATGTATCTTACTCTCTACGAGTAGCTTACAAAAACAGTAATATTTCATTGAAATTTTTTAATTGAACTTTTACAAGGCACAATAAATTCCCTCGTGTTCCACAGGATAATTGAAATAACTAATACCCGGGATATTTCTGATGCTATTACATCTTTGGACTACTAATTTCTTTATTTATTGCAAAGACCTAGTTCACGAAAAGATTTATTGGGTTTCCGCTTTTAATTTGATTACGAGTAACTCGTAATTTTGCTTTTAGATTTATTTCAAAGGCAAAATTTAATGAATCGTAAATATTTTATACTAACAGTTGCTCGCGGCTTCCCCCGTGTAGGACGCTTTTCGCGTAACCTGTGGAAACTACAATTATCCAAACCTGTAATAAACTTGCATAATTCTATAGTATCCTATAATTATTTATAGTAAATACCAATTCTGAAGTATATAATTTCTTGAATAAAAAACTTATAGTTTAAACTTTCAACCCCAATGGCATCCTCTTTATTGCACCCCTGGCGAATGTTTTCATGATTTAAATTTAACCATTTAAGTAGTTTATTAAATGGTTAAATTAAATAAATATAATAATTTTCAAGACTTTAACTTGATAAATAAAGAATTTCCCATACAATTTTTTACCCCCATTACAAACACTTAGTTCACCCCTGGAAAAAACTTGACAGCATTATTTTACATAAACTTTATATTGTAAATTTCATTGCTAGAAGTTCAAAAACAAAGAAGTTTCATACAAACTGTTTTACCTATTTTCACCCCTTTAAGGGTGGAATTTGCAAAAATACGTTCTTAGTATGCGTTTACGTACTAAAACAAACACACCCTTCAGATTGCCGCAATAACAAAATGTTGATTTGGGTGTTTTCTAAATTTTTATTGTAATATACGTTGTTAATGTTAAAGTAGCAACCATAATAAAAATAAAGAAGATACAAGTTCATAAAATGGAATGTTATTGTTACAGACAACGCGAGCGAATCAAACTTGTTTTCCAAGAATCATTTCTGCAGAAGGGCGATGAGAGGTAAGTACTATTTCTATTATTTCTCAAAGCTATTCTTGTTGGATAGACAATACTCATATTTGAAACGTTTATTTCGAAGCAGGTGGTTCACAGAAAGAGGTCAAATTTTGCTTTGAACGCCTGCGTCTTTTCTGAATCTTCGTAAGCTAAGAAATAATGTAATTATAAAGTGATTATTTTTTTTTCCTAAATATGTATATTTTGTATTGGCTTTTAATCCAATATTCAAATTCAGAATGGACTCTAATATAGAAAGAAGAGATTATGACGCTAGGCAAGATTTTTTTAATAGGAACATTCTAATTCTAATTTGAAGTGGGGGTGATGAGCCTTGCACTGACATCCCGCTAGGGGCGTATTGAGCATTCTAAAAGGAACTAAAAAAAATACTGTCATTGGGACATAGTTATATACTTATATACAAGCTTCGCCCCGTGTCTTATTACCTGAGTTTCTGGGATAAAAAGTCGCGTATGTTTTAGTCTAAAAAATAAGCTACTTCCACGCCAAAGCCAGCCAATTGCTTCAGCCGCTTGGGCGAAAAGAAGAAAAAACATACAGACACAAACACACAAAAAAAAAACGCTTCTTCAATCACAGTAAAATACAGATATAATAAAGATAGTTATGATTTCAGGATCATCTTGTCACTTTAATTCAAAAACAGATCTCTTTAATTATCCTGTAGAGATCACATAGTCAAATATAACAGGTTAAAGCATTGCTTTAATATCCTCTTATTTATCTCTTTTATTGAATTACGCTTAACTCTTTTATTGCAGTTGTTTGAACCGTGCGGACATAATAAAAGTGTTCGATGGACGAAGTGCGACGTCTCCAGTACTCGCTATGCTATGCAATGAGGTTATAGGTAAGTACATACATTTATACTACTAGCATCTAGTCCCAGCTTTGACCGTGCTATAAAATAATCCAAGTTGTTAGAGAAACAAAATATAGCCTATGTTACTCGGAGATAATGTAGCTTCCCAACGGTGAAATATTTTTTCTGATCGGTCCAGCAGTTTCGGAGCATATTCGCGTCAAACAAACAATCAAAGTTTTCCTCTTTATAATTGACTAATATTATTAACAAGAAAGTCAGTATGGATGTTTGATCCTCTTTCATGCAAAAAAATACCCGATGGATTTTAATTAGTCTACTTTTTCTTCTTCGTATGAGCTAAGTTGCCAGGCTCTGGTGTTGAGAGTTTTCAAGCCGCCCGAAGGCTTCTGACTTGGCTTAACGACTGCTTGTACTAAGACTAACAGCCGGGATCTACAATTTAACGTGTAACACACGTGTGACCCACGGTAGCGCCCAGATTGAAATGCCACTTAAAAAAGATAGTCTTATGCATGGTCAGCCATCTAAACACCGTCCGTATCGGCCGTTCCCTAGCTTCGATAATCATGTCAGATCACCTTAGCTAGCCGAGCTAATGATGCTACTATTAAAGTCCACAATAATAAAGCTTTTTCTTCAGAATAACACAAAGGCTATTAATTCTAAGGATAATGTGTGAGTCATTCAAAATAAAAAAAATAAAAAAATATGGTTAATGATGATGGTATATTGTTTTTTATATCATGTACTCTTACAATCTTACATAATTAGTATGAACATTTTTTTTATATTGTTTACTTATAATCTTTTGACATTTCTTTTAAATATAATTGCCTAGCTGTAAATGATAGTGGGAAATTAATTCATAAATCTTTTAATTAATTGACATTTTGCACACCGCATATGCGGTAGCCTACAAGGGGCATTTTATAATATTTTCCATGTTTTTATATTACCTGTGGCTACGTAAATAAATTATTTCATTTCATTTCATTTCAACATCAGTAATGGAGTGTCCTTATATAGTGAGTAAAATTGAAATAGGACTTTGGTCTCGTTACGCTGTCTTATAGCTACTCGTAGTACGAGACTTCAAATTGCACTTTGTAATCATTATTCGACAATAAATGTTTTTTTTACTCCGAATAGGTCAGCGCTTGACTACAATTCACCTGATGGTAAGTGATATTGAGGTCTACGGTGGATCGCGCTTACCTAGAAGGAACCGGTTCACTCTCGCCTTGAAAATCGCTAGATTGTTGTCATTGGGGAACAGGGAATTCAGCAAGGAATTCCAAAGTTTGGCGGTTCGGACAACAAAGGTGGAGGCAAAACGCTTTGTGTGTGCCTTGGGCATCTCAACCGTAAACCGATGCCGCCTTGGCGTTTCCCTGCTCGTCCGATAGTGGAGGTTGATGATGTTTGTATTTTTTTTATGACGACCTGTTTATGACGACCTCGTTGGCGTAAAGGTTACCATGCCGGTCTGCTAATCCGAAGGTTCCGGGTTCGATTCCCGGCCCGGTCAACATCTTTGTGCTTAACTAAATTTGTTGGCTGTGGGTCTGGGTGTAAAATATGTATTTATATTTAATATGTATGTATGTATGTACCTATGTATATGTAGTATATCAGTTGTGTTAGCAACCATAATACGAGCTAGAAATGGTTCAGTATGGGGCTAACCAGCCGTGTGTGAGTGTGTCCTAATATATATTTATTTTGCAGGTTACGAAATCTTATCAACGGGTCCAGACCTTCTGGTCCAGTTCACGAGTAACTCCGACAGCCCTGGTCAGGGTTTCAAAGCTACGTACCAGTTCCAAGCGGATGAAGAAACAAGCCCAGGTTTAGTAAGCATACGTTATTGTAGCAAAGTCAAAATTTTATTTATTTTTTATTTTTATCCCTGACTCGACACAAGTTAAACTTTTAGCTAACGAGAAACGGGTGCTAAAAGTTTAACATGTCTATTTTGGTTTTTTATTCCATTGACTTTTGTTATTTTTGTTCTAGTTATGAATTACCCGGAATTGTTATTCGTTATGTTAATTTGATGAAACTCGGTCTATATATATTTTAGATAAATAAATATAAGTATTTTAGATAAATAAATACGTTTTTGAATTGATTTTGTGATAAATCCACTGCCGCACGTCAGTCGCTTCGCTCAAAGACTACACGAAACAAGACTACGCAAGTTTATTTTAAATGCATCGTAATAAAGCTCGAATTTCTACTTTATACTTAGATGGTAAGGTTATGTGGCCTTTGTAAGATATTTTAAGAAAAACTGAAAAAAAGTGTACATGAATTTTAATTTTAAATCCCTTGTAATAAAGCTTAGTTTGCCATTTCGCAGATGGTGAGGTTAGTAAAAAATCGAGCACCACTGAAGCAATATCCGGCTTAGGACCCGCTGTGAGCGCCGCAAGTAAGTACCTATCGTAATGTTGGTCACTTTGCATTGCTCCAGTTTGCAAAGACTCTTGTGATATTATAGTTACATGTTTGCATAAAATGATCAAGAGCAAAACAAACAAACGAAGTTTGCTTTCTTTGTCTGACATTGATATTTTCCGTTATAAACATATATATTAAATGACTGTTTTCGAATTCTGTTTGCATATAAATCTATGTAGAAATAATATATACATATTATGTGGCCGTGCTATATACGAAGAGAATGAAAAATGCCGCGCATTGTGATTAGTATGGTAAATAGTTTTATTCTATTTTGAATATAGTAAATCGTCTCTTTAGACAATTTTTAGTATGATTTTGGATTAAATCCAAAATGGTCCAATTCAAAAAAAATAGTGACCAAAAAACATATCAACCTTTAACATGTAATCCACATTTATTTTATCGTTTCGACTCGTTTTTGCACTATGACCATAATGAAACGTGATGAAAAATAATACGATAGCATACAATAACTACTTGATAAAAAAATATGAACAGTAGTTAGATGCTTAGCGATAGAAGTTATAACTGGAGGGTGGTTGATAGCCAGGCGAGTATTAGGAAATATGCATTGCGCCCAATATACATAGATCCACCGTAGACCTCAATATCACTTACCATCAGGTGAATTATGGTCAAGCACTGACTTATTCAGAATAAAATATATATACATATACTTACTAGCTGACCCGGCAAACGTTGTTATGCCTTAAAAAATATTTTGAAAATTGATAGTAGCCGATTCTCAGACCTACTGAATACGCTTAAAAAATGTAGTACAAATCGGTCAGGCCGTTATATATTTTTTATTTATGAATAGGCTTACGTTTGACCGCAGCTAGCTTGATGTTAAGCTTGACTGTGGTCTAAGATGTTGATACATCTAAGACCACAGACCACTTGCCTAGAAAGAGCCTATTTACACTAGATTTGAAAAGATTAGATGTTAGTCATAGTCTCTGAGGTCTACCTTAATCATAATATATATATGGTAGCTGACTTCGATAACAGAGAAAATACATAAACTCAGCGGTTTAGTCAAGTTTTTGATCTAGTACACTAGAGGTATGAGTTTCAACCCTTCTTAACCCAATATCCGGTATAAACCCACCGAGAGCCCCTAGTAAGATCTCAGATCCTTAATGGAATACTAAATATCCAACTACTATGAATCTAGGGTTTGGAATTTATCTGGCCTTAAATGTTAGAGATCAGTTTAGTTATCAAGTAAATAGATATTTTATAGTATACTGAATATCTGTTAACGTAGACGAAATTATCTGGTACCTACGCCAATCCAGACTTTAAAGTCATTAAAATTAAAGTATTTAAGAAATTCTAAAAATATTGGTTTGCATTCAGCGAACTAGAATAAATAGAATAGTAACTTGGCCAATAAAATGATTCCACCGTCCACGCGTAAAATACCGCGGTGGGCGGAGCAAACAGCTACCCGCGCGGCTAGTATCGGTGGCTTGACCTTGATGCGACCAATTGCGTGTGAGCTTTGTGTGCGTGTGATTCGTTGGGGTAGCAGTATAATTGTGTGCAAAGATGGATTCAAATTTTAAGTGGCAATTGTATGCATTTACTCTTCCGTTTATTCCAGTTCGCTGTTTTCATTACATTATGTTATGACTTTTCAAGTAATGTAATCTTTTTATGTAAAATCTTTTTTTAAGACAGTTTTTTTACCTTCTGATAGGTTTGCGTTTGACTACAGCTTGCCTGATGTATAACTACGCTAATATTCTATATACATATACAGTAGAAACTCAATCATTCGACCCTCAGTTATACGGATTCGCGATTATCCGGACTACAGACCAATTGTCCAAAGTCGTATTTTTGCAAGCATGGACATGGTTTTGACGACCTCGTTGGCGTAAAGGTTACCATGCCGGTCTGCTAATCAGAAGGTTCCGGGTTCGATTCCCGGCCCGGCCAACATCTTTGTGCTTAACTAAATTTGTTGGCTGTGGGTCTGGGTGTTTAATATGTATCTATATATAATATATATGTATATGTAGTATATCAGTTGTGTTAGCAACCATAATACGAACTAGAAATGGTTCAGTGTGGGGCTAACCAAGGGCATTCAAAATATATAAAGAAATCTGGCTGGTTTCTTACAACATTATATACTCGTACGTTATAAATTATGATACATTAAGATTGTTTACATTAGATTAATAAAATTAATTTGAAAAAGCCTAATGCCTAACGACATCAGTCCAGTAAATTGAGCTGCTACTGTACTCCTATAACGCGTTGGATGCATATCTGTAAGTTGTATAGTATCTGAATAAATAAATAATAATATACAATAGTTTTATAAAAAACGATGCATTAAATATTAAACAATTAAAACCAATTTTAAGATTTATATTATGCCTGGCAGTGTATATTGAAAGCCACTGGGCTGAATAATCGAATTCTCTCGTGAAACTGGTCACGCGCGGTCGTTTGATGAGACACGATCAAATTGAAAAGGGTGTCAGGAGTCACACCTACTCTATATGCTACTCAATTAAATAGAGTTTACTGTTAACAGACACTTGAGGATGACTTTAGAATGTCTACACATAAGCATAAGCAGCCCACTATATGTTCCCACTGCTGGGACTCGGGGCCTTCTCTCACAAGGAGAGAGATATAGGCCATAATCCACCAAGCTGGCCAAGTGCGGGTTGGCGGATGAGACACGCCTTCAGCTATTGTGCTCCACAAACATTTCGGTTTCCTCACGATGTTTTCCTTCACCGTAAAGCGTGTGAAAATCCACACAATATAACTTGAAAAACAAGTCATTGGTGTAGAGGTTGGAATATAGGCCTGAGATCGAACCAGAGGCCGTCTGATTGAAAATCAGACGTTATTACCACCGAACTACACTTGCTTGAGACACAGCATTGGTGTAGAGGTTGGAATATAGGCCTGAGATCGAACCAGAGGCCGTCTGATTGAAAAACAGACGTTATTACCACCGAACTAAACTTGCTTGAGAGTTTACTGTTGATTAACATACAACCACTTGAGGATGACGTTAGAATGCCTAGAATAATAAGTTTTATTTTAAGACTATTGGAAATTCGGGAAGTTTTCAAGTGTCTTATGAAAAAAGTTGGTCGAGTCGAGACAGAATGCAATGCGACAAAGAAGATGAATTCACAAAAAAAAAATTAGAACAAAAATTGTGTATACCAAATTACCCTTCAAAAGTCGTGTGCAAGTTACTAACGTAATGTAGAAAACCCTACAGTAAAGTCAAATCGGATGACCAACATACTAAAACTTTTATAAAAAAATAACTTTCATATGTGTTTTGCATTGTGCTAAGGCATTTTTCTAGTGCTCGCCTGGTTAGCAACCACCCCTCAAATTGAATAATCTATCTTCAAGCACCTAGCAGTGTGTTCCGGCACTCTCTGTGAGAGCCAGTTATTCCAGACTAGGCATGCTCCACCTTAGGCCAGAGTGTCACTGTCTTGTGTGGTTACACGCCCTGTTGGTTAAATGCCTAGCTGTAAGAAATAAAAAACTTACCGCGTGAATACACTCTAATAACTAACAAACTTTAACAAACAAGAGAGAATCAATCACCAATTTTTCACACATATTGCCCCAAATGAGTTGTTCGCAAATAAATTATTTATTAAGCAAATTACCTTGCCAATTAGCAAATAAACAATATCAAATTTTGTATACAAACATACATCGGCCCAGAAATAGATTTTTCGAGTTCAAGTAAATAATTAATTTAAAACAAGGCGCCATTGATACAAAACAGAATCTCAAACTGACTTCACTTTTCACGTTTTGAATAGCAAACAAAATGTGTGGACCGTTATCGTTTTGAAAGACAACTAAAGAAATAAAACAACCCATGAAAAATACCTGAATCTCAAACTGGCTTCACTTTTCATGTTTCGAATAACAAACAAACGTGAAATGTGGACCGTTATCGTTTTGGAAGACAACAAAAGAGTTAAAACAACCACGAGAAAAATCACAACAGTCTTTAATTTGAAAGTTTCTTGACCAACACCTCCCAATATGCAAAACATCCTAAACCTACATCGGATAGCCCTAAGCCTATTGAAACGTTTCCTTTCAGCGTCGTCCTGCGATCAAGTATTCAGAAGCGATAAGAGCAAAAGCGGGAGGTTTTCATCACCTCTCCACCCCGCCCCCTACCCTCAGAAAACGCAATGTCACTACGACTTCTTAGCTCGGGGTCGAGAGAGGATCCGACTGGTCTTTGAAGATTTCAGCTTGCAGCGGATGAGTGATAATGTTATCGAGTAAGTGATTCCTTTATCTAGGTTAAGTGTTTCCCGTTGGCCGTACTAAACGTGAACGGCGAATTGTGAATTTAGATTGGGTTATTGAGTCCGACTTTTGTGTCCGAATTTGATTTAGACGTGAACGTTATGAAAAAGTAAAGTTAAGATGTTTGCCGAGAAAATCGTAAATTAGTTACTCTACAGTAGTTAGTTCAATTTTATAAACTTAATTTGATTTTGATTTTGTAAGTACTTTATTGACATAATTATAATAACATGTACAGCGTTCTTATTCTAAACAATATTAACTTAATATACTAGGTTTTTACTAGACTAACAGCGCCTTTTAAAAACGTAAGTCTAGGTTCTCTAGGCTATAAACTATTTCTTATTAAATCTTATTATATACAACTAGCTATTAGTACTCTATTTATCTAAATGTAATTACGTACTACGACAGTGCCAGCTCGTACGTTTTTATTTTAAAATTTTTATCAAAAAGTGCATTTGTATTAAACAACCTAACACATAAACCTATTATTCCACACTATCGGTATTTTTTACGGTTCAACTGACGTCAAAAGCGTAGCCGATCAGCAAAAACAAAGTCATTTGTTATATGTGAACGTTTGGTAATTTATCTAGGACTAGATCTTGGATAGACATGACATTGTCTGTGTTTTTTCCTCACAGTAACCCCACAGAGACCAACCTAGATCGCTGATAACTTACTCAGCTACAAACTTTTTGGCTTATCCTTTAAGCCACACAAAAGTATGAAAATGCATCACAGTAAAATTTGGCTGACCACAAATTTACGTGCAGTAATAAAACTCGCAAACTACTAGTACATTAATTCAACAGTCATAACAAAGCACTTTGAACAAGCTGACCAGAACATTTATTCTTTTGGCTTGGACGCGAAATTTAAAACGGCAGCATCGTATAGCAATAAACGAGGCGGGACGGTCCTTAAAATTCGCCGAATAACCAAATCCCTCTATTACAGTTGCGAGAGCATGGACTCGGTCGACGTATTCGTTTACGTAGACGGTCGACTCGAGAAGATGGCATCGTTTTGCGGAAGCGAAGTACCCAAGCCAATAATGTCAAATGGACCGAAACTATCGGTCGAGTTTCGCGGCCTATACTCCTCGAGACATAGTAGGGGTTTCAAGATATCATATTCTTTTGTTGAAGGTGAGTAGCGTTATTCTGATTTATGATCGTCACATTGTTGCATTTCATGGAATAGAAATGTGGCCCTTATACAATTTGGATATCGAATGGAGTTGTCTGTTGATTCGGACGTTTGTCTACGACCTTATTAGCTTTTGTCAGTATTGTCTTGAATTACTTTACTGTTGGAATAAGTTTTGCTTGCTTCGGTGCTTGGTGGAACTTAGCTTTGTTTATATATTTTGCTTATGTTTTTATACCGCCTATATATAGATCGGCTAGCTAAGGTGACCTGACGCGATCATCGAGGCTAAGCAACGGTCGATGCAGACAATGTTTAGATGGGTAACCATGAACACCCGTGGATTGGATGACACGTTAAATTGTAGGTCCTGGTTGTACGTCTAATTACAAGCAGTTGTTAAGCGTCTTGGTTTGGCAGAGGCTTTTGGACGGCTTGAAAACTCGACAGGGCTTACCCACTTCGCTTATATGATAAAAAGGAGTTTGTTTTATACTAAATTGCTAATAGAAAAAGTTTTCTAAGTCAATTATTTCAAAGGAATATAGACAATAAATCAAACATACTCGTATATGAACGTGGTTAATTAATTATTTTCTTAAGCCCGAAGTAGGTAAGTTATGATCGAATATTAAGAAAAATAAAAAGTAATTTCTAGCAATTATTTTAACAACTTCAACAAATATTTTATAACTTACTTATAAAAATACTAATTTATTTACTACTAAATGTTTTCAGTCAAGTTTCTCAACAAATTAGTGTCGACTTACAATTTGGAAATTTTCAACAATCTGGAAAGTTCTCAAATTCTTTCGTTGCTTAGTGACTGAGAGTAAAGTTTGATCTTAATTGATATTAACGTAATTTGTGAAGTTATGTCGAGAAAATAGACATAAGATCTAAAGTTACGGAGCTGTTTGGTTTGAATCGTACGTCAAAGTTACAGTCTATGTTTTTCAAATGAAAAGTATTTAATTCTACTGTGTCTACCTTAATGCCGTTATCTAAGTCAAATTAAACCTTTGGAGCATGGCAAAATTGTAAACCGTTAAGGTTAAAATTTGTGTAACATTTATTTATTTAACGAGCTACTTCTATGTTTAAAAACTAGATATTGTGTGATAAGACTTATACTTTGACAGATCTTTATTCCTGGGATGTAAAAGACAAAATTGGTAAAACACAGCATTGAAGTTTAGTTGTACCAGTTTGGCACAACCACAGACTATGTTTTTTTCCGGACATACCATATCTTTGACGACCTTGTAGGCGTAATGGTTACCATGCCAGACTGCCAATCAGAGAGTTTCGGTTTGGATTCCCGGCACGGCCAACATCTTTGTGCTAAACAAAATTTGTTGGCTGTCAGTCTGGGTGTTAAATATTTATCTATTTAAAGTATGGATGTATATATATCAGTTATGTTAGCAACCATAACTAAAAATGGTTTAGTATGGGGCTAACCAGCTGTGTGTGAAGCTTATCCTAATATTTATTTATTTATTTAGACAGACGGAGATAAATTTCACCAGTCCATTTTGATTGCTTGACATTTCGCTCACTAAGTTAATTAAATCACTATTAATTTTAGTTATTTTAAATGTAAAAAAGTTAATGTTCGCGGCTAGCGCTGAGTCTACATGCCACAACATGCTCATGGCACAACCATTCGACTAGCTTTCAGCCCTGTGTGTTGGAAGACGCACGCTCAAATCCCGTTGGTCTGTGATATTTTATATTGCTGTTCTTAAATCTAAAGTTTTAAAATAGTCGTTCTCATTTTAATCATCAACTTTCAACTTAGTCTCTTCAAAATTTTGTCTCTACAAAAACAAATCGTCTCATTGACCTTCACAAACAGTGGGATCACGTTAAGCGATCTCTCACTGTTAACGATATCATTTATGATGTGAACATTATTCTCAGGCAAATGGCCCGTAAAAACACTTCTAACTATTATACCTATATTATTTCTGTCTAATACATGGCTACGAGATGTCAACGCAATATTGGATATCGAGAGTAAGAAGGGTCCATTAAGTGTGACGTCAGTGTTTCCTTTGAGAAAGTTAATAATGTTTGCTATTACTATTTCTACTCCATCTCTATTCTGTTGATTGCTAAATATTTCAAGGCCGGTTTTAATGCGTCTAGACAAACAACTGAGGTGTAATTGTTAACCCATATATAAACAAGATTGTAATTAAAATAAATTCAATCTTAAAACAGATCATTCCATTTTTTTCCATACCTCTATACAACTTTTGTTCTGCGTCAATCAATTCATTAAACCAATTAACCGAGCAATCACTAACTATCAAAACACTAACTAGCTATAACTATATTTTTTTACTCATGACTAACCTCTTTCTTTTTCTTTGCTAACATTAAAATATTCTCTGTTTTAGTGGCTGTCACCACTTTGTCTCTGAGCATAGTAGTTTTAAAACAAATGTGGAACACTGTCGCTCTGCATAATAGGTAATATAATCTGGTACCTAGTGCTAAGTGCAGTGACTGTTCACGTGCATAACCTCCTATGGCATTAAATAGCAGGAACCTGTAAGAATGTACACTTGAGCCGCACGCCCACAAACGATTTTTCGAAACAATGCTGTCACGCGTTTAGCATCGCTTCTAACGCGCGTAAGCCGCATTTTCAACGCGCTACAGTAGTATCTATACGAGCGCGCGTCCGTGTCGGGCGACGATTTTTTTTCTTTAAAACTTATAGGATTGCGTTTGACCACAGCTTGCCTGGTGTTAAATAATACTATGGCCTACGATGCTACACGCTTACCTAGAAAATACCTATTTACTCTAGATTTGAAGACCCCCAGGTAGTACTTCTCAGGACACAGAGACTTTTGCAGTCCTCACAAGAAAGGTAGAAGCGAATCGGCTTGTGTGAAACTTAGGGATTTCAACTGTATACCTATGTCTCTTCGCTGAGTTTCTGCTCGTTCTGTAATGGAACGGAGATAGTGGTATAATATTATGCAACTCCGTTGCGCCAGTCCAGGGTAAAAGTTAAAAGAATCGCGATAGCTTAGAGGCTGAATCTGAGCCAGTGGGCGAGCCTTACAGCTAGCGACAGCATCGCGACTATATCGATGCTAAGTGCGACAGCATCTTTACAAGAATTAGCTCGTGAGCGCACAGCCTTATGTTTATTGATGGAAAAAAACTGTTTATCCAATCAGCGTGTAAATCAAAGTCAAAGTCAAACCATTTATTTCAATATTATGTCACTTTACAGTTACATAATTACCCATAAGGCATTGCAATTATTTACTGGAGATGAGCAACCCTGTTAATTCATTAGATTTTTTAAGTGTGCCGTCAGTTAAGAAGCCTTCTATTTTATAATAACTTTTTGTTCAGTCAGGCAATGAAGCCTTATGTTTATTGATAAAAAAAAATGTTTATCCTATCAGCATTTAATCAAAAAATAGTAGTTTAAAAAAAACTAAAAAACACGCTTATCTGGCCGTTTTAAGTGGGTCAAAATCGCGCCCAAAGAATTCAGTTACAAACAAACATACAAACAAAAAATGTAATAATTTTATCAAATGAGTGTATTGTCATAGGTCCTCAATACATCTACAAAGTTTCAACGAAATCTGACCGTTTAAAGTGGGTCAAAATCGCGCCCAAAGAAGTCGGTTACAAACAAACATACAAACAAACATACAGGTGAAGCTAATATAAAGCGTGTAAAAAAAATATTATTTACAAAATTATTTATTGGTGCATAAATGTATACATGGTGCATATTGAAGCCTCTGGTCTCGTACTAGTTATCAGACCGTGTTACGAGACCAGATGTGATAATTATAATCAATGTGACCATCATATTGATTGTTTCAGATTACGGTATATCCACGGGTAGACAACTATTAGAATTCCCATGTGCCTTCGTTTACAATAGCAGCGAGAGGAGTCGAGGCGTGGTGGTGTCGCCGAACTTCCCGGGCTTATACCCGCGGGACACGGAATGCAATTACTTCTTCTATGGCAACGATAACGAGAGAGTACATTTACATTTCACGCATTTCGACGTCGAGGGTGTGGTCCCGTAAGTGATTTATTCAGTAGATTTTCGCGGATGCTGCAATTGGATGGAATGGCTTTTTGTTTAAGCAATGTATGAGCTGTTTTCTCGTACAGAGAGTACTAGAGATAGGCAGTAATTTTTTTTTGCAAAAATCTATTATTTGTTATCGATCTATTAGTTATTTACGTTATAACATAAGCATTGTTTTGTCAAAAAATAAACTGACGAACGGTAAGTAAGGGAATAAAAGATTAATGATGCTATCAAGCAAATCATTACATATAGGGTAAAACCCGGATAGTTGCCTCACTTTTCGAAAACGTTGAATTTTTTAAAAATATGAACTTCCTGAAAATTATTCATTATGTATTTTAAAACATAGGTCTTTTGTCTTTTATAATAGCCTATTTTTGTATAAATAATTAATAACGTTTTCGAATAAATACTGTTTTATTTCACCTCTCAGAAAAGGGATAGTTGCCTACTGTGGCGGATAGTAGCCTAGAGTAGAAAATGCTTCGGAGGATACTTGCCTCATGCGGGGATAGTAACCTCGGTATGATTATTATTTAGGATAAAAATAAATTTATAGCAATTAAAGTGATATTTAATATTTATTTAACAGTCTTATCAATTTACTGAGATCTTTCATTAAATACTATTCGAAATATTAATTAACACTATTAAATAATTTTCAGTTTTAATAATATAAATTAATTAAAAATATTATTCAAACTTAAAGTTATGAAAGTTTTTATATAATATTACCACGTATCTTAACAATAATTCAATTTGGTAATTAACTTTGGTATTGACATTATTTTTTTCCACAAGCTTCGATGGCAAGAACTAAACTTTCTTCCGTCCAATTAATATTGCGTGGCACCACACCTGGTTTTCACTTATATTTTCGAGGCATTTTGCTTATCTAGAATAAGTATAAAAAACAGTTAAATAGATATTTAATTTATTGACAACAAGTTAAAGTCACAGTAAATTTGAAAAAACACAAAAAAATAAAATCCAACTTTGCGTGTTAAAAAATGTTTAGTCACTCTAGGGGCAACTATCCGCGAAATTAAGAAGGGCGACTATACTTTTTGATGCGGATACTTGCCCTTTTTATTTACAAAATAAATTATAATTATTTAATAATAAAACATATGAAACAATGTGATTTAAACTCTAATGCATGCAAAGAAAGAAAAAATTGACTGAAATTACGATCAGTAATAAAGATATTCCATAGAAATTACTTACCAATATAATTATAACGCTCATCAAAGTTTCGCCGCGGAAGATTTTTGCTTACAAGGACAAAACAAATGCACCTGTTTCGATGGCTTATGTGTCACTGAGGCCTGCAGGGGGTCACTACTTATTGTGGTAAAGCATTAACATATCTTATGGTTCTAACATAGTGTACTAGAAACTGAGGCATGTATCCCACCGAGGCAACTTATCCGGGTTTTACCCTAATGTTTTTTGTGTAAGCAATGTATGAACAGTTTTCTCATAGCTAAAAATAAGAATTAAAATAAAATTTTACTAAAGATTTAAGATATAAATATTCATCAATGCATCAGTTTTGTACGTGCCTATGTTTTTTTTTTCTATCAAAAATATTATCTGACGAACGACTGCTATTCATTGAAGGGCAATGAAATGTAGTGTTATAAAATTAAATAAATTGACTTATCCAATCAATATTTTTATTAAAATTTAAATAATGAACTTACCTTTGCTTTTATTTGAACTCAAAATCATCTATCTTCTTTGTAGATAATAATATATTTAATTATTTTCTGTAAACTGGTCTCGTGAGGTATTTTTATATTACCACAAAATGACACATATATATGCACACATAAATTTCCATCGTCGTGCGTTTTAAAAAAAAAAGTAATTACAATTCGTTATAATATGTTCAGTTCTACCTTCTCCATTGTCTAAGATTTATTCAGATCCGTCGGGGAGATGATTCTATTCCAAATGACAGGGCGGTATTTTTACGTAACCATACGCCCTAAATATACGAAGAAGAGCGTATGATTTATGATTACGTTTGATGTAGATCACAAACAGTGTTTGAATGGATTGATCTTATATCTTTTTAATGTAATATAAGGTTAAGATTGCGTAGAATTTACAGTACCTATTGTGTCTAAAGTCTAGCTATTCAGAGCACAACACATAATTATGATTGAGACATACTCCTATAAACTGATATAAACGCTTTTTAAAAGGCGTATAAAATTCATCTGATAAAGCTTAAGATACATAGATTCTGACACTTACACTCTCCGCAGTCAGCAGAATGAAAAAAAATTAAAAGAATAAAGAATACAATTAAATAATTTTAGCAAAAAAATTAATCTTAATTGAATAACCACATCAAAATTAGAATACATAAAGTAAAGGCTTAAAAGTAGAGTATAATAACGGCCTTAGACCTGTGGTGTCTTTTAATGACATTAATACATCTAATAACTGTCTTATCTTTATCTTTACTTCGCTCAAAAAGTTTATCAGACTCCGACAAGATGATATAACGAAGAGCTTATTTCTTTTTTCGAGTAATTCTGAATTTTTTTGGTCAAGAATTGAGTTGTTTATGTCATATGTACTAGAGTAGAGACACTAAATGGTTCATAAGCATAAGGAACCCACTATATTTTCCCACAGCTGGGACTCGGAGCCTTTTCTCATGAGGAGAGAGATATGGCCATAATCCGCCACGCTGGTTAAGTGCGGGTTGGATGATGACACATGTCTTTGGATATTGTGCTCCTCAAAAACTTGAAAAACAAGTCCTTGGTGTAGGGCCAGTATCGAACCAAGGGCCGGCTGATTAAAAAGCAGACGTTTTCCCACCGAGCCACACACTCTCGCGTTAATAATTGGTATTTGATAATTGAGGAAAGAATGATTCTTTACATACAGCTGTCATTTAAAACTTAAAACAAATCACTTTTAGTATAGATTCTAGTTTTAGTTCTATCAGAATTTTATTCATTTCATGTAGGTAAAGTAAAAGATTTATTGTTACAAAATTCAACGAACGCACTATGATAATAATATGAAAATGAGAAATAATGGGCCGAACTACACAAGATTAATGTTACGCTAATATAGGTCAGAATAATGTTTGTGAAACGGCAGGTAGGAACCAAAATACTTAAAGTTATGAAGGTACAAGAGGCTTTATAAGTATAAAATGAGAGCATTTCCATAAGACTTAAAAAGAAAACTACTTTTGCGAAGATTTTTATAACCTGTAAGACAAGTTTTATGTCTCTACAGCAAATGAAGTGGTTTATGGTTCATGAAAAACTACTAAACTTGAGATGGAAAGGAATAGACATAAAATTGCTTAATGGATCCTTTAGTACGATATTTGAGTCTAAATTTTAAGAAGAAATAATAATTTAAAAGATAATGTTATTTTCAAGCCGAAGCTTTCTAGAAATTAATCCATTTTCTTGGCTATTAGGGTCATTAAGCCATTTTCAATAACTTAATAGAACAAGAAAACATATGTAGGAAAACATATCTTCTTAGCCCGGTCAATTTAGACATTCGAAGGTACATAAAATTCCAACAAGCTAAAAATCAGTAAATTTTTTCAAAACATAATCTATCTACTATACAATAAGAATCTTTGTCCTGACCCATTCATTTTTTTGTGTACCCCTAAGGGAGTGAAAGGGGGTTAACAGTTTGTATGAAACTTCATTGTTTTTGAACTTTAGTTAAGTAATACATAAAAGTTTCCCATCATTCCCGTGTATGGAATTTGTAACGTCATTTAATCACGAGTATTAAAAAGTAGAATTGAAATAGGTAACATTCAAATAATGACAAATTATACAAATCGACTATCTATTAATCATTTTTTTTTTATTGTGGAGTCAAAACATTACCCCTAAAAATAGGGACCAAATATAACATTAAATAAAAATATTTTCGACTGTGTTTAATATACTACATATGTCATTACTATTAAATAAATATTGAAATTTGGATTGATAAAGAGTAACTATTAAAAAAAAATACTTTAAATATTTAGCGGTAGGCTTAATTTTGCAATCAATTGTACAAAAAAATGAAATTTCACTTTATTAGTCATTAAATACACATGCTATATTGACAATATTTCGCTTCTATATTTTAGCGGAGAAAACGGCCACACTTACTTATTATTAAAAGTTGGAATGAGTCCAACAGTTTCGGTGCTTTCCGAGCACCATCTTCAGCAGCGAGTGTTCTCACGTACGCACTGATCTCGTCGGCGGCGGTCCGTGTAACACTCGCCCCTAAAGATGATGCTTGGAAAGCACCGAAACTGTTGGACTCATTCCAACTTTTAATAATAAGTAAGTGTGGCCGTTTTCTACGCGAAGATATTAAGATGCCTTACGTGAACAGCTTACAATGTTTAATATTTCGCTTCATTAAAAAAGTGTATATTTTCAGATGCGAAGCGGTCTCTGCCAGTGACTATATCCAATTCTCCAGCCAAATTGTAGTTACACACAATCAGAGATACTGCGGCCAGCTTAAGGAGTTGTTCCTGAGATCCGACAAGAACTTTATAAGACTCACTTTTAAGTCAAACGACAGACTCGACGGGACGGGATTCAAAGCGGATTACATTTTTCTTAGAGACTCTGAAATGCATAGCATTACAATGCCCGACGATGAAGAAAACGGTGAGATCTCATTTAGTTTTAATTAAAATATGTATGTATTTATATACAATATGTATGTATATGTAGTATATCAGTTGTGTTAGCAACCATAATACGAACTAGAAATGGTTTAGTATGGGGCTAACCGCCGTGTGCCTTAAAAAGCGAGTGTGGCTTGGTGTTTAATACGTCTGGAACTTCCTTGAAGTAGGTGCCATCTAAGAAGAACAAATTAATGTTTGTTAAAGAAAAACACTATTCAATTGTCTTTCTTTGCTGGCGCCGACTCCAAGAATACAGGATTAATACAAATTTAAAATAGTTTTTCATAAGTACATGAAATAAACTCTTTGATTCTATTTATTATATTCTTGGTTTGATGTAGGCACAAAACTATTTTTATTAATTGATGGTTTGATCCTGGGCCTTACATCAATGACTTGTTTTAGGTATCAAATGATAGGGCTTCACTAGTTGATATATACACTATAATACAATTCAAATCCAAGAAGGTCGACACCATAAAATGCTATGTCATGTTTTTATTTAATTTATTCGCTTATACGTATAAAATTCTCAAGTCAATAAAAAAAATACTTAAAGTTCGTGTCTTCTCATAGTGGCGTAACCAAATTAGTGTGAGCAAAAATAAAAGCAAATTTTCATTTTTTTTTTATAATTGACTAGTAGTCAAACTTAATCGATAAAAGCTTTCAGTATGATACTAATGTGATTTTAACTAATTATGATTGTTTTGTTGTTCCAGGTTCTACGCATCATACATCACAATTAATCACATTGTCGTGTTTGTTTCATGTAATATTTATAATCTACAGATAGTCAATAGTAAAACAGGAACTTTGTAATAAGGGGACATTATTTGTGAATTAAACTATGAATGTTGTTTTTTGATTGTTTTATTGAAACCATTCCAGATTTTTGTTAGTGTTAGTTTTAGACGCCGATTATTATGAAATAGGATATTAGATACGTTAACGGATATAATATGCATGCAATGCATTGGTACGTATGTAAACATATATAAATATGGATATAAAAATACTTACCAAAATTATTTATAGATATATAAATACTTACCAATGCATTGCATGCATATTATAACAGCTATTAAAAAACTGTTAAATAATCCGCTTCTGATAGTATAGCCATCTGTAGCGCCTGTAGCTCGGCTAGCTAGGGTGATCTGACGCGATCATCGAAGCTAAGCAACGATCGAAGCGGACGGTATGCTTGTGTGACGCATGGGTGACCATTCACAAGACTGTCGTTTTAAAAGTGCCATTCTCATCTGAGCACTACCGTGGATCTGATGACACGTTAAATTGTAGACCCCGGCAGTTAGTCTTTTTACAAGCAGTCGTTCAGTTAAGTCACAGGCCTCCAGGCGGCTTGAAAACTCTCGACACCAAAACATGGCCACTTAGCTTATACGAAGAAGAAGATGTTACATATAAGTACCAGCAAATCTTACTACTCATTTTATAAGAGAAATAAATATACAACCGAAACAAAAGAAGAACGATGTCCGTCAATATTAACTCGTACAAAAAAATAATTTCTATTCATCACAATCTAACACAATCCAAAGGTTCTGATTCCATTAGTTTCTTTGATAACACTGCGTAGACGAAATTACGAGTAAGATACCGCAACTGAAATAGTGTTATTAGGAAAATTGAATGGGATTCCGCAAAGGTGCTCTTTGAAGTTTGTAATCATGGATCTCTGTAAGTTGAGCAGAAACTTATATCTAGTTTTGGCAAAAATCATTGTAAAGTATATATTTTTTGATGATGAATTGGTTCATTGTTGACCGCAGCTTGTCTGATGTTAAGCTTTACTGTGATCTAAGATGTAACAAGCATGCCTAGAAGGAACCTTTTTACTCTAGATTTGAAGATCCAATTATTATTCTCAGGAAAAATAGACTTAAGAAGAGAGTTTCGCAGTTTTCGCAATGTTTTAGTTAGTGCAATGCCTCCGTCTTTATTTTTCCTCTGAGATTAGCATAAATGTAAGCAGACTTCTATACGGTCTAACTGCTGAGTCTTGTGGCCGAATTTGCCTGGAGAGATGTAAGCCTCAGTCTACCACGCTGGCCAAGTGGGGGTTGGCAGATGACACACGTCATTGGGTTTTATATTCCTCTGAACATGTGAGTTTCCTTATGTTTCGGTGACAGCCTAAAGAGTTTCCTCATATTTAAGTTCAAACAATTTAGTTAGTTCAAATTCTACACATAACATGAAAAAAACACTTAATCGGTGTAAGTACTGTATTCAAACCGAGGTCTCAGGGATTGCAGCCCAACACTCACCCAACGAGCCATAGTCTCCACGATTGATTGTAGGTAAGAAGGATTTCTTGCTGTAAGTAATCGATGTAAAGATCATTTTTAATTTCTTTAGACAATCAGTAAGGCAAAGTAAGTAACTTGCTTAATCTAATTGTGAATTTTTCACTACTTTTATTTACAAGCTATTTCAGTAAATGTTTCTCGAAGTAAACTTTCTATGGACTAAATTAAATTATTAAGTATTTCGTATTATTTTATTCCATGTATGTTTGCTGGAAAATGCCCGTTTATATTGATGATTACTGTCCTCGGTTCCCTTAAGATTCAATAGCACCTCGGCGGTAATCACCAAAAAATCACATTTGCACCACAATGTAACTATTCCAATACTTGTGCAAACTTCGCTGCCTTGGCTTATGCCTACCCCAGTTAAATCCAAAGTTGAGGTCATTTTACATCAAAAAACATATTTTTCTCGAAGATTGGTTTCACCAATTTTCTTAAGAAGTCAAATTAACATCAAATCACATAAGAAAGAAAAAGAAAACAAACTTTTTCAGAGATCGCTGGAAAAAATGTTAGGATGTTATTTGAAGACTGGCCAAGAAAAATATTTTGATTATCGTTTCTTCAGCTTAGTTTGGTGTTTGGGCTTCGTTTGGAACAATATTTTACAGTATATTTTTGTACAAGTACACGAGGACAAAATGGTACCAATTTTTAGAAGTTTGAACGTAGGATAACATCAACATCAGAAAAGTTACCTTAAAAAAAACATATCAACCGTATGAGCAAAGCCTACATTGTTGAAAAGTTATGTTGATAGATCTATTATATAGGACCCAATGTATAATATAACTAATTATGTCCTTACTCGAATATATAAATAACTAAACATTAATGTATATACTTGACACGGACTACATTGTCTGGAGGTTCTAGCCTACCGCCGGTAGCTTGGACCTTGTCTCGTTACCAGGGACGCTAGCTTTCGGTAGGGTTTTTGAAATCCTTTTGTATTTTTTTTATATCATATTAATGTAAAAAACTTAAAAGTATAAGAATATATTTATGTATGAATGAAATAATGACAATAAATTTATTATTTTCTTAGGTTTTAAGTCTTTTATTTTTGACGTTTAGGAGTCGTAATAATACTAAATTTAGGTGTGGCTTATGACTTGCATCAAATCCGGGACCACATGCTTGGCAGTTAGTATAAATAGCTCAGCGTGGTAGTCCATAATTTTACTCGTATATGTTACTTTCTTCTTCACGCTCAAACGGCTGTAACATTTTTGATAAAAATGAATATAATTATTAATAGTTTAGACCTTGGATTAGCACAAAATATTAATTTTATCACGTATTAACGCAACAAACACTACAGAACGTAGCAAGTGATAGCAAAAACAATGTCTACGTATCCAATATCTTACTCTTACTTACTCGTAACTACTATCTTGGTATAAATCGTTTTAATAAAAAAAACCTATGTTCGTTTTTTGTTGCTCGAACGCATTTGGTTTTGCAAGTAAGAGGATATTGCACTATTCACTTTAAAATGATTTCTTTACCTGAGTCAAGGTTGTCATCATCATCATCAGCCCGCCTGCGTCCATATCTGGACATGGCCTCTCCCAAGGCACGCCGAGTGATCCTGGGCATCTCGTCCAGTCATCAGATTACTAAAGAGGATTGCTGATTCCCATACAATAAAGCGTTGCGCGGAAGTTTGCCATACTTACAGATGAAATGGTAAATGAAAATGAAACGGCGTTGTAAATCGAGCGTGCAGCCTAGCTGTGGTCTAATTCAGCATCGCGCTGCAGTTGCATAGTGATATGACGATAGTAGATTGCGTAACCCGAGTGAAGTCGTTTCAAGAAAATACAAATAGATGTCGCTACATATATCGAATTATACACGTAGTACGATTTTCAACAAGAGGTTGAGTGTCTATTATTAATTTATTAGTCTATGATAATACTCAGGTTACAACGCTAACAAACGATGTCAAACTACCAAAATGATCAAATTACGCAGTTAAGGCTTAAAATCATGAATTTTACACAAATTGCTCGCATTATATGGTTAATATGCGCATATCTCCGGGCTATTTGGAACCAAAACGCCCGCTTTGGGAGTCTTGGTTCATATACAATCTTGGTCAGACTTCCAAAGTTTACATTTAATTAGTAAAACCGGACAGCCTAGGAGGTTTCGTCGGACGAAGATGTAAATTCGGGCTTTGTGCTTGTTTAAATTTGCAATTGCTGTTATGGAAATGTAGCGCTGTAGGTACTTTTAGATGTTTGTCTTTGGCTCTTTAGCAACTGGTCAAATTTGCAAGTGGACATTTGGACTAAATTATGGTTAAATAGCGAAGAAAGCGAGTGAGTAGTAATGGCTCAATACTAATGATGGTTTGACCCCAGCCCTACACCAATGACTTGTTTTTAAAGTTATGTGTGAATTTGCACTCGCTTTACGGTAATGTAAAATATCGTGAGGTGTTTGAGGCCCATAATATCCGAAGACGTGTATCATCCGCCAAACCGCACTTAGACAGCGTGGTGGATTATAGCTTATATCTCCCTCCTTGTGAAGAAAAGCCCCGAGTCTCTGCAGTGGGAACGTACAGTTATGCTTATGCTTACGATGAAGAGAAACATCGTGAGGAAACCAAGACGTTTGAGGACTGCAATATTCAAAGATGTGTGTTGACGCCAACCCATACTTGGCCAGCGTGGTGGAATATGGCCCATATATATCTCTACTATTGAGAGAAGGCCCGAGTTCCAGCAGTGGGAACGTATAGATATATGATCTATTATCTTCTGTGAATCAAACTATTTATTTAAGCGAAAGAAACTTATTTTAAGGATCACGTCCTAACTTTAAAGCGTTTGGCTACCCAATACAGCTTACAACGTCCCAATTTAAGACAAAAGCGTTTTCTTGTTCGTCTTCGTTTACGGTGATCGTTGCTTTACCATCACCATTTTAAGTCATCTGACTATCCATTGACCCGTGACTTTGATAGTCTGAACCAGTGTTTGTTTAAAATGCAGTCATGTATGTGAGTCTGAACTAGAACAAACCGATTGTTAGTTATACAGGTTAGAGCGAACTGAAAGTGAAAAGGCTTGTTTTTGCTGTTTCGGATTATGGAAACTTGTTTTTGAATCGTGTGATTGGTTTGGGTTTTGTTTAACTATAGCTAGGCATTTGACTAGCAGGACGAAGTGAGTTACTGAAATTCGAGGCAAAGGTGGAGTATGTCTACTTTAGAATCACCTGCTTTTATGGTGGCTGCGGAAAAAAACCGTTAGATCCTTGGAGACAGATTTTAAACTGAGAAAATAATCAACCTCCGTGTTATGATTATCACAAGATGCTTTCCTTATTCGAAAGCTTCTATTCATTGGCGGGATTCTAACCTACGTTCTCTGCGATATTAGGCAACAATTTACTGTTTTCTTATTTGTGACAAAATAAATACTAGGACACATTTCACACACGGCTATTTAACCCCATACTGAACCATTTCTAGTTCGTATTATAATTGCTAACACAACTGATATACTACATATACATACATATTTTATATTGATACATATTTAACACCCAGATTGACAGCCAACAAATTTAGTTCAGCACAAAGATGTTGGCTGTGCCTGGAATTGAACCCGGAACCTTCTGATTAGCAGTCCGGCATGGTAACCATTACGCCAACGAGGTCGTCATCTATTATTTAAATACAATCTATTATTTGACTTTTATACTCGTATTTATTATAGATTAAATAAACAAGAATGTATATATTCTAAACATGTCAAGTGGTATGGTATCTCACACTTTCAGATAGATTCTCTACTCGACGATTCAGAAAACAAAAACGTGCACAGAAACCAGAAAAAGTCAAAGCCTCACATTGGCATTCAAATCGTCTATCCCTTTATACCGGAACAGCTAGTACTTCCCTCGTACCTTGTAAACTATTCAAAAAGCGGACGCCTCAGCCTTTCTCTAGGTTCCAATAGTTCAGATCCTTGCCGTGAATAAGCAATGTGTGTGTAACCCTAGCTAGCTGCCTCAGACTTAGCTAAAGTAAATAAATATCAGGACACATTTCACACATGGCAGGTCTAAACCATTTTTAGTTTGTAATTATGTTTCCTAACACAACTGATAGACTACATTATACATACATATTTTATATACTTACATATTTAACACCCAGACCGACAACCAACAAATTTAGTTCCGCACAAAGCACAACCTTATGATTGGCAGTCCCGCATGGTAACCATTACGTCCACAAGGCCGTCAATGGGGTAAGTATTACTTTTTACTCCGAAACTAACTCCAGAATAACTGAAATCACTAAGTTATGGTTGAAATCACTAAGTTGGGAAAGGTTTTAAAACAACTGGGTTGTAATAACTTTTTTTATGTCAGGCGATCGTATGATAGTGTTATTACGAGTATATATGAATATGGTTAGCACTAGAAGTATTTAATTGCGAAACGTTAAAGTTTATATTTCGATAACATTTGTTTAAAGTAAATAGACAGCCTATTTTGCGTGATTATTCATTTCGAAAAATAATTTATCCATTTCAGAAAATCATTTGACAATATTTATTTTCGCCAAATCGCCGTACCGTTGATAGAATACATTTATGAAACGGATTAATTTTGTCAATTTCATTACTTTTACGAGTAATGAAATTGGCAAAAGTATCGAGTCGAAGCTCCGGAACAATTTGCTTTTACTCGTAGTTGTTTATTTTTCATTTTCCCATAAAAAGAAAAAGTAATTGCACTCGCTCTGCTTCTCAGAAGCTTACTCTTGATACTTAAAGTTAATGTATACTCACGTCGTATTATAAAACAACTCTAAATACGATGGAAAAAAAATGAGATAATTGTGAGAACTACCAAGGTGTGAAACTCTGCCATATGCCCTGTTCCTCGAAAACTATAGTCTAGCGGTTTTCAAGGCACGAGTAAACCGGTTTATTCTGGGTAAGCGCGTCCCACTTTATATCGCAATATCGCTTACCATTAGATGAAATGTGATCAAGTGCAAACTCAACAAATATAAAAAAAAAATACTTCTCACGGTTTCTGAGATATAGCCTGGTGACAGACAGACAGCGAAGATTTTGTAATAAGGTCCCGTTTATAACTTTCAGGTACGTAACCCAAAAAAACTATGAAACTTTAAATTCAACATTTTACGCCACCTCATTGCCTTAAATGAAGCAACTAAAGCAAAGTGCATCGCCCATTATACTTTATATTCAACGGGACAAGTCCATTAGTGAGGTAAACAGAGTTCCTGATGTAATTACTTAAATTAGGGCTAAAATACTGAAAATTCAACGAACAGTAAACCTCAAGAATCCACAGTTTATATTATAAGCTCTTCAACATCATATTTCGACAATAAATTGGCTAACTCAAACTTGTCTGTGCGCAAATGGTAATGATAATTGCAAACAAATATTAAATAAGAAAAAATGCTTTAGATAAAACTTAAAGTATCAACTCGTATTAGTCCCAATAAAGAAGTTTCTATCTATCTATTTATCTACCCTTATGTGTGCATTGTTTATCTATACTATAAGACTCTTTGTCCTGACCTATTCATTCATTCATTCATTCATCTATAGACAACGCAGAGCCCAAACGGCTGGTCCTAGGGTTGTGAAATTTGGAGGGTGTATTTGTTTTGGTATGTAGACGCGTACTAAGAACGGATTTTTGGAAATTCCACCCCTAAGGGGGTGAAAGGGGGTAAAACAGTTTGTATGAAACTTCTTTGTTTTTGAACTTATAGCAATGAAATTTGGAATATGTATAGTTTATGTAAAATTAAAAATAATGGTATCAAGTTTTTTTACCAGGGGTGAACTAAGGGTTTGTTATGGGGGTGAAAGTTTGTATGGAAAAATCTTTATTTATCAAGTTAAAGTCTTGAAAGTTGTTATGGTAGTAGTTTATTAAATGGTTAAATTAAAATTTTAAAAACTTTTGCCAGGGGTGCATTATGGGGGATGCCATTGGGGTTGAAAGTTAAAAATGAAAGTTTTGTGTTTTTGAACTTAAATGTGTAAAATTTGGAGTGTGTATATATTTTAGTACTTAGACGTGTACTAAGAATAGATTTTTTGAAATTCTACCCTTAAGGGGGGTGAAAGGGGTAAAACAGTTTGTATGAAACTTCTATGTTTTTGAACTTCTAGCAATGAAATTTGGAATATGTATAGTTTATGTAAAATCAAGTTTTTTTGCCAGGGGTTAAATAAGGGTTTATAGGGGGGAGGGGGGTGAAAGTTTGTTTGTTTTTTTTTATTTATCAATTTAACAGTCTTGAACGTTGTTTTGGTTGTAGTTTATATGGTGGTTAAAATAAATTTGTAATGATATTTGCTAGGAGTGAATTAAGGTATGCCATTGGGGTTTAAAGTTCAAAGGGAAAGTTTTGTGTGTTTGACATTAAATACTTATGAATTGGAATTTAAGTATGTGGTTAACTTAGTGGTATGATTCACGTATTCTTATTATTTATATTAAAATAATGGCTTGGAGAAAACGATCTAATCTGTAGCATCACCACCAAAATAGCTAAAACAGAGGACTAGATCTCAGGAATCGAATGAGGAAAGACAGATGCAGCTTATTTTGATATCGTAGCAATGTAGTGTTAATATAAAATTGGCACGGGAATAGGATACAATAGATTTTTTCCACAGGTTACGCAAAAAGCGACCTACACGCGGGCGGAGCCGCGGGCAACCTCTAGTTCAATCATAAAACTTTTAAACCGTAAGGATAATCATCGTTAATGATTATTCCTATGGTTTGACAGACATGTGCAGTTTACTTAATAATATTGTATTTATTCGTCAATTATAAACGGTTAAATATATGTTTAAATGTATTTCTAATAATATAAGTGTGCATTGCTATACTCGATTATTATCTATCTTTGCCGAGCACTCGATGACTATCGATTACATCTACTCGATGTTTGCTCAATACTCGATTGCAGAGAAGTGGTTGCAGGTGCCGTGTCTCAATCGATTTTAACGTTCAATTGATGCACGCTTTCAATCGGTATGAAAAAGTGTTTAAATTATATCATTGGTTGTAGTTGAACATAACATTCTATGTTAAAGTAAAAAATAATCTGGTCGTGGTCGATGATAGCTTTATGTATAAGTTTGCTTGTTTTGTAAGAAGCAATAAAAATATGTACAGGAATGTATAGCGGTGCTTATTACTATTTTCATATTTTTTAGTATTTTTATTAAGTGGCAGCTGAAACAAAAAAATACCTTGTGTAGTTTTTGTAGTAGACTTTTTGTGGTAATCCCAAGTTCTCGACAAAAATTGACATCCAAAATATAAAAAAAACAATGTAACAACTTCGCAAAAGAGCTTCGTTTGTCATTTCAAAAAAACGGAAATCAAACAAATTGCAACAAAAACCACCAGTTGAATTAAATTGGTGAAGGAAGAAAACTCCTTACACCTGTCTCATTAATCAATCACAAAGAATCCCAAGGTAGGGCGGGAAAGGTAAACATGAAGAAAAAATCCTTTTGTATTTTTATTTGGTTCATTTAACAATTGCCAGCACAGTGGGCGAAATATGGCGCCGGAAGGTAAGTGATTCTTATTTTCCGTCCGAATTAATCTAGAGATCAGTTGTTTTCTTTATAGCGTCTATATAACCAGAGAAAAAGGTTGAAAGAAAATGTTTGGGCTCTTTTTGTGAAGGACAGACGAGTGGTATGGATGGTAGAGATTTGTAATTGGGATAATTTTATTACATTTTTCGTATAACAGGTACGTTGTACGGGAAATTCATAATAGAAGATTAAAGATTAAAGAAGGTACGGTTGAAAACCAATAAAAACATTATCTATGGCTGTATTAAATTTACAGAATTGAAATATGAAACACATAACGCTTTTTTATGTCAATTTTGACATTTATATTTCAGGAATAAAGATCTGGTTGTGCGTGTGTTTTTCATCACACTCCATCTATTGAACATCAGAACTAACTCGTTTAATTAGTGCAAAAATTAAGTAATTAAATAAATGCTGATGTAAAACGTAGATTCACGTAGAATTAGCTACACCGAGTTTTGTAGAGAAGTACGAGTAGCTATTAACAATCCGTTTGGTACGAAAACACTTTAAAGATAATTGAATAACTATATATTGGTACCAAATTAGGTAAAAAAACCATATTGGTAAAAATATAGACACTATCTAGTTCCATTATTTTAGCATGCAGGGCGTAGTGCTCTCTGCCGCGTACCAGTAATCTTAAGGTATCATGACGTAAGAAGTTATGTACGTACACTTTCTTGTTTTTACAAAATCAATTTATCTTTATCTTATGTAACCAAGTTATCGAACTTAGATTGCCTGATTGTTCAATTCTACCAATAAAATAAATGCAAATTTGTGTTATTGAGGTTATTTGTTAAAAGTTTTATAACCCTTTGTGTAAAAAAAATATAAATAAAATACTATATTGCCAGCATTTTGGGCACCTTTTCCTCTACCCCTGGATTTTTGTAGGTTAAGTTTTAGTTTTAGTATTTTATATCATTGTTATGTTGGTTATAAATAAATGTATGGTTCAATGTGTTAAAAAATACTATATTTGACAACCAACAAAATACCTAGACTTCTGAAAATTAAAAAAAATATCGCATAAAACTCCGTATTTTTCTTCGCTTAATTATAAAATTCAATGCGGAATTAATGCGAGGCGTAAATATAAAGAGGCGGTTAGGAACCACTAACGATCCTATTAAATTTAATGTTCTATTAGGCACCTTTACCTTATCCATGTTCTAAATGAAGCAGTGACTAGTAATATTTTAGGAATAAGCCGCATTCATTTCACGGCACGTAGTTTGGGGAAGATTCTTATCTCAGGGGAATAATCTCGTATTAATATTGAAGAGGAATTGGAGTAAAATAGTCTATTTAAAAAATCTTTTGATATCCTGTGTAAATGATAGGGCTACAATATTTCGGTTGTATTATAATTTGATTTTGTTGGTTTTAAGAATAGTTAGGAGTGCCAATATACGAGAACTTTAAATAAGCTTTATAGTTTTGTTTTAATTATTTGTTACTGATAAGGAAATATAATATTTTAAAATAACTATTTACACTAAACTAAATAACCATTTTGATTTAAAAACAAACTTAAGTTTGTTTTTAATGTTTTTATTTAAAAACAAACTTAAGTTGGTTTTTAAATAAAAACAAACTTAATTTTATAGGTATATTACCTACTCGTAGAAAATCGTTTGAGCTCATTATTTCAATATAGTTGTATGAATTAATTTCGTATATTGTTCGTAATCTAGTACCACGCGGCGTGCTTTGCTCAATTTGTTTGACGCGGTTAAAGAGGCACTATGCGTTCCAACTAAGAATAGGATCACGCTTGCTTCAACTTCACAGGATAACTGTAAAAAAATACTGCCAGCAAAGAAAGCGTAGAAAAGAAATTTTATTATATTTTTTTGGTCATAGATATAAATTTAATAATTGTATAATTATTATATTCATATATCAAACTATTTTGGAATTTTATTACTGGATAATTTGGATTAATTCTACAGCTAAAATTATGAAATAGCAAAACAGCGTACATTAAACATATAACTAAATATAATTTGTTTACAATTTTTGTTGCACACCATACACTTTGGTAATGACGTTTGCGCGTATTATTGAAAAAGCAAGATGGCGGTTTGACAGTCCTATTCTTAGTTGGCATGCATAGTGCAATATTACGTCAAGAAAAAAATTAAACGCAACGAAAATAACCGGAAGGTCACCGAACGCATGTTTGTTGCTAGGCTTGTAATTTGCTTAGCACAGAAACTTCTCGAAATGTGCACGATGACCCTAATTTAGTACCGAGGAGTGTAAATTAAGCCGGATAACAAAACTATCATCACAAGACTTCAGTCAAAGTGAAAGTCATATACTACTCGTATTGTATTGTATAGACTTTTGCATTGCTTCATGATATTTATTTAATTTTTGGTCGTAGCGTTTTATTAGTAGGTCTCATAACGGATCCCGTTTGGGTATCGCAACACAATCTTCTTCTTTTTCTAATATTTTATAAAATTTCCATGTCACAATGTTAGTTATCGTACTCCTCCGAAACGGCTTTACCGATTTTTAACAAAAATTATATGCGCATTCAGTAGGCCTGAGAATCAGCTACTATCTATTTTTCCATACCCCTAAGTGATAAGGATAACTGTTACTGTTCTTAAGGCAAAGCAAAGTTTGCCGAGTCAGCTAGTATGATATAAATGCTATTGATGCTGTAATTATTTCTACTTGTTATTGCCGATTGCCTGGATTTTTGACTAAAAATTTGACATTAACTTAAAATTTGACATAAACAACCTTGACGGAGCTTAAATGTCAATGTCAAACTTGACAAATCAGACATTTTGTAATGCTTAATAATGTTTACGCCGGATGATTCATCCAACTCTGACCCGTATCCACCCTTGCCCTTCATTACTAACTTTCCCGAGCCAGTCTCTAGTAGGGACATAGACGAAAAACTTTCTCACATGCGGGCTAAACACAAAACGTGAGCGCTCATAACTACTTTAGTTCTAATTGACTTGTTCACATTCTGAAAGCCCCTTCAAGATTACGAGAAAGTGTAAATTAAAATTTTGTTAAGTCTGACTCAATATTCTGTCAAGGCAGCCATCTTTAGTTTTAATTTTATCATACTGTGCGTTTCACTGGTTAGGCTCTTTAATTAAATACTGATTTTGAGAAAATTCAATAAATAAATACTAGGACACATGTCACGCACGGCTGGTTAACCAGTTTGTGGTTAACTAGCTTGTATTATGGTTGCTAACACAACTGATATACTACACAACATATACATATAAATTTTATATACGAGTACATACATATTTAACACCCTGACCCATAGCCAACAAATTTAGAGATGTTGACCGTACCGGGAATCGGACCCGGAACCTTCTGATGGGCAGTCCGGTATGGTAACCTTTACGCCAATGAAGTCGTCAAATTGCAAAACATATATCATCCGTCATTTTATAGCGACGACCACATTGTGCAGATTTTTATCTAACATTGTTAAAACACTTAATACATCTTTTAAACAAAAAAAAAAACTAATCATCCGCTTGGAAGCTACCATGCCACATATAAACACTCATATCACACATATATCAAACTTATAAAACATCACCCTTTTGCATCCGAGGCTAAAAATAGGCATGAAGTAAAGTTTAGTAATCGGAGAGCCGTTTATTTATGTGATGGCTGTGTTAGAGTTAAACTTGTGCTTACGAGACTTGTTAAAGTCACAAATTAGATGAAATTGAGTTTTAACAGTAAGTTAGATTTGGTTGAGTCAACCAGACTGAAACTTAAGTAGTCACTTAAGTTGAAGTGCTAATGCTAACCAATAAGGCTTCTATTCGTACTTTGTCTTTGACTAGCAAAAAGGAAATAAATAAAAAATTAATCATAACACTGTTTCAAATTTTACCTTAATTCATAATTTATATGTTTCTTTATAATAATAATAATAATACCCATATGAAACTACACACTTAAAAATAAAATAATACAAAAAAAAAATTCTAAGTTAATTATTATTATTATTTTCATAATTTTACAAAACAGTTACATACTAGTGTACATGGCTCCTAGTACGTAGCAAACATAAAGAAAAATATAACGTTCTTGAGTCCAAAGTAGACTTATAGAAAAGAACTTATAGCTTAATTTAGAAAATACACAACATTAGAGGATTCGCCATTATGGTTAAACCATGAGACTTTGTGGGATTAGGTTCTGTTGCTGGATTTAGATGAACCTGAATAATAAATCTAAAGTATGTTGAATAATTGGCCAAGTGCGAGTTGGCCTCGCGCATGAAGGGTTCCGTACCGTATAATACCTGTATCACTGCTTCCGATATAACAACAAATACTACACTAACGAATCTATTTATGTATTTAGATCATATCAAGGCGTTTTAAATTTAAATAAATACAGTTTAAAAAAAAAATGCGCTAGTAACCAAAAAGTTAATATTATTATACTTTACACTATAACGTTTCTGACCTAAAACAATACAGAGGTTCTCCGTTTATATCTATCCAATTAAAAAGGTAATTCACGTAGATATCTACGATAGCCCTCGGGTTATTATTATACTCAAATTTTATCAAAAGGTTTATGTTTACAACCTTAACCCCGATACCTCTGTTGTATGTACGTCTAATTTTGTACATTATTACTCTAACCATATCCTATTTTATATAAAAAAAAACCGTTTTATATTCTTAATAGTTTTTAATGTGACTGTTTCTACACAAATAATAAAATGAAAATGCGTTACGTGAAAAGCTTACAAAGTTTGAAAACAGATTTTATTGATAACCACTAAAAAGAGACGCTAGAGACGCTGCACCAAATTTTATAAGAAACAAACATTCAATTTCATATGCAAAAAATAAACGATTTATCATAAGTAACTTCTAATGTAACAGTAATCGTTTCTACACGAAAATGATAAAATGCGCCAGCAATTTACGACAACAATTTACAAAGTTAAAAATGGTTGCCTGTAAAGTCGTAAAGCCTGTAAAGTTTTACGGGCGAAGATTTTACGTGACAACGTCTGCCGCGTGCTGCGCGCGCGGCAGACCGATCATAGTTGAGTGGGAGAGAGACGCAAGGCATTTGGCGGGCCTTTCTCTCGTTCGGTGACTCATCGTAACGTTACCGGGCGTTACACTTTTTCATAAGTGACTCCCAGCCGCAACCTAATTTAAGACGTTGTCACGTCAAAAACAGTTATTTTAAGTACCAATAAAAATATTCTTATTAAAAACTCTGCATCTTAACTTTTAGCACAATAATTAGATTACATAATGCTTACTTATCTAAACTAAACCTTTTACCGACATTAAATTTTCCGCCAAAAACGAGCAAAGGGACAAAAATAAACGGTAACAAAATATCAAATTGCTAAAAGCCCTTTGCGTTATCTGCTTTATTACACGGGGTAAATTTAAATAGCTTCATAAATATTTTGCGCACTAACATCAAAAAGGCATTAATCCTTTTAAACAGTAATTAATACGGGAAATATTGTCCCCATAAAGTACTATTCAGTCCATTATTTACTTAGTAAAATATTAACGGTGTTAACATTTTGTAACTTTACTAGGGTAATACAGTATCTATGCTAATTTATGACGCATTTAATTAAGCTTTGAACAAACTAACGTCTTATCAACCAATCTTTTTCGTATAAGCCAAGTGGCCAGCCTTTGGAGTCGAGAGATTTCAAGTCACCCGAAGGCCTCTGACTTAGCTTAGCGACTACTGCTACTGCTTGTACGAAGACAAACAGCCGGGATCTATAATTTAAAGTGTCATCCGACCCACGGTTGCACCCAGATGAAAATGCTACTTTTTAAACACGACAGTATTGTGCATGGTCACCCATTCAAACGTGCACTGGACCACACTTTAGGGTGACCTGTGTCGTACGGTCCTTCAATGAAATAAAAGCAACAAAGTTTTTAAGCAGATACTACAAAATAAAATAGAAAATAGCTTAAATGATCAGTGATTATTAATTAAACATATACCACATAGATAGTGCTTATCGTTATGACTATATTACTATACTTAGTAATTGATAGAGGAACTTTATAGAGCGTCCGTATGTAAAGTTTAATTTCCTGCAACTCCTTTGTGCTTCCTTTTGTCTTCGTCAAAGTGTAAAACTTATTATGTTCTATTCTGCGCTTCGTGGAAAGTATTTTCTCTTGAGATAAGATTGGTGAGCTGTACCGATAGAAAGTATCGCCTGTAGCTCAGCTAACTAAGGCGTCGGGTCTTTTGATGGGTGGTCATGTACAATAATGTCGTTTAAAACTGGCATTTTCATTTGGGTGCTATCGTGGGTCGGATCGCACGTTAAATTGTAGGTTCCGGCTATTAGTCTTAGTAAAAGCAATCCAAAGGCCCCGGACTTGGCTTACAAGTTAAGGGCCTTTGGACGGCTTGAAAATCTTGTCCCAGATCTAGGTATCTGTCAGCTGTCTGATCTGGGAAGTCTCAGCTCAAAATAAAGATTTCCATTATATCACACAGATAATTTTGCACTAGTACGCATAGTTGACGTAGTAAAATAAGTAAACCCAGTAGTACCTTGTAAAAATAGCACTTAAAAAACATACCAAATTTATTCTGACTTAGTAAAAATGGCTTAGAAATATTGGGCATCAGACCAAAAAGTAAACTTGTAATTAGCCCTTGAGAATGGCACACTGATTGTGCTGAAACATGTCGGGCTAATAGCGACAAAATAAACGTACCTAAGTGATAGCCGGTTATACAAACATTATTCAAATATGCCTTACGAAAGTTTTAATACAGTGAACTAGTAATTATTTTATTATTATTTTTATTTCAATGTCAAACTACTACTGGTACTAGTAATTTCATAGAAGCTGATTGTTGATTTAGAAAATGAACTCGTTTCTGTTCCGGGTAAAAAAAATATTACAAGAAAAAGAACGCTTTACATGCCACGAAACTTGTTATAATATTTCGCGTACAGTCCGGGTCATCTAAATTATTCATCACACGACCCACTGCCGGCCGAGTCGTGTCGCATTCCACCAGGGATGGAGTCAGAGCTCAAGTCAAGGAGTAAACGAGAATATATAAGTTCTAGCCCTAAGGATACTGAAATTGCAGTAAAGTCAAACTCGCCATAATATCGCACCCCTAGATGAAACGTCACTAACTCAAAATATACTCAAATTGAGTTAGTGGCGTTTTCGAAATTCTGGCATGAATACCTACGCGGGGCTAAAACTCCCGTAACGTTAACTTCAACCGTTGTCTAAAAATAACGCAAAACATTGCTTTATCTGAATAACCTTATACTAGACGGCGCGAATCATACTCCACCATTTCGAGTTGTCACCCGGCACTAGTGAGAGAAATACATTATGTAAATTAAAAGTAAAAAATTTCAAAACTCTGTAATAGTATATTAACCACGTCCTTTCCTAGATACGTATGAAACGTAACTGCACACTCTATGTCATATATATTTTACATGCACATACATGCAGTGCGAGTAGACTGCTGTAGCGTGCATAAGTTTATTGCAATATTTAAAATAAAATCCTTCTTCTATTTGGAAAAAATATATAAATAATCTATTATATTATCTTTTTAGTTATGTGTGAAATGTATTTAAACTACTTGCAAATACATCGCTAGCTTCAACTGAGTCCAAACAAAAAGTTAATTTAACAACAAAATCTATTGAAACTACTCATTTTGAATTATGAACGTAAATGTTCTATAAAAATCTTTTTCTGACAATAAATGCAATCATGAAAAACAAAATTCAGCCTTATATAAATACAGATCATGCTATTTGGATATAGTTTTACAATTTGATAACCAGAGTTATGACAAGTTATAAAAATATATAAGAAGTTTCATAAAAAACTACAAACACCTTGTAAAAAAGGAAGTTGGTTCAAGAACCCCAAACTTACATCCCTAGATCCGCACCTCTATTTGACTTTACTGTTCCCTCGTGTACAGTACTTACAGAATAATGTATAACGTTCCGCAGTAATGCTCGTGGACACAGATTATTGTCGAATCTAATGCAGGGAAGGTGAATTAAATTGGGAGAAACACAGTTTGTTCTGGATAAGATGATGTGTGTATACGCATGAAAGTAGTAGGTATGTCTTTTATTATATTTACCCCATGATCAGATAACTATTCGTGTAAAGAAGTACGTACTCGTTATTCCCTATGAAGATTTTTTATAGGGAATCAACGACTGCTACGTGAAGAAAATAGCAGAAATATTTTTTAACATGTCATCCGTCTTACAGAAACACTTAGATGTGAATGTCATATATAGATCGGCAAAGGAAAGAAGATTATGGAGTAAAAGAGAGATAGAGGCGTCAAAAGCCAAACGCTTATATTTTATAGTGGTGGCAATTCTAACGTACACATGACCAAGCTAAATTTAGAGTAGTCCTGTCTCTTTTTATTATTTTTTAATGCATAATCAGCTATTATAAGTTTGATGTGTGTGTGTCAGTGGCCACCGTAACAAAATGGCGGATTACATATTTTATAGCAATATCTCTATTGTAAATGGTCTCTTATGAAAGAGCTCAGACATTATGACAGTACATTATTTTGAATTACAAATCGAAGATGGCCGCCAGCACAAAAAATGCAACGATTTTTGTTTTAACTTTGTTTTAGAAAAAAATGATCCCACATAAACAAAATAAAATGTATTAAGACACATTTCAAACACGGCTGGTTAGCCACATTCTAAACAAAAAACTAAATACTATTTCAAGTTTGTGTTATGGTTGCTAACACAACTGATATTATACTACATGTACGTGTAAAGTAGTATGTCAGTTACAATACTACAAGGCAACAAATTAAATTTACGTTGGCCGTGCCGGGAATCAAACCCGGGACCCTTTGGTTGGCAGTCCGGCAAAGTAGCCATTACGCCAACGAGGTCATCAAATGTGTACAATAATGTAAGTGCATGAGTATGATATACCTATCTACATATACATCGTGATTTAGATATCAATTCCTGCTCTGCGATCCTATTGGTCACCCGCATAGCCACAACATCCGATTTCGGTTAGCTTGATTTGATACGGGCTACAGGTACCAGATTAGATATTTGGGGAAACAGGATTTGCATTTCAAAGGATTAAATTACAGTCAGATCTCACTCTTTGTCGTTTTTTATTAAGAAATAGGCGAGTATGCAAGATTTGATGTTAAGAAATGGATCAAATTAGTAATGAATACTCATTATTTCGAAAAAAAAACAATATATTAGAAAAATATATCCGGCAATAACAAAATAAAAACTTATATACAACGTAACATAGGATACTCACTACTCGAAATTTGTTTATTTTTTATTACAAACATTTACAAAAACTTTGATTAGATAATTTAATTTTACTGACGTATAACTAATTATTTAATATACTTTTAATTTAATTAATTTTAGATTAGATTTACATTAAGTAATTTTAAATTACCTAATAGTAATTAGTTACTTTTCCGTCAATAAAAAGCATAACAACTAACTACTACATAAAATAAGGTATTTGAATTAGCTTTAGATGTAAAACTAAAGCTAGTCCAAGAACTTACCACCAGAGGGCTACGTGTAACACGCTGGCAGCATTGACACGTTGAATGGCAATTCTGAACTGCTGAGTCAAGAATATACCAGCATTTTGGTGAAATACAATTTTCATACTTACAAAAACTGTCGTTCGGGCGGCCTCCTTGTGAGCCAGTTATTCCAGATTTGGCATGCTACACCGTAGGTAACTGGTTTGATTACGCGCCCTATTGGTCAAATGCCTAGCCACAAACACTACGAAAGAACACGCACACTAATAATGTCTAGGATCACTCACACAAGTGTCGATCTGAAAATAATTGCACTGAGATATCTGTATTGTGATTAAAATTTAGTAATATTGTCTATTTTGCAACCTATCTAGACCATTTTAAGTTTATTTAGTGATTACTATTTAAAAATCGTAGAGGAAATGGTTGCCAGTCTAAGAAGCATTAAGTATGACGATCGTAAAGCCTTAAATATCTAACAACTAACAAAGGTGCTGATTTAGCAAGTAAAATAACTAACGATTGTTTTTCAATACCTAAAGAGTATTGTGAATTTTGAGCAAACTTTACCCTTTTAATTCAAAAGTGCTTCAAAGCAACAGTAATAATTATTTCCGAACACTGTACAATCGAAAACTTTCAACAGCAGGCCTTTGTCAATTATTACAAGGACTTAATAAATCAGAACCGAGAGAATTTATTTGAGAGCGAAGGGAAAGTTCAAAAGTTATGAATTATTTGTCGTCAAAAAACAAGTTTTATTTTACAGAAATAAAAATTGGCCAAGTGCGTCTTGGGCTCGCGTATGAGGGTTCCGTACCATCGTTGTATAGGAACCCCTTCAAATATTTATTTTATTTAAATTTTATAATTTAATTTGAAAGGTAATGTTTCTGAGATTTTTTTTTAAACCAGGACTAAACCTTCCCAAAGTCTTTACAAAAAAACTGTGTCGGTCGACCACGGGCCTTAAGTCTAAATTACAAACTAGAAATGGTTTAGTATGGGCCAACCGTGTGTGAAATATGTCCTTGTATTAATTAATTTATTTAAATTAACGTATGATGCCAATAAAAATCTGTATTTAAACTCATGTTCATCAATTATTTGAATGAAAACTGTACATAATTAATTTAAATCTCAGTTCTTAGCTAGCGTTCCTTTTGTTTCAATCAGTCTGATTGTACCCACCCCCTATTTTAATCCACGTAAAATTGCATATTGGGAATTCCTTGAATGTTGGGAATTCCTCAGTAAAGCAGAGTCGGAACTAATTCCGTAAGGTCATTATGACCGGGCCGTTTGAGTCATTAAACAGGGGCGCTAACGACCTGCCGTGGTCCGAATCAATTCCAACACGTACGTTTCTAAATATGGGACGCTAGTTGGGGCACTAACTGGTCTCCGCGGTTTTGCTGCTGCAGATTTACATTATGGATATAATAATTGGCCAATGCAAGTCGGCCTCACGCATAGACGATTCCGTATCATATGAAAACAGTAAAAAATCACATTGAACGTGTGCCCCGCTTAAATATGTTTTTTATTTTTATTCATTGTTTATTTTTATGATGTACCTTTGTATAACTAAATATTCTGTTTATATTTCAAAAGACTTTATTTAGTTATTAAAATTTTCGTTTTTACTATGCTTTGTAAATATTCTTGAGAAAATTATTTTTATCATTACTTCTTGTTTTGTCAATAAAGTAGCACTCGTATTAAATGTAGCGACTATAGTATTATGTTCTTTACTTAGTTCGAGAAAAATAAAATTTAAAAGCCCTATTGATGTTTTACCACCTTTAGAGTTTAAATTTATTCCAATGTTATATTTGTTGTTAAAGGCAACAGAAATATATTATTTGAAAAAGTTTCAACTCTATGATGATTTATGAAAAGTTTTATTTATGAGTCGTAGATTGGATACATAAATTTACAACAAACTGTATGTATTCTGCCGCGCCATCTACCGACATCTTCTTGAACCTACAAGCTTGCAGTTTTGCTGAACTTCATTCAAAAGTACGAACCAGTGCCAAATATGTGTTTCCTCTTTCCTTGTGTAAAAGATTACTTTCAGTCGAGGTTTAAGGAAATTCTGTTAGATGTCGCTTTTACACTTATTGTGTTTGGAAGTTTGTAGAAAACATGTCTGAGATTCATGGTGTAATTTTGTATTATTTTGAAAAGTATTTATTACAAACATGCGCAGACACTGGTCTTTACATCTGAACGCTTCTGTAGGACGGATGACATGCTAAATTGCAATGCTAAGCTTTAATAAGGTAAGCAAAAGGTGTGAAAGTGGTTGGAAAACTCCCGCAAAAAAAACAATACTATTTCGAAGCCTTCGTAACTAAAACAAAATACTAATTGATATTTGGGAACTATACTACCTATTGCTTCCAATTAACTTGATTCTGAAACAATTAGTTTCAGATGAACCACAGCTGTGGAAAAAAGAGAAAGATCCAGAGGCCATGTTCTTATAAGCATAGAAACTGAAATGTTTGTGGAAATAAGTTTCGTTATTATTACCTGTGCTGTAAAGGTAATCTTCTGGTCCAGAGTCTCATCTCAATTCATCGGTATTGTCATCTAACGTAACATTAATATAAAGACCGGTACATTACAGGAAGTTTCAAAGTAATCCCACCCCAGTACGTGAGAAATTAAAGAGTAGAAGGTTAGCATTGTATGGGCTTGTAAAGTGTAGAGTGTATGCATGTTACTAGGAAATGTATAGAAATGGTAGTGCAAGGAAGAAGCGCATGAGGTTGACTGAAAAAGACATAACAGGAGTGTGGACATGACAGAGATAAAGAAGTGAGTGTAGAGAAGTTAACTGATAGAGGAGAGTGGAAGAAGAAAATTTGATGGGCGCATGTGGTTACGTTTCCCTGCCAGTCAAATGCCTAGTTGTGTTAAGTAAAACAACATTAATTATTTTATATTTATTTAATTCACACATTGTTTTCAAATTCTGGTGATTTTCGAAAATAATTCTGTCAATTTCTACCATTACCAGAAATTCTACTTACAACTGGTAACACTAAAATGTTTTCATGTTCTTTGGATTAGTTGTGAATTGTATCATAGTGTTTTGATTTTATTTGTGCAATGTGCATTATATTACAATTAAATTGTAAATTACTATGTTGGTGTTGTGTACATTGGTATACGCGGAGCGGGAGTTCTGATGACCTGCGCCACAGGCTCGCAAGAGCACTACAGCGGGACACAGTGCTCCCACAACGCACCACAACAAACAGGAATGGTAATATACATTTAAGTAAATTGGTATGTGCGCTGTATTAGGTCAATGAAAAACGAAATAAAAATATTCTATTCTATTCTATTCTATTCTATTGTCCTAACAGATCATTATTGAATAATTTTTTTGGTGTTGATTCAATAAGATTTAAAAGAAACACAATTTGGTATGTTCAATGCCGACATCCGGACTCTTGTCTCGAAAATCTCTAATAAGAAAATCGACGACCGGTAGACGCCACGCGAGTGACTTGATTTTTATCACACTGGTGCGAGGTTCACTCCCTGTTTTCTGTAACAAAGGACAATAATAGTAATTTAGTATGTTCTAATTAAGAAAAAAACGTCACAGGAAAAGTTTGAGTTGTCTTGTAGTTGTAGCTAACTAGAAGACTTTTTTTAATTAATTAAAATATACCTTATCTCGGATTGTATCAGAGACTTTGTCAGAAGTGGGATTTGCCTGGTCCATCCATGGAATTTCGTAATGGTAAGTACGTTTGTACCTAGAAGACTCAATGCAGTTCAATTATTTTATGAACCGACATCAAAAAAGGAGGAGGTTATATATTCGACTGTATGTATTTTTTTATGTATGTTCACCTATTTCTCAGCCATTTGTGGACCGATTCACAATATTCTTTTTTTATTTGTTTAATGATGCCTTGCCAAGGAAAAAGCGCATGCCCGTACAGTTAGTACATTAGGTCATCCCGTTACCCACCCTCGGTTTTGTTTTGTATAAGCCGTTACGGTTGGTCAGGCAGTAGCCAAGCTTTCCCCTTGGGTACGCAAATATAGCATCTATAAACTGATTATTTTCAAAGAAGTTTTTGTTTAAGAAGTGCTAGTAAGAGTTCTTACGTGTAATCAGTATCATAGGTTATAAAAAAGAAATCTTGATTTTCTTACCAAGCATCCATTTAGTTCTGGGGGTAAATCATAAACAAACGGCGTAGATTCTAGTGGTTCAGGACCAAATACAACATCATTCCAGGAGAGCATGAGTAAAGACTGATTTTGTATGGTTGGGTCGTAAGGTGCTGAGTTTTTGCAATGATATGTAATTTCTTGATAGACTTCGTCCGATCGCTCTTGTAGCCAAGCCAGTTGGGAGTGAGTGACCTGGAAAAGAAAATTTTTGGTTTGTGTGTATCAAGTATCAAAGAAGGAAGAAAGAAAAAGAAAGAAACATTTATTATGTGACACAAAGAAAAACAATAAAAAAACATTTACAGGCACAAAGTGTGTATCAAGTATCAAAGTGTGTATAAAGTATCTAAGTGTGTATGTGTGAATCAAGTATCTATGTGTGTATGTGTGTATCAAGTATCAAAGTGTGTAAGTGTGTATCAAGTATCAAAGTGTGTAAGTTTGTATCAAGTATCAAAGTGTGTAAGTGTGTATCAAGTATCTAAGTGTGTATCAAGTATCTAAGTGTGTATCAAGTATCAAAGTGTGTAACTGTGTATGTTAATAACTGCTTCATGTTCAACCGGCTGAGACGATTTTGATGATATTTGGTGTGAAAATATGTTAGACCTTGGATTAACACATAAGCTAATTTTTGTCCCGGATAACTTCTATTTGTCCCGGATTAACGCAGGCTAACCGGAGTAACAATGCGTGGCGGATCCTGTAATTTTAATTTAAATAAATGTATTAAGCGAGTTTTACGTAGTATTTAGAAACTCTAATAATTAACGAAAGTAAAAGTGAAAAAATCATAGGCCACAAACCATGTCATTTGTGCAGGATTTTATACGATTTTCCAAAGTATGTTATTTGGAAATAACTTATTGACTCAGGCGTTACTTTGCGGAAATCCATTGTAAATAGAAGACAAAATTAAATACTTAGTGTACTTCCGCTGTGATCCGAAATCCAAATTAAGACAAGTAAAGGAAAATTAATTAATTTTGTCTTCTATTTTTAAGTTATTTGGCTTCACAATAGAGAAGTTAGAGAAGTTATTTGGCTTCACAGTAGAGAGGCAATGCCATATGGTTTTATGCCAAGTAAATGTGTATTTGTTCTCTTATGTTTCTTGTGTATTGATTTTCTTTGCTATTCGTGTCACAAAATAAATGTTTCTTTCTTTCTTCTTTTTTTCTAAAATGTGTTTAGAGATCCAGCTTTTCCAGACTAGGCATGTTAACTTGTTAACTTGTCTGATTATGTCTCCTATTGTTCAATGCCAAAAATAACAAATATTTTTGAATATTTTTTATTATTTATTTTAGTTCACAATAACACTTATCATACGTACGACGAGACTTAAATTATCTATAAATTAAAACTAGGCTGTTAATGCGAACTATAAATTTAAAAAGAGAGTATGCTTAACCTCTGCTTTTCAATTAAATGGTCCCTGGTTCGATTCCGACCCTACAACAAAGACTTGTTTTTCTAGTTATGTGTGGTTTTCAGGAAGTTATGTGTGTTTTTCACGGAAGGAAACATCGTGAGGAAACCGACACGTTTAGGACTGCAATATCCGAAGACGTGTGTCATCCGCCAACCCGCACTTGGTGGTGGATTATGGCCTAAATCTCACTCCTCGTGAGAAAAGGCCCTGAGTCCCAGCAGTGGGAACATATAGTGGGCTGCTTATGCTATATATTTAAAACACGGGGTACACTGAACTTCACAGAAGGTTGAACCTTCAAACGTAAAAATATCAATATTTAGAGCACCGCCGCATTGTTGCCAGTCTGTCTGTCTTCTATCGGTCGCATTATGGCGAGTGTGCGACTGAATTACATGAAGTAATTTACCCCGCCCCCTTTCACTATCAGACGAGCAGGGAAACGCCAAGGCGGCATCGGTTTACGGTTGAGGTGCCCAAAGCACGCACTAAGCGTTTTGCCTCCACCTTTGTTGTCCGAACCGCCAAACTTTGGAATTCCTTGCCAAATTCCCTGTTCCGCAATGACTACAAATGATTTTCAAGGCGAGAGTGAACCGGTTCCTTCTGAGTAAGCGCGATCCACCGTAGACCTCAATATCAATTACCATCAGGTGAATTGTGGTCAAGCGCTGACCTATTCTGAGTAAAAAAAAAGATTTAAATTGTTAATTACTTACTTTATAAATGTCCTCTAGTTTAATATTTTTGCTGCTTAACCAGAATGGTTCGTGAGTTTTAATGTCATCTACTTTTACGTTCACTCGCATCGCTGGTGGCAAACATGTCCATGTTTTTCCATCTTCTCTGGTTTTACACGTTACTTGCATTTTGCCAGGTCCCATGAAATATTCTTCTAAAATAATACAGATATGGGGTTTAGTTATAAAATTTTGTTAGATTAATTTGTAAATGAATTATAACAAAATTTTGTTTCAAATAATAACCACTAACTTTTAATATAGATGTATGTACGAGTATATCTTAAAATTATAAAACGTTTTGCCTTAATTACAGTTAAAAACACTAAATTGATCAGTTATCGAGCGAGATAAAAAATTATTAAATTACTTAAATGACCATAAAAAAAGGAGTTGGTGATGTAAAAAAATTGGGGTTAATTTTACCTACAAAATTTATAGACACAGTATAAAAAAATAAAAACACAAAAATTTCGTTAAAAAAAAATAATGGTGAACAACCCTTATCACTAAGGGGTATGAAAAATAGATAGTAGCCGATTCTCGGACCTACTGAATACGCATATAAAATGTGTAAAAAATCGGTCAAGCCGTTCCGGTAACTAACACTGTGACATGGAAATTTTATATAGTAGAAGATTACTTACTTACCAGGAACCATAATAAAAATAAGAATATCAAATCAAAAGGAGTCAGGGGCAAAAGCTTGTTGAAATGAAAACTTACGTTTCGGATCTTTTATTTTCTTGCAAACTTCTTGTATGGGATTATCTTTAGTACCCCTCTCGAATTCCTTGCTTGAAACATCTGTCTCCGCACCTTCCACTAAAATAAACATTTTTTTATTACTAAACCTTAGTAAAAAAATGATTAAAAGCAAGCGTAGCACGGTGGTGAAAACATCTGCTTTTTAATCAGACGGCCCCAGGTTCTATCCCGGCTCTGCACCAATGACTTGTTTTTCAGGTTATGTGTGTGGATATACGCTCGCTTTACAGTGAAGTATGACATCGTGAAGAATCCTACATGTTTGAGGACTGCAATTTTCGAAACGTGTGTCATCTGCCAACCGGCACCTGGCCAGCGTGGAGCATTATGGCCAATATCTTTCTCCTAGTTATAGAAGGCCCCGAGCTCCAGCTGTGCAAACGTATAGTGCGCCGCTTATGCTTATGCCAGTTTTTAATTCCTGAGAGTCAACGTCAGTTTCCACGGTTTTGCATTCGTTGGAAAGGTCTCGGGCTCCGTGAGGTTTGTAGCAAACAAAATCCAGGGAACATTTCAACTTTGTGGCAAAATGGAGTTCGCCAGGTTTGCTAGTACCTAATAAAACTACTTTTTAACTTCACATTAGGGCGCTTCTGTACTGAGTTCATACTAATTTGAAGAAGCGCCGTGAAGCGCCTGCAGCCCGACAGTGAAAATTAATAAAACAATTGAAATTATAAGCTCAAACGATTCTAGACAATAATATCATTAAGTAAAAGACATTCTGAAGCAAAACACAATTAAATTATAAAACGACTATGTTTCAAACAATAAAACTATCGAGCTGATTTTACGTAACCTTATTTTGGAGCTCTAACGATTCTTAACACTGAGTAATAGATAAAAAAAAACTGGCAAAAGCCCTAAAACTAAAAAGCCTTCTCATTTACGCAGGATTTTAAAGTTTTTTTTTTCAAATATGCTTTTTTGTTCCCGTAACGCCTTAAAGTCAATATACTGTATAATGATGATATGTACATATTTCTTTCTTTGTTTATTGTGTACATATTTATTTTATTATTATATTATATCCTATTGCAGTGAAAAATAAGTCTTAAAAATTGTCAAGTCATGCTTGTACATAATCAAATATATAATAGTAGATACATAGTATATACCTAATTAAATATAATATCGTCCCACAAACAATAACAATTAGCAGGTATTACTATTATGGCTAGCAAATTTGTAACATTTTTAAGAAAAGAAAGAAAGATTCTAAATATGTACTAACTATTTGTTGCCTGAATAAACGATTTATTATTATATCTATACTATAAGACTCTTTGTCCTGACTCATTCATTCATCTATAGACAACGCAGAGCTCAAACGGCTGGTCCTAGGGTTGTGAAATTTGGAGGGTGTATTTGTTTTAGTATGTAGACGCGTACTAAGAACGGATTTTTGGAAATTCCACCCCTAAGGGGTGAAAAGGGGTAAAACAGTTTGTATGAAACTTCTTTGTTTTTGAACTTTCAGCAATGAAATTTGGTATATGTATAGTTTATGTAGAGTTAAAAATAATGGTATCAAGTTTTTTTGCCAGGGGTGAACTAAGGGTTGGTAATGGGGGGTGAAAGCTTGTTATTATTATTACTGACCGTGTCACTGCTCCTTATCTTACCTTTACATCGTTTCATGCACGGACAAGATCCTGGCAACCCAGGGCTTCCTTGAAGCCCTGGTGGACCACGCAGACCCTGAATATGAAAAAAAATATGTATAATTTCTTCCCCATTTCATAAACGACTGGTTGGTGAGTTTGTTTACAATAAAGCTGAAACAATATGATGTCGTGTTTTTTTTATCCCCTTTTAATTAATAACATTAATGTTGTACTGTTCTAATGCAAAAATCATTAAATCAGTTACGAAAAAAATCACTATAAATTTTGATTGTTTTTTTTTTTATATTAGGACACTTTTTACACACGGCTGGTCCCATACTAAAACATTTCTACTTTATACTATGGCTGCTGACACCACTGATATACTACATGATTATACGTACATAAATACTTTAAATCGAGACATATTGAACATCGAGACCGACAGTGAACAAATTCAGGTCATCACAACTGTGGTAGCAGTGCTGGGAATCGAACCCGGGACCCTCTGATTGGCAGTCCGACATGGTATCCATTACGCCAATGAAGTCTTCAAAAATTGTAAGAACATTCGACATTTTACCTGTGGCCCAGATTTTCCCTTTGCACCTTCACTACCAATTTCTCCTTTGTCGCCCTGAAATTATCATAAAAAAATATTAAGAAACTTCCTTGTAATAAAACAAGTAAAATATATATTTTTTTTTTACTTTTGACACCTAGGCATTTGATCAGCAAGACGCATAACCACACGATGTAGCGACATTCTGTTCTAAGCTGAAGCGTGCTTAGTCTGGAATAACTGGCTCTAAAAGAGGCTGTCGTAACACACTCTTAGGTGCTTGACGACAGCTTTTCTAGCTTGGGGGTAGTTGATAGCTAAGCCAGCGCTAGAAAATGTCTTACCGCCATGCTATGGTTTCCTCACGATGTTTTTCTTCACCCAATACTCGAGCTCATTAGCCGGGATCATACCCTCAAACTTCGGGACGTAAGGCGGCACGACTGACTGAACTGTGATAGCTTCAAAATACACAGTACTTATAGTTAGCAATAAAATGATTAAGTGCTGAGTTTTATTTATGAAATAGTCAATAAAAGCTTGATTTAGGCGTTACTTTGCTTAAAAATTGAAATTTAATTTAAAGGTTAAAAGTTAAAAGATACAAGTATTCGTTTAAAATGCCTCGACTCAACAAATAATAAATAATAATTTATAACAGCATGTCGTTTTAGCGCCGGACGTTTAAAAGACCCTTTATAATAAGGAATAAAAATTTTGATTATAGTATGATTTCTCAAAGCCAAGAAAACATTATGTGTCAATTTCTAATCGTGTATTGGAAACTTACCTGTGGCCCCTGAATCCCCATTACACCTGGATAACCAGGTTCTCCTTTGTCGCCCTGGAATAAAAAAATAAAAAAAAATTGCCTTAGGCACTATTGAGGAAATTTTCTCGCAGTAGGTGCCTCCTTATTGCAGTGCACGTGGCGCACCACATCCACCTCGGGGACCATAAGTGCAATGGACTCAGGACAACTCCGTTCCTGAAGTCCTGGGTCCCGCGCAACGAGTCTGGTGTGTGGCCCCGTCACCTGCCACAACGGCCATAGAGATTAGGGAGAGTGGCAGATTGTGGTACCGACTCTACCTTCTCCCTGCGGCCCCATCGCGTCCACCATCAAACGGTGGTGCACCCGGTGAGGTCGCGGCAGGTAGGAGCAGCGTCGATATAAGCCAACACATCTCTCCTGTCGCGACCCCACACCTTCGGATGCGGCGCCTCCCAAACTATACCGCAAGCCCGCCTCAGTTGTGAAACCCTCCCGGAATAAAATTCCGCAACTTACTGGTGCCATTTCATCTAGAACTTGCATGGGGGAGTACAAGTCTAAGGTCCGCCTCAGAGACCTGCTTTGCTTCACCGTGAGTGACCAGGCCACGATTACTGAGCCCCCCTCGATAATGGCGGCCCTCTAGTGAGGATGGACACCCGAAGTATCATCCTAGAGTCTTCAAGTAAATTTATTTCAGGTAAGAACGACTATAGGACGTAAACCTGCGCAGCTTAGCATCAATTAGTTGTAGTCAAACACGAGCACATATAATACACACCTTATAACGAGACAGTTACATGGTAGCAGGGATCAGAATAAGTAATAAATAATAGATAAACCTTCTACGGACTCTGACCTCTGGGGAGTCTCACAGCAATAGGTAAATTTAATAACTTAAAAATATGTACCTACACATGATTTTTGTAAAGCTTAATAAATAAAGGATTTTTTGATTTGATTTTTGATTTGATTTTAATATAATTTCTATCTGAGAAGTGAATAACTTACGAGAAAAGCATTAAAATAATAAACAATAAAAAAATTAATAAATGTTAAAAAATACAAAAAAAAATGCTAGATACCTTTTCAACCGGTGGACCAATATCACCTTTTTCTCCTTTTGCCCCCTTATTTCCAGGTTCCCCCTAAAAATAATAATTAACTTACTAAATATAATACACATTAGATTTAAAAGTTATTATTTATAATTTTATTATTAATAAGTAAAAATATAAGTGTTGGCCCTTTATTTAGGGTTTCGTACCCAAAGGATACCAACCCAAAGGATACCCAAAGGGGACCTATTACTGAGACTTCACTGTCCATCTACCAGGCTGTTTATAATAATCCTTGGTAACGAGAAAGCTGAAATTATCATAATTGATATATTTCTATAACTGTTGCTATAACAAGCAGTTACAAAATAATAATAAGTTTCCTTGCGATTTTTTTGTTCACCGGAACCAATTCAATTTGCTGCAAAAAACCGGAAGCTCTAGCTCATTGGTGGGGATCGAACCCATGACCTTAAGGATGTAAGGCGCTCGCACGCCCAACTGAGCTCTCATCGCAGTAAAAAAAGAAAGATTTGGGAAAGATAAGCTATCCATTTAAATAAAACAAGAATTTTCAAAATCAATTATACAGGACGGAGTTAGATAAATAACATACAGTCTAATTGAGATGATGACTGATAAAGAATAGAATGAGATAGATAGATATATAAATAAACTATTTATTGAGCAAATTAAAGGTATAAGTCAAAATAAAAAGTCACAACACAAAAGTATGCCATAAACGGCGGCCTTATCGCTTACAGCGGTCTCTTCCAGGCAACCTTTGGATGTAAAGGAGTTGAAAAGGACGAGAAAAAGAGGGGTTGCACAATAAAGAAAATAAATACTTATAATTATGACCGAGGACTTTAATAAATCTAAGTTAATAACATATATAACTATAATATATAAACACATAATCATAATAAATATATATATTATATAGAATGAGTTATATATTATATAGGAAGAGGACAATAACTCGCCGATACCATCTGAGTGAGATCGATAGATCAGAGGTGCGTATCAAACTAATAAGGTATAGATATAATGTGATATACATACTGGATCAAAGACTTAGTAAAAAAATGTATATTACCTTAGGGCCGCCTTTCTCACCTTTATCTCCTTTAGCACCAGGTTCTCCCTGTCAAATAGACATGTTATACAGAAAACCTTTAAATCATACACGTAAAATATCATAACATTGTAATTGGCTGAATGTTTTACTACCTTAATTCCCTTTTCTCCAGTGATTGTCGTCGAAAGAACCTCATTAGCCTGCAAAAGAAACAGATTTTATCCCTTTTTAGGGTTTCGTACCTGAAATGTAATTAAGTATGAAAATGTATGATAGGGTCCTATTACTAAGCATCCGCTGTCTGTCTGTCTCGAGGCTTTATCTCAGAAACCGCAAAAGCTAGAAAGCTGAAACTTTTACAATATATGTATTTTTGTGCCGCTATAAAAACGAATACTAAAAATTAAAAAAATATATATTAAGGGGAAAATACAAGAAACGTGTATTTTTCGTTATTTTTTTTTGCTATATTTCAATAACGGTTCCCGCTAGACATTTGAAATTTTCACAAAATATATTAATGTAGATAATCTTTCAAATTAAATTATAAAATTTAAATAAAATACATATTTGAAGGGGGCTCCCATACAACAAACATACGGGGTGGATTACAAAATTTTGCAGCTAAACATAAATACTTAAACTATATTATAATGTACCTAACCATGACAACCATGTCACAACTCTGGTTGTCAAAACGACAAATTCTATCGCAATAGACTGTATTTAAATTAGACTAAATTTTCTGAGCCTTTGTGCAGCGTTTTTAAATAATTTAATTAAAAAATAATATTTAAGGGGGGCTCCCATACAACAATGGTACGGAACCCTTCATGCGCGAGTCCAACTCACACTTGGTTAATTATTTTCTCTGGCAAGATCTTGCCATCTTAGGCTACAGTTTATATGTTTTTTTATTGTCAACAAGAGTGTGACTTTATATTATTTTTCAATGGTGATTACGGTAAAAATAAATGTTCAGAGAAAGGATGGCAAATTTTAAATCTTGTCACACCTCAAAAAATAAAGATAAGGTGCTGATGCATTGTTAGCATTCGAGAGTCCGTGTTACCTATATATACTGTGGTTAATGTGGTATTATCAGATAAAATATGGTTAGTACAATACATTAATATTACGCAAAAGTTTTAGAGAAATTATAATTACTTACAACTTTTAGAGAGCATTCCTCTGTAAAAAAAATAAAGAATATTAGACAAAGAATTATACTAAACATTTTAGTATTGATCGACATAATTTTACATCACAAAAAAACTACCTAGGTACTTTAGTGATAACTAAATTTATTTTTTATTAGAGAGATGTGAAATCAAGTATTTTCGAGCCACTACAAAATCATCAAAAGCCTTTCACAAGACTCACGGCTCTTGCTCTAAGACAAACAACTGTGACCCATTTTAACATATTATCTGACCCATGGGAAAGGCCAGATCCAATGCAGATTTCGGAACAATTTAGTTGGATAAACCGATTTCGGTTCTGCATCTAAGATCTGATCGCATCATCCATTGGTTTACTTCATGACAAAGATATCTTGATGGAGTGTGTAATTTTTTTACGGGGAATTTTTAATTGCACCTCCATTTAAAATTTAAGCAAACAACAATTATCCACTAATAATGTACCAGCATATCAAATAAATGTCTGTTTATAACATTAAATAATTGTATAATTAAATGTCTAAAATATATCAAAGTTAGTGACTTTATTTATCTAATTTTACTACGAAAATCTTGCTAAAACACAGAAATAAGCATTCTAAACCAAAATTACTCGTCATTTAACAAAAATACTGATTTGCAAACTAAATAATCCAATATAATACCACCGAATTACTAAAATCTTATATATAACATTTCCGTGTCACAGTGTTTGTTACCGTACTCCTCCGAAACGGCTAGACTGATCTTTACCAAATTTTATATGCGTATTCAGTAAGTATGAGAATCGGCTACTGTGAATTTTTTATACCCTTAAGTGATAAGGGTGGTTCAACCTTAAGTTTTTAAGGCAAAACCACGTTTGCCGGGTCAGCTAGTCATTATCTAAAATTGCATAAAAAAGAATGCATGTTTTAGGTTAGGTTAAGTTATTATGTTCTTTAAAATTTAATAGGTGACGTATTCCAAAAAAAAAAACATATTAAATGTATCGTTGCACTTAAAAGATAATTAGATTAACTATAAGTTACCAGATAGTAATTCAGTAAAATAGTTTAGGTTTAAGCATCAAACAGTGTAGTAAGTATATTTGATTTATTTGATGGGCAAATTTAGTGTGCAATTCAAAATTTTTGTTAGCAATTTCGAATACTTTGGTAGAAAAATGTGGATTTACAGTTGTAAGATTAAATACTACACTTTTTTACGCCCAAATGATAAAACATTGTAGGAGGATAGTTAAGAAGAACATGGTTTTTTTATAGGCTATTTTTTTGGGAATTTAAGTGGGTATCGCCACGAGCTGAAACCACTTACTTAATTGTGTAGTATATTTGAGATCTCCAACCACAGCTTGTTCTACCTAAACAAATAAAGTTTATATTAATATCAAATAAATTCAATAATGATTAGACAATTAATGAACAACAAAAACCAATATGTCGGTAAAAAAATAAAGATGTTACCAAACGCATAACAAAATTAAAAAAAAATCTTTTAATCGAATTGAGAACCTTCAAAAAGAAGTTTTTAGAGTCGGCTTAGTATTAAAGAAACATTTTTAAGAGTTTTCTATTTATTGAATAACAAACAATACCAAACGCATAACAAAATTAAAAAAAAATCTTTTAATCGAATTGAGAACCTTCAAAAAGAAGTTTTTAGAGTCGGCTTAATATTAAAGAAACATTTTTAAGAGTTTTCTATTTATTGAATAATTATGTACTTCGGTGAAAATATTTTTAAGAAACGCTTACCATATCTTCACCCATTGCTGAAAAAAAAATTGTTAATAATTAAAAAAAAAAAACATATAGAACATGCATAATTTATTGTCAACGCCTAGGAATTGCATTATTGATTGGTTACTTAATAAAGTAAATTATCGTCTTAGTTAATTAAAAATCAAAGCCACGAATTACGAAACGCATGGTACCGCGGGTATATTGAACTATTGTTGATAAAAAAAATGCATTAAAGATTTGTGAATACTTGTAGTCAATGCCAGGCGTTACCATTTTGATCTTACTCAAGGAATAAATGCATAAGTTCAACCAATGAGATTACAACAAGTAATTATAATGTTAGTAAAATACAATTTTGCAATAATAAAGGTATACTCACATGATCCTAATAGCAAAGCATTGAAGAACAATATTGTACTTAATATCAGCAAGTTTTGATCCATTGTTAAAATTCAAAGCTATTATTTTCGGACTAACCATACATATGTACTATAAAATCAAATTAATAACCAATTTATGTGTAACGAACGCACCGCTTTATCCTTTTATGAGAAATCGTTCTGGAATTTTAATGATTTCCTGAAACTATAAATTAATCACTTGACTTTGCTTGACGTGTCATCTAACTTGAAATCCTGAAAATAAAACGCACTAGATCATAGAATACAATAATTTTTATCAATAACCAACCAAGATAAAAAAATACATAGTTTTCGTGAAAATGTGTTCTGAGACGGGAAAGAGTATCAAATATTCACAAACTTTCACTTTTATTAGCCTTTCGCTTTTATTTAAATAGTGCCATTCGAAATCTTCTAACAACAAAAATTAAGGAAATCCCGACAGCATTTTTCGGGGACAGCCATCTTGTATTTGAAATGTATCAGAATGTAAAGTGTCTACTCAAAGCCTTTTTTTTGCCGCTGCTGAATTGGATTGTTTTTCATGCTATATTATACCTGAAAACTCCCAAAAAACACATTTTTCTAACGAAAAAAACTAAATTCAAAGCAAGTCAAACTTACATTTTTTACACTTTTTTGATACATTTTCTAAAGCTATAAATTATTAATATTTACTCAAATGCGTAAATATTAATAATGTTTATTAAACACGCAGACATACAGCTGGTTTTTACTTATATCTGGAAAAACCATTAGTTAAGGAAAAAATAAATTCAAACAAAAATAACCGATAATCAGCAAATGTACGGATACGAATTAGTTATTTCAATATTAAAATATTATTTTCCTGCTTCCGATTACTAAGCATTTATAATTAGTTAGAATCAATAGGAGGAAAATTATAATTTACCTCTAAATGTTTTTGACAGACATTTATGATACTAACATTACACGTTCAATTAATTTATTTTAAAATTAACTTGTAATATATGTAGTTGACATAATTTACCTCGACGCCATAGCATTTACGGTGGCAGCCATCTTGTATTTGAAATGTATCAGAGTGTAAAGTGTCTATTCAAAGCCTGCTTTGATACCAATTGTGAAAGAGAGAGTTGGGACAATCCGCATATTTTTTGCAGCTGCTAAATTGGATTGTTTTTCATGCTACAAACCTAAAAACTCCCAAAAAGCACATCTTTTTAACAAAAAAAAAAACTAAATTCAAAACAAGTCAAACTTATATTTTTTTACACTTTTCTGATAATTTTTCTGAAGCTAAAAATTAATAATATTTACTCAAATGCGTAAATATTAATAATATTTATTAATCACGTAGACATACAAGGGCTGGTTTTTACCAATATCTGCAAAAAACATTAGGTAAGGAAAAATAAAACTCAAACAAAAATAACCGATAATTAGCAAATGTACGGATACGAATTAGTTATTTCAATATTAAAATATTATTTTCCTGCTATCGATTACTAAGCATTTTTAATTAGCTTGAATCAATAGGAGGAAAATTATAATTTACCTCTAAATGTTTTCGATAGACCTTTATGATATACTAACATCGCACGTTCAATTAATTTATTTTAAAATTAACTTGTAATACATATATGTAGTTGACATAATTTACCTCGACGCTATAGCAAAATGACGTCTTTACAATTTAAATTAGTTATTTTCTACGTGTATATTATAACTATTCGTGAGTAATTTTTATATACTAAACGTAGCATCAAATCAATTCTATTCTTTTTCGTCTTTGTCTTCGCCTTTTCCCACTATTTGGGGTTGGTACAGCCCGTTTTTTGCTTCCACACTATTTTCTCAGCCGCCGTATCTACATTCACTTATTTCTGTTTCATATCCTCTTTGACACAATTCATCCACGTCTCCTTAGGTCGACCTCTACTTTCAATACATTGTACAATAATATTCATTCTTCTCCTAGTCATATGCATCTTCTTTCTACGCATTACAAGACCATACCAAGATAACTTTCCGCTGTTAACTTTCGCTGGCACAGGTGCCCCTTTCAAACTTCCTCTGATATACTCATTTCTTAGCCGCATCTCTGCTGCATGCGATCATCTCTCATGCACCTGCTATCCTCTCTCATGCACCTGCAATCCTCTCTCATGCACCAAAATCTTGCAAAAATAACTTCATGGACAAAGACATACCTATTGATACAGTTGTTTTGCAGAAATTCATTGAAGATGAAACATGAAGTGTACTTTCTCTGTGTCTCAAACACAGAAAAACTTGTTTAAGATTTTCTTGAATATCACAATAGAACTTTCTATAAAAATGAACATGACTTTGAGGCCGATACTGAAAATTATTATCGTCATAATCATCGGCTAGATAAGTTAAGCAATGGTGGCGATTCAGCGGCACACACGACTAAACTAAATTTAAAGTAGCTCTGTCTCTTTTCGTCATAAATGACCAAAAAGAGATGGTACGAACTAAACCATAGACAAAACATCTAAAATCACGTCAAACACGTCAGATTTAGAGCTGATACAATTGGGTGCGCTCTAAAATCGCTTACATTTTTCATATTTGACGTGATTTAGTTGTTTGTGTGTGGTTCAGAACGTGCTGTCTCATTCTGGCCACTTAAGATGAAAAGAGACGGGGCTTCTTTAAATTTAGTTAAGTCGTGTGTGCGGCTGAATCGCCACCAATGTGTTGCTTAGTCGATACGAGTATGTGTATGTAGACATATCCACTTTAAGAAAAAAATCAATGTGAATATTTATTTTCCAGAGTCAACACACACATCAGAACCAGCCACCACTTTAGGTAATTTTTAGTTTTTTTTATATACTTTTATTTATAGTGATATGTTTGTTTTATCATAATACCAGCGTATTAAATGTAATAGATACTTAAATGACGTAATTGTAATACTATTTAAAATCCAATATGTTTTACTCGTCTATTACTCATAATTACACTCTCATTTGTTTCAGGTTTATGTAAATTGACAAAAGTACGTATTTTGAATATCACGAGTTATTCATAAGCCTACGCGGTACACTATTTAAAAGAAAACAAGAAACTTTCTATATTCTTAAAAGCTTTATATTTTCTTAATGAGCATAATTTGGAAAATACAATAAAATCTTGCGTAAAAAATACTATATAGACTAAAAAAAAACAGTTTCTTATCTATAATTCAGTGTTAAGAATCATTTTCTGTTAGTTTTGAAACTCGATTGCGTAAAATTTGCGTCATAGTTTTATTTTTTGAAAAATGTTCGTTATAAAATTTAAAAAAGGTGTGCTACTTAAAGTTATTACTTTATTAGAAATTGAAACAAATATTTACGTAAAATTATCACGTAAAATTATTAAGAATCTAGAGCTTATGATTTGAATATTGTAATTTGTTGAATTTATTTCGTGACTAGCAAATTGCCTCGGTTTCGCACGGGCTATAAAATAATCTAAGTTGCAAAGAGAAACAAAATATAGCCTTTGTTAATCAGGGATAATTTAGCTTCTCAGCGGTGAAATAATTTTTCAAATCGGTCCAGTATTTTCGAGGCCTATTTGAGTAAAAATAAAAACAAAAAGTCAAACTTTACAGTAGAATTTTGGAAGGCTACATTATCCCTGAGTAACATGGGCTATATTTTGTTTCTCATTGCAACTTAGATTATTTTATAGCTCGTGCGAAGCCGGGACGATCTGCTAGTAAATTATATTTTTACAACTTTTTTTACAATTGTATATTAATTTTATCTGTTTTTTCCTGTATATACAGGAAAAATATATATCCTAATAACTACTATACTTTTCACTGCAGGATGATCCAAAATCGATGAATTTTCCATTAAAAGGAGCAAAAGGAGAGCAGGTAATAAATATATACAACTATATTTACACTAACATAACTATTGATGTACGATATTATTAATAATAGATATTAATAATAATTATGAATATTTATGTAGTCTTCCATTCTTATTTAACTAAACTAGGTACACTTCTTAGGAGATATCTAAATTTAAAATTACAAAAAAATATACTAATTGGTTCAAATGCTAGATCGTAAAACAGCAATCAAACGCTGTTTAAATACATTTGCTATTTGGGCCTTGTAAACTAGTAACGTGAAATATATTATGTAAAAATTCAACATGTTTGGCATTCATTTGTATTGATTGGTACTCGTAAGAATATTACAAATAATCTATAATGTAAAAAGGTTTTCCTTCCTGACGCTATAACTACAGAGCGCACGATCCGATTTTCACGGTCTTGCAATCGTTGGAAAGGTCTCGGGCTTCGTGAGGTTTGTAACAAACAAAACTCAGGGGAAATTTGATTTGCAAAAAAATCTACCTACACATGGAAGGAGTCGCGGGCAACCGCTAAGTATGATAAAGATGTAACGAGTATATTTTAGCGTCTTTGCAATGCAATAGCACGGCTATAGCCAGTATTATTGCAAATAATAGGATCGCATAGCATTTAAATCAGATGCAAACTTTTATTATTAAGCTCTTCTGCATATTCCAGTTTGTATGAGAAATACGATTTACTTAATTTTCAACACAATATTTTTACTCACGAGTTTACACAATTAAAATGATTTATATTTAATTTTATTTTTGATTAATAGATAATTTTTGCAAATATTCATTAATAAAATAATTTATTTCCTAATAAATAAATTTCAGGGCAATACAGGATCTAAGGGTATGAAAGGAGATAAAGGTTATATAGGTGAACAAGTAAGTTAAACAATAATTGGTGATATGGCTTAGCAAGTTATTCGAGTGTTAACAAAGCATTTGTTATTTTAAGGGGTTAAGAGGTGAATCAGGATTAGCAGGTCCTAAAGGTGAAATTGGAGATTCTCCTAAAGTAAGTTAAACTATACACTTCATAGTAGGTTTTTTATTTGTAACTATTTTTACTACGAATGGAACTAAATTCGCACCTAATATCCTTGAAATATAAAAGCTGTCGAAAAATCGGCACAGAGAGCGAATTATTATTTATTTAACGTATTTTTTTCAAATATACGTATTTTTCCATTACCTTAGTTTCTTCTAGGCAAGCGCGCTCCACCCTAGATCGCAACATCACTTAACATCAGGTGAGTTTCAATCAAGCGCTTGCCTATCCATCATATAAAAAAAAATACTTAAGGCTAGTTCAATAGTAAAACAATTAGCAGAGTAATTTTAAATTAAGACTGTGTTAATACAGTCCATCACATCCCTCAACATCATAAGCGATGTTTTGTACTAGAATTTCAGTTTGCCAGTGCAACAGTTAATTATATATTTTTACTTTGTAACATGAGCTTGGACAGACTATACAAAAATACTAATAAAAACCTACTATACATTTCCACTCGGTCTCAGGGTTTTCTGTCAGAATTAGAGAGATAAAAGCCATAATTCACTCCAACGTGAAGTTGGCAGCCAAAACTTAGTAGCATGTAACCCTACTAAATTAAGTAGGTAATATTTCTGAAGTTAGCTGCTACGGTTATTTCTGGAAAAATAAGTGTCAATACTAGAAACCGCCAACAAATAAAGTTATAGAGCTCATGACTTAAGGGTGCTGTATAACAATTTTAATTATTTTAATTTACAAAATAAGATGCGTAAAACACGATTTAACTAGTTACGATATGCTGCTGAATACAGACACTACAGATCACATTAATCGAAATGGAAAAACAATGAACCACATAAATGTAAGAACATAGAAGTAGCTTTGACGACCTCGTTGGCGTAATGGTTACCATGCCGGCCTGCCAATCAGAAGGTTCGATTCCCGGCACGGTCAACATCTTTGTGCTGAAATAAATTTGTTGGTTGTCGGTCTGGGTATTAAATATGTATCTATATAAAAAATGTATGTATGTATATGTAGTATATCAGTTGTGTTAGCAACCATGATACGAACTAGAAATGGTTCAGTATGGGGTTAACTAGCCGTGTGTGAAATGTGTAAAAACTAAAACTAAACTAAAAAAAAGGCTACATACTTGTTAACCCTTTAGACGATCGAAATCTGACACTAATTCTTCTTTAGGCAATTGTGGGTGATGTTGGGGAACCTGGATTTCCTGGACTAACTGGATCAAAGGTATGTGTCTAAACTGAGTGTTCCGCGCGCTTTGAGTCTTTAGTTACATAAAATTACGATAGATGGCGCTAGTAAATGAAGTCACTTTTCTGAATCACGCTAACGCTATTATCGCTGTAGAACGAGGTCTATTTAGTTAAATATCATTGTACGAGTTAAAAGTAGGGTATTAAGTTTGGAGAATTACAACGTGTTAAGAATAAATAAAATATCAGTGCAGTGCGTAATAAGTGTTATTTCAATAGTGATTCCCCCAACAATGTGTATTGCTCACGCTGTACCTAACTTACACTACCATAATTTAATATTTTAAACAATTTCATCCCAAAATGTCATCTATTCTTAACTATAGATGCGCAGAATGTGTCACTAATATTTTAAACAATTTCATCCCTAAATGTCATCTATTCTTAAATTAAGAATAGATTAGACGTATTTACGTCGCGGGTTAAGAATCTTAACCCGCGACGTAAATACGACGGAGTACAGAGTTGAAGTTCCAAACTTTCGCACAAAACACTTTGCGTCAACCTTTATTGCTAGGACAGCGAATCTTTGGAACTCTCTACCTGAGTCTCTGTTTCCTGAGTGATATCATCATATCAAATACCTATTAACTCTACTTTTGAAGATCGGGGATAATAGTACACCGCAGCTTTATCATGCAAGCTGTATTCAAACGCAAACCTATATAGGATAAAAAGACTTAGGCCTTAGACTAGGCCTCTAGTAGAAATAACGACAAACACCTTAATTGAAATAGGAAAAAAGGCTACCTATTCAAACAAACGTATGCTTGTGAAATAAGTTTCTTTTCAACAGTACTTGGCATTGTTTTTTTTTTTTGCAGGGAGAAACTGGTCCACCAGGAATGCCGGGCTTGACTGGAACATCAGGCGAATGGGTACATTCAATTTAAAATAATTTTTAATTATTTTTTAACTAATTATTAATTTATTCACTACACATCATGAACGGCTTAGATATTACAATATATATAATAGTGCGTTATAGCCTTACGATGTTTGGATGGGTGACCATGCATGCAAGTCCATGGGACATGGACCATGGGTGCAAGTCGTTTTTAAAGAGGAATTTTCATCTGAGCACTACCGTGGGTCGGATGACGCGTTAAATTGTAGTTCCCGGCTGTCAGTCTTAGTACAAGCAGTCGTTTAACCGAGTCGAAAAATCGGCACAGAGAGCGAATTATTATTTATTTAACGTATTTTTTTCAAATATACGTATTTTTCCATTACCTTAGTTTCTTCTAGGCAAGCGCGCTCCACCCTAGATCGCAACATCACTTAACATCAGGTGAGTTTCAATCAAGCGCTTGCCTATCCATCATATAAAAAAAAATACTTAAGGCTAGTTCAATAGTAAAACAATTAGCAGAGTAATTTTAAATTAAGACTGTGTTAATACAGTCCATCACATCCCTCAACATCATAAGCGATGTTTTGTACTAGAATTTCAGTTTGCCAGTGCAACAGTTAATTATATATTTTTACTTTGTAACATGAGCTTGGACAGACTATACAAAAATACTAATAAAAACCTACTATACATTTCCACTCGGTCTCAGGGTTTTCTGTCAGAATTAGAGAGATAAAAGCCATAATTCACTCCAACGTGAAGTTGGCAGCCAAAACTTAGTAGCATGTAACCCTACTAAATTAAGTAGGTAATATTTCTGAAGTTAGCTGCTACGGTTATTTCTGGAAAAATAAGTGTCAATACTAGAAACCGCCAACAAATAAAGTTATAGAGCTCATGACTTAAGGGTGCTGTATAACAATTTTAATTATTTTAATTTACAAAATAAGATGCGTAAAACACGATTTAACTAGTTACGATATGCTGCTGAATACAGACACTACAGATCACATTAATCGAAATGGAAAAACAATGAACCACATAAATGTAAGAACATAGAAGTAGCTTTGACGACCTCGTTGGCGTAATGGTTACCATGCCGGCCTGCCAATCAGAAGGTTCGATTCCCGGCACGGTCAACATCTTTGTGCTGAAATAAATTTGTTGGTTGTCGGTCTGGGTATTAAATATGTATCTATATAAAAAATGTATGTATGTATATGTAGTATATCAGTTGTGTTAGCAACCATGATACGAACTAGAAATGGTTCAGTATGGGGTTAACTAGCCGTGTGTGAAATGTGTAAAAACTAAAACTAAACTAAAAAAAAGGCTACATACTTGTTAACCCTTTAGACGATCGAAATCTGACACTAATTCTTCTTTAGGCAATTGTGGGTGATGTTGGGGAACCTGGATTTCCTGGACTAACTGGATCAAAGGTATGTGTCTAAACTGAGTGTTCCGCGCGCTTTGAGTCTTTAGTTACATAAAATTACGATAGATGGCGCTAGTAAATGAAGTCACTTTTCTGAATCACGCTAACGCTATTATCGCTGTAGAACGAGGTCTATTTAGTTAAATATCATTGTACGAGTTAAAAGTAGGGTATTAAGTTTGGAGAATTACAACGTGTTAAGAATAAATAAAATATCAGTGCAGTGCGTAATAAGTGTTATTTCAATAGTGATTCCCCCAACAATGTGTATTGCTCACGCTGTACCTAACTTACACTACCATAATTTAATATTTTAAACAATTTCATCCCAAAATGTCATCTATTCTTAACCATAGATGCGCAGAATGTGTCACTAATATTTTAAACAATTTCATCCCTAAATGTCATCTATTCTTAAGTTAAGAATAGATTAGACGTATTTACGTCGCGGGTTAAGAATCTTAACCCGCGACGTAAATACGACGGAGTACAGAGTTGAAGTTCCAAACTTTCGCACAAAACACTTTGCGTCAACCTTTATTGCTAGGACAGCGAATCTTTGGAACTCTCTACCTGAGTCTCTGTTTCCTGAGTGATATCATCGTATCAAATACCTATTAACTCTACTTTTGAAGATCGGGGATAATAGTACACCGCAGCTTTATCATGCAAGCTGTATTCAAACGCAAACCTATATAGGATAAAAAGACTTAGGCCTTAGACTAGGCCTCTAGTAGAAATAACGACAAACACCTTAATTGAAATAGGAAAAAAGGCTACCTATTCAAACAAACGTATGCTTGTGAAATAAGTTTCTTTTCAACAGTACTTGGCATTGTTTTTTTTTTTTACAGGGAGAAACTGGTCCACCAGGAATGCCGGGCTTGACTGGAAAACCAGGCGAAAGGGTACATTCAATTTAAAATAATTTTTCATTTTATTTAATTAATTATTAATTTATTCACTACACATCATCAACGGCTTAGGTATTACAATATATATAAAAGTGCGTTATAGCCTTACGATGTTTGGATGGGTGACCATGCATGCAAGTCCATGAGACATGGCCCATGGGTGCAAGTCGTTTTTAAAGAGGAGTTTTTATCTAAGCACTACCGTGGGTCGGATGACGCATTAAATTATAGTTCCCGGCTGTCAGTCTTAGTACAAGCAGTCGTTTAACCGAGTCAGTAAAGTGGTATCATATTTTTACAGCTTTAAAAGTTTGTTTTCTGTTTATTTGTATGATGCAAATAGGCTCCGAAACTACTGGACCGGTTTGACCTTTTTATTCCTGAGTAACATAGGCTTTATTTTCTTTCTCTTTGCAATTTAGATTATTTTATAGCCCGTGCGAAGCCGGGACGACCAGCTATAAACAATAAACTCAATTGGTAAATTTTATATGAACTCTGAAAAACAGTCAATACTTCTTCTTCTTCTTCAACCTTTTCCCACTTGGTGGGGTCGGCAAAGGAAGTTTCCTCTTCCACACGATTTTGTCAGCTGTCATATCCATATTCACTCCCTTTTCTTTCATATCCTCATAAACATAATTCAGCCACGTCTTCCTAGGTCGACCTCTACTTCCGCTACCTCGTACAACCATATCCATACTTCTCCTAGTCACATGCATTTCCTCTCTACGCATCACATGCCCATACCAAGATAACCTTCCGCTCTTCACAGTCAATACCTTTGCATAATATAATATTTCAGGGTGTTTCTGGAGAAATGGGACCACCTGGCCCTCAAGGTGTTAATGGCACTTGTCCTTGTGAATCCGACGATGTTATTAGTAAGTGCACTCTCTCTGCAATGATTACTTTTTAATAACATTTTTTACTCATTTCACACACGGCTGGTCAACCCCATACTGAACCATTTCTAGTTCGTATTATGGTTGCTAACATAACTGATATGTAATGGCGTAATGGTTACTACATATACATGCGTATTTTATATAGATACATATTTAACACCCAAATCCAAAGCCAGCAAAATTAGTTCAGCACAAAGACGTTGGCCGTGCCGGGAATCGAACCCGGAACCTTCTGATTGACAGTCCGGCATGGTAACCATTACGCCAACGAGGTCGTCAACGAGGTGTTTTTATAAAAAAAACACTTTCGGTAGAAGATTAAAAAAATACGCTCATTACTAAGGCACGATAAGTCATGATTCATGATCACAGATTATAAGCAGAAATGTATTTAGTGCCGAGATAGACAGATAGTCGACATTTACACCGATGATGTACGAGTAAGGTCGTTATAACAGCAAATACTTAAATTTGAAAAATAAATGGATGTTACGTCTAACGAGTTTTTCCGTTTTTAAGGGCTTTCGTACCTAAAAGGTAGAACGGGACCCTTTTACTAAGCATCCGTTGTCTGTCTGTCTCCAGGCTGTATCCTTAGAAACCGTGATAGCTAGAAAGCTGAAACTTTCAGAAGCTATGTAACGTCTATCCCGCTATAACCATAAATACTAAAAATTAAAATTATTACGGGGGGTCCCCATACAAAAAACAAGTTTTTATTTGTATACTTATGCTATCGTATAAATAAAAAACGGTAGCTCAAAATTTTAACAGAATTTATAAATGTATATAAAATATAACCTTTCAATTGTTTTTAATGAAATATATATATACATACAAAAACGGTATTGAATCCTTAATACTCGAGCCTGACCAACACTTGCCCCTTTTTTATTGCCCTTGCCCATTTTTTTTTATAGACAATGCTATACGGAACCCTATATGCGCGAGTCCGGCTCCTTCTTGGCTGGTTACTCGAACCCATAGTCGTTATTTTTGCCTTATTTCTTATTTATTAAGCTATTTCTTTTTTTTTTAGCTTTTTATGGTCCGAAAATATTAAAAGACGTGTGTAAAGACGTTTCGGCGATCGGATCGAGTAAGTTTATTCATATGTTGGTTTGTACTTCTTTATAAAACCTAATAAGGAAGAGGCGTTGTTGTTGTCAAAACAATCTATTTCGCTAAAAGATATTCCAGGATTTTTTTAACTGGTCTAGTTTTGTTTTAATTTATTCGCTTTTATCTGATGATTAACAAAAAAAAAATACGGATCCTTGAGTAACATTATTTGACTTTTAGTAAAGATCTGTAATATATTTAAAACATAACATAGCCAATGTTTAGGGATGATCAGCGAACTAGAATAAACGGAAGAGTAACTCCATACAATTGCCGCTTAGAATTTGGATCCATCTACGCACACAATTATTACTGCTATCCTAACGAAACACACACAAACAAAGCTTGCACGCGATTGGTCGCCGCCACACCATGTGATGCCACGCGGGCGCGCGGATAGCTGTTTGCCCCGCCCACCGCGGTATTTTACGCGTGGATTGTGGAACCATTTTATCGGCCAAGTTACTATTCTATTTATTCTAATTCTCTGGGGATAATGTAGTAAAATCTTTCACCGTTGTGAACAACGGTGAAAGATTTTTTCAAATCGGTTATCTACTTTTGGAGCCTTTCAACTCGAACCTTTCCTCTTTATAATCTTGGTATAAATGTACTTAAAAATATCTATTATTTGCATAGCGAAAAGATTTATCATCATCATCATCATCCTTTCTTTTCTAGAGAACTACATAGAGTTCAAAGATGAAGAAATACTAGACGAAAAATTGATAATATGTGAACCTCGGACCGGTTTGACGACACTAACTTGTGTTCCGCCAATATCGAAGACAGATCCTAAAAGTAAACTTAAGACTTATACATATACCAATATATCGAAAGGTTTTTGGCTAAGCAGTAAGGGGCTTACTCTGGATAATATTTACGATGTAAGTAATTATGTTTTATTCACGGATAATAAATAATTTGCCAAGTGCGCGTTGGACTCGCGCATGTAGGGTTCCGTAAAATTGTTGTGTTAGCCGCCCTTAAATATTTACTATATGTAAATTTCATGATTCACTTTGATAGCTAACATACATTTATATATTTTGTGAAAATGTGAAGTGTCTAGCAGCTACCGTTATTGATATATGACAAAAAATACAAAAAAACACGTTTATAATATGGGGACCCCCCTAAACATATAATTGTTTTTATGTTCAGTATTTATTTGTTATAGCGGCACAGGAACTTCATATCTTGTGAAAGTTTCAGCTTTCTAGCTTTTACAGTTTCTGAGATACGGCCTGGAGACAGACAGACAGTGGAGGCTTAGAAATAGGGTCCTGTTTTTACCTTTTAGGCACGGAACCCTAAAAATGGTATGATATATCAGGAAAAATATTGTCAATGGTTGTGCCGAATTCGCACGGCTGTAATACAACAACCTTAATGTTCTTTAACGCCAAATTTGATATGTCAGTAATAAAGATGTCACCAAACAAGACATTTTGTTCTGAACATTAGAATTAATTTGTTTATTAACGTTTGCTATGCAAATGTTACGTCCTTAATTCCAAAATTTCACTTGAACTAATGACTTCAAATATTTTATGCAAATTAAACATAAACGTTTCGTAATTAATAACTTCATAGTGCAAAACATATGTAGATTGTGATGCACAATTGGCAACGATGTATAAATACAAAAAAGATTTTACATCATTTAACGGTATCGAATTGAATCGATACCTCTAACAATAACAACTTGTCTAGGCCCCCAGAGCTTACCTTCCTTGTACATTTCATGGTAATTTAACAAATAAAGTGATTGTTAAAGCAAATATTACTTGTCTAGTGCTCTGGGCTTACGGAATGACGCCAAGCACTTTGTAATAATTTCCTTGTATCAAAAGCCATTTTACCTTTATAAATGGTGGCGATTCAGCGGCACACACACGACTAAACTAAATTTAAAGTAGCTCTGTCTCTTTTTATCATAAATGACCAAAAAGAGATGGATGGTACGATCTAAACCATAGACAAAACATCTAAAATCACGTTGCGGGTGCGCTCTAAAATCGCTTACATTTTTCATTGTTTTGTGTGTGGTTCAGAACGTGCCGTCTCTTTCTGGCCACCTAAGATGAAAAGAGATGGGGCTTCTTTAAATTTAGTTTAGTCGTGTGTGCCGCTGAATCGCCACTAGTGTCGATTTTCCAATCCTCAATAAACTTCTCTTCATAAACCCTTCCACTAAATATGTTAAAAGATTCCTATTCTATTTTATGAAATTAATTTGATTTATTAATTTTTCAGTTCAATCATAAGCAGCTACAGTGGTTCTTAAAGCGGTCTAATTCAGCATTCCAAACTATAAGATACCACTGTAAGAACTCCCTACCTTTTGATTTAAGTAATATAGAAAAGTCATTACTTCTTCTTAGTTGGAATGAGAAAACTATTGGACCAGAGCCCACTATGAAAAACCCTATTTATTACACGGTTCCTGAGGAAACTGACGGGTGTTCTGTAAGTATACATTTTGTAATCACTCTCATGTATACATAATAATTATATACAATCAGTTTGACATTCTAAGCTTCCTGGGCCATAACTTCATTAGAGAGGTTTGGTATAATTTGCATAAATATAACTGAAAGATATAAAAATTTAAATACGCTGAAATATAACCGTATTAAATTATTATATTTATGTTGTGTGACTCTGTCGCACTTCATCTTTCGCTACCAATCAGAGCGCTTGTTCTGAATCGCGCAAACGGTATTTTCAACGCGGGTACGACTGGTCCTACTAAAATGCATGACCATCGGACGGCCGTCTCCGTACACAACATCTGTCCGGGGGGATATTCCTTTGCTAGATGGAAGCAGACCGTCGTCGCTCCATAATGTTACTAAAACTACTGTAATGTTACATTGAAAAATAAATAATCTAAGAGATATGTTGACAATAGAAAGAAGAACGCAAACTGAAGCCTGTGTATGCGTCAGGCGCTTTCTTTGCTTCGCCTTTTTGTCAGTGTCTTCTTAAATTATATTTTATCAATAAGTCAGTTCTCAGATACACCAAGAGACCTAGATAACGTAGATTGCCTAACTTTTGAATCGTATTGTACTGTACGGGGTTTTCTATGAAAAGTTAATGCATTGAAGCAACACCGACAGATAAGCGCCTATTTATTGAAGAATAAGCGTAAAATATCTGCGCCGTGAAAGCCTGGTAGCAAAGTAGGCGTTATTAATTAAAACTGTCAGTTCATTTCTGCCTATTTTGCCCATTAGCTCACCAAAACTCAAGTTAATTCCCAGATTTCAAACAGATTAACAATCTATAATGTATTTTTTTTAATAAGTAACTACATAATAAGTATCAAGGCGAAGATAAGGGCAATATCGTCGCCGTAGTTGGAAAATTAAATAACTGACCAATTTCGTGAAATCGACTTTTTTGCATTATCATAAAGTCCAATTCAAGCGCCATCTTTCTGTCTCACTAAAATTGTAATATCTTAATTAATCACAAAATAAACTACACATAAACATTACAACACACTATAGTTGGAAAAATAAATATCGAATATAAGAGAATAATTTAGCGAAGGAAAAGAAGCTAACTCTGCAATAATTAGCTAACTACACCCATGCGTCAATTCAAGAGCGAATAAAGTGCATAACGTCTTTTGTTTAATTTTCCATCGACACATTTATTCTCTATTGGACCAATACGGTCTCGAAAAAAGTTATTAAAGGCAGTTATGTAATTTTTCGTGTTTCATGGAATGTGATGGTTATACAATTATGTAATTGTTGTGTGATCCACAGTAGCACACAGATGAAAGTACCACATTTTTAAATGACAGTATTGTGCAGTATTGTCACCCATCCAAAGACTGGCCGCATGGACCGTTGCTTAGCCTCGATGTTCGCGCCAGATTACCTTTGTTAGCCAGACTGAGGGCTACTAGGAGGAGCTAGCGGGAAGAAGTAGAATAGGTTTTTGAGTTATTTGGGCATTCCACTGGAACATCAATTACTTTTAAGATAAAAAGTAACCTTCAAGATCTAGCCTACCTCCATATTAAATTTTAGGAAAATCAGTACAGCTAGAGGAAGTAAAAGAGATGTGTTATCCGGTCCATCCCACGGGAACAGTAATTATTTTCGGAATATAAAGTAGCCTATGTAGCACATAGTCTAACCTATCTTCATCCCAAATTTCATCAATATCTATTGATGAAATTTAGACAGTACAGCCGTTCGAGCGTGAATCTGTTCAGGCCTTTAATTAACCTAACTTTTTATAGTTTCCTTCGATTTCCCTGGGAAGCCATTATCAGATCTTAACTTAGTGCCAATGGGACCATTTAAGGACTATACTCATTCAATTAAAAGAATAATTTTGAGAGTCGGTTCACAAATGACTGGGAAATGGGTGAACATACATACACAAATATATGCAATCGAATATAATATAACCTCCTTCTTTTTGAAGTCGGTTAAAAATACTACAAATTACTTTTTCAGAATCATTTCATTCCATAGTTCATCATTACATTCCATTTCATACTTCATTCACATTCTATATACATTATTAATAACATTACTCATGGTTTTATTTAAAAAACTTCAATACTGTTTTAGGTCTCTCATTCCTGGGCTAAAAATCCTATCTCGCATGTCTTTTTCCATCTCAGTTCGCCCATTTTTGAGCAGGGCTTGCGGGATAGCTAGAAAAAACAGATTCTGACCTCACGGGCTGATCAGTTCCAACACCTGCCGGCACACGTCTCTATGGTTCTCATGCGGGCCTACTTCGGGATGCCCAACTTGACTTATGTCATGCGTACGGCGCCAACATGGAAGCTCCCGAAGGAGGTCCTTCAATTTGATGGCAGTTTGAAACGTGTGATCGAGAATAGGCTCAATATCAGTCTTAGTGAGGAGCAATGGTGCCAGGCTAATCTGCCTGTCCAATTCAGAGATCTGGTGTTAGGTGATTACAGGAGTGCGGTACCATTGCTTTCCTGGCATCAGCTTATGGTGTCTCCGGGTTAGTTCGGCATATTCTGCCTGAATGTGGGGACTCGTTCACCATCCCTTTTACATCAGAGGCGCACGATTTCTGGGCGGTGATGCATCCTGGTGCAGCTTTGCCAACGAAGCCCAACTCACAAAGGTGTTGAGATGATTTATCAAGCTCCTACATCCTGTCTTGCATGCGCGTGTGGATCTCAGCTCCCGCTACTAAGCCGGAGTCCGGAGCCTGGCTGCATTCACCTCATCTGGACACACTGCTGGACGACGACTCTTTAAGGGTTGGCTGCGGGAAACCGACTCGGTTGTGTGGTTTGTGAGCCCCACGTTTCCCGGTGTGCAGGACGCAGACCTAGGTATCATGCCATTAATGAAATTTTAAGGAGGGCTCTGGTGCTAGCCGAAGTTCTGTGCGTGTTGGAACCTCCCGGCCTATCGCGCTCCGACGGTAAACGGGCGGATAGACTTAAGTTGATTCCTTGCCAGAAAGAATGCTGTCTTATCTGGGCATGCTAGGTAATCAAGGTACTCACGAAAGTAGCATTTGCGTGAGTACCTTCGCATCTTGCCATCTTCCAGCTACTCAAAGAGTGGCTGGTGAAGGTGTGGAGGCGGCTGCGCTCAGTAATCACCAGAAGTATTCTGCCCTGGAATCGGCGTATGAGTTTGTGCCTTTTGCTGTCGAAATAGCGGGGCAGTGGGGAGAAGAGGCAAAAAAATCTGTCGTAGACATTGGGCGTCGTTTGCGTGAGAAAGGGCGAGACCCGGGGGCTGGGCAGTACCTAAAGACAGCAAAGTTCCCTTGCCATACAGCGGGGAAATGCTGCGAGTCTGATGGGCACGTTTGGGCGAAGGACTTGGGTGATCTTATGTTTGAATATTTTCTTTTTTATGTTCACGTTATATGTAAGATATTGTTAATAATAAAAAAAAAATAAGAATTTGTCAAAACTTAATTAGTAATCAAAAATCAATACTTAAAATTGGGTTGGATAGCCTTAGTAATAAATAAATAATAGATCAATTATAAACTTTCCCGTTGGAGGAAAATTAAATAAGTGCTTTTATTATGGGCTTTTTATATATGAATGAAAGATATTGGCGAAGGAGAACTAAATAACTAACATGCAAAACTAAATAATTACAGAAAATATTAAAATTTTGGGCGAGGGAGAAATACATAGTGGCTATTTTTAGCTTTTCTCACAAACGAATCAATCAAAATAAATTTTTTTTGAATGAATAACTAGATGCTTTATCAATTTTTAACATATTAAAATTTGGACAGCAAAATTGTTTTTCAAAAAAAAGTTATCATCATTTTTGTTGCAAAAAAACAGTAAATCGCGTTTTTCTCGCAATTTTGATTTTGTTAGTTATTTAATTTTCCAACTACGGCGACGATATATTATATTGATTTTACAGTTTTTTCGCTATACATCGTAAATAGTAGAAAAATATCGAAAATAGCAAAAAGCCGTCTAAAAACCACTCTTAGAGTATTTATACTTATTTTGGTACCAATCAGACTAATCAATATGGAAAAAGCTGGTTAACAAAACTAGGTACTTAAATAATATTCTAACTAAGTATATAGGACTCTTGCTCAAATATTAAATAAACGTAGAGAATCAAAGTTTGAAGAAAAAATGGTTAACAAAACTTAATTTTAGAATTTCGAACCAGTTTTATAACTTTGGCCTTAAGTAAAAGACCTCTAAAAATTTCCGAAACCCTGTAAAACAATTTTCGTTACTATTCCAATATCATTTTGCTATTTTTTTTGCATATATGAAATTTGGTCATTATAATTTTTACCATTATGATTAACATTAAAAGATACGAATAATACATTTTCAGAATGCCATCATGGATAAATGGAACCACACCGATATCATCATTATATCTAAAAACAACCATCGTGTTCCCATAAGGGATATTTTTATTCGGGACGTCGGAAACGAAAAAACTCAAGAGATCAAGATTGAACACTTAAAACTTTGTTTTGATTAAAATCTTACGAGAAACAACACATAATTAATGTTTTACATTTTATTTTACTGCAATGCTTTAATAATTATTCAAACTAACGATATGTCATCATGACCCGCTATTTAGGTACTTAGTTTGGTCTCTAATAAATGATTAACTTAGCGCTTGATGTGTAAGTAGATACTGAAGTAAGTTAAGCGCTTAACCTACTCCAACAAGAAATATATGAATAACAAGAACATTAAACACGTCAAGATTTTAACATAATATAATTACAAGACTAAATTAATTGTGTTTTTAGACCGTTAATTCGAAACACATTTTCATCTTCACCAGAAACACAATTTTGTATGCTGGATGCTTAAGTCGTTTGCGTTGTCTCGAAGGTCTCGGAAAAGGAAATCGACGACCGGTAGACGCCACGCCGACGACTTTATTTTGATCAGACTGGTTCGATTTGCAGTGCCAGGTTTCTGAAAAAAAAAACACAAATATTTAGTTGATATACCGGACTGCTGGTAACTAGCGCAAAACATTTAAAAGCGTCTTTAACACGTCTGTACCAACATCTTTTCTATATTCTACAACTGATGGAAATCCTAATAATACCCTACTATCCTATCCTACTAAGTAATATTATAAATGCGAAAGTTTGTGTGGGTGTAAATGAGTTAGTGTGTTTGTCTGCTACTTCTTGACGCTCAAACGATTGAATCGATTTCGATTACCACAAATGCTACTTTTTATCCCGGGTGCGGATGCGGATAACTCCGTGGGACGTAGCTAGTTCGTAATTAAACATGTGTCAATTTAAAATGTTGTCCATGGCCATCTTAGACATGAAATGTATCACAGTATATGTATTTTACATCCGTAAGGAAGCTACGATACGATGGCACACACATAATACACATACTTGGGGGGTAAAAATTTCTTACAAAATTTTGTCAACGCGTTTCAAGTTGTATTTATATAATGTCCAGACGTACTAGCGGCGCACTTAAAAAGTTTTTCGTAAGTTACTACAACTTACGAGTACTTTAGTCAATAGAAGACAAAAATAAATATTTAGTGTACTCCCGCTGTGATCTGAAACCCAAATTAAGATAAGCAAAGGAAAAATTAAAATATTAAAAAAAAATTAGGTGTGTTGATTTCCGCAAAGTAACGTAATATAATTGATAATTTGAAGTATTTTTTTTCTATTGTCGGAAGTTGGGATCGGATCGGGATGGGAAATATGCAATTGTATTGGTTAATATATCCCCTCCACTCCACTGCCTCGCTATGGTTTTGCCAAACGGTGCTTATCCAACGTATCGGCATTAACTTTAAGGTACAGTTCTTAGAACTAGATCGAAAGCCTCTAATATATTTGGAATTATTTACTCGTGTCCCAAATAGTCAATTTATTATTTGTATATTTCAGATGTAAATTATTTTAATAACTTAATTCTTACCGAACACTTATCAAATTCAGACGGTACTTCGTAAATAAACGGTGTAGATTCCTGTGTTTCTGGACCAAACGCTACATCATTCCATGATAACAAAATCAAAAAATCGTCATTTAAGGCGATGTCGTAAGGCGCTGAATCTTTGCAGTGATAAGTTATTTCTTGATATGCTTCATTTGACCTTTCTTGAATCCAAGACAGTTGAGCGTGAGTCACCTGAAAAAAAAAAACAAATCAATTATTATACCCATTTGCACGTTTGCATACGTTTAGGGTGAGAATATGTTTTGCAAAGCCGTAATGATGGTTTTCGCCATTTATCTTAAAAAGAAAAGTATCATGATTTTTTTTCGTTGTGCATGTTTTAGATAAGTGTCATAGCGACAATCTCACCAGAAGGCACTGCAGTAAATATTACAAATACTTTTAATAAAAAAATTACGGTCGCGGATTTGTAAAATTTTTAATTCAGTATATATGCACTTCTTGTTGTCCGATTCGATTCAACACTTACTTATCTTTGTTGACAATACAATAATGTGGTATCATCGGGCTGCTCTGATGATGGAACTGGAAGACAACTATAGAAACTTCTGAACATGATAAGCTATAGGAGTTTCACCTCATTTGTTTTGTCTTACTGGGTTATTTGGTCTTACAGGATCAGGATCTAATCTTGGAATCAGAAGGTGGCCAAAGGGACTTCTAAACTGAATAACACGGGCTCATATAAAAGTTTTGATAAATAAGTGGTAATATTCATACCTATAAATAAAATATTAAAGTATCATCTAAATAGCATCAAGGTGCTATGTGCAGTACAAAATCTACAAACCATATTACTAACAATAGAGAATAGGAGAAGAAAAATGGACTTTTACTGCGTGACAATTTCATTAAACAAAATGGAAGGAAAGATAAGAGCATGCATGAGGAATAAAAAAAACAATAGGATAATTAATTAGAATTAAGGCAATGTCATGTCGTATAGGGAGGAAAATTAAAAGAATTTCACTGAGGATAGAAGTATCTGGAAAAGACTCCACAAACAAAGGTCAAGAATTTAGATATTTATTGATTGAAATGGAATCTTAGTTTCACCTCTAAATTCTACAACCATAACTGGAAATTGTAGATTCGATTACCAAACAATTTATTAGTTAAATTGTGTTTCGTTCCTTGAAATTCTAATCATCCTTTCATTGAGTATATTCTATATAAAACTATATTTTGTAAATGACGTAACAAATGAAGTGAAGCGTCATTTTGTATGTCGATTCTTGGCTCATCATATTAATAGTGACTGACTGTTAGATATGTGACTGTGACTGTTAGATATGTGTGTACAATGTACATACATATCTAACAGTAACTTACGTTATAAATGTCCTTTATCGTAATGTATTTACTGCTTAACCAGAATGGCTCAGAGAACTTGAATGAAAATCCCATTTTATCAAAGGTATTATCTACATCAAGATTTATTTTTGGCATTGGTTGCAAACAAGTCCATGTTTTTCCTTCAGCAATCTCACATATAACTTGCATTTTCCCAGGGCCAATTATAAAGTTTCCTAAAAGAATAAAAAGATTATTAATGGGCTTGTCTGTTCCGATTTCTCAGCCATTTGTGGATCGATTCTCAATTTTTTTTTATTTGTTTATTTTTGTATAAGTTCAATACAAAAATAAACAATTAAAAAAAAAATTGAGAATCGATCCACAAATGGCTGAGAAATCGGTGAACATACATAAAAAAAATACATCCAGTCGAATATATAACCGCCTCCTTTTTTGAAGTCGGTTAAAAATAAATTAAATATAATTAACTAAATGTATTTAGATCAACTTTACATCCAAGTTTTGCTTTGAGATATACGTAAATACCCTCTGCAGCTTCAAAATTGAAAGTTAAGTTAATGAAAGTAAAGAAGTCTCTTAAAACCCTTTGATTAACGTGTAATATTTTATAGGTAACATTGCTTATATTTTCTCATTATTGAGATAGCGGTCAACACAGTTTGATCTACATACTTATCTGCTTACTTTTTAGGGTTCTTTACTTTTTTTGTATTTTTGCTGTATATTATTGTGACGGGCTACCGTCACAATGATATACAGTTATGTTCAGTTATAGTCGTTAGTAGCTATACTAGATATACTTTTTACAGAATATATATTATTATATTATATGTATTAGGTACCATTCCATTTTTTTTAATAAATATTGAAATATTAAATATATCCCATGCAACAAACGTAATTTTGAAGCATTTTTTTAATTTTTATTCTTACATTTGAGTAGACTCGGGGATTCCCAAATAATTTCTTTATGCGCGAGTCCGACACGCTCTTGGCCAATTTTTGTGATAATTTCTTATGAGTTATCTTTATATGATAAAAGCAGCTGGAACTCATGAGCCATTTTAAAAGTATGTTTAAAACAAAACTTACGTTTCCAATCTTTCAAGTTCATGTGTTTACAGACTACCTGTTCAGGTTTATTTGAAGATGCCTCCTGAACGCCAACGTCGGGTTTTCTGTCTTTGTCTGCAAAAAAACAATATTATCATCATCATCCACAGCCCCCTTTATCCCACTACTGCGTGTGCCTCCCTCTACATGTGCCACCTGCGTCGATCTCATCGAACAATATTGTAATATGTTAAAATTAATCTAATATTTAAAAAATTCCGTGTCACAATGTTAGTTAGTAAAAAAATACCGTACTTCGTCGTGTCGTAACGTATTCTAATTACTTAAATAAAAATATTGCCCTGGAGAAAACAGTCTAATCTGTCGCATCGTTCCATGATCGCTAAAATCTGAAGTTAGCTAGATCTCAATCGAATGCGGAATGACAGATGCGACTCAGTTTGATATCTTAGAATTATAATGTCTATATACAATTGGCACGGGAATAGGATACCATAGATTTGAGTCTATTACAGATCTGGATAAATGTACTTTCGACAGATTACGCGAAAAGCGACCTACGCGCGGGAGGAGCCGCGGGTAACTGCTAGTGTTCTATAAAGGCTACAAGGGCAAAATCTTGGTTTTACAGTTTTTTTGCTATAAAACAAAAACGGTAAAAAATATATAAAAAAAAATTATTAAATAGTACAGTTCTAAGAATATTTACACTTAAAGTCAAAGTCTAATAATTTATTGCGGTTTCAGAGTGTTCATGTTGTACAATTAATTTAAATGTCCTAACTGAAACCTACCACTAAGTCGTGCAATATATATCTGTCTGGTTTCTTAAAAACATTACATACTCGTACGTTATACATTGTGATACATTAGATTAATTAAAAAAAGTTAATTACATCAAATAAACAATAACATGTCAGGTAAATTTAGAGGTATAAAATTCTCTTAATTTATAAAAACAATTTTCAGTCAATAACATTGATAATTTCCTCTTTAATACATTTATGCTTTCTTGTTTAATTAAATTGGGTAGATGATTATATATTTTTATGGGATTATACGAGCAACTATTTACATAATATGCCGTTCTAACTTTCTTTTTGCATTTTCTTATGTACTTTGGTACCAATCAGAGTTTATCAACATGAAAATAAAACTGGTTAAAACCTAATTTTAGAATTTTTGACCCAGTTTTATTTCTAATTCATACGTCTGATTAGATATCCTTGTAGTGGAACGTTAGACGGTATTTACGCTAGTTATTCGACATAATTTGCCGTTTATGACTTTTAACTGAAAAAACTGTAAAATCAAGATTTTGTCCAATAAACGAATCTGAATCTGAAACCTTGTCGTCTATATCTATGATAGAATCTGAATTCTTACCAAAGAGAAATATTAAAATTAAAACCTAACTTACAAATGGCCCCAGTTGGCGTAAAGGGTTACCTTGCTGAACCGCCAACCAGAGCGTCCCGGGTTCAATTCCCGGCACGGCCAACGTCTCTGTAATGAACTAATTTGTTGGCTGTTGGTCTGGGTGTTATATTTATTTACTAATAAGTACCTGGTTGACCGACCTTTGCTCGGTAGTTTTTTTTTACATGACATTTTCGAAAAAGCCTAGCTAGATTGTTTTATCGCCCCGAAACCCCCTATATACTAAATTTTATGAAAATCGTTGGAGCCGATTCCGAGATTCCAAGTATATGTACAAGAATTGACAAGAATTTAAGATAAAAGATATACTCGTACTTATGCTAAGTCGGTGTCCGCAGGTAGGGTTCCTAATCATCATCATCATCAACAGCCGATTCTATCCCACTGCTGGGTATAGGCCTCTCTCCTGTCATGCCATTTGTCTCGGTCCTGTGCCAATCTAGTCCAGGTTGGACCCGCGACAGCTGTTATGTCGTCGACCCATCTTGCCGCTGGACGACCGACGCTCCTCTTTCCTAGCCTCGGCCACCACTCGGTTACGACCTTGCTCCACCTGTCATCACGTCGCCTGGCCAAGTGTCCTGCCCAACTCCACTTTAGGTTTATGACTGCAGATCCGATATCTCGAACTTTTGTTCGTCGTCGGATCTCAGTGTTGCGGATTCGATCTATTAGTTTGATGCCGAGCATAGACCTTTCCATGGCTCTCTGTGCGACTCTTATTTTGTGCACAGCCTCATCGGTAAGAGTCCATGTCTCGGCACCGTATGTCATGGTGGGTAGGACACATTGGTTGTAGAGGCGAGTTTTCAGACATTGTGGGATTTGGTGCGATTTGAGGATGTCGTCCAGCTTTTTGAATGCTGCCCAGCCTAATTGTATGCGTCTGGCGATCTCCTTTTTCTGATGCTCCTTACCAAAAGATAGAGTATGGCCAAGATATATATAATGGTCAACCGTCTCTAGGCTCTCGTTCCCAATCATGATTAGATTCGAGGTCCCAGAGACGTTCGACATCACTTTAGTCTTGGCCATATTCATCTTTAGGCCTACTACCAATGAAGCATCCGAAAGTTGTTTAATCATGCGTTGAAGATCACCAGGGTTCTCGGCGAACAGAACTAAATCATCTGCAAACCTAAGATGAGACAGGAAGGCACCATTGATGTTAAGTCCGCTACATTCCCATGGCAGTGTATTTAGAATGTCTTCCAGAACAGCTGTAAATAGCTTGGGTGATATAGTGTCGCCCTGTCTCACCCCTCTTTTGATGTCAATAGGGTTAGTAATATCATGCAGCTTTACTTGCATAGTTGCTGAAGAGTACAGTTCACGAAGGATTTCCACATATCGAACATCGATAAAGCAGCGACGGAGAGAGTTAAATACTGCCCAGTGTTCAACACTGTCAAAGGCTTTCTCATAGTCTACGAAGGCCATGAAGAGAGGTTGGTTGTACTCTTGGCTCTTCTCCATCAGCTGCTTTACCGTATGTATATGGTCTACTGTGGAGAAACCACTCCGGAACCCGGCTTGTTCTACAGGTTGGCGTTCATCGAGCTGGCGTGTGAGTCTGTTGCAAATTATTTTAGTGAAAAGTTTGTAAATTTGCGAGAGGAGGCTTATAGGTCTATAGTTGTTTAGCTTAGCAACGTCTCCTTTTTTGTGAATGATGGTGACAATGGCGTTTTTCCAGGACTCGGGTGTTTGGGTTTTAGCTAAAACTTCATTAAAAAGTTTGACTAGGATCTTTATAACGGCTGGACCACCGGCTCCTAATATAATAATAATAATAATTTTTATTTATGCAAAAAGATTGTTCCATTGTTATACAAAATTTATGTTATAAATTAAATAAAAGTCTTATATTAGTGTTATTTTAAGCTAAGTTTTGTATGTTTGGAGGCTCTAGCTTTCTCAGTAGGATTCCCTGAGTTTGAGAAAGCTAGTTTATCTTCTGGAGTGCAGTAAAAATGGCTACTTGGAAAATAATACCGCATTAGACAATAAGCTGGCAACATTACCCCGCTGGATTGCCTCGAGGTATGCGCCAGCTCTGGGGTTCTGTTCTCACATTTAACATAATAAACCAACAATTATGTCTTTTTTGTAACGTCCATGAATAATTAACGAAATGTTTTTTTTATTTAATGTTCAATTTGTTTATATATATGTCGGGTGTTTTTTATACTATGCCGTATGTCAGGTGACCGCTGGGCGAACGCGAAACGACCTCGAGGTCGACCCAGACAAAGGTGGCGTCATGACCTAGACGAACATGACACAAACTGGGCCACCAAAGCTAAAGACCGGGCTGTCTGGAAGGAGGGAAGAGAGGCCTTTGCCCAGCAGTGGGACACAATAGGCTGAAAATAATAATAATAATATTTTTTTATACTATACCGCATCTCCGAATAGACGGACAGGACCCCGGCAACCCTGGGGTACCAGGAGGTCCAGGTGGTCCAGGCAATCCCTGAAAATAAGAAGTCATTTTGTCTGAAGGTGTGGGGCCGCGGTAGGAGAGAAGTGTCGGTATTACGGTGCGCCGCTCTTCCTACCTGCCGCGGCCTCGACGGGGTCGCCACTGTTGATGGCGGACGCGGTGGGGCCGCAGGGAGAAGGGAGTGGTAACCGGAGACTACCACTTTCCCTATTCTCTGCGGCCGTAGTGGCATGTGACGGGGCCACAGACCTGACCCGTCACGGGGGACCTAGGACGTCGGACTGGGGTTGTCCGGCGTCCATTGCACTCACGGTCCCCGAGGTGGTTGCGGTGCACTACGTGCACTGCAAGGTGAGTCATCCCCTGAGGAAGAGTCTCTCTCAGGCTAGCCGAGGTGGGCGGGGTGGTGGGTTAATGCGAGAAGCGGAACCACACCCCGCCCTTTCCGGTGAGGAGGTCATCGTGAGGTTTTAGTCGGTAGTGATGCCCTTCTGGCATCGAGCCCGACATACCCCACCTACCTCCCTGGGTGTGGTGGGCATGCGTAAATGCATTTCCTCACGTTAAAAAAAAAAAAAAAGGGCGCTACTTTTATAGCTTAATTAATTAACCGAATAATCCGTCCGGGAGTTACGATGCTACCACAGATTACAGATACAGCCTGATATCTGACAGACAGCGGAGGCTTAGTAATATGGTCCCGTTTTTTTTCCTTTTATGTATGAAACCTTAAAAATTATAGCCTATCTGTTATTCTGATGTAAAAACTTTATTATTTTGAACCTTCATTAAAAACCAACAGTAATTTTGCGTAAAAAAGGGAACTAGCCATACGAGTACATACTCGTAACATCGTCGATTCTATTTTGAAAAATGCAATTGCAACAATGCATAATAATGTGCAAGTATGTAAAAGAGGAAACTTGAATAACATTACTTACCGGATCTCCCTCCATTCCTGTTTCACCTCGCAATCCCGTTTCTCCCGGTGCTCCCTGAAAATATTTTATTTTTAATTATGAGATTGTAAAAAAGGCTGCGAAGTAATATTTTCGTTATCAAAATCGAAAGAAAATATGCAAAAAAATGACGTTTGTTTTATAGGAGTCCCCTTTAAATATTTATTTCATTATAATTCAATTATTTATTTATTTCAATAGGTAATATATATAGGTATACGTTCTAAGAAAGTTTTAGTCGGGCTCGGGCAAAAAGGGATCCACCATCACCTAAAAATATGACAAATAATTGACCAAGTGCGATTTGGACTCGCGCATGAAGGGTTCCGTACCATTGTTGTACGGGAGTCCCCATAAAAATTATTTTTTAAGTAATTTTTATTTTAATGCATAATTTAATATTCTTGAATGTATAGAAGGTCTACCAAATATCTTTGTAAAGATCGAGTTAAAAACTACTTGTAAAGTTCGCGGGCTCAGTATCTCTCTCTCTCTATATTCACTTGTATTGCAATATAAGTTAATGTAATTTTATTTTTCCACGTCATCTCCACTTAATTCTATGCACTTCTTCTTCCATCTGCTAAAGCGGTAGCTGAAGCGGTTTGGATGGAAAAGTGGACTTTTACCATCCAAATCAAACCAAAGATACCTAAAATCGTATGACGATTTTATGATATGGCGCGCTGAGAAAGTAAGAAGTAAGTCTGTACTAATTTGTTTTTTACTTTTCTTGTATTTGTAATGACAACTACAGTGTTTATTTAAAACCTCGGGAAAGACTTATTTAGTCCCTCGAACTATTGGCGGCCGACGTAAAAATTATGCCTACAAGCTACCGTTATTTATATATAGCAAAAAAATACGTTTATTGTTTGGGGGACCCACTTAATTTTTTTTTTTTTCTAGTATTTGTTGTTATAGCGGTACGGGGAATACATAATTTGTGAATGTTACAGCCTGGAGACAGAAAACGGAGGCTTAGTAATAGGGTCCCGTTTTTACCTTTTAAGTATTGAGCCCTAAAGAAGACCGTAGCATTTACAAAGTGTATGTAAATGCATTTACAAATGTGTATGTATATATGTAACAAATAACCAGATTATATTGTGAGTTTGAAAATTCGTACTAATAAATTGTTTTGTCCCGATGTACTAAAGCTTCCTTTTTAAATTTATCCTATAGGTATCTCTTCTATCGGTTTTTAAGATGTTTATTTGTTTTTGTCAGCTTTGGTGCACCAATGCAAAGTTATTTTGAAATAGTTGGACAGAATCTCTAAGCTAATCTCGTAAATATACCCCCATTAGTATTTTATGTCAGTTACGTTTTTTTGAACTCAATTATACATAAACTAATAACTTACCGGGAATCCTGGTTGGCCCGGTTCACCCGGAGCGCCATAAAAACCTCGGTCTCCCTAAAAACAAAATATTCACCGTTAAGAAATAATAGCTAGAACCACTTACTGAACTGAACGAGACTTCCACGTATCAGCATTGTCATTCAATAGCATTCGTGGTAATGCTGCCAGCTTAGTAGCCTTGTAGGGCACACTTCTCTTTGATACTGGGCTAGAGCTTTTGGACTATCGTATCTTTTGTATTCGTAATTTTTTAATTTTAAATCTTGTAAATAACATGAAAATAGAAACTGTATGTTCAGTGGAAAATGAACTGATATGACACACATTTATTTTTTTTGTGAAAATTCATGTCTATAGAGTATTTATGCTAATATTCGGCATTTAAAATCTGGCACCATAGAAATCTGATATGTTTCTAGGTCTTTCAGAGTCTGATGGTCACACTTTTGAGTTTAAGTGCTATGTCGTTTGGAGATAACATTTTGAACAACTTCTCAAGTAAAGTCTCAGTTTGCGACGTTTGCGTCTTTTTTATAATTCGATAATTTATTAAGTTTTACGGTTAAACAATAATACTCACAGTTATTAGATTTTGATCAAAAGTACAATAAAATAACACCAATATTACAACAGTGCACGAGTAAAATAGCTTTTTTTTTTCACACACGGCTGGTTAACCCCAAACTGAACCATTTCTAGTTCGTATTATGGTTGCTAACACAACTGATATGCTACATATACATACATATTTTATATAGATACATATTTAACACCCAGATCCACAGCCAAAAGGTTTGGTTCAGCACAAAGATGTTGGCCGTGCCGGGTATCGAACCCGAAACCTTCTGATTGGTAGTCCGGCATGGTAACCATTACGCCAACGAGGTCGCCATATGTCGCTTTATATCATACATGTGTTTCAAGCTAATAAATAATATATGAACAATAATAATAATATGTACGAGTATGTAGCTAGTAATAAAATAGTACCTTTTCACCCGGAGGTCCCCAATCTCCTTTATCTCCCTCTTTCCCCTTCGGTCCATGGTATCCCTAAACAATAAAAACAAAAACCATAAACAAATATTTTGATCAACTCATTTTGTGATCCGAAGAAGAATAATTATTGCTCTGTGCAAAAAACAAATCATCATATCAAATATTGAAAGCAGATACATGACTACAGTATAAATAAATAGGGGATTTTGTTTATGCTATATATTACAGAGGCAAAAAATACCTACAGTATACTTGTTTATTCGGCAAAACAATTAAAACTGACAAAAAATAGGAGAAATATGGATATGATTGTAAGAAGAAGTGGAAGTAGAGGTCGACCAAAGAAGTAGTGGAAGAATTGTGTAAAGGAGGATATAAATAAATAAATAAATATTTATGGACAAATTTCACACACGGCTTGTTAACCTCATACTGAACCATTTCCAGTTCGTATTATGGTGTCTAACACAACTGATATACTACATATACATACATACATATTGTATATAGATACATATTTAACACCCAGACCGACAGCCAACAAATTTAGTTCAGCACAAAGATGTTGGCCGTGCCGGGAATCAAACCCGGAACCTTCTGATTGGCAGCCCAGCATGGTTACCACAACGCAATCGAGGTTGTCAAATGAATGAAAGGGAAGGCGTGGAAGCGATAAACAGGCTTTGCCGACCCCACCTAATGCGAAAAGGTAAAGAAGAAAAACATTTTGACGCGATGCCAGATTAGTCGGGCGTGCGTCCCACAGGGCGAAAGCTCTTTCCCCGCTAAGAAGCTTGAGTTTTGAAGGCCTATCATCGTGAAGAAACCATAGCATGGTGGTAGAGCATTTTCTAGTGCTCCTCTGGCTAGCTATCACTCTCAAGTACAAAAATACGTGTTTGTCACAAAGCACCTAAAGGTACGTTTCGGTAGTCCTTTTGAATACCAGTTATTCCAGACAAGACATGCTCTACCTTCGCCTTAGAGACTCGAATCAGCTTGTTAAGTGTAAAAAGGTGTGAGTATGAAATTTAAGCTTAAGAGCTTAGGGGGGGTCTTTTTACATTGGGTTTATGAAGAAAATATGCCTTTCGAAAAAAAAATGTGAACTTAAATTCCATGTAAATTTCAGTTCACAATAAACAGAGCAAATAATGCGTAACCACAAAAAAGTATAAGTATAAAAAAGGAGTTTTTGAAAAATCAGATATTGCATACGTATGCAGCAATGCGGGTACGTCTTGTTAATAAATAAAAGTTATTTTTACCGGTGCTCCCATTCTTCCTCTTTCGCCACGCTCTCCTTTACGACCAGGTGGTCCCTGTAAAACAGGTACATAATGAGTTTTTTTAATTAATATTATTATTATGAGCCTGTTTTGTCCCATTGAAGAGCAAAGGCCTCTCTACCCTCTTTCCATTTATCACGATCTATTGCCAGTTTTTGCAGTGTTTATCCAGTTCGTCCCGCCATCTCCGTCTGGGCCTGCCGCGACGTCGGACGCTCTGTGGTAGATACCCACTGGGTGGTGCGTTTAGCCCACAGATCCTCCGACATCCGGCTGATGTGCCCAGCCCAGTTTTTTTAATGATTGTCGTATTACATGTTTTTTACCTGTTTCGTTGTTGGTCGGTCGCTCTCTAATCAAATCCTACAAACTAAAGTAAAACCACTGCCCGTTGTTATGAAGACGTGTATGGTTATGTACGTTCATGATCATGATAATTATTTTCATAGAAGCCAATGTGGCTTGGTGTGAATACGTCTTATACGCTTTTCAATCTGACGGCCTCTGGTTCGATACCGGTTCTACACTAATGACATATTTTTCAAGTTATGTGTTGTTTTGTACTTGCTTTACGGTGAAGGAAAACATCTTGAGGAAACCGACATGTTTGAGGACCACGAAATCCTCGTCGGATTTCCTGTTTCTTGAAGGAAGGACCTGCGCGTAACCACAGAATAATAACTTGTACTTCGTACAGAAGCTTCACTTCGCAATGGTTTTCAAAGAAATATGAACTCAATCTGATAAACAATATGATTTAATTTAGCTCGCGGTCCAGTCGAGCTCGTGATCATTTCGTTACCTACCAATTTCTTTTCAAAGGAATATGGGCCTTAATTCACTATGCTACGGTTCATAATACGTTGTACATGGTTATACGTAGTACTAGTTATTATTCTGTGGTATTGAAAGAGCCGCATAGATTGGCCCTTTGCGCAGTGGCCGCCGCCCGTAGGTATGTTTTTAACACCTACACGCGGAGTGACACAGGCCTGGCGTAACGATGTACCCACCTCAGAGAACTCTGTCAATGCTGGGAGGAATCAAAACCCTCAGTAATAAGGAATAGGTCTAAGAAAGTTTCATACTCGAGTTTCAAAATATCCTATTATAAAATATTATAGGCTAATCTTTCAATAAGCCGTGATGAGGCAACAAACAGACACAGAGACAGATTTTTTTAAAAACATTTCTTAAACTGCTGGTTAGCCCCGTTTAGTACGGGGCTACCAAACAAACTATATAAGTTTGAATTATGGTTGCTTACACGACTGATATCTTTACCAATATTATAAAGAGGAAATGTTTGATTGTATGTTTGTTTGTTTGACGCAAATAGGCTCTGAAACTACTGGACCGATTTGAAAAATTTCTTTCACTATTGCGAAGCTACATTATCTCCGAGTAACACAGGCTATATTTAGTTTCTCTTTGCTACTCAGAATATTTTAGAGCCCGTTCAAAGCCGGGACGGGATGCTAGTACTACATATTATTATACACATATATCGATATAAAGATGTTGACCGTGCCGGGAATCTAACCCGGGCCTTCTGGTGGGCAGTCCGCCATGGTAACCATTACGCCAACAAGGTCGTGAACGAGGTTATAGACAGATACATGCATATACATTTTAATGCAATACAAAAAAAAAAAAACTTAATGCCATTTATTTACCTGAACCCCTTTTTCTCCTTTAATAGATTCTGGCAGAACATTATTCGGCTAAAAAAGAAAAATTATTTTATAACATTTTTATATACGTATTAACAAATATTTCTTCGCGTATAGATAAACTTACGAGTTCAAGCGAGTGTTTTTTGTCTGAAACAAGATAAAAAATAAAGTTTACTAATGGAAACAACAAATAATAACTACAACCTATCCAAAGAACATACTAAAATATAATTTATTAATGTTACTAGAAACACTTTTTTTGTTATAGTAGATATTTGAATGTATTTTTGATGCAAAACATCTATAGCCGCTCGTAAAACCGATTTCATTGCACTTGAAATCGTGTAAAATCATAGCGCGATAATGTTCCCGGTGCAGATCCATTTTTTACTGATACACGAATTTAAATTAGCTTGCAAAATATGTGGAGGGAAAATTTGAAATTGGAATGTGTCTATTTTTACCGTAGACAGAGAAAACAATGATTTTTACTAATAAATAATCATATTTTTCAAATAGCTTTAAACTGGCCAGTCTCTCATTCATAAAAACTTTTTTCGCAAAATTTTCTGAGTGGCCTGGTATACAGTCTATATGCAGTAGTGTGTACGGTGTGGCGACGCGTCACCATGTGCAATTGACTGTGACGAATTAAGTGTCACGAGTTGGAATGAATTCGTAAGTTTTTGTATTTCATGAAAATAAACGTTTATTCATTAAATAGTCATCCGAAAAAAAATAGTAATACAGTAGAACCTCTATAAGTCTAACATCAAGGAAGACGTCAAAAAATTCGAAGTTACAGAGTTTTCAACTTATGGAGGAATTTTGCTTTAGATAATTTGGTTGTTTTTTGTATAAATTGATGTTTATTGCAGTAGAACCAAAATACTTCTGACAGTATTAAGGTCCTGACACCAAGCAAGCAAACACGTGCTTACGTGAGTTATACATTTATTATCGTATACTCCTAAAATGTTTTCTAAGAAACAATAGTGTACTCACATTATCGGCAAGTTCTTAAAGTCGGTAACTTATTTTTGTTCGAAAATAGAGGTAATGAATTCCAAATGATCAAGTTGTACAGGTTGTAAAATAAAACTTTGATTTGTTCGAGACGCAGAGGGCAAATTAAATTTTTTGAGTTAGAGTGAAAATATGTACCAAAATGGCTTGGAGGGACTCAGTGATTATTTCGAACAACAGAGAGTCAAGATTTCTAGTAATGGAGGTTTTGGTGTTTGAAGGGAAGGGAATTTTTTCGACATATGGAGGTTTTTGACTTATCGAAGTTCGACTTAACGAGGTTCTACTGTATTTTATTTTATCACTATGACATATTTAGTTCCTATCACAATGTTCTTTTCTGCATATTACTTTTACAAAATAATGTCGATGATTCAATCTGCCTGGCGTCCCATGACGGCTCACATTTTTTTCAACCTAAATAATAATTAATTTATATTATTTTTAATTGTATTTAAATCTGACTTTTTATTAATTTTTCTGTAACATTTGTATTTTTAATTCAATTTTACTACTAATTTTATGTAATATTTTGATATGTGACTTGATCCTGAAATAAACGAATTTGAATTTGAAATAATTTGAAGACTAATGTTATTAACAAAAACCAACATGGAATAATTACTTAATAATAAAAACAAATAAATAATTTGTTGCTGCACATAAAAAACACGTTAATATAGGTTACAACAAGTTTAGTTATAGGTAAACTATTGTAAGTAGCGCCTGTAGCTCAGCTAGCTAAGGTGATCTGACGCGATCATCGAAGCTAAGCAACGATCGATGCGGACGGTGTTTGGGTGGGTGACTATGTACAAGACTGTCGTTTTTAAAGTGGCATTTCCATCTGGGCGCTACCGTGGGTTGGATGACACGTTAAATTGTAGGTTGCGGCTGTTAGTCTTATAGTACAAGCAGTCGTTAAGCCGAGTCAATGGCCTTTGGGCGGCTTGAAAACTCTCGACACCAGAGCTTCCAGGGTTTGCAAGAGATTTTTATCGCTCCATTAATATAATTTTTTTAATTGTTAAAATTCATATTTCTAGCTATCACGGATTATGGGATACAACCTGGTGATAAAAAGACAAATAGAGCAGGCTTAGTAATAGGGTTTATTGCTATTCCCATTATTAGCTATGAGGAACGGAACCCCAAAAAACAGGCAATAATTCTGCAAAAGTATTAAAAAAGAAAATAAAAATTATATCAACGTACCAGTTTTGTCACAGTCTTCTTCAGTTCCTGTCACGTATACGCTGTTTAGATATAGTAAACATATCAAAGTTAGAATTAAACCTTTTTTTCTACACATTTTTACAATAGCCAACTTGACACGGTTATAATGATGAGGTTGGACCAAATCAAAGCTGACGAAACGTGTATAAACATACTTTTATACTACATCAATTATCTCTAATCGATAACTTAAACTAAACAATTTGGAAACATTCCACGCAATTTCTTTTATCTCAAAATACATCCTAACAGTTTTTGGAGTACTGTTCCTTATGACCTAAAGCATAAGGGCTACTAATACATAAATAATCAAGAGTAACCTTTTTTGTAAAGGTCATCTAATGACGATGACACGTAGTTCAAGTTCTAAGAAACTTGATCTAAATATTTTTTTGTAACGCTTATCTTTAAAATTGTAGTGAAGTGAGGGCTCCAACTATTATCTGAATCAGATGTACTTTTTTAATTCATTTACCTTTTTTATAGAAATACTTTACTAGCGGCTCGTTTCGGCTTCGCACTGGCTGTAAAATAATCTAAGTTGCTAAAAGACATTTTAGAAGATATTTTGCAAGGTGGCATGGAGCTATTTAATTTTTATTTATTAGAAGCTAATGAACATAAAATCTTAAATTATATAAATTGAAGCCTTTTGTTATATTATTGGAGTTTTAGTAAGAATATATAATATAGATTTATGTTACTCGGGAAAAATTAGGCTTCCCAATGGTGAGAGTATTTCAAATCAACCCAATTGTTTCGGAGCTTTTTCGATTCAAACATATTATAAATTTTATATTATATTTAGGTGGGTGGCTTAATTTAAACTTTTTTGTTTTGTATTGTTTTTTTTTTAGTTTACAAAATTTTAGTTTTTTCTATCACTTGTAAATAATTTTAATGTGATTTTCCCTTTATTATTCTTGAGTTATATAAATTAATTGTTATTATTTGGTTTTAAGTTGCAAATTTAAATATATGTAAATATACTAGAGAAATAAAAAAAACCGATATGAATTGAGTTATTCCAAGTTTGAGTTCTTATTCCGTAAAGTCATACTAAACGATGCCTAACGCCACTTATTTTTTACAGGCAAGTTTCATCAAAATCAGATCAAAATTGCGGCCTCTAACTTTACCCTTCAAACAAAAATTATAGTGACAGCTTATACAGACACGCTTCGCTCGCTCGGTTAATAATTAGTAATTTGTAGTTTTGAAACCAATCAACAATTTAAATATGATAAATTTAGTAAGTTTGTACTTAACTTCTATAATGATCCGATATTTCAAAACGGTTATGTTTATAATAATTATACCTACTTACGATTGGGTATTGTAATAGATAACAACATTATCTAATGTTAGTTCACAGATGTTATCTTCTATTGAAATGGGCATCGGTATAAAAGCCAGTGTTAGTATGATAAAACTCAGACACGTTAAACGTTGCTACGGTTTTTTAACAAAATGATAGGAAAAAAATTTTATACTTTTATGTGCATTTCTTATCTCGGCATCGTATCAGGAGCCAATATTAAAAAAGATGTTGATTCAGGTACGTATATTATTGTTCTTCCTGTTTAATTTCTTTTTAGCGTTCCGTACCCGAAGGGTACCAACGGGACCCTATAATCATCATCCTCGAATCTTAACTATTCGTGTTGCTGGTACAGAATAAATCCGATAGATGGAGCTTAAAGCGTTCAACATAGCCGCGCGATCCAGCCATAAAGACATACAAAATAAAGGTATTTTTTTACATTATAAAACGTCTTCTTACTTTGCTTAGCTCTGGGTTGAAACTCTTCATTTACGTAAATAATTCTTCTACTTAACTGTATGTTAAGCGGTTCTGTTAGTTTTTTCTTGTCATGGCTTCACTCAAGTCATCACTATGCGACTGCAGCGTGCCTTGCGGAATTTAGCGGCTGCTAAGCTGCATTCTCGATTAGAAGCGCCATCTAAGTTTCGTAGATAATTATATCGTCACGCATTATTGTGTGAAAATCAGTAATCATCTCCAGTATTCTGATAACTAACTAACTAATAGTTAGCAGGAATCAGAATACTGGACTTCTCTTTTTGTCCATCTTTCACCAGACTGTATCTAATGGACAATGATACCTAGTATTCTGATACCTAAATAAAATCAGAAGTTGTATGTCTAGACGTACTTAACCCGCCCTTAACAATGTGGCGTTAGTTAACAGCAACCCTGTAAATTAAAAGTTAACAAACTCTTTCGCCATTACGTTGTCACAGCTACAACAACTGTCAAAGACTTAAAAATAAAACACTACTCTCTTTGTGATAGATGAGCGATGCTCGCTTGGCGGTCAGCAGTGATTTCTCTGCAATTATGACGAGCCAAGCGAGTGGCGCGAGCAATGCTAATGGTACGTTTTACACGCTTGCCAAGCCTTGGCAAGGATCGACAATCGCAAGCATGTAAATGAGGCGTTTGGCTTGGCTTGCGTGGGCTTGAGCCTGCTTGCTTCTGATCCAGTCGAGTGTTGGTTTTTTACGCAGATCAAAGGGCGTTTGCTTGGATGTATATTGCAGGCTGACGTATTTGTGGAGATTTGTGGAGGCTTGGTACTGTTTGCAGTTTGCCAAGACTTGACATGCGTGTAAACGTACCATAAGATTCCGATTCCAGCTGATAGCCAATGTAAACAATGCCTCACATTAGCACTGTTCACCGCAGCGGTATTAGTAAAGTAAAGCAGGACATACTAATCGTTCAACGAGTGTCATGTTTAATTTTTCCTCATTAGTCATAGTTTCTGTTATTTCTGATTAAGTTATTTACTGATTATTGAAAAGAACAATAGCTAAGCTGTAAAAATACACTCTGATATTCAGATATTTAGGAATTCTCCCAGCAATCTTAAATGGCCAATGTACAGAGGGGACGACTTGTTTTTATTTCTTTAGACGTAAAATAAGTTAGAAACTATATTGGCCAAGAGCGAGGTGGGCTTGCGTTTAAAGGGTTCCGTACCATTGTTGAATGGGCTCCCCTTAAATATTATTTTTTGAAATATTTTTAATTTAATTCAATATTTTGTGAACATATAGAGGGTATACCTAATATCGTTTTAAGGATAGAGTAAAAAAGTATTTAAAATTACGTATGTTCGAGCCCCCTTCAAAAATTTATTTTATTTAAATTTTGTGATTTAATTTGATACTATCGTTATAGATATATAGCAAAAAATACGACAAAATAACTAAAACACAACAAAATAACCGAATATCATATATTTTATATATATAGTATTTGTTGTTATAGCGGCAAAGGAAATACATGTTTGTGAAAGTTTCAGCTTTCTAGCTATTACGGTTTCTGAGATGCAGCCTAGATATAGACAGCGGAGGCTTAGTAATAGTAAAAGGTCCCGTTTTTACCTTCAAAAATAATTACTTAAACTATTCTAATGTAACCATGTCACAACTCTAGTTGTCAAATTGTCAATTTCTATCCCAATTGACTGTATTTAAATTGGGCTGAATTTTGTTAGCCTTTGTGCAGCGTTTTTAAACAATTTAAAAAATAATATTTAACGGGGCTCTCATACAACAATGGTACAGAACCCTGCATGCGCGAGTCCAACTCGCATTTTGCTAATTATTATATTTATGTCACTTATCGAGGTGTAATGTCTTTCAATGGTGGCGATTCAGCGGCACACACGACTAAACTAAATTTAAATAAGTCTCTTTTCATCTTAGGTGGCCAGAAAGAGACGGCACGTTCTGAACCACAGACAAAACAACTAAAATCACGTCAAATATGGAAAATGTAGGTAGTTTTAGAGGTGATATAATATTCGGCAAACATCTTGAGCAATGACCTTGAGCAGTAGACGATTTTAAGGTATCATTGGTGGTAGGAGAGGTGCGCGGGGGCATTCTGTCGGCACGCGGCCCCGCGATTGGCCGATCAGTTTGCCGCTGTCCCCCGCGCCGCGCGTTCGTCCCGCTAGCATCTGTACTGGCATCGATTACACTTGCGTGCAGTTTGAATAGCCTATTTCGAGTTAAGAAGTTTTGTTGTTAAAGTTTTATATTAATTTATATTATTGTTACTTTGTTTTTTGTTATATTGTGTTTATACCTATACCATAAAACTTTTCTGACTATGCCGCGAAAACATAACACAGTTCTGGAGAGACAAGCTAGAAAAATGGTGTATGATGTGTATTGCTTCCTTCCGCCATACCATCCGGATTTAAATCCCATCGAGATGGCTTGGGCCGCTATCAAAGGCTACGTCAGTAGCAAAAATGTGAATTGGAATGTTCAAAAAGTCATGGAGTTAGTGAAAGAAAAGGTTTCCTTAATGGGTGCACAAGAATGGAATAAATTAAGCCAAAAAGTCAAAGATATCGAAGCAGAATACATCAAGAGTGACCATATCGTAGATTTGGTCACTGACCAATTTATAATCGTGAATGATGAAGATAGTGATGACACGGAAGTAGATGATACCTCAGATGATGATGAAGATGATGGCAGCGACGATGCTAATGATTTATTGACCCCCAGTACTAGTGCTTCTACTAGTTTCGACCTAGTAGAAGGAGTATCGTTTCTTCCTCAAGATTAAATTGTAATTGTTTAATAATTTCATGTTGTAAAATTAATATTTTTTGCATATAAATTTTGTTTTTACGATGTTTCACAATATTATTTTTTTTATGTTTCTATTGGTATCAACAATGACCAATAAAATATGTCCGGAAGTGTACATGCGCGGACTTACCCCCTCTACGTCGACTTTTGCTCAAGTTATTTGCCGGCCACTATACAAGTGAGTGCGACTAAAGTCGCCTATATTTTCTACATTTGACGTGATTTTAGTTGGTTTGACTATGATGCGGAACGTGTCGTCTCTTTCTGGCCACCTAAGATGAAAAGAGACGGGGCTTATTTAAATTTAGTTTAGTCGTGTGTACCGCTGAATCGCCACCAATCCGTTGATTTTATTCTATCTTCAATGGATTCCGCTAAGTAACGCTTGAGTCAATTGGTATACTCGTATATAGCTCAATGGGTTTTAACTTCAACTGTATTTTTTATGTCTCAAATGTTGATTTAAGTGAGTATAGTAGTGAATATATTTACTAAAGCACTTTTTAATAAAAATGCTTGTTTTTCAGGAACAGGTTCGAACGTTTCGAGTAACTGTCAACAAAGAGGACTCAAAGGTGAAATGGTATGTTTTTTAACATCACTACAACATCTTTAGAAATAACAAGTAAATGTATAATTATTATTTAACTGAACAAATGCTCATTTCGTTGGGCCATTTTAATTTTATTATATTCATGTTACAATTATTCTGAGTGCTTGTAAGTATTTAATTTTATCATGTTCATTGATCATTAAAATTAAATTTTAAATTTTGTTGATTCAAATAAAAATAGCATATACATTTATATACTGAAAAATTGAATATATACATTTTAAGTGTGACTTTTTTACAACTAGACTGGCAACTTTTATTTAAATACTTCTGGATTTCCGAGAGAAAAGAAACTGCAAAAGACTCGCGATGACTTGTAGAAAATTAAACTTAAATTTCGTTAATTGCCAAAAATCAAGGTCGTTTAGCTAGTGTTACCAGTTCCGTTGTAGATCTGTCCGAAAGGGAAAAAACATCCTCTCTAGCACAAACTAAAATAAAAATTTAACATTATTTTTTGAACCTTTGAGCAAAGAAGCATGTTCTTTTAGTAGCACAGTTTTTTTATTATTATTAATTTAGTGTTAAAAATCAATAGAGTTACAAATCACAATTACGTAAATTTCGCTCGATAATTTTATCTTTTGCAAAAATAGTATTTTTTTTGTTTTAAACCCAATCTTACTTTTTTGTAGCTGTTTTTTCAGACAGTCAGTTTTAGTTTAATTAGCCTTTGGTCTAGACCCATCCAGCCTTGCGGAAGATAAGGTAATGAGGAAACGCATTATTTGATTACTGGTATATACAAGACACGTGCAAAAAGCAATACGAAGGGTATAGTAACTGTATAAGCTACCGTGTTAGTTCCGAAATGTACGGATAGATGGCGCTACCACGTGAGAATATAATTTCTGAATCGCGGTGACGCGAGTTTTCTCGCGTTAAAACATCCTGCATAGTGATCCAGTAGCTGGTGCGGCGCCTACCTGCCTACTGTTTCTGCCTTGGCAGGAAGGCAGTGAAGGAGTCCAGATTTGTACAGTATCACAGCTTGGTAAATAAGATCAATAATTAGAATATACTCGACTATTTTTCATGGACGACAAAAATGATGATATTATTTTGTCTTCATTTTTCAGGGTGTAATAGGTACCAAGGGGGAAAGAGGCGGTCGTGGTTATCCAGGACCTTACGTGAGTATACTCAGATTAATTCTAGTGCTTAATCGTTTTAAGAATAGTGAATTTGAACTTCTACTCGTATCTCGGGTTTGAGCGTGTGCATGCGTATTAGTAGTTTGTACTTTAAGGTTATCATGATTCAGTAAAAGCTAGAGCAGAAGCGTATATTATTACCAGCATTAAAGTCAAAGAAGTCATACAAATGTCAAGATAATATTATGACTTAGCCCAAAATTAGTTCATAATAGTAGTTCTGCAAACGGCAGACTTAGCAAACACAACATTGTTTCTTCGGTACTGAAACTCAAGATTCATGTTTTTTTTTATCTAACCTATATTTTCCCACTGTTGGGAAAAGGTCTCCCCCAATGATTTCCTACTTACGCCTTTCTGTCCTGGGCCAGTTCCTCCCAGTCGGTGTGGAAGTCCACCAACTCCTTGCGCCATCGAGTTGGCGGCCTGCCTCGTCGTCTTCTGCCATCTAAAAAGTCCCACTCCATGGAAACCTTTTCCCCAACGGTCAGGGTGCATCCTGCACACGTAGCCCGCCCACTCCCATTTGATGTCAGTCGATTTGATTCCAGTCATGCACTAACGAAAAAACCGGACAATATGATATTTTCGTTCTTTATGAAGCACTTTGAATCTACAAGTTTGCAAGTGAACAAGTTTTGTGCAAAAAGTAAAAAAAAATGTGTAACAGCCATTTACCGCAGCTTCTTCGCCTTATTTCCCGATCGGGCAAAGCGTATTCAATTTTATTTCCGAATTCTAAATGTATTTTATTGTCGCGTAAAACAATACAATAAAATCTATCCGTCAAACTGGGCGACCGCTGGTGTATTGATACCTAGTCCTTCTCAGCGTTTATAAACTTACTCGCTCATATGTTTTACATTAGTTTAAACTTCGATCAAATAAATTAAGTAGCAATAATTAAGCGTCTCGGTTATTTATTTTAAGATTTGCCAATATTAATGAATTTTATATTTTAATTCAGAATTATAATTAAAAGTAATAATGTTACATTTTAGGGGTACTTTAGACATTTATTTGTGAAATAGGAGTGATTTTTAAACAAAACACATAATTTTCAATTATTCACAATATAAGTACGTGATTTTTTGTTTTGTCACATAATACAGTAAGATAGTTTATTTGTCATAAGTAATTATCGATTCTTCTTTTCAGTCAAACCAAATTTTAGAAGGCCCTCCAGGTGAAAAAGGATCAGTTGGTGAATTTGGTTATAAGGTAATTACGCATCTTGATAACCTAGACTACTTTTGCTACCAAATGTCCACTACCCCAATTCAACTTAGCCGGATTGGGATCGTGCCCGACAAAATAAATTATTTTTTTGTCGACCTATTCTGGTATAAAGGATCATTTTGCAAGACCCATTCGGATATAAAGGATCATTTTGCAAGACCTATTCGTATATAATGGATCATTCTGTCGACCTATTCTGATATAAAGGATCATTTTGCAAGACCTATTTGGATATAAAGGATCATTCTGTCGACCTTTTCGGATATAAAGGATCATTCTGTCGACCTATTTGGATGTAAAGGATCATTTTGCAAGACCTATTCGGGTATAAAGGTACTTTTCCACAATAGACAGAATAATTATTCTGAATGAGGAACACATAATATGTTGTGCATTTTATCCGCATAGGTTTTCCTTGACTAAGGTAATCGTATCATTTATTTACAATGGTTTAAAAGACATATCTTGAATCGACTTGAATCTCTTATATTAAATATTATTATACGTTAAAATATCTTGTACGGGATTCTACTCTTTCGTTCTTTTCTATTCAACTCTACGCTTTTATTTGAAAACTATTACCAAGCTCCTTTGTCTTATAATCTACTATTATATGGTAGTGGTAAAATAAATAAATATATTTTTTTTTTTCTGGACACGATTGTACTCATTAGGCCCATGTTTTGGTACTAGGTAGCGTACTGGGCACACATATGGTTTTTTGCGAATTCGGAAATTCAAATTGCTAAAGTTGATAGGCATTGTATATGCCATTCCTTTACAAAACCAAAGGAGCATCAACGCCGAATAGTATATTAATAAATGCTTGCCAGAAGTTTTTTCTGTTATGAGCAACAAGTGACCAAGCACAGGGCTCCGTGGGCTACTGCTCCATCATGACAACGCTCCATCAGGACTTCCTGGACAGCACGCCGGTCAAACTCCTTGGTCACCCTCCTTATGGCCCGGACCTGCCACCGTGTGACTTCTTTTTATTACCAAAAACAAAAAATCAGCTCATAGGGATACAATTTTCGTCACCGGAAAATGCGCTGTCAGCGTTCAAACAGGCCGTAAACGAGGTGTCTGCGGCGGACTTGTAAAGTGTTTCGAAAATTGGTTCAGACGCATGAAACTTTGTATAGATGCTAGTGGAGAGTACTTTGAAGAGATTTAATAAAAATGTATTTGCCCATAGAACATTTTTTTTCTGTTTCGCAAAACTTTCTGAGTGTCCCACGTACATATAATAAGACAGTAAAAATCGAGTGTCTGTACATTAAATATTTAAAAAAATTGATAAGAAGTGATTAAAGAAGAGTCACAGAAAGCACAAACTCAATATTTGGGATTTTTATCTGGTACGTTATACTTATAACTTCGAAACTATTCAGCAGATTTGAACGCGGTTTCCAAAGGTGGATTACTTATAAGTAAGTAATAAGGAGCGTTGAAAACTTTGTCCCATCGAAATCGGTTAAGGGAATCATTATTAAGCATTTAATTGTGGTAAACTATTTTGTGATTCTACTTTTTATATTATTTCAGGGCGAAATGGGTGATAATGGCTTGTCTGGTGAATCTGGACGACCTGGACCTGAGGTTAGTATAAGCTTAATAGCAGTTAAGGGTTTTTTTTAAGATCTTGAGCACGCCTCTGTACTCTTGATGTTTGTGACCACGAGATAGTGTGGTATACAAATGATTCAAGAGATGCGTCAGAGTAATTTTTTAACCGACTTCGTAAACAGGAAAAGGTTATTAAGCGGGTGTAGTTTTTTGTGAACATAACCTTTGACTGGGCAAACAGCTTTAGGTGTAATTTAGGTAAAAGTTAAACTTGTAACACCCCGTTGCTTTTACGTGGGTGGTTAAAAATCTGAGTTACCAGATTTTTTGAGTCTCTCTAAGACACCACAATACGTGGCAATGTATGAGACGAAGCGTTTTTTTTTTTGCGTATTTCCATAATTATTACAACAACAGATACCTGTCTAGATTTACTAAAGCCACCATTTTAATGTCTGACGTTGGGATTCAGTGCCCCTGTTTAAACCGTCATTTTGTGGTTGTGGCTAATATAGACCGAGTCTCATCGAACTTAGCTAAATAAATAAAATAAAAAGTCTTTAGGCTAGTTGTACCCGTATTCCAAAACAGATGATTACATCTAAGTTATTAAATTGTTGACACTGTAGACAGGTGCCAGTCAAAAGTTAAATGTATAAAATAAAATAAAATACAATGGCTCGATTATGTGACAAGTCACTTTTTGGTCTGGTCTCTGTGAGCAGAGATCCAGCCCAGAATCCAGAATTATATGGGACTCTGGACGTCGTCAGACACAGCCACGAGAATTTTAGAAGAACACTTCTGAATTTCAGTGACGTGTTAAGAGAGATACTTACTATCTAAGGAGGTTTAGTAAGGGATATATAAGAGGTAAGGGAGGGGTCCCTTACCTCTTATCTATGGATTATTTGAAACAAAATGTGACAACGTTTGGAACAATTTCGTGGAAGTTGTAGTGTCGTTTAACACAACAAACAAGGCTAAATTATTCCAAAACGTGGAACGTGATTGTTTTTATACATATCTGTTGTATATATAATCTATGTTACTATTACGGCAACGCGTACACCGAATCCGTCATCGGCCGAAGTATGCTCGGGCGTCATCGGCCGAACTCGGCCGATCAAATCAAACGTAAGTAAATGGAAGAGAGCGCATACACTGCTACTACCGACGTCGTCCGATGACGCCCGAAAACGGACGATCAACTGACGAGTCCGAACGTGTTTGGATTTTTTGTCAGTTTTACCGGCTTTTTACGTCTGTACTCTGTAGTTGCACAGTTCAGACTTCATAAGTTCCACCGACAACGGCCGTTATCGTCTGCAGTGTATTCAGTTGAACGTCCGAGTTACTTGTCCGAGTAGTTCTGTCCGCCATCGGCAGGCAAAATCGGTTTTAGTGTACGCGTACCGTTAGGCTTACGTAGACATTAACATTTTCCTTTGCTTGCAGGGATATGTTGGTATAATGGGAAAGCGAGGTCTTCCTGGACCTCAAGGCGAAATGGTAAATATATAAATATGTGTAATATTATAAGGTAGTTACTGTATATTATAAGTTAGTAGCATACCTTTTATTACATAGGCAAAATTAAGAAATAAAAGGTACGCGTACAGCAAGTTTTTTCGTACCAACTTACAAACTTACTTTTTAAAATATTTGTGTATTATATCTTAACACTTTCTTATAGGGAATCGTTGGTCTAATGGGCTCCCCAGGATCACCAGGAAAAGATGGTTTTTGCCCTTGTGATTTAGAAGAAAATAATACCAGTAAGTTAATCCCGTATTTGATATCTTAAAAGACTAATAAATATAATAGACGCTTTATCTCTTGTTGTAAAATCGTACTACATTTCATTTGATACATGTAGCGTCATCTATAAATTTTCTTAAAACGACTTCACTCGGTGCCCGAGTGACAGTTACGACCAACCGACCGTTTTGTATGGTGCTAGCCACGGAAGAGAAAAAAACAGTGGAAATGCTAAGTAGGCGTGGCATGCGTGCCACTATTAAGAGTTGTTACGCTTAACTGATCCCAGTCGCGTTCTGACATCGCGTCGAGTTGCTCGTCTCGCGTCAAATTCGTATTTCCTTAGCTATGCCGTATTGTTCCGTTTTGGAGTGTAAAAATGACTGTAGGAGAAAAAATCTTAAAAATGCAGGTGTTTCGTACCATCGGTAAGTACGATTTTCATTGTTTTCTAATAAAAGTCTTATTTTTTTCAATTTACTCATATTTAATAGAACGGTTAGGCAAAATCAACCTTATACAATTAAGATAAAGTTTATTTTGGATTGATTCTATTCAGAAGAACATTCTCGAAAATAGTTCGCTACTCAAGTAGTGATGTGGTCAAGTCGAATATTGAATTTATCGATTGGTATCGATACACGGAAATAAATAATTTAATGTTTATTTAAATTAATTCTTTATTTAGTTTTACATTACAATACAAGTAAAAGGTCCCTTTCATTCGTAAACGAAGTTTATTTTAATAGGTGTATAAGGTTGCATAGATGCTTTGTAGCAAAAATATAATCAGTATTTTAAATAGTAACGTAATTATTATAATTTATTAATGATTGTGACGTTACAAATAAAAAAATATACTGCCAACAAGTCTTATTTTTCCGAAGTGAACAAAATATCGCGTATTCATCGATATCGATAAAGGAATTCAATGTGCTACGTGGTGCGGCCTTGACCGAGTAGTAGCAGAAATCGACCGATCACGCAAATGTCAACCATATGCTTAACGCAATTAAGCTTATAATTGCTAACACTGAGAACACCGCCATCTATGGTCGAGTAGCGGAATTCACTCGTCAATCGAATCTAGTGTGATTATAGATCTTAAATACGTTCTGCCGCTAAAGCAAAATAAATCTTATTTGTAGAGTGGCAGGGTTTATTTCTAAATCTGTGACGTAGGCTAGTTTTGAATAAACTTAAACTACAAATCAAACGAATTGTTTCTTTGTAGTGCAATATATGATTATCGGTTTATTTGTGTGAGTTTGGCGACAACGGTTCCCATAGTAATTTTGGTGCATTGCACTTCCACTGTTTTTTTCTCTTCCGTGGTGCTAGCTTTTACTTTGAATGAACACTTAGGCATTTTTATCCCGGATTAAAGCCGGGAGCACTGCGAGGCGTAAACGACAGTAATATTATCACCAATAAAGTTAGTAAACATGAATGTATGCATGGTATACTCTTTCACGCTTCAGCAGCTGCACTTATAGGGACGAAATATTTGGAGCTTTAACCTTGGGTGAGGCTATTCCATATTTTGTTAATATAACAATATATAGTTTGTTAATGCTTTTTTTTTCTTTTACAGTATTCACGGATGGAAAAAAAGTAATAAATGAAGTTTGCAAAGACAGTCCGACATTAGGAACTGGTAAGTATCAATTAAAAATTACAAATTTAGATAACCCCCTACAGAACTTCACTTTTTACGGGCACCAATAGTTCGAGGAACTAAATAAGTCTTACACCCGAGGTAAACACTGTGCTTTTCATTACATATACAAGAAAAGTAAAAAAAAATATGGTAAAGAAATTTATTAAAATAAACAGATTTTATACTTTTTTTCCAGTCATTAGTCGTAATTAATTACCTTATGTTTTAAAATGTATACAATAGAGTAAGTTTCATTTATAATTATACTGGCCGAGAAATTCCATTGTACATAGCAGCGATCGTTCCGCTCTTCCCTCCAAGTTTTTCTATCCGTTCGAGATCCCTAATGCTATTTTTAACCGACTCCAAAAAAGGAGGAGGTTACATATTCGACTGTATGTATTTTTTTGTATATGTTCACCGATTTCTTAGCCATTTGTGGTCCGATTCTCAAAATATTTTTTTATTGAAAGAGTCGATGCCATCTGAGACGAACAAATTAATGTTTGATAAAAAACAACTCTCTTTGCTGGCAGCGATTCCAAGGATACAAGATTAATAAAAATTTAAAATAGTTTTTTATAAGTACATGAAATAGGCTCTTCGATCCAACTTATATATTCTTGATTTAATGTAGGCATAAAATTATTTTTTCCTTTTTAGTTATGGTTTTGAAGTCGGTTGTTTGTTCTTTAAAACAATTTTATTATACACAGGTATCTTTAAAAATGCCCTTATCTGTCTACTCAGGTAAAGTTGAAAATATAAAAAAAATACTGATAAAATATAGTCTAACATTAATTTTTCATAATAATTTGCTTAAACAATGAAATGGAATTAAAACAAAATTGGGTAAACATTGCAATTTATGAATTATAAAAACATATCCCACATCGATCATATTAATTCATTCACTTTAACTCTAATCCAAGGTTTACGGTTTTGAATGCTCCAGTCACTTCACCATATATCTATTTATGTTTTTAAATAAACTATTATTATTATAGATAGACAATAAACATTTATATTTCAGATAACCAAATTACTATCGATGTTGACTCAAATGGAGTACCTGTGAAAGTGCCGGTTTCATGCATTTCTCGACCACTGGGCTTATCTACCCTCACTTGCATTTCACATTCAAAGAATCTTAAGACGTACACATTTACCAACATATCGGAAGGGTTTTGGCTAAGCAGCAAAGGATTGACCGTTGAAGATATATATGGAGTAAGTATTTCTTGTAAAAAGGGATACAAAACGTAATCGCCAATTTTGCTTGACTTCTTCCTCTTGTATTCCTGGTTTTATTTTACTTTATTTCATTAGATAGATCTACACTTGACCACCAACTCATTTGATGGTATGCGAAGTTGTGACCGAAGATGTACTCGTAGTAGGTTGATCTAGAAGGAACCAGTTTAAACAACAAAATGTAGTAAATATAGTGTTTTTCGTGCTAGTGTTATTTGTCTATATTCCTATTGGTTATGGCCTTTTCTTAAGTGAGTTTAAGATCAATCTCATTTTTTTGCATTTGCCTTTGATTGATATTCACCTATATTATTTGTAAATGATATTGTGATCTAAGGTGGAGCGCGCTTTTTTTCAGTTAAACCATGAGCAGATTATGTGGTTTTTGAAGAGGTCTAATTCAGCGTTTCAAATTATAAGATACCACTGCAACAATTCAGTCCCGTTTTCACTGATAAATCCAGAGAAGTCCATACAACTCCTTACATGGCATGAGAAAATTATTGGGCCACTACCATCTCTGAAAACTCCAATCTTTTACTCGGTTCCATTTGAATCTGATGGGTGCGCTGTAAGTAACTATTTATAATAAGGTCAACTTAAGTTAAATATTTCATTAGTTGTTGTACGATGGTCAAAATAATTAAATTATCAAAGTCTGCCATGATTTTCAGTTCAATTTTAGTAAAGGTTCCCTAACTAACTTTCTCATATTATGGGGCTGATAAAACTCTGATGAAGGCTGACATGTATCCAGATTTCTTTTTTATCCATTTAAAAATTAGAGAAGTTATCAAGCTAAAGTTTTGAAATTATGAATTTATAACTGTTGCCCGCGGCTCTTTCCGCGATTTTTTTGCGAATCGATTTTCCTTGAATTTTGTTCGCTACAAACCTCACGGAGCCCAAAACCTTTTTAACGAATACAAAACCGTGGAAATCGGTTCGTGCGTTCTGGAGTTATAGCGTCAGGAAGAAAAACCCGAATTATTTTTATATTATTATGCTTGCGTTGATTTTCAGCGTGCCGTGGACAAATGGGGCCATACAGATATCAAAATCGTCTCTGAAAATAACCAACGTGTGCCTATCATCGATTTCTTTATCCGTGACACTGGAAATTTAAATACTCAAGAATTCAAAATTGAATCCTTACTACTTTGTTTCGATTAAATTTTCGAAGAAAACGTTGAACTTACTACTACTATTTTACATTGAGTTAAGTATGTAAATTTATATTAAGGCATGGGAAAAATATAAGATTTTTAGTTTAATATTATCTTCTTTGTATGAACAAAGTGGCTAAGCTCTGGTATCGACAGTTTTCAAGCCACCAAAGGCTTAAAAACTCTCGATACCAAAGCACTCTGATTTTGCGGAACGATTTCTAGTACTATAAGACTAACAGTTAGGACATCTGACCCACGGTAATGCCCAAAAAAAAAATCAAGACTGTTGCATCGAGCATTGCTTAACTTCAATAATAGCGTCGGATCACCTTACCTGAGCGAGCTACAGGAGCTACAGATAACATTATTATGATTTATAACGATGAAACTCTAAATTAAATACCTTTGCCTTTAAATACCTTTAATTGCCTATGTCATCGCTTAAAAATAAAATATTTTACTCCTATTAATCATAATATACCCCTATTTGAATTAATTTTTTTGTTAGTTAATAGACACACTACTTTCAGCCCCAAAAATGACCATTAGACAACTAGCGCCATCTGTGTTACGTTTTAGATACTATGTGCTACTTTCTGAACCCACTAAGGAAACTCTTCGGTAGAATTTTTTAACTTTGTTTGGTTCGCATAAGTTTTACAGATGCCGCAACTTCTAGATTTTAAAACATGGATTAACAAAATACCATTAATTGGCGAAGATAAAAGTAAAATCTTGATTTTTACAGTTAAAAAATATCGAAATAATAGCTTAAAGGTCGTTTAAAGAACCTTTAGTCTGGGATTAACCAACCGTGTGTGAAATCTGTGCTTGTATAACATAAAAAAAGAAAAAAAACTATCGGACAGTGTGAGAATAGCTAAGTAAAAGTTTGTATAGCTAAGGTAAAGGTGTATTTCGATCACGTACAGTAAGAGAATGAGCAACATATGAGCACGTGTTGGCAATGCGGTCACGGATATCGCAGAAGGCACAGGTGGAAATATCCTTTAAGATATCAAAAATACGGCTGAGAATCCTGTTTAGTAATCCAGGGTAAGTAATAAGAAATGTGTCTTTGAGAGTAAATTTCTTTTATTAGACCAGCAGAGTGCATAACCAGTGGCACGAGCATGCCTAGTTAGGAATAACTGGCTCTCAAGAAGGATGACGGGAAACAACATTTTAGGTGCTTAGTGACAAATTTTTCAACATAAGGGTTGTGCTCTATTTTTTAGGGTTCCGTACCTGAAAGGTAAAAACGGGACCCTATTAAGAGAAAACTATTAAAAGAATATGTTTATAAGAATTTCGATCATTTTATTCGTATTTTGCCACCCAGTAGCACCTTTTTATACACATTTGTAATGAGTTGATTTTCAACTATCTGCCTTGACTTAGCTATTTAAATTTGAGAAACGTTCTCACATAGAAGTGCAGTTAACAATTTATTTTTGCATGAAAATCCAAGCTAGAACATGTGCCCGTATATTTACACGCCTTATACGTTATTTTCACACTTGACAAAGCTTCATCAGATTCTATACACGTATAATAGAGTCTCTTTGTATAGACATTTTTATGTCTCGACCCTCTGTTTATATATCTTCCTTTAGAATGTTTACTTTAATGGGACTGAATTTGCAACAGTACAATGCATTTCCAAAGGGATGTTTTGCTTTTCTATAACATGCATAGAGTCTTTGGTTCTCGCATAATAAAATTTATTTAAAATAATTATGTAAGAATAAGATCGTACCATAACATAAGGGTGCAATATACCTAATGACGCATTTCGCACCCTTATGGGCATGCCAAGATGTTGCAGCTCATCGGGTATGTTTGCTGATGCACGGGTTCCTGATTTCTTTGTGGTTATTCGATCCCGTATTGCTGCTATACAATACGGAGATCGAAGAATGCTATACTGCAGTGCCTATCCGAGGATCGATATAGCCATATGTATAGATTTTGGATATCTGTACACCAGAATAGTAATAAGAAATAATTTGTATATTTAGATGTAGCATTTTATTTTATTTATTGTATCTCTTTTACTTTAATATGGGTTAATTGCCTGAAAATAAATCATTATTATTATAATTAGCTAAGTGCCAGTTGGACTCGCGCATGAAGGGTTCCGTACCATTGTTGTATGAGTCCCCCTTAAATACTATGTTTTAATTAAATTATTTCAAAACGCTGCATAAAGACTCTCAAAATTCAGCCTAATTTAAATACAGTCCATTGGGATAGAATTTGACAATTTTACAACGAGTTTATATTAAAATAGTTTAAGTATTTATATAAAAGGCTGCGAACTTTTTGTTGTTATTGTATGGGAGCCCTCAAATAAGTATTTAATTTAAATTATATAATTTCATTTGATAGCTAATATACAGTTGTATATATTGTGAAAATTTTAAGTATCTAGCAGCTACCGTTATTGATATATAGCAAAAAAAAACTAAAAAATCACGTTTATTGTATGGGGACACCCTTTAATTTTTTTTATTTTTAGTATTTGTTGTTATGGCAGCACGGGAAATACATATCTTGTGAAAGTTTCAGCTTTCTAGCTATTACGGTTTCTGAGATATAGCCTGGAGGCAGACAGACAGACAGCGGAGTCTTAGTAATAGGGTCCCATTTTACCTTTTAGGTACGGAACCCTAAAAACGGGGAAAATTATTCATCTTTGAAGGCTTCCGCTGCGAAAACGGTTCAAGATAATAATAAAATATGTAGTAAAGAATTATTCCTCTTAAAATGATCAACACACGCGGGCGAAGCTGCGGGCAACAGCTAGTATATTATATGCCTTACGATAACAGTTTACAATGTACTGTAAATCATAATTTATAAACATGAAATGCTTGTTTCACGAATGGAAGTGGTGAATTGCGAAGGATTTACATCGAATTTACACAATCGAGCCGAATTACTGTAATCCCGCAGAGATCTGATTCTAAAACGACATTGATGGATGAAACGCCTGAAGGTTTTGGCCAGGGCAGAATTACATGGAGATGCTATTGAATTGAGTAAATACTTTTTAACGTCTACCTTAAACACTAGATGCTCTAGGTTGTAACTGTCTATGAAATTCTAGTAATTCGATGCTCGAACCCGTAAATACTGGAAATACCGAATAATGGATGTACCGTTTTTAATCCTATTTTAGTTGGGTCATCTAGATAGTTCTTAGAATTGCTTTTTTAATACACTAGGCACATTGAAGCTAGGTATTTTGCAGCAGGGCGCAGCAATCACACAATGGTGGCGATGCAGGTGTACATACGACTAAACTAAATTTAAAATAACTCTGTCTCTTTTCACCATTAGTTAACAGAAAGAGGCGGCACGATCTAAACCATTATGTTTACTTACTAAACTACACTTTTTATTTTTTATCAAAACTTTTTTGCTTCTTGCAACGGGCCCTTTAATGCCGTTTATATAAAAGAAAGCAATATATACAATAATACCATCTATCTACTTTTAAAATATTTAAATACTACTAATTGTTAATAATTGAAAAATAATTTCACCTAAATATTCTTAGTCTATATATTAAAACTAAACTAACTACTACAATATCTAATCTAATCACTAATATATTAATCCATTTCAAAAACAATTAAATGAGGTACCTAAGTGTAAAAGACAAAATCTGCATAATATAATTAATACTTTTACGAAGCTTAACCCAAAAAAACTCTCCATTTCATTAGGATTCATCTCCCAAGCGCCCGGAATTTAGATAAATGTCGCCATTATTCATACAGATGCGTCCTGTCCCGTTGGCTGTTGTCGACAATCTGCGGTTGGTAAATTTACCGAATGCACAGATTTTGTATCTCAAACATTTGAATGTTTACTTTTGTTTGAAAAGCTACGCACATACTCGTAAGAAAGAAATAAACAAACAAATAGGTGAACTTTCAGTAGACACAAAGTTTATTTTTTTTGCTGCTTAGTTACAGATGTGTGTGGTATGTAATAAACATACATACACAAACTTTCGCATTAGTACGAGTAATATTCGTGGGAAGCGGGTTACTCGACAACACAATTTTGCTCTCCCTTAGTTATGTTTTTACGGAGTTGACAGTTTATTTTGCTAGTTAAAAATGTGTACCGGGTAGTCTACATACACGACGTTGTAAGACGTAACTCACTTAAATTTTACACAAAGTATCCCACTGACTTTTATTATGTGTTAAGCATACAATATTGAACTTTACGATCGTAATCTTACTATCTCACACTACGATACAATTTATACTACAAGTTATTATATATCTTTGTCTTTTTTACAATGAAATTATTTCAGTTTTTATGTTTACTAGCTGAGCTCCGCGGTCTTATCCGCGTTATTTCGGGATAAAAAGTAACATAATATGTGTTAATCCAGGGTCTAACCTGTTTCCATACAAAATTTCATCAAAATCGGTTAAAGCGCTTGAGTGTAGTAAAAAACATAAACGTTCAACATCGATCGTTGTTAAAAGTGGAAATCTTATTTCCTTAAGCCATTTTACCGCTTTACTTTAAACAGGACCGTGTTTCGTGGTTGAGAATTAAATTTTTTGAACAGGAATACTGTTTAATGTGCGGTTTTGCGCTTTTAAACGGAAGGGTTGGTGTTCATTTGGTTGTGTTTCGCTGAAATTTGTGTGCTCTGGAAAACATTTTAGCATAATAATGCATGTTCTCGTTGCTACGAGAATGTAGATAGCTACGAGTACGTAGCGCTTGTAGCTTCGTAGCGAACTGCTACGAAAGTTCTACGAATGTTTTATAAATTTTACCAGAAATTGGTACATAGTTGCAGTTTTATTTTTACCCTGACGCGAAAACGAGGGGTGTTATAAGTTTGACTTGTTTGTGTGTATCTTGGCGTATTAGCTCCCAAAATAAAAATATTATTTTTTAATTGACATCAAATATCCATTCGCTTTACATTATCCGAACGAGCAGGGAGACTTTTAGGAGGCACCGATATACAGTGGAAATTGCTTCCACTTAATGTGGATGGATTGCGCCTGCCTAGGAGAAACCGGTTCTGTACTAATTAATAGTACAGACAGCTAAGCTCTGGAACTCCTTGCCAGAACCCCTGTTGCAAATTTACTGTCTTCAAGGAGAGAGTGAACCGGTTTCTCCTAGGCAAGCGCAATCCACCCTAGACCGCAATATCACTTATCATCAGGTGAGTTGTGGCGAAACGCAAGCCATAAAAAATGGCATGCATAAAAAACAAGATGATTTTTAATTCGTCTGTATTGTATAGTGACGTTACGGCTCAGTCGCATAGTATTTGAAGAACTTTGCAGACGACGATTCCCCACAACATAATAGCAATTTAATTTGTCCCTTAAAATCGACGGCACGAATTCCACAACCAGTTTCAAAACTATGGTCGGAGCAATTTGCCAATTGTCTCTGAGCTTACAGTATGGCGCAAACTTTGCCAAAACAAGTTCAAATACTAACTTTCCGGGGAAAGGAAATGGTGGTTCATAGTTTATTTGCAGTACCATGTAATAAGTAATTGGATCTAGTTTTAAAGGTTACCATGCCGGACTGCCAATCAGAAGGTTTCGGGTTCTATTCCCGGCACGGCCAACATCTTCGTGATGAACTAAATTGGTTGAAAATGTATGTATGTATGTATATGTAGTATATCAGTTAGTTTAGCTACCATTGCACAAACTAGGAATGGTTCAGTATGGGGCTAACCAGCTGTGTGTGAAATGTGTAAAAAAAATTTAGGCATGCAAAGACCGGCTAATGTGTGGTCACCTTTATTATGCAGTTTCAAAAAAAACTGTGATAGCATCTAATAGTGTATTAATTTTAATATATTTGGGATTATTCATAGTAATTTAGGTTATTAAAAAATCAAAATTTTATGCTTGTAACTGGCCTTTAACGTATGTTATTTACGAGTATGACTAATAAAGTATTTCATTCGAATCAAATTTAGGAGAATTGTGAATATTTTTTTCCAACATTTGTTGCGAAAATTGAGTGTAATTTTTTATGGTTCAGGAAACATAGTTATTTTCACATAATAATGTATTTTTCCACTCATTGCTAGCATTTGACTTTTTTTTATAAACAGGCCCTAGAAAATACTCAACCACCATTCAAAAATAGACCAACTCACACTTTTTTATATCGTTCCGTTAGGTAAACCATCTGCAGTTATTAAGACAATATCGTAAGACTAATTAACTTGATGACTAAGCTCACTACGAATAATGTCACAAGTTTACTCGAGGCATCCTATTAAAAGTTCACGGCAACGAAGAAAGCGCAAACTTAATTATGTCACGAGAAAATTTACTAGACACCACTAATTTTCTTGGAAAATTTGCCGTTCTAAAACATTTGTATCTAACTATGTCTTTTAGGAACTGTGAAACATTAACTTACTCAGTTTCCGTAGAAAGAGTTCAAAAAATCTCACTATCGTAGAAAGAAAAAGACAAATATCCAAAAACTATCCGTAGAAAAAGTTATAAATTTTACAGTAATGTGAAACACACAAGTTAGCTATCAATATCTTGTCGCTAACCTTCCATTCCTTAACGACCTCGTTGGCGTAATGGTTACTATGCTGGACTGCCAATCAGAAAGTTTCGGATTCGATTCCCAGCACGGCCAACATCTTTTTACTGAACTAAATTGCCCATAAGGCATTACAATTATTTACTGGAGATGAGCAACCCTGTGATTAGATTTGTTTTTCGAAAAATGTGTAGGTTCTATTAAAAATGTGTATATTGTTAATTTTTAACTAAAGATGTTTATTTAAAACAAATTTTAATACTACACATTTTTATCTTATCTAAAACATAAACAAACATTAAAACAAATATAAACGTCCTTAAAACAATACCCTTCCTCTGCCGAATAAAAATAGCCACCAAGTTAATATAACGGTATGTCATAAGCCTACTTTTCCTTATACGCAACGCAAACGATTCATAAAAACGCTCCAAGTAGAGGGGCACCTAAGTGTTCTAAATGGGTAAAATTTGTCAAGAAGTTAAGACGTGAGTAATGGTATCCATTGCTGCGAGCCGAGCGTAGGCCTCACTTATCAAAGCTTAACTAAGATTTATATTGTGACGTGGTTTATTTCTTAACATTATGAAGTACGTTACATACTTGAACTTATGAAGAGAATCCTTAATTGGGATACATAATGTTTAATATTTTTTTAGTCAGACGGTCTATAAATGCTTTTAATTATAGTTATTTATTATCCTTAATTACGTAACAATGGTGAAAAATCGAAATTTAGTACGTCTAAAAACACATGGCACAATTTTTATACCAAATTTGATCCTAAACAGATCACACACAAACTTTCTCATTTATATATAAGTAGGATACATGTTTTGCGAAAAAACAATTCCTGATATTTCTCTTCTTTTCTTATCAAATTAATTTTTAACTTTGAAAAGAGAAGAATAGAAACATGAAAAAATTAATTTACGCAAAATTTGTATCCTACTAATATTATAACTGAGACATTTGGTGTGTGAGTGTGTATGTTTCTTACTTCTTGACGCGCGAACGGCTCTGCTGCTTTCGATAAAATTTGGTATGAAGATATTTTGGGACCTAGATTAGCATACGCGGGTAAAACCACGGGAATTTCTCGTATTACATAAGAATACATGTATAAAAAAAGTAGAAAATATGGTACACTTATGTTCCACTCGAGCTTATATTTCCAGTTTGCATGTGCGTATAAAAACAAAACATTCTTCAAAGAATTGATAGATAGATAGATAGATAATACTTTATTGGACATAAACTTAAAACTAAAACTAAAGATAAAATAATAACTAAGAACAAAAATAATTGTGTGCCACAATTGGCGGCTTTATCGTTTCAAACGATTTCTTCAGAATTGATCTTTTAATTCTTGTTAAAGATCTCAAACCTATAAAGAGCAATATATTTTAAACTAACCACGCGCACAAACATCTGTGCGATGCACAATTTCATCGCAGCATGAGCCTCAAGAGACCTGTCACAGTTGAAAATCTTCTGCAGTAAGTTCAGTTAACACGTGATAAAATCTTAATATATATATATAAATCTCATGTCACAATGTTTGTCCTCAATGGACTCCTAAACCACTTAACCGATTATAATGAAATTCGCACACCATGTGCAGTTCGATCCAACTTGAGAGATAGGATAGTTTAAATCTCAAATTATAGTCGCAGTTTTAATTTATTGCTAATTATTGTCTGTTATTATTTGTCAGTCACAATTATCTGTTAACTCCAAATGATTCTAACAGATGTCGATACCTTTCAACTGGGTTGAGTAAGTAATCAATAGATGGCACTGTACCCCTAAGTGAGACAAAACAACGTTTGCCGGGTCAGCTAGTAAAATATAAGAAGAATACGTTAGTTAGTTTGCGTATCTGTTATTTGGTACTCCATATTTGAGCTAATGAACAGGCTTTGATTTTTTGCTCTAAGCAAGTCATAATGCTCGAGACCAAATTTCTTTCAAATGAAACGGTCAAGCGAAGCGTTTTTTATAAATGTTATTATTATTTTTTTGTTCCGCTTGACCGTGTATTTTTATGTGTGTAATTATTTATTGGGTAGATATATAATAATAAGGAAAAATAAAACCAATTCTTAATTATTTTATCATTCCACAATCGACGGCCTAATTGTTAATAGCAATCCCTCCTAGGAAACTTTTGGGGATGCACAATAAAGAATATTAATTTTTTAAATAATATAGTGGTCTTTAGTTTTTTTTTCTACTTACGTGTGCTTGTGAGATTTTTTATCGTAATGTACACCCAGTTCCCTAATAACGATAAAAAATCTTCTAATAATCGTGTTTTGAATTCGATCAAAATTATATATTAGTTGATTATATACAAGATTTTGAAAGACTGACTCCGGGCGTTCACAATCTGTTGCACATATCAAAGTGCTTTTGAGGTCTACAGTTCAGTGTACTAAGTATACGAGACTTTATATACTGTTTTAAATCTACACTGCGACTTTGTCGGCTAACAGTAACTTGAGCTATTTATTTCAACTGACATTGATATCTTAACCGCTGTCTGGAATTTCCGGTGTCTTGTAAACACGAACAAGTCTGTTTAGAGACAATGATGAAGAGATTAAGTTTTGTTTCGCTTTCTTTATGTAGACTGTTTTTTTTAAACTCTGACGCAAAAACGACGGGTGTTCTAAGTTTTACGTGTCTGTGTATATATACTTATATGTGTGTGTGTGTGTGTGTGTGTATGTCTGGCTCTATCTGTGGCATAGTAGCTCCTAAGCGGATTAATCGATTTCGATTAAGTTGTATTTTATTCTTTTTTGTGTTGGCTGAGAGTTTTTATACCTATATTTTTGATTATATTAAATCTTAGACGGCATCCGCTACAAAATGGCAGATTACACATTTTGCCCAACAGCCTTAATATGGGTATTAAATTATAAGGCTTAGTTAGTAGATTAGATAACGTAAAATTTATTTTAATTTTTGTTATGAAAAATTTATAATTCTATACAATACTTTATTTTACTATTTGTGTTTTTATTTTGACAGTGTTATTTTTTTAAGTAGAGGAAAGTAACCAAATATGGAATACCATTTTGTTTTTCGGTTATAAAAAAAAAATCTTTATATAAATTACATCAGTTTAATGTTTTTACTAATCAGTTATATATTTTTAAGTAGTAATTAACAGCCTTTAATCAAATATATTTATTAATAAATTAAAATCTAACACAAAAAACAAAATCGCAAATAAGTAACCAAATATGGAATAGGTACCCATATATGGAATATAAGCATAAATCAACATAACAATAACAAAAATGATTATAAATATCTTCGAGATCAATTTAATGAGTATAACGTTGTGATAAATGAAATTAGTTACACAATTACTTGCAAAAGTCACAAATCCAAGTACCTCAAACTCTGGACCAGGGCAATCATAATTTGCCCAGAGCCCATACATCAAGAATTTAATCTAGCTTTCTTCAATTTTATCCATGGAAAAAAGTCTTGAACAGAACATACATTCTACATCAGCAGAGTCACGAGGTACTTGGTCTATCAGCTCATCATGTTCACTGCCCCCACTAAACTGGGTAACGTCTAGTTCCTCAGAGTCTTCTTCTTCACTATCATCCTTATTTTTCTTTGTTTGTTTCTTTCTTTTCGCAGTTTTTTTTTTCACATTATTTGTCTTTATTAGTTTATTTTTTTTCCTTGTCTCTTTATATTTTGTTTTAGTTGTCCTTGGCACTTGAAAATGCTGTGCCGCTTTCAAATACCCTATTTTCTTTTCCCGTACGAATATTATAGTTTGTGCCATTTTTTCTTCATCCCAGGTTTTTCGTTTGTTTGATTATGAACCGGACATTCTAAAAACAAACATTATCTACATATATTTTTAAAGAAATTATAGCAAGTATCTATCATATGAAATATTAAGACCTAATTATGGAATATTCCATAATTAGACACCGACGACTGTCCATATTTGGATTTTTATACTAGTTCAAACTCTTCTAAATATTTTTTCAAGTAACAGTATTTTAATGACAAAAGATCTCAAAATAGTGAAATAAACATAATGCCGATATACTAAATAGTATTACACTTTTGAATACAAACATTACAGCTAGTAATACTCATTTATTACTCACCTTAATAATTTTCTGCACGACAACAAAACTAAACCCCCCTGCCACACGTGAAGCGTTCGCGCAACTGACTCGATGGTGTGAGTACGATAGTTAGTACATACGAATGAAGCAGAAGATGTCGAGTGTTGGGATCCTTTACTTATAGTCTAAGAGAAATTAAGGAATTCCATATTAGGATACTATTCCATATTTGGTCACTTTCCTCTAATGAAATAAAACTGTAATTCTTAACTTTTTGTCTGTGACAGTACCAAATAAATAAATAAAGAAATTTACACACATTCTTTTGCATGAGCTGTGGCAGTGTCTGAATTTTGATGTGAAAAAGCAAATGTTTGAGTTTTAAGCAGCCTAATAGGACTCTTCGATTGCCGTGCTAAGCCAAACATTTAGTTCTTTCAACATAACGTAAAATCCAATTCTCGAAAGCACCTAGAAGTATTTATAAATTTTCACCGAAAAGTGTTTGCTTCAAACATTTGGACGCGAGTCTTTTGTTTATAAAAAAACACTTAATTATTTTATCGTATATTTTCAAAAGTTAAAAACAAAATAATTATGTTTATCTGGGTCTCCTAAAGATGTCACTTAAAGGTTAGTGTTGGTTACCTGTAACCCAGCTTTAATCCGAGCGCGTTAATTTGAAAATGCAGGAGCGGAATTTCTTTGCTCCGATCCCGAATTCATTAAGGTATATCTTGTTTTCACACCATTAAGCTTTAGTTTTACGGTTCCCAAGATTTGTGTTAATGTTACCTCGAAATCGACTCTTTTCGGGTCATTGAGAGACAAGATTGTACCCTTTTTCCATGGGGGTACAAATTAGATTACAATTTTATTGCAATTTGGTTAAAATTAAGTACTTTATATCTAACAATGGTTATTTATAAAAAGAAATATGTAAATACATATTATGGTAATATCACACTGGCCAAGTGCAAATTGGTGAAAAACATACGTCTTCGGATTCCTGTGAAATACTCTCTCTAGGTTTTTATTTTATTTGTTTGTTCCGTCTATACTTCCTCTGACCATAGTTGTCACAGTCATTGTTAGACCAAACATATTACTTAGGCAGTTTACTTTTTATTGGATTGGTCGGTAAATTATTTAGCTTTTTTTATTACTAAAATAAAATGTGCTCGTACATATATTAAACCAGTCAGGAACAAATGCGTGCTAACTGAAGGCCCGTCATAATTGAGGGTTCACTCAGTGCTCCCCCAAATTATTAGATCCATCAGTTAGCTCTCTCTATGATTACCTTCACCATGATGAGTGACTATAAATACCAATAAAATGAAAAAAATAATGGATAGATAGATTTGTATAGGAGCATTTCGGCTTGCTAGACAAATAATCGGGCCCACATTCTATGGCTATTAAAATATTTAACAAATTACCAGACGACCTAAAGCGCATCAATAATATTAAAACTTTCCTGACAAACTTAAAAAATATAATCATAACAAAAAAATATTATAAAATAGAAGACTATTTAAATGACGGAACCAAAAAAATATCAAATCAATGGACAGGGTTGCTCATATCCAGTAAATAATTGCAATGCCTTAAGGGTAATTATGTAACTGTAAAGTGACATAATATTGCAATATTTTTCTTGACTCTGACTCTGACAATACAACGATCCCTTCGATTTACAGCCTTTCTGAACTATGCCAAAACATTTCCTAGCTTTTTCTAAGCATAATACTTCATTGGCTTTTTCCCTTTGCAGTGACAACCCGAATTTCAAATAACAAAACTCGGCGTCTCATTACTCGATTAAACCACCGTTAACTGGCATACATTCACATATTTAGTATTAATTATTCTAAATTACAAGCAGTTATCAAATTCAATCCCATTTCGTACTAGATCGCTATCTATATCAGTCCATTTGCGTAATTAGTATCAACTATTTGCTTGATAGTGTTAGTACTAGGTTTCTTGGTGAAAACAGTATCTCAGTTTGATAAGCGCTTTGCAGCGCCACAACAATTTTAAAACTCTATCTAAATTAAACCCACGGATGTAAAAATTTCGTCTTTTACCATGGTTTGGTTGCATTAGGCATAAATATTAAAAGTTAAAACATTTTTTCTTACGCGTAATTGTAGACTCAATTATAAAATTATTTAATATATTTTAATGATTCATTGCTTTTATATTTTATTTGTCAGGCTGTTATAATTATTCACCTAGTGACATACGTAATCTTATCGGTAATATTATAAACGCAAAGGTTTGTATAGATGTTTGATAGAAATGTGTTCCTATTTCACGCAAAGACTACTCAATCAATCAATCAATCATTTATTTACTTCTTAAACATTTATAAAGCTTACAAAAACGAAGTACATTATATAATTGTATGACTACTCTGTAAATATGTGTGCAGTAAGTTAGTCGCGCAGCACTCACACTGAGAGTTTTCTCTCGCGCTGTGAGTGATGCGTCCAGCAGTGGTGTGTGTGCTAGTGACTAAACAAATATTTTAATAGAAATAAATATAAGGTAAGTTAGGTTAGGATAATATAAGATAAGTTAATTGTGTTTAAATGAAAGCATTTAAACCCATTCAGTTGTTCACAATATTATAGCTTGAATATCAGAATTACAAATAGGCTATAATTTGTAAGGTGCGTGAATGACCAAAATAAACAAAAAATAAAGTAATAATTATGATGACAATATATTTTTGACGTGACAACGTCTTAAATTAGGTTGCGGCTGGGAGTCACTTATGAAAAAGTGTAACGCCCGGTAACGTTACGATGAGTCACCGAACGAGAGAGAGGCCCGCCGAATGCCTTGCGTCTCTCTCCCACTCAACTATGATCAGACGTTGTCACGTAAAATCTTCGCCCGTAAAACCGACTTTACAGGCAACCATTTTTTTTACTTACTTTGTAATCTTATGACATTTTACATATAGTAGAAGAGCCGTGGAAGATCGTCCTTCACCGATCTGATAACCAGATGAGACGTATTTTTTATCAAATATTTTTTATAAACAAATATGCCTAAAATTGCTTGCCTATCGAAAAGTGCTCATGGCTATTTTTAATTAAATAAACTTTTATCGATTTTTTTTCATCCCCTTCATCCTTTTGATAACCAAATGAAATTTATTTCACTGATAGTTTTTAATACACAGAATATGCCTCGGTATGCTTGCCTACTCATTTCAGTGTATAACCTCCTGGCAAGCAGGTGTAAACAGGTAAGTCAAAATAGGTGACTCCACCGATCTGATAACTTATCGAAAGTTATCTCAAATTTTAGATTACTTTATTTCAAAATCAGAAATATATACTTGCCTGCGAAAAATCGTACTTAAAGTACTATTGCCAGCCTAAAAACTTTTAGAATTTTAACCACTTGATAGGTGCGACAGAGAAAGTAGAGCGGCCGAGGTCCGTGTGACAGAACAGGACACAACATAGCAGCTGCTCGCTACCTCACCGTACTAGTGCGCATGCTCGTGCACATGTGAGTGACGGAGACAGCATTTATTTACACTTGTCAGTAATTTTGAACTCCAATTTATTATAACTAATTTCGATCACAATTTTGATATTATTTCACACTATACATACTTACAGCTAGGCAATAATAAAAAATAAATAATTTTATATATTATTATATTAATAAATAAAAAAAAATCAACGAAACTTTTTATCATTTTAAAGTTTATTTAAATTTAAATAATAAATAATTTATTTATTATTTAAAATTAAATAAATGTCGTAAAGCGGGAAAGAATAAGTGTTACTTTTAAAATTTTAGAATAAAAATTAAAAAAAAAATTAACACATGTATGTTGTTAAAACCATTTATTACGAAATATAAAAAAATACATAAAAAATTAAATTCAAACATTGATTGTTATTTTTATTATTCATTATCAGAATCATCGGAAGTTGAATACTGATTATCAGATTCTAATTCTTCTTTATCTCCATTATCCATAACTTGTGCGATATCATCAATTTTCAAGGGTGTTTGGTCCCCAACAAATCCAATTGGTATAAATAATCATCTTCTAAGAGCCAACCACAGTTTTCAGGGCGCAATTTTAAACAATCTTGATCAGTGGCATGAAGCCACATAGAATTGACATAAATCGTTCGTAAAAATTTTTGGGTTGGAGAAGACCAGCATGGTGGCAAATTGTTAGAGTCATAGCTTTTTACTTTTTTCAAAAAGTGCTCATTATCTTCTTTTGCGGAATAACTTTTCATAAAAATGCGATACTTGGCGTTATTCACACTCGTGCATTTTTTTATACCATACATATGAGAGGTAAACTCCTGCACAGCCTGCATTTTTTCATTCATGAAAATATCCGCTTCATCTAGTAACGACGCAAATATGATTTGGTATAACTCATTTTTGGAGAACAGTTTTAATGGCCCAACTTTTCTTTTTTGATAAAATGCCGCTGTGTAATCACAGCCAGTATACGCATGGAAAGCTGGTAGGCTTTGGCATAGTGTTGTTCCTAATTTTTAGGCCAATTCTGTGCAATTAATGCAATCGAGGTCTTTAGAATATTTTTTTATTTGTTGAACTTGCTATCCAAAGTGATAGTTCCAATTTATGTATGTTTCCAAGCAAAATAATCATGACGTCGGTATCGGAAGATTTAATTAAAACCTTTAACCCCGGTGTTACTTTGGATGCACTCGGATATATTCTGCGGTGAGGTAGCGAGCAGCTGCTATGTTATGTCCTGTTCTGTCACACGGACCTCGGCCGCTCTACTTTCTCTGTCGCACCTATCAAGTGGTTAAAATTCTAAATGTTTTTAGGCTGGCAATAGTACTTTAAGTACGATTTTTCGCAGGCAAGTATATATTTCTGATTTTGAAATAAAGTAATCTAAAATTTGAGATAACTTTCGATAAGTTATCAGATCGGTGGAGTCACCTATTTTGACTTACCTGTTTACACCTGCTTGCCAGGAAGTTATACACTGAAATGAGTAGGCAAGCATACCGAGGCATATTCTGTGTATTAAAAACTATCAGTGAAATAAATTTCATTTGGTTATCAAAAGGATGAAGGTGATGAAAAAAAATCGATAAAAGTTTATTTAATTAAAAATAGCCATGAGCACTTTTCGATAGGCAAGCAATTTTAGGCATATTTGTTTATAAAAAATATTTGATAAAAAATACGTCTTATCTGGTTATCAGATCGGTGAAGGACGATCTTCCACGGCTCTTAGACCAATAATTGTCAGTCAAATACATGTCTACAACGTCATCTCATGTCAGCTTTCTTAAAACATTTTTTATTTGAGTTTGATCAAAAAGGCAAAACAACGTTTGCTGAGTCAGCTAGTATTTAAATAACTGAGTAAGAATTAGCTCCTTAGAAACTAACGCATCATTATCTTAACTTGTTAGACTTACTTTCACCAAATTAAGTGATCGAAGTTACAAGAACATGGCTAATGGCGAGTCAACGCTTGTCGCTGGGTGGAAGACGACATGTACTCGTAACTCGAAACTATGTAACTTGATTTACTACTATCTAACGTAACATGATAAGACAGATAAAATCGAGTGTTAAATATTTTTTCCAAAAATTGATGGAAGCGATTAAAGAAGTGTAACAGAAACCGCCAACCCGTACTTGGCCAGCGTGGTGGATTATCCTAATATATATAAATCTCGTGTCACAATGTTTGCCCTCTATGGACTCCTAAACCACTTAACCGATTATAATAAAATTCGCACACCATGTGCAGTTTGATCCAACTTGAGAGATAGTTTAAATCTCAAATTATAGTCGCAATTTTAATTTATTGCTAATTATTGTCTGGTATTATTTGACAGTCACAATGATCTGTTAGCTCAAAATGATTCTAACAGATGTCGATACCTTTCGACTGGGTTGAGTAAGTTATCAATAGATGGCGCTGCTATGGTAAATCTACGAACGTGTCATATAAGCTACACTATCTATTTTTCATACCCCTAAGTGAGGCAAAACAACGTTTGCCGGGTCAGCTAGTGGCCTATATATCTCTCCTCGTGAGAGAAGGCCTCGAGTCCCAGCAGTGGGAACGTATAGTGGGCTGCTTATGCTTATAACAGAAACCCAAAAATCATTTTTCGTTTTTTTTTTGTGTGTCTGTCTATCTGTCTGGTACGTTCTGAGATCAAAACTACTCAAAGGATTTTAAAGCAGTTTTCACAAGTAGAATACAAATAACTAGGAACGTTGTTAAAACTTGGCTTTGTCAAAATCGGTTTCGGGAAAAAGAAGATAAGGTCAGTTGAAAATTTACTTCAAGCACTGCTTCAAAACTTTTAAACAGAGTTCAATGCGGTTTATATAAACGTATTTATGAATAAACTAATATCATAATTCATTTTTGTTCCTCCCATACAAAACACCAATTTCATATGTAAGGACCTAATATAATAAATTAAAAGGATAGCAGCTGTTTAGGGGCTTTACAGTATACATCACCGTTCAAAACGGGAAATCGATTCCTTTAACTCATATGCTAGCTTCCTACCGTTATTAGTCTTGTAAAAGCGAATAAATTAAGTATATGAAGCGGAGTCAGGTTTAATTTTGAGATAAATAACGTCTGTGTTCCGCTCCCGATGAAATATTCATGAAGACAATGTAATTTGTTACTGATATACCCTGTATGACAAGGGTGGCCATATTTTACTTGTAACTACGTTTTTCTTCAAGATTTTTGTAAACTTACTGTAATAATATATATAATTTGTTTAATAATATAAATTACATTTACCTGACGTTTAAGTATGAAATATGACTGCGTGACAATTTACAAATAGTTTGCCATTAATAATTATTTGAATGACCATTCGCATGACGAGAACCTACGCGTACTGGTTACATAATTATGTACTTATATATACCTAATCAAGTATAAGACACCAAATTTTGTTCATAAATATGTTTTAATTTCACAAAACCGTAAAATATGTGATATATTTTTTGTAAGAAGATTAAAATAATCAACACACTATTTAATTTTTACCCTTTTCTAGTGTATGTTTCGCAAAAAAATATTTTTTGTTTCGTTTCATTTACCAGTGGTTGTTACCGCATGGACTTCGTATGTAAAAAAAACACTTACATTTGTTTTCAATATTTTAAACACCGCAATTCAATGATAAAATTCTCGCTATTTTAATTTAAAATCACTTTCCTGAATAATTCGGGAATATTTTAATTATACGCACTCTCCACTGAATAAAGGCCACTCTACAGATGGGCGTTCCGACATAAATTCCCATATTGTGATGCAGCGGTGGCAGGCAAATAAGTTTTTAACACACTACAAAAACCACAATAATAAAGTGCTTTATAACTTCAAAAAGGGTAAAAACTTTGAAACTAACGGTAAAAACAGTTAAAGTTAAAGTGTATTTTAAAACCTGCTGGCCCTATACTTAAGTACATATAGGTTAGGTTACATACAATAATGAATAATAATAAACTTATACTTAGGAATAGGTTAGGTCTAAAAAACTGCTAGTAAATCTAGTATAATACCCAAATATAATAATAAGAAATATGTAAAAACTATATATAATCATCATAATCATAATCATAAGCAGCCCACTATACCTTCCCACTGCTGTGACTCGGGGCCTTATCTCCCAAGTGCCGGTTGGCAAATGACACATGTCTTTGGATATTGTCATTCTTTAACTCGTCGTTCACGATGTATTCCTTCACCGTAAATCGAATGCAAATCCACACATTACTTGAAAAACAAGTTATTGGTATAGGGCTGGGTTCGAACGATGGGCCATCTCTTTTAAATGCAGATGTTTTCTCACCGAGCCGTACTCGCTCATCGACGTGCAGAGTAGTCTTTCCTGAGTCTCTGTTTCCTGAGAAGTACCACCTAGGGGGTCTTCAAATCTAGAGTTAATAGGTATTTTCTAAGTAAGCGTGTAACATCGTAGGCCATAGTATTGTTTAACACTAGGCAAGTTGGTGGTCAAACGCAAAAAACTATAATAATAGCTTTTAAATATAAATCTCAATATATATAAATCTCGTGTCACAATGTTTGTCCTCAATGGACTCCTAAACCACTTAACCGATTATAATAAAATTCGCACACCATGTGCAGTTCGATCCAACTTGAGAGATAGGGTATTTTAAATCTCAAATTATATTTGCAATTTTAATTTATTGCTAATTATTGTCTGTTATTATTTGACAGTCACAATTATCTGTTAACTCCAAATGATTCTAACAGATGTCGATATACCTTTCGACTGGGTTGAGTAAGTAATCAATAGATGGCGCTGCTATAGTAAATAAATAAATAAATAAATATTAGGACACATTCACACACGGCTGGTTAGCCCCATACTGAACCATTTCTAGCTCGTATTATGGTTGCTAACACAACTGATATACTACATATACATACATACATATTATATAAATACATATTAATACATATTTATAAGTAAATCTACGAACGTGTCATATAAGCTACACTATCTATTTTTCATACCCCTAAGTGTGGCAAAACAACGTTTGCCGGGTCAGCTAGTAAATGTATAAATATAATAGCGTATTATACTCATAGGTTTTCTACTTACGGCACTATCACAACCAAGAGCCTGCCAATTTGACGGAGCCCATTATATACCGGATATTGCCCTCACTACTTGAACTTTGGTGAAAGGACGCCGGCACTTCTTTTCACGCCATAGTGTTTTTGACTGAGCAATCGAAGCGAGCGACATATCTCTGCATCAACTGGTCAATTTTCTTTTCAAGTGAATTTTGTTTTTTCCAAAGTCATAAATTTTAAACTCATCAGGACGATACTTGGTTCACTGACACTTCTCTAAACAATGTATTTCGTCAGCGACGAATTTTAGTTAGAGGGTGTAATAATGTGGGGCAGTTTCTTGTGACTCTATTAAAGAACTGGTTTTGATAATACTATATTTACATATTTAGAAATATTTTTTTGCAACTTTAATTACCATTTGTGCGCAGACAAGTTTGCTTATTATTAATAATTTACCTTATTATTGTGATCGCACGTTGCAGGAGCACTGTGCCCTGTTGTATATCTCTTACGAAATTGTGCCCCAGGGCATCAGAAACTCAATATGGGCATATCTAAATCATCTCATATTTACAAAAACTTTTATATTTTTTTCAGGACACATTTCACACACGCCTGGTTAACTCCATACTGAACCATATCTAGTTCATATTATGGTTGCACACAACTGATATACTACATATACATGCATATATATTTTATATAGATACATATTCAACACCCAGACCCACAGCCAACAAATTTAGTTAAGCACACTCAGACAGTACTATAGAGACAGACAGTACGAGTACATTACAGCCAATAAATTTAGTAAAGCACAAAGATGTTGACCGTGCCGGCATTCAAACACAGAACCTTCGGATTGGCAGTCCAGCATGGTAACTTTTACGCCAACGAGGTCATCATTGTAAATATGAGGTGTGTATAATTGTAGCCTGTCAGCTGATTATGAGTCTAACAAGTTTTAATTTTGGACCAGGTGTTGACGTAAGCATTAAAAAAAATATGAGCCTAAGTAGTTTCAATTTTGGACAAGAATGTTGTTTAATATTATGTGTTCTAACTAACTACTTAAGACACAGATAACATGAATTAATATTAGTATTGGTATTTATGACTGTCGTTGTATAATTCAAATCAGTTACATATTAAGTTACTTAAGTGTTTATTTACTAAAGTTTTAGACTTTGTCCTAAAATTTGAGTACTCACAGTATCTGAGCTTATGTTTAAGTATTTTTTTTACTCTTGATGGGTCATCAAGATCAATAGCAATCAAGCGTTATTGATCGTAAGCGATATTGCGACCTGAGAGCGCGCCCAGAAGAAACCGGTTTACTTTTGCCTTAAAAATTGCTAGATTATAGTTTTAGGGGAATAAGGAATTATGTTTTTGAGGTCTACCGTTCGCATTATTACCACTATTATTAAGGGTAGAGATATATCGCCTATTGTTGGCGGATAGATTGATGGAGTATGTTGGGACAAGATTTTTGTTACAAGTACAAATAGTACTATACTTATTGCCTCGAAAAGAAAGGGTGAGGAAATAATAAATAAAAAAGTATTACAATAGGAAAAAATAAGAATGAAGGCTAAAAAGGTAAATTTTTTTGAAATTTGTCACAGTGCGTGTATGTTACTAATCAAGTACTTTTAATTCAACCTTTAATAATTAAGGGCGCTGTGAAAAAAAAAATGCCATTCGCCATTTTGTGGTGGCTGCCATCTTAGATATATTTTTACTAAACGTAGCTAAGAATTTTGTCAACTAACACACTTTTTTACTACAAAAACTAAGTCAAAATATTTTTTTTCGGACGGTTAAAGTATTTGTTCGAGAGCTACGATGCCATACATGCACGTGTACACAAAAAAAAACACACACACACACACACACACACGCAGTCACGTCTAACTTATCACACAAACAAACATACACACCGTCGTTATTGGGCCTCGGGATAAAAAGTTAAATTAATAATAAAACCTCTTGAAACCACTTGAAGCCTCATGAAAATATATCGGAAACAGAAGGTATAAAACCATAAGTTATTTCAGCATTCGGTACATAACGGTGGTTAACGACCGTCCAGGGAAAACCAGACAGAACTTTCATTACAGAAAAGATAACGTTATATCTGCAGTAAATATCAAATTTATATATCCAGGCCGCTGATAGAAAAACCATACGTTTACCTGGTTTCATAAATAAGAAGATATTGCGAGGAACGGGTGGATAGGTTTTCTACGCATATAAGACGTATAACGGACTAAAGTGTAGTCCACGTTATTAATAGTAATTCTAAAACAGAACACTTCTCCAATTTAATTAGTTTTTTAGTAAACTAGAATAAATAGAATAGTAACTCGGCCGATAAAATGGTTCCACCGTCCACACGTAAAATACCGCGTTGGGCGGGGTAAAACAGCTACCCACGTGACGTCGATCGACCAATCGCGTGCGAGCTTTGTGTGTGTGTGTTTCGTTGAGATAACAATATAATTGTGTGCGTAGATGGATCCAAATTCTAAGCGGCAATTGTATGGAGTTACTCTTCCGTTTATTCTAGTTCGCTGGTTTTTTTACATATTACAACTAGGCATTTGAATAGCAGGGCGCTTAACCCCTCACGACGTTAAAAGATTGAGCATGCCTAGTCTAGAAATACTGGCTCTCAAGGAGGCTACGGGAAAACATCTTTAGGTGTTTGGCGACTGATTTTCCGCTTGAGGGTGGTTGGTATCCAAGCAAAAATTAGAAAATGCTTTATACAAATGAGTCTTACTGCAAACGGTCGTGAAACCTGTTGGGAGGCTTGAAAACTTTCGACACCCAAGCTTGGCATCTTAGCTCATATGATTTAAATATTTACTCTACAATATTCTTCTATGTATGAGCGAAGTGGCTAAGTTCTGGTGTCGAGAGTTTTCAGGCCACCCAAAGGCCTCTTTCTTGGATTTTTACCTACAATTTTAAATGAAATCCGACCTACGATAGCACCCAGATGAAAATACTTCTTTTTAAAAGACAGTCTTGAGCATGGTCACCCATCCAATGATTGTCCGCATCAACCGTTTCTTAACCTCTATAATCGCGTCAGAGGATCTTAGTTAGCCAAGCTACAGGCATTACAATATTATTATAAACAATAAACATTTGTAAACATCATAAAAACGCTAAAAATCCGCCAAGTTCCGTACGGGTTTTGCAACAACCTACATAATTTATTTTGAAGAAATGATTACAGAACCGCTTGGGAAATTCGTGTTAGAAATAAAAATAGATCTTTCCCAACTGGCTGAATGATGGGGAAATGAAATCTTTGTCGGACATGGATTGCAGGGTGCGAAATTTATTGTTTGAACGCGTGTCGTAATAGCAGATTTACGAGTTGGGATTCTCATCACGAAATGTATTGCATAAAGAGGTGAGTGACTGGGATAGGATGAGTTGCAGATTTGATAAGATTAGGCTTTGTCGTAAAGGACATTTTATTTGTTTTGGTTTTTCGTTTTTTGCCTGTGTGAAAAGAAATATTATGTTAATTTAATAGGTTAAGCTAAGCATATAGCAATATTTGATATTAGCATCCCATCCCAGCTTTTCACGGGCTCTAAAATAATCTAACTTGCAAAGAGATACAAAATAATATAGCCTATGTTACTCGTGGTTAATATAGCTTCCCAACGGTACAGGAATTTTGAAATTGGACCTTAACCTAACCTCAACCTAACCTCAACCTAACCTCGACCTAACCTCGACCTAACCTCAACTTAACCTCAACCTAACCTCAACCTAAACTCAGCCTAACCTCAACCTAACTTCAACCTAACCTCAACCTAACTTCAACCTAACCTCAACCTAACCTCAATCTAACCTCAACCTAACTTCAACCTAACCTCAACCTAACTTAAACCTAACCTCAACCTAACCTCAAACTAACTTCAACCTCACCTAACCGTAACCTAAAAACGAACCAATTTTATTTTAGACGCTATTACATAAAACCAACTTTGGCAATAGAAACAATTTGCTTTGTATCCAAACTATCCAATATGTATTCTAAACTTTGCTGGGCGGAAGCTTCTGAGAGCATCCTCGGTACAGTCTAAAATATCCGACGATATTTTATGTTCCCCATATTATTATCACAGAATAAATTTTACTTTATTATATACATGGGAATACTAAATTTGTTGCCTGTCTATCTGGGTGTTGTGACGTGTCAAAACTTTTTACTAATAAAATGTTAATGTTAAAATATTACGTAACACAAACTTAAAATGGTTTAATAAGAGCTTAACCAGCCGTGTGTGAAATGTGTCTTTATATTTATTATTATTCTCTATGGAACCAGTCCCGAAATTTCTTTAAAGTTCTCATTTCACAATTTAGCATTTCAATTTTTTTAAAAAATCTTTAAATATGTCAAAATCTTTAAGTCCTAAATATTTCTGACACCAGCGGAGAAGAAGTTCTAAACTTATTGTAACCATATATCTTTCAAGCCAATTAAGAAACTGGGAATCCTTTAATCCCGAATTGAGAAGTTAATACTAGCGAATAACTACAAACATTGTTGACCTTAAATTTGTCTCGTTTCACCCGGGACATAATGTTTGTAAAATTCATAGCCTCTTTTCTGATACAAAAGAGAATTCAACAAGGGTCTCCAAGATGTATGATACAGTGTAGGCATAAACAGTAACAAAGATTATATCCTACTTATATTATAAACGTGACAGTTTGTATGTATATATTAATGTTTATATGTCTAAATTTATAGATAATTGTTCCTTTTTCACGCAAAAACTACCGAACCTATTTTAATTATTGTTCACAATAATATAGCTTACACGTCAGAATTGGCTGAATTTTATAAGATTGTGTAATTTTTCAAAATATATTTAAAGATAACGTTATAAATTATACTATTAAAATTTCACTTATAATGTAACTTTATGACTTTTTAAATCTTTCACACAACATCATGTCTGAAACCACTGATATGTCCGCTTTTTTAAAACAGTTTTATTAATAAGGCAAAACAGCGTTGGCCGGGTCAGCCTAGTTAATTCATAGTTTATTAAATAATGCAACATCTTGCGGTAGCCGTTATCTCAATAATCAATAAAAAATAAATTTATATTACTAATCAAGCTCTTTCATATCATACCCTTCTTGAAACAATCTGAAAAAATAGCATCCGCCATATTTTCGCGGCGACCATTTTCTATTCATCAAACATAGTCTTAGGACTAAGACATTCTCCAACCAACGAAAAGCTACATAGGTTCATCCGTTCGGAAGCTATGATTCCATTCTACGATCCTGCGTGGATCGTAGAATGACACACATAAAAGCATGTTAAACTTATGTTTTTGCATCGACGGTTAAAAATCCAGTTCAAATTATTTGTCCGGGCTTTTAGTCTCTGCCATTTTATAACATAAAATTGTCACGAGGATGATTACTTAGATACTTTTCCTTCAAGCCAGCATTTTCAAGATTAAATGTTGCGTGTCATTTAACGACTTCATAAAAATAACATTTTTCTGAAGAATATGGCATCAGATCTCTCTTAGCACATAACTTTCACTTTTTGCGTCTTATTGACACTGAAATGTGTGAATTAAACAAAAAATAATTAAATAACTTAGTGAATCTTCGTTTTAATATTATAGAAAATCTAATTTCATAATTTATTTATTATCATATACTTATTTGTATTGTATTAAGTATGTTTATAAAACTCCTGCTAGCTACATCACTTACAATACAAGAACGGGTGGACCAATTTCGAATTGATTTCATGTTTTTAGATTTGTTTTTTCACGAAATATGTTATAAAATGTAATTAACAATTAATAACAAACAGATATAATATATCAGTCAAAAAGTCTAGCCATCACATAGTACATAGAAATATAGATAGATAAATTCTTTATTTCACACACTTATTATATAAAAACACATATACATTCTTTGACTGTTAAACAGGACGAATATTGTAGTATATTATATACATAAGTATGTATTCAGTTAGTGAGAATACCTTAAATACGACTGTACTCCGGGCAGCTAATCCTACAAATATTATAAATGCGGTAGAGTGCGAATATTATAAATGCAAAAGTACTCGTTTGTAGTTTTTGTCCCATCCCAGAACCCTAAAACCTGCTATTTAGTTCAACGTTAACAAAACAATCCATAAACAATGCTTGTATACATTTATTTTGATTTGCTCTTCACTCATGCCCACAGCAACACAATATAGGAGCATCTTTTTCGAAAAACAGTGATGACTCATTTGTAGCAAGCATAAAAACAAAGCAGGATAAAGCTACAAACTACAGCGTGTGCGTTTAATTTGTCACGCAAGTTCCATTTGATGCCTTTTCCTTGTTTTACAAAAGGAAAAAAGCTTACAGTTGTTGATGACTTTTTATGAACCAAGCACACCCTATCCTACTAATCCTACTACTATTGTAAATGCAAAAGTTTGTAAGTGAGAGTAAGTTTTTATGTTTGTTACTTCTTCACGCTCATTAACCGATTTTGATGAAATTTAGTGTGAAGCGATGTTAGACCTTGGATTAACACATAAGCTACATTTTATCCCAAAAACAATTGTGGTTCCCGTGGGATATGCAAATAACTTCAAAATCTATGTTACTCCTACACGCTCCAACGGCTGGATTGATGATGAGATTTACTATGAAGATAGGTTAGACCTTAAAAAAAGTAAAAATGTTTTATTTTCCTTTAATGACATAATAATATTTAAACAGAGACATTTGACATTAGGACACTAGACATAGACTTCGTCTTATAATTAGCTGAATGTCAAGCTATGCAGAGTTTTTATTTAACAGCAGGCCCAACCTCAGCTTTGCCGGTATCTTGGGAGCTTGGATTAACACAGATATTTTTTATCCTGAATTAAAATTTCAACAAAATCTTTTCATCCCAGATTAGCGCGTGTAACACCGTGGGTCACAAATGCACGCGAAAGTTTGTAGGGATGTCTGGATGTGTGGAAGAGTTTGTATTTCACCCAAAACTACAATTTAACATATACGTTGAAAGTGGAATGTTTCCTTCTGTAAATATTTGCAGCTACGCTAGAGCACTAAATTATGTAATTAGTCCAATACCGAAATATCAAATGCTAATAACCTAACTCGATATTCACAAATTACAGCTATAATTAAGAATTTAATCGTTCAGCTAATTATCATAGATAACTAGTTTAGCCAGCCGTTTTTTTTTTAAACGTCTAGTTTTTTTCATACGTTTTTACAATTTTCTCAAAACCGGTATGTATTTAAATAATTTGTTTAATACATACATTGCGACAAAATTCCCCTATCTCAAAATATCGAGTCAGGATTTTCTAAATTTTGAAAGTACACTTGTTAATGCTAGGAACAGCATTTTTAAGAGACACAAGAACGGGGTCAGCCGCGTAGTCGCACGGAATGTAATTAGGAGATAGCGTAATAGATTACATTACCCTGATTACAGTTGTTCATTTGCTAAATAAGCGGAGTAGAAGGTGAGAGCTGTATTTGCTTTTTCTCTGCAGTTATTTTGTGACTGTAGTTTTCGTGGTTTAGGTTTTCTGCTCTATAACCCTTTAGCCTGGGAGAAAGAATAAGGCTGCGGAATTGCCCCTGCCTGTCGTAAGAGGCGACTAAAAGAGGCATCAGACTCGAAGGTGTTCGGAGATGAGGTTCCGACACCCGCTCCATCGAGTCCGGGTTGAACGACGACGGCGTCGCGTGACCGTCACCGTCGCGTGGTTGGCGAAACAATCCGGGAAGGGCCACAGCGCTGTGCAAGGAGGTCTCGGGAGTGTTTCCCGGAAGAACCCGGAGACCACCGTTTAGCACAGAGGCAGGTCACCGGGGGGGTTTTAGTGGGTACAAATCCCACATAACCTGGCTGCGCCCCATCGTAGCCAGGTATCTTGTCGAAGACTTCCCCCTCGTCAACAACAAAAAAAAAAGGTTTTCTGCTTTTCTAGAATTTAAGCTAAATCATAGTTTAAGAGTAATAAACTATTATTTAGCTTTATTTTCTTTTCAGTCGCCAAGGATCTAACGTTGTGTTCATTATCCGTGAGTATAAAACTGTTAAGTCACATATAAAGTAGTTACGATCTTTGGAAGAATACTGTAAAACAGTTTTATGCAATACAAAATTATATTTTCTTATCCTTAGCTATTAATTCCCGACAAGGCAGGTTACATGTAAGCCAATAATAATAATTGCGAAAGTTTGCAAAGGTGGATGAATTAAGTATGAAGCTTTATTATTTTTAAATTTCCACTCCTTAATAGCTGAACTGATATTTATTATCGACATGCAATAGTTTTGAACTTATAAGCTACTTTTTATCCCAATTTAATGTGTGAATAACATCGCCGGGCGGAGCTAGTTTTATAATATCTTATTTATCATAAAAGAGATTGCTATAATAAAACATAGTAGTACCTAACTGGATTCATTTTCACTTTTTAACCTTTCATAAGTACTAGTCTGGTCTAGCACTCATAAATCATATATCATGAGCAGTAAAGTTGAACCGTAAATTATAGTGCAATCTTGAAACCTTCATACAAGCAACTTTTGAATTAAAAGCAAATATGTATTTTCAAAGTATATTATAGTTCAAACTTCATAAGATAAAAACACTTTCTATATAAAGCTTTACTAAGAATTTGATGACCATATTTTTTCTACTTTAAGGAAAGGTACTTTACTGTTTTTTTTTTGTGCTATTTTTTCACACATTACTGCTAGGCATTTGACCAACAGGTTGCATAACCACATGAGTCAGCGACACTCTCGCCTAAGGTAGAGATGTCTAGTCTGGAATATCAGGCTCTCACGGAGGCTGTTGGATCACATTGTTAAGTGTTTGCGACCGACTTTTCGATTTGGAGGTTGCTAGCTAGCGAGCATTTGATATTACTCTACCACCCAATACGTTAAGGAATCCTCACGATGTTTTTTTTCACCTCAAGCTTGGGCTTATTGGCAGAGATTGGTATGCCATAATCGCTTTAAAGGCACACATATTTGTTTTAATCAGTTCATTTTCGGAGCCAACTAGATGGAAACTAACAAATAAACAATCAATCAATCAGATCTATCCTCTTTATAATATTAGTGTAAATAACTAAATTGTATCTGTGGATACATTTTAGACTTATAATAGAGCGTTTAGTAGATTATAAGCCGCTATCAAGTTTTGAAAAACGTGTTTGATTAACCTTTTTAAAACAGGAAAAAAAATGGAGTTGGGTAAATATAGATACAGATAAATAAAGGAAAAATTATAAAAACGATGGTGGCTCGGTTGGAAAGCGTGTGTTTTTCAATCTGACGGCCCCTGGTTTCCAAATTGTGTGGATTTGCACTCTCTTTACAGTGAAGGAAAATATCGTGAGGGAACCAGCACGTTTGAGGGCAACAATATCCGAAAGCACGTATCATCTGCCAGCCCGCACTTGGCCAGCCTTTGATGGATTTCGCCCCTTTCTTTCAGGGGGAGAGAGGACCCCGAATCCCTTTTTTTTTTCGTGAGGAAATGCATTTACGCATCCGTCACTACCGACTAAAACCTCACGGTGTCCCATCTCACGGCGGGGGCAGGGAAGCAGGACCGCTTCGCGCATTGCCGCTGCTCTCCCCGCCCAGGCCGCTGTCCGCAGTCCGAGCGGACCCACCTCAAGGGGGGCGACGCCCCTGGACTCCGAATCCCTGCAGTGGGAACGTTCCCACTGCAGGAATTTGGGATTAGTGAGCTGCTCATACTATGAAAGGTAAAATAGAAGCAGTAATAATATGCTTAGATACTCGTACAACTTTGCAATTTCGTTATTCTCGTTGGAAACTAGTGTTTTCATCTGCATTTTTTTAGCGTTTATGTTGCGTACCTAACTGAGTCGTAACTCCTGTTTATTTTATGCAGTTTAGAAGTGTTCTCAAGTTTTCAAGGAAATTGGGTCAGTTTGTGAGTCACTCTTAGAATAATGTATAAAATTTTAATTTAATTTAATTTTAATATACAAAAACTGCTGACGACCTCGTTGGCGTAATGGTGACTATGCCGGACTGCCAACCAAAGAGTCCCGGGTTCGGGTTTTTGTTGTAACGGCCAACATCTTTGTGATGAATTATATTTGTTGGCTGTCGGTCTGGGTGTTAAAATTGTATCGATGTAAAATTTACATGTATGTATGTACATGTAGTATCCGTTGTGTTAGCAACCATAATACAAACTAGAAATGGTTTAGTATGGGGCTGACTAACCAGCTTAATACTAACACATAATATAGTGAGTGATACGAGGACACATGCCAAGTTTAATTAATAAAGTAATTAACTAATTTTTTGGTAGCCGCCAAAAAAACAGACTAGACTAACTTAGGGAAGAGACGAAATTTTAAATTTATTTACTGAAAGACTAGCTGTTGCCCGCGGCTCCGCCCACGTGCAGGTCGATTTTTTTTGCGAATCAAAATTTTCTTTGTTTTTTTTTTTACATCCTTCATAGGTTTACGTTTGACTACAGCTAGCTACAAACCTCACGGAGCCCGAGACCATTCTAATGAATGCAAAACCGTGGAAATCGGTTCGTGCGTTCTGAAGTTAAAGCGTCAGGAAGGAAAACCCGACATATTTTTATATTACAAAATACAAAAATGTTTATTACACATAAATATGCTTAAAATATATACGTAGAGGCTCTGCCTGCTGCTTTAGCGCGAGCTGTGTTGCAGCAGTCAGTCTTCCCCAAACAAATAATTATAGTATAAACACTTATAATAATTTTAGTTTAAAGATTTTTTTTTTTCACACAAGTTATTTACATTAAAAATCTAACGAAGTCTACATTGGTGTTGTGTGTTTATGTGTGGGATGTATGTGTGTGTTGTGTGTAGGTTACAGGTGTTGTGTGTGGTGTGTGTGGCATGAAGGTGTGTGTGTGTGTGTATGTGGGATGTGTGTGTGTTGTGTGTAGGCGATATGTGAGATGTATGTGTGTGATGTGTAAGACGTATATGTGAGGGATTTGGAATGTGTGTGTGTGTGTGTTATATATCTGTGTCTCTTGTACACAGCCTCTCCAATGATTTGTAATCATACGTGTGTAGCCATTTATTAACAATTATTGACAGTTTATACCAAGTAACGTTCGATGTGTCTTGTTGAGACCTAAGCTCATTATATAACATAGGAGCGATGTGGTGGTAGTGTCTCCAAGAGAGTGCACAAGAGTATTTTGGTACTGGGCATCTGGGTTTTCTCTTCTTGCTGGCTGTCAGATCTATTAACGCTTGTTTATGATACCTTTTTATACATTGCCGAACAAATATTTTTCGCACCGAGAGAACCCCGCATATCGAGTACAGCTCTTCAGTATCATGTTTAAAAGGCAGTCGCATAATTACTTTGAGTAGGGCGCGTTGGGCACGTTCTACTTCTATCATGTGCGTTTTTGCAGCTCCACCCCACAAAGGGTAGCTTATGATACATTCGCAAAGCGCTTTATAGGTGTTTATTAGAAGTTTCTTGTCAGCTACATCCCTTAGTAATTTGAAAACATGTATAAACTTTCTTAATCGTTTAGAAACAGTATGAATCTGTTCAGCCCATGTCATTTTATTATCAATGATTATTCCGAGGTATCTAATAAATGTTACACAGGATAAAATGTCACATTTGCAGTTGGTTCGAGAATTATCCAGATTACAAGGAAAAACATGTGCCCTGATGTTGAAATCTGAAGGAACTTTAGTATGTTCTGTCTTTTTAAAACAAATGTACTTTGTTTTTGATGTATTAAGTGATAGTAGACTATTTTCTAGCCATGATGTAATGATAGCCATTCCGTCTTCCGCTGATTTTCTCACATCTTTCCAGTTAGAGCCGTGAAAAAGTATTATTGTGTCATCTGCAAATACAATTATATCAGCATTAGGCAGTTTTATGTTGCATAGTTCATTTATGTATGACAAGAAAAGAGTAGGGTATATTAGAGATTTTAATAATTTTTCATGCGAAACTAAGATTTAAAAAAAATACTATTTAGTAAAATGTGGAAATATTAGGAATTTCGTTTCTGAACGTGAAATCAGAAGCGTAGCTCTGTGCTCGGATAGCCTACGCGTACGTAATCATGAAATTGTGCCAGCGAGCTCTGTGATTTTGGTTTGTTATCACCACAAATGACTTGTTTGAGATACAAACGTTCTATTGCGACTAATGAGCTTAATCCGAGATATATAGAGTTATACTGATCACCTTTACTATACCGTAACCGTTATTCATACGAATAATTTTTTATGCATTGTAACATACTCGTAATAGTGTAATACAATCCTAGTAATGTTCCTAGGAGAAACCTATTATTATTGTTTATTAAGAAGAGATAATTTTTTTTTCGTGATTTTAGGGCTAACTTACTAATTTAATTTCATACCAGAGTTGACTCCTGAAATAACAAAAAAAAAATAACAGTAGCAGTACTCACTAGTCACGTGATCGGTATTGCTCTGCGTGTAATACTTAACGTGATTTCTAAATGTAAGGTGAGTGGTTAGGTCTGGTGTAAGATATTTTCGATGCTATTGTAAACTTGTTAAGGAAATCAATTCGTAGAGAGTTTTTTGGACTGAGTGGTTAACACCTAGCGTCAGATTATTTTACAGATTTCTCTGGTATGGACCTACCGTGCGACAGCCCCCCGCGCGGCAGAAATCGCACCGCGCGTGTATGACATGTCCCTATCGTTTTATTTTAGAAACTTTCTTGATATCTAAGTATACAGTGTTTATATTATGTTTTCTTTTTTTGTTATTCGTCTGTTATTTCTTTTTTTAGCTTTTATATCTAAGCTATCTAAGAGTATTTTCGCGTAAAAAACGGTCACACTTACTTATTATTAAAAGTTGGAATGCGTTTTATCTAAGAGTAGCTTAGAAATAAAATAAATGATTATTTCCTTGCTTTCTATCTTTCTGAAACATTACTTGTCACACAAACTGACAAATAAACATTATATACACAACACACATACTGGACGTTTTACTGATTATATATCAAGTACCTGACAAAAGACGAGAAAAAAAACACGTAAATATACATTTACCTTATGAAAAGTCGTGTAACAATGGCTACGGCATCATTTATGATGAGTTCACGGGACACCGTGAATAGGATCTCAAGATAGACCCTTTTGTCGGTTCCGTTTTCACTGTAACAGATTTATTATGTACGCAACGTGAAATCAGCATACGGAGAGGGCAGTAACTCAAGTTACTTTTATTATTATTTTTAATCCACCAAAAAAAATTGCCACTTTTCTGAGAATATAGAATGGTTAATTAATATACTTTATAGGGTTCCGTACCCAAAGATCCTACTCCGTTTCTGTCGGGCTATATCTCATTACATTTTCACAGAAGATGTTATTTCTGTTGCCACTATAAGACTAAACACTAAAAATAGATTAAAATTAATATTTAAAAGGGTTTCATTAGAACAAACGTGTTTTTGCCTAATTTGATTACTAGCAATACGAGTACATACAAACTTTCGCATTAATAATATAAGTACCAAGCAGGATAAATAGAATAGTAGAAAGTAGGATGCTACGGAATGTTTTGCGTGCGTGTATAACTCGAACCTTTTCTAGTTATTAATAACTAGCGACGCACCCCAGCTTTGCACGGCTGCAATGCTGATACTAAATACACTACAGAAATACATATTATACCAACGCGGAATTTTCTGTCCTTTTCAATGTGTTTAAATATTTAGTACATTATTTTGATAAATCTCGTAGGATTTCAGCCTGAGTTTGCAATGTAAGCGGAAAAAAAGATAATTAACGACATCACATTAGAAACCTCAAAAATAAAAGTATTTTTCTAATATTATATTTAATGTATATTGTTATGCAGATAAACCTTCCTCTTGAATCGCTCTATCTATTTAAAAAAACGCATCAAAATCCGTTGCGTACACACAATAGGGCATAGGGACAGAGAGAACGACTTTGTTTTATAGTATATAGCGATGTGTGTATTGCATATTGTGTAAATCCATTTAAAATGATTTAAAGAAGTGGTTTGTCGACGCTACTCGTGACCAAAATGGCGGCCTCTACTTTGCACAGCGAATTAGCGTTGCTATACAAAGAGGCAACTCGGCTGGCATTTTAGGCGCTCTTCCCACTGGCACTGGTTTTTTAGATAAGATATTATTTTTAATTTAATTAATTTTAGATTAGATTTGCATTACTTAATATTGAATTTGTAGTAATTAGTTTTCCGTCTATAAATATTATGCAATACAATAAAAAAACTATTATAAACATAACAATGGTGGCGATTCAGCGGCACACACGACTAAAGTAAATTTAAAGAAGCCCCGTCTCTATTCATTGTAGGTGGCCAGAAAGAGACGGCGCGTTCTGAAACAAACACAAAACAACTCAGTTCAGTTTTAAATTATCTTTATTATATACAGAAATACAAATATATTACAAAACAGTAGTGTACATACAAGAATTTGGATCCTACTATTTTGTAGCAATATTTAAAATTACATTTACAAGGATCATTAAGCCTATCTAAACTTTTTACAGATTTATTATATTTTTAACACTTGGCGACTAATTTTTACATTTAGTATAAAAACACATATTTATATTATTTTATGCTAAGTAGGCACTACAATTTTTAAACTAACAATATAAAAAGCTATAATAATAAACTACAGGTAGTTATGAAAAAAATAACTTGACAACAAGCAGCAGGAACGTACAAAGTAATGACAAATAATTTGCGGTCGAGTTTGAACTGTCGGCCGAGTGACCGCGTCCTATATCTAGCGCCATACGGTCGAGTTTCGCGCGCGTCACCGACCGGCTGCCCGAGCGCAGACGCAGATACATACCACGCGCCTTATCTATTCTAATGTTCATTGTCTAGGAAATAGTGGTGAGGTAACTTGTAACGGTTGTACTTATCGATATATGGTAAATGTTGTTTACGCGTCTTGCAAATATTATTTATTAATTTGTTTTTACTTTTAGGGTTACTAACTAGGTAAAATGTTTTAGATAACTTGTAAATATAGGAGTTTAATCTGGGGAGGCCAATTTCGTCGTGTAGTTTTTTGAGATTCGTGTATGGAGGAGTGTTATATGAGTATTTAAGTGCTTTATTTTGAATTATTTGTAATTTGTTTACATTTGTGGCACAAGTGCTACTCCAGACAGGACTCGAATATGTGATACAGGGCCGGATTAACGTGCAGTAGATACGTAGTTTGGTACGACTGCTGAGGCAAGACCGCCTATTTAGAATTGGGCTCAGTGCATTTAAGGCTTTGACCCCCTTTTGACATAGCTTGGACGTATTTTCTGTCCAATTCAATTTATTATCAAGTATAAGGCCTAAATATTTGACAGATTTGCTCCATGGAATACTAAAGCCGTCTATTTTTATTTTGCGAATAGGAAGAGAGCGTTTTCTGGTGAACAGTATTGCTTCAGTTTTTGATGCGTTTATCTTAAGTTTCCATTTTTTGAAATAGGAAGAGAGGGAATCAATTGAGAGTTGAAGCCTACTAATTATTAGGTCAACGTCATCTGATGATGTATAAGAAGCCGTATCGTCGGCAAAACATGCTAAATTAGTACGTGTTTGCGTCGGGATATCATGCAAAAATATCAAGAATAGGTAGGGTCCAAAAATTGAGCCTTGGGGTACTCCCGCTGGAACTGTTTTTGATATTGATGTATAGCTACCAATATGCACTTTAAATGAACGCTCAGATAAGTACGATCGGATTAATTTCACAAGTGACATAGGAGTATTTACGCTGATTAGCTTATGTAACAGGGCTTCATGCCAGACTGTGTCAAAAGCCTTTTCAATATCTAATAAGAACATGCCTGTTGATTGGCGGAGGTTCAGATTATGAGACACAGCCTCAGCAACTCTGGCCAGTTGTTGTATGGTCGAATGTCCACTGCGGAAACCAAATTGTTCATCTGGAAGCATGTTTTCGGTGGCTCTAGCTAATCTGAAGTAAATTATTTTTTCTAAAACTTTACCCAAACAAGGGAGGAGACTTATCGGGCGATAAGAGATAGGTTCTGATGCATCTTTACCCGGTTTGTGTATGGGAATGACTTTGGCAGTTTTCCAGATTTTCGGGAAGTACTCATGTACAAGGCATGCGTTGAAAATTTTGGTAAGCAGAACTACTCCCTTCTGGGGTAAGTTTTTTATAAGCAGATTTGAAATTTCGTCAGGGCCAGCTGCTTTGCGAATCTTAAGTTTCATTATATACATTTTGATTTCAGATGGACGGACGTTACACTGGGAGATTTTATCAGTTGCGTAGTTATCTAAGGCAGTTAGGGAACAGGCAATAGCACCGTGTTCGTTGCTTGGCCAGTTATGCGTCAATAACATGTTGTTTAAAAAGGATTCAGCGAGAGTATTGCACTGTTCTTGTTGGTCTTTAGTTATCGAACCATTGCAAGTTTTTAGAGTTGGGATAGGTGGACCGATATTAGATTTCAGCCCTTTTACGACTCGCCATAGGTCCGCATTGGGATTGTCAACTTTCTTTAATTTATTGTTCCAGATTTTATCATGATAGGATTTTATGGCATCGTTGATCTCTGATTGCAATTTCTTTATCATAATTTTCATATGCTTGCGAATGTTGGTATCAGACTCTACAGCAGCGTATCTCCGAAGACGGTTTTTCTGTTGAATAAGTCTTTTTACACGACGTGGGATTTTTGTTGGACGCCAGGGCTCAATTTTCGATACAGGAATACATTCATTTCTAGCCTGTATAATGGATTCTTGCAGTTGATTAATCGCAGAGTCTATTTTTGTTGGGTCATCAAAAGTTTCCAGTGATAAGTGAATAGTTTTGTTTACAAGTTGGCGATACTTGGTCCAGTCCGCTTGAGAATAATTAAATTTAACAATCGATTTACGGGTTACATTAGCGGTAAAGTTAGCAAATACAGGGAAATGATTGGATGATAGCGAAGGTATTGTGGCAATGTTGTCCAAGAAATTAAAATTTTTAGTGAGTAAGACATCTGGTATGCTCGGTTGTAAGTCAGATCGGTAATGAACCAGTGTTGAATCTAGCGGGCTATGAACCACAAAGTCGCTGTCTAACATGAGGTCATATAATACTCGGCCGCGTGAGTTGGGTAGCCCAGGGGACCAATAGGGATGTTTGGCATTTAAGTCACCCATAACTACTACTTGATTGCCAGTACTCATAAGCAAGTTTAGGTCCCTAGCGAAAAGCGGCTTATTGGGAGATTGATACGCAGAAATCAAGATGACGTTTTGATTTCCGCGTAGATTAAGGCTGATACCGACAGCTTCAATGTGCGTGGTGAGGGGCATAGCGATAATTGAATGGATGAGATCCACTCTGGCAAGTATAGCTACACCGCGGCCCGAGCCACAGAAGTGTTTATCCTGGCGGTAGCAATTAAAACCCTGTATGTGGAGTTTGAGGCGGCTAGTTAGGATTGTTTCGCATATGGCGATGATATCAATGTTTAACTCACCTACAAGATTTGTAAGTTCCTGCTGCTTATGTTGAACGCCGTCAGCGTTCCAGTATAAGATATTAAGACCAAAAGATTTTTCAAACATAGTGGCCTAGGTGTGTTAAAATTAATATAACTTTTTCCATAAAAGTTTTACAGTTTAGGAATTCATATTTAATAGACTTGATTGTATTTAATATTTCTAACATTTCTGCTGTAACTAAGTCGTGCACGTGCTTCATCTCGACGAATTCAGCGTTTATCGGTTTACGCTCAACTTGTATTCCAGCAGAAGGAGTTATTCTCTGGCTAGAACTTGCGGGTATGTTCCTGTCGAATTGGGTTTCAGGTACGTAGCTAGATTTGGTCCGCGTAGTAACATCAGAATGAAGCTTTCTTGAGCCTGCAACTTGAGCCCAGGTTGAATTGGTATGTTTGGCTGAGGTTGGGGGAGCTGGTACTGGATCCATACTATTGATAATAGTCTTTCGTTGAGTTTCGCGTTTAGACTGTATGCGATCAAGGTACTTAACTCTTTCCGCACATTGTGAGTAATTCGCCGGGTGGGCCATGTTACAGTTGCAACAGCGGGCTGGTTCATCTCGAGTTTTCTTCGGACACTCCCACATAGGGTGGTCGAGGGCACACTTGACACATTTAGCTGGCCTGTTGCAGTTTTTAGAAGCATGCCCAAACCCTTGGCAGCGAAAACATTGAGTACCTACTTTATTATTGGGCTTGTATCTATCAATGTTCACAACGCAATTGGAAAGATAACGTATTTGTTTGAACTTGCCCATTTCAGTACCACTGGGGAGCTGCACAATAAGCGGTGGGCAGTCAGTGGGGTTTCTTGTTTTCAACTCAGTTAACGTGGCTCCAGGGAATCCCATCGAAGATAATTCAGCTGTTAATTCTTCTTGTAGGAATTTCGGTAGTCCTTTAATGACAGCCTTAGGTAGCTTTTCATCCTTTCGAGAAAAGGTATGAAAGGCTACATTTTCCTTAAGGAGTCCGTCTTTTAATTGCTGATGACCTTTTGCCGAATAGCACTGGACTTTAACTCTGTTACGTCCTCTAAATTGGAGATGGAAGCCTTTATCATACTTTTCAATGGTTTCTTTAATATTTTTATGGCTCCAGTCGCCAAGGAGCTCAATTAGTATAGGTGGAATTTGGTTAACTTGCCTTTTCCTCGTTGCTTTCTTGAATGTTACTGTAGCAGGGTTATCAGCATGACCTTCATCCGAGTCCAGAGCGAGAGGTCCGAACTGGTTGGTAGTCCTGATGGGTTTTCCCACAGGAACAATCTTTGACCTTGTAACATGACGCTTTGATTGGCTCCAGAGTTCCCCATCAGCCGGCCGCTTGTTTGCCAGGCTTTCGGTAGACGAAGTCCTCTGTAGGTAGCGGTCCATGGTATTATCGATATATGGACTATCGACTCGTGACAACACTATGTTTACGAATCGAATGGCACTCGCTGAGCGCGCACGGTAGCTTGGACGCGCGCGCTCCCTGCGCGGCCCGCAGGGAGAATGACACAAAACAACTAAAATCACGTCAAACATGGAAAATGTAAGCGATTTTAGAGCGCACACAATTGTATCAGCTCTAAATCTGACGTGTTTGACGTGATTTTAGATGTTTTTTCTATAGATCGTATTATCTCTTTTTGGTCATTTATAACGAAAAGAGACAGAGCTACTTTAAATTTAGTTTAGTCGTGTGTGCCGCTGAATCGCCACCATTAGGTCTGCGAATAGAAATAAATAAAATGTAAATGGTTTTAGAACCGAGTTTCTGTGTTTATTAGTACAGCAAGCCACACAATGTGACGAGAAAATGTCGCTCTCAAAGGATTGTAAGGATTTCAGTTCAAATGAAGCGGAGGTAATGTGAAAATCGTTCGAAGAGATTTAGTATGTCTTACTTATTATAGCTTTGCATCTTGAATTATTTGTGTGTTTGATTTATTTACTTTTATGATTTGTGTGACGGATGTAATATTGGTAAATAAAAAAAATGCCAAGTACGAGTTGGGCGCGCGCTTGAAGGGTTCCGTACCATTGTTGTATGGGAGCGTAATAATTTAATTTGAAAGATAATGTACATTTATACATTCCGTGAAAATTGTAGGTGTCTACATGCTACCGTTAATGATATATAGCAAAATAATACGAAAAAAACACGTTTAATGTATGGGGACCCCCCCCCCCTTCATAATTTTTATAGTGCCACGGAAATACATATTCTTGTGAAAGTTTCAGCTTTCTAGCCATTACTGTTTCTGGAATACAACTTGGAGACTAACAGACAAACATACAGACAGTGGAGGCTTAGTATTAGGGTCCCGTTTTTACCTTTTAGGTACAAAACCCTAAATGGAATTTCTGGCAAATAATCCCATATGTTATTTAGAAATATTTTTTATATTTGATGATGACGTTTAAACGCAGCTTGCTCTATGCTACTATGATGAACTCTTAGGTATAGCTTTACTGTGGTCGAGATTGACGACCTCGTTGGCGTAAAGGTTACCATGCCGGTTTGCTAATCAGAAGGTTCCGGGTTCGATTCCCGGTCCGGTCAACATATTTGTGCTCAACTAAATTGGTTGGTTATGGGTCTGGGTGTTAAATATGTATTTATAATAATATGTATGTATGTATGTATATGTAGTATATCAGTTGTGTTAGCAACCATAATACGAGTAAGAAATGGTTCAGTATGGGGCTAACCAGCCGTGTGTGGATGTGTAAAAAAAATGTAACGCGCTTGCCTAGAAGGAACCTATTTACTCTAGATTTGAAGACCCCTAAATTTTACTTCTCAAGAAAAAGGGACTCAGGAAGAGAGTTCCAAAGCTTCACAGTTCTCAAAAGGTCGAAACAAAATGCTTTGTTCGAACCCTCGGAACTAAAGAATATTTAGCTTTGTTCTCTTGTTACTCATTAACTAAACTAGTTGTACTTGTGAATAACTAACGGTTATACTCGCTTTAACCCGATTTAAAAGTAGTCTATGTGGTAATCCATGATCTAAACTGCTTCGATACAGTTCCTCCGGTTTTAGAGTAAAACTACTTATATGACATACACACACACAAACATCAAACTGATATACATTTGTGTCATTTGTTTTTCAAATGTGATTATATCATAATTACATGCTAGTGAAGCGAAAACTCCTGAACAAAGTCAGCTACTAGTTTTTTTTTTATACACATTTCACACACGGCTGGTTAACCCCATACCGAACCATATCTAGTTCGTGTTATGGTAGCTAACACAACTGATATACTACATATACATATTATACACATACATACATATTTTATATAGATACTTATATAACACCCAGACCCACAGCCAACAAATTTACTTAAGCACAAAGATGTTGGCTGGGCCGGGAATCGAACCCGGACCCTTTTGATTGGCAGTCCGGTATCGTAACCTTTACGCTAACAAGGTCGTCAAATGTTGTAATTTAAATAAAACTCCTTAGCAATAATTTATCTTATTTTAATTTTTGATTATCTCCACGCTAACGATTAAGTAAGATTAACCTATATGTTAGCATATAGGTTAATCCATACCTAGTGCAAGATTCAAAAGATTATCACAATCGTATCTACTGATACAATACTGATTGAGATAAGATAAAAATGTCAATGTCACGATGACTTAAGTATAAAAAAAAAAACAAAATAACAATAAGAATAATCCTTCAAATTCTTACTCAATTTTTCCCCTTGCAAATAGCAAGCAGTAAAATTTCCTGCACTCCACGTACTAGAAGTGCGATGCAAGAGTGGCGCAGTAATGAGGTGAACGCAATTCGTAGCGTTTAATGACTGCTGTTGACTGACGCCCGCTTCTGCTCAGTAGCCCTTACTGATGGAAAACAGTAAATAAATTAAAATTGTTTATTTGTGAGTTGTTTTGAAAGTTCAGTAACAACTATAATCGCAACTACTACACAATCCTCTTCAAACTATCATTCACACTATTTCACACACACTCTCCCAATCACATACTTTCTCTATATGACACCCTTAAATATGCTCACTCACACACTCCAACACTCGCCTCAGGGTTAGATATAAAATTGTATGATTAGACTAGTATTACACTATAAATTATATATAAAACATAGGTATAATTACAGTTTTCTACATTTTAGTTTTATTAAATATTACTTAGTACAACTAACTACCTAACGAGGTTTCTGCTGCACTGCCATACAGGACAACATTTTTGTCCTAGTGCAGAGCACCGAGCTCAACCTAGCCTTAATCTTAAATCTAAATTTATGCATAAGGATATTTATAACTTAGCTAGGATTATGAACCATATTGTTATTTTGAATAAAATATTTTGAATTTGAATTTGAACGGGATACCTACATTCTCAGCTATATTCTAGCATAATTTCAACCGCGCAGATAATACGTGAATATTTTTGTAATTTTGTATGAGTACCGCGCTCGCCGGCCTCACCAGCTAGACGCGATTGGCGCAAGACAGACGGCACTGGAACCGCATGGAGGCCTTCTCCAAATTTTGGGTGCTCTTACAAAACTACTATATAAAAAATTTAAAATATTTTAAGATCAGGGTAATAAACGGCTATTTTATTCTATTTAAGGTCCATGGTGAGCTTACTCTAATTTAAATTGTAGTGTTTAAGTTTGTATATAGTATTTTAATTGATTTTTCTCTAATAGTTATTTTTAAATAAAATAGTATGATACCATAATATGAACTAGAAATAGTTCAGTATGGAGTTAACCAGCCGTGTGTGAAATGTGTTTTAATCTTTATTTATTTTTATTTGTAATGCTTTAAAAAAAAAAAAAGGAACATAGTTTGATTTGAAAGATAATATACTTTTTTTACATTACGTCAAAATTTGAGTTGTCTACATACTACCGTTATTTAAGGTCCAGATTCAGTTGCCAACAGTAAATACTCAGTTCTCAAACCGAGGGACTAACGTATCTTACTTATGGTAAAGCCCAGAAAAAAAACCAGTATTAAATTTATGTCAGTATTAAAAAATATGCGAAATGACTCGTCTTCGGGATGGTTTGAAAACTCACCACTCTAGAACTTTGCCACTTAGCTCATACGAAGAACAAATTGCGCGGAGAAGTAATTCATCTATTTTATTATTAAAATCAGCGCTCGAGTTGACCATAGTAGGGGCAATTCGGGTATGTAAAGGCAATTGTTTTCCATCCAATTGGATAAAGTCGAGAATTGTAATGATGTTGTAAATTGAACGTTTAATCCTAGGTTGTTAACGATGAAATGAACGGAAATGTTTTTTTTTTTATTCTGAATAGGCCAGCGCTTGACCACAATTCACCAGATAGTAAGTGATATTGAGGTCTACAGTGGATCGTGCTTACCTAGAAGGAACCGGTTCACTCTCGCCTTGAAAATCGCTAGATTGTAGTCATTGGGAAACAGGGAATTCGGCAAGGAATTCCAAAGTTTGGCGGTTCGGACAACAAAGGTGGAGGCAAAACGCTTTGTGCGTGCCTTTGGCACCTCAACCGTAAACCGATGCCGCCTTGGCGTTTCCCTGCTCGTCCGATAGTGGAAGTCAATGATAGTGAAATGTTTCGGTAAGTCAATTGAAACACCATTTTAATGTCTAATTTTTATTCGAAAATTTAAAGTTTATATCCCAAAAACAAGAATGAATTAATAAAAATATAATTACGGTTTTCAAAGCAAGAGTGAACCGATTTTTTCTGGGTAAGCGTGCCTTAGATCTAATGTCGCTTGCCATGAGGTGAATTTTGATCAAGCGCAAGCCCATTTAGTATAAAAAAAAAAATATAATAATATTTAATCATCCATTATTTTCCCTAAACTGTAACATTCAATTAGTATATTTTATAACTAATCTCGATGTAACCTAAACTTCAGTTTGTTTCTATACTAAATAAAGTACTACTTTCTATATTTACTACGGCTACTTTCTTTATTCAATTTTGTGAAAATTGTGTTTTCGTATTATTTTCACTAAGCACAGACAATAAACTTATAGTGAAAATAATACGAGAACACAATTTTCACAAAATTAAATAAAGAAAGTAACCTCGTCATATTTTGCGTCGGGGGTTCAACACTGATGTGAATATGGCACCTTATAGACCCTCACCTATCGAGTATGAAACAGTCTTTTATAATTGCCGCTAATTGTTTTATTAAACAGATAAGTAACTCTAATAACTATTTTACAGATGCACGTGTTTTATGGAGGTGCCTAATACTTTGCCAAAATGTAGCTAAAAATTGATTATTCCTCATAACATTAAAGATACTATTGTTAATACTTACTTAATTACTATGATGGCTCGCTAACCCCAAAATGGATCCTGGCCTCCGACACCAAGAGACGCCACTTTTCTCTATCCTGTGCTGTCTCCTGCCAGTCTGTGACATGAAGTGCGCTCAGGTCTTGCTGCACTAGATCTTCCCAGCGATACTAGGGACGACCAACCGGACGTCGGCCAATTGGTCGTCCCAAGTATGCTCGCCTCACAGCCTGATCCTCTCCCATCCTTTCCACGTGGCCGAACCAACGGAGCCGATGTGCTTTACTTTCGCCCATGATGTTAGGTTATATTGTTAATAACATTACCTTTTTTAAAAAATAGTGCCAATTACTAGATGTTCTGGCGTTATTTATTAAGAATTCCCTATTCATTCTGTATATTCGCTACCACCAAATCACGTCAAGTCATAGGTATAGGTTTCTAACGTCATACGTCATAGATATAACGCCACTGTGACGTCATTGCTTGACATAGGTCGCATTAGAACCCCAGTGATGTGATTAATGTCGGTATATGGATGTGGAATTGATAGATAGGGCCTCTTGCATCTGGAACTAACAGCTTGGTGCTATAATATCTATATGTATGTATAGCCAAAGTAAAGGGGCAATTGCACTAGAGTAATAGTAGTACAATTACGATTATTTAATTTTATTAATAATGGAGCAATAAAAATATAGCTCACATTTCTGCGTATCCACTTAAAAGGATTCTAGGAATATTATATATGTGAAAGTGTGTGTGTGTTAGTGAGCATGTTTGTTAATTCTTTACGCTCAAACAGCTAAACCGGTCGCGATGAAACTTGATATGGATATTAAAACTTTTTTTTTTCACACACTGCTGGTTAGCCCCACACTGAACCATTTCTGGTTCGTATTATGGTTGCTAACACAACTGATATACTACATATACATACATACATATTATACATAAATACACACATAATTACTTAACACCCAGACCCACAGCCAACAAATTTAGTTAAGCACAAAGATGTTGACCGGGCCGGGAATCGAACCCGGAACCTTCTGATTAGCAGTCCGGCATGGTAACCTTTACGCTAACGAGGTCGTCAAAAACTTACACCTTGGAATAACACATAGACTACTTATTATCCGGAATTAACGCGGCTAGCACTGCGGGGCCTAACTAGTAAGGCAAGCATATAAAGGAGACGAGCATAATACTGCTAGTTCAACTGATTGCGATGAAACTTGACATGGTTATTACTTAGACTTTGGCATGGTACTTATTAACACATAGCCTACTGGTGAAAAAACTACGGGGTGAAACTAGTAAGGTAAATAAAGACAAGGAAATAAATAAAACGAGAACACCACTGGTAGTTCAACTGATTGCGATGAAAATTGATATGGTTATTACTTAGACCTTGGATTAACACATAGGCTACTTTATATCTTGGAATAACACGGGGCAAAACTAGTAAGGTGAATAAAGACAAGGAAATATAGAAGACGAGCATAACACCTGGTGTTACAGTGTTTGTCTAGTTTCCTCAACAAAATGTCACGTACGCACAATTTGGTCCAAGCTCTCGTCGCGACGGTTTCGGTAAACAATAATAAAACTCTCCCTTCCGAATCGGTATCGTTCCACCAAACGGTGTTTTTATTGTAGATCGTCCGCAGATATAGATCGGACATTATAGTATAGATAACAGAAATTTAGAAAATATTGTCATGATTTCGGTTGCCTATATCGCTGATTCAAACATATTTACAATACAATAATATCTTAACTGATATTTCATTTAAATTGTTGTCCTAGATAATGTTCAAATGTCGTGCAGCGTCATCTATTGATATTTGTTTAAATTACCATAAAATAAGCATGAGCATAAAAACTGCGCGTGATTTCCGCAAGCAATGCGCGCCATAATCTACCCGTTGTGATTGGTCGAGTCGAATGCCCGTCTATGATTGGCGGATTCACTCTCGACAACACAAAGACGAGCAAGAGGGTGTTGCGGGGAAGAGCACAAGGCAGACGCTGGAGAGACAGCTCACGAAAAAGACTTGACTGAAGTACTACGCGATCGTCATAATCTAGAGTGGAAGGTTAGCGTGGTATGGACATGTAATGCGTAGAGAGGAGATGCATATAATTATGAAATGGTAGTGCAAGGAAGAAGAGCAAGAGGCCGACCGAAGAAGACATGGATGGAGTATGTAAAAGAGGCAGGTGGAGTGCGGCTACCGCTATATATAAGGAGTATATCAGTTGTGTTAGTAACCATAATACAAACTAGAAATGGTTAATATGGGGCTAATCCAGTGTTGGGCAAAATTAAGTCTTCTTCTCCTTTACCATTTCCCACTAGTTGGGGTCAGCACAGCCTGTTTTTCGCTTCCAAGCCACTCTATCAGCCGTCATCTCCACATTCCACACTCCTTTCTCATTCATATCCTCTTTTACACAATTCATCCACGTCTTAGTTTGATTGGTTATTTATTCATGACTAATGAATAATCTTATACTTAACTCCAGAACACACGAACCGATTTCCACGGTTTTACTTTAGTTTTGGAAAGTTCTTGGTCTCCTTTAGGTTTGTAGCAAACAAAATTCAGGTAAAATTTCAACTTTGAGGCGAAACAGAATTTGCCAGGTTTGCTAGTGACTGAAAAAAAATAATCATATACCTGATTGATTTTCACAAAACTTTTCTTTTTTTCTTTTGATAAGCGTATTTTATTGCACATTCCTAAACTAACTTCATCTATTTCGTACATCGTCAGCGAAATCTTCTCATACAGTGACATGGTACGGTTTGTTGGATAGCTCGTCCCGCCTCGGTGACCCCATATATCTCGATTGGCACTACGATTTATGGTCACACCTCACTAGAACGTGTCACAATTATTTCGTGTCAGGTTGAACGCTTTTCTTAGCACTCTGACACATTTTTAGCATCTCTGAAGAGAGCTAGCTCCTGCAAACACAGGGTATCCTACTGCAGAAGTTAGGCACCACTCTTACGTTAAATTTTTTGCTAAGGTATATTTAATCTTTGTTTAGAATGTAAGTTGGCCTAATAAAATTATTTTGTATATGTGTTTGTTTACAACTTGACAAATATTTGTAAATGATGTACTCCTGTGAATAAACCAGTTAAAAAAATAACTGTCAATACGTTTTATATAAAAAAAGTTGTAATATTTTGATGGTAAAATAATATGTAAAGAAATTTATATGATTCATCAATAAAATATTTAAAACAGTCATTGTCATCAAAGTCGTTTCACCGAATTTCACACCAACTCCGCGATTAATATAGTATATACCCGTATTTCATATTTGAAAAATCTTTGATAAAATATACTTTGTGTACTTTTATAAGAGTTTCATTTTTGCCCTATAACATAATTATATTTTATTTTGACCCCATAATTTCATTTAAATTACACACAATGGTACAAATGACAGAATGACTTATCTATGAGTGTATGTTCTGTTTTTAAATGATGTGTAGTTTTGAAATTATTTTTATTATGATAAATATTAAAATATTCGTTCTTTTCAGGTATTAAAGTTTTGACAAGAGGTCACCTATATGACAAATGAAAATAGTGCGTTGTTACCATTATAAATCCGAAAGCTTATTCTATCCCTATCAGATAGGCAGGGCTTCCCACTCATGATTGGTAAAAAAGACGGTCAGTTTATAGATCTCGGACTAAACCCAGTTATTATTTGATTCGAAAGTTGCTATTTTTCGCCGTAGACTATTTATTTCATCTGTACTAGAAATTACGTTATAAATTTATTGAGATTGACTAATTGATTTGAACAAACCAAACATATTTCTGTAGATAATTAAAAATATGCGAGGATGAACCTAGACTCGTACAACACCCGCGGCGCTGACCACACCTGGAACACTCGGTACAGGGACCGACTTAGGGACGTGAACAGGACACTGCACAAATCCGCTAAGATTACACATATTATGGGCCCAACCATCTACAATAAATTACCTGAAAATGTGACCGACGCAACAAGTTTAGGTAGCTTTAAAGCTCGGCTTCAACGCTGGCATATCGAGGAAACTCTCTATGATTTAGATGACTTTGTAAAATTTACAAAATAAGATATTAGTACTTTTTATTTTTTTTTACATTGTTTTAATTTTAGATTTATGACATACTCGTATTTAACTATAAAATGTACAGAAGTATATTTATATTCGTTTTGTTATAATATTTTATTAAAAATGTATGTATGAATTGACTTGAAAAAAATTATTTACCAATAAATATGATTATGATTATGATTAATTATTTTACTACATTCTTGTTGACGCTTCAAAATAAAAATATTAAAATATGTTTTCAAAATTATATTCTGAAAACAATTGAAGAGTAACTTTATTAGCCGCCATTTAAATAATATTTTATGTATCCTGAAGTCGTACTTCATATAATTCGTCAGTACTGTACTTCAATGTAATTTGAGTTTTCAGTGCTAGTTTTCTGAAGTTTTCAGGTTTACAAGGTAATCCTTGTATTGTTCAAATGAAGATAAAACCAAGAAAATACAGGATGTAACTAATATTGTAGTATTTTCATAATTTGGTTTTCAATTTATTATTAATTGTCGTGAATGATTAAATCCAGATCCAAAACTATGTATTTTGAAAGAATTTTGATCTTGAGTAGGTTTTTTTTGACATCACGGACTGGCAGACCACTTTATAGAAATCCAATGCAAGTACCCATGCCTTGGTTCAATAATTGTATCCCAAACACCACAAATCTGTTGATTCTGTAGATTGACACGTAGGTGTAACTGTTATTTATTACAGTGGGATAAAGCTACTATGAATATTTTTCCTTTTTTACTATCTTCAAAAACATAAAAATACATATAAGGAGTAGTATTTCAATTCAAAATGTATATTTATTTTTTGTGTTTGTTTCCTCATCTCCGTCACATATAAAACGTATTCAAAAACAACTTTTTACTAAAAAAATATACTAACCCAATTTAAGTATTTTTTTTATTATGTATTATTTTTGTTTGCTTCAATAAGTATGCCAAACTCTATCCGATATTTACCTACTCTGCAACTTGCAAATAAGTTCACAAGTAGTAAATTTGCGGCCGTCGATGTGGCGTCAGTTCGGTTCAAGAAACTCATCACGACAAACCCCAGAACCAATGCTTTCCAGATATGTATGTTACAGGAAAATTGCTAAAACGGGCTTTTTTGGAATTCTTTGCCTGAACCACTGTTTCTTTTTAGAACGAAGTTCCTTATCGTGCGCTGTGAAAGAGGGCTAGACGGAAAAAAATCTTACGATAAGTTGTCACGACACTTTTTGCTATAGTAAGCTATTATAAGCTGTGCGGCGTGTACATGTTTCTCTTTCTCTCTCTCTCTCTCTCTCTCTCTCTCTCTCTCTCTTATAGAAAGCAAGCCAGATATTTTCATATTTATGATCTACAAAATTCGTTAGAAGTACCATCTTGAGATCTTCAGATCAAGAGTGGTTAGGTACACATAAGGTTAACCCTGCAGCCTGGGTGAAAGAATAAGGCTGCGGAATTGCCCCTGCCTGTCGTAAGAGCCGACTAAAAGGGGCATCAGGCTCGAAGGTGTTCGGAGATGGGGTTCCGACACCCGCTCCATCGAGTCCGGGGTGAAAGACGACGGCGTCGCGTGACCGTCACCGTCGCGGGAAGGGCCACAGCGCAGTGCAAGGAGGTCTCCGGAGTGTTTCCCGGAAGATCCCGGAGACCTCCGTTAAGCACAGAGGCAGGTCGTTAATCGCGTACCTATTAGTCAAAAACTGCACGTGTAGTAATTTTCACATATATACCTAATACATTTGGCCACCATATTGTATGTGAAAATGCGGACAAAAAGTAGTATTCTGTCTTGCCTATGATTCACTTAACTCATAATTAATGTAATCAATTCTTTATCAAAATATACTTCAAAAATAAATCAAATCTCTGTTGACTGCACAAAATCAAGTTCGTGGTTAATATGAAAGGTAACAAGTATTTTTTACTATATTCATGTTGGCTACCTAACATATAAGGATAAATATCTGCAAATCTTTGTTAAAAAAAAAAAACACTGGCTATCTATTTTGCCTTGTCTGACTGTCCGTCCTGTGTCTAACTACTACAGTATAACCACGCAATACTAAATACCAAAGCATAGTAAAGAAAAAAAAAATGTTCTCAGATTCAAGCCATTTCATAAAATTGCTTACATTATTTCCTAACATGCCTACAACATGCGAATGAATCATTATAAGACGCTTCCCTCCCATTGTGATCTTTGTGTGTAGAAAACGCGAGAATGTTTTGAATAAAATATGAATTTCCGGAACTCTGTGCCCGTCTAATCTTTGAAGAATACATTCATCTTTACATTGACTGCTATATGTGAACATACAAATTAGAATTTCGCTTTTGTAGTGATTTTTTTTGTTAGAAGATATAGCAAGGTTTTTTTTTAAGATAATGTTTCAAGTTAGAGGACAATATGAATTTACAATTATGTCAATTTAAAAATACGTTCGAGTACGTGGCATTTTGTGGCGAGTACTGTCAATAAAGTATCAATTTAACTCTAGAATTTTCTTAAAAAAAGCCGATCATTTGACATCGGTTTTTATACTTGAAATCCCAAAATGTGTCCATAACATTTCTGTAATAAATTATATTATAAATAGTAATTTTTGATTCATAAGATTTTTTTTCTTTCCACCACTGTTAATTAAAGGCCGACCTAAAGGGAATATATCTTCTCTTATATATAAAATTTCCGTGTCACAGTGTTTGTTACCGTACTCCTCCGAAACGGCTTGACCGATTTTTTCCAAATTTTATATGCGTATTCAGTAGGTCTGAGAATCGGCTACTGTATATTTAGAAATAATTATTAAGACAAAACAACGTTTGCCGGGTCAGCTAGTTATATTATAAATTGTAATTTTTGATTCATAACATTTTTTTTCTTTCCACCACTGTTAATTAAAGGCCTTCCTAAAGGGAATCTTATATATAAAATTTCCGTGTCACAGTGTTTGTTACCGTACTCCTCCGAAACGGCTTGACCGATTTTTCCCAAATTTTATATGCGTATTCAGTAGGTCTGAGAATCGGCTACTGTATATTTAGATTTTTTTTTTTTTAAAGGCTAAGGCATAACAACGTTTGCCGGGTCAGCTAGTATATATATATATATAGTCGAGCCGCCCGCTTCCCCCGAGCACGTCCAGTGTGAGGTGGCTCGCGCGTCTCCGCCGCTAAGAAACGCAATCGCAGAGATCCTCGTGTGCCTTTTACTATGAATCTGCGCCCTCGTAAGTAGGTACTAACCGTGTCCGTTGTGAAACGCATATTTATAAGTATTGGTATCATCATGTATGGAATGTGCTTTTAAAATTATAATTGTATCTAGTTTCTAAAAGCGCTGATTTCTTAAATTTAAGCTGTGTAATAATTATAATTAGTATTTAACTCATGTATATTCGATCATGTTAAACTTTGTAAAGTACTTTATACTTATTATGCTATTCTCTGTATTTTACATATATTTATTTACATAGGGTTTTTTTATAGTTTCGTAGATATTTCTAGGTATGTTTAATTTAGGTAAGGAGGTGTGAAATATTGCGGGTAGTTTCATATTTGCTGCCCGCCGCCATATTAAGAATAAACCAGTTGTATACCGCTCGTTGTGTGTTTCATTGCGCCGATCTTACTGGCATCATCTTCTTTCAGTTTGATTTTCTGAACTTAATAAAACTTATACAATCAAAACATCAGTAACTAATCAAATTAATAACCGTCGAAATAAAATAAACCTATCAAAAATTGAGTATTCTAACTTTTTCTTTCAGTTCGAGTTACTGACCTTAATAAGCCCTACAATCAATAGATCAGTAACAAAGCAAATTATCAGTAACATTCAAGAGATCACGTCTCAATTCTCAATGTGGATCCCAGAACTTGTTTGCGAACAAGGTCCTTAGGCACGCACTGTCTCTCTTGTCTCTAACCCACTTCCATTATGTTGTTTGACACATTGGATTATTATACTTTACCAAGGTTTATTTTGTTTGCAATCTACATTGATTTAAGTAAGGCTTTACTTTGCAGTAATCCATAGAAATCATATCAAAATAATATAAGTTATAGGTTAAATTGCTTAGTTCTTAAGATTACTTTTTATATGTATATCAGAGCTGAACCTACCTTCTTATTAAGTTTAAACTAACATGCTGTGTAGTCTGTTTTGGATTGCAGACTTGTTCTTTGTATTTGGAATGTTGTCATGAATGTTTGTAATCTGTTTGAGCGCCTAATAAATAAATAAATCCATTGTAGATGAACGAATATTGGTAATATTTTTTACCGAACAGCTACCTGTACATGTTACTAGAAGAAATATATTAATGATATTGCAAGAAAGAAAAGCAAGAGGCCGTGGATGGAGTATGTGAATAAGGATATAAAAGAGAAAAGAATGAATAAAAGAGATGACGACTGATACAGGAGAGCGGAAGAAAATAAATTGCTGTGCTAGTAGGAGCTGGCCGAAGGCAAATCGTGCCTCCAAATAAATGCTCTCAAAATTATGTCTAAAACGTACGTATGGAGCCTACTGATAACCACCTCAAATAAACGAACCTAATAACTAACTAGCATCTGTCTAGACACTTCAATGCTTCCTGTGGACTGACCGAACAGAGTCGGTCGGGTTTCAATTGCCGGAATTAATTGCCATACAGTCCATACCTAAAAGCGGGTGTGGCTCGGTGGGAAAGCAACTGCTTTTCAATCTGACGGCCCGAAGATAGATTCCGGCTACACAAATGACTTGGTTTTCAAGTTATGTGTAGATTCGCTCTCGTTTTACGGTGACAGAAAAAGATGTTTGAGGACCACAATATCCAAAGACGCAATATGTGTCATAGGCAAACCCGCACTTGGCCAACGTTGTTTAAGTTGGGCGATCCAGCGAGGTAATGCCGCCAGCATTTTAGGCATCTTACTCGCGGACACTGATTTAAGTTTAATTCACTATATGTAAGGTTTTTTTAATTTTTTAATAATTGTGTAGTGTAGTCGAAATAAATAAACTCTATTTCAAAGAAAGATTTGTTTTCTTGCTTAAAAGATGTTTATTGCATAATTTTAGTCTATTTCAGAGTATTCAACTTCTCGAAACTATATTATAACAGGTAGCAACCGCCAAGCTTTTGACTTTGATATCAACTGAAATCCCTGAATAGGTAAATTTCACAAAGGTCACACTGCGGCGAAATAAAGTGGGTCGGCCAGACTAAACCAAGACAAGAATTCAAAGAAGACGTATAATTCAGGCTTACTTTTATTAAAAAGGCTATTTATTTCATTGTATAGGTGTTTTTTGACTGAATGTTTGTTAAGTACTCTTATAATGGGCACGTTAGGACTAGAATCTTTAACGCGTAGGCCTACGTTTTGTTTCTTACTATATGGGTTCAACCTTATTTAATTGTTTAATTTTTCATAATAAAGTTTGATTATGCTTATTCTCGTCGTACTATTTCTAAGTTGATTTATATAACAATTTTGTTTTTTTTTGGTAGTCTAGTAATTGTCTAGTATTTTTTTATTATTTTAATTTTATGGATTTAAACATACGACGCGCGACGTCTATATAAAACAGAATTAAATCTGAAAAGATTACGTCTAAGCCCCTGTCCCAAATTTATTGATTATTTAATATTTACTAGTTGTGCACCGCGGTGTTACCCGCACTAATCCTGGATAAAAAATAGCCTATGTGTTAATCCAAGATCCAACCTATCTTCATAGTAAATCTCATCAAAATTGATTCAGCCTTTGTAGCTTGAAGGAGTAAGGAACCAGCCATGTTTTCGCCTATGTGTTAATCCAAGGTCTTATAATATTCAAATAGGTTCAGCCATTTGAGCGTGAAGATGTAACAAACACACACACAAACTTTCGCATTTATTACACTAGTGGAATTTTAACATAACTTCTTATATTATGGTGACAAATTAGACAAATAACAAACACAGTGCCGTGGAGCTGGTAAAAAATTTATTCTTCTCGCATTTGACACAGATGACTGAAAAAACTTTATTAATAGACATTCTGAAGGTGGACGGCTGCTTTCCTGAAGTCCGCGAATAGAATTTGTAATAACTTGGACGAGACATAGATATAATGTGATTAATTTTCTTGAGCACGTCTCAGCAGATGCGGTTGCATTTTTCGTTTCCATTTATTGCAGATTTTGTACCCGATTTCCCGCTTCCTCTTACGTTCATATTTTCTGGGAAATTGGTAACATCTAGACGACGTAAGGAACTACATAAATATTATACATTTAAATTTGGCCAAGGGATAGTCGGGCTCGTGCATGAAGGGTTTCGTACCTTTATTTTAAAAAAATATGTACAAAAAACATGTTTGTGGTATGGGGTTGTTGTACCTTCTAAAATTCTTAAGTTAATAATATTTTTACTTGTACCTATTCAAAAAACATTTACCTACAAAACATACACTAAATATTAAGTTTAACTATTAAACTAATCAGTCAAAAATAAGAATTAACTAATCCAGTTTGAATAATTTATTGTTTAAATATGATTTATGTCCATAATAAAACTATTTTTTTTCTAGTAATGTATATTGAAGATCCTCGATTACCACTTCAAACATAACTATTTAAAGAAACCTTTTGATTATTTGCTATTTATATGGAAATGTCAGCTGAAGTGTCGGTACCTAATTAAAACTTTACAGAATTGCTTTAGGTGAATTCGAATTCAGGCGATAAATAAACAAACAATCGCGTAGACCCGTGTTAGGAACTTTATGTTGCCAAAGTTAAATCTTTCGTGGGTGCCGACACCCACGTGAAAACCTTTCTTACTTAACTATTTTAGGTATTTTTTCTTACTCTGGATCACTTGATACCTAGCTGTTGCTAGAATATTTGATCAAAAGGGCGCGTAACCGGACGCGTTTTATTATGGACATAGATCATATTTACAACAATAAATTATTAATACTGGATAAGTTTGCTTCTTTTTGACTGATTTATTTAATAGTTATGCTTAATATTTAATGTATGTTTTGTAGATAAATGTCTTTTGAATACAAGTAATAATATTATTAACTTAAGAATTTTAGAAGGTCCCCATACAACAAACATGTTTTTTGAATATTTTTTTTAAATAATAGTACGTAACCACAAGAACTAGCGACACTCTGTCTTAAGAAAAAGCATGCCTAGTCCGGAATAACTTGCTCTCAAAGAGGCTGCCTAAACACACTGTTTGGTGTCTGGTGACTGATTTTCAACTTGAGGGTTGATGTTATTCAGATCAGCACTAGAAAATACCCTACCACCATGCCATTGTTCCCTCACGGTGTTTTTGTCACTGTAAGCTCGAGCTCATTGACAAGGATCGAACTCTTGACCTTGGGTACATGAGGAGGCCGCATGTCTATCTGAGCAGTTATCGCTTGTTAAAGTTCCGTACCCAAAGGGTACCAAAGGGATTTTTGTTTCTAAAACTCCGCTGTCTATTTAACAACAAATTCTACGCAAAAAAATCCATATATCTTTATATGTCTACGCAATTTCAGCATAGCTTATTTCTAAGCGATACATTTTGATTAAAGATAACTTTTGCATAACAAGATTGTTCAAGTAGTAGGTATTCAAATATGTAAACAATAAAAAATTAGACACCCTCTACAAGATTTTATGATGGCTTCTTATTATTGAACCTACTTTTGTTTCTAAAACTTTATTTATATAAGTAATCCAATTCAAACATAATTATCTGAATAAACCGGCATCAAAACATGCCTAAAATATAACCGAATCAAAAAATATGTATTTGAAATGTTGCAATATTGCTAAATAAAAATGTCAAACGTAATTTAATACACAAAATTATGAAATACACTGACAGCTCCGGATATTACAAACAAATTACAAAATGTCACATCAATGATGTGACATGTTGAGATGCCTATGACGTAAATCAAATATTTCAATTGAAAATTTGACAAAAATATTGTAATCCAGCGTATTTTAGGGATTTTGAATATGTATTTTTTTGGTGAAATGTTAATAAAATATTTTAATGTTATGTGTTAATAAAAATGCTCAGTTTTTTTACCTATTAAAATTGTATCCCCGATATTTTGTTCCGAAAGTTAACACACGTAAAAAATAGCTGACGGAATAGTAGCAAAAAAGCAATTAATAATTTTGATTCCTGACAGAACTAGATAACCACTAATTCGAGACTCGAGACAAGGCATACTCCGTCTAAGGCGAAAGTATCGCATTCTTTTGAAGTTACGCGCCCTATCGTTCAAATGCCTAGATGCCTACAGTGTGTAATATAATTTACACATTTGTACCATAATGAACTATTCATTGATTTAACATATTACATTGATTTAATAATAACAACTTTATTGCTGAATGAAATTTTTGTGTACTTCAAAAATACACATCATTTTATATGTACACGTATATTAATACTTACTATAAATATAGTAAGACTCTTAAAAAAACCTTTAAACAATAAATCGAACTCACACAATCGCATCTTGTCTATTGTTCTCAAGTATTTTACAAGGGTAAATAGGGGTGACTGTAATAAGCTCATTTATTAGGCAAAGAAAAAACGTACAATTTGCTATTCAATGCAAAGGCGCCGAAAATTCTAGACCTAGTGATGATAAGGCACTTGTTCCAGTCTGGTTGGTTTATCATATAATGGAATAATACGTACTAATAACATCTACAAACGGAGAGGTTGGGATTTAGAATATGTATTTGGATAGGCTTCGATATTTTGTAGAAAATCTCGATGAATTCATGAATACCAACGTTTTGAATAAGCGGAGTTTATTTAACACTACTTTTAACCTATAGGTTGAGTAAAAAAGATTTATAAATCTTTTTCGCCTATATTGGTGGTGATTCAGCGGCACACGACCTTGTTGGCGTAAAGGTTACCATGCCGGTTTGCTAATCAGAAGGTTCCGGGTTCGATTCCCGGCCCGGTCAACATCTTTGTGCTTAACCAAATTTGTTGGCTGTGGGTCTGGGTGTTAAATATGTACTCGTATTTATATATAATATGTATGTATGTATATGTAGTATATCAGTTGTGTTAGCAACCATAATACGAACTAGAAATGGTTCAGTATGGGGCTAACCAGGCGTGTGTGATAAAAAAAAAAAAAAAAAAAACACACGACTAAACTATATTTAAAGTAGCTCAAAAAGAGATGGTACGATCTAAACCATAGACGAAACATCTAAAATCACGTCAAACACGTCAGATTTAGAGCTGATACAATTGGGTGCGCTCTAAAATCGCTTACAATTTTCATATTTGACGTGACCTGATTTTAGTTATTTTGTGTGTGGTTCAGAACGTGCCGTCTCTTTCTGGCCACCTAAGATGAAAAGAGACGGGGCTTCTTTAAATTTAGTTTAGTCGTGTGTGCCGCTGAATCGCCACCATTGATATTCTTATCTTAGTTTATTTTTTTACTAAAATGATAGTAGGTAAATCTTTAGATAGTTTTTGTCACGTAATTACCTCGTTATTACAAAATAATTATGAAAAATATGAAGGGGCCTATATACTATGTGCGCGTATAGACAAAATTATTCAATTTTTAATTTAGTTTTTGATTAACCTTAAGATAACTGGCTTTAATTTACCTTATCAGTCATATTATTATAATTAATCTGCCTACCCCCTTATAATGTAAACCTATTATTAAATTAACTAACAATTATACTAGAAAAAGGAATGCCAAACGACAAATATTTACAAATACTATTTTTTTTTTATTTACTTTAACGTTGTGGACGTACATTAATCATGTGTTATTAACGTGATCAAATTAAATTTTAATTCGTCTTTTTACCCCTATTAGCTAGATTTACCCTTCAAATCGCCTTCTAAGAGAATATTCAGCCAGCCAGCGTTTTATGTTTATGATGCACTATGTATGCATAGGTACATACTCGTACAATGTTCTAAATATTTCACATATAACTTGCAAAGTCACGCAAGCTTGATTAAAATTAGGAAACTGCGTGTAAGTTTGTCAAGAACAGCTCAGTGGCGATTACTCTACTCCCTCTGAAGAGAAACTTTGATTCCATGCGGGGTTGAAAATGTGAGCTTTGCTTTGCCATATTATACTCAAGTAGATAGTTTGTTTGAAGCCTCGCGGGGAGAAAATCCGTGCCATATACAGATAAACATGTTTAACATTGTAAGACTCTCTTTCTTCTTCTCTTTAGAAGTTTTCAATAAAGGTATAAGAATACCTGTACTGAAAACTAAACAGTGACTTTAAAGGTATTCAAATCAAATCAAATACATATTTATTGAACAAGTATCGAAGTAATCATATTATACCCCTTGTTTAATGGATTAAAATATTAATATTCTAATTAATACAATAACAGCGCCTGTAGCTCAGCTAGCTAAAGAGATCTGAAGCGATCTCGTAGCTTAGCAACGGTCGATCCGGACTGTGTCGGTTCACTGTCGTTTTTAAAGTGGCATTTTCATCTAGGCGCTACCGTGGGTCGGACACGTTAAATTGTAGGTTAGTGTTAGTACAAGCAGTTAGTCTTCAGCAGTCAGACGCCTTCGTGCGGCTAGAAAAACCCTCGACACCAGAGCTTGGCCACTTAGCTCATAAGAAGTAGATTAATCTAACAATTAGATTAACAGAAAATATTGTACACGTCTTTTATTTTATTAGACACTAACAAAATATATGGTTGCAATATTTCTTGATTATCTGCAATGCAAGTAATATTCAGTAATATTTGAGTTATTTTGTACAATAGTAAGGCCTTATAAAATCTTAACAACTTGTGATTACGATCCGTATTCTTATATTAAGCTGAACCATAAAAAAAATATCTAAATCATTGTAAAACAAAAACACAAAACATCGCCAATTTGGGACCTAATTTCAATTCTCTGTACACGAAGCACTTAATTTAGCTTAAACCAAGTTTGATTCATGTAAGTATAACTTAGTTACGCAAAGTCATGCGTAATCTCAGCGCAGTTAAACCGTCTTGTTTACTTGGGAAGCCAGCGGGTATGTAAATAGTGTTGCAAACAAACAGGCCTGCTTTCTTAGCTGCGAATTCCGTAGTTTGTTAAGAAGATTACGACTCAGATTGTTTTGAATAAACTTTTTGGTTCAACCTTGTTTTATAAAGCTAGACTTTCCTTTGTTTCGACACGTTTCACACACAGCTGGTTAGTTCCATACTAAACCATTTCTAGTTTGCTATTATGGTTGCTAACACAACTGAAATATGAACTACATGCTACTATGTCATGTAGGAAAGCATTAAGCATACATGATAAATATATACAATTTTATTTTGAAGTAAAAGAGAAAAATCTTTGGGCTTCCCATCTTGTTGCTCTTTAATAGGATCAATTCCTACTAGCGCCGTTAAATGACGCAATAAATTAGAACAAACAGAATTTCCGAACACTAAATCCACGGCTGGTTCGAATAAGTCGGAAAATCAAAGCGTTTCACTTTTCAACTAAGCGGAATGAGGAAGGATTATCTGTGACAGCTATCCTTAGTCTCAATTACCACAACGGAAACAAACGGTAAAATGTATTTAGCCAAGTAAAGAGCACGTAGTAACATCCAAGAGTATGGGAGTAGAGCATCACACAAAGATAAAGCTACCTTTTTAAACTTAGCTTAAAAATAAATTTTCGGGAAATTTTTAACAAGCTACTATGGGGTGCGGCCAGGTTATGTGGAATTTGTTCCCACTAAAACCACCCCAGTTACTTGTCTCTGTGCTTGCCCTCCCCCCCCCCCCCCCCTCTTCCCTCGTCTTAATGAGAGGACTCTGGATTCTTCAGATAAACGCCTCAGTGCAGTGGCTACAGGGTTAAGTAAAGTCTAGCCTACCCCTAGAAATGAACACAAACGTTCTATGGAAAACGTTGCCACTAGATCTAAGTCAGCATAATATAGTGCTTATTCAGATCCGGCCGCACAGTGAATGCTAAGTCGAGGGTATTCTTAGACTAATAATTACTTTCCTTATTTATTTAAATCTATCGTGAAAACAATTATTAACGCTATATCGTTCTAATGATAGGTATTTTTTTATAAGAGTAGTTTTTAGGTTAGATATTTGTAGTAAGCACAACTCACAATTTTATTTGACCATTATACCTCGCCTTTGCTTTACCTACTCAGTACTTACTCTTCTACTGCTCCTAGGCTGCTTCATGCACCGCCCTAAGGCAAAACACTTGAGTGGCCATCATTCTACAGATCTATAGAATAACTTACATTATTTTATTTTTTTTTTACAACTTATAGGTTTGCGTTTTACCACAGTTTGCCTGGCAATAAGCAATATTATGGTCCACGATGTTACACGCTTATCTAAAAAATACATACTAACTTTAGATTTGAAGACCTTTAGATAGTTCTTCTCGGTTAACAAATAATAAGATAAAATAAGCTTTCATGCATCAATGTGGATACCACACATTGATGGCATATGTCTAACTTCAAAAACAGAAACATGAGTAGTTATTCAATCTTTTCCTCTGCCATACTTTCTACTCAGCACCACCACGCAAGCTTCTGAGGTTGTTCATCATCCGCCCTACATCAGACGGAACCGATTAGTATTCCGAACCAGCTCACATAAATTAAGATAAATTTTGCACAACGCTTCACGCGTACCTTGTGTAATGGCACAGGAAACCACACTCTAAGGGCGAAGAGGAAAACTTGGGGAAACACGTATCAAAAATTCACACGAACTAACATTTGTTAAGGAACTGCGTAAATTTTGCTTGAAGGTTCAGCCTTCTTAAAAGTGTATTAACGTCCGTGTACAAAATGTGAATTTTAAGAAAATATAGTTTTTAGAAATATGTGTTTACAGTAAGTCGAAAAAAAAAAAAAAAACAACACCGTCGTTGTGTAACAGTATAGATTTTCAAAATATTAAATTTAAAAGTGGCTAATACAGCCATTTTTATTGAAATCCTTTTTATTGAGTCTTAATAATTTTAATTTAAAGAAAGAAAGAAGAAGAAATGATCATTTATTTTATGACACAAAATAAAAACGACAAAAAATAATACACCAGAAACATAAAAAAAAACATTTACGTGGCACAAAACCGGCCCCAGCTCAGCTTGTGCTGACTGCAAGCAATCAGCGCTGGTCTTCCGCTGGAGCCGACCGTACATTCCATGTGATTTACTAGTGTATATCAATAAACTATTTTTTGTATTAATAAGCTATTTTTTGTATTAATAGTAGGCTATTTATTTGTTTTGAGCAAGCTACGAGTAACTCTACCTAAGAAACAACCATTTTTTACAGCTCAACTAACTCCCTTAAAATTTTTAACAACTTCATTCAATTTGGTGAGCCAAAATCTCGAGATCTTTGAGTTTGAAACTTATTAATGAGCCAGTGGTTTTGCAACAATACCTAATTCGGTAACAAACCTTCAAATCACTAAGCTCTTAACTGAGAATGATGTGGATACAACATCGTTAATTTAACAGCTATTACGAGCGGTGGGTACGTAAAACATTAAGAGGTCTATTCAACAGGATAGCCTTTCTTTATGACAGAAGTTTCTCGAACAAAAACCTTGATATTTCATGTTTCGTGGAACCCTTGATTTTTTTCAATAAATAAAGAAAAAAGAATAAGTGACTGGTACGGTAGGCATAAAGCCAAACACTGACTTTTTTGGCTTCGTATTTGTGACTGTTTTTCAAATTTATTTTTGTGATAAAATTGTATATAACAATTGAATTTATAATGTCTGACGTTTAAACATACGAATAAGTCAAAAACCTTTTGAAATTGTCACTTATTCTAAATTAACTTTTAGCTTAAATCTAAAATAAATTTACATATTATATTAATTGTCTATCATCAAATTTTGGTTATTAAAGTCTGCTTTTAGTTTGGAAATTCTCTTAACTAAGGACCTTGAATAGCATTTCTTACTTTCGTCGCTTTACTTTTGCCAATAACTTTGAAAGTTCAACTCTAACTCAAAACATATTATCGTGATAAACAAGAAACTGATGACAGCTAAATTGCTCCACTACTTACGCCCGGTCCCGTTTTCCCCCAACTTTCCTACACTCTGACATAAATAACGATAATATCTGTTAATAAAACTACTGAATTCCTTATAAACTAGGAGGTAATGGCAAAAAACAATCAAAGACATTTCAAAAAGCAGTAAGATTACAATGACTTTCTTGGCCATAGATTCGTAATTTATTTTTTGTTATCCATCTATTATCAGCAGATAATAATTTACTTTTCATATTTTATGAATGAACAAATTGCCAAAAAATATATTAATCAAAAAGACTACGTACTCCTGCTGCGCTTGGCAAGCACCAGAAGTACTCTGCCTTGGAAGTGGCATATGAGTTCGTGCCGTTTGCTGTCGAGGTAGCGGGGCCTTGGAGAACCGATCCGGCAAGGAAGTTTGAAGAGGCAAGGCAGATTTCGGAAGGCGGTTACGAGATAGGGGGCGAGATCCGCGGGCTGGGGAATACTTGCGGCAGCAAATTTCTCTCGCGATTCAGCGAGGAAATGCTGCCAGCTTAATGGGTACGTTTGGGCAAGGGACTTTGACGTAGTCTTTAAGTCTTAATTTTATTATTACTGTGACTTTGGTTATAATTTGACATAGTATGTATTGTAAATATCAAAAAGCACAGTAGAATATTTAAATTCCATTCTAATAGAAGATCATGATTTCTGCTAATGCACTCAATTGGTCAATGGGATTTTTTTCAGAACATCACAAAAGGAACCTTTCCAAAACAGCCTTCGGTCTATGACTATATCTAAAGTTACTACACTCGCTAAAGTGTCGCGCACAATAAGGGCTACCAACCGTTGAGCTTTGCCTTTCAATTTATTCGAGGGGTCAGCATTTAAGTTAAATTTATACGAAAGCCTTTTATACTCCGCTCTAGGGCTCTTGAAGCAGTGAGGTGTGTGTGGTTTTGATGATTATTTTACTCGTATTTTCTCGTACATTTTATTGCATTTTCTACGAGGCACTTGAGTACTTTCATAAGGGTGTTTTGGTCTAGTTTTTGAAAGCACTTGTGTATTTCATTAAACAGTGCCTTCAAACTGAAATTATTTTTTATGTTCTTTTTTAATAGAAGTTGTTTGCACATTATTACTATTTACATTTTTGACATATATTTATATGGAGATATATATAGAAGCGAGTGTGGCTCGGTGGGAAAAACGTCCGCTTTCAATCAGACGGCTCCTAATTCGATTACAGCCCTAATAACTGGTTTTTCAATGTTAAGTGTGGATTTGGCTCGCTTTACGGTGAAGGAAAACATCGTGACGAAACTAACACGTTCGAGAACTACAATATCCAAAGACGCGTGTCATTTATCAAATCGCACTTGTCCAGTGTGGTGGATTGTGACCTCTATCTCACTCCTAGTAAGAGAAGGCCCCGAGTTCCAGCAGTGGGGATATATAATTATAGTGATATGCATATTCTATGCTACATATGGAGAGTAAAATATCAAAAAATAGTAAGTTGTTGAACAATCAATTTTACTACTACCACAAATTATTAATTATTTGCAAAATACTGCTGGGCAACAACCAAAAAATTTAATATTGTCCAATTTATCCTCATTTGAAAGCTCCTATAATATAAATTATGGCTCTTTGAAAGCAATAAATAAGAATAAATTGTTAATGATACACAGATGGGTCATTATTTCCAAACGATTAAGCTGGAAAATTTTATAACTGTATTTTTTCGTAGGTACAAAAACGTATAAAATTTTGTTTTATTTTATTGTTTGCGTTTGAAGTTTTGTTTTATAAAGAAGTAATTACTAAATAAACAAATTTTATATTTAAAGCAAGAGGGAAAAATCTTGTATTTACAGTTTTTCGCTAAATAAATTACTGTAAAAAATAGCTTAGACCGTCTAAAAACCACTCTAAGAATATATACTTATTTTGGTCTAAAATTAATTTTAAACTCGAAAATAGAATTGAACCAGTTCTTTGTTCATATTGATAAGTCAGATTGGTACTGAAATAAATATAAATATTCTTAGAGTAGTTCCTAAAACAGCCTATAAGTTATTTTTTTCTATATTTAATCAGTCTACAATTACCAGCAAAAAACTGTAAAATCAATATTTCCTTACCTTCGCCTTAAAAACAGATAACACCAATTCGATCACACCATATAACTATTACTGATATAACCTAAACTCTAAATTGAAGTTTTTAATGTATGCACTTCTATGTACCAAACATAAGGAAGATAAATTAAATAAGTAAAATAAACGTGGATAAAAACACATATAACTCTTCGGTTCGTTAAATTGTAACTGGCAATTTAACATTTTTGTGCGATGTTGAGAAACGATTTCAATCGAGTTTCATGAGTTGGGTTGTTAAAAGTTTAGCGAGACGTTAAAATTTGTAACTTATACCTATTATACGTTTTAACTTAGACCTGTTTTACGTTTTTATGCGTAAATCCAGAGTCTAAACTATGTCCGTACCAAATTTCATCTAAATCAGTTCAGTTTTGAGGGTGAAAATGTATCAAACACACAAAATTATGTAAAAACTTTCGTATATATAATAAGTAATAGTTTATTCTAAAATTCGTTTATGCAAGCCGCATTCTTCTCAGTTTTTTTTTTCAATTGACCATAACTTCTTTTTTCCCTAACAATTTTGACAAAACCAAGTTTTGATAACGCTCCTAACTATATGTTACCTACCTGAAAAAAAAAACGCGTTCAAATCCATTGCCCTATTTCGAAGTTATAACTTACCAGACAGATAGTCTGACAAGCAGACAGGCAAAAATTCCAATTTTTTTTCTTTATGTTTCTATTCTTAAAGCGCCCCCTACCATTTTTTTTTAAATATATTTTCCTTGAACTGACCAATCTTGAATTCTACACCTAATAGTTATTTAAACACAGAAATAGCATTAGTAAAATAAACGTAAATGCTAGCCATCCACTTCATTTAATGCTATCAAAGATCAGGTAACATCAATATACTAAGAGTCTCTCTGAAGATTGCACGGAAGGTGATACAGCAATAAGCACCTTCAAAAAGACCTTGAACCAAAAAAATAATACAGATAGAGCTCAAATATTTACGAGCTGATATTTTGTAAAACATTTATGTTATTTATAGTTACATTTCAAAGTTTATATATAAAGGTGTCAATAAATTTATATTTGATTTGAAATCAATCTTTTGTTTTAAAATCACTGTTACCAACTCTGTTTTTTCTCCCATTTTAAGGAAATATTTATAACTGTTACTAAATTTAAATCAAATCTCTCTTTAATTATCCTTCGCCAAAGTGCGTTTTTAAATTATTATAGCACGTATTTAAATGTTGTAATTTGTAATTTTCAACTTAATATCCGAAATAATAATACATTTGACGACCTTGTGGCGTAATGGTTACCATGCCGGACTGCTAATCAGAAGGTTCCGGTTTCGATTCCCGGCACGGCCAACATTTTTGTGCTGAACTAAGTTTGTTGGCTGTCGGTCTGGGTGTTTAATATGTATCTATATAAAATATGTGTGTATATGTAGTATATCAGTTGTGTTAGCAACCATAATACGAACTAGAAATGGTTCAGTATGGGGTTAACCAGCCGTGTGAGAAATGTTTCCTAATATTTATTTATTTCTATGGGCAATAATACGTTAATCTTAGTATTATCAAACCGTGCCTTCAGTTACATTAGCGCCTAATTCTATTTGTAGTCTTCCCTTTAAACCCAGATCAAATGGACGGAACCGCAGATAGTTTCCGGATGAGTCTGAATGAAGCTTTGTAAGTGCTCTCACCGACATTATACTAGCGGCTCCTGAGAGTTCAAAATTAAAGAGAAACTTACAAGTAGGTATTAAATGTCTTTGAACCATTTCTTTATCGTTTACTAGCTGACCCGACAGTCATTGTCCTGTCTTAACGATGATTATTTCATTCGAATTGGTATCTATCTTAATATATATAAATCTCGTGTCACAATGTTTGTCCTCAATGGACTCCTAAACTACCTAACCGATTATAATAAAATTCACCCACCATGTGCAGTTCGATCCAACTTGAGAGATAGGATAGTTTAAATCTCAAATTATAGTCGCAATTTTAATTTATTGCTAATTATTTTCTGTCATTATTTGACAGTCACAATTATCTGTTAACTCCAAATGATTCTAACAGATGTCTATACCTTTTGACTGGGTTGAGTAAGTAATCAATAGATGGCGCTGTACTGATTCATTTTAATATACGTATTTGAATATTAAATTGTATAGATACGAAAAATTATATATTTAAAATCAAGAAATATACTAGACTAATAAAGAAAAAACTAAACCCTACATAATTACTTCGATTTTAAATGAAAAGAATATTTTTATTTTTATTATATTAAAAATCAATCATTACTATTTAGTTGTTACGGTTCATGAGATGGATCCTAGTGACAGACGGACGGACCTATGGATAGTGGAGTCTTAGTAATAGGGTCCTATTTGTAATTAACATATTATCCTGGTTAAAACAAAAGCACAATACCACAATAACAAACACATAATACCAGCAATACAACACTATGAAAAATAAAAATTATTTCTTTTAACTAGCATCTAATGAATTAATTAACACATAAAAGTAGTCTTAAGAAAAATGTGCTACCGATAAATCGTCTTAGACAGCTTTCCGATCTAGTTTACTCAATATTTGCTCTTATTCGGTATCAATTCTAACTGTCGAGCTTGCTTTTAGGTTCAACCCGTAAATCGTGAGAATGAAATCACCTGTTTATAAAAAAATGCTGATAAAAGTATAGCAACTGTTAATTTTTTAACGTACATACGTTATCCTATTAATATCGTATAATGAATGCGAATGTTTGTTACTTCTTAACGCTCAATCGGCTGAACCAATTTTGATGAAATTTGGTGTGTAGCTAGGTTAGACTTTGTATTAACACAAAAGCTACTTTTAACCCGAAAAAAAAATGTGGTTCCCATCGGATACGCAGATAACTGCTAAATCCTTATGCTGAACCTGCTCCTATTGTGCACATACTTATTATAATTTGGTAGGTGTATAATAAAAGTAAGTAATAAGAAATGTATTATGAATTGTGTTTGTATGTGTATTTATTCATTTAGTTTGTGCACAATAAACATCTTCTCTTTCTTTCTTTCTTTAAATCTATGTTTCTCCTTCACGCTCTCACGGCTGGGTCGATTTAGAAAATAGGTTAGACCTTGGATTAACACATGAGTTAATTTTTATCCCAGATCTTTCTGTCTCGGATTAACGCGGATAGTTTGCACAGCTAGTTTTGTAATATTTTGAGTAATGGTGTGTTTGTTATTTTAACACAAAAGGTACAGCCACGAGTATGTATTAATTTATTGTGTTGTGAATCTTGTAGGTATGTGTTGTCTATTCTAAAAAATGTGTTTCAGTGTGTACTCTAACGGAGCGGGACAACTGCGGCTCGGTAAACAGGCTCCAAGGAGACCCAGCACGAGACGCAGTTTTTCCCACAAGGTACAACAAAATTGATTTTTTAAAGTCATCCTGTACGTACACCTAAGTTTACCACAAATAAATTTATCTTTATCTTTATTTGGCCAGCAGGGTGCTTAACCAGACAAATCAGCATCAGTGTGTCTTGAAGTTTGTCAGGAAGAATACTAAAAATAGTAGACTTACGACGATGTTTTCGCGAAGTCAAAAACTTTTTTAATAACAGTGCCATTATGTAAGCTCGATATCACTTTCGATTTCATATTAGAAATCGTTTCTAGGATACTTTTTCGATACTTTTATATTCGGAAACTACGATCACTCAAGTTTTGTAGAGGTGTATTGTTATCGGAATTTTAGGTCGTATTTTACCTTTAAATTTCATATCTATCTGTAATATTAAAATAATCTATCTATAATTTAAAAATAAGTCGGGTTTTCCTTTCTGACGCTATAACTCCAGAACGCACAAAACGATTTCCACGATTTTGCATTCGTTAGAAAGGTCTCAGGCTCCGTGAGGTTTGTAGCAACAAACAAAATGAAGGGACAATTTCATATTGTTATTTTGATTTTATTGTTGACATTGTGTATTGGTAAATTAAGTTTTTAATATGTATGAATCTTGTCGCCAGAAAATAAAGAATTTTAATATGAAGCATTACGTAGCGCCTGTTGCTCGGCTAACTGAGGTGTAAGGGGTAAGGTGTCTTGACGCGATTATCGAGGTCGAAGCGGGCAGTCTTTGGATGGGTAACCATGCACGAGACTGTCTTTTAGAAAGTGGCATTTTCACCTGGGTGCTTCCGTGGGTCGGATGACACGTTTAATTGTAGGTCTTAGTACAAACAGTCGTTAAGCCAAGACCTTCTGGTGGCTTAAATAAACTTTACACCAAACCTTGGCCACTTAGCTCAAACGAAGAAGAAGAAGACTGGTAAAATTGACATACAAGACTGTTTCAAATCTGGGTCAAGATAATGAAACATGTGCTCTTTTTTAAATGAAAAAGGTGAGGGGGAAAAAAGAAACGTTGTTCCAGGGATTTAGGGAAAATGATTGATCTTACCTCTTTGTGGCAGGTTTGTTCCGCGCTTATTACCACTATGGAGTTTAAATTACTTACTTATCAAAGCAGTGTAATTAACTGGGTAATATTTAAACTCTACAAGATAAGATTAACGACCGTATTGGCGTAATGGTTACGATGCCGGACTGCCAATCAGATAGTTCCGGGTTCGATTCCTAGAAAAAACGGCTAACATCATTGCGATGAACCAAATTTGTTGGCTGCCGATTTGGGTGTTAAATATGTATGTATTCAATGTATTTATGAATGTATACGTAGTATATCAGTAATGTTAGCAACCATAATACAGAACACCCAGACCGGCAGCCAACAAAATTAATTCAGCACAAAGATGTTGGCCGTGCCGGGAATCAAACCCAGAACCTTCTGATTGGCAGTCCGGCATGGTAACCATTACACCAACGAGGTCGTTGAATTATTTGTCAATCAATAATAATAAATAAAATAGACTTTATTTCCCATAGTAAAATTACATGTCAGTTTCTAATTTAAAAAAATTATATGAAGTGTGTGATATAGTTTTCCAATAACTTTAGCTTTGATATGAAATAAAATGTCAAAAAAGCATGTCAAGGTTAAATGAGACTATTTTATCAACCGACTATTATAGTAACCTTGTATAGTTATTTTCCTTGTAGATACTCAAGCTAGTATAAACTAAACTAAAGTGATAACTAATTGACGCAGGTTTATAGTAGAGTCAAAACTTTTAATTGATGCTGTCACTTGTATTGCAAAGATAGTCTCAGCTTCAGCTTTGTCCTTGGAATGGGGTTGCCATAGCGACGATATTGGAAATGAATTATAATTCAAATTACGCAGTCTCTTGTACCGATCAATATCGTTAACTTTTATTCTTTGCTCTTGACCACATCTTGACGGGTGATTATCAATATTGTGATTTATTCTTGGCTTGTAACGATAGCACAATAGTGACTGCAGCACAATCATGAGTGTACAGCAAAGAAGAAAGAGATACACAATGAAAGTACTTAGTAGTACCTAAACGAAGACTAGCTAAAACAACAAATAGCTTTCACTGTCTAGGCATACTATTTCAAAATTAAATACCTACTTTGGCTAAAATAGTTAACCTTCTTCTTCTTCTTCGTATGAGCTAAGTAGCCAAGCTCTGGTGACGAGGGTTTTTATGCCGCCCGAAGCCCTCTGACTTGACTTAACGACTGCTTGTACTAACTAACAGCCAGGAACCACGGTAAGGCCCAGATGAAAAACGACAGTCTTGTGCGTGGTCACCTATCCAAACACCGACCGCAACAACCGTTGTTCTCCCAATCGCTAAAATTGCAAGACATTAATTCATAAGCCAAATCAATTAAAACTCATCGCAACTCAAACTCATCCATCAGTACGATATCAATTAATCGAACTTTTGAAATGGATAATATTGATGTGATCACTGAATTCCGATTTCAATTTGTTAAGTTAAAAGCTACTCCAAGTTAAAGCAGAACGAAAATCAAACGAAATTGGTGAAGATTGAAAAAGTCAAGTTTGTGAATTGGCAGCTGTCTTTGTGCGAATCAGTTAATAAAGATTTCAGAATTGAGGGACTAACAACAGTCTGTTAAGCTCAAAACACACCGAGACATCCAGTCGGGAAGCGGTCCTAGACGAGATTTAAATAGTTCCACGTACGCTATCTACACACTCGTCCATAAAACAAGTGTGGTTCGCTGGGACAAAACGTCTGCTTTTCAATCAGAAGGCCCCTGGTTCGATCCCAGCTCTACACCAATGAATTGTTTTTCAAGACATGTGTGGATTAGCACTCGCTTTCTGTGAAGAAAAACATCATGAGGAAACCGACATGTTTGAGGACCACAATATCCGAATACGTGTGTCATCCGCCACCCACACGGCCAGCGTGGTGGATTATGGCCTGTATCTCGCTCCTTGTGAGTGAAGGCCCCGAGTCCCAGCACTGGGAACGCTGGTATAGTATAGCAGGTATAGGCTGCTTTTTCTTATGCTACATACGCCCCGCATGCCGATCACGCCCGCTTACCATGTTAGGTTGGAAACAACTTGGAACATATAGTATACTCGTATGTAGTATATCAGTTGTGTTAGCAACCATAATACGTACTATAAATCGACCGTAGCAATTAACAAAGTCGGAACTGCAAAAACACAATTTTACAGGACGGCCAAATGAAGTTTATAAGTTGTATAAAATCCACACAAAACCAGGGATTGATACAATATTTGGTATGATGAAATAGTTTAGGTTACTCTAAAAGACAATTCAGTGAAAACTGATATTATATTCAGGAAAGCTGAAAAAAGGCACATGTGACATTATTAACCGTTTGAACGCCTTACTAAAATGTCGGAACTGGGACATCCTACAATATTCGCTGGAGTTGTATCCATTGATTTTGTCGGATGTGGTATATCCTACATTATTCATCGGAATTCTAACTGGAAAATGTGTTGGAAGTGGGAGAACCTACATTGTTAACTGCACCCTGTCCACTCACTATGGTGTAGATACTACATATATCAAGAAAATAAATAAGTTTTAGGGCCCCTTTTTTACCTTTTAGGTACGGAACCCTAAAAACATTAAAAATTATAAGTATCCCACCCTATGCTATTAATCAGCCCTAAACATATTTTTAACTTTATCAAAAAAGTGTTAGTGTTTTCCGGCAGCCTCTTTGATAGCCAGTTATTCTAAACTAGGCATGGTCCAACATACGTCAGAGTGTTTCAAAGTTTATATTGTGTTTTAAAATATTTCATATTTTGTTTGACGTCTGCTGCCTATCACAGCAACCCTAGATTCATCTGATAACCCATGTTAATATCTAACTGGCTGGGCTGGTATCGACAACTTGCATGAGACTAATTTATGGATAACATAAAAATCTTACAATTATCAAACTTAACAGGGACTTCTAAAGTCGTTCCAGAAAAAAAAAAAAATATCGAAGACCAAATCAATACAAAAATACTACAGTTACATACGTTCACATCGCACAATCATTGTTATTCCAAATCTAAATTATTCTAAATCCATACCATCGTTATCATATTGAGTACTAACCGAATTGGAAGCATCAGTTTTAAGTAAGTTAAAATAAAATATTTATTTTTAAATTATACGTCAAAAATAATGCGATCGGATATAATTCCCGTTTTGCAAAGATCTGTTAAGTTTTTCCATTTCTCTTTGCTGATAGGTCTTAACAGCAATGCGAGACAACAGAGAAAGCCGGATTAGCAAGGGAATCCCAACAAAACACGATACTATACTCGGACGCTTCCTGTTGTATATAGGTAGCACAATATCTGAAGCAATGACAGTGGATCAGGTATGCCAGCGAACCAAGACCATGCTTCGTTACTTCAAAGAGCTCAGATGGCTTGGGTATGCTGGTAGGAGAATGCACTAAACGCCTCCTGCGGGTTTTCAGTGCAGGCCTGACCGACCTCATCATAGAATTAGAATTAGGTATGCCATAGCCATGTTACAAATAAAATTCGTTTGTTAACGTTGTTGGTTTCACTTGCTCGCCCTTAATACGAAGATAGTCTTTGGCTCCTCGTCGAAATCGTATTTGTACTCTATAAGATCAAACTAATCCGCATTAGCTTTGATCTCTCTTGCAGTGGTCCACATAACATTTTGATTTGCCACATTTTTGATCCAATTTGTGATTGATAAGCAGCGTTTTAAAATCAAAGACCTCTAATTGATTAATCTCCTTTACTACGTAAGGGATGCCTTCGGATTTAGCCCATCGAGCTAAGTATTAACATTCTTCGGGCACCCATGATGACGTATCGTGGAAAGCCCGCTTGATTATGGAGTGTACGTGTGTCCTTCGTTTTGTGTGTAATCCTATCCAAGGAAATGATGCATGACAGTCACTAACTTCAATTTTTTTAGCCACAAACAAGTTGAGCAAAAGTACTATTAGATTGCAGTTCTGTCCCACGCAGTAGACAGACCAAATCGGAATTCTTTAACACCTATTCGAACATGCTGTTTGTTGAAATCTAAAAGACAAGTGGATACATCTACTGATCCTTGCTTAGCAATACCATCGTGCCACATGTAGCTATTACTCAGATCATACAAGGTGAAAAACCAGTTTTCTTTTGTAGTATGTACAATATTCTTGCTTGCTCTTATGATTAGGATCGTTTATGTGATGTTTGATGCCTCTACTAGAGATGTTCTGAAGGCAATGTGCAAGGTGCAGGAATGTTTGGAAGAAAAGGATTCGTTGGACGTCAAAGTCTAGATTTTTCAGTTTCAGTTTATTTCAGATTTTCGTTTCTTCCGGAATGAGGGAATTTTTCCTACAAACACCAAAAAATTATTTGATTAGACAGTTAAGTGTGTAGAATGCACATCGACTTTATCTTTCTTGATTATAACATTACAAATCCGAAAGGTCATATAATCGAATTTGTGTATTAAGTACGCTCAAACAGCTACAGATAATTCTTCAATAGGTTATTATAAATATAATATACTGAATACGCAAAAATAAGCATTAAACAGGTAGTAAGTCAAACGTGTAATAAGTAAGATTAAGTTAAGCATGAAACAACTAGTAAGTCAATAATAAACAAGAAAAAACTTTTTAATATATTGGTAATTACCAGTAGTAAATATAAGTCGGATATATCATGCGTATAATAATTATAATTATCATATCCATACATATCCGACTTAAATATTACGACGTCTATTCGAATAATAAAGTAGGTTCTACCACATCCAACTAAAATGTTTATATGATATACAATAAACAACGTCGGTAGTACCACATACGACAAACGATATTCATAAACCAACCACTAATATTGTAGGATATGGTACATCCGACACAAAAAATAAAATGCGAGTCCGGTAAGATTGTAGGATCTGGCATATGCTACGTTCTTAGCCGCTCAAAATATATTTTTTTAATTTTTATTAGAAATACGTTATTAAAAACAATGAAAGCATAAATTAATAACTCAATCACTGTTATAGGCTTAAAAAAATATAAAAAAAATATTTAAAGCTTACTGTTTCTTTTCTGGCCGGATTTGGTTTGAACTCCGGTGTCATCTAAATTTGTTTTTAATAGAATTGCTTTAGTTGAATCATGTTGCCAAGCTAAGTTTAACATAAGTCTTGACCGAGCCATCATTAAAATTAACAAAACTTCATAAATCCATAAAAAAACGGTGGAGTTGATCTGGGAAACGTGGAGCGTGCGCTGTTCCCGCTAACAATGTGGGAACTGGCAGATCCGCGCCACCTCAGCCCCCGCGCGCCCCGGGAACAACGTCGTAACGTAACTACCTACATTGTTAGTCAAGCGTCACGAAAACATCCGACCTTTTTCATTTCAAAAAACACAGAAAACGTCAGTTTTGAATTTTTATATTTTGTGAGGTTCAAGATATGGGTATTCTAAGACTTCTCATGCAATAAAACGAAAATGGCCAAAATGTTAGTTCCGACTTTGTTAATTGCTACAGTCGAAATGGTTCAGTATGGGGTTAACCCTTAAATAGACAGTTGTTAGTATGTTGTTTAAAAACAACATACTAAAAATCACACATAAAATTTACCTTCATATAATTTTTTCTTAAATTTTGCGCCTGTAGTTTATAAACAACACTCACATTATTAAAAAAAAAACTATAGTTAATTAATGTCTACATTTTTTACTCACTTTTCCTAGATTGTTATACATGTCTATTACACAAATAGGTATATTTTTTAAAACGTGAAAAAAAAATCGTCCATTTAAGGGTTAACCAGCCGTAAAAAAAAAAAAAATAAGATCCCGTATCGCTATCGCAGTAGGATTTTCTGTGGATGTTAATCTTTAGCGGTGACAAATTGATTTCTTTTACGTTAAAGTGTATTCATGAGGATGTCAAGATATAATATTAAAAACACAAATAATTTTACCAGTTTCTATTTTTGGTAATTTGGGCTGTACCAAGTATAAATTTGAAAGACTATATTTTGACTAGGTAATTGTCAGTTAGTTTTGTAGAGAAACCATATTTTTGAAACTGATATTGTTTTTAACGGAATGAGTATTTTTACAAAATGTTAATGTTTTGATGAAAAATATTCTGAGCGTTTAGTCTGCGTGATCTGAAACTTTTAATGATTTTAACGTAATTTTCATTTTATAATTCTTGAGTTAAATATATTCAATTTCTTGTAAAATATTTTCATTTGTTTTCAAGTTGTTAATTTGTTATAAATTCTTTGTTGTATATAACGATAATAATAAATAAATATAAATAAATATTAGGAAACATTTCACACTCTTTCAATAATGAGCTTTGTATATATTTTTTTGCAGTAATATGAACTAAATAATATTTTAATTCATAGTATAATTTTAATAAAAAAAACTCTTGTGTACGTTAATATTGTATATGTACTAGCTGACCCGGCAATCGTTGTTTTGCGTTAAATATAGTTAAAAACAATATAATTGATCAGTCAATCGAGCGGGATGAAAAATTATAAAATTACTGAAATAGCCATAAAAAAATAAGGGTTGATGATAAAAAAGTTAAAATTAAGGGTTGTATGTATTTTTAATTGGCACATTATAAAAAAATATAAAAAAAAATTCGTTAATAAAAATAAAAAAATGGGCTGAACAACCCTTATCACTTACGGGTATACAAAAAAGATATTAGCTGATTCTCAGACCTACTGAATGCGCATATAAAATTTGGTAAACATTGGTCGAGTACGGTAACTATCATATTTTTTTTATATATTAGAAGAACAAGATATAACTATAAAAAAACCAGAAAAATATTTCCTTTTGCTAATTCACCTGATATCAGAAAAAAAGGAAAAGCGCAAAAACCGCCTATTTAAAAAGATCAACCCTTCAGGACCTCTCAGCAATTATGAAAAACCAGGCTTTATTAATTAAGCGAACCTTTGTTACGGTTATTTTTTTTTGTTATCTGAAAGTAAAAGTATGTTACAGATTAAACGGTAATGAAGTATTGTTTTACAAGCGTTAGTTAATATATTATATACTATGTATAAATATTTTAACATTTTAATTTTGACATTATTCTTCTTCTTCGTATGAGCCAAGTGGCCAAGCTCTGGTGTCGAGAGTTTTCAAGCCACCCAAAGGCCTCTGACTTGGCTTAACGGCTTCTTGTACTAAGACTAACAACTAGGAACCTATAATGTAATGTGTCATTCGACACTCGACAGCACTCAAATTAAAATGGCAATGTCTTTTGCATGATCACACATCCATAGATTCTCCATTTCGACCGTTGTTTTTTTGTGAACTGTACGTCCCTATTCTTTTACGTCCGTGAACAAAATTGATGCCATCATTACAAAGAAGATAATATCTGCTTCCTGAGAGGAAAGAAAACTTTTTCATTAGATTACTGAATAATATAGACGCTATAAGTAGACCCTATTATTTATATTGTTTACTTTGGACAAAATTGGTAGGGGGAAAGGAATGTTTGGATAATGGATTGGACGGTAAACAGTTAGTCACTTATTTTACAACAGAATAAAAAAAAATTACGGTTTAAAATGTCAGAAGCTATAACTTCATGGTCATTAAGGATAACATAACAAAATAATTGACCAAGTCCGAGTTGGACTCGCGCATCATTCCGTACCATTGTTCTATGGAACCCCCTCCCTTAAATTATATTTTTTTATAATTTATTTTTAATGTTAATAAATAATTAAATATTATTCGAATATATTATAGAGGGTATGTCGTTGTAAAGATGGAGTGAAAAATGCTGAAAATTTACGTTTGCTGTATGGGAGTAAGTTTAATCTAATCTAATTTAGCCTCCTTTAAGTATCTATTTTATTTAATTTTCATAAATTAATTTGAAAGGTATGTGTGTCTTCAAGCTACAGTTATTCATATATAGCAAAAAAATATATACAAGTTTATTGTATGGGGACCCCCCTAAATATTTTTCATTTTTTATTTTTAGTATTTGTTGTTATAGCGGCACGGGAAATACAAAATTTGTGAAAGTTTCAGCTTTCTAGCTATCTCGGTTTCTGAGAAACAGCATGTAGTTAGTCAGACAGACAGAAAACGGAGGCTTAGTATTAGGGTCCCGTTTTTACCTTTTACGTACGGAACCTTAAAAACACACATACACACACACATTAAATTAAACGTAACGAGCAAAAACTAACGCTGCCCGTAAAGGGCAGTTTCGTTTCATTTTCAACGCCACCCATATAATATCAGGCTAGTTACTACGACTTATAGTCAATACTTATTCCAACCGTATTCAATACCTATTACGGTGTTATCAGTCCTTATCTACGTAATAGAGATGGAATAAGTTCGGTTTACGTACGGAATAAGGCTATGGTAGTCCGACTGGGGCTGGTAGGGTTTTTTGGCGCAAGAAATAATAACTTTTGAACCTTGGCCCTGATTCCCTTGACATGAAATAGTAACTAATGACCTTTTGGCGCAAATGCGTGTTAATAATTGAAAAGTAGTTGCGAGTGAAAGGGGACGTACGTAATGAGTTTTGTTCAAAGGTTTTGTTATAAGCTTGGAGTTTCTCGGCCGTTTTGTACGGGAACTGTGTGTCATATTCATTTCCTCGGACTTAATGGAATTTATAAGAAAATCAGAAACTTTTTGTTATTTATCTAAAGCTAATGCAAATTGTTCACTTCTTCCAGTAGCTATTTTTTATCCGTAATAAAACAGTATATATATTTGAATAGTTTAATGTATATGAGAGTGTGGCTTGGTGTTAAAATGTCTGATTGTCAATGATGCGGCCCCTGGTTCGATGCCGGCCCTGCACTAAAGACTTGTTCTTCATCTTATCTGTGGATTAGCAATCGCTTTACGGTGGAGGAAAGCATTTTGAGAAAACTGACATTTCTGACCACAATATCATGAAAGACATGTGTTATCCGCCAACCCGCACTTGGCCAGGGTGGTGGATTATGGCCTATATCTTCTCCTCGTGAGAGAAGACGAGCCCCAGCAATGGGTACGTATAATGGGCTACTTATGCTAAAGTATCTACTTATACATAGGTCACTACTATAATAATTGATATGACTAAACACTAGAATACATCGCTCATTAAGTGCAAAAGGGCCACAAATAAAAAAAAAAAACGAAAATCGTTTTATTGCAAAAATACATTTTCAATAACTTATATTTATAATTCCACTTAAAACAGCCAACATTTTCGCTCAAATAAACGTAGAAACGCATCGCCGCCTTTTTTGAATTTTGACGGTTTGGTTACTAAATTCAGTGCAAAGACGCCAAGACGCCAAATTTTATATAAATACATTGATACTAGAGAGAAAAACACAACTTTTGACAATATTCGTATTCAATACAATATGAAAAAATCATACGATAAAATCAAAATTCTGTTGAAAAAATGGTTGCCTGTAAAGTCGGTTTTACGGGCGAAGATTTTACGTGACAACGTCTGCCGCGTGCTGCGCGCGCGGCAGACCGATCATAGTTGAGTGGGAGAGAGACGCAAGGCATTCGGCGGGCCTCTCTCTCGTTCGGTGACTCATCGTAACGTTACCGGGCGTTACACTTTTTCATAAGTGACTCCCAGCCGCAACCTAATTTAAGACGTTGTCACGTCAAAAATAATATGTTTCTCTTGTAAAAATACCATGTTAAGTCGTGTGGCCATTTTGTATTTAAGGTGACACATGTAGGTGAGCCTACAAACGGGCTCAAAGGCTGTTGGAAGTGGGGTTCCAAGAATCCTTCCAAACTAGGTTCAGGAAGTCCGAGTACCCCGAAGCAATCTGCCACAGCTAGAATTGCTCAAAAGCAAAACGTTCAATGCGTTTCCACTGAAGAACCCGAAGCCCTCTATTAGGTATCGAAACGATTCCTAGAAAGGGTTTTCGTTGGTAAATACCCGACAAAACCCAGCTACATCCTATTGCGACCGGGTCTTGTAGAAGATAATCTACATCGCAATTCTTGCCTTTCTTATGCTTTTCCCTATTTTATACGTATTTATTTCCTTAATTCGGACTGTATTCCAACTATTCAGAAATTGAAATATTTGTTTATCGTTTATCTTTATTTCCTTGCCGAATTCCCTGTGCCCCAATGACTACAATCTAGCGATTTTCAAGGCGAGTGTGAACCGGTTCCTTCTAGGTAAGCGCGATTCACCGTAGACCTCAATATCACTTACCATCAGGTGAATTGTGGTCAAGCGCTAGCCTATTCGGAGTAAAAAAAAAAATTATAAATTCGAGCAATAATGGAGGAACACACCTAAATATAAAAAAAAAAAAAAAAAATGGTGTGTTCCTCCGACCGACCACCACACCTCTACTACGAGTACAACTCACATCAGTAAAATTGCTTAATTAGTCATTTTTTCTTTATTTATCTTAATTTGGTTTCAGATCACAGCGAAAGTACACTAAATATTTAATTTTGTCTTATATTTACTACAACTCACATCAGTAAAATTGCTTAATGAGTATGTTTTCCTTTGCTTATCTTAATTTGGTTTCAGATCACAGCGGAAGTACACTAAATACTTAATTTTGTCATATATTTACTGCAACTCACATCAGTAAAATTGCTTAATTAGTCATTTTTCTTTTGTTTATCTTAATTTGGTTTCAAATCACAGCGGAAGTACACAAAATATTAAATTTGTCTTCCATTTACTACAGCTTATTTTGGGATTTATCGAGCTTCCAAATTCATAATAAAAGTTATCTTCAAAAATGCTCCTCGATAATAAAAAAAACTTACGTTCTTTCATAATCTAGTTGGAGTATAAACATGATTTATTACTTAATAACAGTTTAAGAAGCTCAGGATTTTTACAGTTGCTGTTGTACCGTGTTATGAGCAAATAAATAACTGGAATATAATATTAATATTATCAGCATGTTTTGCCAGACTTTAATAATACTATATTAAATTGGTTCAGTTGCTATATTAAATGGGTAAATTATAGTTTTTTAATTTGTGAAACTATGTAACCTATATTTTAGTGGCCCATAAAAATCTTCAATAATATAAATAGCAATAGAGTTGTCGGTAATATATCAATAATCCTAGTAGAATCATAAACGCGAAAGTGTGTGTGTATGTTTGTTACTAAGCCAGAAAATAACATTAGGAACTTCTAAACTAAATAAGATAAGGTAATCGTATTTGGGCTCAAATTAAATGGTTTGACAGATGGATGCCACTACATTCATTTTTTTTTATTCGGACATTGTAAGCTACATATTTAGGCCCATACTAAATCATTTCTAGTTTGTATTATGGTTGTAACGGTTGTAACTAATATACTACACATACATAAATACTTTATATCGAATACCTATATGTATATTTATCACCTAGACAGACAGCCAATTTCTGACACGGTTGTTTGGCCCATACTAAACCATTTCTAGTTTGTATTATGGTTGGTAACACTACTGATATATTACATACACATACTAACATAAATACTTTATCGATACTTATTTAACACCCAGACCGACAGCCAACAAATTTTGTTCATCACAAAAATGTTGACCATGTCGGGAATCGAACCCGGAACCCTCTGGTTAGCAGTCGGTCATGGTTAACCACCACACCGACGATGTGGTCGATCTTTAAAAGCTTGCTTTATTTATTTAAAAAGTTTATATAACAGTAGCATAGACTATATTTACACTGTGTCATTTTCAGCCGCATTTCCTTTTTATATCGGCCTCTTTCTGGCATGCCGCCAAAGGCGCTGATAGCAAAGAGCTACGCAAGCAACCACTTTGTTTTCCTCATTTCGCTGTTTTTCTAATGAAATTTATGATGCGCTGTGTTTTTGTGGAGTTTCATTCACGCGTAGGACTATATTCAACACGGTAGGTACGAGTTTTTAAAACGACGGGTTACCCCATTCTGAATCATTTCTAGTTCGTATTATGATTGTATATTTAACATCCAGACCCACCGCCATTAAATTTAGTCCTACTCAGGTCCTTTCTCTCGCTAGCCCTCATTCACATACTCTTTTATTCACACCCATCTTCTTCCTTGCAGTACCATATATCATTCAGTTCCAAAATGATTAAAAATTATTACTCCTCAACACCCGGACTCAATCATGTCCTCAAAGCTTCCAAGGAATTCCTTCGCGTGATAAATAATCAGTTCAAACCCAGGGGTTCATTAATTAGCATGGATAAAATAACACTTCTAATGTATAATGTTCAAAACATTTATTTCTGCTGACACATTTCCACTAATTCCCACTTCACATTTTGTGAAGTTTACGATAAAATATTACAATACACATAAAAATTTAAACCATTATTCATTTAACACAGAAATAGCTTTAGTTGTTCATAATTTAATTTAAATTAAACAACGATGAGTTTAGTAAAGAATGAAAGGAAACAGTGTTTTACGAGAAAATAGAAAAAATATGGGGGTAGTTTAGATTTTTTAGTTCAAGATACCTTAAAAGCTTCAAAAATTCTTACGAATATGTATTGAAAATTTTAAAATTACGCAATAAGGTACTTGTTACGATACCTTCTCATTGGTAGTCCTTGAAAACGTTATATAAACTATCTGGAAAAATTAAATGTATAAACTAAATTAGCTGATTTGTTTACTTTAACTATTCGATAGAAAGTTTACTCTCATAGCACACTTATAATAGTTAGTAGTTACAAAGTTTTTTTTAATATAAAATGAACAACTACCCCGTTATACAAGAATTGGTCAAGAACTTACAGCAGATAGTAGAATAGAGACTCTTATAAAATTACATTTATAATTATCATTATACAAATTTGATAAATCCTATTACATTTTATGCATCTTACTTACAAGAAATTGAGACGCTTAAGGCACAGCAAAATTACAAACTAAGAACTTGGATTAAATACAAACAAATATTAATGGTTTAATATAATTTTCTACTCACAAAGAAAATAGGCTTTACAGAGCAAGTGCTATCAAAAATCATTGAACCAAAAGTTTTGTTTGTGCTCAATCCTAGTTCAGATTAATATTAAATTAATAACTATCATAGACACTCTTGGTAACAAATTCTTATATTACTTTTTTGCAAATTGTGATATGTACAAAAATATTTACCATCTTCACTATCTAACATTTATTGCTATTTCAAAGAAATGGAATCATTATATTTATCCGTTACCTAAATGCAAACTGTGATGAAATAAATAGTTAAAATAAATAAAAATAAAATTATGTTAAATACATAAATTATGATTTTTAACCCACACACACAACTAAACCTTAAAGCTACATTGTGAATTTGTGACAGTAGTTCAAAGCCGTCTGAGGAATAAACACAATAGTTCCACAATACAACTAACGTAAAAACATTTTATTAGTTTTTAAATAACCACTCGTGAATAATCAATGTTGGCACAATCTCACTACAAGAAGTCTTAATCGGTTCTCACATTAGAACCGATACTCCTCGAATCAGGCACGTGTGTTATCCCTTCTTTGTCTCTCTAGCTGTTTTCTATGACTGTGACGTTTCCTCGCAATTATTGCTACAAGAATTATCACAATAGTCAACGCTACAGCGATGCCTATCCACCAATACGTATTATACGACGCTTCCTTAGGGTTCACTGCATCAGTTACATCACCAGACGCAACAGGATTCTTTATCTCTAGCACACCAACTGTTGAAGTTTCAATACCACTTTTAGGATTGGGTTCGTCAACTTCGATTACGTTTCCAAGTATGTCTTCGGGAATTTTCTCTGTGACTACTTCAACATTTTCTGGTGCAACAGGAATTTCATTTACTTCTGGAACTTCGTTGATGATTGGTTCGACGTAATCGTCTGTATCTTCTTTTTCTGGTGAAAGGTCTAGTTGGTTATCCAGATATTCGTCTAAGAGTCTGTAGTAATCTGTCAAGCCGTTGTATTCTAGGCCGTTTTCTCGTTTTGCTAGTAAGTCACTGATCATTTCTGGCCATAACATTCCATATCCCTGCATCATGGCATCACTGTAAAGATAGATTAGTTGATTAACTAAAATGTTTATTAATTGAGCAACCTAATTATAAAAGAAAAATGGCAATGCCACGAGCGTTATGGGTACCTTTCCGTCAGGTTCTATCCGGAGTGGCCTATTAAATTAATTTTATGAGTGTTTCTTTTTTTTTTAATTTTTACTAGTTTTTAATCTTTTAAACTGTTTGGTAAATAAATACATTCATTTATTGCTAAAAAAGAAAAATATGTAGCACTTACTTGAGCCGTCCATTATTTTCAGCGACATGTTTAATCAGATCAGATTCATCGAAGGAAAGTTCTTCAGCATAAGATTGATAAATTTGGTACTTTAATATAAGACCCATAAATTTACTGAAAGAAAGGAAATTTATTAATTATCTAGTGTGAACAAGTTCTGGTCAATTTTATCTAATCGTTAATTCTACGAATACTTACGCAATGTAAGGTTTGTTAAACACCATATATGGATCCGCCAAGAAATCTACGTTAGAATTCTCAATCATGGAAAAGTTTTTGCGGAATTCACTCCAACTGGTAGCTATTTTAGGGTATGGTATTTTGCCACTTAAAACCCTTAACCTCCATTCGTCGGCAGCAATGTAGAAGTTTAGCCTAAAATAAGAAAGTGTGTAAAGTAAGTAAGAAGTTAAAAAAATCATGTTAGTTCTGGTTACTTCTATGTTATAAATGCTGGAAAACATGTTTAGAAAAAATTAAAATAAAATTGAAATACCGTTATATTAATCCTTATATTTAAAACGTGACATAAATATACAACTTCATACCCTATCTCGTGTTCGATAAAATCTAAACCAATATATCCACCATCTATGTTAAGCCCAATAAAAAAAAACAACCAACATCATTGTTTTGATTATTATTACACTTACTTTGGTAAATCTCTCAAGGCTGTTATGAGTTGTAAGACAAGCCGATGGTGATTTTGGTTGTAGTTGAAAACTTCAATTGGGAACAAACCAGCTCGATTCAAAGCGTGAGGTGTCATTGCCAGCAAAGAAGCAAATCCGGGTATCGCTTCGTATAGAGCTGAAATGTAAAAAATATTTAAATGGAAAACTTTTTTATATATCCTTCGTGGAACACGTGCTACTGACAGGGAACTGATCAAAAAACAATTTTAAAAGTAAGAAAAGCTAAACTTGACACGACACTACACTCGGACGTCTCCTTTGTAAATAAAAGTGCCACAACATTTGACGCAATGGCAGTGAAACCGTTATGCCAGCGACCAAAGACCGTGCTTCATTATTTCAAGGAGCTTGGATGGCAAGAGTAGGCTGTTAGAGGGAAATGCACAAAATGCCTCCAACTGGTTCTCTGACCTAAACCTAGTGAATAAGAAAGAATAAATATTATATCCTTTGAGTTTGTGCGAGTACTTGGTCAATAGAAATTACTCAGCTCGTTTTTTCCAGAGCCATTTGTAAAGACTTAGATTCTAGATAAAGCTCAAATATCAGCTCTTGATACATTCCTTTGGTTAACAAGTAGGTAAGTTGGTAAGGTAATTTGAAAGGACCAACGAAATTAAGCAACTAACAATACGGATAGTCTTTGATACGAATGACCAATGACCATGAAAACAAACATGCCTTGTCTAGACGCTAAAATGAATGACTTTTGAGACGTAACTCAAGTTGATAAAAAGACAGTTTTAAGTTTACGTCCTTTCACTTGCATAACGAGCATTGGATAGAGAGTGAGCAAGAGGAAGCAAGCTTTCAAATGTTTTCTTTATTGACGCGAGTCACTACTAAAAATATATTTCTTCTATAATATAAAAATAAGTCGGGTTATCCTTCCTGACGCTATAACTCCAGAACGCACGAACCGATTTCCACGGTTTTGCATTCGTTGGAAAGGTCTTGGGCTCCGTGAGGTTTGTAGCAAACAAAATTTACGGAAAATTTCAACAGAAAAGAAGGAAAACAGGGAAGTTCATTTTTCACATACAGCGCCATCTCTGATACAAAGCATGTACTACAACCAATATGGTTTTACATGATGTGATGAATCAGATCGCGCCAGTATAATCTGGTGGCGAAACGGAGTTCGCCGGGTTTGCTAGTTTTTTTTTTATAAATATGAATAGTACACTAACCGGAATATCTCGGCGCCTCTGTCAAGAGATAAGTGTTGTTGCTATGAAGATTTATTGTTTCCTTATATTTAACCTTCATGACAGCTTCGTGTGCGTCTATGAAGTTTCCTATACTGACTTCTTTACAAGTAACCGCCCTGACTTTGTTCGGCTTACACCAGTCCACTAGAACGGTTGGACAAGTATTGTTGAAAACTGATTCAGCCCAGAAATCCTCTTCGATGCCTCCAAGGTTCAAAGATTTAACTAACTTTTCAGCTTCTTTAAACGCTTTTATGCCACCAAGAGCCTGAAAATAATTTCATAATTATTTGTACGAAAAAACCAAATCGACTCAATGAAATACATAAGCGTAGCATCAGCATAAGAAACTTTCGATACGTTTTCGCTGCTGGAACTTGGGGCCTTTTATAATATGTAGAGAGATATAGGCCAAAATCCACCATGCTGGCCAAGTGCGGTTTGGCGAATGACTCAGGTCTTTGAAAAACATTATCCTCAAACGCCAGAGAGGCCTATAGGCCATTAGACTAAAAAACTAATTTGTAGTAAAATTTCTTATTCCTTCTATGCTGTAGGCATATGCTCATACAGTAAAGCGAAAAATCTCAAAGATGCTCCAAATTCGATAATAGGAAACGCGTGTATGAAATCTGTTAACTCACTTGGCCAGGTAGATAGATTCGTAATAAGTACAAACTAATATAGCGTGCACATCTCGTGCTACAAACAGCGGCTTTATCGCTAAAATTGATCACTTCTAGACAACCTTTAGGGAGACAGGCTCTGTTTTTAGATGAGCTTAGTGGATTATTGTCAACGCCTCTCTAATTGCGAGATAAGACTCCAAGTCCCAGTCAGTGTGAACGCCCATATGGGCGTTCACACTGACTCCAAGTCAGTGGAAACGCCCATATTCTGTTACTGACTATTTTACTACTTTTAAGTATTTTTATTTTAATTATATGAAAAAAAAATCACCTTCAGCTCAAGGTTAGCGTGAACCTTCTGATATATCCCAGGATGTTTGGGAAGTAGGTTTTCTATTAAATTAGACCAGTCGTCTCCAACTAATGATCCTGAAAAAAAAAACACCTATTTTGAATGATCATTGATAATTTTTGTATTGCTTATATAACATTTATACTATAAATATATTTACTAAAAAGGGCAGGAGAACACCAAAAGGATTTAATCGAAATATCGGTGTTATAATGAATGGATGTAAAAAAAAACATTTTAACAATTTCTTACAAAGTCTATAAATGTACGTACTCGTATATAAAAAAATAATCCCAACATTTCTAAGTCACGCCATGATGCGTTAACGGCTGGATGAAAATCACTATTTTTACTTGAATTGTTATTATAACAGAAAAAGACACAGCAAATAAAGAATATTGAAATCGGTCCAGGCAGTTTACGGGTGATGGTAAGACCAAGAGATTAGGGTTTATATATATTAATTATAGATATTAAATATATTAATTCAAATTAAATAATCATCGTTAAGACAGGACAAAGTCTGTCGGGTCAGCTAGTTTATAACAAAAACAAATATATACATATATGTATATGTTACACATACGCTTACACTTTTATTGACATCTTATTTTTGCAAGAAGATTGTGTAATTGCGAAATCTTGTCACGTTTCATAGATTATGTCTAATGAAAGTGTAGATGAACCCCATTCGTTACTCACTACAGACTATCTCAAAAACTCCAGTTTTTGTGGAGACACAAAAGTAATTTACAACTAAAATCACAAAATACTGGGTTAGTGCGTGACTGGTAACGATTTGGCTCCACATTAATCTTGCGTACTGCTAAGGAATGGAATCGATTGCCTCCTACTGTGTTTTCTGATAAATAAAACTTGGATTTTTTCAAGGTAAGAGTGAACAGATTTCTTCTAGATCAACGTGCTTCATCCTCATCCACAGCATCGCTTACCATCAGGCGAGTTGGTGGCCAACCGTAGACCTTAATAAAAAAATGACGAACTCACTACTGTAATGGGTGTCCTGAATACATTTTTATTTTGTACACTTAAAGAGGGTTTGGGTCACGATTTAACCGCTTTTAATTAGAGTTAAAACTCGCTTCGCAGTAAGGGAAATCTGTTAATTACATTCTCTTAATATTTATATTTTAAACTAACAATGAATATACCCATAAAACTATCAGTTATTCGATGACATTTAAAAATATACAGTCATATTTAAATAACGACTAAATGTTATTTAAAGGTTATTATCACGGATTATGGAAAGTAGTATAGTAATAAAAAAGTAAGTATACATTATACATTTATTTCAATTTGTATGCAAAAATTGACACTTGAGGAAACAAACGTAACGCAAGAGACTGGAATGGACCAGGTTTTTAATTATTTTTGAAGCCGCGGATACTAGTCTGCCACAGATTAGTCACAGTTGATGGAAAAAAATTGGTAGTCACCGAACACTGTGTTTTAGCGGTTTCTTCAGTGCCAGTAATTAAAGACTAGGTATACTCCATTCTAACTTTAAATTTCACTCAACTTTCACAACTCACCCGATACGGTTACGCGCCCGATAGTCAAATGCCTAGCTACAATGATTAAAAAAGGCTACATGTATTTAAAAGTTTGTCTTCCATTACAAGTAGCCCTGTATAACTTTGTCTGGCAATCTGCCTCATGTAGACGTGAAAATAGCAAAGTTTCTAAGTTACTTAAGCTGAATTAACATTTGTATTTCACAGGTTCATTTTGCAACAATTCATTTTGCTTTTAGTCGTCAGCTTTTTAGCAAGTACTTTTACTTTTATCACAATTTTGAAGTTTCTAACTTTGGCGTTGATAGTGCAAAAACCACAGTTTTGAACTGTGTAATCTTCATCATATATACAAACGATATATATAAATATATACTTAATGTTGCCAACTGCATTAAGTGGCGAAGTTTGTCATAACGGCTCGTTTGGTTCATTGCTTTTGTTGCCAGTGTTATTAGTTTTTCAAATGGCCTCTTGTGAGTCACAAGGAAAATTTAGTAGGCCTTATATTCAGAGTTGCTATTTTTTTTAAGCCATAGCTGAGTAAATTTATACTTTAGTTAACTATTGTTGTCATAAGGTCTTTTATTGAAAATTAGCTCTGTTTCTTTTTAATTAGCTTTATTTTTTATTATTGCTAAAATCTATCGTAAACTGATTTATTTTTATGTATTTATTACCAATAATTTCAAAAATAGGTTTTGAAACAAAAATTTGGATCTTTCGGAAAAGCAGCAGCACAAATATGATTGCCAGGTTATTTCAGGCACAATTAATTGTACCTTATATAATAAGCGTAGCTACCTGAGATAATAATAAGTCAAGGACTGAATTACTTGCTAGTTCCCCTGCAAAAATTGAAGGTTGACCTTTAAAAAACAAACTAAACCAAACTATTTGATTTTTTTCGAATGTTATCATCAGATTCTGACATGGTGTTAATAAGACCACCAAGAAAGATTTCACTTCCATAGCAAAACATTTTTTTCAAACCATAACCATATGAAAAACCATGAAATTCTTAGGTATGTTATGGTTTCTTAAAATTACCTTCTAAAGCACTTTAAAAATATATAGCGAATCAGACTTAGAGAAATTGAGACCTTCTTTTTTTGAAAAAATATTTGAATGGTTAAAACAGGCTTTTCAGTTGCAACAGTGTTTTCAGTTGCAAAAACACTACTTTAATTCTGAAATTTTGTAAATTCCTTATTAATTTTGTGCTTATTAAAAAAAATACAGTAGACATTAATATGACTTAAAACTACTGGTCAAACATCGCAACGTCGTATTCCACCAGGCAAGTTAGTGGCCTAAGCCGACCTATAAAAAAATACAGTCATCTAGAAACACTAGAGGGAGATCAAATAGAAATAGTTTCAAATATAAGGTAAGATACTCACGTAAAACATGAACAGGCAAGGGTTTCCCGACAAAATCAGTTCCTTTGAGTCTCAGAGCCACGTACTTCTGTAGCTTCAAGTACAAAGGCTTCACGCCGTCCCATAGCTCCCTCGCCTTTATCAGACCTCCTTCATATTCGCCTAGATTATCCCAGTACTCCTCCAAGTTGTTGAAATCTAGAAATAATAACAAGACGTATTAAAATTTTTGAAAACCCTCTACCTCATTTTGGTGGCAGCCATATTGGTTTTGAAGTTAATCGTAATATGTTTTTTCTGGATAACCCTTATTTTTAAGACCTATATCGAGGGAATTTAAAAACAAAATGTAAATCATATTTCTGTGGGGACGATTTTCGCCAAACATATCTAAAATTCCCCGACTAACACAGATTTTATGCTAAAAATAATTTAAATCGGTTTTCCATTCGAGTGCTGCAAACACAGACATACAGACACACACACAAAGAGATGCGTCAAACTTATAACACGCCATTTTATTATGGGGGGTAAAATATAATGCGTATTATAAAGTTTTGAAACAAAGTCTGACATATATTTTTGAACAAGCAATATAATAGTATATGTTACTAATTTTATTTATATATGTTACTAGTTATTTTTCTGTCGGTCTGGGTGTTAAATATGTACCGATATGCAGTATTTATGTATTTGTAGTATACCAGGTGCAAACAACCATAATACGAAATAGAAATGGTTAAGTATGGGGCCAGTCTTGTGTGAAACTTATTTAATACAACCCCAACAAAAGTGTTAAATATCATAAATACAAGAAAATGATCATTTTACAACCTACAAAAGATATCTTTATCACTCGTAATAAAATACATTATTACACATCGCGGAATTCATCCAGCCATTATTCCAATAAGAGCTTTAATATTAACAACGATATAATCTGTAGAAAACTTTACTCTTCCGGAATTTTCGTGAATTAATTTGCTTTATGGAATTTGCAGCGCGTTTCTTCGTTAAAACCAAAGTAAAGTTTTTAATAATAGTCGCAAAAAACACCGTTAAAAGCACATGAACTCGAAATGGATGGCCGTTTTCTTGTTACAACGGTTTTACCGATGATCTCGTAAAATTTTACATGAACAAGTCAATATAAAGCGAGCAAGAGTTAAAAAGATTAACTTGGTATCAAGAGTAGTTTTTACTAGTTAAAAATTTAAGTTAGTTTCGCGGTTAGTGAAACTTTTTTCGTAACGATTCTAGGAAGTAGATGTTTTTCAAATGTGCGACACTAACATAGCTAGTTTTCGTTTCGTTCTCGTTTCTATTCGTGAACAAATTATCATATTGGTAGTGAGAGTAGTTTTTACTGGTTAAAAAAATTAAGTTAGTTTCGCGGTAAGTGAAACTTTTTAACGTAACGCTTCCAAGATATTTTCGAGTGTGCGAGATTAACTTACATAGTTTTCATTTTCTACTTGTTACTATTCGTAAAAAAATACTATTTTAAATATTATATCTTGTCTTGTGTTAATTTGTCCTAATAAATAACTTTCTTTCTTTCAAATTATCCCATTGGCTGAATTGTACGGCAGAACCAATGAAATTGACTTATATTGTTGCTCTATGGATTAAAAAAATAATAATTACGTATGATATGAGGCAAGTGACCAAGTTGTTGTCGTATTTTAAGCTACCCAATCGCCTCTGATTTTTCTTAACGACTGCTAAGACTAACACTAACACCCAGGACCTAAAATTAAACGTGTCATCAGATGACCCATGTCAAAAAAACTTATACTAAAAATACTGGAAACGACAATTCGATATTTGGTTTTTATAATTTGATACCATTCGCAGGAAGCGAGTGAAGCATGAAAATGGGCAAATTGGACTAAATAAGGTAGAAAATTGGCTGCCTTAGCCAACGGACTTTAACAAAACGCTAAATAAAATGAGAAAATGTCGTATTATAAATATTATATTTCTACACTTTTTTAACGTAGAACATTTTTTCTTGACATACATTATATTTTTTTCTGTTATCCTTGGAAATACCTAATTTGTTTTAGGTCACGTTTCACACACACGGCTACTTAGCCTTTTACTAAACCATTTTCAGTTTGTATTACAGATAAAATCCCATTTTTTTTTCCAAACAACATTATTATTTTCATTAATTTTAATAGCAGCCCTAACGACTGTCTGCTTATCAGATCGAACGCACACAAACAAGCGTATACGGTCCAGTGAAGGTTGTTCAATGATAAGCTGTAGGGTTGAAACTCTTAAAGTTTTCGTTAAGTTTAATTTGAAATCACTTGATATCTATGATATTTAGAATACTAAAATATTGTTAACTGAATTCTAAATATATCTAGGTGTGTGTAGTATAAATAAAATCACACAGTTTCAAGCGCCTTGTATACAGATGAGATTAGAACAAAAACTGACTAGACACATATATAAAATATACATACAGCTGTTGTATTTTACATTTTACTGGCACCCCTGTACAGTGTCTACAATTAATTTTAAGTTAACAGTATAAATCTGTTATTTATTTTGTTATATGGGTCAAAGTCAAAAGTCAAATAAATTTATTGGTATAATACATGGTGGGCATTATGGTATAATACATAAGGTCTTAAACAATTATTTATTAGGTATAATGGACCCTTCTCGGGTATCGCAAATATATGAGGAGTGAGCCGGCTCATTTCATTATAATATAAATAGTAATAGGTCTCACTTGCCTGAAATAAAGACCTTTTTTTACATTAAATGGGCCTGCGCTTGATGACAATTCACCTGATGGCAAGCGCCATTATAATCTAAGGTGGAATATTTACCGTTCTGTTTAGTAGAGTTCCTAAGTAGAGGCAGTATGGTTTCTAAGTACTCGGTGAGGTTTGGGAGGTTACTCTCCCAAGATGCCTTCATCCGGAGGAGCACGTCTTCATCTTGCTGTCTCGCCAGGTTGTAGTGGAGTTCTGTGTACCAAAATATAGTTTAGTAAACATGGTGCAAAAATCAATATCTTTACAATACAATAATAATAATTTTATTTAATTCAGGTTACAAGGATCCATATCTTATATTTTTAAATGAGCAATTCTTGTATATATATCTATATGTATAATTGGAACCTCGGAATTGGCTCCTACTAGTTTCATGAAATTTAGTATTTAAGGGGTTTCGGGGGCGATAAATCGATCTAGCCAGGAATAATTTAAAAAAAATTACATATTAAAAAATAAATATATCAAATTCCGAACAAAGCTCGGTCAACCAGGTACTTAATTATAAAATACAGTACATTTAACATGTTTCGATTAATTATTACAAAACAAGGCACAAAATAGTAATTAAAAACAAAAACAGAATGTAATTACAAATTTACTTAAAATAAAAATAAACATTCACAAACAGTACTTCAATAGTCCCTCACAAACGGCACTTCTGGAACATGCCTGTTGCAGCAATGCCGCATGTAGGGACAGTCCAGCCTATCGGCGATCATCGCCAGGATTGTGTTGAACCTAGTCTCTGCGTACTCTGCGCACTAATGTAATACGACTTTAATGTACACCAAATACAAAAAAAAATACATTACAAGAAGAATCAAGCAAAGGTAGTATATTAGGCGGCCTTGTCGCCTAAGGTGATTTCTGTCAGGCAAACTTTGGATGGATTTTAGTTGCGGCCAAATGGAGGGTGGTGTATAATAGTAAATAAACAAAAGAACTAACCTAACTACTATTGTATCTTGCCTAAATAAAATGTGAAGGAGCAAATTGAAAACCAGCCGTGGGGTACCTGGTACCCAAGAATTATGCTGAATTTGCTCCTTTTGTGTACATAGGTTTATTTTATAATAATAATAAGCAATTGTATAACTGTATACCACATGTATCTTTATGAGCCCATTCAATAATTTTCTTTCTTCTCTTTCTTTTTTAAACTTAGATAAATTATACCGACACAATACTTCACATTGACATATAATGATGATAGACCATGTTCTGAAAAATGGGAATAGACTCGGCCTGCCGAATAGGCAGTTGCAGTTCTTTAACTGAAGGGTTTTGATAGTGAAGGAGTTATGATAGATATTTAGATATACTAAACTAGATATACAAATTCGCCGTTGCTGCTCCAAGGCGAACTGAATAAGAATATGCAACATATTTTTCACGTGAACTCAACAAACTCCCGAAGTTTAAATATGGTTTGCGGGTTACGGGAATTTTCTTAAAAGTTGATTACTGACTGAACACGCTGAGTTTACAAGTAGGGTTGCCAACTGCTTTTTAAATAAATAATTTAGACCAATATTATAAAGAGGAAAAGTTAGTTTTTTTTGTTTGTTTGACGCGAATAGGCTCCGAAACTACTGGACCGAATCAAAAAAATCTTTCACCGTTAAGAAGCTACATTATCCCTGAGTAACATAAATAGGATAAGTTTTGTTTCTCTTAGATTATTTTAGAGCTTGTGCGAAGCCGGAGCAGGATGTTAGTTAAGAAATAAAGTACTATATTATATTTACTGGTATGGCAGAGATGCATGGTACTAGAAGATGTATGGAAATGGCAGTGGGAAAGAAGGGCTATAAGCCGACTGAAAAAGACATGGATGTAATGTGTGAATGAGAACATGAGAAAGAAAGAACTTAATGTACAGATGACAGTTGATAGAGAAGAGTGGAAGAAGAAAATTTGCTGTGTCGACCCCCCCTAGGGGCATAAGATAAGAAAGAAGATTCTCTTAACAGATTTTAGTTTAATATCATTTTTGAAAACTTAAGCCTTCCATTCTTTTATTTCACTAATAAGTCTTTTTTTAATTGATCGATATAACAAAATGTTTGTATAAATTATATTTATAGTAAAAATAAAATTACGACTAACCTAAAAAAACATTAAAACTCTGTTTGTAACAGCATGGTTAGCAACCCTATTTCAAAGTTACCTGACGGAACAGACTTTTTCCTTTTGCAGAACGCGACGCTTCCGAGATGTTTTTTTCTTAAAATACAAATTGCTCCCACTAGGAATGAGAAATTAACTTTTTACACGGCTATTCGTCTTTGCGTCAGAGTTATTAAAAGTTCGAGTCACTTTGCGAAATTCTTAACGACTTTCGAATTCATTTTTGGTAGACAAACCCGCGGCGTCCGATGAACACCTCTACGTTTTTTTTATTTTCTGCGGTGCAAATTTAACTCTTTAAAATAAATAATTTTCAGATGCTTTCACGCATACGTATTTTTGACCCAAAGCGGGTTGCGCAATATTTTGACTGTTGCTTTCTACTGATATGATTTTTAGTTATCTTTCTTGTGTAGAAATGTGTCAACTATTAGTAACCAAACAAGTTGTTACTGAGAACGTTACAGTACAGTGCATTTGTTGCCGAATTCAGCCAAATTTTTCAGGAGGGTTTTAAAATTGTTCTGCTAAATATCAAATATTTTTAATATTTGACATGCAAAAAGTTTTAAGTTTTTAGTTTCATAAACATTCAGAACGACTGAGGAAATACGAAAGTTCTGGAGCAAAAATACGTTACGCGTAAGTTCTCGTAGGATAATGGTCCTTCGTCACGTTTAACCTTAGAAGTAAATGAAATGACACTAATAGTTGGCTTGGCTACAAAGTCAAAGTCAAAGTCAAAGTTCTTTATTAATAAATTCACAATTTAAAAGTCAATAAAATAAATAAGGAATGTAATAGAATAATAAAATGTCTACCTACTAACTTATAAGTAGTCAATATATTATTATTTGTAATAAATAGGTATATACTTAGTTACAATAGTAACCGTTTCGGACAGCCGTCGACATTGATTTTTAAAAATTCCTCAAAGCTGTAGAATGTTTGCTCGACAAGCCAGGTCTTTAATCTAATTTTAAAACTCGCGAGGCTAGAAGCATTTTTTACAGGATCTGGTAAGCGGTTGTAGACATCAGGGCCTAAATTATGAATTAGTTTGCTCGTTTTTGCCAGCCTGTGAGGTTGTCGCCTTAGTCTACTGCCATAACGAAAATTATACGCAGCCGACTCACCGCGCGTGGAGAACAGATCTGAATTGCTCTTAACATATATTACCAAAGAAGAAAGGTACTAGCTGTGAGTGGACATGGATGAATTTTAACATTTTTGGAAAGAGTAATCTAAGATTAGGCAACAAAGGTATAACGGCCCGCCAAGACACAACCTTACGCCTAGGTTGGGGTCCATTGTACAATCACAGCGAGTAACACAAGCACTGTTATATTAAAACTTGAAAGAGAGATTTTACTCATTTAATAAAAAGATAAGTTGTTCTTGTTTTTCTTTATTTAAATACTGTTGTTTTTAAATACTGTTACCACTAAGATAATATTAAGATTTCGAAGATCATCAAAAAATTTTAACACACGCATTTAAATTCTTACAATTTTAGGAAATAGTTTCATTGTAGTTTTTAGGTTTTTAAGAAATAAAGATATTTTTATTATTTTATGTTCTGCTTAGTTGTCTTTTTATTTGTTATTTATTTATCTTGCAATTTTTTTTAACACGAAATTTTGAAAACAATTATTATTTGTAAGATAACTTTCATAAAAATATATATTTTTTGAGAAAATATTTGTAAAATTTGTTGATCAGTTTACGAAACTCCAAAAAGTATAACTACAATTAACATAATGTTTTTACCTCTAAGAGTGCAGTTAGGTTGAGTCCCGCAGTCGTAGTTGGTTGCAAATCGGATTTTGTGCAGAGTTGCATCTCCAAATGTTACCAGCTGCAAAATAGTAAAGATATAATTACTAAATATTTTTTTTTACTCTGTTAATTTATATATTTTAATCACTTTTGCCATGAATAATAGCATGGTATGGGCTTGTGATGCGTAGGGAGAAAATGCATGTTAGTAGGAGATGTATGGAAATGGAAGTTCAAGGAAGACGGGCAAGAGGCCGACCGAAGAAGACATATATCTTCACATTAAATTTCATAAAAATTAGTTTAGCCGTTTGAGCGTGAAGAAGTAACTAATAAACCCTTCGCATTTATTATATTAGTAGGATTTCTTAAAGCTCTTCCTGTTCTATCTTATGAGATAAGTGATCAGACTCTGGTGTCCAAAGTTTTTAAGCTCATTGAGGGCTTCGAACTTTGCTTTAGGAGGGCTTGTAACAGTAATCACTGTTGTGATCTACAATTTAACGTACCACGGTAACGTTAAGATCGAAATGCTACATGTTCATGGTACACAAGATCTGTATAAAATGATAATGAAATACATTTGTATTTTATTTTATGACACATTTCACACTCAGCTGGTTAACCCCATACCGAACCATTTATAGTTCGTCTTAAGGTTGCTAACACAACTGATATACTACATATACAAACATACAAACATATTTTATGTAAAGAGATGCGAGTTCATATGTACCACCCAGACCCACAGCCTACAAATTTAGTTAAGCACAAAGATAGTGGCCGTGCCGGGAATCGAACCCGAAACCTTCTGATTGGCAGTCCGGCATCGTCCGTCGTCAAAAACTGTATTTTTGATTTTTTTATGTCATCTATACTTTAGAATCTGAATGAACAACTAATGTTTATCGCGTTAAAGCGTTGTCATAAGTATCAAAACAATGGATATTGAATTTAACCTAATTCAATTGACTTTGTTACGAGTATATTAGTGGCATTCAAAATGATTGCATTGTTAATGACGCATACGTGTAATTGCGAACTGTGATATGACAATTCATATTTAACCTACCTAATAACTAATCACAATAATCAGTCATGAATAACGACTGGTAGATTTCTAGGTTTTGATATTTTAGCGCCAACAATGTTTTCTAATAGTCAATGTAATACATAGCATAATAGCATAAGCGGCCCACTATGAGTTCCCACTGCTGGGACTCGGGGTCTTCTCTCACGAGGAGAGAGATATAGGGCATAATCCACCACGCTGGCCAAGTGCGGGTTGGTGGATGACACGCGTCTTCGGATGTTTTGGTCCTCAAACATGCCAGTTTCCTCACGATGTTTCCCTTCACCGTAAAGCGAGTGGTGTAGTGCCGAAATCGAACCAGGGGCCGTCTGATTTAAAAAACAGATGTTATTACCACCGGGCCACACTCGCTTTTATACATAAAACATATTAATTCATACATAAATTAATATGTTAACTGTTTTTTATTTTAATTTATTGCTTTTCAAGAACTTAAAAATACAAATTCTGCCGTTTAGGAAACCGGAACTTGGAAACCAGTTTCCTGAAAGTGTTTGTCCTTTTTAGTGACAGGTTACCAAGAAGGGGTTTCTTATGCTACTAGTAAGTAACTGGTTTCCTGAAAGGATTTTCTACTATCAGATAACTGACAATAACAACTTATCTCTTTGTACCACTTAAGACTTTCTATAGCCGATTTGATCTTTTCCTATTTTCGCTTTATGTCTCTTCTCATCTTATACAGAAAGGTAAAATCCTTTAAAAAAACTGTTTTTCAAACTTCGTAGGTTTTGTGAATTGTTTCTTTTGTATTTTTTGCTACACACGTATGTGATTAATTAGTCTAAAATATTCTCATAGAAGTACAACTCGATTCAACAAAGAAGACCTTTGAAAGTGTACAATAGATTTCCGCAACGCCTGCATCAATAGGTTACGTAGAAAGTGTATTTTCACCGTTGGGAACAGCGAACAAGAATAAACGGAAGAGTAACTCCATACAATTGCCGCTAAGAATTTAAATCCATCTAGGCACACAATTACACTGCTATCCCAACGAAACACACACACACACACACACAAATCTCGCACGCGATTGGTCGCATCAAGATCACGCCACCTATACTAGCTGCGCGGGTAGCTGTTTTCCCCGCCCACCGCGGTTTTTTACGCGTGGACGGTGGAACCATTTTAACGGCCAAGTTACTATTCTATGTATTTATTCTAGTTCACTGTAGTAGTTGGGAAGCTAAATTATCCCCGAGTAACATAGGCTTTATTTTGTTTCTCTTTATAACTTGGATTATTATATAGCCCGTGCGAATAAATATGCTATATCTTATGGTTGTTATAACTATATTGATACTAACCCGAAACCACTGATCCGAATCCAACATGGCGTCTCCAGGCTGCATCAGTAATTTCACCTTCCTCCGAAGAACTACCTCGTCTTGGGACAGCGAGTGCGCGTTCAACGCGCTTTTCACATCCGTGGTCTGCTGCCGGACGAATAGGCCGTATGATTTGTCCTTTTCCAGCTGTCGAAGAAAATGTGATGTCAGACAGGGATAGATATATAGAAAAATATTGGACACCATATTTATAATAAGGATACGAGAAAAATACAACATATACGAGTTAATTAAATATTGATTTTATTCTGCTTCGATAGTTAGTGACACATTGCAATTATAATTTTATAAATATTTAACCATAAAGTTCATATAATATTTATGTAAATTATATGAGTGTATGTTAAATCGTCACACCGCTTTTTTTTACAATAAAGATAATTTTATTCTATTCTTTTCTTTACAGGTATATTATAAAAACGGCGAATGACATGCAAAATAAAAACAAAAAATGGGAAAGGAACAGATACATAAAAGAGATATAGATACAGAAAAAGTTAAAAAACAAACATAGCTTAAAACCCAACAAAGTTTTGTGCCTAATCCTATAACGCTTTGAAATATCCAAGTTTGAAAGGACTGAAAACTTGAATCAACACCGGCTATCACAGTCCATTGAATTTTGTTTTGGCTTTTTGTAGACTTTCATATTTCTATACGCCGCAGCCTATGCGGTAAGCTTTTTGAATCACAAACTACGAAAAAACTTTATTTATTTAAAAAAAATTGTGATTTGACGAAATCCCTGTGAACTTACGTGTAGATATATTTTTGGCAGCTCAGAGTTTAGAACCAGTGGTCTAGCATGGTAACCGCGCAAAACCCTATAGAAATTATTTATGATTGATTCTTTGTGCCGTATAAACTTATCTAAAGCTATGCAATAATAAAACTTGATCATTTCGCTCGTTTGTCGATGAAAAGTGAAAACGTGTATTGTCACAGTGAACTTGCCGCCAATAAAATCTAACCAATGAGAACGCAGGGCCAATCAGAAGCAAGCGAGCGATTTTATAATGAGATTTTACGATATCGATGTGGATATACCATCAAGTGAAATTGCTTAAATTGAGTGTTTGTTGTCTGCGCTATAACAGTAGTCATTATAAGTCAAGTATTGGAAACATAAGTAGAATGTTACAACATTATTGTAGATAAAATAATTTGTAGAACTACTAGGCTGCTATGAATGTAAAGAGGAGTTCCTCACCTTAACAGAGAGCCCCTTGCTATCCCCCACCAGTTCACTCCAACTGGCCACAGCTCTTTGTTCACAATAATCCACGTAATCAAACTCTACCAAATCCACCAAGGATGTCAGCCATCTCTTGTCATCACCGCTGGTAGAAGTTCCGCAGAGAAGAAGGCAAGAGAGCAGAGCGGTGGAGTAGGAGAAGAGAAGAGAAGTTGGCGACTTCATTTTGGACCTGAAAGGAAAGACGTGCATATTATTGGAAGTGTTTTTTTTATTAATATATTAATTAAAAAAACAACGGGCATTTATTATGGCATTGTGGCATCGTAGTTCCCGAACGGATAAATTAATTTTGCTTTTTTTTGTTTGAAATGAGTGATTAAAAAATGACGGGCATTTATTATGGCATTGTGGCATCGTAGTTCCCGAACGGAGGAATTAATTTTTTTTTGTTTGAAATGAGTATTAGGCAGGAGTGTTCTTAGCTAAACAATAATAATAATTATGTACACAGTTTAATAATGTATGAATACACTGAAGTGTAACATGGTTGTAGGCACAAAATGGTGGATAACCAATTTTTTTTACAATTGACTCAATATGGGTATCAAATGAATTATTATGATAATACAAAAGCCATAAAATGATTCTATTTGTATATTCATTCGTATCATAACTGTAATAAAAAAGAACTGAAAGGTAACGACTAACAATTATACCTAAAGAACTTATTGACTAACATTAGATCTTACCTCCTCATCATACGTTAGCGAATATTTAATTTTAGATTTCTAGCTAATTATTTATTTATATACTTTAGGCATATTTTATTAAGTTTTGTTCAGATATCAATTTTGTAAGAAATCTGATATTACCAAATTAACTTATCATAACAAAAGGGTTCATGTACATTAATTACAAATAACAACTACCATTCTATCTTATGATAAAAAAAATATAACTTGTTTAACGATTTCCAACTTTAACAAAACATTGTTATAGAAAATCTTTGGTTCCTGTTTTTCTATACGCAGCATTTTTATAATAGGTATATATTTTGGAGGTTATCAAGGGAAGCCACATGGGAAATCTACGTTTCACTTGCAGAAAGAGCTCACCCTATTTCCCACGCGCTATGATTTTTGGTGCTGAACAATTATGTGTAAAAAATAATACAACATAAGTGTTTACTAGTGAAAACACTTATGTTGTATTATTTTGAGAGTGAAAAGATTTATTCTGAGCAAGCGTGTTATCTTATATATACAATTTCCATAGTATATATATAATTTCCATATAACAATGTTAGTTACCGTCATCCGAAACGGCTTAACCGATTTTTACCAAATTTTAAATGCGTACTCAGTAGGTCTGAGAATCGGCAACTATCTATTTTTAATACCTCTTAAATAATTTACAAGGCAAAGCAGCGTTTGCCAGGTCAGCTAGTACTTTACAATATAATAAATAGAGGTATTATAGTACCGATAATGCTTGTTCAACATCCTTGCTTTGGAAGAAGTTTTTTCATTGAGACATGAATTTAGGGAATAAAGCTCAATTTTTTCAGGTGTTTTATCTTATTTTGGATCACGTGTTTCCCATCCATTATCTTCAGTGGTTATTTATTTTTCTCAATTTATTTAATAAGACTTTAGTTAATAATATAAATTACTAGCTGCGCCTCGCGGTGTCACCCGCGCTAATCCGGAACAAAAATAAGTTGATCCGGGATTAAAAGTAGCCTATGTATTTAAGTAGGTAAGGCCTAAACTATTTTCCTTGTTAATTTTATCAAAATTGGTTCAGCCGTTGGAGCATAGATTTTGAAGTTATTTGTGTATCCCACGGGAACTACAATTGTTTTCGGGATAAAAGTAGCCTATGTGTTTATCCAAGGTCTACCTATCTTTAAACCAAATTTCAACAAAATCGGTTCAGCCGTTTGAGCATGAAGAAGTATTAAACACACTCATACACACAAACTTTCACATTTATTATATTAGAAGGATTATAATTCCATCTAATTTTTTACTACTTAATCTACCCACATAACGATGAATTAATTAAATATAACCCGGTTTTTTCAGTACTGGAAATAACATTATGTAAATAATATCAAATTGAGAAGCTAAGAAAACATAAACAATGGTTGCGTTAAAATAATTTCACGAAAATAACGGAATGCTCAATCAACCAATCACAATTTTCCAATTAAGTTGTTTCACAAAGGCTAATGGCAATAAAGTGATTTTAATCTTCTGTCTTCTTAAATAATCATTTGATAGAAATAATTAACTAGATGAATACTTAACTTACTAAAAGTGCCATAAATGTACACCCGAAGGCAAATAGTTTTAAGTAACACAAAAAAAATGTATTTTAGGTCATTTCTTAGATGAATTAATATTTTGGACAGTTACTTAAGACGTCTTCAATTAGTTAAAATGTACATAAATAAAACCATCCCTTTTTGTGGATAAGTAAATTTTCTTTTTTTTGCGTGAGTCACAAAGACCTATTTTAAACCAAATTTTTAATTCGCGTCGTGTCTGTCTGTGGCTTTGATTCCGGTGTAAACCCACGCTTCTAAAATGAAAAATGACTGATGACAATTCAGTGATAATTTTTATTTAGAATAGAATAGAATAGAATATAACTTTATTGTACAACCACAAACAAGAAAAATGTAAATATATAAAATTAAAAACTTAAAAGTAGAGTACAAGGCCGGCCTTATCACCTATGGTGATTTCTACCAGGCAACCGGGAATGGAAAAATAAATAAATTTATTTCAACAATTTAAACATATAGTTTTTCACACGATATATAAATATATTTTTAAGTTTTAATTTTAACGACTTGTTAATTAAATTAATGATGTCGTTTCTAGGTTGAGATATAATCTTTAATTTTAATATCTTATCTAAAGTAATAACGCTTCGATGCTTACTTAAATTTCAATTATCATTCCCAGCAATCTAGTTGGATGAGAAGCGAGGCTTATGACGAATAGATATTTTAATACTGTGCAATATTTACCTTTAAACCAACAAAAAATAACAACATATTGATTAAGCTACTTTTTGAAAAAAAAAACTAATTTGTTTCAAAAAAAGTAGTGGAGGAAAACAAATCATTTTTTACGCCAATTTTTCTCAGCATAACCAGCCCACTATACGTTCCCACTTCTGGGACTCGGGGCCTTCTCTCACGAGGAGAGAGATAGAGGCCATAATCCACCACGCTGGCCAAGTGTCGGATATTATGCTCCTCAAATATGCCGGTTTCCTCACAATTTTTTCCTTCACCGTTAAGTGAGTGCAAATCCACACATAACTTGTAAAACAAGTCATTGGTGTAGGGCCGGGATCGAACCAGGGGCCGTCTGATTGAAAAGCAGACGTTATTACCACCGAGCCACACTCGCTTTTTTTCTCAGAGCTATTGTGAATAACATTTAAAATATAATACCTAGAATTTGTAGGTAATTATTCTCTCTACGTTAACCTCTTATTTTTTTATTGTCAGCCAGTTTATTGCGTCGTATCCTAAGAGAATGATTTCATATTGTACTCGTAGCTTTTCATCTCAACGGATGCTACAATTATCTTCACAAACGTCTGTAGCAAACGGTTTAATGAAAGAAAGGCGAAATTAAAGCCTTTCGCACCATTCCGCTTTTATTCGTAAAGGCCGTGATGATAAAAAGAAAAATTAAAGGCGAGCCATTTATGAAACGATTGTGCTTTCAGTCTTGTTCAAAAGTTCTTGGGAGATATTAAAAAAACCTCGACTGATGTAGGGTTGTGCGTAGAAACAAACGTTTTTCAAAGATAGCGTATTAATCTACAATGAATGACAGAAAAGTAACGTCTAAGTCAATAGGTTATAATATTAATGTTGACATCATAACATTCAATACAAAAAACACAGAAATAAAATTATAAGTAAACCAAAGTTCCTTTACAAAAATAAAAACAGTATCCTAAACGGCCAAAGTTTAACAAACGTATAATGATATTATATTATACTCGTAGATCTTTAGGATGATTCAGGAACATAGCGTGCGCGACCGCAATTTTAACATGCTTATTCAAATAAATACAGTACAATTTACTTTCAAAATAATATCTAATAACTCAATAACGAGTGTGAAAGATGAGTTTATCTTTTATCCTCTCCCCCAATCCAAATTTACAAGAACCCATCGCTCGGGCATGTAGGGTTCCGTACCTTTTTTGTATGGGGACCTCCCCTTAATTTTTCCGTTTTTATTTTTATTTTTCGTATTTTTGTTATAGCGGCACGGGAAATACATATCTTGTGAAAGTTTTAGCTTTCTAGCTATTACGGTTTCTGAAAAACAGCCTTCAAACAGACAGACAGAGGAGTCTTAGTAATAGGGTCCGGTTTTGACCTTATAGGTACGGAACCCGATAAAACGAATGTGATTTTAAACGCGATAAAAATATATCCACTAGCGCTATGTTAAAACTAGATTTATAAACTTCTCGCAAAGTAATGCGTAAGTAAGTTAAAATTCCTACCAAATAGCCGTAGCAACCGTGGCGTGGGTGCTGGCCCCGCCTTGATGGAATAATTTCCCTGGTTCCGAGTCACCGGCTATGTCAAGACCCGTTTCAAAATACTTTCAACAACTCCAATGCCATTCTGAACCCTATTGCCAAAGCCGTAACGCTATAATTGAGTAACTCCTTACCTGCTTCTAGGTACATCGAGTAACGAAGTCAGTTAAATTGACTTCACAGTTACCCGATTCCATTTTGTTCCTATCATTTGATGTGACATTTCCTATCGGTTGGACTGAGAAGGACCTTTATTGGTTTCAGTTTTGCTGATAAATATTATTATTACTTACTGAAAAGTTTCAAGTGGGTGGCAAAGTAATTAGGAGAGCGAAGTTATTTTGTTCTTTATTGAATTAAAGTTCGTTAGAATTCAAAATTAGAATACGTTAAAAATGTATTCTTAAAATTAAAACCAGATAAAAAGCATTAAGGGATTACAAAGATTTTATTTAAATAATAAAATAGTACTTTATCAACAGTTCATCTTTCATGGCCAAAAAAGTACATTGTTATTGGTTTTTTCAGATGTTAATGACAAAAGCTGTTTCAAAGGCGTCGCAATATTACGCCTCATAATTCAAACACAGAGTTAATTAAAACTAATAGTAATTAAATTATTTATAAATATTAACTATCGTGTAAAAATGCCTTGAAATAATATATACATACAAACCATTTTTTTATCACGATTTTATAGAAGGAACCTATTTACTCTAGATTTGAATCAGGAAGAGAGTTCCAAACTTGTTATCTTCAATAGTTTGTCTTTTATTTCAATGTTCAAAATTATAGGTTTAAATAGTTACGACCTCTGATTCTTAGTAAGTACCTATTATATAGTGTATACATACTGTATGTTTCACACAGTGAAAGCTAAAGAATCTTTGCTTTATACTCCTATATCTGTTTTATACATTTTTCAAAGTGTTTCATAACTTATCTATTCTCATTCTGTCCTCAAAAGGATATAAAAGAGTTCCTTCACGGACAAAGTGCAACTACGCTTAAGTTATGACACTTTGTACCTATTCACAAACGTTTGCTCTTTACATAAATTGTTCAAGTAAGCTTTAGATTTAACTCCAGTTACTGCGGAATTTACATTTAGGATTTTTTTTAGTCTCTGATTTTAATGCTTAATAAATAGGCTGACCTAATGTTAAGTTTTACTATGGTCTAAGATGCAACAGGCTTTTCTGGAAGGAACCTTTATACTATAGACTTGGAAACCTTAAAATTGACTTCTCAGAAAACAGAGACTCTTGAAATGAGTTTCTAAAATTCGCAGTTCTTGCAATGAATGTCGAAGCAAAACGATTTATATTTATCATAAGTTTTGTATAGAAAAGTGAGCGTGGCTCGGTGGAAAACAACTGTTTTTCAATCAGACGGCCTCTGGTTTGTGATCTCCTACCCCTACTCCAATGACTTGTTTTTCAAGATATGAGTGGATTCGTCGCTTTACTTAACAAAATCATACCAAGGAAAACATCGTGAGAAAACCGACATTTTTAAAAACCACAATGTTCAAAGTCATGTTGTGACCCATATTTCTCTTCGCGTGAGAGAAGGCCCCGAGTCCCAGCAGTAGGAACGTTTAGTGGGCTGCTAATGAAATACCTATGATTAAAACCTAAAACAGGGGCTACCCAAAAAAGTTTTGATGGGGTTTTTTTTTAAACTTCTACTTGTATATATCACTATATAAGTAAATTAATTACGTTTCGTTTATCTGTACTTCATAAAAACATGTTAAGTGCAGTTTTTACATTATAAACATGGCATCTCAATATAATGTAAATTCGTTAAGTGTGATCTCTAAACTCCTCAGTTTAAGTCTGATCTAAACCGTTCTCTTGAAACACTATATCCTGATCACGTATCTTGTTCGATTGCTTCCTTCTCGTGGTAAATGAAGGCTTCTAAACATCGTAGTTAGAACTGAAGAGAAGAGCCATTAGACGCTAGATTGCTAAGCTCGACGGGCTTTAGAAAAACAAAAGATTTTTGTAAGAATTTAAAAAGCTCGGGCTTTGTCATTCCTGTGTATTGTTGTATAGTTGGAATCAAAAACTCAGAAATACATTTTCAATACCAAAACTTACCTGTCCTTCTGTCTGACTGTCGGTCACCAGGCTGTTATAACATGCATTGAATGAATGAATGAATGCATTCTTACAACTAAAATCATATCATGAATAGAAGACAAAATTAGATATTTAGTGTACTTCCGCTGTGATCTGAAACCCAAATTAAGATATGCAAAGGAAAATACACAATATAAAAAATAACCTTTGCTTATCTTAATTTGGGTTTCAGATCACAGCAGAAGTACACAAAATACTTAATTTTGTCTTCTATTAACAATGGATTTCCGCAAAGTAACGCAGTCATATCATGAATCATGATACCTTGAATGTTGAAAATTTCACAAAAGTTATGTTTCAGTTAGATAGATAGATAGAACAATCTTTATTCGGCATGATATTAGAAAAAATATGAAAAGTCACTTAAAGCGATCTCTTTCAGTTTCAATAGCTGGTATAACAGATACTAAAATTAAAAGAAACATCTCAATTATACGGGGTGCTCCCGTATAATTGAGATGTTTCTTTCCGATGCCGTTTCTTTGTATGTACATACTACGGAAACCTTCGTGCATCAGTTCGAAACGCATTTCTATGTTTATCTGTTTATTTGTTGTATAATGTTTGTAACCTTTCTGTAATTTCGTATGTGACGTCACCGGTCGGCTCCAGTGGAAGACCAGCGCTGATTGGTTGCAATCAGCACACGCTGAGCTGAGGCCAGTTTTGTGGTACGTAAATGTTTTCTTTTATGTTTCTTGTGTATTATTTTTTCTTTAATGTTCGTGTCACAAAACAAATGATTCTTTCTTTCTTCTTTTATTTGCCCATTTATTTAGATAACGGTCCAGAAAGTTATATATTATTAAGTAAAGACAAGAGTGGCATTGCCTGTTAACATTTGCAAGTTAAAGCGTTGCGTTTAAGTTTCGTTTTCAAAAGTAAGTAATACTTGAACGAAGTAGATAAATGTTAACAAAACATTTTGTATCAGACTGAACGTTAAGAAGTCTAGCCTTTGAACTGTGAATGCGTTTAGAACTTACTGTACGGGTCAATAAACTTTGCTAACTGGATACAACATATGTAAAATATAGTTTATATCTACACGTTTCAGAGCTAGAAACTTTAAACGTTTATTTATTCTTAGATCGTGAAAGAGATGCTATGATATTAAGTCCATTTTCGTACTTAGTAATAATATATTTTTAATAAAATTTTTGGGAGCATGACTTTGCAGAGACACCTCGAAATGTAATCTAGCTATTTTCAAGGCGAGAGTGAACCGGTTCCTTCTAGGTAAGCGCAATCCACCGTAGACCTCAATATCACTTACCAACAGGTGAATTATGGTCAAGCGCTGACTTAATGAGAGTAAAAAAAATCTTCATACTTTAAAAAAAAACTGATTTAAAAATTAAAATTATATTGCACTTTAATATTAAATCAAAATATTTTATGTAGCTTTTTTAATGAGTCCTTACTGTATCTTATTTTTATTTTTTCACACACGGCTGGTTAGCCCGATACTAAACCATTTCTACATTATATTGTGATTTGCTAACACAACTGATATACTGCATATACATACATAAAAACTTTATATAGATACAACTCCAAGGCCGACAGCCAATAGTTCAGCACAAAGGTGTTGGCCGTGCCGGGAATCGAACCCGGAACCTTCTGATTGGCAGTCTGGCATGGTAAACATTACGCCATCGAGGATGACAAATTAATGTTAATTTAGTAATATTATTTGTTTAATTTGTAATATCTTATGATTTATAGGCGATTATATAATAAACCATTTTTTCGTTTATTTTTCAACGAACCCAGAAGCTTTTAAAAGTAAAAACTAAAAGAGAGTCGGCGCTATCTAATCTAATCCCAGGTATTTTTCTCATTTATCCGCGCCTACATGGGATTTACTTTAATTGAAACTCAATAGAGTTAGTTTTTCTTTCGAAGTTTAGGTCTAATTAGGCTTCTTTTTGTTACAACAAGTTTGATTAGGTATTTAATTCTTTGGTACGGTAAAGGCTCTTGTAATACTCGCGTCTAACATTTAGAAAATTTGGATTTTGTTGGTTATATTCTCGTAGTATTATTATATAATTATATGGCCATCAGATGAGGCGTTCTTTAACAGAAATCATCAATAGATGTATAAGATAATAAAAAATACATATATTATTTTTGAATTATTTAGTTTATTTTCATATTATTTTAGATGTATAGACACTCATAATGACATCACTTTATCTTCTTTTTATATATAAAATTTCCATGTCCCAATGTTAGTTACCATACTCCTCCGAAATGGATTGACGTATTCAGTAGGTCTGAGAATCGGCTACTATCTATTTTTCATACCCCTAAGTGAGGCAAAACAATGTTTGCCGGGTCAGCTAGTTGTAAATAAGTTTAAATAACATTTCTTCTCATGCATAGGCTATGATCAGGTATTAAGAGTTTTCAAGCCAACCCTGATGATGAATGATTTAGCTTAACGACTGTTTGTATTTTGCAACAACCTAGAATTAAACATGTCACCCGACACTAGAAAGCGCCCAGCGCCCTTATATGACACGTTCGTAGATTTACCATAGCAGCGCCATCTATTGATTACTTACTCAACCCAGTCGAAAGGTATCGACCTCTGTAAGAATCATTTGGAGTTAACAGATAATTGTGACTGTCAAATAATAACAGACAATAATTGGCAATAAATTAAAATTGCGACTATAATTTGAGATTTAAACTATCCTATCTCTCAAGTTGGATGGAACTGCACATGGTGAGCGAATTTTATTACAATCCGTTAATTGGTTTAGGAGTCCATTGAGGACAAAAATTGTGACACGAGATTTATATATTAAGATTTGATGCTTGAAAGTAATCTTTTAATGTGATTCTTGCAGCATTTCTTATTCATATGTACATAATTAGGTACACGAAAAATACTCATCAACACTCATATACAAGAATTAATTAACGCGACCCTCCTTCAATCTACACACACGTTGGTTAATAAGCCTGCTTTGATCATTAAAGGAGAAGCCACAGCGAGTAGCGTGAAGCTCAAAGCATGGAGGAATTTACCACCTTAAGGTATTTAGTACGTTTGAAATGGTACGTGAGGTACTCACATATACGTCGCTTAATCGTATTGCAAACCGAGATTAATAGATTGAACCAAGGAAAAAAACAAAAATCAAATCAAATGTTTTTATTTGGGAAGAATAGATCTAAAGGTGTTACATAGGTATTAAAATTTAATGTGCTATATACTATATCCGTTAGGGTGTGCAAATTTATGTTGGATCTAACACTAATGTAAAAGTAAGTAAGTAAGTAATAGCCGGTTACATAAACATTATACATTATCTGTGGTTTATAAAACTTAGTCATGATACAAATAAAATTAGGTCAGGATATTATAAAATATCACAATTTTTCATTAAAACTTATAGAATAACAAGTTATAACATGAATATTTAGGTAAAAGAAAAAAATATTAAGTGTACTTCTGTAGTAATATACACTAAATATTTATTTTTTTCTTCTACCTACAATGGATTTTCCCAAAGAAACGCCTGAGTCAATAGGTTGTATATCAAATTTATACCTAAATATTGACCTTGCTTAAAAAATGCACAATGAATAGAGTAAATTTAAAAACGGATCCAGTGTTTTTTTTATGCGGTGGGGTCATTTTTAATAATACAAAACCAATTTCGGTTAAATTTACATGGGGTTATGTAACTGGAAGGTGTATCCTTTAAAAAACATTTTTTTTTATTAAAAGCCGATAACCCCTCGTCCAAGCTAGAATTATTTATTCATTGCAAATTAATTCAGGACTAAAACATGTTTAATGTAATAGCTTGTTTCATACCGATTCAAACGATATTAGTTATACATAGTAGCTCTCTACAAAACTTTAGAGATATCATCGTTTTAATCACATGACCTATGAACTGCGCTGACCACCCAGAATGGCCTCCACAGACTCGCGAATTTTTGCAAAATGGCCGCCACAGGCGAAGGGATAATAATAATGAATAATAGCAAAAAAAATCGAAAGCGTATACTCTTTTTGAAAGTAAGTACAGTTACTGTCTGTCTTTTCATTTAATACATTTTTTACCGATCACTAAGCCATAGTTAGCTTTAAATAAAACGAGCAAAATTCACAAAATAAGAAGCAATCCCATAATAGAAATAACCTTATAGTGCATAGTTGCAAACATGTACATTATGAATAATAATTTAATATGCTATTCGACTATTGTTTAGGAAAAAATCACCTTTAACGATCTGAAATCTCCATTATTTCCCATCCTTACTCGCTTTCTCAAGCGATCAAGCTCAAGCCTAAAAAAACTCGAGTCTGATTCCGTATTTCGTCCTACCTACGAGAATATCATACTGAATTGCAATACCGTTTCCGAAGATGCATTTTACTTGCATTTGGTATAAATCTTCGTTGGGTGACCATGAAATATTCAAGTCTTCGCTCTCCCATTTCTGATGGAGATTGCATTGAATATTACTTGCTACTGGCTAAAGCGAGTCCGGCTCGATAAAAAACCTTCGTTTCAATCTGATGGGCCACTGGTACGACCCCATTCTCATACTAATGACTTCTTTTTCAAGTTATGTGTGGACTTGCATTCGATTTACCGTGAAGGAAAACATCAAGAGGAAACCGACATGTGTGAGGTTAACAAAATCCGAAGACATATTGTGTCTTCCGTGTAAGAACCTGAACTTTCACCTTTCACCTGAAATTTTCTTTCTTTCTTCTTTTTCTCGGGCAATTACATCATGATGTACTAGCCTCTGCTAACTCCCCCAATGAATAATGTTTGAAAAGAACTCGACCCTCAATAATGTAAATTACAACAAAGGAAGAGATTTACTATTGGGCCAAAGGTTTTCTAATGCTTAATCATATTTTTTAAAATATCTGCTACATTACTTTGAAAAAAAAAAAACATACCATAATTATTATAATACTTAGCATAACTTTATAAGTATGCTACGGCAGAATAGGGTTTGAAATCATAAAGAAGTATGACATAGTTATGAAGTTAAGGGTTTACCTGTTTATATTTTTACTCGAATTTGTAGTATAGTATAAAATGTAGTATGTATAGTAGTGGTATGTACAAAAAAATCTTAGATTTTGTTTGCTTATGAAAAAATACAGTTATATCCAATAAAAGAACGTAATTTTATTCTTTTTATGCTTTAAAACCCTTATTTCCAATACTCAAGAGTATCAGTAGTCAAAATATATCAATTCATTTCTTATACAAAATAATAAAGAGAGATACTAATACTGTAAGAATAATTGACGTATTTAATTAAATACGTCGGCAAGATACTGCCTTTCCTTAAAAGCTTGTGGATTAGTTCCGTATAGGTGTAAAATAGGAGCCGTAAATCCTGTTGTTATGCTTCATAAATCTTCGTTAGTTATAGTGGACAGCGACCTAGACGTGTCTCGTTATAAAACGTCAATAAACGCCGATAGATTTTCAAACGCTAGCTTATGTCGTAATCCAGTTTTATGGAAAATGTGGAGTGAATTTTAAATATTTTTAGTATATTGAGGATTTAAACTTAAATCTACCTATTAGGCTGAGTGGATGAAAATTTGAGCTTCTAACTGGCAGAATATTACGTCGTAAAATTTTGTAGATTTTTTATGGGTTAACTCATAATGTTTAATAATGCAAGGAGAATTCTCTGAAAAGTTAATGTGTAGATTCCTTTACATATTTCAGCTAGGTATTTGACCAGCAAGCGCATAACCACATAAGCTATCGACATTTTGGCTTATTATGGAGCATGTTTAGTCTGGAATAGTTGCTGCAGAGCTTGACGGAACAGCTTGCTGGTGGTTGCTACTCAGAGTAGCACTAGAAGATGTTTTACCATCCTAGGAATAATATGAAGTGTACCGCCATGCAAAAAATATGTTTTCTTTCTAAAAATCTTACAAAAAAAATATATTATAATACTAAAACTTAACTTCTTAACCAGTGACTATATTATTGTAAGGCTACATAAGTTTTTCTTCCAATGTAAAAAAATAAAGGTAAATAGTAAGACGTGTTTATATACTATTCGCTATAATATAAATGAAATAGTCAATAAAAAGTATATATTATATTTACTTATTTATAGGTTCGCGTTTGGCCACAGCTTGCCTGATGATAAGCTACGCTGTGGTCTACGGTGTAGCACGCTTACTTTAAATAAAGGATAAATAGGTTACTTCTAACCTATTTACCCTTTATTTGAAAACCCTAGGACAGAACCTTTATACAACATTTCTATAACACCTGAATAGTTCATTTACTTGGATACTAGAATTTCTGATTTTCGCAAAATGTGCAATCTATTGGACAAGCTGAATTGCGCAAAATTCACCAAGGATCTACGTTGCGGTTTTGATTTAATGCTGTATTTGGATTATTCCAGTAAAGCAGAAATGATTTCTTGAATTTCATATACTACGTGTACTATTTTTATTATCAGTTTTATTTCGAATTCTAGGATAAACGGAAAATACGGTATCTACACAATTTGAATAAATTGAATTTCTTAAAAGCCATGATAATTGTATTCGAATTGATAGAGACAATAAAGAAACCAAGTTCAACATGTTTTACAATAAACGCCAAGACTTCTTTCAGGATAAAATAGAGTAAATAAATGATTATTTAAAAGTTAAAAAGAGCTGTGATAATAAATCAATAATAAATATAATATGTTACTGTACAGTACGAACTAAACATATACGAAAAAGATGTTCCTTTAAATATTGGGACACTCCTTCATATTTATTATTTAAGTATTTTTTGTTACATTGGCAACAGAAATACATAATTTGTGAATATTTCAGCCTCAAGCGTCCCATTTTTACCCTTTAGTTACGGAATGGTAAAAATAACAAAAAACAAACCTAGTATCGACCACACCCATACCGTACCGTCACCGAATTGATAGCTCTTAAAACAAAACAACATTGATTGGACACAACAAAACTCGTCGCGCAGCCTCGCCCCGTGTCAAAACAATAAACCAAACTACGTCCAAAACATGAGAGCAAGGTAATTTTATCAGGGAATGTCGTGTACAAATAAACTTTGCTCAAACAGCCACAGAGTCACTTGAGCGAAGGAACAGACAACTTGCCAGAGTAAATTCTCACTCCAGAGTTATTGTGGGGCTCCTGTTCTAATGAGTTAGGAACAAGCCGTACCACGCTATCGGAAACCTAAGATTGGATGTTCGTTTTGTTATCTTACGTAATTGGATGAATGGGTAACCGCAAGTTTGCTGCGTGCTTTCTGCACTGCGAAGGACCTAGGCGTTAAGAAAACAGAATGAATTAAGTTTCCGCTACTTGAATAAAACAAATGAAAGAAATCAATTTAAGTTTAATAGGAGCAAAACATGTAGCATATTTTAAAAGTCCTATAAAAATCAAGGTACACGTATAGCTACGGGTTTTCAGTTCTGTAACATTTAATCTAGTTTGGAAATTCGTAGTTCCGAAACACGATTAAGTAAAATTCGCTCAATAGTTTAGATAGTCTTTTTGGACAGTTTTCGTTTTATAATTAATAAATGTGATTCTTTGGAAAGAAATGAAATAAGAATGACATTATACAATCGTTAGAGCCAATTTATTAGTTTAGCTTGTTAATTTCAATATTGTTAATTGTTTATCGTAAAAAATATACTGTCGAACGTCAAGCGCTTCTCTCAAATACGGTACAATGGCGCCTTAAATACCAGTTTTGTGCATGGTCACCCATCCAAAGCCTGTCCGCATCGACCGTTCCTAGCCTGGATGTTCACGTTACATCACTTTAGTTAGCCAAGTTGAAGAAAGAAAAAAAATACCCTTGTGATGTATTTTACCAAAAGGTAAGTCTAGTTTCTAAAACTTAATATCAGCTTACAAAGTATAGCCGTGCCTTTAGTCTCAAATATTGCGTCGTCACGCAGAATAATGATGAAAGACCTTATGAAGTTTTCCACGGAGATTGCTTTCTTATTGCTACTTTTAGGGTCTCATTCTTTCTACTAAGAACCAAACCTTTTAGTGTCACGGGGTTCTAAAATGGTTTTTGACGTGTAGACATAAACATGTTACAGCAAAAATGGCGATTACTTTTTAAGTTACTAAAGACTCAAAAGCTATTAAGGAAGACTGCAATCTGTGATACCACGATTGTATCAACGAATTTATCGTTTATCTTAACATATATAAATCTCGTGTCACAATGTTTGTCCTCAATGGAGTCCTAAACCACTTAACCGATTATCATAAAATTCGCACACCGCGTGCAGTTCGATCCAACTTGAGAGATAGGATAGTTTAAATCTCAAATTATAGTCGCAATTTTAATTTGTTGCTAATTATTGACTGTAATTATTTGACAGTCACAATTATCTGTTAACTCCAAATGATTCTAACAGATGTCGATACCTTTCGACTGGGTTGAGTAAGTAATCAATAGATGGCGCTGCTATGGTAAATCTACGAACGTGTCATATAAGCTACACTATCTATTTTTCATACCCCTAAGTGAGGCAAAAGAACGTTTGCGGGGTCAGCTAGTTACATATATGGGCATTTTCTAGTTTCAAGCTCGTCTATCTAGCAACTACGATCAAATTGAAAAATCTGTCGACAAGCACCTAATGAGTTCTAGCAGCTTCCTTAAAAGCCAGTTATTCCAGCCTAAGCATGCTCCATCTTAGACCAGGTCGCTTACTCGCGAGGTTACGCGTCCTGCTAGTCAAATGCCCAGCTGTTAGGAGAAAACCAATAATAATATAAGTACAGAACACTTAAGGTGGAACGGAATATCTCGCTTGGCTATTTTTGTACCACGCGTGACCAATCCATCATTTTTGCTCGTTACACATTGTTTATACAAAAAAAAAATAGACGGAAAATACTAAAACAAAAAGGCAAATAATAATAACAGAATGTTAAGCATAAGGGCAAGAGGCCGACCGAAGAAGACATGGATGGAGTGTGTGAATGAGGACATGAGAGTGAAAGGAGTCAGTGTAGAGACGACGGCTGATAGAGGAGAGTGGAAGAGGAAAATTTGCTGCCGACCCCACCTAGTAGGATAAGGCAAGGAAGAAGAAGAAGAATGTTAAGCATAAGCAGCCTACTATACGTTCCCACTGCTGGGATCTGGCTTTCAAGAAGGCTACGGGAACGCACCTTAAGTGCAGTGCGACCTGCTTAGTGAATGGACCAGCTACGTTATATCGTTCGACTTGAGTTAAAATTATTTGTTTGTAAAGGTTTTTATTTTCAATATTGGGACACATTTCACACACGGCTGGTTAACCCCATACTGAACCATTTCTAGTTCGTATTATGGTTGTTAACACAACTGATATACTACATATACATACATATTTTTTTTTTGTATAGATACATATTCAACACCCAGGCCCACAGCTAACAAATTTAGTTCAGCACAAAGATGTTGGCCGTGCCGGGAATCGAACCCGGAACCTTCTGATTGGCAGTCCGGCATGGTAACCTTTACGCCAACGAGGTCGTCTATAGAATGTTGTCTATAGAGCTACAAAAAGTCCTAAACCAGAAAGTTTTCATTGCCTTGTTTGTTAACCTTTTATGTATGCATTTTCTTTAACTCTTAATAGTAGTGGAGTATGAATTACTGAGTGTGAAATCGTTTGCAATTCTCGCCAACATACTTCATTATGATGAGAACTTGTACCAAACTTGAGATCCAAAATTAACCTGAAGCAAGCAAACTTTCTACCCAATTCATATTACCTACCGACCGAGTTAACAAACTAAGTAAACTCACCGTTTAAAGGTTAAAATACACTGTGTCCTAAAATATGAACTACCAATGGTCTTTTTAAGGTTAAGTTTTATTAAAGCTTTTATTATTATTTTGTCAATTGCTTTATAAATTATTTAAATACAATTTTTTTGGTTTTTAATATGCTTTATAAAATAATATGTAACAATTTATAATTCAAACAATTTAGGTTTATAATTATGGTAAACCCAATTCAAAGATTTGAATCTTGAAAAAAAAAACAAAATAAAATTATATTTTATCATAAATATATGGACACATTGCACACACGGCTAAACCATTTGTATTATGGTTGCTAACACACTCGATATACTACATATATATAAATACTTTATATCGATACATATTTGACACCCAGACCAACAGCCAACAAATTTAGTTCATCACAAAGATGTTGGCCGTGCTGGGAATCGAACCCAGGATCCTCTGGCAGTCTGGCATGGTAACTAACCATTACGCCAACGAGGTCGTCCATACCGCTATTTTCGTAGAACTTGTAGCGAAGATATGTAGCATTGCTACAAAAGCTCGTAGCCCATCTACGAAATCATAGACGATGTAGACATACTAATTACCTAGTTACGAGATTTTGCTTTTTTGTTTTTCATCTACGTAATGCATTAATACTAATCCCAAACAAATTTAAATGATTAATTAGCAATGTTGCCTACATTGTAGCACGCTCACCTAGAAGAAATTTTCTTTTGATTCGTAGATCTCAGGATGTTACTTCTATACACAGCCTCAGACAGAGAATTCAAAAACTTCGCAAGACTATGAATGTTGATGCAAATCATTTTGTGCGAATCTTCGGAGTTTCCACTAATTATTGTGAATCCCGAATAAGTCTTAGACCGGTTAGTCTTACAAGCAGTCGTTAAGCCAAGTCAGATTTCGGGTAGCTTGAAAACTCTCGACACCTAAGTTTGACCACTTATATACCTCATACGAAGAAGAAGAATTTAAGTAATGTTCTAATTATTTTACATTCAAGTGTGTTTGTACCATTTTCGGAACTTAAGAATATTTGTCATTCAGGCCACAAACATACCTGCCTCGCAAACTCGTATTCTTTCAAAATAAAACTTTTCGAGAAACTTTGTCCTGTGGAATTTGTTTGGGGATATTTTTGTCTCCTCTGTTCTTTATAGTTAATAAGGATTATTCATGTTAATGATAATTCGTATGTTGTCTGTTTTTTTTTATCCCAACGCAAAAACGACGCGATATTTTTACTTTTCGTGTGTATGTAGCATCGTAGCTCCTGAATTGATTTTTTTGTTTTGTAGAAAAGTTTTTAAACCAGTTTATGAGGGCTATGCAGTTTAATGAGCACAATCTTTCGATCCAATATGTACTTTGATCAAAGCTACAAACGCACTGCTACTCATAAACACTAGAGTATAATACCTTGTCATTCATGCACAAGACTATCGTTTAAAAAAGTGGCGTTAATATCACAGAATTATGGTTAAGAGAAAATAAATATATTGTTCTTTAAGAAATTTTAGACGAAATTAATAGAACAAACATTCTAAACTAGTTACGAAAACATAAGGGTTGAGAACAACCGACTTCGGAAACAGCCCCCTTACTTCGACCATCCACGGTTAAATCGCTGATAAGTCGCTGATAATTCGCTGGGATTAGAGATGTGAAATACCAATAAATATTATTTGTGTCACTTATTTTTTTTTTATTTGAATAACCTCTTTTTCCGCTTTTTTGTTTTCAGGCTATCTAGACCAAATAAAACTCAGTAATAACAAGCGCTAAATTATTTATAAAGTTTAAACTTTTTCCCATGATTAATTTTATTGTTTATTGTGCTTTTATTGTACACTGTTCGACAACTTCTGTGAAAAACAAACCAACCTCTTTCATTTATGCTACAAATGTAATTTACTAAAACACCAAACTGGAAGTGGAACATAATTACAAAGTCTGCAGCTGCTGTCAAAATTTCAAACACATGTCAACTGTGTTTATTATTAATAAATTAGTTACTTTACATACGTAGTTTCTAAAAAATAATAAAATTACTTCAATACCTAAGTATTGAATAATATGAAGGACACAAGCAGACAATCAAAGTAAAACAGAAAAGGATACAGCGAAAAAAATCAATGATTTTGTTATTGTGATTTCATGTATGTACGAAGCCATCTTCGACTACCATAGCATGTGACTGGAATAATTTGTAAATAAATATAATTGTATTACATACATACTTAAGTCGAATTGAAATTATATAAATTGACGAAAATTGAGTTCAGTTATTTCGCTCCTAATTGAAACCTTTTTATTTCGCCATACAACCTATTAGACAAAGCGTTTTATTGTTTCAAAAAGTAAGTAAAAGTAACTAAGTGCGCGGCACTAGTAATACTTTATTGGACACAAACTTAAAACTAAAGATAAAATAATAACTAAGAACAAAAAAATTGTTTGCCCCAATTGGGGTACTCAGTATGTAACATAAAAGATGATTATTCATATTCAGTATTCTATTGTGACGCCGCTGCCACGTAACCACCTTTTACTAGTAATTCAATGCTCATTTCACGAAGTTTTCAACGCACTTGCGATCGCTTCAAGATATGCACTCAGACTAAAGGAAAAAAGGCTTTATTCCTGTAGTCTGAGGATATGCATTGTCCATCCTCGGGCACATTTGTCCCTTGCTAAGTAGAGGCAGACCTGTTCGCTCCGTAATGGTACACCAGTCCGATATGTACCAACTAGATCTTCACCTCGTAGGTGGCCCTCCACTTGATCTGGTGTCTTCTATCTTTCTAGACTGCAGGAAATAGTAAATGAAATACAAAAATAGAAAATGTTTTTATTTATCACTTCCAATATATCCAATACATATTGCCAAAGACAAATTAATATTACTAACAATGGTTTTAAGCTAAGATTACAAACCTAACAGGTATATTATGATGTAACAAGCTACTAGTAGAATATATCTATATTATTTAAATGACACAATTTTTTATAAATTATTTAATACTCAACAATATTAAGTAGGTATATGTTGTAATCCAATAAATAAATTGATATTGGTGCAATTAGAAAGAAAGAAAGAGAGAAAGAAAAATTGTTTATTGTGCACAGACTTCTGAGTTTGACATACAAAATGACTTGTGTATTGTGTATGTGCACTAAAGGAGCAGGTTCAGCATGTGCTGAAAGTACACTTGGTACTCCAGCGCTGGTTTCCAACCTGCTCCTTTACACACATTAATTAGTCACATAAATATAGGTAGTACACTATTTTATAAGCACATGGTAATAACTTCAAAACTAAGAAAAATCAGTAGAGACCATCTTAAAAGTTCTGAATAAAGATAAATAAAATAATTCAACATCATATTATTGTAATGTAAAATAAGGCATGAGATGTAACAAAAGATTTACACATTTAAACTAGTTTTATTTATAATATACATATTTTCTTTAGTTCTATTATATTAGTACAGAAACCACATGGTTAATCAATACAGCAGTAGAAATAACTAATCAACAGTTTTAATAATAAAATGACACGGATAACATACATTTGTCATTGCTAGCCTGCAGTGAGTGCAAGTGCACAGCTTACACCCGCTATTCAATCCTTAATAATTATAAATTATTCTATATTAAATGTCAGGTATCTATAGACAAACATAAATTAAAAATATGTTAAATAGCTACGTTAATCGGTTGGTAATAAGTATAAAATAAAAACTAGGCTTCATTTCTTGTGTTGGCATCTAGGTCCTAAACATTATAATTAAAGTGTTAATTTATAAGCACAATGAGTTTGTATGTATGTCTAAAAATTTATATTCATTAAAAACATGAAGAATATCATTGTCCTGTCTTACACGAAAACTTTTCCACCTTATTTTTTTCTTAATAATATTTTGCCATGTTGTGTCCATGTATATTTCCAATTTAGTCTTATCTTTTCCTATTTGGCCTTATAAAAAAGTTGTTTGTTGTATTTGGTCAGCCTTTTTAAAATAGACCCGTTGCTTAGCCACCGTCTCGGGCGGGAGGCCCAGGTCGCCGGCGCCGAGCGGCTGCCAACAGCCTCACATTTCAATTGATTGAGACTCGCCAGGACAGCATCACTACACATATGTCTTACAGATTCTTCAATATCGCTCAATCTTTTTTCTAATTCATTGGCTTGATCGTCTAAGAAATTTACATTGTAGACACAAGTTTCAAGCTCTGGTTGCATTGAATTTTGATTAGATCGAAGTTTATCAAATTCCATACGGAATTCAGCTATCTCTGCACTAAATTTTTGCATACAGGTTCGAAATGATCTCATCACATTGATAAGTTGGTGTACCGTTGAATCTGACAAAACCGAGGTGGCAGATGGTAACTAAAGTGAAGACCCACAGGAAGTGCCAGGCATTGGTTCGGGATCAATGTATGTCGGAGATTTATCATTTGTTTCAATATTTTTCGCTACGCACTTCTCGCATCTCCACAGGCTTGTTATTGTGTTCTTGACCTTGAGGCAATGTTTATGATAAACACATGCACAATCGTTGCACTTTACGAGTCCCGTTGAAGACACAAACTTGGCACAAGCACTACATTTCGCTATAGTTACTTTTTAAAATAACACTGCCGATGAAATTATATATGTATGATTATGACGTATTTGTTGTAACTTGAGCTTCAAGCGTTGAAAACCACAACAAGGCCAACTTTATTGTCGAAAAAAAAACTTCCATGTAAGAATTATTGCGTTTTATACAAGTTAAGAGCAATTTCTTGGTATGAATTGCGGATTTACTAAAGCGAATTCAAATACGGAACAAAACAAACAATTATATGCACGATTGACATTCCATGAGTTTGGTACAGGGTTGCCAGATCACAATAATTTTTACTGTTACCAAGGTTGCTAAAATATCTTGTAATTTCATTGGATAATCTCGTAAATGCATACATTTCAAGAAACTCTAATAAAATCAATGCTATTTATTTACTGTACTAAGTAACTTGTGTAGTCATATTCTTTGCTTGGGGTTGTTCAATTGAAAGAAAACAATTAAAATTCATATTATATATAATTTTTATTAATTATATTCGATATCAGGGATGTTAGTAAAATAATCTTTATTTTTAGAGTATATCATTTCAGCTGTTATTCTGACGTACATTTCTATTGATGGTTCGAAATGTACGCAATTGCCTAAGCGATTTGGGCTTATAGCGCTTTCGGAAGCTAATAATGTACCATTTACTGTATCTGTGATAAAGGTATGCGAAAGAAGTCGTCATTGTTAAAATCTCATTAAAAAAGTGTAGAGATTTTTGTTAATCTTGAATCTCGTACTGACTACTAATTTCAATTTAATTTTAACTAATTTTGTAATTTCTCGTACTTCTGGCAACTCTGATTTGACACAATATTATTTTTTAGAGTTGAGAAAATCATAATAAATTATTTATTATAGCAAAAAGGTTGCACACACTGAATGCTCAATAACTTATAAAATTTATTATAAATCTGGAACGTACGACTCACTCGCCTCCAATTCAACCACCAACTCGCTCCAATTTAGCTACCAAGTCGCTCCAATACGCCAACACCAAATCCCTTTGTTGTCACCATATAATGTTGGCGCATATTGGAGCGACTTGGTGGGCGTGTTAGTTCGCTTGTAAGGTCGAAGTAAGGGGGCAGATCCCCCTTCACGTCTAATTAAAATATCTTGCATCAAATCAGCTCTCAAGTTCGTCCACCCGTAAAACTTTCAACTAATTAATTCCGGGGCGGACTAAGGAGATATGGAATGAGAGAATATTTCCTCGGGAGATTAGAAACTTTAAATTATGCACTAAGTTCATCTCCATACTTCACCGCAACGCCACAGATGGGGTTGAAGTTAGTACGAAGTAAGATTATGTGCGGTCTTTAAGGACTGAGTTTACGACTACTAGCCTAACACTACAAAAGGTGCTTTAGGTCACTTTAAATTATGTTGGTGTTAAATTAGACTTAATTTCCTTGAAACTTGATACTTTAGCCTTAAGGTGGGGCGGTATGGAAGCATAATAGCATAACTATTTTGAAAAATCCAATAACAGCCCTCGTAAATAATAGGGCTAAGGTTTTTTAGTTTAATAATCTTTAGTACAGTATTAAGAATCTTTAGACTTCCAAAACACAATTACGTAAAATTCGCTCCATAGCTATATTATTTGACAAATAAACATCTTAAAATTTAAACTCGTGCTTCTAAAAGTAATAAGGAAATTAGAACAAATTTTAATTTTTAATGTTCCGTACCTAAAGAGTCAAAACGGGACCGTATACTAAGCCTCTCTGTATGTCTGTCTAACATCAGGCTGTATCTCAGAAACCGAGAGCCGTGAGCCCGATTTGCACTTGGACAATTATTTCAAAGATAAAAGTAATTAAAGTAATAACTTGGTGCAGAGGATAGCCATTGCTATTCAGCGTGGAAACGCAGCCAGTGTTATGGGCACCTTTACACCAGGTACGATCATGGGCGGGTTTTCCTAACTTGAAATGTTTTTGACATGAATAATTTTGGCATGTAATAATTGTAATAATTTTTTTTTTTTTAGTAAAGTATTTTTTTTTGTTGTTTTTATATGAATTTATTTCGTGTAAAATATAGAGTAGGTACATGGCGCGGCAGGCATGTATGGTTCGGTTAAACACGGTGCAATAGCGCCTTAAGTTATGAGTAAATGTGCTTGCTATAAACACAAGTTTAACTACAAGGATACCAGAGCAGTTCGTTGTGTCACAGGCTAAATCATGGAATGCGACGTGAGTCGGTACTTAAGACTGTATCAAAAACAGGTAGTCATCGAAAATAAGGAATGTGAAACTAATAAAAAAAACCTAATCTAATTCTTTTTCCCTAGCATTCAGCATAAATTGACATTTTATCCTAAGTTTACAAGTAAAATAATAACATATCTTAATATATATAAATCTCGTGTCACAATGTTTGTCCACAATGGACTCCTAAACCACATAACCGATTATAATAAAATTCGCACACCATGTGCAGTTTGATCCAACTTGAGAGATAGGATAGTTTAAATCTCAAATTATAGTCGCAATTTTAATTTATTGCTAATTATTGACTGTTATTATTTGACAGTCACAATTATTTGTGAACTCCAAATGATTCTAACAAATGTCGATACCATTCGACTGGGTTGAGTAAGTAATCAATAGATGGCGCTGTATCCCTAAGTGAGGCTAAACAACGTTTGCCGGGTCAGCTAGTAGTTTATTATAGCACAAAACATATTTATGGGGAAACCTTTTGAAACAGCTTTGAAGCGCATTTCTTATTAAATGTGTTTAAAAAATAATCGCATATTCTCGCATATGTCATAAATATGTATATAATTATATGTAGGTAGATTAAATGAAAAAAAAAACAGAAGATAAATAGATACTCGTACTATGTCAATTTTAATTTTACCATATTTTATCCTGTGTAAGTAAAACAAATTATATAACACATATTTTTGATACTATTTTTACACATAAGGTGTGTCTCAAATTAACTGCACATAAAATTTAAGTTTTAATTTATATAAAAAATTGTATAACTATAGATACCATCCTTACGCTATATTCATTTTTTTTGGTTTTCTTATTCTTTTTACCACCGTAATAGATCTTGAAGTTATCCCTTTAGCTTGTTAAATGTTTTCACAAAGAAATTCTTAAGCTAAGAAATGGAGCCTAATTTTAGAAAAAATCTTATTCACTATTATTACCGACATTATATTATCTAGAGTATCAAACGGCTTGAAAGCTTTAAATTACGCAATGATTCGTGAGAAATTATTAAGCCTCTTTGTAACCATATCTCAGCTCTAAAACAATGTCTAGACTAAGAGCTTTCTACCTAAAATATTACAGAAGTAGGTTTCATATTTTTGTGTGAAATAATGTATATGACGACCTCGTTGGCGTAAAGGTTACCATGCCGGACTGCTAAACAGAAGGTTCCGGGTTCGATTCCCGGCCAGGTCAACATCTTTGTGCTTAACCTAATTTTGTTAGCTGTGGGTGTTAAATATGTATTTATTTATAATATGTAGGTATGTATGTATATGTAGTATATCAGTTGTGTTAGCAACCATAATACGAGCTAGAAATGATTCAGTATGGGGCTAACCAGCCGTGTGTAAAATGTGTCTAAGAAAAAAAATGTAAAAAAAAACGAAATGCAACTTTTGCAAAGACGAATATTAACTAATAAGTAGAGACATAGACTAATAAATATAAAAGACACTCAAACTCACCCTATTTTTGTCCGAGTTTTCGTAGGAAATGCTACAGAAATTTTTATTTTTTATAATATCTGTTGCTAAAAAGTAAGTTTTCAAGAAATTCTCTTTCGCATTAATTTTTATACATTCTAATAATATAAATTAATAAATATAATATAAAAAAGTTTTATACATTCTAATAATATAAATGCGGAAAATTATGTGTGTGTAAGTATGTATGTGTGTGTGTTGTTGCCTCCCCACGCTCTAACGACTTTACCGATTGCGATGAATGTTTGATATAAGTATGTGTAGGCAGGACTCTGGATTTAAACATATGCTACTTCTTATCCCGGATTAACGAAGGTAACGCTACGGGAAGAATCAGCTGAAAATGATGATATTGGATGCAAATAAAATATTATAAACTATGTTTAACGAGCGATTGTGGCTCGGTGGTAAAGACGCCTACTTTTCAATTAATCGACCCCTGGTTTGATCCCAGCCCTACACCAATTGTTGTTATTTTTTCAAGTTTAATGTAGATTTGCACTCGCTTTAAGGTGAAGGAAAATCATCGTGACAAAACCGACAGGTTTGAGGACTGCAATATCCGAAGACGTATGTCATCCGCCAACCCGCACTTGGCCAGCGTGGTGGAGTATGGCCTATATCTCTCTCCTCGTGAGAGAGTTCTCTCATGAGGAGAGAGATATAGGCCCTGAGTCCCAGCTGTAAGGAACGTATTATTGTGGGCTGATTATGCTTTATTCTTATTAGTCCATTGAAATGTTACATTTTTTAGGCCTAACCTTGCGTTTTTTAGAGGACGCAATTTTATTTTTTTGATGTGTAGGGAGGGTCAGTGTAAAGCTAAAACCAAGTTTGTGGGGTCACCACCCTTGTCCCACGGCCGCCATCTTGAAAATAGGGGTTGAAACGGTTTTTATGATATATCTCTTAAACTATTTATTTTATAAAAAAAAATTGTTAACATTTTTTGTTGCAAATTAAATTCTCTACAACTTTGGTCCCGTAACTTTTTATCGTAAAACTATAAAAAAAAGTTATAAGCGAAAATATTCAGAAATTCGAGGAAAAAAAATATATTTTTCGATATAACTTTTTTTTTAATCATTTTACGAAAAAATAATATCAGACCTTTTTTGTAGATCGTTTTTTGGGAAACAACTTTTATTTACATCATTTTTTCATTAAGTTAATAGCTAAGGTTTTACAGCGCTCCGAAGTGAGTGACTATTGTTTAGTACTCTTAACTATACCTATACTCGTATTATATGTGTATACTAATAATATATCATCAGTTATTTTTTTTTTATTTTGTTATTATAACTTTTTTTATTACAAATTTAGCAATTACCTGAACAGTATTCCCTGTAACGGCCATCAGATTTAAAATTATTTTAAAAATCAATAATTGTTAAATCCTGTTATGGAGTGAGAAAGAGTCAATAATTAAATATTAATAATATTGCTTAATTTGTATTTAAAAAAGTTATAATTACAAAATAAAAATAAATAACTGATGACATATTATTAGTATACACATATAATATAGGTATAGTTAAGAGTACTAAACAATAGTACTCACTTCGGAGCGCTGTAAAACCTTAGCTATTAACTTAATGAAAAAATGATGAAAATAAAAGTTGTTCCCCAAAAAACGATCTACAAAAAAGGTCTGACATTATTTTTTCGTAAAATGATTAAAAAAAAGTTATATCGAAAAATATAATTTTTTTTCTCGAATTTCTGAAGATTTTCGCTTATAACTTTTTTATTTATAGTTTTACGATAAAAAGTTACTGGACCAAAGTTGTAGAGAATTTAATTTGCAACAAAAAATGTTAACAATTTTTTTTTATCAAATAAATAGTTTAAGAGATATATCATAAAAACCGTTTTAACCCCTATTTTCAAGATGGCGGCCGTGGGACAAGGGTGGCGACCCCACAAACTTGGTTTTAGCTTTACACTGACCCCCCCTACACATCAAAAAAATAAAATTGCGTCCTCTAAAAAACGCAACCCCAAATGTAACTTTTCAATGGACTATATGTTTAACGGAAAAATGATCCTATATATTTACGCACTGTTTATAATTTCCATTTCGAATATTTTGCCAGACCCGACGGAAGTTGGTAATTCATGTCTTTTTAGGTGCCTGTAAATAGCATTGTTCAACCTTTTCACAGATTTTTTGCTATTCACGACATTTTCCTCGAAAAATCTTCTTATTTATTTTCTCCTTTAATTCAGTAAAAAGAACAACACGGGTCATAGACTCAAATTCACAGTGACGTAATAGACAATAAATTTTCAGTCGTTGAATAATTTAAAACATCCGACTTACCCGGATGGGGCTGTACTTTGTACGCTTAGCGTTTACCTTAAGCTTTGGAGATGCTTGCTTTGCGAATTTGAGCTTTAAGACGTTGATATAAAGTTGTTGGTTGCAGTACATCAAGATTTATAGAGGAATTAAATTGCGTTGAGGAGGGAGTGGTACGTACGCTTGTAAAGGTAGTTTCACACGCTCTTTTTGAATGTTTCACAACTCACCCACTTTGAGCGTTCCCTTCTCTATAAATGATTCATGGAAAGACTAAGCCAGCGATTGTCAATTTTTTCCAACGTTTACTAGAAGGAATCAGAATTCTTATTCCCATACAATAAAGCGTGGCGTGGAAGTTTGCGATAATTACCAATGAAACTCAGATGGCACTGCAAATCGAGCGTGCAGCCTATTTTCTACCAAATTCCGCAAAGTGCGCTGCAGTCGCATAGTGATATGATGATAACAGATTGCGTGACCCGAGAGAAGTCGGAATAATGTAGCTTCCCAACTGGGAAACAATTTTACATATCGGTCCAGTAGTTTCGGAGCCTATTTTCATCAAACAAATAAACAAACAAAAAATCAAACTTTTCCTTCTTATATATTGGTAAAGAAAAGCAAAAGTTTTTGTTTAAGGGTGTTACTTTGTATGTTACGTCTTCAAACCAAACAGCTTAATTGATATCGATAAAGTTTTAGTATGGAGATAGTTCAGAAATTGGATTAACACACAGGCTACTTTTAATCACGGAATAACGTAAGTAACACAGCAAGTCGCAGTTAGTAAATTAAACTTCTTTATATAAATATATTTCTCTCAGCTCTCACTTGATCATTTAATCATTAAATAAATGATCAAAACGTAATTGTGTTTGCACAACAAGGTCGTACTACACGCTCCAATTGTCTGTTTCTCTGATTGGGACGTATTTAGACAAAATATGTGTAAGAAATAAATTAAGTATTATACAATCAACTAGGAACAATATGGAAAATATATATTCTAATCTAGATAATACCATTTTACCTACTGAAAATTAAGATTTGTAATAAGAATAAAGATATCTGAAACTAATAAAGAAATTGAAACTTCATTACTTTTAGAAGCACAAATAAAAAATATTAAACGAGTACTTTAAGAAACTCTATCGAGCAAATTTCATGTATTCGTGTTTTGGAACTCTAGCGAATCTTTACACTGAATCAAAGATAACAAAACTCAAGAAAACCTCTAACATTTACACTATAATTCAATGATATGCTATTTTACTCCTATACAGCTTTAACTAAAGGTTCACAGCATTATTCTGTGTTTGAAGCCGATACATTCTACTAACAGCTATTGTTTGCCTCACATCGCAGCTACCGTCGCCGATTGATTGCTTTGCAATTACATACGTATATCTGATGTGTGGATGAATTTGATTGCTGTCTAGGACAGCAGTGTACGTAGCTGGTTATATAATGAAATTTTTCGAAGCTATAACTCACCATACTACAAAAAATAAAGAAATATAAAGACACATTTTAATCACGGCTGGTTAACCCCATACTAAACCATTTATACTCGTAGTTTGTATTATGTTGCTAGCACAACTAGTTTACTACATACATAAATAATTTGTATCGATGCATATTTCACTCCCAGACCGAAAACCATCAAATTAAGTTCATCACAAAGATGTTGATCGTACCGGGAATCGAACCCAGGATCTTGGTTGGCAGTCCAATATTTGAAAGTTCGCTTCCTTTTGCTCACACTCTTTTTGGTTATGCAAGTGACATGAACTCTCAAATGATTTCTTTAATAACTCGAGTTATATAGCTAGACGGAATCCGCTAACAAATTATTCACGAATTTTTCCGCTGTTTTTTTTTCGGATTTATTTTCTTTTTTTATTCAGTAAAAAGTACAACACGCGTCATAGACCACCACGTTCACAAAGACGATACAGGCATTATTTTATGTTTCCTCACGATTGGGTTTCTTTGCCTTATGATCGAGTGTAAATTCCACACAAAAAAAATTAAGAACAAGTCATTGGTGTAGGGCTGGATTCGATCCGGAGTGTCACAGACTGCAGTCTCACTTTCTCCCGACGACCCACACTAGCTCAAACAAGTACTAAATTGAAAATTTAAGAAGCCACACACACTCTCATACACACATAAAAAAAAACTTGAGAGGTGTCCAGGAACACCCGGATGAAACGAAGTTCCTTCCCTGTCAGGATTCATAATTGTTATATTTTTTTTATTATTTACAAAAAACAAAAGTAATCGTCGCGACACCACACTGTTCAATGCAAATTAGAAATAAAAATATTTGGCTTGCTTTCTATAAGAGAGAGAGAGAGAGAGAGAGAGAGAGACAGACAGAGAAACATGCGCACGCCGCACAGCATACATTAGCTTACTTTAGCAAAAAGTGTCGTGACAACTTTTCGTAAGAATTTTTTTCGTCTAGCCCCCTTTCATAACGCGCGATAAGGAACTTCGTTCCAAAAACAACACACATTGACACAATAAAATACAAATTATTTTAATTAGTTACAGAATAAATAATAAGTAAAAAGTCAGAACTCTGACTTGCCATTGGTAAAAGTATTTTTGTATAAGTTGAGACTATGGATGAAGGTATGAAGGTTGAGACTATGAAGGAAGGTAAAAGACTTTTATTCAGACTCTGGCAGCTGGTTAGTTATCACTTCTTAAAACATGTACTCAAATTGAAACTAAAAACCAAATAAATATCAGACTAGAAGTTTCGAATATTAATGGCAACATAATTTGCACAAACATAAAAACAATCGCTAATACCGTTTCCAATCGACGACCTCGTTGGCGTAAAGATAACCATGCCGGACTGCCAATCAGAAGGTTTCGGGTTCGATTCCCGGCACGGCCAACATCTTTGTGCTGAACTAAATTTGTCGGCTGTCGGTCTGGGTGTTATATATTATGTATCTATATAAAATATGTATGTATGTATATGTAGTATATGAGTTGTGTTAGTAACCATAATACGAACTAGAAATGGTTCAGTATGGGGTTAACCAGTCGTGTGTGAAATGTGTCCTAGTATTTATCTTATATATAAAATTTCCCTGTCACAGTGTTTGTTACCGTACTTCTCCGAAACGGCTTGACCGATTTTTTCCAAATTTTATATGCGTATTCAGTAGGTCTGAGAATCGGCTACTGTATATTCAGATTTTTTTTTATTCAGGCAAAATAACGTTTGCCGGGTCAGCTAGTTTATTTATAAAAATTACTCGCGGCCAAAAAAATTTGAGAAAAAAGTTACAATATTTATTTTCAATTATCAAAAGGTCACGTACCTGTAGCAAAGTCTAGGTTCGTAATTGACCCAAATCAAACTGAGTAAGGATATTGGAAACTAAGCAATTTTTCTTCCACTCAATAAGATTTCTTCGAAATCTGGCAGTGACAGAGTGAATTATAGCAAATTTCATCTTAAGCCTTCAGAAGTGAACTGTTTCATTCTACAGGAATCGAAACAATATTTTATCTTTTAGTATTGCAGTGATAATGATTTCTTACAGCTCAGAATAGGGCCAAGTGGCGTGTCTTAGTAGAGGCTTATGTCCAGCAGTTGCTTAGCTTCGATGATCGCGTTAGATCACCTTAGCTAGCCGAGCTACAGGAACTTTCTTTTTCTGATACTATGCATTCATGCATAAGCAGCCCAAGCAGCATACATTTCCACTGCTGGGACTCGGCTGCCTTCTCTCACTAGGAGAAAGATATAGGCCATAATCCACCATGCTGGCCAAGTGCGGGTTGGCAGGATGACACAAATCTTCGGATGTTGCAGTCCTCAAACGTGCCGGTTTCCACAGGATGTTTTCCTTCACCGTAAAGCGAGTGCAAATCCATACATAACTTGAAAAACAAGTCATTGGTGTAGGGCTGGGATCGACCCACGCGCCGCGCTGTCTTGGGCTTAACTTAATGTTAGCTTAATGGAGGCTCGCAGGACTTTAGAATACATAAATATTTCAATTATTTCCTTTTCAATCCAAATTGCTAGAATTTCAAAATACAATAACTTAATTGCTACAAATAAAATCTGGCAAATTTAATTCGACGGAACGTGAAAATTAAATTCTGAAGGGACGGCTCTTAATATCGGTTACTTTATTGGACACTTTCCCGTTTTAGCACTTTTATGGAGAGCAATAAAATATATTTTCACCTTTTTATTTAAATTTTTACTAGAGCGAATACTTTTGTCAAACTTTTTTATTTTATGATTAACGAGCACCAATTTATAACTTAGATTATTGATTAATTATTTGACCTGGAATTATTTATTTACTTATTTTTGGCTGGGCATTATCATCATGATCATCACATCGGCTTCCGTCATACTGTTGTTCTGAACTAGTTGCCTTTGAACTTCTTTATTTATATATTTGTATCAAGTATTGTGTGAAATAAATAGATAATATACCTACTCGTATAAACTAAAATCCGCCGTCCGATATTTAAAGATCATAAATATTAGAATTTAAATTAAATAACTATAGTTTTAACTTAACTACTTAAACAAGAATTTAAATCATTTATTAGATAGTTCTGTCTGAAAATATTATCATAGTTCATAAAAATAAAAGCAATTAACCATGTTACATACCATTCAAAAATACTTCAGAGTGAAAATATATTTGAATTTTGACTCCAATAAAAATAATATAATAAATAAGTTGTTAGATAGATGTCACGTGGAGTCACAACTTCACCGTAACTTATTCAACCATAAAACCTTCCACAAACATATTATCATATACTCCCACAATAATCCAGACCGTAACACGCGCCTACCCGAAGAAAACGTTATAAGGGGATATCCTCTCACATTCCACTGCGGCATTCATGACATATCTGATGCTCAGTGGACTGGCATTGAGACCCGACGAGTCGTCTATTTCCGCCATATTTTCACATAATCAAAATCTCTATCTATAATCTTGCGCGTCCGTAACGTTATTGAAGGAATATTAAATGAATAGGTAATGGATTATTTAGTAATATTATTAGTATTTCTGGTAGACGGCGTGTGAGGTGTGTTTACTAGTTTACCACATTGCCTTTGGGTGTTTGTGCACAGACACATTCCACGCATTTTGTTGCTTTGGTAATATCAGAATATAATATGGAAGATTGCCATTCGTAATATTTCTTTACTCGTCACTATTATTACTGTTTGTAGCATACGGACAAAACATACAAATTAAATTAAAAAATGTATGGTGAAGTTGTGACTCATGTGACATAATAACAATTTCTTTGTCAAATCGGGTTTTTTGCTAAGTACCAAATATTAGTAAAAAATAATAAAATACCAGTGGGTCGAACTGACGAATCGATTGCAATAGCTTTTATTTGTAACAATGTCAATTACCAATTTAGTACAGCCTAGGATTATTTTTTATATAAGTGTGTGGAGTTGAATTCAATTTAATTGATTGAACGTCCATTCGTAAGCTAAGCGTTATCGAATCACTATTCTATGTCAATGTCACGAACATAAACTAGATTGCTATAGTTAATTTTAAACGGTCGGTCCAGAGTACTTAACTACAAAAATAAAAAAGTTAAAAATAAACTTACCACCAAATTATTTTGTGGCCCTCGCCTTACAAAGTCTGTGAACAAAAACAAAAAATACATATTTATTTGCTGTACTTACAAAAATAACTGCTAAAAATAAAAAGTTTTCATCCCACGTTTACGTTTAACGTTAACTAAATAAAATTTACTGACAAGCAATTTAGTAATAAGTACGTACATTTTATTGTTAACTTAAATATACAATAATTTTATTTGTAGCGCCTGAAGCTAAAGAAGTGTTAAGCAGGCGCCGTTACGGACAGTATTTAGATGAGCAAGACTATCTTTTAAAGAGTGTCATTTGTACCTGGGTGCGAACGTGCATCAGATAACATAATTAAACTGTATAAACATGTTAGTTAATCTTAGTATAAACTGTCGTTAAGCCAAGTCAGAGACCTTCGGGAGGCTTGGAAAACTTTTGACACCAGAGGTCGGCCACTAAACAAAATGATTTTTTTAATATTCTTTTAGCATGTATTAGATAGATAGATAGATAAATTCTTTATTTCCCACTAATTACATTACCTAAATTATACATAGAAGAAACTTAAAACTAGTGCCGAAAATGGCGGCCTTATCGCTAAAAGCGATCTCTTCCAGGCAACCAGAGGAAGGACAGTGATATAAAAAAACGAGAGAGGGGAGTACAAAAAAGTATATAAATATATATATATATATATATACTACATACCATATATTACATATACCTACTAATATACAACTACATAAAATATACTAAATTTAAATATTACAACATATAACAATATTACAAATATACATATAAACTATTTAGATTACAAGGACAAGTACCAGTTTTTTAACAAATTTCGAAAAGAATCCAGTGACTGAGCCTTTCTAATATGTAATGGTAACTCATTCCATAGCTGTATAGCTCGGAAAGTGAATGAGCTACCAAAGAATGTGGAGTTGTGCTTGGGATACATTAAAGTGAGGTTTTCCGATGACCGGAGATCACGAGCGTGTGAAGTGTGCACGTATTTCAAACGGCACTTTAAATATTGGGGGGTAGAGGGATTAAATAATACATTGTATACTAAGGACAAGATGTGAGCATTCCGGCGAAGGCGAATGGGCAGCCACTTGAGCTTTGTACGAAACTGAGAGACATGGTCATATTTGCGTAGTCCAAATATGAACCGAATGCAGTAATTTTGGAGTCGCTCAAGTTTATTCAGCTGGTCCTCTCGGAGATCTAGATAGCAAGCGTCTGCATAATCCAGGATGGGAAGAAGAAGTGACTGAGCAAGCGCAACTTTAGTGGCGGTAGGCAAAAAGTTACGGAGTCGTCTCAACGACGCTCCAGAAGCAAACACTCTGCTGCTGATAACATCTAAGTGAGTATCCCAACTAAGACAGCGATCCATTATCACGCCTAGATTTTTCACTGTCTCGCTGTATGGAATGGTAATACTATCAAAAACAACAGGTGGAATGGTAGCCCACTCAACTCTAGATATCATGCGAGAACTACCAACAATGATAACCTGAGTCTTGGAAGGATTCACTTTTAAGCCGAACGATCTACTCCACTTTAAGATTTGGAACAGATTATCATTGGTGGCAGCTATTACCTCATCAAGCTCATTAATATGGCCCTGACAATAAATTTGAAGGTCGTCTGCGTATAGGTGGTAAGGAGAAGTAAGATGGAGAGATATTGAGTTTATGAAAACAGCAAAAAGAAGAGGAGATAGAACGCCGCCCTGTGGAACACCTGCTGACGTGTTACGCCATGAAGAAAACAAGTCTCCAAGGCAAACTCGCTGCCGGCGCCCAAACAGGTAGCTATGAAACCAATCTATCACCGATGGAGATATGTTGAGAGAGCAAAGTATCGCTAGCAGAATATCCCAATCGACGGTATTAAAAGCATTACTAAAATCTAACAACGTTAGAATAGTAAGCTTACCGTTATCCATGCCTTCGCGAATATCATCGGTGATTTTTACAAGGGCAGTCACAGTACTGTGCCCGGGACGGAAGCCAGATTGAAAAGGATTTAGAAGATCATGACGAGTAAGGAAATAATTGAGCTGCCTATTAACTAGGCGCTCAAGGACTTTGGATAGAAATGGCAAGATGGAAATGGGACGGAAATCAGAGGAGGACTTAGGATTTGGCTTTTTTGGTAAGGGGATTATATGGGCCTCCTTCCAAATAGAAGGAAACTTACCACAGGAAATAGAATTATTGAAAAGGGTACAAAGGATGGGTAGGATGCTTTTAAGGATAGGCAGCAGCATGTTTCTGCTTATAGAATCACAGCCAACCGCATTGGACGATATTGACAATATGCTTTTCTCAACATCACATTCGGTGAAAAGACTAAGAACAAAAGGTGGATGGTCAGGGTTAGGTAAGCCAGAAAGATGATTAAGAGTTAAGTTTTTATCCTCATCTAGCATTGAGGAAGAAGAACAAAAATGAGAATTTAAAAGATTAATATCAATTTCATTTGGAACTGTTGAATTATTAGACTTACCAATCCCCATGGACTTCAAAAATTTCCAGACTTTAGCTGGGTTTTCATCTTCAACAGAAGCGTGAACGTAACGGCGTAAAGCGTCCCTACACACCTTATTACAGCGATTACGAGCCTGGATATACTTTTCTTTGTTAGAGTCAGTTGGCCGCGATTTATACCGCGTCCTGGCTACACATTTATTGTGCATAAATACTTTTATATCATCGGTGAGCCAAGGAGCAGGCAAATGTTTAATTTTAATGGAACGGAAAGGTGCATGCTTGTCATAGAGTTGAATAATGATAGAATTAAACAAAGCTACTTGGTCATCAATTGAAGCCGCATTGATAACTGGACTCCAGTCAATTTTTTCCGCATCTTGTAAAAGTGCTTGACGATCAATGCCACTAAAGTTGCGCTGAAGAATAATCTGAGGCTTTGGCTTAGGGGGGCGAATTTTGTAAGAAAGGAAGATCAGATCGTGATAGGAGAAATCGTTAGCGGTGTATTGCCCATGTTTAGCAACATGTTGAGTAGAGGTGACCATCATTAAATCTAATAGAGAAGGTGTACAATTTGGAAAATGATGGGTGGCATTAAGAGGAAGCAAGTGCAAATTGTTTGACCTGACAATGCTCTCCAATTTGGAAGAACGAGTGTCGCGTTTGAGAATGCAAGTATTGAAATCGCCCATAATGATAGAATGGCAGTAGGAGGGGCAAAAATCACCAAGAAGATTATCAAACGAAGAAAAGTAATTAATACTACGATCAGGGCTATAGTAGACTCCAAGAAGAATTTTAGTCTTAGAAAGTTGAACCTCTATAAACAAGTGTTCGCCAGCATTGGCTGGAGGGGGCTGTGACGATTGAGTAATGATTGAATAGGGAATGTTTGCTTTCAAATAAATACACACACCTCCACCAACGGCGCCTAAGCGGTCATTACGTATGAGGATAAATCCGGGAAGAGAGTAAGATGTGGTAGCTAGACAAGGCTTGAGCCAGGATTCGGAGACTACTATAGCATGAAGATGTTTTTGATTAAGAGACGCCAGCATATCAGGATAACTGGCCGGAATGCTCTGCGCATTTATGTGGACAATATTGAAATTCTTAGGAACATCGGAAAAACTTGTATCAAGAAAATCACATAATGGAGGTAAACTAGCAAAGCTACTATCACTGTTATTAGAATCTTCGGCAGATGAAGCGGTAAAAAACTCACTGTCACTATTATTATTATTATCATTATTAAATATATTTAACATACTATAAAATTAAATAAATAAATATTACTATATATCTATACTGGTATTAAACAAATATATTCATGTATATAATTACGCTAATACGATAAAGGCAATTATACCCACCGGTTGCTCAGGAAAAAGACATTAATTATTTAAACCTAACATTAAATTAAAACAACAATACATAGTTAAGCAATAGAAGATTGAGAAGTTTCATAATAAATACAGACTAATAACCTACAACACAAAATCGAATACTAAATTAATGATTAAAAGCTTAATAAATACTGAGTCATCAATAAGAGAAGAAAAAAAAAAAATATATATATATATACATATTACAAAACATTGCCACATCGTGATGGATTGCATTTAAATTTTATGGGTGGTTACAATAATTATATTAGTCGAAGTACACATGTACGTGCGAAGCCACAAAATAACATGACAGAAAAGACTTTGACAACTGATTCAAGTGACAGCTGCGTCAAAATAGACATAAAATTGGAGTAGAACAGCAACACAAAAATTAAAAATAATAATTAAGTTGAAGTTAAGGGTGAAAGAACTATACAAGGTATGTGCGAATGTACAAATTGCAGTAAGATTTACAAAACTACCTTACGTAAATGACGTCATGCAACAAACAAGGACAATAACATCTTGTAGCAAGCCTGATGAGACGCAATTCTACTTCGGATTTACACGACGTTTATCCTTTGCGTCTTTTGCTTTAGATGTAGCCGTTGGCTTCTTGTTCCTAGGGGCTGCTACCTTAGGAGCCGAAACATCAGCTACAACCGGCGGATTGATCATTTCTAGCTCACTGATAGATGTAAATCGATGCCGTTTCCCGTTCGCCGCCACCACGTAAACAAACCCGTCACGCGTCCAGCACTTGTTGATGCCGAAACGCTGACGGGCCGACATGAACGCATCGTGACGCGGCTTAGTCAGAAACTCTGACATAGTAAAGCCAGTGCCTTTAAGAGCTGTCTTAGCCAGCCAGAGTTTGTGTTTCATGGACATGTCCCGCAGCTTCACTAGAATAGGCCTAGGTTTACCTGAATCTGAGGAGCGACCCATTCTGTGGCAGCGACTGATGTGCTCAACTGTAAAGTCACTTATTTTTAGCTGCTTAGTCACCATGTCAACAGCGGTCACAGTGGGATCTTGATCATTCTCAGGAACACCATGAAAGAGTAGGATCTTGACTCGCGCTCGCATTTCCTGGGAATCACTCTGCTTCGCAAGCAAATGAATTTGATCTTGCAGCGACTGGATAGCTGCCAGCACAAAGGTCCGGAACTCTGAAAACTTGTCAGCCAGCGTTGGCAGGTTCTCAGATGTAGGTGAAGCGGAAGATCCTTGTAATTCTGCTTGGAAAGCATCCATCCTCTTTAAAAACAGCTCTTGAAGCTGCATTTGTGTCTTCAAAACTGCTTCCATTGTACTTTGGTAAGTTGTGATTTAGTGCCAAAATAATGCTTCAGTAATTTTGAGGAAGAGAAGTCAGGAATGAGAAAGGATAAGCACTGGCAGGTATTTACACTATTATCATTACATTAGCATAATAATTTTATGATAAAAGTAGATATATCTAATATTAGTTGATTTAATAAATAGGAGAACAAATTAACACAATGTTGTTGTTTGACTACCCACGAGCGAAAAAAAAGTCTAGTATTATCATATTTTAAAGCTCTTTATAACGCCATCAACGAATGGCTCAAACAATACGAGTCCTTTTTTGCAGGAAATGCAACCACTGGTAAAACCTACTAACCCACTGAGTAAGGGATACGGAAATAAAGAAAGTTATTCGGTAAGTATGTTGATGGAACGTGCTAATGACCGCTTTGTTCTGCAAAAAAAAACACTTTAACGGTTGTAGGAGGATAAGAATTTCCTCGGTTTTACCCAAAAGCAACGCAGTAAAAGTGCGATGTAAGAGATTTATAGAAAACAGTTTTTTTGCAAAAGTACCTTAAAAATAAAATTGTATTTGAGGTAATGCAATAGCGAATTGAAACAACCCTGAAGCGAATACGATTTGTCTTAAGGCACTGAGGTAAATCTGAATTTAGTTACTATAGATCGGACTATTTAAAAAGGTCTTAGTGATTAATTCCTTAGTCTGTGATAAGAGTACTCTCATACTAAGCTACACTGTGCCACTCTCGACCACAGTTTAAAAATGACAGAGCAACAATTTTACGTAGAGCATCAGAAGTAAAACCCTCTGATAGAGTGGCACCAATCTTGTTCCACCCACATTTCACTTTGATAAATGTAGTAGGAGGCACGAGGCACGTAAATCTAGCCGATGGGTAGACGGTCGATCGAGGACGACTTTATTTGGTGGTGTTATTTTAAGGTGACTGTATTAGTTGGAACTATTAGTTGGTAGAGTGTACATGGAGATTTATTTGTAAGGGATACAAAAACGAGTAGTGTTTAATTGTTTTGATACAGACGTTTTTAGGATATTTTGTTTACGGCCAAAATCTTTGTGATGAACTTGGTTGGCGGGCGATGTTGGTGATAATTATGTATCAATACAACGTATTTACGTATGTACATATATGTAGTATGTTAGTTGAACTGTTTGGCTACCCAGCAGTGTGTAAAAAATGACCAAAAAATAAATTAAAAAAGTGCGTTTACTGAAAAAACCTACGAATGTTTGCGAGTTTCGGTTCATCCATCCCTTCTCATAATAGCATAGACAAACTAGTAATCCGATCCCTGTCAAAGGTATGAGTACAATTCATTCATTCAATATTTAAGAGCTTGGCTCTTGTCTGTGGAGTTTTTTCCAGGTAGTCTTGTCTTTGGCCAAATCCTTGACCTCCCTGTACGACACGACTTTCGCCTTCTCCTTAATTTGGTCTAAATATAATCTTCTAGGTCTTCCTCTTCCTCTCCTGGCATCTATCTTTCTTTCTACGATATTTTTAATGAAATTGTCATGTCGTATAAGGTGGCCAACCATCTTTCCTCTTCTGTTGTCTATTGTATATATTATGGTTCTTGGTTCTTGTACTAGGCAGAGTACCTCTTCATTAGTTTTCTTTTCTTTCCAACTTATTCTTTCCATATTTGGAGAAGAATGAGTACGGTAAGTAAAAATATGTCAAAATTTGTTTTCAAATTTAACGTGCTTTGATAAAAAAAAAACTTGCATCACAAAGGCTCTCGACAGTCTTGAAAATTTCAAACACAACATTCTGTTAAAATTCTACAAGACATGTATAATGTGAGAGCAAAAAACCAAAGTTAATTTCCTTAACGAAACCACTCGAATGCGCTCCATAGCCGCAGCAAAAACTATTCCATCCCTCTTACATTTCAGCACTTACTCGTACATGAGAATAAAAAACCAAATTCTCTACACGTGCTAAGCTATTCTGATCTTTATTACAAAAGAGAAATAGCCTTTATTGCTGCGCATAGAATTTTACAGTGAATTCTAGTCCCCGAATAGATGACTTTTTCTAAGAGCGGAGATAAACAGGGGCTTTACAGAAAACTTTAAAGCCTTTTGTCGCCTTTACGGTCTAAGTTTTGTACTCTGTGGACCGAAGTTAATATTTGCAGTGGAAAAGTAATATTGTAGGCAAACTAGCAGTTTTAACGAAACAGCGTTGTTTACGGCGTATTTCATTGAATTTATTGCTTGGAATTAATTTATTGTAGCGACGTAAGTAGTAGTTGTTTGTGATTCGCTATAGTTGGGATTTTATAGATGAGGGATAAAATGTAAATCTTTGTTTTATAAGGATTCCAGAAGTATTGTCTGAAGTAAAATGTAAGTGAACTAACTCAAAAGTTTGAAAAATAAATAAGTGTTTCGACTACACGTCTTTTATTATCCATGGGTGATTATAAAACTACACAACATAAAATAACAATCCCCTTAAATACAATTATATACAGTCAGTAAACATACTTTGGTAAAATCAAACATAAATACTTAATTCATACAACTTTCTCCTTTTATAGATTCTGTTTAACATAGTTATGTCGTCGTGACTTGATGTTTTTCATAAAATAACATACAAAATTCGAACTTTTTTAGTATCGTTTGTTTGCCTTTCTTCTATAGCTCTGATTTGAACTGTGATAATAGTTAACGATCAGTTACAAGGTCCAAAACTATTTCAGCGGAACCGAAAATTCCGTTTATTGGCAATATACTCCCCGGGGTAAAGCCAACCGGGGGAAGACCGGCCCGACAGCTTTCCCGGATTTACCCTCGAGTACTAAGTTTGCAACATATACCCTTCTACTTACAGTTTGTGACAAGTTTGAATACACGTCGGAAACTCACAGCAAAATCTCGTTTGTTTTTGTTTCTAAAAGGATTATGGTTGGTGTATGATCGGATGATGAAGTTCTTAAACCAACAAAAACCTTTGAAATAATTATAATATCAAGTTACAAAGTGTACATTTACTGTGGTTTTTGGTCCAATCAATAGCTTCAACTTTACAAATTTGAGCACAAATATTTAAGTAACCAATTAATAGTAACCAATTTTAAAAATTCTAGTGCAAAAAAGAGACAAAACTATAAAACTTTATAATCGTGGTATGTTTTTGTGTTAGATAAGATAAAGAAAGCCTATAAGAATAAAGCACCGGTGCCGCAAAAATAAACAAGCAACTTGCGTGTCTTTTTCTTTTAGTGGTACTATATTTTTCTTAAGAACTATTGCATCCACAAACTTTTTAAATCGCGTTTCCTTCGTTTGTTGGTGTTTCACAGGTGAGTTAAACTTACAGAGTTCTTGACTTTGTAAAAAAATACAAACTTGAAGTTCGCGACCCAGAAACTACGTCGAAATACCGACTACGTATTATTATTTTATTTATTTTATTATCTTCTTTATTGTACACTACGTCCTTGTTCAGTTGTTTATAAACTCCTCTCCATCCAAAGGTTGCCTGGAAGAGATCGCTTTAAGCGATAAGGCCGCCAATTGTGGCACACTTATTTGTAAGCTCTTTCTTTTTCTTTTTTGTATGTAAGAATTAATGTGTCCAATAAAGAATTTTCTATCTATCTTCTATCTATCTATCTACGCAAGGAGCTTATGTTATTAATACGAGAAACATTATATAGTTCTTAAGTACAATAATAGCAATAACATATAATACACATAGATAAACTCTTTACTAGATAGATAGATATACTCTTTATCAATATACTCGCAATGACAAAAATAAAATACTTTAAAGAACTTAGAAGCTAGTGCCTTAACTGGCGACTTTTTCGCTGAAAGCGATCTCTTAAGAATGAGTAAGAAACCTCATTTTATTTGTATTCTTAAGGCAAAGATAATAACAAAGATAAAGATATAAATCGAAAACGAAAAAAAATACTAAAAGCAAAGCTATTTTTTCAATATTTTTATTGTTTATGATGTATGGTGAACAATCTGTCAAGGTTTTGCCGTATATTTCGCCTTACAAAGCTTTCTGCAATTTTTTTCTAATGTAAATTGTAATCCAATAAGCTATCTACAATAAACAGCTTTTTTCTATTCTTTTTTGTATTTTTTGTAAAACGTATAGGCTTAAGCTGAAAAAACAAATCACATAATACTTTGGGTAAAAATATTACAATAATACCTAGCTCCCAATAGTACCTGCACGTTCGTGATTAATCATTTACCAGCTTCGGACTTTTACAAATACAATAATTTTCTCTTCATTAATTTCAATATCTGCCAATTTCGTTAATGGAAAACGTAGCCTGAGACGCGATAAGGTGCCCTAAGAAAGTTATTCAATGGCATTCTCGTTTATTAATATTTATGAGATTTGATAACAACTTATTTGAATTGAAGCGAGTTAGTTATTAAGGTTTAGCTGAAGTTTTTATCTTTGCGGGATTTAAATAAAATTCGTGCCTAAACTCAGTATTTTGTTGAACTAATCCTATTTTGTCTCTAAATAGTGTTTTAGTTTAAGTCTGAATTTTCTAAATCCAATTTTCTTTATTTTAAATGGCTTTGGACTAAATCTCTTTAAATGTATAAAATAGTAGTTTTGTATTGTCGCACCCAAATATTTAAATAATTGGCCAATTGTAAGTCGGGCTTGCGTGTGAAGGGTTTCGTACAATTATGAATAAAAATGGCAAATGATGTAGGTTTGTATCGCCTCAAATATTAATTTTAAATCATGTACATGTTGAAATTAAATTTGTATAGCATGTAGTACCATTAATTTACATATAGAGTCATCTTTTGACGTTTGAACACCTTGCCTTGCCTCGCCTCGCCTTGCCTTGCCTTGCCAGCTTGCCTAGTGTTAAGCAACGTTGTAAGCACGTAGTCTAGATACATTTATTTTATTCTGTTATTTTTTTACCATAACTTAATCTAATTTTATCTATGGTTGTACCATAAAGTTATATTCCATAATTTTTTGTATTTTCTGTTTAAGCGCAAACAGAAATATATCATCTGTGATAATTTCAATTGTCTATATATCACGGTTCATAAGACTTAGTATAATAGTGTCCCGTTGGTATTCCCAGGTAAGGGACCCTAAAAAAGCCAAGTGGTTCACGCCTACTCAAAACCCACTTATAATAAAATTGTTTTTGTTAACTCTTGAGCTTCCCTACTCTTTGCTCAGTAGTACAATTTCATTTACTTGTTTATTTTTCCCCTCTTAATTAACCAAATAACAAGGCAATTGTCGCCTTCTGTGCTCCACAGTATTTTACGCAATGCGGTATGCGATACTACGCTGCCTTTGTCTGTTTGTTAGAAACAGTTTACTTTTGTCATAAAAGAAAAGGAGCAGAACATACGAGTATCTATAATTTCATACCATATTCATCTTTTCTTATTATTGTTTAATTTTTAAATAACTTCAAAAAAGAAGAAGATCATAATTTATTGTAAGTTTATTTATTTTATTTTCTCATTGAACACTCATTTTTTACGAACGTTAAGTTTATATAAATCGTATTCTAACCACATTCGTTTTCCCAATTTTAAATTATACATTTATTTAAACAAAAAATAGTTTCATGAAAACTAAATCAAAATCAGTTAGGTGGTATGATAATTTTACTTGACCCCTGCCCCACTGACATACCTATTATGTTAATTCAACTTTTCGGTCACCCATCCAAATCTAACTGCATCGACTGTATGGCTTACTTCGACGATCATATTTTTATCAATTTAATACCTAGATTTAGTTAATTTCGGGCCTTCTGTAGCGACATATAATATAACATATTGTGTTAAAGATAGTCTTGATTTAATAGTAGATGAACAATCATACTGCTAATTCCTTCTCTCGAATTAACTAATTAGTCCATATTGCTTTGTACTGATTCTATATTTGAGAGCTCATTAGTTGAACCTCTCACAGTATTGTACGCAAATGAATAGCGAATTTTGTAGTTCTGGTTGTAAACAGTAGGTACTTAATGCCATTGTTGATGTATTATTAAAAGCTTTGTCGAGAAAACAATACTCTTAGATGTCTAACCATCATAAGATTAAAATTACTGTGAACTAGCTTTTAATTGGTATTGCCGACTTAAAAAATTTGATACTTGTTAGAATCCACTAAATATTTAAGAGTTTTGATGCTTTACATCGAATTCACTTTATATTTAGGAGCTAAATAGCTTTGAAAATAGCTATAATAACTTTAAAAATAATGTTTTTAAGTGAAAGTTCTTAAGTTATTCTATGTTTACATTTAAAGGGTATATTTAAAATGACAAAGTCTACAAAATTGCTTCAGTAACATTAAACCTCTACTGATATAGGAATTAAACTTCAATATATGTACAACGATATTCATGAATCCAATATAATAAGGTTCCATGATTCCAATATATAGGTTTATCAGTTGTTAATGTTAATTAGACTGTTTATGTATGTAGTCTTTACATAGGAGATTACGTATGTATATTATAATACACTCACATACACAAGCATCTAATCTGTGAATCTCTGATGCCAAGCAATAGATATTCAATTTGGATAATTGCTATTTAGGTAAGTGGTTAGGTATTGCGTTAAAATGAACAAGTACCTGAAGATAGTCAAACCAATATCATCATCGTTTACAGCTGGTTCTCTCTAAGCCCAGTCCGACGTGCGGCCGCCCTTCGTCCCGCAGGCCATGGGTTCGATATCCGCAAATGATCACGAGCTTTCGGTGAAGGAGTGCAAATCCACACATAACTTGAAAAACAAGTCATTGGTGCAGGACCAGTCTCGCACCAGGGGCCGTCTGATTGAAAAGCAGACGCTATTACCACCGAGCCACACTCCCTTTTTGCCTAGCTGTACTTTGTAAAAACAACAGAACAGACACTGGTTTTAGAACCATGCAAAAAATAAAAATACTGTAGAAACTCGTTTATCCGGACCTCAGTTATACGGATTGGCGATTATCCGGACTACAAACAAATTGTCTAAAGTCGTGTTTTAGCTAGCATGAACGTGTTGGACGGAACTGGCATCACCCCACCGGCGCCGGCATCTCATCGGAAAACAAAAAAAAACTATTTTCTTCATACTTTTGACTATCCGAATGTCTGACAACAACAATAAGTCCGGTTATTCGAGTTTATACTGTACAGTGTGATATAAAATAGAAGACTTTTTAACTGACGGAACACTTAAAAATCTAATGAATTAACAGGGTTGCTCATCTCCAGTAAATAATTGCGATGCCTTATGGGTAATTATGTAACTGTAAAGTGACATAGTATTGCAATAAATGGTTTGACTTTGACAGGCTTCAAACTCCGCTTTGGGACTTTGAATTTCCGGACAATGACGTCATACCGGACGCTGCGGTCACGCCCAACGAGGCTCGACTCACGCTATTATGCGAAATAACTAAGTGATCCCTGCAGTTTGCGGAAATACTAATTGTGGAGACTGCTTTTGATGGCTTTTGCGGAAATTTCCCGGTTTTTTGCGGAAAAAAGCAAGTCTGTTTTAGATTCTATGGATCAATAATTCGTTTTCAATTTTTTTTTTTTACATTCACACACGGCTGGTTGACCCCATACTGAACCATTTCTAGCTCGTATTATGGTTGCTAAAACAGCTGATATACTACTTAAACATACATACATATTATATATAAATACATATTTAACACCCAGACCCACAGCCAACAAATTAAGTTAAGCACAAAGATGTTGACCGGGCCGGGAATCGAACCCGGAACCTTCTGATTAGCAGTCCGGCATGGTAACCTGACACACGTCTTCGGATATTGTGGCCCTCAAACATGCCGGTTTTCTCACTATGTTTTCCTTCAGCGTAAAGCGAGTCCAAATCCATACATAACTTAATAAATTTGTGTAGGGTAGGGATCGAACCAGGGGCCGTCTGATTGAGAAGCAGACGTTATTACCAATCTCTTTTTTTAATGATTAATGATAAAGTTGAATGTACTCCTAATAACTTTGTGGGCAATCGCTCTAATTGCCATTTTATTTTTACTTATTGCCATTTTATTTTCACTTAAATTACCTACTGTTGTCATATTTCGAATAAAATATTTTTTTTGTCTCATCTATAAAATCTTTCATATCTGCAACATAATATTCTGTAGCCGACAATCCTCCCCAAACGTTGTTCCCAATATTGGTTATAAGGCGCTTTATCATAATTTTTCCACATAATTTATAAGGCAATTTCTTTAGAAAAAACTCGTGACGTCATAAACGAGCACTGCGGGAGCTTTCGCTTCGGTAAGTAGAGAAGCTTTTTAAGTTCACACGCTTTTATGCTTCCAGACAGTTTATCGCGCGGTTTCAACTAACGTTTTACATCAATAACGGTTTACAGATAATTTTTGCTTATAAAGTTCAGCCAGGATATGACCATTTAATTCGGGAATAAAAGTAACATTAATTTATTGATAAATTATCTAGTTCAGTATAATACAGCAATGTTAGTTGCATTTGAAGGTTATAGAATGTACTAGTATAATGATATTGATAGAATGTACGACGATCTTTTCGTTTTGAATAGAAAATATGGAAATGGTAAGGTAAGTTTTTTTCCAGCACTTAAAGGGTATTTAACTAAACTCAAAGATCCTCACATAATATTACTCATTGTGGAAAGAATACATAAGATTAAAAAAAATCGAGCGAGTTATGGGGAAACAAACAAACACACAAATATTTAAAAAATGCTGAATTTTAAACTTCCTCCCTTTTAACACGTTTGTAGGGTTCCGAACCTATATATTATCATCAATCTATTACCCTATTAATAAGACTTCGCTGTCCGTCCATCTGTCCGTCTGTTTGTTTGCCCACTTATCACCAGGCTGTAACTAGTGAACTGTGAAAGCTAGAGCAACAACAATGACTAAAACCAAAAAAAAATAATAAAAAGGAAGAATACCTATACAAGAAACGTGATATTTTTGGCATTTTATATATAACTAGCTGACCCGGCAAACGTAGTTTTGCCTCACTTAGGGGTACAGCGCCATCTCTTGATTACTTACTCAACCCAGTCGAAAGGTATCGACAGATAATTGTGACTGTCAAATAATAACAGGCAATAATTAGCAATAAATTAAAATTGCGACTATAATTTGAGATATCTCTCAAGTTGGATCGAACTGCATGCAGCACATGGTGAGCGAATTTTATTATAATCGGTTAAGTGGTTTAGGAGTCCATTGAGGACAAACATTGTGACACGAGATTTATATATATTAAGGTGGTGCGTATCCCTTCTAGCGGAAATTTGACTCGCATTTGGTCAATATTTTTTTAATTTCTTCCATTCTGCGTAGGTATGTATAGTTACGTAGTGAATCTGCATGCATACAATTAAAATATACAAATAAAAACACTGGTCCAGTGACCCAGCCCTTAGGTCTAATGTCTCACTAAAGGATGATTTGGATTTTAGCCAAAGATCCGTTTGGCCGCAATGTATATTGGAACGGAAGATGCTTCTCATAACATGAATTGTACTGTACTTGACAACTTGCTTCCGATCGTAACCTATGATTTTCAATATAAAAACAGATAAATAAATAAATAAAATAAATAAATATTTAGACACATTTAACATAAAATAATTTATTTTTTATTCACACTATTTATATTATTAATTTATTTTCATTGAAATTGTTAACACTATATTCCTAATTTAAATTCATTTCAATTTATTTTATATTTTTTAGTTCAGTTTTCTATAAAAAGCGTGTTTTTTATTTTTTTTAACCATTATTTATACTTAAACGCTTCATAAAAAATACTCAAACATATAAACAGTTACCAACTGGCGAATGTGACCTCGTGTGAGTTTAATTATGTTCCCGTAAATCAGCTGTTTAAACTGCATTCGTTCGATGCTCCAGAAAGGTACGCTTTCCTCCCTTTTCAAGAGTTAGAGATTTCACAGAGTTCGAACAATGAAAGTGACATACTAAGTGAAAGAAAAACTCAACCTAGATCTTTCCTAAGTAAGATAAGTACGCTAAGTGGCATAAAGATCTAGCTTCGCCACTTGAAAGCTACTGAATCTGACACTTTGTGACGATTCCAGAGAATCGTTTGCAGCTTTATCTTTTTATCTACCTACCCATTTCTATGTTTCAATTTCGAGAGTTTTACTTTTATAGCTATGCATTTAATCATAATCATATTTATTGGTAAAAAATATTTTACAAGTCAATTCAAACATAATCTTAATATATATAAATCCCGTGTCACAATGTTTGTCCTCAATGGATTCCTAAACCACTTAACCGATTATAATAAAATTCGCACACCATGTGCAGTTCGATCCAACTTGAGAGATAGGATAGTTTAAATCTCAAATTATAGTCGCAATTTTAATTTATTGCTAATTATTGTCTCTTATTATTTGACAGTCACAATTATCTGTTAACTCCAAATGATTCTAACAGATGTCGATATCTTTCGACTGGATTGAGTAAGTAATCAATAGATGGCGCTGCTATGGTAAATCTACGAACGTGTCATATAAGCTACACTATCTATTTTTCATACCCCTAAGTGAGGCAAAACAACGTTTGCCAGGTCAGCTGTATTACTATAACAGCAGTATTACTATAAATAATATATTCAATTCTAAGTAAAGTGTGCCACAAGAGAGTCTTAAGTGCTAAAGCAAGATATATCTAGTTTAACTCAAGTATCAAGGGTCCATTTAGGTATGAAAGTAGGCTTTTAGTTGCGCTATCAATATTGCCAGTCGTAGAAGTTACTAATAACTTAAGTTTCGACAGCTAGTGAAGTATTAGGCTTCAACCACAATATTAGTTGAAATTGAGTGTGTAGTTGATCGAATAAATCAAGGTATAATGGTGATAGATACACGATATTGCTATAGGTGTATATTATTTAAATTATGACTGTCTCTAGGGGCTTTTAGGTTTTGGGTTGAGATTTTATCTGGTAGATTTCGTCACTATCATATTATACGAGTACGTTGAGGCTTGAGTATTCTGATGCATATGCATGTTAGTAGGAGATGTATGGAAATGGAAGTGCAAGGAAGAGCAAGAGGCCGACCGAAGAAGACATGAAAGGAGTATGTAAATGAGGACATGTGAGTGAAAGGAGTGAGTGTAGAGACGACGGCTGATAGAGGAGAGTGGAAGAGGAAAATTTGCTGTGCCGACCCCACCTAGTGGGATAAGGCTAGGAAGAAGAAGAAGCTGGAGTATTGTGATATTATTACTTACAATAATTACATCAAAAGCTAAGCTACGAAATAATAACCTCTAGCTATAGCGCTTGTATCTTGGCTAGAGGCCATGCACAAGACTGTCGTTTAAAAAGTGGCATTTTTATTACCGCTACCGTGGTACGGATGACGTCTTAAATTGTAGGTCCCGGCTGTAAATATTAGTACAAGTAGTCGTCAAGCTAAATCGTCTTCGAGCAGCTAGAAAACTTTTAAAACCAGAGCTTTAGAGCTAATCTTTTTGTATTTAGATCCTTCCCCTTGGATTTTCAAGTAATAAAAAAAGTTTATTTTATTGTTCACGCTAAAAGGGTCAAGGTATGAAACAAAATCTGAGTACAATGTGCGTATTGAAACAGTAAACAAATTATTTAATTAGCAAATAATAAAAAAAATCATACCTTTTTTCAAATTCAAATTCATTTATTTGAAGATCAAGTCCCATATCCAAATATTACATAATAGTAAATTAAATTTGTAAGTCATGTTATTTATTTGAAACTTCGCGGGTTTTGTAAACGTTGACAGTCCTATTATGTTACGAATAAGTAACGCTCTTAGTTGAGTATAGACACATCCTGGACTCGGAAGCAACCTAAATATTAACCGAAGCATTCCGTAGCTGTGGGGGTTAAAACTTTAGATTACAGCTTGGCTATTGTAGCGTCTTCCAACTTGCATGGACCGGCACAATGGCAGTTATTGTTGTAGGCTCGGCTCGCGGCAGATTCCGCATTTTTTATTCCTTTTCAGACAATACGGTAGTTTGCGAAAAAATGCAACAATTGGTCGAGTGAAAACTGCGCCGAGTCAAGGACTGGTGTTTTTTCCTCATGTCAATTGTGTAACGAATACCAGTTATGAAGGTTTTTGTTATTTTGATAAGTAATCGAACGAGCGCAGTGAGCGAAACCCATTTTTTTTTTTTTTAATGATTGATAGGCTTGCGCTTGATTACAACTCATATGATGTTAAGTGACATTAGGATAAACCTGTTGAGTTTTTTCGATACAATTTTTTTCATGTTTGTTTGTGTATTTGCTTTTTCAGTTGCGCAGTGGCAGTAATTTCAAAGTTTATGTCCACTTGCTAGCTTACAATGAGAAAGAGCAAGACAGCGAGCTTTCAAATATTTTCTTTATTGATGCAAGTACCTTTTTAATTTGACGATATCATTTTATACATAGGTTTTACTACTCCATTAGATTTTTATCGATAACTAAGTTTGCACAAAAAGAGGACATTTTCTGCAACGGTATTTAAGTGAGTTTCGATTATATTTGGCAAAGCTTTTTATTTTTTTGACTACACAAGTTTGTAAATGAACACTATAATAAATTAATTGTTTTTCGAGATAATTTAGGCATAAAGCATAAGAACAGAAAAAAACTGATATTTGGTCAAAAAAAACAATGAGATAAATTGTGAACAAAAATTTGATACTGTTCGAATAACTACTTATAATAATTTACCAATACATGAAGCATATTAATATTATAAACTTGCCCTAGTGTGAGTCGGGCTTTCGCTTGAAGGGTTCCGTACCATTTTTGTATGGGAGCAATTGTATTTTTATAATTGAATTTGAAAAGGTAATGTACATTTACATAATACAAAATTTTCACATTCCGTGAAAATTTTAGGTATCCACAAGCTACCGTTATTGATATATAACATAAAATACGAAAAAACACGTCTTTTGATTAATCCAATAAAACCCCAACAAATATTTCTAAATTTTTATTTTAGTATTTGTTGTTATAGCGGCACGGAAAATACATAACATGTGAAAGTTTCAGCTTTCTAGCTATTACAGTTTCTGAGATACAGCCTGGAGACAGACAGACAATGGAGGCTTAGTAATAATAGGGTCCCGTTTTTACCTTATAGGTTCGGAACCCCAAAAACTGTAAAATATACCAGATATTTCCTAAATAAAATACAAGTTTAAGTTGTCTAAATCTTTTTTTTATATTCAGTTATATATATGACAGTGAAATATTAAATCTCACTACGGTTTGACTCTTTCTGCAATCCAATCTCTACTATCCTGAATTGAATTTCATGTTTTATTTGAAACGTCTGGTTCAAGTATACTTATTTTTGAGTTATTTTTGAGTTATGATGCAGGCTTGGTAGTTTCTATACCAATATTTGCAGAAAACAACGAAAAAAAACTTAATTTAGTTTTACATGAGTGAAGACATTTATTATAATATAATATGCACTTTAACGTATATTTAACACCTAAGTATGTACGTACATTGATCTTTGCATATATATTATGTATTTTAAATTTTAATTATATGGTATATTCCGACATTGATATTGTTATTGACAACCCAAGTGTCTTTATCTAAAATCTATGTGTTTTGTAAGAAAAAAAGTTGTATTTTATTCGAAATAGACAACATAATAAAGAAATTGATATAATAATTTAATTATTAAAGGTCACGATCATTTTGTGTCAAATTTGTGTCACACTTTGGAATTCCTTTCCGAATCCCCAGTTCCCCACTGACTATAATCTTGCGATTTTTTAGGCGAGAGTGAACCGGTTCCTTCTAGGTAAGCGCGCTTCACCGTAGACCTCAATGTCACTTACTATCAGGTGAGTTGTGGGCAAGCGCTGACCTAGAGTAAATAAAAAAAGTATAATTTTTGACAACCCATGTGTCTTTAGCTAGGTGTTTTTTAAGAAAAAAACTTGTATTTTTTGGCGAATTATTAATTTGAATCAGTAATGGTTACGATAATTTTGTGTTATTTTTTTTTCTTTCAGTATTTTGTCAAAAATATGAGACAGATTTATAACGTTACTACACAAAAATACACAAAAAAGACTTTTATTTACACCTACATAGTTTTTATTATTTAAGCCGCTATACCACAGACTATAAAATGTTTCAATAAATAATAAATAAATAAAACGTTTATTTGTCCAAATAGAATGGTGTACAAAAATGAAAAAGAATATTTTTACAAAAGTATCTTACATACTATTGTACAACAACAAGATGTACCCTGTGCTTCACTGTAGGACAAGTCCTGTGTTGTGAAGCACAGTGTCTCTCCTCCTTAATAGGCAAACAATAAAAAAAAAAAAAAAAAGTAACAGTAAAAAATCAATAGAATAACCTTTCGTGTAACTCTCAAAAAAATTAACATGCAAGCCAGCCCCTACAATTATGTCTAACACGAGGTCCAACCACACGTGCGTTTGTTACAATCAAACGTAATTGCCGCCTCGTTATTCCATGTAGGGACGCCGGGAACAGAGGAAATTAGAAAAAAAAATTAGATACGTTTGAAAAGGTTTTGCATTTGAATGCAGATTCGATCTTTTATAGAGTACAGCTAGGCAGCATTTGACCAGCAGGGGGGGGTAACCACAAACAAGTTGTATCTCTTCTTAGTCGTAACTTCATTACTGAAGGTCGTGTCTAATACGGAGTGTCGATCACTCGGTTAACAATAGTCTTCCACTTTTTCCTGTCCTCGGCGGTCTTATAAGCTTCGGCTTGGGTAGGCCAGTGAGCGTCTTTACGAGCTCTGACCAGCGGGTAGGAGAGCGACCTCGTGCTCTTTTTCCGTCAACTTGGCCAACTACCACGAGCTTCTCGAGGCAATAGGGTTTTTGATATACGAGTACATGTTTTGTAGTAGGTATATGATATTAGTTAAGGGAAAGTGGCTCGGTGGTAATAACGTCTGCTTCTCAATCAGACGGCCCCTGGTTCGATCCTGGCTTAACACCAATGACTTGTTTTTCAAGTTATGTGTGGATTTGCACTCGCTTTACGGTGAAGGAATAAATTGTGAGGAATTCGACATGGTTGGCCAGATTGAAGCCAGACGAAATAATGGTACACAAAAATAATTAGTTAAAATTATCAATAGGCTTTTAGTTACAAATTCATTTTAATTTAATAATTATTTATGAAATTATATTGCAATAGAAGACGATTTTAATTATACCTAATGGTTTATTTTCTTAAGGCTTGGGCTAAATCTTGAAGAAATAGCGTAAATATCTTAAAACAAGATTTTTTGAACCATTTTTTTTTCATAAGTCTGATTTGCACCAAAATTTTTACAAATATTTTTCGAGTTGTTTTTAAGACGGTCTTTAAGCTATTTTTTCATGATTTTGCCTATATCATAGCCTTAAAACTAATTTACAATCACAAAGCCTACAGTTACAAAAGAATTTAGAACTGAGTAAAAAAAATTGTTTACCTAACAAACAAAATAAATTAATTGAACCATAGAAATATTATTACTTATCAGATTCTGTTTCAACAAACTTATGAAACAGTCCAAGTGAAGCGAAACTACAGATTTTGAGATCTATGAAAACAAGAGATTTTAGGCCGAGGCTTCACTCTGATAATGGAATGCCAGCCACACACGTGCGCCGCAAATAAACATCGGAAAACAAGGATTGGTTAAACGGAATTTGTGTTTTGTGTGGAAGAGAGACGTGAGGGAATTTATTTATGAGGGACGGTTAATTTTTATGCTTTTGTTACACTATTGTACGTAAAATTAGGTATCAATAAAAAGCTCCTGTTTTCCGAAATTGCTGTGAAGATCTGAATGTAAAGCTAAGCACAGATTTTATCGATACTGGTGAAATGGTGTTTATATTATAATTAACGAGTGTTTTTAGAGTAAAATCAAGATCCGACAGCGGAGACTGCACCGCTGTCTCTCTGCCACCACGTAAAATACGGTATCAATAAAAAACTCGTGTTTTCCGAAAGTGCTGTGAAGATCATTCAGATCTTCAAAGTAAAGTTAGCTAAGCACAGATTTTTTTGATAAAGCTGAAATTTCGTTTATATAATAAATTATGAGTTTTTTTAGGGCTCCGTTCTTATAAGGTAAAAACAGCACCCTATCACTAAGTCTCTCTATCACCAGACTGTATCTCACACCGTGATTGCTGGAAAAGCGAAGTTTTATATTTTCTGTTCCGCTATAATAACCAATACTAAAATATTAATATTAAAAAAGTGGGGTCGCTATATAATAAACGTGATTTTTTTGTATTTTTGCCGTATATCCATACCGTGATTGCTAGAAAAGCGAAGTTTCCTGTGCCGCTGTAATAACAAATACTACAAAATTTTATAATATTAAAAAAGGGGGGTCGCTATACAATAAACTAGATTTTTTCGCATCTTTTGCTGTAACAAGTAGACTCTTAAAATGCTCCAAGAATATTTAGATGTATATCACTTGTTTGTAATAACACATAGGTAACTTTTATCCCGGTTTAACAAACGCTGTAGCACCACAGTGGATAACTAGCATTCAAAATTTTTTTTCGGTTTTAATTTAAAAAATAATAATGAGAGTTTGATTACATAACTTGAGTCAAGTTATAAGTTATAGGCTTAATGCCTATGAAATCCGATAAGTCATTATAATTAATTAGTTTCAAACACTATTGTATATACTAAGTCATAGTCTTGCAAATTCCTTACACACAAACGCAGGCTTTGCGTAGGCACGCTTGGCTTTGTGACTCTTGATAAATGGATTACGCTAATCCAGGCCTAGGCTGAAATAGAGTATCAAACCACACGTACCTAAATCGAGACGTTAGGTAATTTACATGAAATCTGTCTCACTTTGTGTACTTAAACAAAACAATTAGTTGAATGACAAACTCAAATCCTTGGTGGTTTCTTCGAATTTTGGCTTTTGTTATACTATCTCTGATGTGCTTAATAGTTGGGTATGTATGTGAGAATAGTAGGCAAATTTCAGGGAATTGTGAGTTTTGTGGGCTTACATATTATGATCTATATTAAAATTACACTAAAGTACGCTGCACTGAATCTTTAATCTTAACTCTTTAATTAGTAGTAATTAAAAACTTTTCCGACCGCAAAACATAAATTGTAACTTTAATGTATGATGTTGTTATGTGATTGCTTTATAAAAAAGTACAACCCAGTGTTTGCCTTCATTCTAGGTGCAGTTACCTAGCATATTTTCCTCTTAAATTATCTTCTATCAGCCGACATATACATAGATTTACTTGCACCGTTTTCTCTTTCATATAATTATTTTATTCGCTAACACCAAATAGTTTTATTTTATTCGAGTGACATGATGTTTTTTGCTCTTCTCTTATTTATCTTTAAACTAAGATAAAATTGAAATTGTCATAGCATTCACTTATTGAACTAGTCAATACTCATATTCAAAACTAGATGTCGTATGACTGTTCCAATTTGGTCGACTATATTTTTGCCTGTCGTACCATACACCTTTTTCTGTTATCTGTCGTTACAAAAATTATTATTATTTATCAAGACCATTCATTTCATTCATTCAATATTTAAGAGCTGGGCTCTTGTCTGTGGAGTTTTTTCCAGGTAGTTCTGTCTTCGGCCAAATCCTTGACCTCCCTATACGACATGACTTTCGCCTTCTCCTTATATATATTTTTCCTTCTGCGATATTTTTAATGAAATTGTCATGTCGTATAAGGTGGCCAACCATCTTTCCTCTCAAGACCAACAAAGAATAAAACAGCCACCCCAGTACCTGACCACTGAAACTATTACAAAAACCGATAAACAAAGAGAAGTCACGATTACAAAAGTAAAGCCATCGACTTGACATTTTGGCACCAAATGCAAAAACATAAAGTGCCCATTTCACTCCGTCAACAGTTTTGTTATTCAACGGACTTCAAAGGGAAAATAGGAAAACGCATAAAGTATTTTCTTTACGGAACAAAGTAAGGATTTTTCCTATACGAAGCTCGCATTGATTCTTTGTTTGTTTTTGTGTTGGAAAAACAATGAATTGTGCCCATAAGAAGTGCGTCATCAATCACTACGCTAAGTGAAGTCATTTTGTAAGCCCAGATTTTTTTGTTTGCAGCAATGGGCAACAAATAGCCATTGCTTCTGTATCGATATGCTTTGTTTTAGTGAAATTGTTTGAAAATGATTTGATCTTCGTTATCAATGGCGTAATCAAAACGATGATATGTTGGTTACTTCAAGTGGTATAAAAAACTTTTTAAATACTCTATGTTACAAAACCTAAGTCGCATATTTTTTCTAACTAGTCAATTAAGGTACACTTTTAAGTAATACTGTAGAGTGACTTGCCTTTCACGCATGTTAATTATGGCCAAAAACGATTTTCGGTATATGCGCTACTTCGCGGGAATCAGTTGCTGATGGAAGAATATCTAAAATATTAAGTACTTAGCTGTGTCATTTTCTTACATGCTTTAATATAAATTAAATAAATGTACTAGCAAAATCGTAAATATTATTTAAAAAGCCAGTTCACATAACTAAAGGAACTATGAAGTCAGTAACAGGATACATGTACACACCCAAAAATAGAAATTATATGCACTCATTATAAAATCGTTCATATTCGTAACTACTCATAGTCTCAACCCTTACGAGACACTCCTAATAAATGATAATAATATGCATACTTTAATATTTCATTCAGAGTTTTAGTTTTAAACATTTTAGTGTAAATCCTTTGAACTAATTACTGGACTAAGTTTTACTTACCAGTATGCTAAAATTCCCACACGTCTCTTAACTATCAAGTTAATTAATTCAACAAAGTGAAATAACGCAAAAGCCAAAACCACATAGTCAGATAGTTCAAAGCACTTTTAATGAATAAATGCGTCGTTTTACATGTTGAAATACCAAGTCCTTTGTAATGAAAACCAATATATTTTCACGGGTCTTTCTTCCAATAAAAGAAGATTTCACTTTGATAAGTTTGTTATATCTTTAATAACAACGAAAATAACAAACCATTTTAAAGGTCTTTTGTAGGTTTGACTTATTAGGATAACGTACCAAAAAGGTGAAAACGGGACCCTATTACTAAGACTCCGCTGTCTGTCTGTCTCCAGGCTGTGTCTCAGAAACCGTAATAGCTAGAAAGCTGAAACTTTCACAAGATACGAGTATGTATTTCTTGTGCCGCTATAACAACTAACACTAAAAATAAAAAATAAATTAAGGGGGGTTCATATCCATACAATGTTCTTTTCGTATTTTTTAGCTATATTTTAATAACAGGACCTGCTAGACACCTTAAAATTTTCACAAAATATATAAATGTTTATCACTATCAAATGTAAAATAAATTATAAAATTAATATATAAGAGGATTCCCATACAACAATGGTACGAACCCCTTAATGCGCGAGCCCATCTCGCACTTGGTCAATTATTTAATCGATTTCGTTCCAAATTAATAGTAAGATAAAACGGTTCTTACATTCTATAGTAATTAAAAATAAATCATAGTTGTAGGGCAGTTTCTAGTACTTGCCTGGTTAAACCGCAAGTAGAAAAAATCTGTCGCTAAGCATCTACATCAACAACAGGATGTTCCGGCAGCCTACTTAAAAATGAGTGTCACTAACTCGTGTAGCCGCGTCCTGTCGGTCAAATGCCTAGCTGTAAGGACAAAAAAAACTTCATATTTAATGCACATTTAGTCCGACAAATGTGAAATTTGTTTTAAACCGGCATTTAAGTTTTTATTATTTCCAGCAAAAACTTACTAGTTCTGAACTGGTTTCTTCTGAACTTTAAGAAGTGCGCTTCAAAACGCACTATCACATAACATAAGAGGAGTTGTGGTCAAGCCTATCAATAAAAAAAATTTTTTTTTTTTAAGAATTCTTATTCTTACTCCAGATATCGTTTTACATTTGTATGTTGTTGCGACTATGAAAAGTTTTAGTCGATTGTAACCAAAGCTACGATACAAACTGTTTTCGAGCCATCTATAAAGCTTATCTGTTATTAGCTGGGGAAATGCGTTTTATAGACAATCTTGTACAGGCGCGAACACATTGAGGCGATTCAGGGGACATCTGGCGGCGATAGGTCGACGTTATTACACGCAAGTGTCTAGGAGTGTACTGAAATTGAATAGTTTGTAACTATAGCTACTTGTTTGGAACTGCAAAGTACTTAGATATTTAGAGGTACCATTCCTTCATTGTAAAAAATTGTGCAAAAAATATATGCTTCGAATTTTTTCGCTTAATGCAGAAGCATTTCGACGACCTCGTTAGCGTAAAGGTTACCATGCCGGACTGCTAATCAGAAGGTTCCGGGTTCGATTCCCGGCCCGGTCAACATCTTTGTGCTTAACTAAATTTGTTGGCTGTGGGTCTGGGTGTTAAATATGTATTTATATATAACACTAGCTGACCCGGCAAACGTTGATTTGTCTTAGTAATTATTTCTAAATATACAGTAGCCAATTCTCAGACCTACTGAATACGCATATAAAATTTAGAAAAAATCGGTCAAGCCGTTTCGGAGGAGTACGGTAACAAACACTGTGACACGGAAATTTTATATATAAGATAATATGTAGTATATCAGTTGTGTTAGTAACCATAATACGAGCAAGAAATGGTTCAGTATGGGGCTAACCAGCCGTGTGTGAATGTATTAAAAAAAAAAAACAAAAAAAAATATACCGGTGTACGTCTCGTCACGGGTATAAAAATAACGGTAATCTATCTTATGATAATGACGCCAGTCAACCGCCACGGCTTGCGCCTGATAGTTGTTTTGAATTCTTCCTTCCTCCTCGTTTTTTGTTTACTTTATACACTTGGCAAAAAGTTTTCAGACACCTTTTGTGTATTTTTTGCTAAGTCGTAGTCGGTAAAGTTTTTCTCGGCTAGGAAGTTGTGACTGTGAAACGCTTTTGTCACAAACATTCGTCACTTGAATAAGAAAATTGTATTTTACTACAAGTTTGATAATACACAGAGAATATTTTCAACATACTTTAAGACAGCAGGAATTTATGACCTCCTTTATTCTATATGTTATTTTTGTATTATTTTTAATTTAAAAATCCTTTTCTTAATTTGATTTCCAGAATGATTTCATATATACGTTCTAACGAAATTGATTCAGTGTTTCTTTAATTTTAGTGGCTCCCCATACAATAAACGTGTTTTTTTTTACTATTAAATTATGTATTTATTTTAGCAATAAATAATGATATCAATATTAAATAAAAATTTAAGTGCTTTTTACCATGCGAGTTTTTTTTAATTTCCTAAGATATTTGAAAATTTACCAGTCCATATTACGCGTACATTCTTCAATCCAATATCAAATACAGCACAAGAAATTCTTTTCCTCCTCTCAGTGACCGGATAATTCAGCGTGATATATTTCCATGAGAATCAGAAATCGTATTTACATTGTAAATGCTGAAAATTGTATCTGCAGATATTCATACAGGTTTACCAAACTTATTCAAACCTTTTTTAGAGTTCCGTACCCAAAGGCTAACAGCAGGACCCCATTTACAAAGACTTCACTGTCGGTCCGTACGTCAGTCACGAGACTGTATCTTATTAAACATGAGCTAGGGAGTTGATATTTTGACAGATTATGTATTCCTGATGACTAGACTAGTAATTTGGCAAATTAAAGACAACATTGGTTTGTACGTGTAAATAAGAATACGCCCTTGAGAGATGTAACTATAACACTTACCTAAAAACATGCACTTATTAAATCTACACCCATTACTGAAAACAGTATCATAATCGAACTAGTTATGGATTAATGTTTGGCACAAAAACATAATCTCGTCATCACCCCAAATCCATGTACCAGTCTCCGATCCGTCGAGACTAGAAATGAGTCGATAAGAAGTAGATAGATAGATAGATAATACTTTATTGGACACAAACTTCAAACTAAAACTAAAGATAAAATAATAACTAAGAACAAAAAAAGTGTGACACAATTGGCGACGTTATCGCTTAAAGCGATCTCTTCCAGGCAACCTTTGGATGGACTAAAAATGGACGTAGTGTACAATAAAGAGAAAATAAAAAAAGAAAGAAGTAATTGGTTTTGTGATATAAAATTACAGTTCCTAGGATCGATAAACATATAGCTAGATGTATATCAAATATAGTTAGCTGTATATCAAATATAGTTAGCCGTATATCAAATATAGTTAGCTGTATATCAAATATAGTTAGCTGTATATCAAAATCAAAGTCCCATAAAAATCCTCAAGGGCCACTAACCCTGTTCAAACAGCTACCAATAGATTTACAACTCGTGTGCCAACGAACCAGGAATCAACGGCGCCAAAACCGTCTGAATGAGCTGTATTCTAAATTCTACGAGTACATTGCTGAGGTTCAATCGATACTCTTTATACGGTACATTGGGAAACAGCAATGGAGGTCATGCTAACAAATATTAATATCAAAACGTCTTTGGTATCTGCAAAATTTAGTCGTACATTCACACTGTGAATACAGACTGGTGATTTGAATTTTGAATTTATACCACCAGCATTATATAAAGGAAACAAATGATTCCGTGTAGTAACAGTAACTTTATAACAAATAGAAATACTTCTGAATTTAAAGTTACCATCTAACAGCTGCATATTTGATCTATGTATGTCGTTTTTGTTTTAAGTAAATCTTAGAAAATACCTTATCATGAAATTAAAATGATTTTTTTTTGGATCTTTATATAAATCCAAAATCTTGTTACATTAGTTTTTACAAAAAATATCTCAAGTACAAATAAGTCAAAATAATATTGTACATGCACTTACACGATCAAAAGCTCGAGAACGATTAGGAATCATCATTTAACAGAAGATATTTCATAAAACACTGAAATAAAAGGTTGAATAAGGTGAATTCTTCGCGAAAAGCCAAGATCTGCTTCTGTTGTTATTCATTTATCTTACGTATCGTAGGTACCTAGTTAGTACTCGATTTCAGAGAATTCAGAGTTCATTGTTCATTGATCGAGCTCATCTGTAATTCGCACTCAACATTCGTGGTCGAATCCATTATGTATCCAACGTTCACGCGTCACCGGCAATTCTCTCAAATATCATTCTTGATATATGAAGATACCATATCCATGGAACAGACACGTCTACATTGTTTGCTATAGAATTTTCGAATCGAATTTCCAATAATTTATTGCAGATACTATCTTTCATAACCAAACGATACACAAATAACAAAATTAATAAATAAATATATTAAATAAAGAAAATATTTAGGCCAGTTGAACCATGGCAGCACATGCATCTTTAATAATCTTCCTAGCAACTAACAGCAAGTATCGACTATCGTGAATCTTTCGTCAAAGCGATGCAATCCTTTTGCTTGGATGCTTAAACAAAAACCGGGGCGCATTGTTTCTTCAATCATTCATTCATTCTTGAGAGATTTACATTTTTTTTTATAAAATGCCTAATAGCAACAAAGTAAAACCGTATAAAACCTTTCTTTTTTTCTTATATAACTATTACTTGTTTTTTTACCCTTTCTTTAATTATTGTAATTTAACTAATTACTATTAAGTGGTTGAGTTTATTAAATAGGTGATAAGATACAAAATACAAATACAAAATACAAATACAAATTTATTTGAGATGTAGTGTATACTCCGTTTGCGTGCCAGTTAGGGCCTATAAGGTACCCTAAGTAGGGTTACAGCTGTCATGTTAAATCTACCAAATAAATATCTTTATTTGGGAAACTTATAAAGATATTTATTTGGGTAACTCATACAGACATTAATTTGGGAAAAAAATCTTTATTTACGTGCCACATCCATTGTGACACTTTACCGGGTCTAGAAATATCATTCCTGATATTTGGACAAGGAAACAGGGAATTCTGTCGGTAATGTTCAATCTTTGTGTGCTGAAATCTTTTGTCAGCATTCATGAAGCGTATTTTGCTTATTCTATAGGCAGAACGTGATACTGGTCTTGAAATGGAGATCTGAAAGATAATGGGGCAATATTTTTTTGTGGGTCAAAGGGGAAATGCTTGGCGTGTAGAAGTTAATTTCAGTAGATGTACTAACAAATGTATTATAATTGACGACCTCGTTGGCGTAAAGGTTACCATGCCGGACTGCCAATCAGAAGGTTCCGGGTTCGATTCCCGGCCCGGCCAGCATCTATGTGCTTAACTAAATTTGTTGGCTGTGGGTCTGGGTGTTAAATATATATCAATATATATAATATGTATGTATGTATATGTAGTATATCAGTTGTATTAGTAACCATAATACGAACTAAAAATTATTCAGTATGGGGCCAAACAGCTGTGTGTGAAGGTGTATATCAGATATGAAAAGGGCCATGTTAGATAGCAGCCTGAGAAATCGATTCCGTAATACGAAAATCTGACGCTGGCCGAAAGTTACTGACGTTGGGAACCGTATTACGCGACACAAGTGGCGCTAGGCAGGACACGTTGCCAGGCGTCATGACAATAGAAGGAGCAAAACAACTACTAAATTGCTTCCACGGGATAGAAAGCTATCTGTAGACTGACAACCAGCCCGATGGACCAATGAAGTCTATTGAAGGCTCGCTCCAGGGCCGTGGAGCACAAGTTCGAACATATTGGCATAAAGAGGGGATGCCTATACCTATCAGTAGGTAGATAAAGGATTAGTAAACCATCATCCGAAAATATCGTATTATCATCAGAAATTCATTATAAGTTCTGAATATCTATATTCACTTCGAACAAGCGTAGCAAAAGTATATTTAATTTCTTCCAAGACATTTAAATTAGTAAGTAACGCTGAGCCAACTCTTCGTCAGTTAATAACTTTTTTACAGACTAAAGGCAACATATGACTAACAGGGCGCGTAAACACACAAGTCGGTGGCCTAAAGTGGATTATGCATAGTTTGGAATTACTAGCTCTCAAGAAGGCTACTAGAAGACTCCATTAGTTGCTTGTTGACCAATTTTTCAACTATAAGGTGGTTGCTAGTCAGACGAGCACTAAAAAATGCTCTACCGCTTTGCTATGATTTCCTAACGATGTTTCCCTTCACCAAAAGCTCGAGCTTATTAGCGGGGATTCACAACCAAATATACGTAAGGCAGCCGCGTAATTACTTCAAAAAACCCTTAAGAAAATCTTAAAGATTAAGTCAGATACATTCTACTTCAATTAAACAAGTCATTTTCTTTCAACCATGCATAGTCAATGTGCCATTTACACGCACGCAAGCTGTACATCTATTAGGGGCTTAGCCAAAGTGATGCAGGACTATGAAACTCTGCAGCAGCTATCACCGCTTTCCGCCAGGATGTGAGAATACTGCCACTAAAGGGCTCTTGCCACGGAATGTTAGCACATGGAATAGACGGTACAAATGTAATACTTCTTACGAGTACAATAAGTATAATATTTTTTTTAAGTACAGAATCTTCAAACTTAAATAGGTTTTATAAATCACTGAATTTATTTTTGTACGAAGAAAAAGTCATTAATCTCCTTATACAAAGATTAATAAGACTACCTTTGGAATATAGGAGCTAATAAATTAATAATATATTTTGAAAAAAAATAAAAATAGAAAATGCAACACATGTTCAATTGAGTTTAAAATCAGATGGTCTTTATCTTCTTCTTTGCCTTATCCTACTTAGGTGGGGTCAGCACACCAAATCTTCTTCCACTCTCTTCTATCAGACATCTCCAAACTCACTCTTTTCTCTCTCATGTCCTCCTTCACACACTCCATCCATGTTTTCTTCGGTCGACCTCATGCTCTTTTTCCTTGTACCATATCTATACATCTCCCATTAACATGCACCAGATGGTTAAAAAATAAATATAAACGATTTTATGATTACTTTCAAACTTTCTTAGGGCGATATCTCATTTGTATCTTAGTCTAATCCAGTTGTGTCTTAAGCTATTGCTTCATGCGTTCCCTCAAATTCTAGATTTTTCACGACCAAAAAATGCATGAATGCCTGTTCCATATTCTACTAAAACTCCGTGTCCGTATCACTAATAGCCACACCAACGCCTCACAACTTCCTTCTTGCGTTCTGTGTAATTTGTTCGAGATTAAAAGACATTAAAGGGTGCTGCCAGTGTTTTCTTCGAGTAACTAAGCCAAGGCATAATTAAGGGGTAAGAAAGGGCTTGATTTGATAGCAAACTCAATTTTACTCAGCGATTTTACAGAGTTTTGGCTTGATGGAAACACCTGTTACTTCTCCCAGTTTGTTTCAGTTCTTTGACAGTTTTTGACAGTAAGTGTGGTTTTCGTTGACAGAAATATTTCCGTTGTTGCGGTTTAAAGTATTTTGAAACTAACAAATTTTGACAATTGACAAGCATAGGATACCAAAATAGGTGTGAAATAGTGAAGATATTAAATACCAAATAATAATATAAAATAAATAAATAATAAATAAAATAATAAAATCTTTTATTTGGGTATATTGGCTTATATGCTAGATATTTTACATGTTCTGGTCGTGCACAAGGTCCTGACTGGCACGGCTACAGATATATTATATAAATCAGTATCGATATCGATATCACCTATAACCTATTTAAGTATATCGTCCCCGTAGAGCGAAAACTCACTAAGTCGGAAAATGGCCAAAATGAGTTATTTATGTCACTAAAACAACATTTTTTTTCTCTAAATATCTGTTTGACAATCAATTCTGTAGCTGTCTTAGTTTCCAAGTTACGAAGTGTGAAAAATGAATAAATCTTGTTTTATGATGCAGCCGGGAAATGCGAGAAGTCACTAATATTTTTAATTACTTTATAGAATTCAAATCTTATGAATTCGTATGCATTTTGTTAAAATAAAGTCACTATAATGATTTAGTGACTTTTCTAATTCAACAGTTTGTTTCGATACTCGAATGCGAAAATTAACTAACTCGGGATAGTGACTGCTTACTCTTTACTGTTAAATGATTATGTAAAATACTACCACAGCGAAAAATTATTATCTCAACATAAACACTCCTTCCATGATAAAAATAGTTTAAGATAATGATTGCAAATATTAATTAAAATAGTTTAGTTATTATTTGTATAAGTTCGACGTGGGTCGTTACATTTAGTTATATGTCGCTCCCGAGTTAGTGACTTGTTCGCGGGCAGAACGCCGCGTGCGTCGCGTGGTTACTTTCATAAAACCCACCACACTGTGCGCCTTTGTTGGCTGAAAGCTGCTGGGACATTTTGTCCGATGACAGTGTTAAATAAGAAAAATACGTATCTTGTCACAGGCACCAGAACCAAAAATCTAGTAGAAGAGTTGAGTTCAATAAATAAATATTAGGACTCATTTCACACACGGCAGGTTAACCCCATACTCAACCATTTTTAGTTCGTGTTATGGTAGCTAACACAACTGATATACTACATATACATACATATATATTTTATAGGTATAGATACATATTTAACACCCAGACCCACAACCAATAAATTGAGTTAAATCACAAAGATGTCGGCCGGGCTGGGAATCGAACCCGGAACCTTCTGGTTAGCAGTCCGGCATGGTAACCGTTGCGCCAACGAGGTCGTCTCAGTTCTTCTTCTATTCGAATTTTCTCTGACTCTAGCGTTTCATGGTTTTCCGACAGCGAAGATGATAAGCGTACTAAGAAGAAAAGGCGTGTGTACGAGTATGTTGCAACGTCGTCTAGTGAGAGCGATAGTGACGATTGTCAGAAATCAAACTTGAAGAAGATTGATCGTAGCGATGATGATGAACCAACCTCAGGTGACTATTTTACCGTCTTGCAATTCTAATTTAGCAGGTATTTACACTATAACCAGTCAAGATTCAACAGAGCAGCCAATAACAAATGCTGCTAAAAATAATGAACCTACGCGTTGGAAGAAATGTGATCCTAGCAAGTGGAAAAAAATACAGCTAAGTCTAACAAACAAAACTATTTGCCTTATTTGGGTAAAAAGTAACCTAAACCTATGAAATGCTTCATTGAATGCCGGTATCAGTACCATAATAACTTTTCTGACGAAGACAGATATAGGATTTGTCAAACATACTGGCAAATTACCGATTTCAAAGCACAAAAACAACTTTTACTTCAAAAAATGGTGGCTCAACCTTTAAAAACTGTGAAAGTTGGTATTCGTAGCCAAAAAAACCGATCTGCTAATACCTATGAATATTATTATGATAAAAATGATGCTTAGATACGCGTCTGCAGAGATTTTGTCCTAAAGACATTGTGTATTTCAAATGTTCAATCTGTCATTGAAGCCTTAAAATATAAAGACGAGCTAAACCTCCTCATGAAGCATACTGTATAACATGGTATGAGATTAATGGCAAAACAGGCAGTGTTGAAATTGCCAGTGTCATAGATTGGTGGTTTACTCAGATACAAAAACCAAATTAAAGAAATCACTATGTATATTTATACATGTGCCAGGCAACATAATCATAACGGCGTATTTGGCACATTTAATACAACGAACGGATGCAAATCTTGAAGTAATCGAACAAAAATGTTTAGAGAGTGGTCACACCCATTTGGAAGTGGATTCTATGCACAGTGCTACAGAGAGAGAACAAAGACACACCCCTGAGTATTCTATTAGATGTTCCACTAACTACAAGAAAGAGGAGACAATAAATATTTTTTCACAATAAAACAATCCTACTGTTATGGGGCCAACTAAGTTTTAGTAAATCAACAATATTCTATAAATATGCTACATACACTACACTGCTACTATTTAATGATCAAAATCAATCTACTTCGTCTTCGCCATCTTCGGTAATGTCTGGCTCCCGAAATCTTGTCTATTACATCTTTGCTTGTGGGTAAAGACATACCAGACATTTAACTCTTTTGGAATTATGCCTTTGTCAGATAAATTGTTCAGGTTGTTGTTCTGGTCCTTCCTCTTTGCCTCTGAACTGAAATGGTCAGCGGCGAAAAATATGCTTGTGATATTTTATAGGTATTTTATTATTTTATCAGTTCTTCTTTTGGAAAAAGTAGTAGTACAAACATACTACTTGATTTTGATGATTAAATAACTTTTTTTATCTATTGTATCTCCCGTTTTGTGTTTCGTAGTATGTAGCATATTTATAGAATATTGATGATTTACTAAAACTTAATTGGTTTACAATAGGATTTTATTATGCAAAATTGTTTTATTATGCAAAATTATTATAAGAAACATTTTTGTTAAAGGGTCTGTATTATATACAACTCACGTTTTGTACACCTAGCAATTAGGTCCATATCACCTAACTTGAGATGTTTTCTTAAAAATAATTTTATCACTATGGAAAATTTCACTAACTCAGGGCGAAAATTAACTATTTCGTACTTAGCTCAAGTGGTTTTAAAGAGAACAAATAATTAACTTGTGTTTTCTAAGCTTCCTAGTAATTACTCACTTTTTATTTGATACTGAAATGAAGTTCATATAATAATATAAACTTTAATATATTACCTTCTAAATAAAAACTTAAAGAATAGAGATATGCACTGCCATACTAAAGTTATAAAATTTTGTATTTTCCAAAACTTTAACGCTCATTATCTCAAAACAGGTTTTTAGGACTTAGTGACTTTTCGCTCTACGGGGACGATATACAGTACAAAACAAAAAAAAAGAAACTTAAACAAACTTACTTAAAACTAACTTACATTCGCAACAATTTAAATGATATTGTAGTATGTAGGTGGTTCAGGTTCTCAAGGGCATTTAAGTCTGTGTTGCCAGTTAAAGTTTTAAAAGAACCTTACACATTTGTATGCATTTCGGCAGTTTCCTGTATATAGGTGATAACAAATAGGTATTAATTTCGCTTATGTATATAAATGTGTGCGAGTGCTTGTATTAAATATATAATATAATATATATAATGATAAATAAATAAATAATAAATAATATATAATATTATAATAATAATAAATATTATAATAATAAATAAAGTAAGTAAGTATGAAAAGAAGTTTTTAAATAGATGTTAGTGTTATTTTTTTACCATAGTTTATTTTATTCCTTCTACTAAGCAAATCTTTTGAAAATACTTAATTTTGACTGAACTTTATTTTAATAGTTCAATCACTTTGGCATACTTCAAGCTCAGTAAAAAATTCACAACAAAAAGTTTCTTAACTAGTGATTAATAAAGTAGATTAGAAAACTCTATCTGGTTTCCTTAATAACTTCATAATTGACTAAAAACAATAAGTTAACAATAATAGGGTAGAAATATTATGCAATTTTAAAAAAATACTGATTTTAATTGACATGTATTATGACATATTCTTGTTTGAATTACTTAATAAACTACATTAATTATTGAAAAAAAAAGAACTACATTAATCATTATCCTGAGTAAAATCCAGTTGATTGTTCGAAAAAACTGGTATCAACTTTTCTTGATAGATGTAAACCGTAAGATACCGACAAGCAAGCGAAGAAAGAATAACGCTAAGAGAAAATATCGTCCTAATTCTAAAGAAAACACACTAAAATAACCACTAGCCTCAATACATAATTATCAATAAATTACGAAATCACATCAAAATCAGCGTCATAAAGACATCTCAAGGCTTTGGCCGTCAATAATTTTGACAAAATCAGTGTTTTCAAATTGGAACACGCGTAATAGTCTAAGAGCCCGTGAAGATCGTCCTTCACCGATCTGGATAACCAGATGAGACGTATTTTTTATGAAGTATTTTTTATAAACAAATATGCCTAAAATTGCTTGCCTATCGAAAAGTGCTCATGGCTTTTTTTATTGCGCATGCTCGTGTATAGTCAAATGATAATTTAGCTACAATTATCAAAAATAAAAATAACATTCTAACTGTTTAGAATCGTTGTTACTCATATGAAGATCATCAAAATCGAATAAGTCACCTATTATGACTTACCTGTTTACACCTGCTTGCCAGGTAGTTATGAACTGAAATGAGTAGGCAAGCATACCGAGGCATATTCTGTGTATTAAAAACTATCAGTGAAATAAATTTCATTTGGTTATCAAAAGTATGAAGGTGATGAAAAAAACATCAATAAAAGTTTATTTAATTAAAAATAGCCATGAGCACTTTTCGATGGGCAAGCAGTTTTAGGCACATTTGTTTATAAAAAATATTTAATAAAAAGTTCGTCTCATCTGGTTATCAGATCGGTGAAGGACGATCTTCACGGGCTCTTCTACTATAATGCTTTTGCGCATTTTGAAAAGTTGCCAAATAGGTCAGTGGCATAGTTAACAAAGTGTAGTAAATAAATACTTACGACAGCCGTTTGCGTCCGAGATTTTCGTGTTTTTTGCGAAGTTTTCTCATGAAGGTCACAGTAAAGCAAAAACAGAATGTGTTTATCAAATGGAACGAAGTAAAAGTGTAGTATGTGTATGTGTATTGATTAGCCTTCTATATTTTAGTTGTTTTTGATTGTTGTAGTTAGTATTTGTTCATAGAGATTCTGTCAAACACACAACTAATTAGCATGTTTTTAGTTTTATGTTTACCAAATTAAAGAGACGTGAATAATGTTTGTAAAGCTATTATTTTATTATGCAGTAGGTATTTGAAAGATAAAAAAACATTTATTATTCAAATACCTACTGGAGTAGGTATTTGAAAGAGAAGAAGAAAAACATTTATTGTTGCAAAATTTAAACACAAACGTACACCAAAATTAAAATTAATAAAACTAAGTTTGCCTACGGTTACCTCGGACATATTTTATCTTTTGTTAAAGAACTACAAAGGGAGGAGATTGCTCGAAGAATCCATTCGTTTCGTTCATTCAACGCATATATACAATTTATGTATAGTTAAAGAAAAAAGTTGTTGGTAAGTACAATTATTAATCTTTGTGGTGTAGCACTATTAATTCTAGCATTGTATGTCAATAGAGTGTCGAACCTAAATAGAATCACAGAATAATAACTTGTACTATAGAATGCTAAAATTAAAATACTTTTAAACAAAATGTATTCAGAAATTAATTTATTTTAACGAATGTTTCCAAATATTCCAATAATAGAACAAGAAATTTTTGGTTAGACGCAGTCATAACTTTTTAGTTTTATTTATAATATCCAGTTATTAGTTTTCATGCACAAAGGTCACGTTTAGCATTTATTGCTTCGAAGTTTATCCTACACGTTTCATTTAGTACAAAATTAAATGTTGACTCCCAGAAATTTTCCGCCATCTTCTCCCAAGGTATCCATAATAAGTTGAATCACTAGAACGTGTCTTCTTCATAGCCGTAACAGCTTTATTTACTTTAAACGTAAAGATATTTTATTATTTTATACAGACAAGAAGTTAAACGAATATATGTACTCAATTTTCTAGCAAATTACTTTCTTTCTAAAATGAAGAGCTATTTAGGGTTAACTAAAGTAAGTGCTCTTTAAATAGCAATTTAGAAGTGTAATTGGTTGAAGAAAATTCATCTTTAAGCTTCGTTTGTGCGTAAGTGTATTTATTTCAAATAAGTATGTTTAACGGAATATTTAGTTTGGGCACTTTATACCTTAAAAGGGGACCTTTGGAATTCGAACGTTCTTTAATTAGAGTTGAAAATAACATTTGGCAACACACGAAAATACATTTGGGTTCTCCTTGGTTTAAGATCTTCGTCTTAGATATTTGTTTTTTTTTACATTATTAATTGCACCAATTCATTTCATTTGTATACAAAAGCAGGGTATATTACTAACTTCACTGTCACTTGGCCTTAATCGGCTTTTCAATCAACTAATATTGTTTACGATTTTAGAGATGTTTATATTATTTGTTCATAAAAATTTGACGATGATTTAATACAGGCAATATTTTCTCATCCCTTATTCAAAGCAAAGCCTTCGTTTCATAAAAGCAGATGGTGTTGATTGTGGCTTTTAAAATGAGCAAGCAAACAATAACAGCATAGAGCGGAGGGGAAAACGTGTCTCAGTATAAGAGGCCAGGATCTAATTTGGGTCGACGTGCCAACCTATTTTGTTAACTAAAATTATATTTTAAATATGTAATAAGGGCACGTCCGACTTATGAATGGTTTGACGATTTAATTAGCAGTAGACATTTCGGCAGAAAAATTATGAGCATATCTGCCAAAGTACCGACACTTGCTGCGGTAGACAATGTAATGGTTTAAGCAAATAAATGTAAATATGTAATTTATTTGCGAGATTGTTTGATGTTATAATGATCCCCTATAGGATTGGATTATCATAATGATAGGTTATTTTAGTTTTGTTGTTTTCATGCTAGATCACATTAGGGTCTATATTTTCTAGAATCTTTAAAGAACTTGCGTTCTATATACATTACAAGGTCCTATCACCTGCTAGACGTTACGCTGCCGTTACTTTACTTTTTATGATAATTAATTTATTCCAATAACTTAACTAAATAGACGTTCCACTAAGAATCGCATTTTATATACCGGAGGAAAGTGCTTAGGCATCCTTGGCGAAATACAATGTGACTATACCGTAGACCTATCTCGTCAGTCGTAGTGTTTTTTCTTCTTACACAGTACATATGTAGGTACATAGGCTTATGTAACGAGTCAGCGACACTAAGGTAGTCGGCCTAAGGTAGAGCATGTCTTGGAGCCAGGCGAGCACAAGAAAATGCTTTACGACCATGCTTGGGTTTCTTCACGTGTTTACTTCACCAGGAGCTTGAGCGCAAAGATTGGAAGATAATTTAAAAAAAGAAGATAGCAGCTATTGGATAGCAAAGAGAAGAATAGTATCGGCCAAGGTAGTGTTTATCGGCATGTTGCCAAAGCAAGAATTGATTGAAAAAAGTGTTCCTATAAGTAATTTATCTTGCTTTGCTATATGCTTAATTAGAAATTTTCTATTTTCGTGTAGAAATCGGTCACACTTACTTATTACTAAAAGTTGGAATGAGTCCAAAAGTTTCGGTGCTTTCCGAGCACCATCTTCAGGGGCGAGTGTTACACGGACCGCCGCCGGCGAGATCTACGCGTGCACTGAGTAGTAAGTGTGACCGTTTTCTACGCGAAAATATTAAGATGCCTTACGTGAACAGTTTACAATGTTTAATAGAAATTTTCTATTGTCAGAAGCAACTGCTTAATTATAGTATTTACGAAAGATATACAATAGTCGATATATCTTCGTTCTAGCAACTCTATATTCCTTCACCCTAACAAGGCAACCAAGGCTAATAGCCTAATAAATAAAACGGCGGCCTCGGATTATTTACAAGGATAAACAAACGGATCAGAAATCATGGATTTGTCTGACGTAAAAATACTAGCGTCCCGCGGTTTTGTCGTGGATTACGACAAAGCAAATAATAATTTATGCTTAGTTTACTAAACGAAAAAGCTGTTTTTTCCATAGATGTGACATTTTAGGATCATTTTTTGCCTACTCGTTTACACTATTTTAAGAACGTTTCTTCGTAGCTAACCTACCATCATCAATTTGTTTTTTTTAACATCGATATCGATGACGACATTTGAATGTGAAGGAACAAGGAACGTCTTGGGATTAGTTATTTTTAGTTATCTCACGGAAACTGAAATTATTTTCGGGATGAATAATGAAATCCTTTGTTAAGTGATAACCGATAATAAATGGATTTCAGATTATTAGTTTATTTATTTAATTTTCAAAAGTTTTATTAATGTAACTAGTATATTTCAATAGAAAAATAAATTACAATTAAATTGTACGTACGTCCATTCTAAGATTATATTTAGATTAAATACACGCCACTAGTTCAGTTAATAGATTTATTTACTTATAACGCGTATTCTTTTTCTAATTCCACCTAATTACCTCTCATGGGGCAAGAAACCTTTTGTCGTTTATTCTCGTTTTGTTTTTATATAATTGGTTTACTTTTTAGCTAAGAATTTTGTTAATGTTGCTATTTTTATCCATTTAAAGGCTGTTACATGTACCTTGTTAAAATAAAACGTAACCCAAAGCACTAGCCAGTTTTTCTTCGTTATTAGTTTAACTACGTCTTAACTTTATAGGTAATTACAATTGTTTCATTTTATTTTGATTATTAATCTATCAGCGCTCCAAGTTACCAAAAAAAATACGCTGCATACTTTTCTAAGTCTTATAACTTTAACAGATAAAAAATAACCTTGTGAAAGCGAGTTAATATCTATAAGAGATTTACAGCCAATAAAATACTTTATTAAATGCAGACCAAGATGAAAGCCTTCTGTAATCTAACACCATTATAAATGCATCAGAGCATTACAAACTCCGCCGCGGAATCCTATTGGGGCTTAATGAGTTATCGTTAAGAATAACATTAAAACAAAAATGAGCACTTTACTTTCTTCCTAAGTAAAGCATTCAATCTTGTTTATTGCCTACTTCACTAAATTATCTTTGACTGAATTATTTTCGGCAAAAACTTTCATAAAGTGTCCTTTGTCTTTGAAATGAAACTTATTTGAAATTGTTTTGCAATTATATTTAACTAGTGACACGGCCCCGTCGTTGCAATATAAAAATGGAATATTCCATATTTATTCTTTTTATTGTAAGTTTTGCCAATTTTGTTATATTTATTATTTTTTATATATTTTCTTTTTAGAATTTGGTCTGGAATTAATGTAATGTTTTGTATTAATTTACTTTCATTAGGATCTTTGAGTTATTTATCTACCTGATAGTTAAAGGCACTGGCGTGGCTTAGAAGAAGTTATGTATTTGGTACTTCGATCAAAATTTGGTATTGATTAAAGACATCACACATATTATTGTTATGTTCCTTAATTTTAAATCGACTATTAAATGAACAAGTTTTCTTGAACTTGCTGGCGTAATGGTTGCCATGCCGGACTGCCAACCAGATGGTCCCGGGTTCAATTTCCGGCACGGCCAACATCTCTTGTGATGAACTAAATTTGTTGGCTGTCAGTCTGGGTGTTAAATGTATGTATATCGATATAAAGTATTTATGTACATATATGTAGTATATCAGTCGTGCTAGCAACCATAATACAAACTAGAAATGGTTTTGTATGCGGCTAATCAGCCGCGTGTGAAATATGTCCTTTTACTTATTAATTTATTTTTCCTATTCTTAGGTGGAGCAGGCCTAATCTAGAAAAACTGGATCTCAAAGAGGCTCACTAGAACACACCGTTACACAAAACATGTTCAGACAATTTTTAATCTGTATTTGCTACAGATTAAAAAAATGTTGGAATGTTTTGTTTTTATTTAAGACATTAAATTAAATGAAAGGCAGGGTAACCGCCATGGGAAGCCATATGACTACCCTATCGGTAAGACGATGGGTAAGCCAGAAAGAGCGAGATCACTTTACCGGAACATTCTAGAAACGTGACACGAAATATATAAAAAAAAAACCTACTAATATTTGTTAGAATAATTTACTCAATTACGAACTCTTACGAACAACAAATTTTTTTTCAGCTTAAACTGATACTCGTGCAGAAAAATATATTGTATATGGTTCCCTTACGATCTAACAGAACATAGTTACTTGTCTTCTTAGATACATTATCTTGGAAGTAACCAAACTAAATAAATAAATAAATATTAGGACTCATTTCACACACGGCTGGTTAACTCCATATTGAACCATTTTAAGTTTGTGTTATGGTAGCTAACACAAGTGATATACTACATAATAATATACATACATATATATTTTATATAGATACATATTTAACACCCAGACCCACAACCGACAAATTAAGTTAAGCATAAAGATGTCAGCCGGGCCGGGAATCGAACCCGGAACCTTCTGGTTAGCAGTCCAGCATGGTAACCGTTGCACCAACGAGGTCTTCAAAACTCTGGTGTTAACAGTTTTCAAGCCGCTCGAATGCCTCGATTTAGCTTAACAACTGCTTGTACTAAGACTAACAGCCAGGACCTACAATTTCAGCTCCCAGAAAATATACCACTTTTTATAAGATTACAAGTTTTTTTTGCATACATTGCATGTCACAAATCCAAAGATTGACCGCATCGACGTTGTTGAACCTAGATCATCGCGTCAGATCACCTTTGTTAGCCAAGCTACGGGCGCAAAGGCACAGAACTATCTACGCCCTTGCACATCCTTGATATTGGAAGACTATTATAACTATAACTATGTCTATAACTCTTTTTTATAATTACCGCAACTTGCCTGATGTTATGTGTGTTATGTGTGATTTTTTGTTAAGTTTTACTAAGGTCTGATGTAACACGCTTCCCTGGAAGGAACCTATTTGCTCTAGATTTGAAGACACCTAAATTGTACTTCTCAGTGAAAAGAGACTAAGGAAGAGAGTTCAAAAGCTTCGCAGCAAACATTCCTGGCATCCTACTTTCCTTGTACACTTGAACGTGTCTCAGTATTAAGTAATGAGACACCGTTTGTCTTCCTTAGAAGGCTTCACCAAAACGTTCGTGAACTCCCACATCGCAAAGTCGTTAGGTAAGAAATCAGGGCTGAAAGAACAAGAAATAAAAATAAAATGTTTTGCTCATGGTTTATTTATCTAGGCATAAAAAGATCAGATCATAGTTTCTAAAATTTTAATTTACCTAGTCCTATCTTATCCTAAAGAGAAATGAGTGAATGTAGATATGACGGCTGACAGAAGAGTGTGGAAGCAAAAAACGGGCTGTGCCGACCCCACATAGTGGGAAAAGGTGAAGGCATAGAACAAGACCTAGTCCTATCTTATTGAAAAGGCTAAAGTATGTACCTAGGCGGTTTCGACGTGTAGCTAAAACTATACATTTCATGTATTAAAACAAAATAGTCAGAATAGGTACCAATATAATAAAAAAAGATAATTTTTAATTTGTGAATTATTAAAAAAGGTTATTATTCAAAATTGATTCACCCCTACTGGAATAAAATCAAATGAAAACATAAATTTAACGACAGGTCCACGAGCTTCTGAGAGGGGAGGTAACGAGTTGAAGTATTACTGTCATAAATGAGAATGTAAATTGATGTATTTTTTGGTCAGCCGTTGCAATGAATGAGCAGCAACACAACAAACTAAATAATAATGTTATTGTTAGCTTAAAAATGTTTTATACCTATTAGTATTGTGTTCAACCACAGCTTGCCTGACGTCTAGTTACAATTGTGATCTGCTACCGTAAGATGCTCGCTTATAATTATAGGACCTATAAATGAACTAAAATTATGTGATCAAAGATAAAGGAACAAAATATAAATTGGGCAGCTGAAAGTATCAATATGACTTAATTTTTAGTAACAGTAGTTAGTTTTAGATAACCTTTGAAAGGCTTCTCATATTTTTATTGGCAAACAAAATACATCAATAAATTGTTCAAAATAAACAGCTTAGCATCACATGTACTAATTACTTATTAAACTCAGATATTTTTAACAATGCATATTTAGACAAAATTTGAATTCAACCGGGTGGTACACACTTTTATCTGTGTAACCAAAGCAAGGCAACCAAGCAAGTTGTAGTCAATCTTACATCTAAAACCTAATATCGAAAACTTTGGCGAACGCTGTTTGCGTTATGATTGTTATGGACACACACATGGACTATAGTTTACTTTATTTGACATACGAGTAACAATAGTTCATCTCATTTCAATAGTTCATATCTATTGTAAAATTTTAGCTGACCTTTTCATTTATTCTGCTTGCAAAACCCCGAATATTTTGCTGCCCGACTTGGTTTGGAACCAAATGTAAATCCGCAAGTTCCATAATATTATGCGTAATGATGGCGGGCTTTACCCGTGGGAGGCGTTAATAATGAATCAGTTGTTAAAAATATTTCTGGGACCTGGTAATATGTCTTTGAATAATCAAATAAAACATGCATGCCGTTTCATTAAAATAGAAGCTTAGAAAATAAATGTGACAGAGAAATTGATAAGCTGAATGATTTCTTGGTCGATGCGATGTGGACAGTTTTGTGATGGGTGACCATACACATAAAAACTAAAACCAAAAAAATAACTAAAATTTTGGAAAACAGGTTGTGTTTTTCGGAAGCAAAATATGGAAAGGACGTGACTACTAGTAGTTATCGAGCTAGCTTTAATATTAATATCAACATTATTGTACCGGTAAAACTTTTAACTATTCTGAAAATTTACTTATAGGTGGCTGAGTTTTTTTTTTTACAAACATATTTTCTTATCATTTGTTCTGTCACAAGGGTAACATTTTATTAAAACCCGGTATAAAATTTAATATATGATTTAAAAAAAAAACATATTTTCTTCACAAAGACATTTAAATTCGTTTTTGGTTTCTGTAACTTTTCTTTAATTGCCCCTTAATCAGATTTTTTTAAAAATAATTAATGTACAGACACTCGATTTTTACTGTCTTATTATATGTATTGATATTATATAATTTCATAAACTCCTTATAACGTCACTCTATTTAACGACAAACTTTCTAAAGCGTCGAAATCGATTGGCTTTAATTGATTTAGCTTGTATTTCATACATTGATACATTCTTTTCATTTAACTACCACTATCTATAACACCATAAAATGCCACAATCCCTTCAGTGTCGTTGTATAGAGTTTGCACTGTATATTTTTTTTTTAAACTCTTATGTAAAGAAATTAACGTAAACTAGTTTTAAAGTGACAAGTGTCAGACACACGAAATAAAGACTAAGAAAGACATTAACTTTATCTGGTGTAGTTGTACATAAAATCGTCTGAGCCTAAACTTCAGGCTTTATTATTTAGACATCAGAACCTAGCCTCAGTAAATATGAAAGCATTTAATTAGGTAAAAAGGGTTCTTTGTACTGGTACTACCGAATATAGCTTCAGGCTTCGCACTAATTCGAAACACGGGTTTGTATTTAACTATTTAACAAGCTACAAAAGAAAGTACTTCAACTAGAAGTCAAGCTGGACCAGCGGGGCTAGCACAGGTGAAGGACATACAGTTTTCCACCTTTTTTCACCTGTCTGTGGAAATAATAATCTTGTCTACCCAAAAAGAATGCCTGAAAAGTTTTCTCCACCTCCAAACTAGACGATAGCATGCCATATGTCAAACGAAGAGGGATAAAAGCATGGTAACATGCTTTTGTCTTCTTACCATTGTCCTTACAAAATATTATCAGTTTATCGTGGACATTTTATCCCGCTATTCTTCCCCGTAAATCGATGATAAATAGTCTTCATCTGTCATATGACACGGGACATACTCGTATTATCGTCTAATTTGGAGGTGGGAAATGCCAGAAATCCTCTTGAGTTTTATTTTTTTTATAAAATGAGTTCAAATGCTAAGCGCCCCAGGCCATAAAATGACAACTTAGTAGTAGCGTTTAGAACATTTGAAAAAATACTCGTTAAAATATAAACAAATTGTATTAAATTGTAAAGATATAATTATAGAATAAAACATAAATATGTTGTAAATTTTTAAAATTTTTAATATACTGTGTGTTTTGATTTAATAAATTTGCTTTTGTTTTTGAAATTGACTTTATGGAAGTAAGAAAAATCATAAAATTTTTTATTTTAATAACGCATTTGTTTACTAATTGTACCAAACGCTACTACGACGTAATTGCTCAGGTCGCTGAGATGTTTGCGAGACTTTATCAAACTATTAAACAACATATTATCTGTATCACCTAATTAATATTACCAGTTACTTAATTTCTTCTGGGAAAATAGTCCAAATTCCTTACATTTCTTCACTAAGCCGGTAAGTGTCCGTGACAAAGTAAGTCCCACAATTTATTCGCTCTTCATGAGACTTACATTCTGAGTCCCTTTTCCCATAACGACGGTAAAGATGAGTAAATAGTATAATGTCCTAAAGCTTATTAGTCCTCCTTAAACTTGATAATTAAACTTGATAATACCGATAATGTTCTTCTTAATATAGTATTTAAGTCATAATAATAATAGTCTTAGTAACCTAATTTATTTTTGTATTATATTTTTCTACTAGTCTGTCTAAATGATACGTTTGTGTAAACTTGAATAAAATAGAAGATAACGATAAACAGAAAAAAATATATCTTAATAGTAAAATAATGTTGCCGCTATAAGATTGAATAATATAATCAGACTAAAGTAAATATTTAAGGGGGCTCCCGTACAACATAATACTCCATTTATGATATTAATAACGACGTTTTAGACGCTTGGAGTATTTACAGAATAACTTCTCATTTATATATTAATTAAAATTAAATATATTGAAAGCCTCTACATCGGTTAGAAATGCGCGATTATGTATAGCGAACGAAGACAGCTCTGCCCCCGTTTTTCTTATTTTGCGCCAATTTTCGTGACAAGTATCTAATTTCGTGATAAGCAGACATAAAGACGATTAACATAAAGAATTTTTAAAATATTATTTGAAATTTAATGATTGTATATTATTTGACATTAAATTAGACATTATTATATATTTTTATTTTTAATCTTAGAACTGACAATTATATCTTGCATACCTGACGGTTAAAATAGAGAGCTAACTTATTTATGTCACCACAATTACTACTATTTTACATGATTTAAATGATTTGATTTGATTCAAAACATAATTTATATTTACATTACACCAAATTTTAGATCGATCGGCGGTATGCACTTTTCGGATTTAAAAAAGGCTTTCCCATTTTCACAGATTCTTGAGCTCGACTCACCATTGGTCAGTTATTTCTTGACGTAACATACCAACTTTTTCTCTGTTACCCGTGTAAATAGCACAACACAAGTTACTTTTACTTTACAACTTGATTTGTGACCTTGCGTTTCGCATTTAGTAGATCAAGCCCAAGGCTTAGTTCCGTATCTAGGAAGCACCTTCCTGCTTTATGATCGGCATTATCATAAACTTACCTACCTCAGCCAGGTTTACGGTCCGGCGTACATAACATTCACTTTTAGTGTACCAAAATATGTAATTTCTGGGCAAAGTGTGCCTATTTGCCGCAAATTGCCTACATTAAACTGTATAAATGCAGTAAGAGTGTGCTGTATAAATTCAAATTTTATTTATTGACAGATATTTTTTTGTTTTAAATTATTTTTATTTAAATTATTTTTTATTTGAATTAGTATGAAAATGGAAGTGCAAGGAAGAAGAGCAAGAGGCCGTCCGAAAAAGACATGGATGGAGTGCGTGAATGAAGACATGAGAGACAAAGGATTGAGTGTGGAGATGACGTCTGAGAAAGGAGAGTGGAAGAAGAAGATTTGCTGTGCCGACCCCACCTAAATAGGATAAGGTGAAGAAGAAGAAGAAGAAGATTTTTTTAGTCAAATTAAAACATATTTTAATATTAAATACTTGACAACATAAAACATATTTGTTTTCTTTGTAATGTTATTTTCTTTGTTTGAGATGAGAAAGTTAATCTAGGAAACAAAATGGGATGTTCGAAATTTTCTCGAGAAAAGCTCAAATATTTGTTTCATAGCTACGTTTTATCCCAGATCAATTGGGGTATCACCATAATAATAAATCTTTGTTGACTGGTGCTGATTTATTCATAGATATCTGTTACATCCATACTGTTACTACATTTAATCACAGAGGGGTATTTGTGTAGAGCTTCGCTAATTACGGTTTATTTATGATGTTACTGACCTCTATAGACAATGTTCCCAACGGGAACGAGCTTATGAAAAGGTCTAGTTTTATTGTCAATGATAATTTAAGCTTTTAATATTAATATCCACGTTTCCAGGTAAGTTTTTCTGAACTTTTTAAAGCCAATATAAGTATGTGTCTACGAAATACAAGTTCTTACTACAATAATATGCTGATATAATTTATAGTATTTGTAAACCAATTCAATTTCATGAAAAAGATACAAAGCCTTCTACTTTATTACTTAATTACTCGTAATTTTAATATTTCCGACTAAGTTATGAAAAAGAATGAAACCATATTTTAATGAAATAAAGTATGTGTTAACGAAATACAAGTTCTTAAAAAAATATGCTGATAATTTATAGTATTCGTAAATCAATTCAATTTCATGATACAAAGCCTTCTACTTTATTACTAACTTACTCTTAATTTTAATATTTCCGACTAAGTTATGAAAAAGAATAAAACCATATTTCCAATAAAATTAAATTTCAAAGTCAATCAGCCAACCCGCACTTGACCTGCGCTTACGTTCTACATCTCTCCTCATCAACCGCCTTGTTAAAAAAGCCCCAACTCCCAGTAGTGCGACGTAAAGTGCGCTGTTTATGCTTAAGCAGATACAAATGCATCTCAGAAGATGTATAATACTAGGCAATTTAATTGTGTCATTCATATTATTCTGCCACATCACTTATCTTTGACCAATGCGCAAAGAGTACATCATCATCAGCCTATGCCCGTCCACTGCTGGACATAGGTATCTCCCAAGGCAAGCCACTTGGCCCTAACCTGTGCTTCTCTTCGCCATCCACTACCCGCTACCTTCTTCAGATCATCACTCCACCTGGTTGTAGTGCGTCCTACACTACGTTTGCCGAGACGCGGTCTCCACTCTAGAACTCGTCTACCATAACGGTCATCGGTTCTTCGGCAGATATGTCCGGCCCATTGGCACTTAAGCTTGCTTGCAAAGAGTACAGAAGTTATAATTTAGATGGCGCTAAAATCAATAGCGTATACGTGTCATGTATGTCAAACTCTCGAAACTCATCGGCGACTCGTAGCCCCTTTAAAAAAAGTCCTCCTTACATAGTAAAACCGTATAAAGTTGTAAAACAAGTCCATAAAAATTAAAAACATAAACAAAATACTTTTAACACTTCATAAAAGCTGCACCATAACGACAGCACCTATCACAACACTAGCATGATTTGAATCTACATAAAATCGATACATCAATCGAAGGATGCCTCTATGGTTGGGTTACGAGTTATGACCAAAGCGGATGCATAAATTGTAGTGCTGTGTGCGGCCAAGCTATAAAAAGGTGCGATAAAAACGATCTGATGGATAGCTGAACCGTTTGACGCTGTTTTTCGATACAATGTGTTGGTTACTTGAATGCATACGGTGTCTTTCCGTTTTGTGACCGAGGGAAATTCATCCGGGTGATTTGTAATATGAGAATCACAACCGTGATTGTATTCGGATTAGATTTCATGTTGGTTGCTCTGCCGAAATAATTAAAAAAATAAAAATGCTAACTAGAAAAAAAATACTTTCTTCTATAATAGTAGTTCTATCCAAAAATATTAAAAAACTACAATATAGTTTCCATTTTGGTATTCCTATCCAAAATTACATATCAATCTCATTAATCCTGCAAAACATTTTAACCAATGAGATCATTTGTTTATATCAGAAAAGAAAATGAAACAGAAACTAAATTTAGATTTGCACATTTGACAAATCCTTATTCTAGAGCCAATGTTAAGTCAACACTAAAGTAAAGTCAAATTTATGAATAAAGAACTTTGACTTTTACTTTGAAAGAACCTAGATTGTCATAACCTTTTTGTAAGAAAAGTATTTTTCATTTAATAACTAACCCGTACCTCATATTACGTTATTACAATCAAATAAGTAACATTTGTGTGTTTCAAAGTCTTTATTGTAGTCGTTAAGTAACTGTGCGTTAAAAGAATTACAAAGTTATTCAACTCAAATGATTGTGAAAAGTTATAACAACCTTAATCACAGCAAAGTAAAGCGCTAGATAAAAGCGCTTTATTTTCAGATTTCTATTCAAATGGCTACAGAATTACGAGTTCTATCAAGTGTGAAGAAGCGCTAATGAGAGTTGCTATTGCCAATGTCGACAAAAAGATAGCTTTGGAACGCATTAGAGAAATGTATACATTTGTCAATAATGTATAAAAAGGTATCATCACCTTGGTTCTAAAGCTTTCTTACATAACTTGACGACCTCGGTGGCGTAAAGGTTACCATGCCGGACTGCTAATCAGAAAGTTCTGGGTTATTTGTTGGCTGTGGATCTGGGTGTTAAATATGTATTTATATATAATATGTATGTATGTATATGTAGTATATCAGTTGTGTAAGCAACCATAATACGAACTAGAAATGGTTCAATACGGGGCTAACCAGCCGTGTGTGAAATGAGTCCTAATATTTATATATTTATTTTATTAAACTTTTGGTGTAGTTTTTTTCAAGAAAGTATGGGAGCGAAGTATTATTATTATTTTTAGCCGGTTCCGTCCCACTGCTGGGCAAAGGCCTTTCTATCCTTTCTTCTTTCCACTTATTCTGGTTTTGAGCTTTTTGAATCCAGTTTTTACAAAAGGATTCTAGTTCGTTCTAGAGCGAATTGGCAGATTGAAAAAAATTGGCCAAGTGCGAGGTGGGCTCGCGCATGAAGGGTTCCGTGCTATTTTGTATGGGAGCCCCCATCAAATATTTAATTTTTATAATTTTTTATAATTCAATTTGAAAGTTAATGCACATTTATATATTCCGTGAAAATTTTAGGTGTCTACATGCTACCGTTATTGATGATGGGGACCCCTCTTAATGTTTTCATTTTTTTTATTTTTAGTATTTGTTGTTATAGCGGCACGAAAAATACATATCTTGTGAAAATTTCAGCTTTCTCACTATTACGGTTTCTGACATATAGCCTGGAGACAGACAGACAGCGGAGTCTTAGTAATAGGGTCCCGTTTTTACCTTTTAGGTACGGAACCCTAAAATCGAAATTAGCTTTATATTTCGTTTAATAGTTATTGAATGGCGCTAAAACGCTTTGAATAGTTGTACTTCAGCGCTCTTAAGAATTTCGCTTGTCAGTTAATTGGTTGAGGAATCCTTGATAGTGGAATTTCACGACGACGATCTCAATGGTGCAACATTTCTGTACCATAATGGACTGCTAACCAGAGTATTCATTAAGTACCTATGTAGTGTATCAGTTGTGTTAGCAACCATAATACGAATTATAAATATGTTTTTTAATGTTTTTTATTGATTCGTTTATTTAAAAAAACTGTTAATATGATTGATATAAATAACTTATTGACTGAGGCGTTATTTTGCGGAAATCCATTGTAAATAGAAGACAAAATTAAATATTTAGTGTACATCTACTGTGATCCGAAATCCAAAATAAGACAAGTAAAGGAAAAATTAACTAAGATAAATTAAGATTAACGCTACTTATCACAATTCGGATATTCTTAACTCTACACGTGTTTCGCCTAACCACAAGGCATCATCAGGAGATGCTGACTCTTCGAACGACAAGTCGAGAGAATTACTTGTCTTGATTTGGATTTCGGATCACAGCGGAAGTACACTAAATATTTAATTTTATCTTCTATGATTGATATAATTCATATTAAAATTATACATGTAAAAATTAAATCATTTAATTTTAATTTTAGTACAACCCGCCCATGACCGTACCTGGCGCAAAGGTCTCGATCATACTGGCTGCATTTCCAGGCTGAATAGCGTTAGCTTTTTTTTACTTATAATGGGCTTGCGCTTGACCGCAATTTACCTGATGGTACGCGATATTGCGATCTAAGGTAGAGCGCGCTTGCCCAGAAGGAACCGGTTCATTCTTGCCTTGAAAACCGTTAGATTATAGTTATCGGGACGCAGGGAATTTGGCAAAGAATTCCACACCTTGGCGGTACGCACAATGAAGGTGGACGCAAATCGCTTAGGCACCTCCACAGTATAACGATGCCGCCTTGGTGTTTCCCTACTCGTCCGATGGTGGTAGCTATCCTCTGCACCAAGAACAATCGAGATATTTATTGTTAAAATATAGGTAGGTAACGTATGTTCCGTATTTTACGGTTATTTTGCGGAAATGTGCTGGGCTTGTGAAATGCGACATGCTGCCAAGGTTCGGTACATGTGTCAAGTTTATTTTCATTTCAGAGCCCTGGATGGCGTGTAAACGAATTTTCCGGTAAAATTTTCACGTCGCTTTTTTTGACGGTACTATATTAATTTGCTCGTGAAATTTCAATTTATCAATTTTACTTGGACGTTTTGTGTGGATATAAAACGGGTCGGTGGCTTTTGGATTTTGAGAGCAATTATTCTATTTGTAGTCACTGTAGCTTTGTATTTTTGTTAAATAAACAGAAAAAATAATACATTTTCATACGCTTTGTCGAAATGTGTATTACGAGTATATAAGAATTATATATTTTATTTTAAGAATTAAAACGAAAGTTATTTTTCCAAGTGGAAATAATTATTATGAGTATATTTCAACGGGAAAGACAATTTTCTTTTTTTTTGCTTGTACTTTTAAAACACATTTAGGACAAAAGTAGTTACTTAACAGTACTTACTGGTGTTGTTGAGTCTAATGCTTTTTTACGTATCGTAAAGAAGAGCATTATGTGGCAACATACCAACCTACATTCGGGTACATTACTTACATGAGTACTTCAAGTACGAACGTTATTTACATATCTACGAATTTACAGAGTTACTGGTAACTCACTGAACATTTTAAAAAGTAGCTTTAACGAGTAAAAACCAACAACTTTATATTTAGGACTTCAAACGAAAAAAATTGCTGTTTTACACAAAAAGTTTATCGACGCGCGGCAAAATGCGTGTAGAAGCGATACATTTTTCAAATTCCCTAGAGAAAAAAAAACTTAAAAAGTTGTTTGTCCAGACCAACTGGATGATACTCACTACATTTAATTTTCTGAATAAGCTCATATAGTTACGCTAAGAACAAAGCTAAGAAACTGTCTTGATTCCTCAAATAAGGTTCCTAAAACATCCGTGTGGAGATCGGACGTGGAAGCACGCCTACAAACCGGTAAACTTTTAAGCCTGAGAATGAAGCCAGAGCATAATTCTTACTAGAAAAGTCTTTAATTATTATAATGGATTGAAATTGAAATTTATTTTTCATTTATATATTTATTTGATACTGTCACAGACAAAAAGTTGAAATTATAATTTTACTTAATTAACATTAGACATATATGTCGCGGATTCAATTAGATTATAATCAGCGTGGTCGTCGTCGTCGTCCGCCATTATAATTGAATTGTTTGTCAGTGCGCACAAGTGGCGCAGGCGCTGTATCGTGGCAGACTGAAGCACATTCAAGTCAAACCGCGAGTGAACGCACTACTGACAAATAGGAACAACTTCATTCGTACATTCACATTCGTTCCTTCAATCAGCACAGATAACAAACTCTTGCGTTCACAGTGCTGCCATTCGATAGGATGGAACTACTAATCGAATAAATTAAAATAAAACATTCCTCTAACACGGCCATTCTGCCACTCAACGCGTTCTCGCGTTGTTTTACAATTATAAGCAACTTAACAGGAAGCAATCAACAACACCGGCAAAGCGTTAACTCCGTCCGAAGCTTTCAGCCGCAACTAATTTCAAAGAGGTTTTGTTATTTAAATGACAAACGCAAAGCGTAGAGCTTTCAACGTAACACACGAGTCTTCCACTCAACTTGGCGCAATGCATCGTGAACTTTCGGCAACAAGAATTCAGTACGAGTAACCGTATAAACTCATAAAGCGTGGTAGTTTTCAACGATACCCTTGGACAACGCGACAAAGCTTTCAATCCGTACTTTTGGACAAAGTGACAAAACTTTCAATCCGTACTTTTTACAGAAAGCGACAAAGCTTTCAATCCGTACTTTTGGACAAAGCAACAAAGCTTTCCATCCGAAACTCCAGCTAAGCGTAACAGCTTACAGCAACCGTTCAAACTCGTAAAGCGTGGTAGCTTTCAACGACACTTGCGGACAAAGCGAACAAAGCTTTCAATCCAAAACTCCAGCTAAGCGTAACAGCTTACAGCAATCGTTCAAACTCGTAAAACGTGGTAGCTTTCAACGACACTTGCGGACAAAGCGACAAAGCTTTCAATCCGAAACTCCAGCTAAGCGTAATAGCTTACAGCAATCGTAAAAACTCGTAAAGCGTGACAGCTTTCAACGACAAATGTACGCGAAGCGCATGGCGTTACGTTAGAAACATAACAATACGAATTATACGAAACACGGAGTTCCAATTTACGGCAACGGAGCCACATGAAGTGCGAAACTTCTAACGCACTACAACTGAAATGTATGAAGCACTTAGCCTCCAATGCACTATAATAGCGTTACACGAAGCGCATAGATTACAGTCTACTACAACAGTGGTATACGAAGCGTGTAGCTTCTGGTGTACTACAATAGTGTTACACGAAGCGCGTTAATTAAAGACGCTAATTACAATACAAGGCAAGGTCTGATGGCAGAACTCTGCATCTTCAGTTCCGTCACCAGGACTTTTGTCTAATTCAGAAGATAAATCTAGTAAACCTGAAAGGTATCTACGTAATTTTTCGTGACGAACATACTGAACACGTCCTCCGGATATAGACCCCACATTATACCTTTCATTGTCACAAACCTCGACAATCTTACACGGATTCGAGAACTTTTCGCCTGATTTAGTGTTTACTCTCGGGTTCTTTTCAACCAATACAATATCACCGACAACGAACGGACGCATTTTTGCCTTGCCCTAGTCATATCGAATTTTGTCATGTCGAGCTCGCTCGTCCATCCTGACCTTAGCCTGCGCTCTAACATCAAGGAGATCAAGTTTCTCGTACTCGTGAAAACATACGGGGTGGGCTTTTATTACAACCCATTAACTGCTATGACGGACACTTTCCAGTTCTTTGCGATACTGTACAATTAACAGCCAATTAGTTCCCACCCAGGACAGACTTACACGATTTACGCTCGTGGTTTTCTGCGAACGTTAAACAATTCGTGAGAACTGATATAAACCTTTCAACCTGCTTATTGGCCCTTAGATAAACCGCTGCAGCCTCACCACAAAGCCCAAATGGCATTTTTACGAACCATATGCACCATCCGGTGTAGAAAATGCAGTTTCTTTTTATCGATTCTGATTTCTCAGATATAAGGAATAAATAAAACCCGGACGCCATATCTAGTGTAGTAAAAACAGTGGGCTGTCCTAGCGTATCTAACTGTTCTGATATCAACCGCAAAGGATAATTGTCACTAACCGTATTATACGGTTAAAACCGTATTAGATTTTGTTAGAACTTTTAAGTTTTATTTCCACTTCGTCAGTCTTGAACACCGATTAAGAATTTCCTTTAGCAAATTTATCTCCGTAGCTTTCAATAATGGACCGCAATCGAGTAACGTCATTACGGCCTGTCAGCTCAGTATAGAGTTTTGCTACGATATACTCGTAGCAAAACTTACGGTACTTAATAAAGCATAAACTTTTAAACGTCACGTCCTATGAGGGCGTCATAAAGCAAAACGTGAGAATCTACTATAACTAAGGTGGTTTTTATGTGCAAGTCTTTGACTCGTATTGGCCGCGAAAAAATAAGCGGGGGCCGAGCCGATACCCACAAGACGCGTAAACTCAGAGTGCTGCGCTATTAATCTCATCAGCAACATGCTTGAAAATTAAAGAACAATCAGTGCCGCTGGCAAAAGAGCTTGTAACTTAAACTCGTCAAAGTTTATTTAAATAAGCGGGGCTTCGCATTGTGAGCACACATTGGTGGTGGCTCGGCGACACACATTTTAGTTTAGTTTTCACTAAAATAAGTTTAGTCCTGTCAAACTAGGCTTTAGTATTCGGGTGGATACACGATAAAACAAATTTTTAAGTCGAGTCAACTAAATCGATTTTATTTATTCAATCCGGTTAAAGCGCATTCAGCGGCCCACATTTTAGAGTGTTTTCTGTCCAAAATCCAACTGTCAAATTAGTCGTCACCAAAACATTGCGATTAAAATTAGTTCAAGAAGTTTACATGATTTTGTAATGGATTATATCATCGATTTTCGTAAATAATCAAGAAATATGAAATAATTTGTTGTAGCAGCCGTCGATTCATTGGAAGGGTATGTGAAGAATCAAAATTCCGTTTCTTCTCCACAAAACAAGTTTGGGCCTGCATGCGTGGTTCAGCCCCCAATGCAGCGGTAAAATCCGAATCCTTTTTTTTTTTAATTTTAGACATCATCAAAGAGACTCCGTTTAAGAAACACCAGGAAGGCACCAGATCCATTTCAGATAAAAGAGCAAAAGTTCAAAAAGCTGTTTCAAGTTCCAAAGTCAGGAGCTCAACAGTTAACGGAAGTTCCCAATGTAGGAAGCACATCTCAAGAAGGTATCCCAAAACATGTAAAGCTCGCTTTTTATAATTTCTCCGCTTTTTTTTTTCATTTTTCAAATAAAAGTTTTATCAAAGCAAAATAAAACCATTGAATTTTGATGGATTGTTCGAAATAATTAGTGTTGCCAAAATATTTCACCCAAAGTTACAATAATAGCCCTATTTTGCATTATACTACGCATAAATTGCGCATTCTGTGTACACACATAAAACACTCATAGACGCCATCTCACACACAAGTGAGTTCAAGCCAAGTCTGAAACCTAAATATTCGTTTCGCTCGTTTGTTTCCCTTTGGGGGATAACGACACTATTTCAAATGCACGTCATAAAACCAAACATCGAAAAATAAAAACACAACTGTTACCCCTTTATCAACACGGCAATTAGTTAGGAGAGGTCATAGATAAAATAAGACAAAAAGAATAATATTTTGCGCCATCTATTGGCGACACCTTGATCTAACATTGCTACTCAGCACTAGACGGCGTAGGCTCCACTTAATTTGGCTCAATATATCTCACGACCAAAATCAATTCAAATTTAGTTCGAAGAAAACACCGAATAAATAGCCTTTGACTAGTTTTGCACCAAACCACAAAATTAAGTGCGAGCAATTTTAGTTTAGTGCGAATTGTCACCATTAACAGACTTTGTCGCTTGTTTGTTTTAAACGTCTCATGGTTTGGTGAAACAGACTTGCTCTGTATGGCCTATTTTATAATAATAGCTACATTGAACATTTTTCTCTATAGTCACTGACCAGGAAGCATCTTCGCTAGCAGAGGTATGCGCCTGGGCCTTAGATTTACAATTACGCATGTAATGTCAGACTATACCACAATTATGACACAAAATGTTATTACGATCGGTAGAATCTACTCTACGCCTTTTCTGTTCACTTAATGCAAAGTGCTTGCACGGTTTAAGATTTTTACGTTACATAAAGTACCAAGGTGTCTGTCCAAAGCCATAAAATCCGTAGGCGTATCTTTTCTTATAACAAATCGAAACGTACCTGGTCATCGACGATACCTGAGATGACAACCTCTATCTTATTCGCCACACTCTAGCCCGATTCCAGCCGGTCGATCATCACCAGTTTGTTCGTGGAATACTCCACGTAAGTCACCGCCTTGTCACTCGTGTACTGCACCGTATCCCGGAACAGATTGTAGAATCTCTTCCTAGCAGCAAACTAACGCGAGAGTCTTTCCTTAGCTTCGTACACACAGAGTTACACACATAGTTACACACATAGTTCCCACACACAGAGGATAAGACTTCGATGTCCATTTGCGAGCACGCCTGTGTAGATGCGTAAGCGCGGCGTTCCGCGTTTCATAGTCGGTCCACTCGTTTTGCGTTTTATCGTGATCAATTTCTTCACACAACTGAGATACCGTGAATTCATAATTATCAGGATCAAAAGGTTTCATTTTGTTCATAACCACCTTCGGTGTCGTACTTCTGGTTTCATTAACACGAAAACTTTCCAACATGCCACGAAAAAACGATGCCCCCACAGCCGTAGGAAGATTGGGTAGGTTGCTTTCCATAGGAGGCATGTTATTTTCGTTACCGTGGTGCGTGGTTTGTTCTTCGCGATTGATTTCGAATCAATCAGATTCTCGATTAGATCGAAAATTTTCTTGTGCCGGATCAGACGTTGGATCGTTGAAATATGCCTCGCAGGTGGTAGCCGTAGGTCGGTAGAGTACGCTGGAGACGCGTTGTATCGATCCCACCGCTGCTGTCGCGGATTCAATTAGATTATAATCAGCGTGGTCGTCGTCGTCGTCCGCCATTATAATTGAATTGTTTGTCAGTGCGCACAAGTGGCGCAGGCGCTGTATCGTGGCAGACTGAAGCACATTCAAGTCAAACCGCGAGTGAACGCACTACTGACAAATAGGAACAACTTCATTCGTACATTCACATTCGTTCCTTCAATCAGCACAGATAACAAACTCTTGCGTTCACAGTGCTGCCATTCGATAGGATGGAACTACTAATCGAATAAATTAAAATAAAACATTCCTCTAACATATATAAATTACAAACTTAAGCGATATACTTTAAAAAAATGTGAGAAAAATTATCAAAATTTTGAAAATTGAGGTAATGTTTAGATTAAATTATTTCATTGCTAATTAACGATCTAAAAGAGGCAAATGTAGTAGAAAAAATTTCTTCATCTAAAAATGTATATATTGCACATTCTATGTAAGGGACTTTACACTGAATCGATATTTCGAGTGGGCGGAGTATAAAATAGTTTTTCTTCGCGCACTTGGCACGAGGGGACTTTCAGATAGATTGTTTTTAATAATTCACTACCATTGACAATTTTATGTATTTTCGTAGCATTAATTAAGTAAACGATATACTTAGTTCTATGTTCAAGACTAGATGTCGTGTGAGAAGACATACATACTGATAGAATTTTGTGGCAGAACTTTGTGTCTCAGTTTGTTCGACAAAAGTCGTATTGGAGTAACAGCGTCATAATTGTAATATTTCAATAACACTGATCTGGCATATCGTTAATATTCCTTTCTTCCTGGCGTTATATTAGGCCGCCGTTTGTGGCATACTTTTGTGTTGTTACGTTTTATTTTGACTTGGACCTTTAATTTGCCCAATAAAGAGTTTATCTATCTGTATCAATTTTTTCTGATATCCTTGATCTAAACGGACAAGCAGTCGTCAAAGACGTACTGGAGTATCACAGCGCCATAATTGTTATATTTCAATGACACTGATCTGGCATATCGTTAATGTTCTTTCTTGACCTATTAAATCCATTTTTTCTGATATCCTTGATCTAAACGAACAAGCAGCCGCCAGAGGTCTTCAGACGGTTTGAAACCTCTCGACTCACCAAGATCGGGTAGCTTTGCCGCGTAGCTCATACGAAGAACTAAAGCCACTTTTAGAATGTTAGGCGTTGATCAGCAATAACCCTGTATATTTGTACATGTTAAGATAGGAGAAGACAGCCGACAAGCGTCATAAACTTTCGGAAGCTAATTCGGCAATGCAGCTACCGACAAACAGAACATAAAAGAGGAGTGTTCTGGAATAAAGCGCTTGTAGTTTATAGACAGATTTGCCTTGCCTACTACGTTTTCACTCAAATTTGTGTACGTATATGATTAACGTAGTAGGTATATGTATTTTGAAGAAAAAGCGACCGTTAAAAACGTCTGCTTTTGGACCAGACAGCCCCTGCTGGTTCGTCATAATACTTATTTCTTGGCATATTACTGTTTCACATATTAGTATGCATTTAACTGCAATATCTGAAAACGTGTGTCATCCATTAGCTTGGTCAGCGTGGTGGAATTATGGCCTATAATATATATACTATGGTTCTCCTTTGGTGAGAGAAGAACCGAGGCCCACAATACTAACACTACTTATTAAAAGATACCACATAAAAGTAGAATAATGATGAGACTGTAAAAATCATCAAATTAAAATATGTAAGCTTTGGTGTAAAACGACAAATATATGTCAGCTGCTCAAATAGTGCAAACGGAAGGATAGGAGGTGTCTCGCAGTAACCATCATTAGTGGTGTCCTGAGTGTAAGGATTGCCGAAATAAAAACACGCATTGTAGTTTAAAGGCCTATTCTTCGTTAACAATTAAATTGTAGTAATTTAACAATAGGATTGCGATGATAATTCCCGATTTGAGAAACATGGTGATTTCAATGTTCAGTATTTGCAAAATACCACGTTTTAACTCGAACCTTTTCTCAAGTTCACAAACTCGCAATTACTCCAAGACTGTTTCAATCCGAGACAAAAGAAAGAGACGCAGCTACTCGTAGTTACTTATAAAGCGAATTTGCAAATTAAAAAGAGCGACGGCTTTTTATGTTTAAATGAAGTACTCGCGTGTGAGATATCAGATAGTAAATTCTTAACGTAACCGTATGTACCAGTTGATAGTTTAGCTAGAGTTTTAAAAGCCAACACAGCTGACCAAACTCGAATACAAGCGTCCTCCCAGAATCTTTAACCATTCGATTGATTCTGAATAAAGTAACATTTGGTGCCCTTACCATAATGGTCGCTCCTATAAAACACTTACGACCCACTGCGTGCGAAGAACCGATCAAAAATCGTACTTACACCTCCCTACCTCGCTACTAAGGGGTGTGACAACCTTAAGGCAACATTATTTTTAGCCCCAGAAGAAAAAAGGTAGGGTTTTATAAGTAAAACGTTAGACTCACATAGATCTAACGTACCTCTCTGTGTGTGTGTGTTAGTTGGCATCAAAGCTTGACAGATTACCACGTCAAACTTATAAAACCGTGTCGTTTTAACGTCAAGGGTAAGTTAACTAAGTACATATATTTTTTTTCTTCTCTAGTTAGCAAAAAAAAGTTTGTAAATATAGTTAAAAAGTACGTCACCAAGCACCTTGTGGTGTTTTTCAGTAATATCTTTGAGAACCAGTTATTCCAGACTAAGCATGCTCCACCTGGGTGTCGCCTACTAGAGTGTTAACGAGGTCGTCGTTAAATAAATCGTAAATTAAAAAGTACTTAAACGAACAATGTCTCATCATCCCTGTTCAGGATTTTTTTAGTACTCTTTTTTTGTAGCGACCTACATGTATGTATTGACTCGGTGCTTTTCTTCCCGCAAAATATTCACTCAACCGATATCTAAATGGGGACCTGAAGAATGTACATGACATGTAATGATTTGACTTTTATATATTCAGGAAAGACCTCAAAAGTAAAAAGGGATGAACAAAGGGATTCTCACTACCCTTTTTAAGTGAATTTAGAGTGGTAAAGAATGATGAGTTAGTGCGTGCGTCAAAATCGCTCGTCTATTTTTGGATGTAAAAGCGGGTTTTGACAAGGGTGGAATCAATGTTTACCCTCGGTGCGAAAACGAAGGGGGTGTTATTAGTTTGACGTGTCTGTGTATATTTCTGTCTAAAGCTTAGTAGCTCCACCTTACTTTGACCGTACAAAGTTTAGTCGCTGATAAATTAGCTGGGATTAGAAATGTGAAAGACCGCTAAACATAATTTAATTATAAGAATATAAAAAAAAATATATAAGAATAAAGAATATTTATTGCAGAAAGGCTTTATGCGTACAAATAACAAAGAAAGCCCTGAGCCCCGCAAGAAGGCTCGGAAAGAGCCTGCGTTGCAGGGTACACTAATACAGGAAGGTACTAATTACTAATAATACTAAATAATAAAAGTAAAACTTACATTTCTAACAAAAACAGTATATCAAACAACATTACGGACCCAGATTATTACAGTTTTTTTATTATTATTAATTAACGAATGACCTCTTTTTAAGCTTACTGTTTTCAGGCTCCTTAGATCAAATAAAACTCAATAACAACAAATGTTTAGTTAACTATAAAGATCAAACTTTTTCCCAAGCTTATATTGGAGACGTCAAAAAAGGTCTTGATTAGTAGAATAGAGAGATATAAAATGATAATTTGACGATCTCGTTGGCGTAATGGTTACCATGCCGGACTGCCAAACAGGTTCCGGATTCAATTCCTGGCACGGCCAACATCTTTGTGCTGAAGTAAATTTGTGGGATGTCGGTCAGGGTTGTTATGTATCTAGGTATAAAGGATGTGTGTAGTATATCAGTTCTGCTAGCAATGCAAACTAGAATTGGTTTAGTATGGGGCTAACCAGCCGTCAGTGAAATGTGTCCTTACATAAAAAAACTAATCCAAAATGACCGTCAATATTAACATACTTTACTATTTTTTTATATTATATAGACTTGTAGTACAACTCAAATCAGAAATAGAATTCGCTTCACAAAAACCTACGCATATTGCGTATCTATTTTCCTTGGAGGCACATAGAATATTAAGCATATGAATCAGCTAAAATCTAATATTTCTGAAAGATTCGTTATCCATCTTGATATATGGGTAGCAAAGGGAAATCAGATATCTGTATTGGCCGAATAAATCTCCGGGAAACCGCAAATAAAAATTATTTATTAAGGTCGATTTTCATTGATTCTATCCGTAAGGAACGGCCAATAGAATCAATCAACTTAATCGTGTTTGTTCATCCCTACCGTTTCTTACTATTTTTCTATGGAAGTCGATATAGTAGCTATCGTACGTCAATTTAACAATCGACCGTTGCTCTAATAAATCTTTAATTACCAACACTTAAAGTTCAGTTTTGCATGCAATAAGATAGTTTGAAGGTTCAGTAATAGATATCGTATTAAAAAATATGCATGCTGACTGTTTTATGCCTCAGATCTTATAGTCTAAATTGGTGTAACACTGCGTTATAACTGTTGTATTTAAAGTCAATCTTGACATTAAGTTAAGCCATGATTTTTCTTGACGTACCACATTTCTTTTTCTGCTATCCGCAGTTTAATTCTTCTCTACTTTGGATGGATTTATAACCTAAAAAAAATAGTCAAGAAAACTGATTGGGAGCATACATGGAGATACAATATAAAGAGACTATAAGTACCTACGTACATACATACACATACTCGTATGTATAACGAAGAATTTTTTATAGGAACATTATTTGGAATTGCTATGCGGTTGTTACATAAAACACTGGATTCATTTTGCCTTATAGTATGTACAGATGTATCGAAATCACTAAGCACACAAGCACGCATGTCGTTTTCGCTTGGCGTTGTACTATTATCACTTGCTATAATCGTACAGTCAAATGGTGCCTGCCCATTATGCGTGCTTTTTTGTAACGATAACCCTTATTACAACTGGATAAGGTTCAAAAATTGGAGACAATCTGTCCACAAAAGAGAAGCGCTTTCCATTTGACTGTATCTAATGTTGTGTACTTACGTTGGATTCAGCTTGGTATGCGATGCCAGTCGCGGATCTGAGGACAAATAAAATAGAATGTTAAAATTATGCCAACATTTTTAACAATACGCAACATATGGAGTGTTTTCTTGATACTTTCGACGTAATTGTATGGCGACCTTAATTTTCTGTTATGAATGGGCAAAATAATGTATTTACACTTTTATTGTGATCGCTGATTGGGGATTTTTTGAGGATTATTCTAATTTTAATTATTTTGATTAAAATTTTAACCGTTTATGATATAAACAATAAAACTATCAAGACGATTTTCGCCTCGAAAAAAATATGTTACTATTTTTTTCGTAACTTCACGGACGCGTAGTTTCGCGGGTTAGCGATACTCTGGACTAAGGTGGAGCATGCCAAGGATGGAATAACTGGTTATCAAAGATACCACCGGAAAACATTAAAAGATAAAAAGATAAGATAAATATAAATTTGGTTGTTTGCTTTGTTTTGGTGGTTGTTAGCCAGGCGAACATTACAAATGTTCTAAATCTAACATAAACACATAACGTAAAGTAATACATAAAATTACTTTACACCTAAGGTAAGCCAACAACGTAAGCTTCAGATTCCGAGAAATATTTCATATTTCCCCCCCCTCTCAACACAATATCTCCAAAATTTCATCACGAACAGTAGTACCCTTGACCTTATCATAAAATATATCGTCGCATAATCTGCTTATTCACGATAAAACTGACGCCGTCTCGTCTCGGCCCATCGTTATCTTTTTCATAACAGCTTTTTCGTATCGAACAACTTGTATACGATAAAATTGTTTTAAAAAACAAACAACCGACTTCAAAAACACAACTAAAAAGGGAAAAATAATTTTAAGCCTAAATCAAATCAAGAATATATAAATAGAATAGGAGAGTTTATTTCATGTACTTATAAAAAACTATTTGCAATTTTTACTAATTCTGTATTCTTGGAGTCGGTGCCAGCAAAGAAAGACAATTGAAAATAGTTTTAATTTGTTCTTATTAGATGGCACCGACTTCAAGAATACAGGATTACTAAAAATTGCAAATAGTTTTTTATAAGTACATGAAATAAACTCTCCTATTATATTTATATATTCTTGATTTGATTTAGGCTTAAAATTATTTTTCCCTTTTTAGTTGTGTTTTTGAAGTCGGTTGTTTGTTTTTTAAAACAATTTTATTTTTACATTTTTAGTGGTTGGTAATGATATTTTGTTTAAGTTTTAGCTATGGAGAGCCAAATAAACTTCACGATGAAAAAATTTGGCGTGTGCCAGGCAGGCAACCAATTGGGAGCAAATCGAGCTGGATGCGAGCGAAGCGAGCGCGAAAATTTTCACCGTATTTGTTCGAACCATTTGAGCATAAAGAAGTCCAAAGCAGCACAAATTACATAATGTTTGTTGTGTCAAAACGTACAAGAACCAATTGCGAGCGAAAGGAGCTGGTTGCGAGCGAAGCGAGCTATGCGCGAGTGAAGCGAGCGCGAAAATTTTCACCGTATTTGTTCGAACCGTTTGAGCATAAAGAAGTCCAAAGCAGCACAAATTACATAATGTTTGTTGTGTCAAACGTACAAGAACCAATTGCGAGCGAAGCGAGCTGGATGCGAGCGAAGCGAGCTATGCGCGAGCGAAGCGAGCGCGAAAATTTTCACCGTATTTGTTCGAACCGTTTGAGCATAAAGAAGTCCAAAGCAGCACAAATAACATAATGTTTGTTGTGTCAAAACGTACAAGAACCAATTGCGAGCGAAGCGAGCTTGATGCGAGCGAAGTGAGCTATGCGCGAGCAAAGCGAGCGCGAAAATTTTCACCGTATTTGTTCGAACCGTTTGAGCATAAAGAAGTCCAAAGCAGCACAAATTACATAATGTTTGTTGTGTCAAAACGTACAAGAACCAATTGCGAGCGAAGCGAGCTGGATGCGAGCGAAGCGAGCTATGCGCGAGCGAAGCGAGCGCGAAAATTTTCACCGTATTTGTTCGAACCGTTTGAGCATAAAAAAGTCCAAAGCAGCACAAATTATATAATATTTGGAGTGTCATAAGCCCAGAACATCCTGGGGGAAATTCGAACGAAGCGGGATAACTCCTAGCGAAGCGAGCGCGTAAATATTTTCCTTATCCGTTCGAGGGTCTTGTCTATTAATATATCAAATTTTACAGTTCCTTCTTCCACTAAGTATGACCCAAGTGGCCAAGCTCTGGCGTCGAGAGTTTTTCAAGCCCCTGATTTAGTTTGACCCCTGCTTGTACTAAGAGTAGTGGTCCAGGCCCAACAAATTAACGTGTTATCCGAAGCACAGTAACGCCCAGATGAAAACATCATATTTTTTTATGGAAGTCTTGTGCATGGTTACCCATCCAAAGACTGGCCGCATGGGCCGTTGCTTAGCCTCGATGTTCGCGTCAGATTACTTTTGTTAGCCAGGCTGCTAATTTTATGAGCGAAATCTGTATTGCCGTATGAGCGCGAAGAAGTAAAATAGGTTATCCAGTTATTTGGGCTTCCCACGGGAATAGCAATGACTTTTAAGATAAAAAGTAACCTTCGTGTTATACAAGGTCTAGTCTACCCCCTATATCAAATTTTAGCGATATCAGTGTGTCATGTGTTATTTGGTGCATCCCACGGGAACAATAATTATTTTCGGGATAAAAAGTAGCCTATGTGTAAACACATAGTCTAACCTATCTTCATTCCAAATTTCATCAATGTCAGTACAACCGTTCGAGAGTGAAGAAGTTAAAAAGATTTATATGTTATTTGGTGCATCCCACGGGAATAGTATTTATTTTCGGGATAAAAAGTAGCGTGTGTGTTAACACATAGTCTTACCTATTTTCTTCTCAAATTTCATGAATATCAGTACAGCCAAACGAGCGTGAATCTCTCTACATGCGTAAAAATAACCTAACTTTTTAGGTTTTTCTTCGATTTCCCTAGGAGTCCATCATCAGAACCAGTTTTGGTGACAATGGGACCAATTCAGAACCATACTCTTTCAATTAAAAAAAGAATTTTGAGAATCGATCCACAAATGGCTGAGAAATCGGTGAACATACATAAAAAAAAAAAAAAATACATACACGTCGAATATATAACCTCCTCCTTTTTGAAGTCGGTTAAAAATGGGCAGACAAATCGATAGGTTTTCGACGGAACCCATTCAACAGGAGTAGTCGTGTGGTCGTGTCGTGTTCTGTCTGTGACAGAGATTACCTTACACAGATTTACTGAATTTAAAGTATAAAAAAATTGTGTCGAGTCGGGCTTGCGCATGAAGGGTTCCGTACCATTGTTGAATGGGAGCCCCTTTTAAATATTATTTTTTTTATTATTTTATTATGTTGTTTAAGTCTTAATATACAATTTTTTTTTATTTTTGGTATTTATTGTTATAGTGGCACGAAAAATACATATCTTGTGAAAGTTTCAGCTTTGACATGACTGTCGTTTCTCAAGTGGCATTCCATCTGGGCGCTATTGTGGGTCGGATGACACGTTAAATTGTAAGTCCCGGCTGTTAGTCTTAGTACAAGCAGGAGGCCTTCGGACGGTTTGAAAACTCTCAACACCAGAGCTTAGCCTCTTAGCTCATACGAAGAAGAAGAAGAATCATATTTCAAATCTTTGTAACGCAGTCTTTGGTCGGTTTTCACGGAAATTCATGTTCTTTTTGTTAGTCTGTTATCGACACCTCTCTCGGTATTTCTGCATGTAAATACATCGTCGTTTTGCTCAAACTGTTGCGACTACAGTGGATACAATGCTTTAAAGATTTAAAACCATTAAAAATGTTAAAAATCAAAGGTAACATCGATATGCCAATGAGCTATAAAATTATCACCACTGTATTTACATTCATTTATTCAACTAAATAGCTACAACAGTTTTTACACCAAAAGTTTTTACACAGTAAGTTATGTATATCTAGATGCGCCTGCGGTATTAATCCAAGGTCTAATCAATCTTCATAGTAAATCTCATCAAAATCGTTCAAAGCGTTGGAGCGTGAAGGAGTAATATAGATTTTGAAGTTATTTAAAACGGCTTGACCGATTCAGTAGGTCTGAGAATCAACTACTGGTGGCGATTCAGCGGCACACACGACTAAACTAAATTTAAAGAAGCCCCGTCTCTTTTCATCTTAGTTGGCCAGAAAGAGACGGCACGTTCTGAACCACACACAAAACAACCAAAAATCACATCAAATATGAAAAATGTAAGCGATTTTAGAGCGCACCTAATTATATTAGCTCTAAATCTGACGTGTTTGACGTGATTTTAGATGTTTTGTTTATGGTTTGGATCGTACCATTTTTTTGGTCATTTATGACGAAAAGAGACAGAGCTACTTTAAATTTAGTTTAGTCGTGTGTGCCGCTGATTCGACACCACTATCTATTTTTCATACCCCTAAGTGAGGCAAAACAACGTTTGCCGGGTCAGCTAGTCATTTTATAAAAGTCACATCATAATATTCTCAAACGAAAACCGAATAACAAGTTGTTTTAATTTACGTCGCTGTCGCCAAAGGGGTATGAAAAAGAAGCCGTAGCAAACTAAGCCCGTGCCGTAAGGAGATGAAAGACTCCCGGGAACGGGACGTCTAGTAAAATATAATTTTACATAAAGCCTTGCCGCTACCGCGAAGAAAATAATCGTAAACATTTAGAGAGCTACCGTAAAAACAGTTAAGTTTTCTCTATCTTTCCCAGGATACGACACAAGTCTCTTGCGATTTCTATACACGAGTTTTGTTCCTAACGTAATTTTTTCAGTTAACTTACTCGTATAATTATAAATCTGTAGTCTTCTGTGAACCGTAGAACTTGTCAACGCCAATTTTTCGAACATTTATTTACAGAAATTTACAATTATTTGACAATTCAATTAATACACAATGTTATTAATTTGGTATTTAATCTAAACCCATCTCCCATCTAAACACATCTAAAACCCATAAAAAATGTACTAGTTTTTTATTTTATACATTGCCGAAGACAAAAAGACTAAAGACTATTGATTAGCGATACTTGTGTAGCTTGCATCGTCAAGATTAGTTCAAAATTACGGAATACGCTAGGACCAACATTCAATAATGGCTCTAGCAAATTCTCATTGTTGTACCACGGGTAATTTCACTAACCCGTGGTACAACCTGTTGGACAAAGCTGTTGGACCACGGGTTGGTATCAAAAATTACATGTAGTACATTTATGTACCTTTAGCATTAACAAATTATTTGTCCATTCCCAATTGAAACTTTTTGTAGTAGTTTTTTTTGTATCTTGTTGGAGATTTCCCCCTCGTCAACAAAAAAAAAGAAATACCATCATGCTGTAGGTTCCTTACGATATTTTTCTTCATTGAAAGCTCGAGCCCATTGGAGGGGATTGAACCCACGACTTTTGGGACGCAAGGCGGCTGCACACCCGAGTGAGCTAACATCGCATCAAAACCTTCACTTTAACCCATGTTTCACAGTTTTGTTTTTTAATTTTAACCCCGTATAATTAACTATGTCGGGGAAAAAAACAAGAAAAGTTTAGTCACCGCCGAAAAGTTGTATCTCATTTTCGGTAATTTAGTCGCTACGGTGAAGTTTATAATTTTTGTGCTAACTTTTTATCAATGGAACTTTTTGTGGTACCGGAATTGATGATAGGCTATCAAACTTTTGCGGAGTCAGCGGGCGGAAATGTTAATAAAATTAATCTCATATTTGACTTTTATATTAAAAAAATACAGATTATTTGATGTTGAAAATAAATAAAGATTTTTGTAACAATTTGAGTCATATCTAAGTTATTACATATCACGTTATATCCTGCGGGGCGAGCATGGGACGAGAACTTAGAGCCTTTCTACCATTATTTCCACCTCTCAGTAGAAACCCATCTTATTAACAAACGAAAATCGAAAATGTTCTCTTATAAAATATTTCCAATTGACGTTACTCGTGGACTTTTTATGTCGCTATTTTCCGCTGTTTCCAAGTAAAATGACGGTAATTACTCTTTGATTGACATATGGCAGGGAAAGACTATTGTATAATTTAGAGAGGTGAGGAAAAAGGAATGTACGTAATCGTTTTGTGTTTTTAACCGACTTCATTATTTTTATAATAAAATGAGATATCTTATATATAAAATTTCCATGTCATGTTAGTTACCGTACTCCTCCGAACCGTCTTGATTAATTTTTACCAACTTTTATATGCGTATTCATTAGGTCTCAGAATCAGCTACTATTTATTTTTCATACCCCTAAGTGAGGCAAAACAACGTTTGCCGGGTCAGCTAGTACAAATATATAATTGTGTTGCAAAGATTTTGAAGAAATTCACAAAACTCTAACTTCAAATGCAGCTAAAAAATGAAGTAAAAGTAAGAAAAACTAAATGACTGTTGTCTCTTCCAGTGGAGAAATTGTCCACTACCCGTGTTTGCCCCGCTATTGTGCCTTGGGAAAGCCAGTGGACGCAGGCGGGCTGATGACAATGATGATTAAAGTAAACCAACTGTTAACTACACATAAAACCCTAAGAAAAAAAATAAAGAGCACAGAAAAGCTTCCGTGAAACTGAGTTCATTGAAAATTTTATGAAGCCTCAGCATAGTAAATGAGGGAAAATAAAATTTTCCCACTTTCCAACCTAATTCGTAAATTTCATCTGTCAAACATTTGTGCTAGGCAAATAAAAATGAAATATTGCCAAGCCGTAAAGTTGTTCAAACCAGTGAGAAGAAATCCGAGTCTTGTTTGCTCAAATCTTCCGCTTTTCCGGATTCTCTGGCGAATTTGTGTTACAAAAAAAAATACGGCTCGTAATAAAAAGAAAGCATACAAATCCATGTTTACCATTGTTCTTTAGCTTGAGACCATCAAGGTCAAACTAAAAAAAAAAATTAGGACATATTTCACACACGCCTGGTTAACCCCATACTGAACGATTTCTTGTTTGTATTATGGTTGCTAACACAACTGATATACTACATATACATACATATTATATATATTACACAGATACATATTTAACACCCAGACCCACAGCCAATAAATTTAGTTAAGCACAAAGATGTTGACCGGGCCGGGAATCGATTCTTTTGATTGGCAGTCCGGCATGGTAACCTTTACGCCAACGAGGTCTTCAAAAGAGAGTTTCAAATGTCCCATGTGAATCCTTTATTCGACGCGTTCCATCCGAGACCACAACATGACATACTTTCGTACATATCTCGTAAATGTAATCTGGTGAGACATTGCAAGTCTATCTATTGTTAAAAAACTTGACATGACAATTTATGGAACATAAATTTGTTAGATAAATTTCAAGACTATCAAAATTAAATTTCAGGGATGAGATGAGATGAGATGAGATAAGATAAGATATGATGAGATAAGATGAGATAAGATAAGATAAGATTAGATGAGGACTGAGTCGCCCCCGTCCGTGGGAAAATACCCCTTCCCACACGTGGTCCTTGGGTGGTGCAAATCAGGCGACACTCACACTGGTGGGTAAAATATTAAGGGTGGTTGCTAGCCCAAGATTACTTGACAATTCTATACCACCATGGTTTCCTTACGGCGTTTTTCTTCACCTGAAGCTCGAGCTCATTGGCGGGTATCGAACCTACGACCTCCGGGACTTAAGGCGGCCACACGTCCGACTGAGCTGTCATCGCTTTAAAACTTTTCTCCATATATATAGTCTCAACATCAAAGAAATTACATTTTTGGAACGTTCCTCCTTCCTTATCGAAAGATAATGAAAAGCAAACATTAGGTAAGTAGGTATTTTAACATTATTTTCCGTGTTCTTTAAATAGATTTTTTATACAGTTACCGAACCACATTATTACCATTTTCTTCTCAGACATTGTCAAACCCATTTTCTCATATTTTTTTTACATTTGTTTGTGCTTTTTCTTTTTATACCGGAGATGCTTAAACGTACTTTAATTTTCCCTAAACAATGTTTGTAATTAACACAGAACATCTAATTAAGGTGTGAGCACTAATAACAGGGGAATAGTGGTTAGATAATGTGCCGTTACAACTTAACTGCGCAGTCAAAAGTTAATTAAGTACAAATACCGAACAAAGGTTCTCTAGACGAAGAGCCCCTTAAATATTTGAACATTAGACTGTTTCAAGAATTTACATTACAAAGCTTTAAACATCGTGTATACTCGTATGTATAGTGCCTTATAGCTCGGCTAGCTAAGGAGATCTGACGCGATCATCAAAGCTAAGCAACGGTCGATGCGGACGGAGTTTTGGATGGGTTGCACATGACTATCCTTTTCCAAGTGGCATTTTCTTCTGGGCATTACCGTGGGTCGGATGACACGTAATATTACATATAAGTAGTCTCACATATGCATTCACGCGGATAATTTTAAAATTGTATTAAGTATGTAATAAAAGTATTTTAATTTAAATTACCATCTCTGTGACATATTAAAAAAGCGTCATAAACTGTCAATTCCCAAACATGTCAAGCCTCTTCATTTTCCTTATTTCCTGACCGTAATCCGTTTAAAGCTTATACCGAACGGATCTTATTCCGGTATTACACGTTTGCTTAAACACTCCCGATACATATCTTTAAAAAAAAACGAACGCTGACATTAAAAAGTCTAACAGCCGAAACATGAGTCACTAATAATTACTTAACCGATTACCAAATATTTTGACTCAGAACTAAATATTCGAGTTTAATTTTTACGGTTAGATTAAAGTGAACTAATTGAGAAAGAATCGTTATTCCACGTGCCACCAAACAGATTCGTATTCAGGACTTTTCTGAGGCTTCGTATAGAGTAACTAAGTACTTTCGAGTAAGCATAAGTAGCCTACAATAGGATTTTACTGCTGAGACTCGGAGTCTTCTCTTACAAGAAGCGAAATATAGGCGATATTTAATTTATTTACCATGCTGCAGGGTACATCAAATACTACCACCCAATGCGGGTTGGCGGACACTAGGATTCTGATAATGTGTTCCTCATACATGTAGGTTTTCTCGCGATATTTTCCTAAACCGCTAAGCACAAACATAACTTATAAAACAAGTCAATGGTGTAGGACCGGGATCGCATCAGGGGCCGTCAGGTAAAAAAGCAGACGTCCAACCACACTAGCTTTTTTGTATATGTATCTACTCGTATTTATAATACATATATACAAAATAAAAATACAAAATAATTTTATTTTCCTTTTAAACTTGTGTACATACATATAAAAGTAATTGTAAAGAGTGATTAACTAATTAACAATGTGTGACACGTTATAGAGACGCTGTGTCCCGCGCTAAGTATCTTTCGATTCAATGCAGTACTGCTCGAAGTAATGTATGAAAATCGAATATTTAACTTCTGACATTGGTCAGAGAAGTTCGAGATTAGAGAGAGCGCTCCCTATTGTCAAGTTCAGGCATTCTCCGAATATCTAGGCGACAGTGTAAAGGCTCCACTAAACGTTAAGGCATCCATTGAGATTCTATCACGGCTAGGCTCGACCATCGCGTCCCTTAATGACACTCTGGCTTCCACGTGGTGCGTATATGAAATACTTATTGTGAGAAAATATAAGCATTAAGGATAGTTCTGTTGTAATAAGAAGAGGGCCGCAAATGGCGGTAGTTTGGTACTTCTTTCGCTCCTTCGGGAGTTGTGCTCAAGTTTTATGAGATTCTTTCGAGATGCCGAGGTAATGAGCACCAAAGTGAGATTAAAATATAATAAATCGTTTGAACCAAAGCAGCTTATAATAGAGTGACGCTTTAGCAGAAGAAGGCAAAGGTTTAGATTTGAAATTTATGCATTGATGTACTAATCAAGCCGTTTTATTTGATACCCATATTGAGGTAGTTGTAGAAAAATATATATCATCCGCCATTTTGTAGCAGCAGCCATCTAGGCCAGATTTTCATCAAAGATAGAAAGAGCAAAGAACAATCGCCAAACACAAACTTTCAAATGAAAATAATACAACAGAGTTAAAATCGGTCCATACGTTTGGAGGTTACGATGCCACAGACATACATACACATACACAGGCACGTCAAACTTATATACCCCGGTTTTCGTCGGGGTTTAAAATAAGAACAGAAACAAGAAAAATTTGGTTGTTGTTATAAATGTGTATATAATAAATTAGTGATGTATTAAAATAACTTTCAAATAGCTAATTCATGCTAACCTGTGATTAGTCCACCAGTGGATTGTAAAAATACAGTTTCGACACATTGTCGATATATCAGCTTAATGCTGCTCGCTTCTGACTAAGACTAAAACTTCTTTTGACTGAACAAATCTATGAGTAAATTTAGAACAGAACTCAAATAAGGTAAAGGCACCTATTTCCGCGGTATTTTCACCAAAACTTGAAAGGATATTGAATATTAGGCATTAACTGAACCTTTCTAACAGATTGGCTATTTTTATTAGAAGCTTTATTGTTTTTCCTTTTTAAATAGACTATATATTTCATAATTAGGTTAAACTTTGTATTTAAAATTAAATTAAATCTGAAAAAAGTCCTAAGCACCTAATTCCGATGTAAAAATCCTTATTCCGATGTATTTGGTCCTTAATTCCGAGTGTACAAAATAGAATCGGTAGGAATGATACATGTTGTTCAAAAAAATACGACTTATTTATTAACATTAATTATTTATTAATCACATTATTATTATCAATATGGCTCCTAAAGAGCTACATTGAACTGTTTGTTACAATTTGTTACTGGACTTCTTAACAATGAGAACTTTTTGATCCGTGTAATAGCATTTTGGAGATTGTCTTCTGTATATTTTATTCTAGGCTTCATTATCCTATAACCAAAAAAAAAATATTATTATAATGAAAATTAAACAAAGAAGTGAGCTATATACAACGTGTTGCTTTGCATTCTCGCCAAATTTGTAGAGGTAAGTATACTCCAATAGCAGACCATGAATAAACGATGGTGCAACCTTGAGATGGAGAAAAAAAACATCTCTTCCATACAAAAAATTCGTTGATCGTCGACAAAATATATGAAACAGCAAATGACTTTTTTTTTCGATTTCAAGGTTGCCCATAGTTTATTCGTGCTCTGCTAGTGGAGTAAAACTACCTCTTCACATTTGCAAAGCAACATGTTGTATATTAATCAAATCTATCCAGTAATACAAACGTCTTAATATAGGGCTCTCTGCCAAGCAAGGCATTATGTAAAATAATAGTAATAAGTACATACAATTGTGAAAAATGATTATTATATTTGTATTTGAAAATTATTCATAAACGTTTACCGCTATCTTTCTTAGTTTGTGATAGTTACTAATGATTATGATAGGAGAATAGTAATTTTTTAAATTTTTATTTAGTTTTTGCATTTACTAAAACTACATTGTTTTACCTGTACAAGTTGTGAACACTCTGTATTTTACTTGAGTCTGTGCCGCGGAATTACGTGCGTATAGAACCTTATCCCGACCTACTGTACATCGGAATAGCGTTTCATATGAAAAAATCATGTTTCCTAATTCCGAGTACTAAAAAATTTATAAATTTTTCATATTTTTTATACAGAAAAAATCTTATTTGCAATATCGTCGTAAATATATATATTACTTGCTAACACTTATATTAGGTTAAATATGAACTTTAATTTTCTTTCTTATCTTTTTCATACAACGAATTAATAAAATAGGTAAATAAGTCATCTATTACATGCTATCATTAGTGAATGTGATGCAAAAACTTACCTCGGAAATAGATTTAATTATCACCGATTTAATATTCATTTAATATTTAATTTGTCAAATCCAAACTGAGATACCCTTAATCATAAAAACAACCCAGAAAATCAAAATATAGATCATGTCTATGAAATCGCTATTCCGCGGTATAAATCGTAATTAGGAACTGACTAAAATATTTAGCACCTAATGCCGAGGTAAATTCGAAATACATTTGGGGCTTAATTTACTCAGAAAAATGCACAAAAGTTAAGTGTTTTAGATTAAAAACATATTTTTTAAATAGTTTAACACAAAGAAGTAAACACAGAGTACAAAAATAACGAGAAAAACACTATTTAAAAAAACATGGTATTCACGTGCACAGGGTCCAAAATGTATGAAGCTTGCGTTTGAGCCAGCTGCTGTCGCTTTTCTAACCGATTATTTCAAACTGTTTACACATGACACCACTTTTTTGATGACATAACTAGGCAAAGATATATTATCTATTGAATGGAAAATTTTGCATTAATTTTCATTAATTAAATCTCTTGTAAGCGCTATTTTTCTAAATACCTCGGAATATGGTGCCAATTCCAGAACCCCTCGGAATAAGGTGCCTTTACCTTAAATGAAAACACACAGGTCATCTTAACCAGTTCAAGGCTGCCCAATTACCGATAATTAGAGAGGATACGCCAGTTGATTCATTAATTAGAGTTTGCGCAGTACTTGATCGACCTCCGCGGAACATTAACTAATTAGTATGGGTAGTCGTTGTAAGAAGGTAGGTAAGATAGATATGTCTTGAAGAGCAATCTTCTTGTTCTTCTTTGTATGAGCTACTAGGCAGTCCCAGCTTCGCACGGATTATTTAATAATCTAAGTTCTAAAGAGAAACCAAATAAAGCCTATGTTATTTGGGGATAATGTCGCTTCCCAACGGTGAAAGAAGTTTTCAAATCTGTCCAGAAGGTCTGGAGCCTATTCGCGTCAAACAAACAAAAATCAAATATTTCCTCTTTATAATACCTATTGGTATACTAGAAGTGTCCAAGCTCCTGTATCTTAAGTTTCCAAGCCGCCCTAACGCCCCTGACTTGGCTTAACGACTGCTTGTACTAAGGTTAACAGCTGGGATCTACAATTTAACGTGTCATCCGACCCACAGTAGCGCCCATGAAAATACCACTTGAAAAACGACAGTGATGTGTATGTACCCATCCAAATACCGTCTGCATCCAACGACTCTTAAAGCACCTATTAACTTGTATATGGGAGCTTAACTAATCCATAAATATACGAGTACGTATTGTCTTTTGAAAACATACGCTATTAACTTTAATCACTATCAGCTAAAAAATACCAGGAATACTGATAATATATTTTTACAGATAAATACCAATATTGCAATTTGACTGGGACAAATTATTAATAGAAATTAATTAACGACAAGCGACTTTGATCAGACTACTCAATATTTGCTTCTACATTATTAACCGAACTCAAATACGATGTAAGTAAATAAACCTACATTAATATGTTAGAGGGAATTGAAACTCCTTCTACCTATAACATGAAATTAACTAAATTTTCATGCTCATATTTGTACTGTACGGTTGTAAATTTACATATTCCTTTTCTGCTTACAATTTGTAAATACGAGTGTTAGTGAAATATACAGAGGATTTCTAATTTCACTAACTAAAACTTTTGTCGCGGTTAACGCGGTTTGATTTGTAACTTTGGTGTTATCAATAAATGATTTGTATGTGTAACAAAACTGTTATCTAACGAGATTTTTCCGCAATCGCTTTCCGATTGCAGCTTTGATAGATTAAACTAATGATCTGATTTGGAAATTCACAACGCTTTATCCAATATATTTAAGAACACCGACTTTTATAGTTGAAATTAGTCTTTGTCCATTTTTTGTTTGAGTTATCGTAGAACAAAATAATATCATTAAATACAAAGCGATCTCGTAAATCAGCGCCAAAAATTGGTGTCAACAATAAATCTTCTCACAAACAACTGCTGGTATTTCCTGCCAAATAGGGTCAAGCTTAGAAATGAGTATTTTCCCATAGAAAAATTTGGTGAATTGCGATCAAGCGCAAGTCCATTAAATGAAAAAAAAAACATAATGAAATTTATTACAAGCCAAAGAATAGAAAAAAACTCACGTTCACCGAAGTCGCAACTTGAATCTCTATGCACAATAAAGCACGGATTTAGTCTGCACTGTATAGTGCAGTATCAATCAGGAACAAGTTTACATTTAAAGTTTTCGACCATTTTGGATTTGTAACATATCATAGTGTATGTACTGAATTACAAAAAAAAAATCTGATATTTAGTGAAAATATTATATGTTATCTGTCATTTGGTGAAAAAATGTTATCTATCATTTGGTGAAAAAATATGTTACCTGTCATTTAATGAAAAAATATGTAATCTGTCAAAATCTGTAAATTTTTAACTAAACATGCTCGTTACTAAAAAAGACTCCCGACTTCTTCACCGGGAGATAAAACATAAACTAGCAGAGTCAAACAAAGAATAAAACGAAACGCAACCCACATTATTGTAATATTACTCAATGCAATATCGTCCACTATTTCATTAGACTAATCAAATATTAACACAGGTATTTAATATTAGCTTTGTTACACCTTAATATTCATGCAAAGCCCATTTTAACAAGGATTTACTGTCATCGAGCTTGTTTAACTTTCATTTAACCCGGGGTTAAAACTTATTAAACAAACTTCACAAGAGATTAGAAGTTGAATAACTAACGAACCGATAATATATAGCGATTTCATATTATAGTAATAACTGGTCAAGTGCGAGACAGACCGACGCACGAAGGGTTCCGTACCGTTATCTATAAAACAGCATAAAAAACCGCGTGCTTTTGTATGTGAGCCAATTGAACTTTATTGGTATTTGTATATCGACGACAAAAACACATTAACAGTGAACATTTCTAGTTCTTATCTAGAATAAACAGTTCATGAGATACAGTCTTTTTTTCGTGAGGGAATGCATTTACGCATCTCCCGCCACAAGCATGGGGAAGGCGGGCGGGGTATGTCGGGCTCGAGGACCAGAGGGGCCGTTACTACCGACTAAAACCTCACGGTGTCCCATCTCACGACGGGGGCAGGGATGCAGGACTGCTTCGCGCAAAGCCGTTGATCTCCCCACCCAGATGAGATACAGCCTTGTGATAGACAGACGAACAGGTGGACTGATGGACAGATATTATTGTATATGGTACGGATAGGCATAAGAACAGCAGGGCGCATAAAATATAAAGTAAAACAACCTCGTTGGCGTAATGGTTACCATGCCGGACTGCCAATCAGAAGGTTCCAGTTTCGATTCCCGGCACGGCCAACATCTTTGTGCTGAACTAAACTAAATTTGTTGGCTGTCGGTCTGGGTTTTAAATATGTATCTATATAAAATATGTATATGTAGTATATCAGTAGTGTTAGCAACCATAATACGAACTACAAATGATTCAGTATGAGTTAACCAGCCGTGTGTGAAACTCTGGACTAATTAAGGTGGAGAATGCCTAGTTTGGAATAGCTGGTTCTCAAGTGGTCTTCCGGAACACAACGTTAGGTGCTTGACGTTAGATTATTCAACTTGAGAACGAAGTCTTAGTAACAGTGTCTCGTTGGAACCTCTTGAATACGTCACCCTAAAAAGCAACCATATTTTAATAAATGGCAGCACATTAACCACGTAATAGCACTATGGTACACATCCTCCGCTGCTCAGTGGTAAAGTAAATTTCATTTAAGGGCTGTAACACAAACGCGTGTAATATGGCCATAAAAAGTGCCATAAATGTAATGAAAGTTAGATTAACGCAATTAAGGCTAACAAATGCAGCTACAGTGTGAAATTTTAACAAGGTTTTTGATTAAAATTGTGACCTTAACTATGAATAGAACTCAAAACATGATGGACCTGGGACATTTTGAACTTGTACGGAGGAGCTAAATGTTTACTAAAATTGTGTATTTATATTTATGTGCATACTAGCTGACTCGGCAAACGTGGTTTGTCCTTAAGCAAAAATTTAAGGGTGAACAACCCAACTGAATACGCCTATAAAACTTGGTAAAAATCAGTGGAGCCGTTTCGGAGGAGTACGGTAACTAACATTGTGACTTGGAAATTTTATATCTTATAAGAAGATGTATCGGTTAAATTGTTATTCTTATTCTTTGATGGGGGCGATCAGACCTGCACTGACAACCCGCAGGAGGCGTATTGTGCATTTCCCCCTACCAGCCTACACAAGCCATCCAAGCTCCTTAAAATAGAGGAGCACGGTCTTGGGTCGCTGGCTAACCTGTTCCACTGTCATTGCGTCAGATGTTGTGGTACTTCTTTGTTCCGTACTTCTTCTGTACTACTTTACTAATTATTTTTATTATATGCAATTTATTATTTTCTTTATTGTACATAACGTCCATGTTTAGTCGTTTCATAACTTCCTTCCATCCAAAGGTTGTTTTGAAACGATCACTTTAAGCGATAAAGCCGCCAATTGTGGCACACACATATTTATAGGTATTTTAGTTTTAATAGTTTAATTTTGTGCCTAATAAAGAATTATCTATCTACGTACATTAAAAAAGTAATTTACCAATTAACAGATTTATCTATGACTATTCAGCCCCTCAAGTCGCGTATTTTAGCTAATGACAACTGTCTCCACTCTCACTGATGACCTCTGCTATCAATGGCCTCTGCTATAATGTATAGATACGTCAATTACGCGACAGTCTACAATCTGTACATGTGTCAATCTGTCTGAATATAATAAATTAGATCGTAAACTACTGCCGCGTCGCTTGGCTCAGTTTTTTGTATCTATTGCCATTATCAATGAGAGTGGCGACCGTTACCATTGTCTAAAATATCCTACTTGAGGGGCGAACATAATGACTATAAGGCCTATTGGTTATACGGATCAAATGTAATTTATAGCTAGATGATTTGTAGAAATAAATGTATGTATAAGTACATCTATGCCTTAGGCGTTCTAATCAGAAAATATAATCATAATATTCTTTCTAAAAATACGGATACCTTAGAAATTATTCCTTGTGGTAATTATCAAAATTGTATCTACATATTATGTATCCTATCAAAGTCTTTCATCTTAGTATCTTGTTTCTAAGACTCCTCCTAGCTCCCTATTTCATAAGAAACCGACTGTTCATTGAAATAAAAATAAGAAGATGGATATTACTACCATTATTTTGCTGTACACCGTGGAAATAATATTACATACATTTTTATTTATAATTTAATATGAATAAGAATAAATTATAATAATGTCGAATAAAACAAAGAAATGAATAAGTATTAGTAATAAATCAATCACCACAACAATTTAAAAGAAGTAAGCTTTAAATGTAATTTATTACAGATTCATATCTCGTTTATATTTTATTTCTTTACTAAGTATTTCTCAGGTATTATCGCTGTTTTTCCCATCTCTAACAAGAATATCTAGTTACTGGACCACGTTGCCGGTGACTAGACAATCGTCTCCAATTAATCGCTAACGATTTCCACTCGTTAGATGTTATCGAATACTTTCCTCGCCTCTACTAGTCATAGTTTAGTTTCTCTGCTTTAGTATTTGCGTCAACGGTTTCTCTCGAAACTTCTTTTTTTGCTTCTAACTTGTGGGGCTTTGTGGTGATTTGTTTTGAACTCTATAGTGAATTCTTTAAAAGAAAAGTAAAAGCTATGTATTGAATTCTAGAATGTGTTTTGGTAATATTTTTTTCTAATGATATTTTAGCCTTAACGGAAGACCAGCGTTGGTTGCTCTCCAGCAAACATCATTATGCTGAGTTGACACAAATTATAGTATATTATGTCTCCTTTTTTAATAATTATATTTTGTCTTTTGTAGACTAATTTGTCACAATAAATAATTTTCTTTCTTTGTTTCTAAATTAAGTGAAGAAATGAATTCTAATCGATCTGAAATTATTTCTGTAGTTCATTTTTACCACATTTAATATGTGTATTTAATAGGTCTGAGAATCGGCTACTATATACATATTTTCCATTATCACTTGGGTTGTTCACTCTTAATTTTTTTTTGTAATTAAGGTAAAACATCGTTTGCCGGGTAAGCTAGTAAAATTATGAAATTAAATGAAAGAAACAAATCAGTTCATAAGAATTCCTAAAGTTCTGAATTCGAATGCAAATACATATATTTTTCTAAAACTCGCATGCAATTTCTATAATTTTTACAATAGGATATTCCATTTTACGTGTGCTCAGTGTTTCGCTTACACCTAGTACAGAAATAAAAATACACTTTTTTACTGCGAATTGTTATTTTACGAGGACCAAATAGATAACTACCACAAATATCAAAGCACTGCAATATCTATTACAGTTACAGCAAAAAAAAAGAGCATCTATTTTTGTGATCGTTACTGATATGAAATTTTCAGGTGACAATAAAAGTTTGTAGTTTTTTTACGACATCCATTTGTTGACCAATTTCAATGGGCGATTTTATTTTATTGCCTTTGTAATGAAATTTTGTAAAAACTATTTAGTTGTACGCGTGCTAAAAAAGTATGCAGTAATAACATTTCACTCATTTGTCATAATTCAATTAAACTTGATGTTCGTAATTTTGAAAATTTCTCTTTTTTGCACTAAACCAGTTAAACGCTTGAAAGACCATAAATCAATTGATAGTAAGCAACATTATTATCAACAGAGCGCTTGCCTAGAGGGTACTTACTCACTCACACATACACTTTGGCATTTATAAAAGTATAGTACAAACTAGATTAACCTGACTAAAGGCATTCGGATAATTGCAAATCCGGATAATCAAAAGTATGAGGAAAATCGTTTTTTTTTCCGAAGGGAAGAAAGCGCTACGGGATGATGTTCGACACGTTTATGGTGGCAAAACTACGACTTAGGACATTTGCTCTTTAGTCCGGATAATCACGAATCCGTATAACTGTAACTGTAAGCCGGATAATTATGTTTTAACTACCTATAGTAGGATAACACCAACACCAAATTTATTTATTTTGCAACCACTTGAACATTTAAGAAGTAGTTATAAAATACTTAAGATATAATCTTCCATTGGATAACCAGCCCTTTGTGCGTCGCTACTTAGGCATAACCTTGGTACGCGTTTTATGGATCATAGAACTGACGAAAACCAGATGTCGAGATCTCTGGCTCGGATACTTTGAAGTGGATCTCGGCTGTGTCTGTTAATGATTGAAGCGTGGAGCATCAAATGGACTACATAATAAAAGGGTTTTATTGTCTGTTTGTAATCGGTACGCGTAAAAATGCTTTACGTAATGTAGATAACATACATTCTGTTTTTTTTTACTGCAAGAGCATAAGCATACCGTTCACACTCCTGGAACTCGGGGCCTTCCATATTAGGAGAGATTTATAGGTAATAATCCACCACACGCGTATGACACACATCTTCGGATATTGTAGTACTCAAACGTGTCGATTTCCTCACGATGTTTTCCTTCACCGTAAAGCGAGTGCAAATCCACACATAACTTGAAAAACAAGTCATTGGCGTAGGGCCGGGATCGAACCAGAGGCTGTCTAATGAAAAGCAGACGCTATTATCACCGAGACACACTCGTTTTTTTTAACTTCATTAATATAATGTATATTATATATATATCTATCTTCACAAATACTTGTGAAATAAAAAAATAGCCTAATTTGTTAGTCAGTTTACAGACGACAATAATTTACGTTACGACGTTTTATGAAAACTTTTGTTAAATTGCATTACTTGACATGAATTAGGTATACTTTCTTTCAAATTTTGTAAAGAAAAAATTATGTCTTTCCCTAGGAGAGTACGTCAAAAACGTGGGATGCTTTTGTTGTAATATGTTCCTGTCCGTAGAAGTATTTTTTTATTTATTTGTTTATTGAGGCTTTGGGCGTAAACGTCATATCAGCCTCGTAATAAACACAAATAACTTAAATCTATAATGTAAAAAATAGGTCAGAAACTAACTTGTAGAGCATCCTGGCAAGATCACAAAGAGGATCAGCCAGAGTTCTCTGAAACAGCCTTATATTATGTGAGCCTAGTGCACTTATATGTAGGTATGTCTCTATGAAGAAATGACAACTATAATATACTAGCTGACCCGGTTGTTTTGCCTCACAGGGGTACAGCGCCATCTATTGATTACTTACTCAACCCAGTCGAAAGGTATCGACATCTGTTAGAATCATTTGGAGTTAACAGATAATTGTGTCCGTCAAATAATAATTAGCAATTAATTAAAATTGCGACTATAATTTGAGATTTAAACTATCCTATCTCTCAAGTTGGATCGAACTGCACATGGTGTGCGAATTTTATTATAATCGGTTAAGTGGTTTAGGAGTCCATTGAGGACAAACATTGTGACACGAGATTTATATAAATTAAGATTATGTAAAAGCAAAAAAGTGCTTAAATTAAAATTTGTTTCTCTCTGTCAAATTGACAATGACAATGACATACCACGCCTATAACTCAGTTGTAACAGTATCACCAGCGATAGGCCCTATTTAAGTGAGTGTAACAAATCATACAATGAGTATACTCCGCTGAACAAATCGTTAGTTAGTGCGACGAGAGGTCAATGGCCGTTTGCCAGATGAACTTTATATGTAGGTACAGTTATGATAAACATTATTTTTTAGGGTTCTGTACCCAAAAGGTAAGAATAGGACCCTATCACTAAGCCTCTACTCCACTCAGGATCACCTTAGCCTTGCTTTTGTTCAGTACAGCTCTGTTCTTTTTGCCTACTCTTCATTTGCACCAATTCACTAACCCATGGGCTTCGATCAAAAACGTACTAGATAGAAGGAAAATAAGACCACAAGTAAGAGTGTGGTCTTATTTGAGTTTGAGGAATTTAAGCGTTATTAATATAGTAATACAGTTGAATTTTCTAACGCTCACTGCGTACGGTCATAGAATTTCATAGCTGTTATCGCGGAGCAAGATAGCTTATGTTTATTACGGCACTAGTCGAAACTCAACCTTAAGATGGACGACAGTGGTAAGGTTGACTAGAATTGAAATATTATTATTATTATATATAAATATTGTTATAAATAAATATCATGTTTTTGGGCTGTGTTTGTTTGCAACACTGAATCTAGTATATATTTGATCAAAACCCATGGGCGTTATTGTAGTCTAAATAAAAGACATTTTGATTTGATTTCAAATGATTAGTTGATTTTAATTGATTATGCAAAAAACATAAGCTCAGTGTGTGAACAGCCTTACAATTTTATAGCTGCGTACCAATCAGAACATCTTGATTGCTGTGAACACCTTTGTAAGCCGATATAGTTTGAAAGTTCTTTGTTTTATTCTTGTCTTGAGATACGTTTGACTCTGATTGGCTTATCTGATGTTGTATGTACTCATATTACTTAGTCGAGATTTTGAAACACAACGATAGTGATGGTGGTTAATTGGAATATAATACATATATTTTTTTTTTTATACAAGGACACATTTCACACACGGCTGGTTAGCCCCCATACTAAACCATTTCTATTATGTAATATGTTTGTTAAAAAAACTGATCCCGTTTTTACCTTTTAGGTACGGAACCTAAAAGTGTTATTTTTTATGCAATTTCCGACATCTAAGCATCTCAAGCATAATTATTTAATCACTAGCTGTCCTGGAAAAAAATGTTTCGCCTTTTTAACAAAGCTGATATGACAGTCAGACATATAGTTGACTGACAGTAATGTAAGATGCCATAAGGTTATATTATTAGGAAACATTTAATATTGTCATCATCAGCCAACATTCATTCAGTTACATCAGATCCCTAATAAGATCATTATTATTATTTATTTACAAATCACTATTACAGAAAAAACAATTAAAATATTATATACAAACTAACATTTAACAAGAAGAGAACAAGAAAAATCAAAACACTACAATTTAAATTAAAGTAATCTCACCATCCAGGCTGTCGCTGCGGGGCAGAGTTCCCAAGATGCTGGCAGCATTGCCCCGTTGAACAGATAAACTTAGTTTTTGTAAGAAATAGCTGCCAGCTCTTGGATCTCCAGAAGCGAGGACCAACCGTTCTTCAGTTACTTTTATATATTTTGGTATTTTTTTTTTATTCTGTTGTTTATGTGTGAAAAAGGGAACAAACCTTCATTTGTCCATACAAACTTTCGCGTTTACAATATTAGTAGGATTTAAGAATCCAAATAGCTATATAAAAGTTATATTCCTAATAACGTGAATAGAAATACAATATATCTTTTTCTGTACATGTAATTTGTATCTCTAGGTTCCCAATTCGACAAACCTAATCTATAATCAATAATCGGAATGTCGGATCAAAGAGCTCCATTTCAGAAACTGTTTACAACAGCCCTTTGTAAATAGGTATATTTATGAAGAGTAAATATGACATTCTTGATTATGTAAACAATAAATAATATGGATGTAATAAATGAATGTTACTGTAATAAGATTGATGTAAAAGTGATTATTTTTTAGGATTTCAATTTATGCAATGTATGTACATAATTTATGTATTTCCAAAATAAATTAAAATGAGATGGCTCATGTCAAATAAAATCAATATTTGGCGAAGAAAAGGGTTCACAGGCTTAACAGTTTTTCGCTATAAATCGCAAATGTTAAAAAATATTGAAAAATAGTTTAAAAGACTTCTAAAGAACCACTATAAGAATATTTATAAATATTTGGTTATCAGACTTATGAATTAGAAATAAAACTGGTTCAAAAAACTAAAATTATGTAAGTTTTTTTATATCGATAAGAATCAAGTACCAAAATAATTATAAACATTTTTAGAGTGTGTCACTTATCTCCCTTATAGGATTTCCCTATGTTAAGTTATTTAGCTCTCTTGTTCTCTTGCTAGATCAGTTAGAGTTTGTATTTTCTAGAACCTTTAAAGAGCTTGAGTTCTACATACATGACGAGGTCCTATCTTCTGCTAGACGTTACACTGCCATAACTATATTTCCAATGTTAATGGATTTATTCCAGTAACTGGATTAATAGACATTTTTTCTAGGAATTGCATTTAATGTATTAGAAAAGTGTTTAGGCAGCCCTGGCGAGGTAAAAGTGGTTCTTTAGAGCAGATTTTTTTTTAAACTCTTCTTATAGTTACTTACTCGTAGTACACTTAGTATCAAATTCTCTTTTCGCCTCATCTCAATTACACAGATGTTTTGTATCTCAACAGTACGCAGAATGAGATCTAATCTCAAACGTTCGCGTTGCTAATTCCACTTGAAAATAATACGAGTAACAACACGCAATGTTCTAGCCTTGAACTCTTTTAAAAAACTCGTGTTTGTGTCGAGTGATTCATCATTCTTCATCAGAGTGCGAGTGGCGTGGTTATTAGTGTCATAACTCAGCTCAGCGTAGTTTTAAATGAGTAGATAATGAGGGTCAAAAAAACTTTTTTGACGACCTCGTTGGCGTAAAGGTTACCATGCCGGACTGCTAATCAGAAGATACCGGGTTCGATTCCCGGCCCGGTCAACATCTTTGTGCTAAACTAAATTTGTTGGCTGTGGGTCTGGGTGTTAAATATCTATTTATATATAATATGTATGTATGTATATGTAGTATATCAGTTGTGTTAGCAACCATAATACGAGCTAGAAATGGTTCAGTATGGGGCCAACCAGCCGTGTGTGAATGTGTCCTAATATTTAAAAAAAAAAAATATTTAAATATACATACACGGATTCGAGTTTAAATATCACTGACGTTAGTTACTCCGGTTCCGTACTTAAACAGTCCAGTATTTAGCTTTTAGGTACGGAACCCTAAAAGTGAAAGTAGCAATGTAATTAAAATTATTATATTATGTCCTGTGTTTTAATTTGGCACCATAACTAATTTTCTTTCTTTTAAACTTATTGGCAGGGATCGATCCCATGACCTATGGGTTGTAAAGCAACCACACGCCCGACTGAGCTACCATCGCTTCAAAACTTTATCAAACATCTCATTTTTCGGACTTATTGGCAGTGTTGTAATACTACCCCTACTCATCAAACAAAACTGTCAGCTATTGTAACAAACTGGCTACAAAACACCCACTCTGAAATCCGAAGATCGACCAAAAGGGTTCATTCAGAGACCATTATAAAATTAATAGATTCTGATGTTGCTTAGAGAAACCCATTACCTGAACAAAAGATTACCCAGAAAATGTAAAACCTCGACGGCCGCTTAATCCTGAATCGATTATTTACATTCAAGAGACAAAATAGGAGCTACATTTTATTTTAGGACACGAAAGCCGAATTCTGCGGCGTAAGCATAAAAAGTCTACTATATACTTCTCCTACTGCTGGGACTCGAGGCCTTATCTCACGAAGAGAGAGATATTAACCCACCACGCTGGCTAAGTGCGCTGGCTAGCGCCTGTAGTACGGCTTGCTAAGGTGATCTGATGCGATCAACGAAGCTAAGCAACGGTCGATGCGGACGGTGTTTGGATGGGTGACCATGCACAAGACTGTCGTTTTTCATGAGGCATTTTTATCTGGGCGCTACCGTGGGTCGGATGACATGTTAAATTGTATCTCCTGGCATTTGTCTAAGTACATGCAGTCGTTAAGCCAAGGCAGAGGCCTTCGGGTGGCTTAAAAACTCTCGACACCAGAGCTTGGCTACTTAGCTCAAACGATGAAGAAGAAGAAGTGCGTTGGGTTGACGGATGACATACGTCTACGTAAATCTTTAGAGTATGTGCGTTACTCGTTATGTTGCGGTGTTTTCCTTAACTGTAACAGCGAATACAAATTCCAAGTAACTTTTTTATTTTTATTTATTTTATTGAATTAGGTTTGTCAATAGCAAATACAATCATTCACGTACTTATTTTCTAAAGTTTATGTGGTTTTACTGTTAATTGTTTTACTTGTTAAGACAAACACAACATGTACAAATTAATATGAATTTCGGTAAATGTATTAATAATAAAATAGTTATGGCAAACAAACAATACATAAATTAAAAAGTATAACGAATAATGTATAAAAACTAAATTTATGTCCTAATCACAACATTTAAATCATTGATGAGTTTAGATACAGAGTCCATGAATATATCTAAATTACATAAATCACTTTGATATTTGTTGACTTGGTTAATAACTCTAGATACTGGTGAGTTGGCCCCCAATACGGTTCCACACTTAACTTGAGAAACAAGTCATTGGTGTAGGGCTGGATTCGTTCCGGGTTGTCACGGACTGCAGTCCAACGTTCCCCAAACTAGACACACTCGCTTTTATTCATTAATGTGGCTTTAAAAACACTATAAGCTCTTATGTGGGCAACAAGAATACACGCAGAGTAGACATTCAAAAAAACTCTGGCGCGAAACCTGCTTAGCGCCTGCCAAGAAAGTGTCCAAAAAAGTGACGTCACTTATATTTATGGCCCAGTCATATGATTATGACGTCAGACCTTTGGCAACGGAGAAGGCATAAAAACGTCGGTTACAAACACGATTGCCTTTGACACTTTTCTGACCTTTGACATGTCCGGTGTCAAAACTGACACCGGAATCTGGTTCCTGACCCTCAACAACCTATTAAATACTTAAAAATGGACGCGATATAAGTATCGAAATTAAAATATATATATAAACATACAGTCGAATATATAATCTTCTCCTTTTTGAAGTCGGTTAAGAAAAATACTCTAAAGTTTACTACGTCAAATGTCTGAAAGAACGCGTTCCCTAGTACTCTATCGACGGTGGATTTTTTACGCAAATTGGCACGGATCCAAATCTGGCCATAAAACTACGAGGCATGGTTTCGGGGTGAAGCTACAATGTTGCCATTCTTTTGTTTGCGTCTTCTAACGGGCGCAACCCAAATAATATATCCGCATCATTTAAATGGAAGGACAACAGTGAGGGTAGCATTCCTGCGTCTTTCGCTACGCAGCATCAGCGATGTATGTATGTATTGGTGATATTATATTGCTAGGGGTCGTTGGGCATTGAAATTCATGTTATAGCACAGCAGCATGGACATTTTCTTTTAGATATTGTTTTAGGTAAAACGATTTGGATACAACAGGATATAGAAATAAATTTTATGGAACGGCCGAACGGGCTCATGAAATTTAGCTTATCCAGAAATAGGCAACGAGGTATGCGGGTCGTATTTTTTTTTTTTTTATTTCAGCACAGTAATACTTAATACTAGCTGTGCCCGCGGTGTTACCAGCGTTAATCCGGTATAAAAAAAGTTAATTCGGAATAAAAAGTGGTTTATGTGTTCCATGATCTAACCTTACTTCATAGTAAATAAATCTCATGAAATTCAGTACAGCCGTTGGAGCGTGAAGATTAAACATTGGCTTTGAAGTTATCTGCGCATCTCACGGGAACTACAATTGTTTTCGGAATAAATAGTAGCCTGTGTTAATTCAAGGACTAATCTATCTTTATACTAAATCTTATCAAAATCGGTCCAGCTGTTAGAGCGTGAAGGAGTTACATAGATTTTAAAGTTATTTTCTTATCCTAAGGGAACAACATTTGTTCTCGGGATAATAAGTAGCCTTTATGTTAATTCAAGATCTAACCTATTTTCACACCAAATTTCATTAAAATCGGATCAGCCTCTTGTGCGAGAAAAAGTAACAAACATACACACACACACAACAAACACAACTTTCGCTTTTATTATATTAGTAGGACAACCAGTTTCCAAAACCAATGATTAGATATAATTTAAAATTATTTTATTATTAATTAAAATTAATTTATAATTTAAAATTAAAATAATTTACAGCTAGAGAATAATGCTTTCTCAGTATAACGACCTCTTCCAAGAGAACAATTTATGCATCGTCGATTTATTGGTTACAACCCCGGCGCCACGTAAATCTATCGGAGACCATTTCTATGCTGAGGTTAGAATTTCAGTTCAATCGTTATTTGTTTCGGAACAGGGTATAGGAGTCATATTGACTAAGAGAGGGTGAACAAAGAGTAACGTAACAAGTGTACAAACAAAAATGAAAAAAATACAGGCTTTCGTTACAAAAACCGAACCTTTTAATAAAATGATCCTACTACTATTATAAAGGCGAAAGTTTGTATGTATGGATGTATGGATGTATGTTTGTTACTCTTTCACGTAAAAAGTACTGAATGGATTTGAATGAAATTTTACCACAATATAGCTTATACATCAGAATAACACATAGGCTATAGCTTATACATCAGAATAACACATAGGCTACCTTTTTGAGGTTTTTAATGTGAGGTCGTAAAAAAAACACATTTTTTGCGCTTACATTGCAAACGCTGACTGAATCCTACAAGATAGATCAAAACAATTTAGTACAGTATTGTACAACTTAAAAAGGTCTACAAAAAAGTCCCTGATGGTATATGTTTATCTCTTAGGAATAACCCACAATAACCATTTTTTATCCTTAACTTTGTACGAGAAATAATGGCTTATTTACGAAGCGATTTTAAGCAATACACTATTAATCCTTATCAAAATAAATTATTTCATCAATAAGAACAGTTTGAGTTGATAATATTTGGTCTTTGAATGATTAAAATTGGACGTTTGGTTTTGAAGTTATGGTGAAATTAAAATAGGTATTACGATTTCTGCTGCACGGCCCGTTGCGAAGAGGGCGTGTGCGGGGGAGGGGTGTTTAGATCTATGAGTAAGGTACCCGCGCCGCTCAGTCGCGAGGTTGGCTCCCATCGCAGCGGTCGTGCGCGAAGTCTAATAATTTTCGGGTTTTTTTTTTATTTTGTTCTTTTAACTACACATACGCAAAAGTTCTTCTCAGAGCTAAACTGTTGTCTAATATATAATACTAGCTGACCCGGCAAACTAGGTTTTGCCTCACTTAAGGGTATGAAAAATAGATAGTATAGCTTATATGACACGTTCGTAGATTTACCATAGCAATGCCATCTATTGATTACTTACTCAACCCAGTCGAAAGGTATCGACATCTGTTAGAATCATTTGGAGTTAACAGATAATTGTGACTGTCAAATAATAACAGAAAATAATTAGCAATAAATTAAAATTGCGACTATAATTTGAGATTTAAACTGTCCTATCTCTCAAGTTGGATCGAACTGCACATGGTATGCGAATTTTATTATAATCGGTTAAGTGTTTTACGAGGGGGGGTCAAAAAGTTCGCGGAATGGAGGGGATAGCGGGGGGTGGGGAAACTGCCGCTGATAGTTCTTAATAAGGGACTCTTTATGAGTATATATGCCAAGTTTGAACCGAATTGGGTCAATAACCTGTCAGCTACCATCGATCAAACAAGTGAATCCGGAAAAAAACTTGGAACATGGCGAACATCGAGTTTCGTGCCGTCATAAAGTTCCTCACTAAACAAAGAAAACCACCTCAAAATTTTTTACAAGAAATGTTATCGGTTTACGGGGACTCTTGCCCTGGGAAAACCATGGTATACAAGTGGAATAGTATTTTCAAGCAAGGTAGTGAGTCTCTTGAAGACGACCCCAGCTCAGGAAGGCCAATTGAGACCACCGCTTCAAACATCGTTGAAAATGTGGAGAAACTTATACTGGAGGATACTCAATTGAAGAAGAAACAACTTGCAAAAATGGTTGGAGTATCACCTAAAACAATTTTAAATATCCTACACGACCATCTTGGGATGTAAAAAGTTAGCGCAAGATGAGTGCCAAGAATGCTCAGACCACCACAGCAACAACTGCGCGTCGAGTTCAAAAGAGTTTTTAGACCTCTGCAGAGCCGTCAAGGTACAATTTTTTGCAAAACTTGTTATTGTAGATGAAACTTGGGTTCATCCTTATGAGCCTGAGTTGAAACAAGAGTCTATGCAGTAGAATAAAAAGGGTCAGTCACCCCCTAAGAAATACACGTCAAAATCGGCTGGAAAAATCATGGCAACGGTTTTTTGGAGGTATAGACGGTATTTTATTGATCGATTATAAAAATAAGGGTGTTTCTATAATAAGAGAACACTAAGCTGATCTACTAACACAATTAAAAACAGCCATCAAAGAAAAAAGGCGGAGAAAGTTGACAAAAGGCGTGCTGATTTTGCATGATAACGCAGCGGTACACAAGAGCCGCGTTGCGATGGCTGCCCTTCATCACTGTGGCTTCGAAATGTTAAATCATCTTCCCTACAGTCTAGATTTAGCCCCCTGTGATTATTATTTACTTCCCAAATTAAAAAAAGAGCTTCGTGGGAAGAAATTTTCCAATGATGAAGAGGTCAAGTCTGCGATTTCGGCCAATTTTGAGGACAAAGACAATATATTTTTTTTCGACGGTATAAGTAAGTTAATAGAGAGATCTGAAAAGTGTATTCGAGTTAGGGTGGAATATATTGAAAAAGAAAAATAACATAGTATTTTATTTCATCCCCCTTCCCATCCATTCCGCGAACTTTTTGACCTCCCCTCGTAGGAGTCCATTGAGGACAAACAATGTGGCACGAGATTTATATAAATTAAGATAAGATTATTAATATTATATGTATGTTTTTTATTATTCTTTATTGTACACTACGTCCTTCTTTAGTCGTTTATAAATTCCTTTCCATCCAAAGGTTGCCTGGATGAGATCGCTTTAAGCACTAAGGCCGCCAATTGTGGCACAATTGGCGGTTTTTTTTTTTAAGTTAATTGTTTTTTACTGTGCCTTTTTTATTTATGTGTCCAATAAAGAATTATAAAATTTCCATGACACAATGTTAGTTACCGTACTCCTCCGAAACGGCTTGACCGATTTTTACCAAATTTCATATGCGTATTTAGTAGGTCTGAGAATCAGCTACTATATATTTTTAAGGCAAAACAACGTTTGCCGGGTCAGCTAGTATACTATATATTAAAATGATATAATATATAGGTATAATTAAATGATATATTACATAAATATCGAAATTGGTTCAGTTATTTTGTGGTTTTTGTTCCAAATTGTCCCATATTAATAGGACATAATATTATATTTCGAATAAAAATCAAATCTCTTCTTCTTCTTCTTCTCCCTTACCATTTAAAAATAAAATAATTTAAATAATAATAATTTTCGAATAAAAATCAAATATATGACGGATATATCAGCCGATTTCGAAAAATTTTGAAAAACGTTTTAAAGTAACAAACACAAATAATTGAGAACGTATTCCTTTGTACTTTTTTTGTCATTCATTGTCTAACCTTTTATTTTTAATCTTTTTTCCAAAGTGTAATGTAAATGTTTTAGAAAGTATTTCTGAACTAATGAAAGATCTATTGATATGTAAACCTACATATATTTGTAGAAACAATTAAGTACTAAGCAAATTAACGCAATTTGGTTGTCTTACGTCGCCACCGCTTCAGGCTATGTTGACATGATTTCAACTTGGTCCTGTGTTGTATGATTTCAAGCTATTGAATTTCCCAAGCCAATTGCCTGTACAGATATTTAACTTTCGGTAAGAGTTAAATTAAGATAAGTTACTAAAACAATTCAACTTTAATTATAATATATAACTTTTGAACGAAGTAATAAGTTTTGCTTTTAAAATTTTACAAAGCTGCATCTAAAACAACCTTTAAAGTTGGAGACGATTGAGCGGCGTGCAAAGAAGCTTATTGGTAACGATGCTCCGTGAAAGGAAAACTTGCAGAGCCTTGAGCACGGTCGCAAAGTAGACAATCTTTCTGTTTTTTGTAGGTTACATTTCGGAGAGTGTGCATGCACGATTTAATTTCCCCCGCCCCCTTTCATCATCGGACGAGCAGGGAAACATCAAAGCGGCATCTTTTCTCTGTAGAGATATCTAAAATGCGCACTAAGCGTTTTGCCTCCATCTTAATTACTTACTGCCAAGGTGTGGAACTCCTTACCAAGATTGGCATTCAAATGAATGCCTTGTTCCCCGAAAACTATAATCTTGCGGCTTTCAAGGCACGAGTGAACTGGTTCTTCTGGGTAAGCGCGTTCCAACTCGATCACAATGTCGCTTACCAACAGGTGAATAAGCGCAGCGCATTTTATTGTGATTAAGCGCCAACCCATCATAGTATAAAAAAGAAAACCTCCAAAAGACTAAACACTGTTTATAAAACTAAATACTATTCTAAGAACCATTGCAATCTCCACTCATTACAGCAGTTATTAACACTGTCTAGACAAAATAATTAGTTTTTTCCGAGAGATGTGATAAAAGTACTCCAGTAACATCCAGAAATCACGCCCATATCTTTTAGATGAAGATATTTGCTTAACATTTCAATCTTCAACCTTATGCCATTGTGTTAAGGTTGAATTAAGCTCTAGCTTATGACGGGATTGTTGATGAAGATAGTTAATTTACGACGCCTTGATACTTATTTATCTTCTGAATCCGAAATGGGTCTTAGTATCAGACCAATAGATTCGTGGTCTTCGTAAAGATAGAGTAAATTAGTTTCGTCGTTATCTCAGGTGGAAATACCTGAATGGTTGCCGGTCCATTGTAAGCAATTGATTCAATTACACCCAGATCTCGTTTATTTGGAACGAAAAAGCTCTTTTCTCGAACTTGTTTAATCAATTTACTTAAATCTTTGCACTTACTTCTATTGTTTTGTTTACAGACGTCTACAGAGAAAATAACGCCGATTTTAACTTATTTAAAAGGATTTCTTGTACTTATTTAAAAAAAAATCCAAATGCATTGCAAAAGATGATCCGTATTATTATCTTAAATAAATGAATAGAATAGAATATCATTTATTCGTCATGACGTATCCTAATTATTACAATTTAGAGGTTTAATAAAAGAATACATTGGTGGCGATTCAACGGCACACACGACAAAACTAAATTTAAAGAAGTCCCGTCTCTTTTCATCTTAGGTGGCCAGAAAGAGACGGCACGTTCTGAACCACAGACAAAACAACTAAAATCACGTCAAATATGGAATGTGCAGGCAGTTTTAGAGGTGATACAAGTGAGTGCGTTCTAAAGTCGCCTATATTTTCTACATTTGACGTGATTTTAGTTGTTTTAACTATGGTGCAGAACGTGCCGTCTCTTTCTGGCCTTGTGACAGATAGACAGAAGAGGCAGTCCCGTTTTTAACTTTTAGGAACGGAACTTTAAAATTTTTATTAAGTCTGTAAAGTTCTGCTAAAAAATTCATCCCAAGAATCTAGTTGCAAAGTTTACAACTGTACTGCATCTAATACGAAGAGTGCTCGAGTACTTCAAGTGAAATATGTGCATTTCTTGAAATACATCGTGGAGTGTTTTACTGATTCTCTATTCTCAAAGTTTCTCCGACCGTTTCATATATTTTGCTCAGTCGTGGCGCAAGTATGTTTTGTATTGGATAAGAATACTGGATGTTGGGAGGGGAATGTGTAAGTTTAAAAGTTTCGTAGAACATAGCAGTCCAAGGTTATTTTTTAAACAGTACAATTAGGTATTTGACCAGCAGAGTGCGAACCCGAGTTAGTATACAAGTTATCGACACTCTGGGTGGAACATGCCTAGTCTGGAACAATTGTCCCTCGAGGAGGCTACCGAAATACACAGTTAAGTGCTGGGTGACAGACTCTTCAACTTGAATCATCAAATTGCTGAGATGTTTTTCCTGGCAAAATCTATATTTTTTGCGGTTTCTAACCAGAAGTTAGACGTACATTTTCTTTTTAACTGAATGATTTATTTATTTACCACTGGTAATGTAATTCTTCATTTGTACCCTTCTCCATTTTTTTTACCAGTGCAATAAAATAGTGCATTTGTTTAAAATTATAAGGTGACTTTGGTTAGGAATCTGTAATAAAGTATGGATTTTCGATAGGAAAAGATCAGAGGTTCCGGCAATTCAACATTACGAATTTGATTCGTATTTTTTTTAATCTGGACGTTACTATCTACTGAAATTCCCATTTCGACATTTTATTTTAATCTCAAAATACATACGAATGTTAATTTAATTTAAGCCAAGATAATTTATTCAACTATAGTCAAACATTTCATTAGCATTTACGATCATTTGTTATATTATGATAATGTTAATGTTCCTAACCTCTTTTATTAGGGACTTTGTCATAAAACTGAAATTCAGAATATGACTATTATTGAGGTGCTGCTTAATCTACTGTGCTATAGAAAATACTATTAAAAGCCACATTTACGACCGAAGGGTGAAATTAATCTAATATTCGGTTACCCGTGAATATTTTATATGAATTGGAATAAATTATTTATTTATGACTAGCCTTAAATTATTTTATCCCACACCAAATTAGTATCTGAAACTTTATTAATCCTTTAAAATTATCTATCGTTTGTATGAAATTTGTTTTACTTTTCACACTCACAAATACTCACTCACTCACTCATTCCTTAGATATTTTAAAAGGTAAAAACGGGACCCTATTACTGAACCCTCGCTGTCTGTTTGTCTCCAGACTGTATCTCAGAAACCGTAATAGCTAGAATGCTGACACTTTCACAAGTCATGTATTTCCCGTGCAGCTATATAATACATAGGGTAATACAAAAAAAAAATTGCTGTATATCAATAACGGTAACTGGTATGCGCTCAATATTTTCACAGAATAAATAATTATATGTTACCTTTCAAATTAAATTATAAAATATTAATAAAATGTATATCTAACGGGGCTACCATTTAACAATGGTACAGAACCCTTCAAGCGCGAGCCTGATTCACGCTTGGCCAATTTATTTTATTATACGTCGTGGATATAGTAAACTAACTAATCATCCGTAACTGTCTGTAAACCCTGTAGTAGTCTCGCAAAAACACTTGTTTTTGTGTTAAAAACCTTAACTAACTGTATTTTATATTACTTTAACTAAACTCTCGTTCACAATACAACTAATAACACGATTGTACTTTGTAAACTGTTATCGTAAGGCATATTATATATTTACACGAAACAAACGGTCACACTTACTTAAAAACGTTGGATATACGTCCAACGGGTTTCAACGCATTAAGAGCGTCATCATCGGGGACGAGCTGCACACGGACTGTCACCGACGAGATCCGCGCACACGATATTCAACATCATAATCATCAGCTTACTGCTCGGGTATCTTCTACAGATGAATATCTGTAGAAGATACCCGAGCAGTAAGCTACACCTCGTTGCAAGGTACCCTACTCGACATCTGAAATACGTCATAATTAGATCATTTTGCTCCAATTCCTTGACATAATAAGCTTACTTTGAATGTTCGTTCAATTCGTTGAAATTAACACCACAATAGCAACAGAGTTAATAAAAATTATTAGTGTTATTTTATACAGGAAATACAGAACCTTATTATTGGCCATAACACATTACAATATTTTTTTAAATACGTACAAAGTGTCAGTTTAATTTATTTTCGTTCAAAATAACACTTAACATACGTATTGTCTTAAATTATCTATAAATGTAGTCTACGCTATTATTATGAATATTTACATATTTAAAAAACAGGGTGCACTGAACTCCACAGAAGATTGAACCTGTGTCGTGGTGTTCAGGCTCTTCAATTTAACATTGCAAACAGACTAGTTAGGTAAATAAAACTTACAAATTTCATTAAATATTCTACACCATTGAATACTACACATACTAACAAGTTGCCATCGCTTCAGAGGGCTTCGGGTATCGCTTCAATATCGTCAAATGACGAGAAATGTATGGAAGTGACGATACGAGTATGTATCGAAAATCCCAGTCGATATTCTACGTCACATCCTTACATTTCACGTCACTTGACGATATCGAATTAAAAGGTTACCTAAAGCAAGGGCCATTCGGCAAGCCTCTCTGTTCAGTTTCGATTAAATAAATACCAGATTCAGTGTTGCATACAAACACAACACAAAAAAATGGCATGACTTTATTATACTGTATCTATTACAATATACTACGTCACAAAAAATATTTCAATTCAAGTCAACCTTACCACTGTATCTTAAGGTTGAGTTTCGACTAGTGCCGTAATAAACATAAGCTATCTTGCTCCGCGATAACGGCAGTGAGCGTCAGAAAATTCAACTGTATTACTATACTGATAACGCTTAAATTCCTCAAATTCAAATAAGACCACGCTCTTACTTGTGATCTTATTTTCCTTACCGTTTTTAGAGTCATCACCTTTAATTTAGTAGATTTTTGATCAAAACTATTCAGCCTTAAAAGTCTTCTTCAGTAATTTTGTATAAGTATTCTACAGCGTGGGTGGATTCAAATCCTTTAGCAGCTATTTATAGCTGGATAATCAACTGAACTTGCTTAAACTGAAGTGGATTAATCTAATAACTAGTTTCTAAGTAGTTGTAAATTGAGTATGTAACGTGTGTTTAAGTTTTAAGATAACTAGTTATTTGTAGAACTCCGTAAAGCTAAATTAATACGAAAACCAGCTTAAATACATATATGGCGTTCGTGAACAATCTACTGTCTGTTCTAAATATTAAGTGTCTAGCGCCTACCGTTTTTGATATATAGCAAAAAGATACGAAAAAATAACGTTTTTTGTATACCCTTAATATTTAAATTTTATTAATTTTTAGTATTTTGTTGTTATAACAGCACGGGAAATACATATCTTGTGAAAGTTTCAGCTTTCTAGCTATTACGGTTTCTGAGATACAGCCTGGAGACAGACAGACAGCGGAGGCTTAGTAATAGGGTCCCGTTTTTACCTTTTAGGTACGAAACCCTAATAGATAGTCTGAATAAAGTTTTCTTATCATAAGGAACCTCCCACTTGATTATTTCACCCTCAAGATAGGTTTAAAAATAAATGCGTAAGTATCTAAGGTAATTCCGTAGTCATACGAACCGACCCTTGTAAGCCGTAATAAGGTAGAAACAAGTGAAGCAAATCCCTCCACCAACTTATAAGTACTGCTTCAGTAAATGGGAACCTAACGGGGAGCGAATTAAGGAAAAGAGCGTACTTCGCTAAAGTATGCCAATGTTTTCTTTATAATTTTATTAATTGGTATTTTTTTCAACTTTGTGATTCATCCATTCAATATTTAAGAGCTGGGCTCTTGTCTGTGGAGTTTTTTCCAGGTAGTTATGTCTTCGGCCAAATTCTTGACCTCCCTATACGACATGACTTTCTCCTTAATTTGGTCTAAATATGATCTTCTAGGTCTTCCTTTTCCTCTCCTGGCTTCTATCTTTCCTTCTACGATATTTTTAATGAAATTGTCATGTCGTATAAGGTGGCCAACCATCTTTCCTCTTCTGTTGTCTATTGTATTTATTATCCTTGGTTCTTGTACTAGGCAGAGTTTGTGATATTTTTAGCTAAAAAATTGCTTGTTGTAATTAAATTTAGAAGAAATATAATATAGTTTATTTTGTTTCATGTTTTACCAGATTCATTGTTTACATCTTTAACTAATGGATGTTTAATGTACTAAGTATTTTTATACACATTTCACAAACGGTTGGTTGGCTGCATCCAAACCCTTTCTAGTTTTTTATTATGGTTGCTAACACAACTGATATACAACATATACATACATACATACGTAAATATTGAATACACAGACCGACAACAAATATAGTACATCAGAAAGATGAACACAGGGTGTTATAATTTAGAAAGAATGGAACTCGGGACCCTCCGATTGCAGTCCGGCATAATAACCATTACGCCACCGAGCTCGTCGATTTGCGTAGGTATTAAAACCATAGTATTAAAAAAAAACTTCTCGTTCTCATAAAAAACGATTATTTAGCTATTTATTAACTGTAACAAGAAGACGTTAACAATTTTTTTGTATTTTAAAATCATAATTTAAACTTCATTTTATTTAAGTAATTTAGTGAGGGTTAGCCGAACAAAATATCATTTCAGAAATTGTATGCATTACATTTTGTGAGGTCAAACAAAGGAGTCTGTAGAGGGTTCATGTAAATATTTGTTTGGGTCCGCTCTGCTCTCTTGGCTTAACACGCTTCTTTTAGTTAAGATTACACCTACACTAAATATTCTGGCAACTTTAACAAGGATTCTCGACCACTCGACTACTTAGAATAAAGAAATTTCTAACCTTGATTTAGATTTTATGAAACAAAAAGGCGGTAATTTTCCATCCATGGAATCAAGGGCAGTACGAGCAAATTTACTAGGTTTTATTTTTTATATTGCGAAAGTACAATAGTTATAATTATGTTTTTGAGTTTTATTTAATAAAGTTTGGTTTTAAAATCCGCTTGCCAGTCTTAGGTAGCAGCGAAGTTATGACTGAATGAAGAAAACGTTTGAAAATTCATGTCTTCTCACTTCCACAATCAAATGATAGTGAGCAGGACGAAGCGAACTTTCAAATGTTTTCTTTATAGACGAAAATTATACACGTTCCTATATTGAATCAACGTGGTGAATTATGGCTTGTGTCGTACACGCACACACACAATCACATACAAACACAGTACAAACTCACACATTGAGAGAGAGAGAGAGAGAGAGAGAGAGAGAGAAAGAGAGAGACGACAAACTTATCACACCCGTCATACAAACAGCGTTAAAAATAGAAATACTATTGATTGCACAACGTACTCGTAGTATTCACAAGCCACGTACGTGAGATTCATTCAATAAAGTTAATAATAGAAACAGCGCTCGCCTATTATTTCTATAATGGCATAAGTTCAATTAAGCGTGAAGTTTAAATAACCAATATTAACGTTACGTACTGATCATCAAAACCGTAGCATGCGTAGTGGAATAAAATAAGCACATTCTGTTATATTTTTCAGTAGAGCATATTTATTATATGTACATATACGAGTAACATTAACCAATTACGAGTAAATTAAAAAATTTGACAACTCATGACAGCTTTTTGTGGTGTCTGTCAACCTTGGACTTGTAATTTATCATAGTGAGTGTATAATAAAATACTATTGTCATTAATGATTAATAGGCTTACGCTTGACCGCAGCTTGCCTGATGTTAAGCTTTACTGTGGTCTACTATGTATCACGCTTGTCTAGAAAGATCCTATTTACTCTAGAATATAATATATATCTATTTACTTTAGATAAAAATATATGTATAAATGATACTTGACGGCGTGTTTGACTTGAAGAGTGGGTAATTTGGTGACGATGTCAGTGTCAGCCGTCACAATGGTATAAGTGTCAGTGTCAAATGACAACTGTCATTGCATACCCACGTTACGCCTGGTCATATTATCGTGGATGACGAGGAAAAACATCTCATCTCAATATTTGATTAGGTAGCTTTGATGCCACAGACAGACAGACATACAAACACATCTTAATTATAACACCCCGTGGTATTTGAGTCGGATGTTAAAAATAGGCCAGGACACACTGATGCTTTCCTTCCCATTGTTCGCAGTTATTCAGAAACTGGGCATAAACAAAACATCACGGACTTTATTTACCCTCGGAGCCAAGCACGCATTTATTCTATGCGAACTATCCCGCCCATTGGAATTCTCACAATGTAAGGACTTTTTTACACACGTAAGAAAAACTACCCAATCTTTGTCTAAACTAAGCTCGATGTTGAAATAGAAACGTCATGTTATTTATGTACGTCGAAACAAAAATTGGGATCTAAAATGGTGTCAAGTTCCAAATAATATATATGTACGTTTTTACACAGTACATCATTAGGCCAGCAGGAGCGCGTAACTACACTAGATAACAATACTATGGCCTAAGTTGGACCATGCCTAGTCTGAAATAACTTGTTCTCAAGGAGGAAAGGTTTAAGTGATATGTAAATATTTCGTAAACATAAGTTTACACATTAAAGGTAACAAATTTATACAATCATAATTATAGTAAAAAAATATAAGAATATTAAATGATACACAATAAAAAACATAACCGTACATATTCCAATTATAATTATTATAAAAATAAAATAAACAAATTGCCTATTATTTACTGAACAATCTTTTACAATAATTTAAAACATAGTTGTTACTTGTTAAACCTCAACCTTTTTGTACTATATTTTGACAAAGTTAAAACTTATTTAGTGTGTGTCTTATTTTCGTTATTTGAGTTGTAAAAAATGTTTTTCGAACATTTCTTTATGAACAGAACCTTACAGTCCTTACAATACGAGAAAGAGGCTTCTATTCAAAGCCTGTTATTGCTTTGTTTTGGCCCTATTAATACCAGGCTTTATCGGAATTACTGATCGATATAAACCATATGAAGCCGTTCCGATATCAGAGAACACATTCGACAAATATTTATTACATGTTTTTTTTTACTTACCTCTAGTTTGTAAATTTGATTTGTTTAAATATATTTTTTTCTATCTTCACACTTTGTTACATTAAAGGTAAACCCATTACTCTATCCTACTCATATTATAAATACTAAACTTTGTATGTAAGAGTGCAAGAGTGTGTGTATGTATGTTTGTTGCTTCTTCACGCTCCGCCTGTATCGATTTTGACAAAGTTTTATATGGTAATAGTTGAATCATGCCATTATTAAACTCATGCCATTTATTTGTGCTGTGTTTGTATGCAACACTGAATCTGGTATATATTTGATCCAAGGTCGAAAATGACATATGTCTATATCTGAATTTTAAATCGTTGTTGATAAAACACTGCATTTAACCATATTTTACCAGTAAGCAGACTATATGTAGGTTGTAAACAAATAGTAGAGAGAGTTGTCAATAATACATTAACATGCGTACAAATACGTATTATAAATATGTACACAATCATAAATAATCATATTGGGGATTGTAGTCCATCATTTTACTCGTAACAGTTTATTTCAATAACTATTTACGAAAATGCAAAAGGGGCTTGTTTTATAAATGACTAATTTAACATATTGATGGAAAGTAAATACTTGTAGTAGCTGTAATATAAAAGTTGTGCTTTAAAGTTCGTCAAAACACGTATAAATTAAAACAGCTCATCGTTTTTTCATGTTGCTACTCTCAGAGAAGACGAAAAAAAAATCCGCAAATAAATGAATGTACACAAATAAATAAGTAAAAAAAAACATAGGTAACTAACTAAATAAGCATCTGTTATTCCTACGTTAAAATGATGGACCACCCTGAAATCCACCGACAACAATAATTACTCTCATAATTGAACAGAAGCTCATTCATTCCGACTCGTCATTAATTATTCAAACTGCCATTAATCAAAGTTATCATATTTCTGGTTTATAAACTGGAAATGTTGGGGACAAAAGATAACAAAGTAATACTTGTTTAACAAACTTACTGAGCATTCTTTATGAGTATTGACTATCGGATTAACAGATAGACATAGGTATGTATGCCTTCGATGAAATAAATGTATACTAGATCGAAGATATTATGTGTCTGTATCGAAGATGTACATTCCTTATTTGGTACGATATATACTTGCATTCTTAGAATAGTAAATATTTTAGTCTTATCAAAATGTATAATAGAACTATAATATATATCAATTAACAGTTATATATATATAAATAACTGTTAATTGATTTGATTGACAAAACAATAAAGTTTGTTTGTTGTGACAATATAAATAGCATAGCATAATAATTATTTTCGTTATTACACTTTTTATTTATTTATCATTTAGCTATGAAAGATAGCAAGACTAAGATATGAATAGATAATTAAAATATGTTATGTCTTTGGTATTTGAAAATCTATGGTATTAGACGACCTCGTTGGCGTCATGGTTACCATGCCGAACTGCCTATCAGATGCCTACCATGGTTCAATTCCCGGCAAGGCCAAAATTTTCGTGATAAACTTAATTTGTTGGCTGTTGGTCTGGGTGTAAATATGTATAGACGTAAAGAATGTATATGTAGTATATTAGTTGTATTAGCAACCATAGTACAAACTAGAAAACATGGTTTAGTACGGGGCTAACCAGCCGTGTATAAAATGTGTCCTTAGTATTTTGATTGGATTTTTTAGATTTGTATAAAATAACACTGAAACAGTGATGGCGCTATATTGTTTGTGTGTGTGTTAAATAAACAGTAAGTTACTACTTTAAAACTTTTTTCGCTTTTCATTAAATCATTTACAATAAAAATAACTGAAACAAAGTTAACAGATTGGAAAAAATCTAATACAAGCACTGAGGTATTACTTCTAGTAATAAATAGTTCAAAAACTACAAAGTCTGAATAATACGTCCAAGAATATAATAAATCTACAAGTAAATTGATAGTCTTCCACGAATTCTGCTCATTTCAGCTCAACGCAGGCTATTAACAAGACACAGCTCAGTCATTTTCAACGAAGTTATACATTTATTTTATGATATTTTGATCACTAGTTCATCAATCAAACAGAACACAGTCATCTGGGACCTCAGATACTTCGAAACTATTGAAGAATGGCTACGGCTGAAGTGGATTTGAAAGTCGGGTTGCGACCATTCTTTGGATGGATAACTGGACAATAATAACATTTATAAGGTCACGATTCTGTGAATCGGATAATACTATGACTAGTAGGTAGCATCTTTAGCATAATCCAACTTTACTACAGCATATGTAAAAAAGTTGGACCAAAACAGACCTTTAAACTTGAATACAGCATTCAGATCAGCTGCTTTGAAAAAATAATATAAGGTAACTATTAGCTTACTCGTGCCAATGAAGAAAGCTTATATACGTTGATAGCCTCTCGCTTAAATAATCCTTATACATAAGTGCGAGCAAGAGGAAGCGAGTGTGGCTCGGTGGCAATAACGTCTGCTTTTCAATCAGAGGGCCCCTGGTTCGATTCCGGCCCTACACCAATGATTTGTTTTTCAAGTTAAGTACAGATTTTCACTCGCTTTACGGTGACGGAAAACATCGTGAGGAAACCGACACGTTTGAGGACCACAATATCCGAAGATGTGTGTCATCCGCCAATCCGCACTTGGCCAGCGTGGTGGATTATGGCCTGTATATCTCTCCTCGTGAGAGAAGGCCCCGAGTCCCAGCAGTGGGAACGTATAGTGGGCTGCTTATGCTTATAAGAGGAAACAAACTTTGAAGACCTCATTGGCGTAGAGGTTACCATGCCGGACTGCTAATCAGAAGGTTCCGGGTTCGATTCCCGGCCCGGTCAACATCTTTGTGCTTAGCTAAATTTGTTGGCTGTGGGTCTGGGTGTTAAATATGTATTTATATATAATATGTATGTATGTATATGTAGTATATCAGTTGTGTTAGCAACCATAATACGAGCAAGAAATGGTTCAGTATGGGGCTAACCAGCCGTGTGTGATTATGTCAAAAAAAAATGTTTTCTTTATTGAATCACACACACACACACACACACACAAACTTTCGCATGTATTATATTAGTAGAATAGAACATTGCTTCAAATTAAATCCTTTCCATTATAATTAAATATTAACCAACCAGGGGCTTCATAATAAGGAGTTCCGTTATTAAATGTATCTCCATATGTCATATGACTTGTCACCGCCAAAAGCAAGGTAAAGGACTAATTATTCACACTGGGACTCCATTAATTAACTCAGTAATCATAAATGTACCTTTTCCGCTGTTGCGTGGAAAAAAAAACTTTCGTGATAAAATAGGAGTTTTTGTTTTCAGAATGCTAATTTGAACTTTTTAGAAGTCAAGTTTAACGCTTGACTTTTTGTTCTGTGCTTTAGGCGACCTAAGTGCTAATTTGTGCGAGTCCTTTTTTATGTAATGTGTTTAGGTAATGCGTTACGCTACATTTTTTAGCTGTGTACAGAGTGTTGTACACAATGTTTTTTGAGTTTGTTTTAATATAAGCAAATTTCAGCGTAGCTTGGTCGGTATTGTCTGTTGAGCTTCATCACATATCTCGTTCATAAGATAAGTTTAAACAGTAAGATGTAACATAGCTCACAATTTTATATAAATCAGTATTGCAACTCTTTGACTAATATTGTTTTTCTTTTTATTAATAAAATTTTTCTTTATTATATCACTTTGTCTGTGATCCAAACGTAGGTTTTCATTCTAAACTGTGGTTCCAAAGAATAACATCAAAAAAACGACCAGCATCTGGTCGGTTGCCTGAAGAATGTTTTTAAAAAGAAAATAAATAGGTCACAAATAATTGCAAGTCATATCGTATCGGGCTTAAGCAATCCGCTGTTAATTGTAACTGGTGCCAGATTGTCTTTCAGTCTGCGATACTGGTTGAAGGAGGAGCATGCTTAGTCTGGAATACCTGGCTCTCAAGGAGGCTGCTGTAACAAAGCTACGAATAGCTAGGAAGACTAGCACCAGAAATTATTACAGATAAAAAAAAAACCTATTCACTGTTTGAAAAGCTCCTAAAACTTTCTACCCTCGAAACTTTTTGTTTTAAAGCGTTACCAAACAACTATTTCTGTCAACTGAGACTGACGACATGTGACAAGTAATAGGAAATTCCCATCATAAGTAAGGGGTTGGGAAAGTGTCAACACCTTGTTATGTATAATTGAGGATTTACATGAAAACGAGGAATGGTAACCTCACTCTGACAGTGAGATATTGGTTTGGACCCGAACGTTTTTCGTCAGGTGTCCCGTTATTACTAGAGAAGCGAATATTTGTGGCGATGACTGCTCAGTGAGGAATGCTGCCGCCTCTCGTCCCGACATTCGTGGGTTTGATCCCCGCTAACGAGCTCGAGCTTTCGGTGAAGGAAAACATTGTGAGGAAACCAAAGCATGGTAATATTACAAGTCTTAAATGCGACATAATCACAATCGCATAAATTAGGTAATATACACTTATTATACATTATAAAATTTCTTTTTTGAAATATTTATGAAATTTATTTAATAAATCACTTATCTTAATATATGCTTTTTTAAATATTTTAACACAAAAAAGACAAAATGTATTTCAACTTCAATAAGGTTATTCATTGGAAAATCGAATTGGTAATATGACATCTTGTCGTATGAATGTTTGAACCTGATCAGCTTATTTTCTCTTCAACAAGATTGTGTGAGCATTCTTGTACCTTATAATAATATTATTAAAGAAAATATGTGGCTTTATTTACATGGAAGGTTGAGTTATGAAAATTGTATGGGTAATATTTAAAAACGTATAAGCACGAGTAGAATCGCATAAAATAAATAGAATCTCTCTTTCCCTAGATACTTGAACTAAGGGAGTACTTATGGTACAATATGTGAAAAGAAATGTAATAAAATACTTACAAAGAGACTTAGCAAATTTAAACAATTAATTTCCCCACCTGACTGAATCTATCAATATCGGCTTTCAAGTCGATATTGAAATTCAACTTGAAGTACCTATTGATAAAAAAAAATCTCAAATTGGGCTTTCGCCAGCTACGCAATTATTAGCACTCAATTTAAGGGCGCCATGATTTCATCATCTTCTGTCACAGCTGTATAAAGTCGGTCATAGAAGATACAGGGTTTCAGGTAAATAACGTAAGTAACCTTTTAAAAGCACTTTTTTAACATCTAGACAAACCCATTTCCTATATTAATACCAATAGAGAAGAGGGCATAAAAATACTACATGAAAATTTTATGATGAACATCATTGATGTTAATATAGGTGAGCAAGGCGTGAAGACCTAGAGAAAATCATTTATACAGACCAAATTAAGGAGAATGCAAAAGTCATGTCGTATAGGGAGTATAAGCATTTGGCCAAAGAGAGAAGTATCCGAAAAGAAAAGCCATGGACGAGAGCCAAACGCTTAAATATTGATTGACTGACAAAATAACCGGCCAACTGCTAGTCGGATTCGAGCACGAAGGATTCCGTAACATTATCTATAAAAACGACTTATTTTCACGTTTCTTGTCTATAAATTTAGTTTTTTAGGTCATGTAGATTTTGCAAACGTCTTGTCGTCACGTGCTTCGTAGGTGTTTGCGTGATTTATTTTAACGTCTAGCGCCATCTATTATATAGGGCTATATTTTTTAAGGTTCGTGTCAGCACTTTTTACTTAATTAATTTTAGTTTTAGTATTTGTTGTTATAGCGGTAACAAAAATACATCGTTGTATTTAAACTGCACAGATATCAGGGTTATGAGATACGGCCTGGTGACAAATAGAGAGGACCTCAAATCTTAGTACATAGGAACCGTAAGTGCTTTGGGAACAGAACCTGAAAAAATATCGAACGTTTACAAAAATAGTACTGCCGCCATTTGCAGTATGTCCAACATATGGGGCATCTGATTTTATATCGCTACTTTCTAATAGCCGTAATAAATAGTGGTTATGTGTTAGTAACTAATAACCCTGTATAGGCAGCGTTTAATGAAAATGTAGATCGCTTAATGAGAATTGCGAGGACTGCAATATTCTGGTCTCGTATCGATGAATTCCAATGCGTGCCGAAATACCGACGCAATACCTACTACTGGGGATTTATTGCAGGAACGGAAGGGAACTTTGAATGAGATTCGTGTTTGTTTTTAAGAAGCTGCGGCGTCTGCTTGTAGATACTGTATCTGCGAACATTACGTGTAGATAATAACCAATTTTACACATTTATATTCAAACTACTTGTCATGCCACTACTACAAACGAGAGAAATCCATACAAGCTCTTCTTCTTCTTCTTCCTTGCCTTATCCCACAAGGTGGGGTCGGCACAGCAAATTTTCCTCTTCCACTCTCCTCTATCAGCCGTCGTCACTACACTCACTCCTTTTTCTCTCATGTCCTCATTCACACACTCCATCCATGTCTTTTTTGGTCGGCCTCTTGCTCTTCTTCCTTGCACTTCCATTTCCATACATCTTCTACTAACATGCATCTCCTCCCTACGAATCACATGCCCATACCATGCTAACCTTACACTCTTTCTGGCGCTACTTTCAAACTTCCTCTAATGTACTCATTACCTTGTTAGATATCCATACAAACTATCGTATAAATAATAAATCTATCGTAATAATAATAAAAATTGAGTATCACCCATCGGGTGCTAAAACTTTTTTATAGCTGAGAATGAAGCCAGAACCACTTTAATGTATAGTAATTATTTAAACAACTGTACAAAACAGCAAGACTATGACAAAACCATAAACCATAGAGATAAATTATTTATATGCTAACTTACTCTATGTCAAAACAAAACAGTCTAAGTTGCCAATTATTCATTCACCTTTAAAACTAGAAATAGATTCTCAATATGACAGAATATTTTTATTGGAAAAATTTTGATTATGCATTAGAAACTAAACCTTATTCACCTAATTTAAAGATAATATGAGAAATTTCGGCTTAAAGAAAGCCCAGAGGTATGTATGTCTGAAAACATTATTACATCTGTAAGCCTATTTGTCGCTGCCCAAGAGTCAGAATTAAGGCGAATAGGGTCAGATCAAAATCTTGAATTTACAGTCATTTCGCTATAAATCGTAGATGTAAAAAATATCGAAATAATAGCTGAATTAGAAATAGAACTGGTGAAAAAAAAAACAGTTTTTTTAATTTCATATTGTTTTAATTGGTACCAAAATGTTCATTTTATAAATATTTTTTAGAAGGCTTTTTAGCTATTTTTATCGATATTTTTTTCCGTTTACGATTTACAGCGAAAATACTGTAAAATCAAGTTTTTCCCTTTATCTTCGCCTTAACCCAAATCATTAGTTCAGTCGCCGGCCAATTTATTTTATTGATACTTTGTTTTATTTCGTCTCAACAGGATCAATTTAGGCAATAGCTCAAATGTTCCAATAAAATGTCAGCATCGCTGGCTATGTTTGAGACGAATTGCTATTTAGCAATAAAAAATCTAGAAACAAATCTAAATGGAAAATTTAGAAAATCCCCGACAGAAGTTTCATAACTGGCAATCTTGGATATGAAATGTGTCGTAATGTTTATACTCTTCAAGGCAAGCCCAGTCATTAGATACCCATATTGACGGATTAATGAAAAAATATGCAACAAAACTACATCGTTTTGTGGGAGTCACCAACTTTGACCGATTTTCATCAAACATACTCGTAGCCTAAGAACACCGCAGACAAGCTCTACTTTCAAACAAAAACAAACAAATCTCAATCGGTTTATCCGTTGATGAGTTAAGAAGCCACTGGTATACACACGCAAACACGTCGAAATTATAACATCCCGTCTTATTTGGTTCAGAGGTTAAAAGAAATCATTTTTAAATAATTTAAAGCCTCATTTTTTTATTTATTGTCTAATATCACACGAAACAAGAGATAGAAGCTATGATTCAATTAAGATGAACTGTGATTGTTTTTATAACAAAATCGCGCTCTACATTTTACTAGTCCGACAAAATAAAAATAGCTTTTAAGAGTATTTGTATCTATGTTTTTAGAACATGGTTTTTATTTTCATAAGACTGAGATGGTTAGTATAATATTATTGCTAAACAGGCCATGCTGCTCGTTTTAATGTAAACCATATTTTATGTTGCATTAAAACTTGTGGCGAGTGGGAGCGGCTGAGGGATAAGTTTTAATAAAATTCGAGGAATATCTTGCAAACACTTAAAAATTCATAGTCGTAAAATATTTAATATAGTTTTAAAATATGGTTTCTAAAACACAACAACAAGTCTTTGTTTTAAAATGTAGAACAGTCAAAGGAATACTTTATTGCCATAAATCATGCAAGAAGGTGCTTTATTAAAATTAAAACATACCTCGTAGATGTTCCAAAGTGATTATAGTAGAAAATTTTATTAATAACACAGTTCTACGAAAAAATATTTTTATTTTTTGGTTGCCCTGGATATAATAGCAAATTGTTACGTTTTTAAGTGTCCAGATTACGACTATATTTATAAAGGTACTCAATGTGCTCGTTTTTTATGATTTTTTCGTATTGAGTTTAGATTTTTTTTTTTTTGTTAAAGTTAAATTTACTAGTAATTTATTGAAAAAAAATTAAAGCTAATCTTACAAAATCATTGATTGTTTCATAAATTTTGTGCATAAAGAAACCCAAAATCATTTTCTTATCTAGGGCGACAAAACCACCGTATACCAGTGTATTAGTTAATCATAAGTAGAACATATTTGCAACAGTTTTTTAACTCATTACAATTAGGCATAAGACTAGCAGGGCGCATAGCCAATAGAGTAAACGAAAGCCGTATAAGATGAAGCATGCTTTATCTATAGATAATAACTAGATCTCAAAGAGCCTGTCAAAACACAACGTTAGGTGCTTGGCAACAAATTCTACAACTTTAAGGTGGTTGCAATCTAGGCAAGGACTAGAAAATGCCCTAGCACCATGCTATGGTTTCCTTGCGATGTTTTTCTTTACCGAAAGCTCGTGCTCATTTTTTTTCATTATATGAAAGAGTTACAAGATTACAAGTAGAAGAAGATTAGTGGATACACTATTAAAATGATAGCATAAGCAGTTACCACTATACGTTCCCACTGCTCGGACTCGGGGCCTTCTCTCACTAGGAGAGAGATATAGGCCATAAACCACCACGCTGGCCAAGTGCGGGTTGGCGCATGACACATGTCTTCGGATATTGTGGTCCTCAAACATGCCGGTTTCCACACGATGTTTTCCTCCACTGTAAAGCGAGTGCAAATCCACACATAACATGAAAAACCAGTCATTGGTGTAGGGCCGAGATCGAACCAGGGGCCGTGATTGAAAAGCAGACGTTATTACCCCCGAGCCACACTCGTTATCTATTAAAATGATAGCCAATAAAGAAACCAGCTACGATTTACATTGCCTTAGCCCTTTAGTTTAGCTCGCAATAAGAAAACAAAAAGTCGGATCTACTATATTATCAAATATAAAATAAACAGTTGGACAGGCATAGCTTCCGATAAGGGAGTAGGGGGGAGGCCTTTTGCCCACTAATGGGACAGTATGGGTTAGAAAGAAAAGTTTCCGATGTTCAATCCTGCAAACTCAACATTATAAACACCAATCTAATTTGTTTCTGGGGAAATCCCACACAAGCGCATAACGACGTGTTTGAATCCTCCAATTTCCTGAAGCTTAACGCCGGAGCCTTTTTAAAACTCTGTCAACATCATTTTGTAACAAACATGATAACATTTTTGTATTATAAAATTATTTTACTTTAAATATTTCAATTGGTTTTAAGGTTAAAAAGGTAGAAACGGGACTCTATTACTAAGCCTCCGCTGTCTGTCTGTCTGTCTCCAGGCTGTACCTCAGAAACCGTGATAGCTGGAAAGCTGAAACTTTCACAAGTTATGTATTGCCCAGGCCACTATAACAACAGATACTTAAAATAAAAATAAAAGAAAATATTAAGGGAGTCCCCAAACACTAAACGAGTTTTTTTTCAGTATTCTTTTGCTATTACTGTAAAAAACGGTAGCGGTATAACGGTAGCTAGTAGACGCTTAAAATTTTTACAGAATATTAATTTATATATCCTTCCGAATTCGAATATTTGTTTAGATAAAAAAAAAATATAAGGAGGGGTCCCATAAAACAACGATACGGAACCCTTCATGCGCAAGCCCGACTCGACAATTTTTATGTTATGTACCCATTTGCCATTGCCGTTATGTATTCGGCGTAAGATGGATCATTAGTCTGGAATTACTGGTTCTCAAGGAGACTGCCGGTACACACTGTTTAGTGTTTCAATGAAAGCTCAAACTCAATTGGTAGGGATCGAACCCATGACCTACGGGACCTTACTTGGCCAAACGGCCGAAATCATAAGTCATTGCTTAAAAAAAAAAAAAATCAGTGTCAGAATTTTAAAAACAATTTTTTCATATAGCTCTTGCTCTGAATTATAAATAAAAAAATACATGAAAAGAAAAAACTTTACGAAAAAGTTGAAGGCGAATGGCGACGCAAAGCCCTATAACGCGAAGGAATCGAAATAATTGCGGTGATATTCAGTGGCGAGTTGAAATATTGGAATATTATGATAATGCCTCATTGCGTCATAGAACTGGCTGATATGAGAGATTTCCACTTGAATGTGTGACCATGTAATGCAAAATCGATAACTGCTTTGCTTGCTTTGAATACTGACGTAAAACGATAGGGTGTTAGTTCGACGTGTCTGTGTTTGTGTGTGCGTCTGTGTGTAGCATCGTAGCTCCTGTTTCATTCATTCATTTCACATTTTTTTTGTGTCATATATATTTCGTTTATTTCGTCAGTTGCTTCATTTGTTTATATAGTTCACTTCATTCACTTCGTTTATTTCGTTCATTTCGTTCATTTCATTCATTCCATTAACACTTAATTCACACTTCCACTTTTCTATGAACTAAAGTCTAATGTGGAGTATTTTCAAGCCCAATAGCCTAGTGATATAGTTTAAACGTGCACTAAGAACAGCTGAACAGATTCTACATAATTATTCATTTTTAAAACATTGGTGTTTATAAAATTAATAGAAGTAATAGAGAAAAACTAGCATGGATGATAATATACGACCAGCATATAAGTCTTATTCTTCTTCGTAAGAGATAAATGGCTGAGCTCTGGTATCTACAGTTTTTCAAGCTTTACTTGGCTTAACGACTGATTGTGCTAAGACGGCCTGTGAAAGCCGAGACCTACAATTAAAAGTTTCAACCGACCCACGGTAAAACCCAGATTCAAATGTCACTTTTTGAAAGACCGTTGTATATGGTCACCCAACCAATGACTGTCCGTATCAACTGTCGCTTAACCTCGATGATCTCGTTAGATCACCTCAGTTAGCTGAGCTACAAGCGCTATATTGGGCAATCTATGAACAGCTTCTAAGTGAAACATACGATATTTAGCATTAATTCATTTCCAAGAAACCGTGAAAATGTAGACTTAGGTACAAAATAAAAGTTGGCTTTCGATTTTCGTTTATTCCGTGGTTTCTATTTTCGATATCGTGGGATTTCGATTTACGCCTTGTTAGCTTCGTCCGTCAGTGAGATTGTACACGTTTAGTGCGTGTCAAGCTAAGAGTACCTCACAAGGGAACAAAAGCCTCCCTTTCGACGCTTTTTACGAGCACATAACAAGGTAAGATTTACGGGACAGATTTGTAGAACGAGCGGGCGAAGCGAGCGAATCGTCTAAGCATCTTCTTCTTGATAGAAGAAAAAATATAATAAAATAAAATATATAGAATAAAAAAAGAAAAATCCACAGCGAAAGTACACTTAATATATAATTTTTTCTTCTATCTACAATGGATTTCCGCAAAGTAACCCCTGAGTCAATAAGTCATCTTCTTCTTCGTTTGAGCTACTCGTAAGTGTCACAGGTCTCGTGTCGAGAGTTTTCATTTCCAACTACCCAAAGGCCCTTGACTTGGCTTAACGACTGCTTATGCTAAGACTAACAGCCGAGACCAACAATTTAACGTGTCATCCGACCCGTGGGTCACTACCGTGTAGCGCCTATATAAAAATGTCATTTTTAAAAGATAATCTTGTGCATGTTCCCTTCTAAAGACTGCCCATATCAACTGTTGCTTAACTAATAATATAAATAATAATAAAATAAATAAATAAAATCTTTTATTTGGGTATATTGGCTTATAATTATGCTAGATATGTTACATGTTCTGGCCGTGCACAACGTACCCTATAGATCCTGACTGGCACGGCTACAGAGAATATATTTATCAGTATCGATATCACCTATATATAACCTGTTTAAATATATACAGTACTAAAAACAACTAACATTCGCAACACATGACTGTTGCTTGTGATTTTTACTATCAAAATAATTTCTACAAAAAGGCGGTAAATGGTGATTTTTGATTGGAAAAAAGATTCCTACAAAAAGAGGGGTTTACTGCGGCGTTATCGACATAACTGAAATTTGGCAACACGAAACACTACTTAATTTTAACTAGGCTTTAATAATATGAATATAATTGGTGAATAAGTAGACGAGATAATGAGGTTATGTTTCAATATCAAACAAACAATGTAATACAAAATGAACAATAAAGAATCCTTTCCAATTAATTTCAAACTTTCAAAAAAACTATTTATTAATGACAACGAAAAGTTCTAAGGTATTTAACCTAAAAAAATACAGTCAAGACTCCTTTTTTGAAGGTCGTTGAGACTCGTGAGGTGTTTTGGTAGGTCTACTGTTCGCATAAAGTACTAGTAGGTAAATAAGCCCGGCTTTATATCTTGTAACAGTAGTATTATACCATTGTTTTTGCCGTTTGATTTGTGGCGCCTATTTTATTAGATGCCTTGGGGTTTTGATGATATTTCATTGTGTCTGAGTCATAAGGTTTCTTACGTTTTATTATCCTACTTTTGTAACGTAAAACGGCAGAAAAAATGCCTCATTCGACTATCTAGTAGAAAGAGAGAAAGTAATCCTTTTCTTGATTCGAAGTTCTAGTGGTTGGCTTTACACGCTCAAAAATGAGAGATCTTTAGAAAACTCAAAGAAAACTTTACTTCGGGTACGAGCTATAGATGCTCACGAAAAACATGATATTTTACTTTTCTTTCTTTATGAACGTTATGAGAAAAGATTTTAATCTTCCAATTATTATTTATTACTGTCATTGCTTAGCGTCTGATGCACAAGAATATCAAACTAAAAAAAAATATTATTTTGAAAAAAAATATACTTTATAGAAATAATGACTTTTTTTCTTAATAGAATGGGTTACACTTGATCACAAAGCGACATTGCGATCTAAGGTGGTGCGCCAGAAAAAACCGGTTCAATCGTGCCTTGAAAACTGCTATATTAAACTTTTCGGGGAACAGGGCATTTGGCAAACAGTTCCACACTAACGTTTGAGTGATAATAAGGTATATATCTCAACAAGATTATTTTATAATGTAATGCACTATTTATTCAATTTCTTTTTACCACATTTATTTACTATTCGCTACACATCTGTATCTTCGAAGACTTTTTTAACGCACGAATCTATCCAATTAATTAATTTCAGCAAACGTTCTCCGAAGGTTACGGAAACCGTACCGGCTTTAACGAACTAAGATTCGTCAACAAATATTTCCTTTGACTTCGTTAAAACGATGTTGGAATCCAAAGGCCTGCAAACAAGGGCCTTAAAAATGCGGGGCAAAATGAGATGCCGTTTTGAATTTGCATAAGCTGTTATCTGTTGCATAGGGCCAGAGTTCAAAGGTTTTGAATATTCTCTAGGCGATGTCGTTGTCACTAATGAAAAACACAGGGATAAAAGCAAACATAATTATAACTTTAAGGTGACTGTAGAAAATGAATTAATGCATACAATATAATCTGAGAAAAACATTCTTCAGTTTTATGCTATGCTAACAAAATACGCCCCCTACAAGTAAAAGATTTAGATGTTCCGAGAATCCCTAACATAAGGTTTCATAACATCATAAATAGTTAATTAATAATCCAAATGGAGCGGAAAAAGGTTGGGACGTATTTCCCATAAGGTTATGTAAGACTATATCCGGGAAACGAGGCAAATTTGATAATCGCTGGCAGTTCGAGACATTTAGATAACCACAGGCTTATTCTTATAATGAAACGTATATATTAATACCTACCCAATAATGCTTATCTTCAATCAGATTAATAAGAATCCTGTTGGTTAGTTCCTTGTTAAAGAAAAACGTCCAGGCCAATCTAATCACGGGGATAGCCTAAGTTAAACCAATACCAAATAGGAAGAATCCTGTTTCTAGTATATAGTTACTGGTAACAAATCTTATTAGGGTGATTTTTGGATTTACAAATAATTTTTTTTTTTCGCCCTAGGGAAATTCGTGAATTATTACTGTTTTTTCGTATATAGTAAGTTTTGAGGCGAAGCTATTACAATTTTATTTTCCTACTTGAGATATCACGACATTCAGTTAGGTTCTAGGAAGAACCTGCTTTTGAATGTCGATTAAAGTATTTTTTACGTTTTTATATTACAGCTTCCGATACGGCTTCGCTTACGCTCCGTGTGCGCAGGCCACAATATCTCTTTTTTCTGCAAATAAATGCTAAGGAAAATGAAAAGTTATTTCTTCTGTATGTTTATGACAAAAAACTTTTATTTTCATACAGAAGGAAGAAACTTGACGCAAACATGTTTTCACATTCACTCCCTCCCATATGTCTTCTATAATAAATCTCATAGCCATTCAACCGGGGCCTGTAAACAAAAAATGGATCTCTTGATCCGGCCTAGTAACTTGAAGCTGAGCATATTGCCCTTTAGCACTCGTCGGCCCTTCGATTTATCAAACTCGTACCTTTTCTGGATCATCTCGATAACCTCCAGTCTCTATTTCGACATAGTATGCTGAATTATGACTGGCTATAAATATAGTATAACAGTATATCAAATACAGACGCACTTTACCAGAGCGTGCCTGGAAGAATAGATATAATACGGTAATCTTAGCAAGGCTAGCAAACAAGTACATATATTTCAAGCATTCCCATACTTTTTTTATTTGTATGTATGTGTACTTGAATACGTACATTAGTTTATCCTTATTAAAAAAAACCTGTCTAAAGAAGGAACGTGTCTTCTGGCTCGCACACATGCAGTTGTACGATAAAGAAGAATCCAACTATCAACGGTTTTCGGAATTGAATTGGGTGATATAAGATTATATCGATATAATTTAAAATCGAAAGTTTGTAATATGAAAACAATGTCTACGAACACAAAGATACGATTACGTTTATACAATATAGAGTAAAAAATATGAAAAAAATTTAAATGTAGTTTGATACGAGTATGAAATGAACAGCCCGTATCAAGTCGCAAGAAGTAGTTTCGCTGCTCTCCAATAGATGGGGCACTAGGTGAAAAACAACGCAAAGCTAACTCGCGGTGACGTTTGTTTTCGTAACATACGGGACCGACAGCACTCGTCTTTAACCTGTTATTAGAAGATTACTTATTTACACTATCGATTTCTGATATCGTGTACGACTTTGTCTACTATGTATGTATTCGTATTTATAATAATTGAAAGTGAAGTAACTGCAGATTCAGTAAATTATTTACCAATAAAATTACGTTTTTGTAATTTGATTTGAGTTATAAAAACGTAATTTTTTTGTAATTTATTTATTGAATCTGCTGTAACTTCATTTACATTTATTATAAATTCACATATATAGTAAACAAAGCAATACGATATCAGAAACTTAATTTGAGTTACAAAGAATTTGATTAGTACCAACATGGGCTACTGTTCTTTCAATCCCCAATAAAGGCCGCACACATCGGTACATTAACCTAAATAAATATCTCAATATTATTACGTGATATAGATTTCTGGTGGGAATGTTTTATTATGCTACCGTTATAGACTAGTAGTACATTAGAGGCGGATCTTTCAAAACTTTAAGCGCTCGTCCTAAATTCTCGCTTCAGTAATACGAGATGTTCAGTTTATGGTACCGTAAACGTTAATAGCAAGAACTGTTCTACTGATAGAAATGGGTATGTGAGATTTAAAATGTTCCAAACGTTTTGGTAATGCTGTTGAAAAGTATTGACTGGACTCGAACGTCTATTGAGTTTATTGAGTACGATTTGAAGTGATGCCAGCTCGATCGGGCGTACGGCCGCTTTGCGTCTCGTAGGTCGTAGATTCGGATTCCGCCAATGAGCTTGAGCTTTCGACAAAGGAAAACAATGTGAAAAAATCATAACTATTCTCTTATGCTCGCCTGGCTAGCAACCACCCCTAAAGTTTGGTCTGTCACCAATCACCAAACACTGTTGTGTTCTGGCAGCCTCTTTTAGAGCCAGTATTCCCAAACTAGGCATGCAACATCTTAGGTCAGAGTGTCGCTAACTAATGTGGTTACAGGTCAAATGCCTAGTTGTAATGAATAAAAAAAATACTAAACTAGATAATAATATATTTGGAATAAGTTTTGTACATCAATCATGTTTTTTTATCATAACTCGCGGCAATAAAGAAAACAATTGAGAGTTCGCTTTGTCTTGCTCACACTTATTTGGTTGAGCTAGTAAAAGGACAAGAACTTTCAAATATTTTCTTTATTGCGCGTGATGTAAAAACCCATAGTCAGTGTTCCCTTGCACTGAAATTGCAATAGATTTACTGAATTTTAATGTCTTCTATTGAAATGTAATTTGGTGTTGATATTTAATACTTTTTTGTATTTTTTATTTATTTTTTCCATACACTTATCATAAGCCTTACAGATCTAATCCAATTCGCTTATTAAAGTTCATTAGGGTACTTATCACTTATACACTACACACATACATATTAAATTAAACTACTTAACTAATTGGTTTTAAATTTATACTATTATACACATCTCTTATTACATGTACAAGCTCTGTCTCATTACAATTAGATTTTGGTTCTGTTTTATTTAACGAGCCACACTCGCTTTTTAATCGATCATTTGTATATAATTTCGGTTTTCAATAAACACTGTCTACAGACATTTCACGATACTTTTCCGATACTGACTTTCAATTATTTAATTTGGACCTTCACAAAAAATATTTTTGCCGTATTTTGTTTTACTCCATTTAAATTTCCATCAAAACACGTGTACGTAGATTACGTGTAAACGTATACCTTTATAATTGATATCAGGGTTCTAATTGAAAATCCGTCGTTTATCAATTAAGAGGAAACGTTTTTCAGTTTGATGCCCAATTTCGAACACGAAAATTTTTAGCGGCGTAAAAATTGGACTTGAATTTCCTATCGCCGCGTTTGCTTAATTAATATATATATATTTTTGTATGTATCTACTTAATGCCCGTAGAACAAATTGAATTATTTCAAATTTAATAAAAAATAAATTTAAGTCAGAGGCCTTCAAGTGGCTCGAAAACTCTCGACACCAAAGCTAGTTTACTTAGCTCATACGAAGATGATGATGAGCTATGGATCAGTTAGCACATACTGAAAAGATTTTTTTTTCTTTTTACTATAGGTTTAAAACACATATTCATAATTCGTGTTTCTAAGTAAACGATGATAATAAATTGAGTTTAGCATGTTTTGGGACTTCGCAAAATATCTTAGTCACAATATTAGCACCTACATCTTTATGACCGGTAAAATAATTTATAATAGTAAAATATTAACAAATTTAAATCAAAATAAAAAACATGACGAAACATAAAATGTTTCATTTATAATAGTAATAATATTATTATAAATGTTATTATAAATGTTCCATTTATAATAATAATATTATTATTATATAATCCGTTCATTGCAAAAAATGTTTTACTGCAACGCCCCCTTATAAGTTACCTCCGTACCACTTCCTCAAAACATATACCAATCAAATCACAGCCAATCACTGACAACCACATCAAAATCAAACTATTCGTAGTAGTTTAGGAAATAAACGGCAGCATTAATATTCAGAAACACACATAAACAACCTCTTATGCCGGTCGGTTGATGAGAAACTGTCGCAACTAAAATTCCTTTTCCTATTAAACATTTTCATTTAAACTTTTTAGACTTACTTTTGCTGGTGAAGACCTTACAAGCAGACAGCTTTATTACGCTTCTTGAGCACACTCACCTGAAAAAGATAATTATTTTATTAGAATTTATAGTAACATTTTATTACCATAAAAAAATTTTCGTACAAAGCTGAATTTCTCGTTACATCACCAAGGTAAGACCTCTTCACTTCATACAGGGTTTCTTGGAAACTAGATTAGATTTTATTAGAATTTATAGTAACATTTTATTACCATTACCAAATTTTCGTACAAAGCTGAATTTCTCGTTACATCACCAAGGTAAAACCTCTTCACTTCATACAGGGTTTCTTGTAAACTAGATTAGATTTTATTAGAATTTATAGTAACATTTTATTACCATAACCAAATTTTCGTATAAAGCTGAATTTGTCGTTATATCATTAAGGTAAGGCCCCTTCACTTCATACAGGATTTCTTGTAAACTAGATTAAATTTTATTAGAATTTAAAGTAACATTTTATAACCATTACCAAATTTTCGTGGATAGCTGAAGTTCTCGTTAAATCACGAAGGTAAAACCTCTTCACTTCATACAGGGTTTCTTTTAAACTAGAGTAAATAAATATTGTTGCCCGCATCTTTACATAGATTTAAAGCGATGACAGCTCAGTTGGGCGTAAGTCCCGAAAGGCTTGGGTTCGATTCCCACCAATAGCTCGAGCGCATTAGTCAGTGTTAGAAAATGTCGTCAAGAAAACAATGAGACGCCATTAGAGTATTTTCTAGTGCTCGCCTGTTGAAAACACCAACCACAAGTTGAAAAATCTATCGCCCAGCGTCTAACAGTGTGTTCAGGCTAACCCCTCAATACTAGGCATGCTCCACTATAGACCGGAGTGTCTGCTGACTATGTTTTTCTCTTTGGGTCTCTGAGAATTTCTTTATAATATTCAATTAATGAATCAATTATTTAATTTAATTTCTTTAATATTTACAAAGCTTAAACAAAACATTATAAAAAGGAAAATTCAATATTTTTAGTTATTATCATGGCGAATAGCACTTACACTGAGAACTAGTCTCGTGCCGTAAGTGCTGTTTTATTCAGGGTACCTTCAACAATATTGTTTCGTAAACAAACCACTTTAATTTTACATTATTTAATTAAATTATTAAGTATTTAATTTTAGTAATAATATTGACGACCTCGTTGGCGTTATGGTAACCATGCCAATCAGAAGGTTCCGGGTTCGATTCCTGGCACGGCCAACATCTTTGTGCTTTACTAATTTTTTTGGCTGTGGGTCTGGGTGTTAATATGAATCTATATAAGATATGTATGTATGTATATGTGGTATATCAGAAGTGTTAGCTACTATAACACAAATTAGAAATGGTTCGGTATGGGGTTAACCAATCGTGTGTAAAAAAAATTAAGATATATAATAGTTTAGTAATAATAGGATTTAACATAAAATAGTAAAGCAGTACTAAAGGCATTTTTTTTAAATATTAACACACATTCACACACGGCTGGTTAGTCCCATACTGAACAATTTCTAGCTCGTATTATGGTTGATAACACAACTGATATAGGTACTACATATACATACATACGTATTATATATTAAATACATATTTAACACCCAGACCCACAGCCAACAAATTTAGTTAAGCACAAAGATGTTGACCGGGCCGGGAATCGAACCCGGAACCTTCTGATTAGCAGACCGGCATGGTAACCTTTACGCCAACGAGGTCGTCAACAAAATATCTATTATATTATTTTCTCTGTTACCTGTATTAATTTTGTACCTTCATTATTAGTTACTGCTGGGGCAGAATAATATATTGCTGCCTCTTAATATTATAAACGACGTCTATTCAGTTACCGATTTGTTTAGCCACGGAACATAAACCTTTATGTAAGGGGAATAATAGTGGGGGCAGAGTCCAGGATTAATGTTGACCTAATTTTAGGCGTTATCAAAAATGTAGCTCAAATACCACGATTACGGGTTTTCATAACTGTCTCAAAATATTTTAGAGAAGAGGATTTGTAGTTTTCTATTCATGTGTTATAAGTAAAGTGCAATTTATATTTTTTTATAACAGAGTATTTTTTTGATCTCCAATCGAATACATCAAGATGAATAACAATACCTAATAGAAGAGAGAACATTAATACTGGTACTTTGTAGTTTTAATTTGTCTTTTTCTACACTTAATCTTTATAATATATCTAGATATAAATCTAAATAAACCATGTTTAATAGATTTATACTTTCTACAATTTATAATTATATTAATATGTATATTTAGAATTTTACGTCTATGATTTTTTTCGAATTCATATTATTATGTTGCGATACAAATGAATAAATAATTTTATAATTTTAGTTATTAAAGATCTTCATTTAGTCTAGTATATATGTAAATATAATATAAAAATAGACTTCAATTAAACTTCCTTAAATTTTATATTTTGAAGTTGCATTTTGTTTTTGACCTGTGGGGATAGAAAGAAGCTATAGAATTTTTTTACGATTACGTCCTAAGACTACTTTTTGAGAGTATTAACTCTCAAAATCAAGGTAGACAACAAATTAATATAGCATAGGAAGAGAAAAAAGGCATATTTCCTTATGAATAATGGTAGAGATGTAAGGGTCGAGTCCGGACAAGATTATCAATATAAGGGAGCGTTTTGAATAAGGATTAAATAGATTATATTGGATCGCTCATGGTTCCGAATTTCCAATTAATTTTCTTTATTTCCATGGAAACAGGATTATCTCCACTTAAAACCTTGGGGATGAAGTTCAAATTTGAATACATCTATGATTATTAAACGAGCATGGCGCGGTGAGAAAACGTCTGCTTCTCAATCTAAAGGCCCTTAGTTCGATCCTCTACACCCTACACCAATGACATGTTTTTCAAGTTTTGTGTGGATTTGCACTCGCTTAACGGTGAAGGATAACAACCTCAGAAAAGCTATTCATATTATACGGATCTAATATATCATAACTTATCTTCTTGTCATCTTCTTGTATATAAAATTTCTATATCACAATGTTAGTAACCGTACTCCTCCGAAACGGCTTGACTGATGGATATTTACCAAATTTTATATGCGTATTCAGTAGGTCTTAGAATCGGCTACAATCTATTTTTCATACCCTTAAGTGATAAGGGGTTTTCACCCTTTTTTTTAAATGTGTCATCAAAAATACATACAACCCTAAATTTTTACTTATTTAGCACCAACCCCTATTTTAATGACCATTTTAGTGATTTAATCAAATTTCATACCACTCGATAACTGTTCAATATAGTGTTTTTAACTGTACTTAAGGCAAAACAACGTTTGTCAGCTAGTATACTATATAATTAAAAAATATATATAACTCATATAAAAGACGAAAACAAACATACTCGCACTTTTATCGGAACATACCCGTAGCATAAAATATGGAAAGAAATATGAGGCGGAGATATCTTTATTAGATCTTCCTGGCCAAGACTCCCGACAGTAAAATTCCTTACTGCTTTACAATATTCCGACTTGAATACAGATTGAAATTATTAATATTAAATTACACTAGATTTCTAAGAAACAGAAGAACCACGCGAACTTAATTTATTGGAACTGAAAATCTTTTCGACGCAGGTGGCACATGCAGAGGGAGGCCTATACCCAGCAGTGGGATAAAGAGGACTGTGAATGATGATGATGATGAAAATCTTTTTTAAGCTTTATCATAACAATTATTCGACAATTTTATTCATAGTATATTTTCATAAATTTTATAAATAATTTATTGTTGTACATTTTGTTTGATTTCGAGCATAATGCAAATGGTTTAATAACCAAAATTGAAATATGTTTAAAATCAATGAAAATAATTCATTATAAATCTTTTTATTGTGAGACTTTTAAAAAGTAACATGAAAAGAGATTGGATACAACTATAATATACATGACAAAATAGCTTCACAATAGAAAGACATAAACACTTTGTCTGACCCCTGCTTCAAATCGTAATAAAACGATCCACAAAACACGATAACAAAAAGTAAATCAAACTTCGGCAAAGATTTCGGAACAAAAGAAATTTTCTTTGACGCGAGAAGAGGAAAAGTTTAATTCTGTTTATGGGGGAATAATTTATCAAAATCCTTTCATCCTGCTTTCGTTTGAATGCTGATTGGGAGCTTCATTGCCATGGTTACTTTTACGTTACTTTTAATAAATACCAAAACAACAATGAGATGTATTAGTAAGGTTTATTTTCGTTATTTTTCAATTTTAAAAGTACCAATCATTTGACAACCTCGTTGGCGTAAAGGCTACCATGCCGGACTGCGAATCAGAAGGTTCCGGGTTCGATTCCCGGCCCGGTCAACATCTTTGTACTTAACCAAATTTGTTGGCTGCGGGTCTGGGTGTTAAATATGTATTTAAATATAATATGTATGTATGTATATGTAGTATATCAGTTGTGTTAGCAACCATAATACGAGCTAGAAATTGTTCAGTATGGGGCTAACCACCCGTGTGTGAATGTGTCCTAATAAAAAATAAAAAAAATACCTTTATTTAATCAATAATATAAAACCACAGAGAGTATCTAACTAAACCGACATCAGTTAATGGTAGCGTTCATCTAGGATTTGAAATGTATATGCATAGTATATGTATTCTACTAGTCAATCCCTTTCATTTGACACCCATACTGAGGAATTGTGAAATAAAAATGTCATTCGCCATTTTCGGCGCCGGCCATCTTAAAAAGATTTTCATCAAACGTAGCTAAGAACATTTTCGACTACTAGACTTTTAAAACATAACAAAAACTAAATTATCAGTCCACCTAAGTATTCTAGAAATTATGTTTGTACAAATTGTAGGCTGTGCTTAACTTTGTATGTTATGTTTATTATTATTACTTGAATAAATAACTTATAAAATCAATCAAAATCAGTCCACCCGTTTGGAAGCTATAATGCCACAGACAGACAGACACACTGACTTACGTCTAAACTTACGCCACCCCGTTGTTAATAATACAAAAAAGCATTTTTGAATGATTGAAAAAGTTAAAATTTCAATTAAAATTGTCTAGAAATACTTATTACGGTAATAAGAAGCTTACCATTGATTTACTAAAATCCGAAGTCTGAATACAGATATCAATCGAATCCGAAAACGTTGCCAACTCATCCGTTAGACACTTTACCATTTAGCACTAATGCCTATTAGCAGGTCCATAAAATCTTGTTTATCGGTCTGAACTTTATTAGGATAATGATAGGCGTTTTTAGGCACGATAATAGATAAATCAACGTAGGCTATTAGCAGATTAGGGCCTATTTGCGATGACGCAAACTCATCGTGGCATGAACTGAGTTAATTGACAACTAAAGTGGTTTAGATATTTCTGATAATTGGTCCAGGCATCTAAGGGCATCAAGAGGTATTTAATATTTAGTGTTAAATGTCTACAATATTACAGTAATATTAATTTTATCGAATGAAACGCCTTTTAAAGTAACTTAACATTTTCGAGTCCTCACCGGCTTAGCAACCATTCGTGTTAAAGAATCTGTATTCCGGCAGCCTCTTTGACAGTCAACCATTACAATTGTAAATAAATCAACCAAAATTATTAATAATAAATGTATGTAAAAAATAACGTTTATTTTTAGTCTCTCCGTATCATTTACATATCTAAATAATTCATAATATCTTTGTAATACACCTTACCTAGTTAACAGCTATCTTTATAACTGATAGACAAGATAAGTTGATTTCAAAACATCGCGCTAATTTCAACTACGTGGACCACTGTTCTATCTTATCGCTTAATTAAACATTTCTCTATCTAATCTGACCCATTTCCAGCAAACCGTTCCGGTATTTATACGCCCTTATCTCACACCACAAAATACATTGCAGCGTTGCAATACGCTATTATTTCTTCACTCTTTATAGCACGGTATGTGAACGCAAACAAAAGATAATAAACAAGAAGTACTGAGTAAACGGAGCAGCGGGAGATGTGTCTGAAAATTATTTTGTTCAAACATTTGCTGCTCGGAAAGCTCCAGATTTGTGCTGTGTTTGAACTGGAAAAGGTCAAGAAATAGAAAATTGTCAGCGCAAAACGTGCGATGGTCTAATTGACCTTTTCCGTAATAAGCCTTCTTACGAGCCGACATTTGGACGAAGAAACTCACAAAAGGCAAATAGAAAAAGTTTTTAACGAGACGACTTTTTTTGTATGAATAAACGGAATTGAAATGGAAATTAATATCTGCTTAACAGATTTGAATTTTGCAAAACATTATTATTTTCATTTACGTGTCTCAAATGCCTCTGAATAGGATCTTGAGTAGGCAGGAAGATTTTTAAGCCATTCCATTTTAAATTATTTTTAGACATATTAATTTTATACTTAACTTTATCATTCCAAATTTACAAAACATACAATTTAAAATTAATTATAAAATTTAAAACTTAAAACTAATTCAAAATGCCACTCCGGACAGAACCTGACGTAAAGGTACCCATAACGCTCGTGGCATTGTCGCGTTGTATGGCTAATATTTTTTTTATATATGATTAATTTATTTAAATTATCTATAATAATTTAAATAAAATCACAGGCCCTGGCAAAACATTTAGTGGAAGCGTCAGGTGAACGGAATACTGGCCCATACTTTTTTTTTCTGCCCTTCAACGTAGTAATGCTACCAGCATTCTGGGCACTTTTCCTTCACAAACATTTTGTTAGATTAGTTTTTTTGTAGAATATTATATATTTTTTTATGTAATATTATTTGTATGTCACCTTTTAGTGTAACTACCTTATTATCTAACTAAAAGCAAACACGTAAAACTTAATAGTGTAGTTCTTGTCAGACTAGTAGGTTCCTGTAGAACTAATACGCTAACATAGAATTTAATAATCTCCTTCCTCCAGGGAGGTAACAAAGTGGTCTAGGAGTGGAGATGGTTGAAAAGCTTTCCAAAGCCGCTTCAATTTGTCATAACGGGATGGCCATTTGACTTGCTTTTTGGAAGAGCGGAAGGTTCAAGCGGTAGGTTCACTGTTAAATGCAATAAAATCTAAAGCCTTAACTAAGCACATGCTATGTTAGTATTGTTTTCAATTTGAAGTGGACATTCCTTTTGTCCGATTTCGTTTCATTTCAACTGAAATCTGGGGATAATTCATAACAAAAGAGCCCTGGCGTTTAGAATTCCAATAGTATTATAAAGTGTTATAAATAATATAATTGACGACCTCGTTGGCGTAATGGTTCGGATCGATTTCCGACACGACCAACATCTTTGTGATGAACTAAATTTGTTGGCTGTCGGTCTGAGTGTTAAATATGTATTGATATAAAGTATTCATATGTAGTATATCAGTTGTGTTAGCAACTATCATACAAAATAGAAATGGTTTAGTATGGGGCTAACCACTTACCATACGTGTGTGAAAAAGAAAAAACAAGGAAATTCTTTGTAAATAAAAACAAAAGAAGCAGTCATCGTTTATAGTGATTGAAGATTGAGTTTCGATAAAGCAAATAAAATAAAATAACAGAACGTAACCTCAGGTTCTAGATTTAGTCTAGATTACTATACATTTCTAGGTTCAAGTCGTGAACATTGTGTGAATTTGATTTCGACTAAGTTTGCAAGGGCCTTTATGTCGTTCTCAACTAACGCTTACTGTGATCATTATCTAAGCTAGAACTTGGGTTGTAGTTAGTGTAAGTGTTGTTGTAGCACTAACTAAGCTGTAGCTTAGAGTATTTGGTTCAATGCAAATTTGGAATTTGCAACAAGATCAACAAAAAAAAGAAAAACAGAACGAAAATAGTAAAAATACTTTCTTACTCATAAATTCATATTCAAATTCTTTATTTTCAAGCTAAAGACTCATTCAAATTAAAACTTTTTTTGCAAATACCAAATGTCATATTAATATATTATTATCTGTTATATGTAGGTATCTTCTCAACAATACTCGTATATCGGGATTATGGTAGCTTCACAAACAAGCAGTATCAAAATAAGCTACATTTTTTTTTGTTTATATTATTTTGAGGCGAAGCTCTTACAATTTTATGTTCCTCCTTAATATTACGACATTCAGTTAGGTTCTAGAAAGGACCTGCTCTTGAACATTGAGTATTGATAAAAAACAAGTTTATTTAAAGCTACAAATCGGAACAAGATTGTGCTGTATCGAAATCAATCATTCATTGAGCGGGATCGTCACCACACACGCAAACTTCATAAATAACTCTACGTGACATGCTTGTGTATGAGGTTGGAGTGCGAGACATAAGAAATAGCGTTGAATAATCAGGTTCTATCATCTTTCTTTTTATATAGGGTGATAAGTCCTGCACTCATCCTGCCAAGGGGGTATTGTACATCTAGGGGCGTATTGTTAATGTTTTTTAATTTTTTATAGAAACTAAAGAATTGAATTGTGGTATTTTAGCATTCTAAAATCATAATTGTAGTATTTTTCTACTCTCGTAATACGTTAGCTCATCTGTAATGGTTCATTAAGGATTGGATTACTCGTTTAACAACAGTATGATAAAAGTGTTGAAAATACGCCTAAAATTGTAAGTTCTAAAATCTGAAATTCTTCTAATATTATTAAGTTCAATCCACCTAAGCTGAATTCTCTCTGTTTGTTAAAAAACTATTTGTGATATTTTTGATGCAAACGCACTGAACGCAAAGGAAACTGATTTTAAAATTATTTAAATGAAATTTTATGACAGTTCTATGATATTACAGTTCTATTATATTCTATGATTTATGAGGTTTCGACGCTTCAAAACGTCAACATCCAAACAATAGTGCGTTTTTATGACTTTGATTCGTTCGGTGCGTTTGACTGCAACTTATGTGCAATCATCTTTATAGGTACCACTTTTCTAAGTATAGGTACCACTTTTTTATGACGGAACATTAAAAAATCAAATCAATTAACAGGGTTGCTCATCTCCAGCAAACAATTGCAATGCCTTATGAAATTATGTAACTGTGAAGTGACATAATATTGCAATAAAACTCCTTAGACTTTTACTTTGACTTTGAAGTAGCAAAAATTAACGTAATTTCGCGTGCAATTGTAACTCAGACCACAGAGCAAACGGCCATTGGTTTCAAGCGCCATCGTTTGAAACCGACAATTTAGCGCCACACTGACGTAGCCGCAGTCGGGCAACTGACGGGCTTTGCTTTTCACACCTCAACCGACGGCCATTCATTAGGAACGCCAAATTGAAAAGCAGACTTTTCTCAGTTGATCTGAAAACTTTCAATTTTAATATACCCCCGTCGCCATATAATTTGGTGAATTGGTAGTGCGGCCATCTTGGATTTGAAATTTATTGGACACTAGCTGACCCGGCAAACGTTGTTTTGCCTCACTTAGAGGTATTAAAAATAGATAGTGTAGCTTATATGACACGTTCGTAGATTTACCATAGCAGCGCCATCTATTGATTACTTACTCAACCCAGTCGACAGGTATCGACGTTTGTTAGAATCATTTGGAGTTAACAGATAATTGTGACTGTCAAATAATAACAGACAATAATTAGCAATAAATTAAAATTGCCACTATGATATGAGATTTAAACTATCCTATCACTCAAGTTGGATCAAATTGCACATGGTGTGCGAATTTTATTATAACCGGTTAAGTGGTTTAGGAGTCCATTGAGGACAAACATTGTGACACGAGATTTATATATATTAAGATTATTTATTGTATTTTATTCATCCAATCGTTCATTCGATCGATACCTATATTGGGGAAATTGTGATAAAATATGTAAGCCGTACTTTTAAAAACGGTAACCGACATGGACCGATTTATCAAACACTGATAAGAACACTCTTGCGTAATAATACCTTTCGAACAAATAAATCAAAATCAAAATCGGTTTATTTGTTTGGGAGCTTCGATGCCACAGATAGACATAGAAATACGTCAAACTTATAACAATCTATCGTTTTTACGTTGGGGGTTAGAAATATGGTGTACTAAAAATATAATTCGAATAATACCTGCCAAAAAGTTTTAAGGCAAAAGTCCAAAAGTAGTCAGATTTTTTAGTTAACAACTATTGCTTATTGCTGTCGTTCCAACAAAGATAATTCAAATAATACTCTATGATGCTTTATATAAAAGGAGGTAAATATAAAAAAGGCCTGCTTACGTATAAGAAAGAACTTGGCTAGACTTCTTCTTCTTTGCCTTCGCCTTGTCCCACTATGTGGGGTCGGCACAGCCCGTTTTTTGCTTCCACACTCTTCTGTCAGCCGTCATATCAAAGAACTTGGCTAGACTATACTATCATTATCAATTACATGCCATGACACAAAATATATCTGTTTTTAAAAACATGTGTGAGTGAAAGTGAGAGTGAAAAGACGACCTCGTTGGCGTAAAGGTTACCATGCCGGACTGCTAATCAGAATGTTCCGGGTTCGATTCCCGGCCCGGTCAACATCTTTGTGCTTAACTAAATTTGTTAGCTGTGGGTCTGGGTGTTAAATATGTATTTATATATATAATATGTATGTATGTATATGTAGTATATCAGTTGTGTTAGCAATCATAATACGAGCTAGAAATGGTTGAGTATGGGGCTAACCAACCGTGTGTGAATGTGTCCTAATATTAAAAAAATATTATATTCAAAAAGTAACGCCTGAACCTTTTGACTCAGGCGTTACTTTGCAAAAATCCATTGTAGATAGAAGAAAATGCGAAATGTATAGTGTACTTCCGCTGTGATATGAAACCAAATTAAGCAAAGAAAACATCAAAATATAAAAAAAAACTTTACGTGTGTGCGTTTGGTTTTGATCTCATTACAGAAACCCTAAATATCTTTCTGAAACCTTAACGTAATTAAAAATCTTTTTTTAAATTATCGTTCGATTAAAGGATAGAATATTTTGAAAGTTTTCGATACATATTTGTGAAATATTTGGCAGTTAATTGCTTTTTATTGCGATTTATGTTATTATGGCTATCTGAGCTACAGATATATAAAACTTTCACATCTATCTTCATTTTCGGCCTATCGATCATTGTTGCTCAGTTAAGGTGGAAAAAGTCGGTCACTAAACATTTTTGCATTACGGACGTTTTGGTTATCAATCTACATTTTTGTAGGTACAATGGTGATTTATCACTATTTTTGTCTTTGCTTAAAATTTTCTTCATTTAGACTACAATAAGATCCATAGGTTACTAAATAAAACTTTATAACTAGTGTTAGTGACAGTATATGGTGAATAATAGTTAAAAAAAACTAAAAAACACGCTTATCAAATTAGTGTAGTCATCGGTCCTCAATAAATCTACAAAGTTTGAACGAAATCTGGCTGTTTAAAGTGGGTCAAAATCGCGTTCAAAGAAGTCGGTTACAAACAAACATATAAACAAAAATACAAAAAATTTAATAATTTTATCAAATTAGTGTATTGTCATCGGTCCTCAATAAATCTACAAAGTTTGAACGAAATCTGGCCGTTTAAAGTGGGTCAAAATCGCGCCCAAAGAAGTCGGTTACAAACAAACATACAGGTGAAGCTAATAAAAAGCGTGTTAAAAAAAAGAATAGGATTAGAGAAAAATCTGTCCTGAACAAAGGCAAGACTGAGGAAGAAGACCTAATCATCACTCTTATAACACTTAACGAAACATCAATCATCACTTTTACGGAACGTGCGAACGGTATGGGACCCTTAAAAAAGCTTAGTGGATCATACTTTCTACCTGGCACTATTTCCTTAATATATTATGTGCATCTCATCGCATCGCATGCCCTTACCCACCACCAATTTCGAAGTTCCTCTACAACTCAATGAAGGAATGTTTTCTTTAAAAGTATATGTATGTACGTCTCATTTAGTCACATGTCACTTTTATTGAGTTGATTGATTCTCATGGTTCATGGTAGGTCGCCGATCGTATGCTCGCAACGGCAAATCAATGGGAATGCTGATATGAACTCTTATTGCTCTGTGATACTAAATCATATTGAATTGCAGTGTTATTGCTTTACCTACGGGAAATATACGAATTTTAGCAAAATGATGAAAGAGTTATGTCAGGCTTATACCGACAAAATAAACGTAAGCGATAGCCGGTTATACAAATATTATTCAAACATGCCTTACTAAAGTTTTAAGACAGTGATGATGATAGATATTTATTTCATAAAATAAAGTAAGTTTGGCGCCTAAATGCCGTCTAAAGAAACACTCTAAGAATATTCGTACTTAATTTGGTACCAATCAGACTTATTAATATGAAAAAAAAAACTGAAATATTAAGATGAAAAAAAAACCGGTTCAAAAAACTAAATTTAGATTTATTTCTAATTTATAATTCATAATCTGATTGATACCAAAATAAGTGTAAATTCTTAAAATGGTTCTATAGACGGTCTTTAAATTTTTACGTTTTTTCTTCTGTCCATTGTTATGTTTGTATGTATTTATGTTGTTTACTTGTACCACCGCCTTCTTTTGTATGTTTATTTATCTATTCCCGGTTGCCTGGTAGAAATCACTATAGGTGATAAGGCCGTCATTGTTATACTTTTGAGTTTTAAATTTTAAACGTGGTAATTTTATAGTTGTACAATAAAGATATATTCTATTTTATTCTTTGAGCCATTTATACGATATTTTTTCCGTTTACGAAATCGCTAAACGCGGTTACAGCACAAACTGTAAATTTAAGATTTTGCCCTTATCTTTGCCTTAATATAAATACAATTTGTAAGTTGATAACGAAGTAAAGCCCACGCGCGTTATTTTCCGTCTGCATCTGACACGTTTTACTTTTTGTAAACGCCTCATTATTTTGGCGGCACACATCAACGTTCTTATTTATTACTCGTCGAGTTTCTGTTCCAAAAATACATTTAAATACACGTGTCGTAAGAAGCCACAGAATAAAAAGAAAGCCCGTGTAATAATACAAACAATACATTTTGGAAAAAGAAAATGTTCGTACATTTTCCTTTTACGACATTGTTCTAAGAAGAAGATGAGTAAAAACCACAAAAACTATTTGAATTCTTTGCTTTCGTTATGAGAATTTTATTGACAAGCGAGTAAACGAAAAATGCCAGTGTGGCTTAGTGAGAAACCGTCTGCTTTTCAATCTGACGGCCCTTGGTTCAATCCCGGCTCTACAACAATGACTTGTTTTTCACAAAGTGACTTTGTCTGACTGACAACCTACTACAAAATCTAATAACGTGTGTGATCCGACAACCCGCACATGGCTAACGTGGTGGATTATAACCTGTATCTCTCTCTCTCTCTTGAGAGAAGACCCCGAGCCTCAGCAGTGGGTTGCTTATTCCGTAATTTAGTAGGTCTTCACATTATAACGGAACCTTAGAGCTGAGTCACTTAAGTCCAGCGAACTAGAATAAATAGAAGAGTAACTTAGCCGTTAAATGGTTTCACGCGTAATCGTAAAATACCGCGGTGGGCGGGGCAAAACAGCCACCCACGCGCCCGCATGGCGTCACATGGTATGGCACGGCACCAATCGCGTGCGAGCTTTGTGTTGTGTGTTTCGTTGGGCTAGCAGTATAATTGTGTGCGTAGATGTATACACATTCTAAGCGGAAATTGTATGGAGTTACTCTTCCGTTTATTCTAGTTCGCTGCTTAAGTCCCTTGAAACAAAGTAGAATATATAAGGTTTATCGCTTCTGTGGGAACACTAGAGCGGTATTAGAGGGCCATTCACAAACAATGACGTTAAGAGAAAGACAGTAAAACTAATTGCTCTAAGGCGCTTTGTTTCATTCGAGTATTTGGAACGGTGCCAGATAAAATTATCGGTCACTCTGCACTTTACAGTTCACGTTCTAATCAAACGCAGGCAGTGGGAGAATTCTAATGCGGAAGCCCTTATAGCATAGGAAAGGAAAGATAATTTTATCTTCGCCTGAAAAGACATGTCTAATGTGAATTGAAATTATTAATTAAGTAAAAAAAAACCTCGAATTAGCGACATCGATGGCGTAATAATTGCCATGCCAGATTGCAAACCAGAGGGTCCCGGGTTCGATTCCCTACACGGCTAATATCTATGTAATAAACTCAATTTTTTGGCTATTGGTTTGGGTGTAAATATGTAACCGATATAAAGTATTTATACATGTATAGTATCAGTAGTGTTAGCAATTATAATATAAACTAGAACTAGTTAATTATGGGGCTAACCAGCCGTGTGAATTGAGTAAAAAATGCAACGTTAAATTTAAATACAAACAGTTGTAAGTATAAAATCCCACAAAAAGGCAAAGGCAATGTAGAAGCTAAATAGCACATTTTAAAAATATTTTACGCTGGAGTTACGAATTAAATAAACAATTACATAAAATCTATTCTAAATACTTTTAAAAAAGTATGCTTCAGAAGCACACTTACAATGAAATTAAAACAAATATATCTTATTCTCGTGTATTTAAATATATTACATAGAAATCGTTGATTTTATGTATGAATTTGGTTCCGTGAAATACCTACTACCGACGTACAGGCGCTTTGCTCAAATATGTATGGCGGAGTTTATCTCAGTACAACATCGCTGTAAGTGAGATATATATTATCCCCTGGGTTAAGTGAGAATTTCGTGATAACTCAGTAAAAAGTAGATCACGCTCAGCCTTTTAGCCTGACTCCACTATACTTGGAAAATCTACACGTGTCTTAGCTCCCAAATCCTGGCTTTATATTTTTTCATGACAGCTATTCGATACCGAAGAAACTTAGCCGATTTTTCCTAACAAAGGATAACAAAGGATCAAGCGTCGCGATTGACGATAGGGAATAAGTACTATACTGGAGTCAGTTAAGGTCAGTTTTAAACAAGTGATCTTTTGAACAATTAGAATTGACATGTAATTGATATTTAACTAATTTGTTGAAGAATGTAATGATTACTATTATATTAAATAAATTATTTATTAAAATATAAAAATAAAAAATCGATTTGTATTGACATTAATTAGGTACGCATTTTTTAATAAAAAAATCTTGTTGGAAAATATTCTTCAGTTTTTTTACTTACTTTAATTTCATTCCATCCCTTAATCCTATCCCACTTACGTATATTATAAATGCGAAAGTTTCTATGGAAGTGTGTGTGATTGTTACTTTTCGTTCTCAAACGACTAAACTGATTTTGAAGAAATCTGGTATGAAAATAAGTTAGAACTTGGATTAGCACATAGGTTACTTTTTATCCCGGATTAACGCGGGTAGTACCGCGAGGCGCAGCTAGTTTAATATATAGTTATATATATAATCATTAATATAAAAACAGACAGACATACAGCGGAGTCTTAGTAAAAGGGTCCCGTTGTTTACCTTTTAGGTACGGAACCCTAAAAACAATCTGCTTCCTCATAAGCTAAGATGTACCTAAGTCGTTAATTTTATAATAATTTAATAATAATGATAATAATTGTTCTTTATTGCAGATAACGTAAATCCATATTACAAATAATAAATAAAGAAACAAAGTTCAATAAAGAAAAAAAGTCAAAAGTTAAAGTAAAAAGTAATACCTATTACAATAAAAAAAAAATACAAAATTAGGCGGCAATAGCCATCCATTGCCCGTACGTTGCATTTAAGTCGTGAAATACCTACTGCCGCGGTTCAAGCGCTTCGCTCAAATAAGTAAACTGAACCAGTAAAGTTCGCCGTAATAGCGTTGTATTTATGATATTACCTTGCGGAAACAAGAGCATTGCAAAAGATGCTCTTTTATCTAGAAATTGAGCGTTGCAAAATATTCTAGCGCTAGAAACGGAACCTTAACTTGTTATGTTTGTTTCATACCGCCTGGGATTTCCATTCCCAACGAGCAAAAGCTAAAGTTATCGGAAGCAAGTTTAAGTACGACATCGAAATGTGAGCTTAACTCGCGATAGTACTCTAGGATTTAGCAAACTGAACATGCAAATTATTCGTTTTATTATTGCTTCTCTCGCGTGAGTTGCGATTTCAGTATTTATTGCATTTGTAAAGGTTTTTTTTATAACAAACCTACCTAGTTAGGTAGGATAGGTTTGCGTTTGACCACAGCTGGCCTGGTGTTAAACAATATATATTTTTTTTATTTCACTTTCACACACGGCTGGTTAGCCCCATACTGAACCACTTCTAGCTCGTATTATGGTTGCTAATACAACTGATATACTACATATACATTTACATACATATTATATATAAATACATATTTAACACCCAGACCCACAGCCAACAAATTTAGTTAAGCACAAAGATGTTGACCGGGCCGGGAATCGAACCCGGAACCTTCTGATTAGCAGACCGGCATGGTAACCTTTACGCCAACGAGGTCGTCTACGATGTTACACGCTTACCTAGAATATACATATTAACTCTAGATTTGAAGACCCCCAGGTGGTAACAATTCTTCTCAGGAAACAGAGACTCAGGAAGAGAATTCCAAAGTTTTGCAGTCCTCACAAGAAAGGTTGAAGCTTTTTAGTCTTAGAGCGTTGGTAAGATCTTATAGAATCGTAGCAAACGGAACGTAATATATTCCGTCCTTTTAACGTACCACACAATGTTACTACCTTATTGACTCTTTTCATATAATGATTACATGTACGTACACAAATTAAAAGGAAAATAGAAAATTTTGTGATTGTATTTTTGTATTCGTAATTTTAATACTTTTTCTGTGTACCAATACTATAAAACTGGAGATGTTTATGGCAAGTTAATAAAAAGCGAGTGTGTTTCGGTGGGCAAAACGTCTGCTTTTCAAACAGGCGGTCTACTGTTTGGCCCTACCAATAGCTTTTTTTTTTTCAAGTTATGTGTGGATTTGAACTCGTTTTACGGCGAAGGAAGACATCGTGAGGAAACTGACATGTTTGAGAACCATTCTATAGTTCCTAGAGTGTATTATTCTATTGTTCCCCCGCCCCCTTTCACCATCGGACGAGCAGGGAAACACCAAAACGGCATGGTTTTACTGTGGAGATACCAAAAATGCGCACTAAGCGTATTGTGCCTTCATTGTGCGAACTGCCAAGGCGTGGAACTCTTTGCCAAATAAGTACCCTGTTCCCCGAAAACTATAATCTAGAGGTTTTCTGGTACGAGTGAACAGGATTCTTCTGGGTAAGCGCGTTCCACCTCAGATCGTAATGTCGCTTACCACCAGGTGAATTGGGACCAAGCGCAAACAAATCTAGCATAAAAAGTCACAAAGGTCATTGCACTGAACTAAAATTAACACCACATTCAAATTCAAAAACATTGTTGTTCAAACACCATTCACTAAACAATAGATTGTAAATCTAGTTCAAACATAGGTCATACAGTTGAAACACTACTTTCACCGGTAGGTTTACTTTCACAAAGGTATTAAATAAATGTTCCTATTTACTTTTATATCTGTTATTAGTAAGCGTGCAGTTTTTTTTTTATAATATCAGGAAAGTAGTCATGAAGCATAGATAAGCGTTATACATATTATGTACCTATAATAAAAAAAATATATGAGGCACATTGCTTCCTTATACAACTTATCTAAACAAAAATAACAAAATATAATAGGAAAGTTAAATTAAATATCTTTGTTATTATTTAAAAAAAACACAGGTGTATGTTCAACGTGAATAAAAAAAGAAGGCTTCTTAATTCATTTGTTTTCACGAATAAAAAAAAATAAATTAGAGAACGACATGGTCAATAGCTGTGCCACATAAGCACAACTAAAATGCAAAAGCCATAACGCCAATTTTGCCCTTTATATCAGAAATAAATATTTATCAATGCGTAAGTTTCTCACAAGACATCTAGTTATGAACATTAGTTAAAAACATGCTATGCTAAATTAAACATAACGTTTAATAATTAAAGATATTTTCAAGTCCAAAACCTGGATAGTAACTTTGACGCAGGATTGACCATATCGGATCTCCAGAAAAGTATGCATCATCCAGTAGATATGAACCTGATAACTGAACACTTCCTACAGATGCTCAGTTCAATAAATACCAACCAGGACCCTCAGAAAAGGCTTAACAACTGCCAGATATGTATTGTGCAATCTATAGCCGCTTTATGTGTGCAAAAAAGTCATATTCACAGTCGAAAGATTCGAAAGTGGTACTATTTCACCGATTCGTTAACGAGCCAGTTGTTCACTAGTCTTTAATTCGTTTCCACTGAACTGCACGGGGTTTTTTCACCGAATTCCCCTTTTCACCCGAACCGGTAACCGCACGGTGCTCTCATTCAATTAAATTCTATTCTATCTACGCTTTTCGTATTGTGAAAGGACAAAACAAGCACATTTTATTATTTTTCGGGAATTGTCTCTTTCAAACAAGTGCAGAGTACGCGGAAATAAGGATGACTCTCTTATATTGATAATATTCAATTTTATTATATTGGTACTATTCAATTTTATTATATCGGTAATATTCAATTTTTTTCATCGTTTTCGTTTGTACAAAAACAAGTTTGAAATGAAATAGATATGGACAACCAAACAGTCTTGTCACAGTACAATAGATAAATAAGTGTTATACTATATATAGTTTGAAAATAATAATTTGAAATTAGTTACAAAGTTTTTTTTAAAAAATGTTTTAGTAATAGAATAAGTCGTAATTAAGTTAGTTTGTCAGATTTGAATTATATAGCAACACCCTAACTTTACCTGATTACAGTGTACGTGTAACTTTAAGTTAAATTCCAATAACTTTTTACATGCTCAGCTACGAAAATAAATAAATAAAATTAATATCTGGCCATTAGGATAGCAAGATAGTAGCGATAGCGAAATAGATTTGAAGTTATTTGTATCCCACGGAAACCACAATTATTTTCGGGATAAAAAGTAGCCTTTATATTAATTCAATGTTTAACCTATCTTTACACCAAATTTCATCAAAATCGGTTCCGCTGTTTGAGCGTTAAGAAGTAACAAACATACGTACTTACAAAATTTCGCATTTATAATATTACTTAAATATAATATTGCACCTTCTAAATGAAAAAATCCATTGGCATGCCTTAAACACGCATTTTACCTGCTTAAACGAAGCGTGAACTAAGAAAGAACTATCGTGCTATTATCTCTAAAACAAATTGTAGCTGCCTAGTAACTTTCCGAGACATTTGCCAAGGAAGAGCCAAAAAGAGTCCAAAGATCGTCGACCGACATAAAACTAATGGAAAGGGCGTAAAATTTAACCTAGAAAGGACAATAAATCTGAATCCAAAACACGAAGCTCCGCCTATGCCGTTTAACGTCTAAGTGCTTCTGTTGAACGCTTAGTTAAATATTTACGTACAACTTAATTAAATAATAAAATAAATAAATAAATATTAGGACACATTTCACACACGGCTGGCTAGCCCATACTAAACCATTTCTAGTTTGTTCTACTGATATATTAACTATATAATATTTAAATCGATACATATTTAACACTCAGACCGATGAAAAAAAAAAAGATTTTTTTTACCAAGAAATGAGTTATTTTTATTTGTTAACTTAAAAGTTAGTTAACAATACGAAAATAATCAAATAATCTTAAGTAGTTAATATATTCTTAGAGTATAGACATTTGACCATGGATGCTGGAAATTTCATGAATTTATCTCTTACGGTTATTTTTTTACCCATTTTTTCATTAAAATTGGTTAAAATTTTCATTGTAAAAAAAATTGTTAAAATCTAAATTTTTAAAAATCGTTTGGGGGATCATAATTATTTCCATCATAAGTACTTATGAAAAATATATATATATTTAATTTTTATGATCAAGTGGTAAACGGGGGGTCCACTTGACGTGATCTTGCTCATTTATTGATAACACTACTAAAAGTATATGATAATAATATGATTCAATGTCAATTTTCAATTCTCAATTTTCTATTTTTAATTCTCAATTCTTAATTTTCCATTTTCAGTTGTCAATTCTTCAATTATCTAAGTATGAAAATATACATTTGAAAGAAACAAAATACATTGTATAAAATTTACATCCATTGGAGCACCACAACAAATTAACGAAGCCACCAAAATCAGCCACAAAACATCTGAGAGACATCAAACCAATCTCTTGATTACAGAGGACAGTATGAGAAACCATTCAGATTCTACCCTATTTTCTTTTAGTGACTTTCCCTGCCAATTAACATTACTAGTGAAACTCAGTTAATAGTAGATGCTACAGATTACTCTACTATTTTCCTGGACCGCAGCACTAGTGTATTATCCCATAGACCAAGGAATAATATAAAGCAATATATTCAGAGTTACTGGTATAATCTTAAGAAGATGTTTGTACTTATAAATAAGCAACTTTTGTTACAAAACTATTGAAAATGTACGAAAATAAACTTAAAGAGAAGGAACAAAAAAAGACAAAATTGATTAATAACAAAATATCTAGGTACTGTACTACGCATATAAAATTTTGTAAAAATAGGTCAAGCCGTTACGGAGGAGTACGGTAACTAACATTGTGACATGGAAATTTTATATATTAGAACATAGAAGATACATATTAGATAAGATAAGAAGAAAATACATTTCCTGTCTCAAGCCGGTTTCAACTCAGCAAACTCGTATGCTGGCTGCAGGCAACTCATGCAATTACATACACACAGCTAGCAAAGTCTTACCACTTTCAACTGACTTATAGCGTTAAAGCACTTTATAGATACTTACACGACTTATGTAAGTATGTAAAATAAAAGAAACAGCTATAGACCGCAAAACGAGTTCTGCAAAGTCCCATTTTTTCTCAGCAATGGCCCATAAAAGCTCACTAAATATCAATTTCAAGCAGTTCTAAACGGACATAATAATTATATTTATCCAGCTTCAGAATTTATACAACTGAACGGGAAAGCGAAGCTTTTCTAAGAATTGCATGTAAGTACTCGCCTATGCTACTGTTCGACAATCTAATATGTAGACATATAATTCTTGTTTAGAACGTAAATGACAATGCTAAAAGCTACTGATGTTATAATTTTACCTATTGATATATTACCAAATTAACTATGTTTCATTTAAGTGCAAAGTTTCACAAGTCCCTCAATACGGGTATCAAGAGCTGGAGTAGTAAAAAACACACATTAAAATTTCAAACCCAAGAAGACAGCTACCAAAAATGCTTAGGAAAATGTTTTATGAAAAGGCTGATGATGATGAGGTTCAAAATTTATTTTACTCTTGTTCTTCAATACTAACTAATTCCTATAATATAAACTAGCTGACCCGGCAAACGTTGTTTTGCCTCACTTAGGGGTATGCAAAATAGATAGTGAACTTTTATGACACGTTCGTAGATTTACCATAGCAGCGCCATCTATTGATTACTTACTCAACCCAGTCGAAAGGTATCGACATCTGTTAGAATCATTTGGAATTAACAAGTAACAGACAATAATTAGCAATAAATTTAAATTGCGACTATAATTTGAGATTTAAACTATTCTATCTCTCAAGTTGGATCTAACTGCACATGGTGTGCGAATTTTATTATAATCGGTTAAGTGGTTTAGGAGTCCATTGAGGACAAACATTGTGACACGAGATTTATATATATTAAGATTATCTACAGATTTTATCAGGCTCCGTTATAAGATTGTTATCAATTTCCTAAATAAAAATAGTTGCCATTTATTTTGATTGTATCCTGAGCCAATACCTACAAAATCACAGACGCATTCATTGTTTTCTCGAACCGACGTAATAATGTCCGACCTCATTTGGTTGTCCAATCATATAAATTGGCCACCGCATTACATTATAGGATACGAATATATTGTAACCTAACCGGAGAATTGGCGCCGAACCAAATAAATGTCTCTGATTACGCCCATTTTGGTCTTCATGTTGACTTTTAATGCTCAAAAAGTTTGCAAACTTTTCTGGCATTAGTGAGTAGTTTTACTTTGAAGTTTAAGACGTTAAAGAAAAAATCTTTGCAACATTTTGTGTGTCTTGTATTTTAAATTAATAGTATTACTAGTCAGCCTTTTGTATTATATGCAATCCGAAATTTTGTGGTACAGACAGAACAGAATCACAAAACTTTATAAGCCATAAATAATATACGTTAAAAGCAAGTCACATTGCAATACTTCAAAATATTATTTAGATTAAAAAACTTACAAATTTCATTAAATTAATATTCTACACCATTAAATACTACAGTGTTACAATATTTACAAAAGCACTTTTTTTTAGTATTTTTTAAATATTAGGGCACATTTGACACACGGCTGGTTAACCCCATAAAATCCTATTCTAGTTCGTATTATGGTTGCTAACACAACTGATATACTACATATACATACACATCTTATATTTTATATAGATATATATTTAACACCCAGACCGACAGCTAACAAATTTAGTTCAGCACAAAGATGTTGCCGTACCGGGAATCGAACCCGGAACCTTCCGATTGGCAGTCCGGCATAGTAACCTTACACCAACGAGGTCGTCGAACTTGTTTTTCATACATTGGTAGCGGCTGTATTGGACTAATTTCCTCTAAACCTAACTAAAACACATACGAATAATCCACATTTGAAACAAAAAATAACATGTTAAATTCTGTACTCGCGTTCGCTCGCTGTCATATACAGACAAACCGACACGTCAAAGAATTATAATCCGTCGTTTTTGTGTCGCGGCTTGAAAATATGTTTTTTTATCGTGTAACACTCATTATTGGACCAGAATTCAACAGTAAATATAAAATTTAATAGTACCACAAGTAAAAATAAAATCGTCCCAATCTCATCTTCGAATCGACGACCACGTAAGCGTAATGGTTACGATGCCGAACTGCCAATCAGAAGGTTCCGGGTTCGAAGGCCAAGATCTTTGTGCTTAATTAAATTTGGCTGTGAGTCTGGGTGTTAAAAGTGTATCTATATAAAATATGTATGTATATGTAGTATATTAGTTGAGTTAATTGTGTTAGCAACCATAACACAAACTAGAAATAGTTCAGTATGGGGTTGGGGTTAACCAGCCGTGTGTGAAATGTGTCCAAAAAAAACTACATTTAACATTTCAAACTAAATCATATTTATATCACATTCTTAATCAGACATAGTATTTACGGTAATATTCAAACAAATCACTCTGATACAATCTTTATATGATGGTGCACATAAATTTAACAAGCAATATGAATATTTGTCAAGGCTTTGTAGAGAATACAGGATGCCGCTAAACTCAATAAGCATACATTGAATGCCGAAGAAGAAATCTAATTCCCTGAATTCTGACACTGGAATTCTGGCATGGTGGAGGTTTAATGCGGATATTATTTAAATATGTAGAAAAATATGAATGTTTTTTTTTTCATTTTATAATCGTACTAGTTGCGATCCGCGGCGTTACTCGCGTTAATCCGGAATAATAAGAAGTTAATAAAAGATTTTTTTTTTACTCTGAATCACAATTCACTTGCGCTTGACCACAATTCACCTGATGGTAAATGATATTGAGGTCTACGGTGGATCGCGCTTACCTAGAAGGAACCGGTTCACTCTCGCCTTGAAAATTGCTAGATTATAATCATTGGGGAACAGGGAATTCGGCAAGGAATTCCAAAGTTTGGCGGTTCGGACAACAAAGGTGGAGGCAAAACGCTTTGTGCGTGCCTTGGGCACCTCAACCGTAAACCGATGCCGCCTTGGCGTTTCCCTGCTCGTCCGTAGATATAAAGTAGCCTGTGTCAATCTAAGAAGATGCGCTGGAAATGTTATTTGACACGATCATCGAAGCTAAGTAACGGTCAATGCGGACGATGTTTCGAAGGGTGACCATTCAATAAACTGTCGTTTTTTAACTGGCATTTTCATCAGGGCGCTATCGTGGATCGGATGACACGTTAAATTTGTAGGTACCGGCTGTTACTCTTAGTACAAGCAGAGTCGTTAAGCCAAGTCAGAGGCTTTCGGGCGGCTTGAAAACTCTCGACACCAGAGCTTGGCCACTTAGCTCATACGAAGAAGAAGAATGACATAAAGCTGGGTATCTCGCCCAAGTAATCAAACGAGGCTGTAGCTAAGCTCTGACGTCACTTTAATAACATGTTATCTCTCACAACCTTGGCGTAATCTTGCCTCGGTGAGAGACAATTTAATTCAACGTGTAATTAAAACTTTAATACTATTCACTTTGTCAGACACATGAAAAATATACATCATGTTTTATAAAGAACTAGCTGACCCGGCAAACGTTGTTTTGCCTCACTTAGGGGTACGAAAAATAGATAGTGCAGCTTATATGAAAAGGACATGCAATAATCAATCCCTACGAGTACAATTTAACGACCTCGTTGGCGTAATGGTTACTATGTCAGACTGCCAATCGTGAAGGATTCGGGTTCGATTCCCGGTACGGCTAACGTTTTCGTGCTAAACTAAATTTGTTGACTGTCGGTCTGGGTGCTAAATATGTATCGAAAGATAAAGATTAGTTAAAGATAAAGATAAAGATTTTTATTGCTTCTTAGGTATGAGCATGGATTACACAAACAAAACAAGAGTATAGGTACTTATAATTAAACTTTTGAGCCGTGCGTTGCTGGTTCATTGCGCCTCGCTGTAGATTTTTTGAGAACCTGAGTCGCAAGGCAGCATATCATATAAAGTATATATGTGGTAGGTATATTAGTTGTATTAGCAACCATAATACAAACTACAAATAGTTTAGTATGGGGCTAACCAGCCGTGTGTAAAATGTTTCCTAATATTAAAAAAAAATACATTTCTTATCACTTGCATAAGAGCATCATATCCCATCACTAACTTACTCATTACATGAAGATAAAATATTTCACACGAAGATATCGATATAAAAAACAAAAGCAATTGAATGATGAAATAGAATTCATTCACTCATTTTGTTCACTTAATTTAATAAGATGAGTAACAAACGCATTCTTCGTCCTTGTACCCATTTAAGAATGTATTTTGGCAGCTCTCGAATACTGGGTCATGACCCCCCTTTTATGGGTAGGTCTTGGTTATTAAACAAAACAGGGCCACTGCCGAAAATAGTAACAATTTAAACATTATGATTCATGCATTACGACTGTTATAAACAATGTTATTGATAAAAACGAATCGATTGATTTCACAGAAGCAGATGGCTCCATTGGTATTTCAATTTGTTAGTAGTTCTGTTTTATTCATTGTTTTTGGAAGACAATTTAAAGCCAGTTATAAACAATTGCTAATGTGTTTTTTTTTCTTTTCGGTCTGCTTGTCAATTTTAGCTTGGACAATATAGTAAGTATATATTCTTCTTCTTCGTACGAGCTAATTGACTAAGCTCTGGTCGGCCTGTGTCACTCCGCGTGTAGGTGTTAAAAACATACCTACGGGCGGCGGCCACTCCGGAGTGGCCAATCTAGTAGGATGCCACAAGCGAACGAAAACACACGCGTGCGCGCTATATGTTCGACCACGTTCAACTTAATTATTTGCGAAGTACCTACTAGTTATTATTCTGTGTTATTTGACTGATTCATTATATAATTGCAAGATGGACTCAAAACGAAAAAAAGCAAAAAAATACTGTGCAGTATTTAATTGTTTAAATACGGATCGTGATCGAAATTTAACTTTTTTTTTGTTACCTAAAGACGCTGACAGGTATGGGTAAAATCTATTTTGACTGGATTACATTATGAAATTAATTCAAACTACTAACCGTTTCTCCCCGTACTATTCCAATATCCTAAAAGTACAATAAAAAAGATATTTTAGTCGTTTCATTCGAGTTGTATTTCATTTGTCGTACATTTACGAACTTAGACTAAGAGCCCAACGCAAAATATTTTCAGTGATACTATAGATGATACCTATGGAATTCTATTCGCGCTAGATGGCATATGAAGTAGTTTCTCGAAGTAAGCAACCATAGTCCGTGGCTCTTTCAATACCACAGAATAATAACTAGTACTACGTATAACCATGTACAACGTATTATGACCCGTAGCATAGTGAATTAAGGCCCATATTCCTTTGAAAAGAAATTGGTAGGCAACGAAATGATCACGTGATTGACTGGACCGCGAGCTAAATTAAATCATATTGTTTATCAGATTGAGTTCATATTTCTTTGAAAACCATTGCGAAGTGAAGCTTCTGTACGAAGTACAAGTTATTATTCTGTGCTCTGGTGTCAAAAGTTTTCGCGCCGCCCGATCGCTTCTGACATGGTTTAAGGACTGCTTTTTTTTATTGCGTTTGACAGTTTTTTTTTCTTTTGCTTGCACCTACAAATACGACAGCCGGGATCTACGGGACCTACAATTTTGCGTGTCATCTACCGACAGTGGCTCCATGATGGAATTACACCTTTTAAAATACAGTCTTATGCATGGTCACCCATCCAAAGCCTGTCTGCATCGACCGTTGCTTTACCTCGACGATCGCGTAGATTACCTTAGTTAGCTGAGCTACAGGCGCTACATATAAAGTAATCACTTAAAAAATATAAATTCCCCAACAGATTATTTTTGGTGGCAGCCATCTTGGCTTTGAAATTGATCATGATGTATGTATTCTACAAGTTACGCCCTATCATTTGATACCCATACTGAGGCAGTGGTAAAATATATATCATCCGCCATTTTGTTTTGGAGTCTAACATTTAAGAACACTTCCAATTAACACACCTATGAAACAAAAAATCTAAATTCAAATATTTTCATCAAATCACACACATCACACATAAACACACACATACAGAGAGAGAGAGAGAGAGAGAGAGAGAAAGAGACACACACAGACACGTCAAGCCGACAACACCCCATTCTTGCATAGGGGGCTAAAAACTGCAACTATGCGAAATTGATAAGACACATCTGCAGGATTATATTCGCTTAAATTAATCTTGGAATAAAAGATTACTTACGATACTTATCAGAGAAATAAATGAAGGTATTGGCTCGTGCTTAGATCATCAGATATGAAACGGACTTTGAGTTTGTGATATCTATTCGGAAAATAGCAAAACTCGTAGAATGTCACGTTTGCAGTGCAATAGTATTCAAATCAATATACAGGTATTCAATATACTACATCAGTTGCAAACAATAGGTACCATTTCTTTTCCAAAACTAATATTGTTCCTCCATGTTTCTCCTACGAGTATATTTGACTAGATTTTTTTTAACCTATAGCTCGGCTATTTAATTTTTTTTTTTTATATTAGTTTTTAATTTTATTGTATTTTTATTAATTACTAGCTGACCCGGCAAACGTTGTTTTGTCTTAATAATTATTTCTTAATATACAGTAGCCGATTCTCAGACTTACTGAATACGCATATAAAATTTAGAAAATATCGGTCAAGCCGTTCCGGAGGAGTACGGTAACAAACGATTAAGCTATATATATTTTTTGATTCCTTGTAAACTTGATAGCCGGCAGTTCTACTATTGATATATGTTTATCATGTTTATCTTATGTTAACACGTCACAATAAAACTTTCATGAATACATTTTAGAACTGTTAATTAATTTGACTAACTTAAACATTCCGTATTGTGCCGCGTCACTTCTTCACCATACCAATCCATCTTAATAATTTAACCTTCACAATTACTTGGTCAAAACTTTTCCCCAGTCAACCGATATCCTTGAGCTTTAACCGAATCAAGCAAGAACAAGAAAAGCCAAACATTGGTGTTTAATTTCGTTACAACTGGAGACTTCTCTGCCTCGACTTGACTTGATTAATTTATCACCCGAAACGGAAATGGCGAATGATTGGGGAAACTCCGCTTGCATACAAAATAGAGATTTGGGACGTGAAAGAGTATTAGTGGTACGCGCAAACATAGATTAATACTTATTTTGTTTTTAGACGGACTTCATATCTGAAGGCGATCAAGTTTTAATAACGTTATGAATCGTTAACTATAAAAAAATACTATTAGGACACATTTCACTCACGGTTGGTTAGCCCCAGACTAAAGCATTTCTAGTTTGTATAACGGTTGCTAACATAGATATACTACATATATATACATAAACATATTTAGACTTAGGTGACTAATACACTTAGACTGATAGCCAACAAATTTAGTTCATCACAAAGATGTTGGCTGTACCGGGAATCCAACCCAGCTATCGTCCAGTTACCATGCTGGACTGCCAACCAGAGAGTTTGCAGTCACCATTACGCCAACGAGGTCGGTCAATTATTGAATAATAACTTATAAATCGTCAAAGAACAACCCTAACAATATTTTTGACAATTTTGGTATCAATCAAACTTACTCGTTATTAAGAAATTAACTAAATCAGTTACTTAATTAAGAAATAAACTTGTTCAGAATATCTAGTCTATTTATTTTGGTGAAAAAAAGGCTGGATTCTCTATTAAAATACGCAAAAAAGGATAAGAATAGCGATATTTACAGCCTTTGAAACAGGAAAGGAAGACAGCCATTTTCCTACAGGACAAACCCGTAAGTGGGTGAAAAAGGTTCACAACGTGAGATTTTCCAGAACGATAAAAATTATGATGTCCCTGTCCACAAACGTTTCCGCTTCCTGGCGGATGTAAATAAAAAAACCCGACCATAAATCAACCAAAATACAGGGCTTTGAATAATAAATAGCCACTCTTGAATACAATCACGGCCAAAATAATAACAGTTCTTTTTTCAAGCCCTTTCAAACCACGCTTGGCGTGGGCGCAGTAATTTCTCCTTTCGTCCATAATGTATCTGTTTTCGCCTTCAACTCGGAATTTACTTAACAAGGACTTATTTGAATGGAACGTTAATTAAACATCGTAAAACGAAATCGGTGTAATTAGTAAATATGAAACAATGAGTTCGTTATTCTCTCATTTTGCCGCGATCATAATTTAGACCTTTGGAATTTGGTGTCTACAATTTTAGACAATTTTGTTTGAAAGAGCTGGAATATACTATAAATTACTAGGTTTAGTAAAGGAAATACGAAAAAAACGTGTTTTTCAATTAGTAAAAATACAAAATAAGATCTATCTGTCGTATGCGACATATTCTGCGATAATGAATTATACTTTGAACCTAAAATAATTGTTATAGTAAATAAAAATAAAAGTTTTACTCAAGTTTATGATTTTACTTACAACTAAGTAACTGATAGGATGATAAAAGTTATTAGACAAAAACGTTCTTATAGATGCGTTACAATGTTATGTAAAATTTCTGAGCTGTCATTGATTACCTTTAACATATTTCCTAACGTTCGTTAACAAAAATTGAGTAAATATATTTTTGTTTTATCAGCCGTTAAAATGTATTACATCAGTTGCCTGGTACTCTGTATACCATATCTCATTTTCTAGATGTCAAAAATTGACTTAAGTTACTGACTGAAACTGTATGAAGTTTTCTTGCTCTAAAATTCATTCTATTATAACTCGAGTAAAACGCAACTAAGCTTAATGCATTATTAAATCATGTTCATTATCGTTTTATAAAGCGATCTAGAAAGAGCTATTATTATCCGAGAAAGTGTATCCATAAACTTCATTGCCTTTGATGTTAGTGCAACAGAATTTAATTATTCAGGTTGTATGAAAGTATGAACAGGGTTATTAGGAACGAGTGCAAACTCTTCTAATAGCGGCAGATATTTAAACTATGAACGCTTCGCTAGCCTTTTTTTCCTATTCTTTTTACTACCTTTGCAAGTCTCGTAGAGAAAAAATTACAATTCAATAAAGATTTGATTAGTAACAATATGACTAAACTTTGTAATATTTGACCGTGCAAGCGAAGTATATGCATTGACTAGCCAACTTTGTTTTCGTCTGATTGTGTTTTGTTTCTCGCGTAGAAGCCGTAATTTCGAAACCTTGTCAAAACTTGGAACCACAGTTTTAGGTGATTTCGGATACGGGGATTGGCAGCAAAATAGAGGCAAAATTTGCTGCGGCGCTATTTACTGTAAGTGATTAAATACCATACCTTTAAAAGATTTTGTAAATATGTATAAACAAAATCTGTCAAGTAATTACTAAGATATGAAGGACATAAAGTTAAGTTACGTTAAAACCATGCTCCGTAAAATTGTGTTCACTTCGGAAAACTACAAATTTAATGAAAAATTGTTTTATGAATATATTTAATTTCCCTAATTAGGTGCTCCTGTATTTACCCCTGAGGATCGTAGATGCAACTCATCTAAATTTTCACGGAAGTTAAGAAATAATTGAACCATTGAAGTTTGAGTAAGTCTTTAATTTAATCATAGAGGAAGCCTTGCGATGGATTCTATAGTGATTTTTCGTAGCTGGGCTCTGGTGTCGAAAATTTCAAAACTACTATAAAGCCCTAACTTGACGACTGTTGAATTGAGCAACGGTTGTTCAGTCGTTAAGAGTTTTCGGTAAAGAAAAACATCGTTAGGGAACCATATCATGGTGGAAGGGCGTTTTCTAGTGCTTGCCTGGCTAGCAACCAACCTCATGTTAAACATTTGCATGCACATCCAGCAACTCCTTTACCTATTCTAGACTAGAAATGCTTCACGTTTGACCAGAGTGACACTGACTTGTGTGGGTACGTGCCCTTTTGGTCAAATGGTTAGCAGCTTAGGGTTCAAAGAAACTACCCGATGACTATTATTTATTACTATATGTCATTCTGAATACAAGATGTTCAGGACAAGATGAAAATGCCAATGTTCGATGCGGTCTGTTTTTGGATTGGTCATCGTAAAATCAGTCCAAAATCAGACCGCATTGCATATTGCTTAACTTTGACGATCCTTTTAGATCAACTAATTTGGCTGAGTTAGAACTATCAGAAGTGATAGTAAAATGTCAAAAGGCGCGGCATTGACCTAAATAAATATGAAAAGATAATAAATGATTAGTACAACTGGTTTTATGATATGCTTATCAATAGTTTGATGTTTGTAAATATTTTGGATAGTTCGTTCACGCGAAGATAAGAAATTGGTTCAACTTTTGTGTGTTGATAACTGTTTGTGTTCTGTCTGTGTCAATCAGAAAAATAATAAATTAAAATCCGTTTCTATATTTTGTGGAGCCGGTACTAATATTGGTCTCCATATTCTTAGGGTTATAAAATAGAACAGAATATTACTTTATTGTACAACCACACAAGAAAACATCTTAAATTAAGGAAATAAAATATTTAAACAAAGTACAAAGGCGGCCTTATCACCTATGGTGATCTCTACCAGGCAGCCAGGAATTTTAGACGGGCTATAAGCTGATTTTTCAATAATTTTAAAACATTTATCATTTTATAACCATAAAACTGTATTTTTTTCTTTCTGCCTTAATACGAAATACGCATCATATATTATATTTTTTGTATATTTGAGCGATGCGCCTGAAGCCCGGTAGTAGGTAATTCAAATTCATAAAATATCAACAATTAATATTAAAAGCTCTAATTATTCCAGAAAAAAACATTATGTGCAAAGAAAAGTAAGATTTGGTTTAATTTCTGTACATATAACCTTAAGAACCACGCCAAATTTAAATGATATGCAAATTTTACGCATTCGTGTTTTGAAACTCCACTTATTCTAAACGATACTTAACACAAAATTAAAGCTAATGAAACTAATAAAATCGTAGCCCAAGCACTTTATAGCATTTTTTAAAATTGTCTATTTTGGTTCCTGCCGCCTACACAATACAAATGCATAAATTATTGTATGTAGGTACTTATGTTACATACCATAAGACCCATATCAGTGTTCAGACCACACACGATTGCTTACCAAGTTGTACTTGTATGTAACTTTAAACTAACTTATACAACAGTAACTTAGACATTGCACTTGACGACCGAATGCAAAGTTGGACAGTTGAGTTTACAACTCAATGATAAGAAACTTTATATAGTTTAATAATATACTACATAACTTGTGCTGATTTCTATAACTATAAATAGAATTTACATATCTACTTAAATTTGGGATTCATTTATTTCATAATAATTGAATTTATTTTACAGTTATCTGCCAACAAGAAATTAACATTATTCGTATTTTATGTGTCAAATATTTGATATGAATTAATGTGGTATTTGAAAACTTTGATTTTGCGTTTTATTTCAATACAAATGAATCAAATCAAATCATTTATTTGAACGTTTGGTATTCGAACAATTTGTAGCAAAATGTTTTTTTATGTACCGTTAATTATTTTTACATATTTGGTATTAAAAGCTACAGTAAATGAGCCTGCATCTCCAAACTAAGCATGGAAACTTGTAAATCAGAGAAGCATACTCCCCATTAGAAATGACTGCAATAACTGAGTTCTAATCATTTCTATCAATGTAAATGAATTATTATGCGCAAGGATAAAATTTCTGCTTAAATAAAAACCACTTATTACACTCAATTCATCAAATACAGAAATTAGCCTTTATAAAGATATTTTATTTTCGAGCTAACAAAGAAGATAAAATTATGAAGACAAACTTTCCGTAAAAAACCACGGATTAGAAAAAACAGGTAGCAACAAACAATGTTTGTCGTGAAGTCTGCTTATCTGAGTGACTACTAGTTTTAATTAACATCAAAAAATAGTATACCATTCTCTTAATCTTCTTCTTCTTCATCTTCTTCTTCGTATGAGCTAATTGGCCAAGCTCTGGTTTCAAATGTAGTCAAGCCACCCAAAGGCCTCTGATTTGGCTTAACGACTGTTTGTACTAAGACTAACAGCCAGGAACTACAATTTAACGTGTCATCCGACCCACGGTAGCGCCCAGATGAAAATACGACTTAAAAAACGACAGTCTTGTGCATGGTCACCCATCCAAACACTGTCCACATCAATCGTTGCTTAACTTCGATGATCGTGTCAGATCACTTTAGCTAGCCGAGCTACAGGCGCTAATAATAATAAAATATGACAGAGGTATCTCTCTACAAAGTCGCATTAGCCGATTGTCTCTTTTCAAAGGTCGATGTGCAATATTTATCGCCCCAATATTTATATTTAAACCGTATAAACAATATGCTTATTTCTGAGTAACATACGTTATGCAATGCTCCTAAAGAATGTTGAGCTCTATAAACACAGTTTATTTACGCAGTTAAAGTCAGCTTTGTTTGTTTTCGAATTATTGGCATACTAACATTACTATCAATTGAATAGTATAAAATAAAAGCATTGCCCAAATTGAAGTGATTTTTAGTTTAATTTTCTAATCTTAGTTTTGTTCTGCAGAAATCAAGCCATTGGCAGGTAATGGCACGTGACTGCAGTAGCATCTAGACTAGCGTGCTAACCTGGCTATCTAAAACGCTCAAGTAGAAGTCCTGTAGTAAGTATTCTTAAAAGTATGTTCCAGCAACCTCTTTTCGAGCCAATAGTTCCAGACCAGGAATGCTCCATATTCGGCCCAAGTTTCGCTGACTGATGTTGTTACGCGATCCGATGGTCAAATGCCTAGATGCAAACACGTCTATTTACTATGCCATACAAATTAAGTTAGGTGTCTTGCACTACTTTGCACTCTACAAATTTCAACATACAAGTTGCACTGTTTGTCCATAGCATTTCCTCTACCGAGTCTAAGTTAGTTGTATATCAGCCAAAAAGCTTTTCCATTCCACTACAATTTTATCATGCAACGTTCCCAAGATCCGTACCGCCACAAAACCTGTGCAAACATTGCCTCACGGGGAAGACGCTTCGTTTACTAACAAAACAGTACAAGAACTTTAGAAAAATGTAAAAGATATATTCACTTATGCATATTTTCGAGTTCGAGTTCTGGAGTGGAGACCGCGTACCAGCACACGTAGTGTAGGACGTCCTGCAACGAGGTGGAGTGACGATATACGGAAAAAAGCAGGTAGTGGATGGAGACGGGATGCCCAGGATAGGGTCGCGTGGCGTGCCTTGGGAGAGGCCTATGTCCAGCAGTGGACGCAGACAGGCTGATGATGATGATGATGATGATGATGCATATTTTATGTGGCCTCGCGTACTAGGGTTTCTATATATTTTTTTACAATGACAGCAAACCTATGCTTGTTTTATGGGAGGTTACTTCGTTCTTTATTTTATTCATTTTAATTAGTAAATTAGTTTTTAATAATACTTTTTGTTAGAACGGTAACAAAAATCCATCATCTGTGAAAAACTGTCTAACTGCCACCGAAAAAACAGCCGGGATAAGGACATACGAGTGGACAGACAGCGAAATTTTAGTCATAAAATCTTGTTGGTATGTCTTGGGTACGGAAAAAATTAGGTTGTTCAGCTAAACTCTGACAGGCAAAACTTAGAGTTAATCGTTTTGAAAGAAGAATATCTTAAATATGTACTCGTAATCTGAAACTACACATGTGATAGCTTTGATAGGGAAACAAACATTGTATTTTCGTTGTAACGTCCGAATTAATAGGTTAAATTATTTTGCCTTGACATGGCTAACCTTGTGTCTAACGGGTGACTCGAAAACTTTAAATGCAGCTGACATTGATCAATTAACTATGTAAGAACCATATCTTAATCTCCTATATAAAACCGACAACTCAAAATTTGTTTAGTATTTATTTCATCCTGTTACCTTTATTCTACCTTAAACCTTACCTTATAACGTTTTTTATTACGACTAACAAAATAAAATCTTTTGATCTTGTGTACTGCGTTACAGTGTTTCGGAAGCCCGTTTCAAGATAATGCAAATACCGTCAGCAAACACGGCCTGAATCTTTTATCGGAGGTGGACACTTGACAAAATTGTCATGCAATCTTGCTTAGAGTTGTTTGAGAATTTCATTTTAAATAGATTAACTCTTTATATTTTACGGTTGACGAGTCGGTTGTTGTTAAATTCTAAGTCTCGGCTGTTGGGCTTATGATGACTTGATTAAATAAAGAACACATTTGAAAAAAAATATATACAAGTATTCATGTAGTCCCACTTGCATAACCAAAAGAGCGTAAACAAGAAGAAGGAAACTTTAGTTTTTTCTTTTTATTGACGACTGCTATGCAGTCGTTAAAAGCTCAGAGCGTCAAAAAAGTGGCTTTAAAATCTCGACATCAATGATTAGCCGCTTAGATCATACAAAAAAAAGATGTTTACGGTGCTGGGGTAATTACTACTACACTTGTTATATAGTTCAATGGTCTTCGGTGTTTGACATAAACGCTCTTTGATGTGTTTAAGCTAGCAAACTAAAATACGCGTATCTTTGTCTGTACCAGAACTCTTAAAAATATGATCTGTTCGAATGAAACTTTTAAGAAGTTTATTTGCAGCTGTAAATGTTGTTTTATTTGACAGTGGTTTCTAACGAATCTCTTCTTATAGAAATAAAAATAATGAAGTTTTCTTCGAAAGAAGTGCAAAGCCATTAAAGGTTTCATCAAAAGAAGTGATCATTTGCTTTTCCATTGAAAAGGGTACGAGGAAAAGAGTTTACGTAAAGATGGTAAAATTACACAACAATAAGTAAATAAATAATGAAGGAGGCGAACAAACGGCCTCGAAAGAAACTCGAGTAAAGGAATAAACATAAAGAACAAACATTCAACAATAGACGAGCCATTAGCAGCATTAGCTTATGCAACTACGAGTACATCACGAATCCCCTTTACAGGATTTAGACTCACTATGCTCAAAATTTCCAAGTAAATTTCTTGAGTCTTCATAGTAGGTATATTTGGACACAAAATTTAGTAGGATTTTTCGTTCTACTATATACATACATGGATATATTGATTTGTATCTAAAGTAAACTAAATATTATCTCTCTCATATTGTAAATGGTGTATTAAAATTAAGATTTTATAAAACTGAATAATAAAACTAAAATTAATATGAAAAATGTAGTTGATGTCATTTATAGCAGTACCGTGACGTGCCTTTCCCAGTCACCTTTGAAAGTGTAATTAAAAAGCTATCCAGGGTATAATTTTCATCATAATCTTAATTAATTATTGTTATTCAGTTAAAAAAATATGTATAATTTTAATAAAATGTTTTTTAAGTGACGTGTATGACAATGACAAAAGTAATCATAAGGTTATTAAATGATTTGATTTGTGAAATATTTAAAAATAAATAGATTTAAATTAAAAATATTTACTTCCGACTCACACTCTTGTAGGCAGCCATCTTGGATTTTAAAAATACCACGATGTGTATTCTACTAATCAAGCCCTTTCATTAAAATTTGATGCCCATATTGATACGCCATTTCGCTTTGGGTTTACCGTTCCAGAACTCGTTGTGTTTTTGTGTGTCTGCCTGTAGCATCATAGGTCCCAAAGAGATGAACCGATTATTTTATTTCTCTTTCATAAGTTTATTAGGCAGGAGTGCTCTTATCTACAAAATGGCGGATTGCATTTATGTCTTTACAACTCCCTGAATATGGGTATCAAACGGAAACGTACATTTGCCAAATTTGCAACAAATAATATTTTTACTTTTTACGTATCCAAGACTCCGAATTGACTGTTGCTTGACCTCGATGATCACGTCAGATCACCTTAATTGGCCGAGCTACAGGCGCTATAATACTTGTGATAAATCAGAGTGAGTGTAAACCCTAAGGCTGTCGTTGCTGTTATCGCTTTAAGTGGCTCGTATAAAGTCGAGCACATTTGCCAAGTTACGAGCTCAGGCGTAAGCTCTTCAACAATTTTACAATTTCATTCGAAACAAGTTTTTTTATCACTCTACTAATGTTGCGAGGCGAATAAAAAAACGGTCAAAAACATATTTAAACGCACGGAAACAATATGTGTTTGATAAGCTTCATACTTTTAGTACGAGTATATTCGATATCAGCTAGTTGCGTAACCACACGAACTAGCGACGCTCAGGCCGCAGGTAGAGAATGCCTAGTCTGGAATAACTGAACATCAAGTAGGCTACCGGAACATTACGTTAGGTTACGGTACAAGTATCTTATGTATGTATACATATGTAGTATATTAGTTGTGTTAGCTACCAACTAGAAATGGTTCAGTATGGGGTTAACCAGCCGTGTGTGAAATGTGTCCTAAAATTTATTTATTGATTATTTATTTTATATACTTCGGTCACGGTCTTGGCGAAAGATTTTTCAACTTCAGGGTAGTTGCTTGCCAGGCGAGCATCGGCACTACAAAATGCTCTAATATCATGTTATGGTTGTATCGCTTAAAAACCTACGATTATCTACTATGAATGACTCTGGATATATACTATGAATGAAACCTCAGCGAATAACTTAATATTACACGCCAACCAATTCCGATGGTTCGGGAAAGATGTGTTCTCTGAATAGTTTCATATACATTTTAAAAAACTCCATTTAATATGTTTTAAACTGAAGTCAGTTGTTATTGTACACATGTATTGAATATAAAAAATGATTATATTTTTTCTTTTCAAGATTTATTTCTTATTTTAGATGCGAGGAGGCTAGTAGAAGAATTCGGGCGAAGACTAGTGGATAGGACGGGGGATCCCCGATCTCGATCGTATTGGTGCAGAGGATAGATATTGCTATTCAGCGTGGAAACGCAGCCAGTGTTATGGGCACCTTTGCACCAGGTACGGTCATGGGCGGGCTTTCCTAACTTTGAATATTTTGACATGTATAGTTTTTTATTATATTTATGGACAATAAATTTTATTATTATTTTAGATATATTTTTTATTGGGGAAATTTTATCATGAACATAAGAAATGCTGGCTTTTATTTCGGTCATTTTGGGTACCATTTTCTCTATTTTAGATAAAACTTTCTTTACATTTTATTTTTAATCTTAAACTCTACCTAGTTACTAGACGGCATTTATTCCCACGAATCTCATAAAATTCTTATTAGATTTAACACAAATCTTTTTTAATCTAAACTAATTCGAATCTTATAAATATTCATGAGGAGTCATAAGACTAACACAAAAGTTCGTCTCGTCAAATTACATTTTTGTAATAGCTTCCAAATTCCTAATCTAAATAAACCGTTAATCCTAATTTAATTAAAGTACTTAATTATTCGTTTGCTTTTAACCTTGGTGTGGACTAAAATAAAAGTCATTTTACTTTTATTATTTAATAAAATAAAAAAAATAACATTACCTACAAACTAAAGTAAAATACGTTTCAATATCTACTTTCAGAGCCACAACAGTTTTTCGAATTTAAATTAGATTGCAGCACCCTGACCGATGGCCAAAGGTTTCAAAGGTGGGACTTTTTAGATGACAGAAGACGACGAGGCAGGCCGCCAACTCGATGGCGCAAGGAGTTGGTGGACTTCCACACCAACTGGAAGAAACTGGCCCAGGCCAGAAAAGCGTAGAGATCAATATAGGTTAGATAATAAAATAATGGTTAAGTGCGTGATGGGATCGCGCATGAAGGGTTCCGTACCATTGTTGTATGGGAGCCCCCCTTAAATATTATTTTTAATTAAATTTTATAATTTCATTTGATAACTAATATACATTTATATATTTTACGAAAATTTTACGTAAAAAATACAAAAAAACACGTTTATTGTATGGGGACCCCCTTTACTTTTATTTTTAGTATTTTTTGTTAAAGCGGCACGAGAAACACATATCTTGTGAAAGTTCCAGGTTTCTAGCTATTACGGTTTCTGTGATACAGCCTGGAGACAGACATACAGCGGAGTCTTAGTAATAGGGTCCCGTTTTTACCTTTTAGGTACGGAACTCTAAAAAATAAGCTAATAAAAATAACATTAAAATCTGCAATTTTGCTCCCATACCGGCTTAAGTAGATATGTCTATGATATCTTCTATTTCAAACGTAACTTGTCGAAGTCTAAAAAAATATATACTGACATGGGCCCACTCTCTTAAAGAAAAACTTACGATATAGGTTTCCTTTATCTAAAGAATGAGTGAATGAGGGTAAAAATCTCAAGACGCGGGTACGCCGGTAATATTTTTACATCAAATAGAACTTTCGGGTCATATCTTCAATCTATGAGGTTCTTTTTCCTCATTGTGATAGTAAGTAGGTCTTATTTCAAACTGTGTACCGCTCTGAGAAGGAGCTAGAGTGGCACGAATATTTTCAATGTTTCTTGTTGATCTTATTTTTTGTGTCATAAATAAAAATGTATTTCTTTTTTGAAGAAACAAAGAGAGAGAAAAAAATATTTATTGTTACAAATAAAGCAACACACCAAAGAACGCGTAATATCAAATCTATACCAACATTATAATGAGGAAAAGTTTGGATTTGTTTCTTTGTTTGTTTGACCCAAATAGGCTCCAAAACTACTGGACCGATATGAAAAATTCTTTCACCGATAGGAAGCCACATTATCCCCGAGTAACATAGGCTATATTTTGTTTCTCTTTGCCACTTAGATTATTTTAGAGCCCGTGTGAAGTGTCCCTGCTTCACATCTGCTAGTAAAAATATACTTATAAATAAAGTGAGTACACTTTAATTTGTCACAACACAGCCTCAACTCAGCATTATGCTGGTTGTTGCATTTTTCTTTCTATGTATTTATTAGTAGTTCTCCGAACAGTAGACCTCGCGTACCAAATTTCTTAACGAATTAGTACAAAGTCGTCTAGTAAAGAAGTCAATCGTTAGAAAAAGTATGACATAATAGAAAAAAAACTAGTAGTTACGTATTGGATGGGTGACCATGCACAAGACTGCCTGTTTGACCGTTTGTCAAGTGGCATTTGCATCTGGGTATTACCGAGGGTCGGATGACACGTTAAATTGTAGGTCCCATCTGTTAGTCTTAAACCAAGCATTCGTCAAGCCAAGACAGAGGCCTTCGGGCGGCTTGAAAACTCTTGACACTAAAGCTTGGCCACTTAGCTCATACGAAGAAGGAAGGAGGAAGTAATAATAGTAATATAATAAAGTAATTAAATATTAATAAGAAGTAATTAAAAATGTACTTCTGTCTTCAATTTTACGATTCAAGAGGCGGCTGCGACGCGGTGGAACCGTAAAATATTAATATTTTACCGCATTTCTCCCTTCTGTACCGCGCCTTAAAATTTGAAATTAAGGTAAAGATTCTAACTTAGGGTAGAATGAATTATTGCCCTTATGGCCCTGCGAGGCAAATTATAAGGGGTTCGATAATTAATTAATTATTAGGGATGTTTAATTTAGGTTAAACTAATTAATAGTTATAATAAGGTGCTAAGCTGAAACCCTTGTTTTATAATTCAGGATTATAAATAACCTAAACAGGTTTATTATATCTGTAACTACGTCATTACTGATAAACATTTATATGTGAAAACAGGTTTATTTACCTAAATATTCTGTGACAGTTATTTCATAGTCACAAACCCTAAGAACAAATTTAATACATAGTTATTTTGAACTATGAGTTTGATATAGCGGATTGAAAATACCTATATATAATTTGAATTTGACCTATATATGCTGCTTACAATTTAAAATAGACTAATAAGTAAATAAATAAATATTAGGACACATTTCACACACGGCTGGTTAGCCCGATACTTAACCATTTCTAGTTTGTATGATGGTTGCTAACACAACTGACATACTACATAACCGTTAGTGTGTTGAATGACATAAGCCTAATTTGTATTATCTGTTGAAAAAAAGTCCAAGTTCCAAGTTTTAGTTTTACCCAAACCGGCTTCCGGTATGTTAACAGTTGCGGCGATAATGTGTTTATACCAGGAGCCGGTGTTTCAACATACAAGTGTAATATACATGCATACAACATAATTTATATATATAGATACATACATACTTAACATCCAGACAGCCAACAAATTTAGTTCATCACAAAGATGTTGGCCGTACCGGCATTTAGCGATAATGGTGGCGATTCAGCGGAACACACGACTAAACTAAATTTAAAGTAGCTCTGTCTCTTTTCGTCATAGATGACCAAAAAGAGATGGTACGATCTAAGCCATAGACAAAACATCTAAAATCACATCAAACATGTCACATTTAGAGCTGATACAAATGGGTGCGCTCTAAAATCGCTTACATTTTTCATATTTGACGTGATTTTAGTTGTTTTGTGTGTGGTTCAGAACGTGCCGTCTCTTTCTGGCCACCTAAGATGAAAAGAGACGGGGCTTCTTTAAATTTAGTTTAGTCGTGTGTGCCGCTAAATCACCACCATTGTGTACATTACTCAGACTAATTTAATACATTTTTAAATATTTTCATATATCACATATTTCAATATTTTTATAGCTTTAACGTCCAGCATTTATTTATTTCTAAGGTCTATCTACTATCTTTGAAAACGTATATATTTGCTTAGTAAAAAACATTTCGATATTAATAGAAATATGTCATTTATTCATGTTGACATTTTTTGTCAGGAAAATAAAAGGTAAATCCTCTATTTGTAAAATCTCATTGCTTTCAACTGTCTCCTTTGCTTACCGGTCCAAACGCTTCAAGTGACCATGTTCAAAACTATAATACTAATTTGCTTTATTTAACTGCCTATCATACTAAATCTAGATGTCCTAACTAATCACACTTAAGCTGTAGGTACAGAGACAGGACGTCTGAAGAGATTGCCAAAGGTAGTATTTGTGCCAAGGCTGATGGTATGAGTACAGATTAGTTGGCAGTTACTTCGGTAAATGTTCGATAATTTACTGTAATTCAATGTTAATGACTGTAACTGCTGTTTGCAAATAGCAAATATCCCAATGAATATATCATGAGTTGTGAATTATAAAACATATTATTTGTATCTCAAAAATGTTACTGTCATTGTAAACGGTCGATGCGCACGATGTTTGGATGGGTGACCATGCAGAAGACTGCCGTTTTTCAAGTGGCATTTTTAACTGAGCACTACCGTAGATTGTATGACACGTTAAATTGTAGGTCCCGGCTGTTAGACTTAGTACAATTAGTCGTCAAGCCAAGTCAAAGGCCTTCGGGTAGCTTGAAAACTTTCAACGCCAGAGCTTTGCCACTTAGCTCATACGAAGAAGAAGAACGACTTGAAATAGTTCGTTACTAGAGCTAAGCTTCTTAGTATAAAAATAGTTGCCTGTAAAGTCGGTTTTACGGGCGAAGATTTTACGTGACAACGTCTGCCGCGTGCTGCGCGCGCGGCAGACCGATCATAGTTGAGTGGGAGAGAGACGCAAGGCATTCGGCGGGCCTCTCTCTCGTTCGGTGACTCATCGTAACGTTACCGGGCGTTACACTTTTTCATAAGTGACTCCCAGCCGCAACCTAATTTAAGACGTTGTCACGTCAATATAGGAAAACATGGAGAATATTATTAAAAAACAAGTAGGTAACGTAATTATCGTTATAACTTACATTTTTAATGAGGCACGTTTCGAATTATATTTACATTTAAAAATGTTAGGGAAATACAAAAATACCCAATTTACGGTTGATGTAGGTATAGGAAAATTACTGTTAGTTTTAATAAACGTAGGTATGTAATACCTACAATATATGAGTCTAAATTAAATAATAAGAAAACGAACAAAATTAGTGTAAGTAAATAATGTATGACTTTCATTCTATAATTGATTTATAAATACATACAAGTTTTTAATATATATTTAATTAAAGTTTCAAATCTCTGAACAGATAATAATGGAAAATAAACTTTTCTTCACTTATTTTTCTTATTATTTTGAATCATTTAAGAAATCTTGCAAAAACTAAATGCTTCATACATTTTCTTAAAATGCACCATGTGTCAAATATGACGTCAAAAATAAATTAAAAAGAACATTTTGATGTCATACATTCAACCACAAGTAACGAATAAAGTACGACGCGTCGGTTATTTATAAACTTGTTCGAAGTTCCAAGAAAAAGGGAACAAGATTCTTGACCATGAAACAGTATGTTACGAAGTCAAGGTTTGTTACTGGTTTTTAAATTCATTCAAGAGTAAAATTAAGGAAATTATATTTTATTGCACTAACTTAACTGATTCTAACAAGAAATATACGAGTAGGGAATTTTTAGTTTACATATTTTTCTTGTTAGTATATTTTCGTTCAAAATGTGAGTAGTGAGTTAGAAGCAATCATGACCTTAGATATGCATTGTAACGTTAAAAAACATCAAGCAACGCATTAACAAGTCCAAATTAAAAATTTAGAAAACTCCCAAAATCATTATGTGGTGCGTATCTTTGATACGTATCTAACTTAAAAACAAGTTATTATAATTTGAAAAACATGTCATGGGTGTTGAGCGGCAATCAAACCAGGCTCCGTCTGATTGAAAAGCAGACGTTTTCCCACCGAAACACACTCGCTCGAGGAAAAAAGCCTTAAATGTAAAAAATCATTTCCAAATATAAAACATAGTATATTAAGTCTTAAAATAGTTTTATTTTCTTATTTAAGTTTTACATTAATCAATTTTAGATTAGTTTTAGTTTTACATTATATAATAATTTTAGATAAGATATAGTTTAACATTAATTTTTATATTGTTTTTAATTTATTGTTTGCCTGAATAAACATAGCCTTAAATATTAAAAGCCTTGTTGTTTTTTATTGTATTACTAGCTGACCCGGCAAACGTTGTATTGACTTATAAATTGTTTCTTTTCATTAAAAAAAATATTAGGTGTGAACAACCCGTATTACTTAGGGGTATAGAAAATAGATAGTAGCCGATTCTCAGACCTATTGAATACGCATATAAAATTTGGTAAAAATTGGTCAAACCGTTTCGGTGGAGTACGGTAACTAACATTGTGACATGGAAATTTTATATATAAGACGATGTCTATATTTTCACATCCACAGCAAATCTGACTGCGAATTCTACTAAAACCATGCAATGAGATTGTTAAACTTCTACCTTTCTGCTACAACAAGGCTATTCCCCGAAACCTCGTGTATTTATACAGTTTAATAATACAAGAAACTTGGTCTTATTGCTCTTGCAGCTAAAAGGTGTGTTGTCGGGTAGACGTGCCTCAGAAGCAGATTCTAATAGCAAGTTCACAAATAACTCCTATTTACAGGGTTAGTTGGCAAAACGAGTGAATCCTAAATGGCCTTTAGTTCACATGAGCTATTTTACAGCATTTTTAGGATGCCGTACCTAAAAGGTAAAAACGGGACCCTATTACTAAGCCTCCGCTGTCTGTCTGTCTGTCTCCAGGCTATATCTCAGAAACCGTAATAGTTAGAAAGCTGAAACTTTCACAAGATATATTATAAGTATTTCTCGTGCCGCTATAACAACAAATACTAAAAAAAAATTAAGGGGTCTCATACAATAAACGTGTTTTTTTCGTATTTTTTGCTAAATATTAATAACGGTAGCTGTTAAACAATTAAAAATTTCACACAATATACAAAAGTATATTAGATATCAAATCAAATTATAAATTTAAATGAAATAAATATTTGATGGCGGCTCCCATACAATAATGGTACGGAACCTTCATACGCGAGTCCAACTCGCACTTGGTCCATTATTTTAAATTAGATAGATTTACGCTTGGCCACCAACTCGCCTGATGGTAAGCGAAGCTGTGGTCGAAGATGTATTTCGGTTATTTTTCGGTTTTGGAGCTAAGTGTGGTATTGTTATCATATTATGGGTATAAGTTAAGTATTCTAGATGAAAAAAAAACGCGAAACAAATTCAAGAAAACGCGATCCGGAAACTACAACTATATTTTTTCAAAGCAAACTGCTAAATACTAGGCTTTTTTAAAACAAAAAATCATCAAACATGGCAGTGTCTATACGATTTTTGGGTGTCAGAAGTAATAATGATTTATTTCTACATTATTAATTTATATTTTTATCAAAATTCAATACATACATCCTACAACATTCATAGAAACAAATAAGTTAATTTAGCAATGATTAATTATAATTAGTAATAATTAGAATGATTTAGTTTACTCGTCAATGTAAATGACTTGCCTAATCTGTTGATGCAAAGTTAATACATTTTATCTACTCCAACATGTATATATACTATTTCTAATAGCATTCTTTAGTTACTTATAAGCCGGTATAGCCAGCTATGTAGCTGACGTTACACCATTATCCTGGGAACATTTCAACCTGGAATATTCGTGGCTCGGTTTATTAAAGATACCCGCAGAGACCCTGCGTTTTCTCACTTATTCTTACGCTCTTTATTGGAATATTTCAAATCTATATTTTGTATAACACTGATATTGCATGAGGTATACAATTGACCGATACAAACATTATAGAGAAAATGCGTAAGCAATTGTTCAGCCAAAACAACAACCTTGACTCTGTGTAAAGGGAGATAATTAGGTGGAACAAAAGAATATATATGTACAAATTTCGAGTCGTGATAGCAGTATACAGATAGCATACTGCACGACTCGATATTTGACTACAACAAAATCAAACCCTATTTATGTATCTGTATTTTAATGTAGTAACACTAACTAGCTGGCACTCATGCAACTTAACCTTATTTCTTTGTTTTTGTTTTGTAGTCATTTGTAGTCACCACTTTTCTTTACTATAATTATTGAACAAATGTAAAACGTATGAAGAAAAATAGGGTATGTTTATTTAAACATACTTAATATTATTTTGGGAAAATAACTAAACGCAAACATCCGCAAATTGCTCAAAAATGACATGAAACGGTTGAAATCATTAAAGTACAAAATAAGAAGAACGTGGAAGCAAAAGAATACACACACAAAGTAATCAGAGACCGTAATGACATTTGAGACCGTGAGAATATTAACAGTTGAAATAACAAAAGTTACAATTTTATGGGAGTTGTTATTTTAAAAAATATTTTAGGGTCCATGTTCGTCGAGCGGAAAAATTGGCGATTTGATCGAAGAACATTTGAGAAATCAACATAGAACACCTTTGTTGATGTTTGAGATCAATATTTGGCAACCATTAAAATAAAGTAAATAATTATTATGATACATGTATTCCTATTTGCAAAAACCACGGGGACGTAAAATTTCAATCTTCGTGTATAAGAGTGTTTGTCTGTAAGTGGCATCATAGGTTCTGAAATAGATGAACCTATTTTTTTTGACGTGACAACGTCTTAAATTAGGTTGCGGCTGGGAGTCACTTATGAAAAAGTGTAACGCCCGGTAACGTTACGATGAGTCACCGAACGAGAGAGAGGCCCGCCGAATGCCTTGCGTCTCTCTCCCACTCAACTATGATCGGTCTGCCGCGCGCGCAGCACGCGGCAGACGTTGTCACGTAAAATCTTCGCCCGTAAAACCGACTTTACAGGCAACCATTTTTTTTGAGATGTGAAGAACTTGGTGTTTTTGCTATGTTTGATGAAAACATATCTATGGTGGCTGCCGTCACAAAATGGTGGATGGCGTATTTTTACACAACTGTTTATGAGAAAAATATGATTTTAAACCAAATTCAAACCCAACTGTTTTGTGCCACGTAAATGTTTTCTGTTGTGTTTCTTGTGTATTATTTTTCTTTGTTGTTCGTGTCACAAAATAAATGTTTCTTTCTTTCTTTTTTCAACGCAAAATGTTGAGACAGGGTTTTAATATTTTTTAATTTACACTTGTTTTATAATAGAATAGGTTTATTTTTGACCACAAGTCACTGTTTGTTAAACTGTGGTGTGGTCTTTGATTCAAATATTTTTGTACGGAAATACTCGTATGTAAGAGAGAGTGTGTCTCGGTGGGAAAACGTCGACTTTTCAATCTGACGGCACCTGGTTCGATCCTGGCCCTACACCAATGACGTGTTTTTATGTATCGATTTAAACTCGCTTTATGATGAAAGTCATCAAAACATCGTTAGGAAACCGGCATGTGATATGTGTGTGGACTACCCAATCCGAAGACATTTGTCTTCCGTTGACGGAACCGGATACCCACCACTGTACTTGCCCAATAGAACTCTCCAAACGAGTAGATACTGTGGCCTCGGTAATGAGAATAATGAAGAAAGAAGAAGATATGTAAATCTCCGAAATATCCAAAAATAAGCAACTCGCAATAAAAGGAGCCTAATAACCATAATCATGTATGAAAGAGCATATAAAACAAAACGTAAACATTAAGATACAACCTTAAAAAAATATATTACATTTTAAGCCGAATTCTTAAGAAAAATATGCTAAGCTTAAAAAAACATTTCTTCAACTACGAATAAGAATAAGCACTCAAAGTTAAAGTAAAATATTCTTTATGGCGCTTTTGCGTCGCTAAAGAAATTTTCGCACAAGTTATTTGAACACATTTACTTTAGCCGTAAACTCCGTCTAACAGCCTTAATATTAACTGAGCGAATTTATTCATTAAAAGCGTACTGACTTCATATCGTGAATGTACGTTTGGTACGGAACTTGTTACACTATACTTCCATACAGTTACACAGGTTGGTAGGTTTTAAATGTGTTCGAACACGTGTTGTAAAAACAAGTGAAGATTTAGTCCCGTTTAAGGTCATTAGTTGAAATAAAAGCTTTTAACACCATAGGTTTCAATCGAACATGTAATATATTTTGTGATAAAGTTAAAAAAAAATGTATTTCAATTGCTCGTGTGGAATAGTGTCACATTCAGCCAGCGCCGCACAAAAAGCAATACAGAGGCACGACTATATTAAGTTTTTTTTATTATGGCGCATCTATCCCACTTTTATTTCATTAATTACAATGCGCTTTTTTATTCCTTACAGTGTAGTGACTGGGCATACTCTGGATTAACACAGGCCAATTTTATCTCAGATACACACGCCTGGAAGAGATCGCTTTAAGCGATAAGGCCGCCAATTGTGGCACACTATTTTTTTTGTTCTTAGTTATTATTTTATCTTAAGTTTTAGTTTTAAGTTTATTTTCAGTAAAGAAAGTATTATCTATCTTTATATCTATATCTCTCTACACATAGATGACACCGCGGCGCGCAGCTAGTATAATAAAATAGTTAATGAGTAAGATGAGATACTGCTTGCACCGAATATCACACATGAGCCGACTTTATTATTTAAACAACGTGACGTGAATTTACGATTTACATTTAGTATTATGGCGCGCACAATTTAGGGCGTTACTTTACTTATTTCATGACTGATTAATTTGACAAAGATTTTGTAGTATTTTATAAACCGACGTCATGATTAATTAGAATGGGACAGATAGACTGAGATGGGAACAGTAAATGCTTTGTCGACCCTACCTTTAATGAGAAGAGTTTTTTTTACTCAATACTGGTAGGTATTTAACCAACTCATGCGCTAGCGACACTCTGTTCCCACTGAACTACAACCTTACTGTCTTCAAGGCGAAAGTGAACCGGTTTCTTCTAGGCAAGCGCGCTTCATCTTAGACTGCAATGTCACTTAACATCAGGTGAGTTGTGGTCAAGCGCAAGCCTATTATCCGTAAAAAAAAACACTCCAGACTAAAGTGGTACATACCTAGTCGGTAAAAACGGCTCTTAAAGAGACTGCTACAGATTTTTCAACTTTAAAGACGATGACGATAATTTTAATGACTTTAGTTTCATATAGTAGGGGAGCCCACAATGCTAAATGTGTACTTACTCGAGCGCGTTAGGAGCTTAGTGGATTATAATGTAGATATTATAACATGAAAAAAACGGACGGGATGGAGGGCGCCACCAGGCACTTTTAAAAGTTTTTAAATGTTAAGGAATGTTTTTTTTAAATTATGTTTGTGTTAATCTGCAGATTATAAGTCTCCTAATATCCTTAAATTATCTCCTTGAAGACAAATCTACAAATATGGCCGTTACTGAACATCAAAGTTTGAAATTTTGAGACCCTCTCACTCCCAAGCACAGAACAAGGATCGGGCCACATCGCCCCGCGCGCGGCCCCCCACAGGCCCTGTCACAGGGCGACACGCATGGATTTCAAAGCTCTGTGCTCCCAAGTGTTACATTTAAATTGACAGATTTCTTTAAATATACACTCTTATGGACGTTAATAACTTACAATATCTTAATCTGACAATTTGGAGTATGTCTGCCATACAACTTTTTTTTTCAGTCGTTATTAAAAACAATCCCACCAACGGGGAATGCTTGTATTTGGTGGAGGTACTTATATGAGTTGAGTAAAGGTATCTCCCATATCTTAATCTGACGCGCTCTAGATTACTCTATTGACGAATTTCTAAACGATAAGGATTTATTTTTTGCATGCAAATAAACCGGTTCACTCCCCTTGTGTTGCAATACCCGAACAGGGTCCGTTATGTGATACCTACCATTTAAATGTATAACATCTTAATTATGCCATAACGAAGCAATAAATGTATTTGACTTTGACTTTGACTACAAAAATCCCCTCTTCGGCTCCCCTACTAATACTATCCGAATCTACGATCAATCATACTAACCCCCGACCAACGTTTGCGTGTAGAGAAGGATTCACGCTTGAACGACGGAACCTTAAAACATGTATGTGTTAATAAGTGATTAATGCGGATGACCACATACCGCTGCCAGTCGATAATAATTAAAACATCAAATATTGAACAAGGCTGCAAATAGATAAAGCAAAAGTATAAAAGTATACTCGAGCAAAAACAAGAATAAGATTACACAAAGTAAAAGGCTAGAATAAAAACATTTTTCTAGGACTTCTCCAGAAAATGTGCCTCAAGACTCATCACTCAGTCTGATGAAAAAGCTAAGTGAATGGTCAGCAAAAGCACAGGACCATGGAGACATACATAATTGAAACTCTGGTGTTATTGCACATGAATAAATGATTCTTTTCTAAGTCAGTAAGCTTACGTGCATCCATTCTTATTCAGATGACGAAATACGGTCAACCTTTTCCTAAGAAAGATCGAGAGAGGAACCCGACGAGGTATTGTGAACTGAATTTGATATTTATAACCCCTTCCCGTATAGATCTTCGGGGATCACAACTCCACACCTGAGATCAAAGAGTAAAGAAAATATTACGGAGATGATTTCTGTTGCTTAAAGTGAGTCTGGATAAAATGAAATCATTGATGTTTATGACATAGAGGTGCCTGTCGTTGGCCGATAGCCTTTAGCTATATCATTTCATACTAACATATACCGAAAGCCGCCCTAAGAATAGATGCAAATGGCGCTACAACCCAGCCTAGAAGACTGTTGCCATTGACAAGGAGGGATGGTAGGGAGGCTTTTGCCCATCAGTGTGTTTGCATAGATACGAGTACATGTATTTACATACATATGGCAGCTTACAATAAGGTCAATTCAAAAGGCTAAAATTAAACACATTCATAGTATACAAGCAAAAAATTTAAATTTAAAATTCCCGACGTTTTCTTTTTATTTGTTAATTACAATAATTTATGTACTTTAATTGTCGAACCCTTCCATTTGATACCCATATTGATTTTATTTTCATAAAACATAGCTAAAACACTCCCGACCAAAATCATAATATTATAATCCATTTTCATCGCTAACAATGCACATATAAACAAAATACTTTTTAAAGAGTAAAATTCTATAGCATCTCCTTGAGTTATCTACTCTATCCAAGAGACGAACAACTTTAGTTTCAGAATCTGCAAACTACGCGTATCTCTATTCCCTTGACAAAACAGATTGTTTTCACTACATGTAGAGCTTACGTTTTTGTTCCAAGCAAAAATATTGCTGATTTTTCTAAATATATAGGTTACATTTCTTTTTATTTCCACGCTTATGAACGTTTCATCGGAAGCTCGTGAAAAAACCTGGTATTTTAATCGAAACCAGGTTTTTTTCGTTATGTATTTTTAATGAAAATGTTCCGCGCTCCGAGCATTAATGAAAATTCATTTGGAGCGGATGTGAACACGTTGAATGGCCGATATACCTAATAGGTGTTTTATGAACACGGGGGTTTATTATATTAGAATGAAAGGTACATAAAAAGAACCATTTCGATCTGTTATATCTCTTGGATTGTGTGCCTTATATTCTAAAACATTATCATATTAAGGAGTAACAATAAAACAGTAATACATCAGTTACATCAAGCGGAGAACGGATACGGGTTTTACGGAAACGGATTTTACGGAATAAAGGCAATTTTTGAGTAGTAGCATTCAAAATAGTTTGATTTTTCTCTATTAGCGATATATGAAACTTGGTTCGTGAAATTTTATTTTTATTTTTTTCTAAAGCATAATATTTGATAATTTTTCTCTATTCTTTTTTCTTTTCTTTATAAGCTCTTTCTACGTCTACCCATCCACGTTTCTTTATTATCTGTTGTTACTTTTGTGGTAATGTCAAAATACAAATTGATACCAATTGGTTGTATTCTGAACCCACATGTTCCGATTATAGCTTCAACTACAAAGCACATACAAATATACAATTTTCGATCTCAAAGGTTCAAAGCCACCCTTCTTTCACAAATAAAAGGGTACAAAAAAAGATAGATTTACCGAAATATATTTTGAGCAGATGTGATTCGTGGTTTTATTTGCCGGATCAAATATTCATGAGGGTTGGTCAAGTATTGAATGGGAAATGGTTTCTTTACAGCATCTTTGTCATCATAAAACAGTTTTAAGTTCTTTTAAAAAAAGTATTCGTTTAGACTTTGGCTCCTTCATAAATTGACTTGAAGGCCATCGCCCTTTTTGGATGAAACAGCAGATTCTTTTCCGATTTTATAAAATAATGTAATATCTAATAGTCAGTAAACATATATTCGTATATCAATTAAAGCTATAAAAACAGGTGGAACAAACATATTATGTGCGTAATCGTATATCCACACAAATACGATTCAGGAATTCGAAATCGGTAGATGACTCACTCTTTCGATTTCGATCGATAACATAATTATTCTAGCGAAGATAAGGCTTTATCATTCCCCCGATAAGTCGTAAAATTTGTCGTTCCGTTTTTCTCTTTTCTCAATTACATTAACAGAAAGCTAAATTTTACTATAATAGGACTAGTAAATGCGATCGATATTTCAGTTGGCCGAGTTGAAGTTTCAGCTCATATTTCATGACTTGAGATGTTGCCAAAAATGGGAAACGTGATCTTTTTCTACAATCTCTTACTATGAGCCTTATTTTAGCTGAAGACGTAAAAGTTATGTAGCCATTCCGACACAGATAAGACGTAAGATGCCATCAAAGTTATTCTGGCGCGTTGGGTTCGAAGTGCACTTTTCTTTGGGATTGCTAATCTTCTTTTGGAAGGAATTATCAACACAAACTGATTTGGGCTTTACTTTCAAGTAAATTGTTAGGAATGTAGAAGTATTTATTATTTGAATTTCTAACTTGCGAACTCGACTAACGAATCGGAATAGGGCATTAGAATTCTATTTTTATCATTAAATTCACACTCACAGTCCGAGAGACCATAACAAGTACTTTTATGATAGTTAGTGAATAAATAGTGATAGACAAAGATTGAGAATTTAACTAAAAGATAGAAAATTCTTTTACTATCTAAATATGTTGGCGCGATGATCTGAACTAGATAGATATTGGCCTCCAAAAGAAGCAAAAATCTTTATTGGACTCAAATTACAAAGGACATGATAAATCAGATACGTTAATCAATAACTTACAGATGGATGAATATAATTTTGGATGGAAGGGAATTGTTGAAATACTTTCACTCAAACTCTAATTAGTTAAAATAAAATTTGTAAAAACAAGGACGTGCAATATGATAAGCGAGATATTTGTAACAACCAGTTTATGGCAGACTGTCTGTTGGCGTAGAATTGGGTGGTTTTCGTCAATCAAATGTTCTACAAAGCCCAAAAGCTGATCAAAGTGGTGTGAAATTACATTCAGTTTCTCGGAAAATCCTTATTGTTAATCAGGTAACACGCAATTTTGAATTTGAAGCCACTTCGCTCGTGACTGTTAGTTGAGGGTTTGAAATGATCAGATTCAGATTCAGATACATTTATTGTTAAACTGTGCATATTATGGTGTTACAATAAGGTAAATTTAGTCCCAACAGTTTCGTTCTTTACGAACATACAATATTATTAAATTAATTATATTAATGATCATGTTTACCTATTGTTGTTTACATTTTTAATTGAATTTTTGGTTTGCTTCAAACCTTACGGAGCCCTAGACCTTTCCAACGAATGCACAACCGTGGAAATTGGTTCGTGCGTTCTGGAGTTATAACGTCAGGAAGGAAAACTCTACTTATTTTTATATTAAAGAAGATTTAAATGGACTTTCCTATCTAACTGAAATCTCTTCAAACTAACCTCTTGTTATATTAAAAGTAAAAGCATTTCCAAACATTTTCATAAAATAAGAAGCCTTAACTAGTCGGTCCCTCAAAATGATTAAGTCCCAACACGTCCAAAGCATGCAAAGTAAAGAATCACCTTTAGAGATTAACCTTTCGACCGTGACGAAACGAAACTTGCAATATTTTGAAAGTCAGCAAGACGATATTGTCTGCACAGCATGGATCATAGATAAATATGAAAACTTGGCAGAAATCTGATTGCTTTTTTGTTGAAGCGTAGAAGATGTTTGTATAAATAAACTGAACGCGATTTTATCGAGTTCTATTAATTTTTTATGAATGTTTGCTGAGTCGATCTTGATTTTTATCTAGGACTCTTCTTGGAACGTTTTTAAGGGTTCTGTAGTCGTACAAGGATCGCTCTATCCATATGTCTGAAAGATCTCATATCTGTTTTGGATTCTATTAAAAGTTCTTATCAGAAAATACGAGCATACAAATAATTAGACAAGTGCGAGCATGGATGGCGAATGGAGGGTTTTGCACCTATAAAAAAAAACACAAAAAGCGTAAAGCTTTAGTTTTACGGGAAATCTATTTTTATTACATTGATGTTGTTATAGCACCAAAAGAAATACTTCGTCTGTAAAAATCTAGCTATAAAGGTTCATGAAGTACAGCCTAGTGACAAATGGATAGACATACATACAGAAGAACGGACCGCGAAGTCTTAGTAATAGGGACCTGCTGGAACCCTTTAGATACGACCAAAAAATTAGGTCCTTTGGATATTATATGCCCGTATACATGGTCATATAACTTGTATTTAAAAATGATCACGATTTTTTTTATTTATTACCGATATTTATTTTATTACCGATATTTCTCTTGTTAGATATTGTTATTTTTTACTCACTTCACACGCGGCTGGTTGATCCCTGAACCACACCCAGACCCATAGACAACAGATTTAGTTAAGCACAAAGATGTTGGCCGTGCCAAAGGAATCGAACCCGGATTCTTCTGATTGGCAGTCTGGCATGGTAACCATTACGCCAACGAGGTCGTCAAAGACTATTGGAAGTTAAATATTTCTTATTTCTTCAAATATATGAAGGTGTAATAAGAAATAAAAGTAAATTTTAATATACTATACAAACGTAATGAAACCGTACTGTAAGTTTGCGGCGCTGCAAAGAGACAATTATCCGGAGTCTAGACATATTCGAGAGTATTCTCAGTAAATTGAGGCCAACTCTTACTGTTATTTTAATTTGCGGTAACATTGTCTGCTTTTCCCCTGTGATTAAAGAAAAGATAGCTTGCTTTTCGAGTATAATTATGTTGTCTGTTTTCTTCTTGTAAATATTTATTTTCCAAAAGAACGAGTTTTTTTTTATATCCTGCTACTTAGCAATCTGTTTCCAAGGAACAATAATCGGGATCGGGATTATTATCTTCAGCTGAGCTGAGCACCCATTGATGCCATACTCATCTTCTGTCCGCAAATCTTATTGCTAAATCTGGTATACTATTTCTCTTTAGTCGAGAGAATCTCACACTGCCCACTCCCCTCAATTCAGCAGCCAGTTGATTGACATGTTGGTCTAGTCTATTTTGATCATTATTGCTGTATGACTCTATTTCTTCTTTCACTGTTCGCAGGTTCAAATCTAGGTTCACATATCGATTGTTTATGTACGGTGGAATATTAAACATGGCTCTCATTGTTTTACTTGAAACCTTTCCAGTATTTCGACGTTACTAGAAAAGAACGAGTAAATTTGTAGGTTTATAATTGGCGTAATATTAATGTATAATAAGTACTCGTATTTTCATTATTTACATACGCACGAATGTAATGTATATTTCATGCTGAGAAAACATCGTAAATTATGTATTATACCAAGGAAGTTACACACATTTAATGCTATTGTTAAGATTCTACGTAATTATAAAATATTGGAAAAAACAATTTGTGTATTTCATGTTTGTTTTTAGTTTCAAGAAGGACATAATTATTACAGTAAATAACAAAAAACAACAATAATGATAAAGCCGAGGTGTTAATCCAGGATAAAAAGAAGCCTATGTTAATAGGAAGTAAAACACGTTTTATCGACAACTCAGCAACGCCGTAATGCAAAAATCCTTGAAATGTATGATGTGATTGGCTGCCGAAACTACGTGGGAGCTTGCGCAGCCAATCATCGCGTTGCATCGCCGCTGAGTTATCGATACAATATATTTGACAAGCTCCACACACGACACTCAGATCTTTAAACAGTAAACATTCGCAAACGACTATGTTTACGTACCATTCTACAGACGTCCTGTCTCATAGACCCATAGAACTAGAAGTAAAACGTAACAGGAAGCTTAAGATAAAACTAACGATGTTCTTAACACCACTTTGAAACTTCATAAAGTAGGAAATTGTCGCTGTTCGAATCGTCAACAAGAACTAGAAGAGTACTAAAACTAAAGAAATGTTGGAGCACTAAAACTTCTAAAAAGTTTTTAGACGCTCTAGGGAGAGTTGTTAAAATTGTATTTTATGATTTGTCTTGAAGGATTTGTTGAATGCAGAATATAAATGATAAGGTTGGGCTATATTAGTACTTGTGAAAATAAACTAAATTTTTTAGCACAATATAACTTTACACATTTAGGCGATATTTATTTAATTTATAATATTTATTGAACTTAAAATCAATTGAATATGTAGTAGGAAAGCGCCTGTAGCTCAACCAGCTAAGGTGATCTGACGCGATCATCAAGTTTAGGCAACGGTAGATGCGGTCAGTCTTTGGATGGGGGACCATGCACAAGTTTGTCGTTTTAAAAGTGGCATTTTCATCTGGTCGGGTGACACGTTAAATTGTAGGTCCTAGCTGTTAATCTTAGTACAAGTCGTTAAGCCAAGTCGTAGACCTTCGGGCGGCTTGAAAACTCCTGACACCAAAGCTTGGCCACTTTGCTCACACGATGAAGAAGAATATGTAGTAGGCAACAGCTACTCCTATAAACTACATATAGCAACTCCTTTTAATATATGCTTGGTCACCAATAGACCCAACTGCGTCAAAATTAATGCAATTTTGTTTGATAACGATTTAATAAGGATTGTTAATTTAGTTTAATTAATGTATCGATAATTATACCGTTTACGATAAATTAATTCAAGTAAATTTCAAAGTTTAAGAGTTCAGAGTTAGGCTTCAGAGGTTTGCCTCAGAATTTCTGAATAAATTAATCGCGCACAAATTTAATATGAGACCCCAAGCCTGTCTGTGAACATAGAGCCGACCGCAAAACTTATTTTTAATCTAAAACCTGTAACATCTGTCAAGAAAGTAATTCGGTCGCATAAAATTCAAATGAATCCCAATGCAGTGAGTTACAGAAATTAATATTTGATCTGAAAACTCAGTAGGGGTCAAAACTGGATAAAAATTGTATGAATATGATTACCATTGGCGTGTTTTACAAGATTTAAAAGACAATCTTCGTAATTTCTTTATTCAAATGAATTTGAAGAGGTTTAACTGAGTACATGCTTTTGTGAATTTTAATTGGTTTTTGCGTTCTTTTACTTATGTTTGAGCCAGTAAAATAAAACAATATTTTTGATTTAAAAAAAATTAACTCTTGCCTGAAGTTTCCTTTGGAAACTAAATAAAAACTATTAAAAGACTGATTTAAATTTTATTTATTTATTTAAAGTGTTGACATATGTATATTTACATATTATATTATACATATTATGTCAATTCAAGTTTTTGCTCAACTATATTTGCAATAGCAGGATCACAATTATTTTAAATGACAAAATGTAGGTACTAATAATAGAAATAAAAAAAAAACACAAAAAAAATATCTTTTGGAAAATATTAAAATAAACATAATTTTACACACCAGTATCTCTAAATGGCTCAGTTTAGATAGAGATAAAGATTCGTGTGAAAACGAGGCTAGTTCTTCGAGGATAGTTTCTTGTCGTGGAAAATTTTATCTTTGCTCATTTTTATCTTAATCGCACTTGTAAACAATGTGACGCACGATTAGCAATAAGTATTTTTATCAACATGTAGGTACCCTGTTCATATTATGAGTAAAGTAGCTGTGCCCCACGGCGCCTTACCCGTGTTATTCCGGGACAAAAATAAGGTAAGCCGGGATAAAGAGTAGTAAATGTGTTCATCCAAAGTCTAACCTATCTTCACACAAAATTTTATCCAAATCGGTCCAGCTTTTTGATCGTGAAGAAGTAACTAACAAACACACACATATTTCCCCATTTATTAGGTATACCTATTAGTTGGAGTAGAATTTATTGTTATCAGTAACTGATATACTTACCTACTTGCTTTGAGTCAAATTATAGTATGTATTGATGAGTATCACTTTTAGTACTTTTGAAACCCAAAAAGGTGTCTATGTAGGTAGGTATGTGTCCTTAGAATAGAATATATGTAACTTTATTGTACAACCACATAAAAAAACACCTTAAATTAAGAAAATAAAATATTTTCACATAGAGTACAAAGGCGGCCTTATATGGTGATCTCTACCAGGCAACCAGGAATGGAGAGGGACAGTACAGATAGAAAAATCCTTAGATTTATTTGATGAAATTTGAAGATGGCATTTCTAAGATGGCGACCACTACCAAATGGCGGATGGCGTATTTTTCACATCTCCATCAATATACATAGGTATCAAATGAAAGGGCTTGATTAGTAGAAAATATACAGTGTTACCAATTTTACGTTACCTATAAAGTTAAAATAAAAAAAAAAACACATTTTAAACAAAATAAACGAAATAAAATCCGTGTATCCGTTCGGCTAGCTACGATGCCAAAGACAGACCCCGTCGTTTTGGAATTGAGGATTAAATACATTAATACTTAGTTAGGTATTAGTATTTAGTTGTGCCATGAATTCACTGAACCCGGGAAACTATGTAGGTACCTATTTATACTAAGTTAAAAAACCTGTCTAGTCCATGAAGGCTTTTGCGGAATAAAACCAGTCATTGATTGTAAGCTAAAAAACTAGATTAGATTTTTTGCCTTTACAGTTAGATCACTATTTTTTGGAGATGAATACCTACTTAACTAGGCATAAAACTTGTTTAATCCTCACTTGACCGTTCTACCTTCTATACCTAACTATTTACCTAATCAGTTCATGAACTCCTTACATTAATTACCTACAAGGCTTTTAATTGAACGAAAGTAGTTAATTAAGTACTCACAATCCTTATCATCCGATTTAATCAAGACAAACTTTTCTTCAGATACAAAATCGTGTTCGAAGAAAAACAAAAGAAGCTAATTTGTATTGCAGAAACCCCGCAAAACGAATTTGTGCGAGGAAACCGAGTTCCGAGCTAATAACGAATTAAAAGTTAAAGAGGTCAAGTAGCTCTTTCATAGCGAATTACCCTCTTTGGGAAGAAAAGCGTTTGAATCGACTAATTCTAAACAGAAAACTTTTAGTTGAGTTTCCTGTTAGAAAGGTGTGGTCGACTAGAAAAAATTTGGTAAGTACCTACATCATCAAACATCTTTATATGTAGGTAGGTAGGTACTAGTTCATGTAGACTTTTGTCTAAATCTCCTTACTTAGGTATAAAAAAAACTCGATCCAACTGAACTATCCAAAATAATCTTTTTTTTTCAATTTACTGTTTCAAGTAATTGAAATTATTTGCGATTTTAATTCGCAACCACTTTGATACCTAATTAGCAATACAAGAATAGTTGAAATAAAATAATAATGTAGGTAGGTAGGTACCCACATTTCTCGCACAAGGTCATTTATGAGCAAAAAACAATGCGTATAAAAAACTGCAATCCATAAAATCTTATCTTTAAATTGTGCGCTCTTAACCGATAACACCGGTTTCTGTTTACTTGAGTTATATCAACACTTAGGAATTAGCCTAGGTTAGGTATTTGCAAATCATGCAACCATCCGATAGCAACCTTTGCTCGAAGGTCGTCCTTAATTGGCAAATAATGAAGCTACAATTGATAACGTTCTAGACCTTTACGCTAACTGCAATTGAACCGGAACTTAACTTATTACTAACACTAATGACATTAGACACCTTAAGCAAATTAAACTCCAAACAATCCACAAGAATTACCAATTCAAATCGGTAAGAAGACACGTCAAAATACTCACGCGGTAACAAAAAACGCCGGTAACTAGTAAATCCAGTTGCGGCCTAAAATAAACTGCACAACTTTTAAAACACTGTTCTGAATGCACGATCACGAACGTGTAGCACTTTTAGGCGTCATTTTGCACTGAAATTCACTTTAAGTTTCGAGATTCGTAAATAAGTAGTCGCGTAAACCGACGCGCGATCACGACACGCGTTCAAACCGTACGGCGGTATCTCGCAGACTGAGCTAAAACTGACTGGACTGAAGTGAAGTTGAATGAGTGGGTATTGCTCGCCGGAATCGAGTCGTGAGGTGGTAAAGAAGTGGAAAGACGCGAGAATGCGTGACGGTCAAGCTGTTTGGGTTTTTGTGGAGGCATTGGAGACTCTTGGGAAGGTGGAGGTCTAGTTATGCCCTTTTGAGAAGCTGAGCAACAATGGGAAATTGTCTGAGAGGAGACGTGGTTAGTAACGTTTCTTTATAGAATTGGCCAACTGCGGGCTCGCGCATTAAGGGGTCCATACCATTATCTTTAAAAAATGACAAAAAAATACGTTTTTTGTATAGGGAGCCCCCCTTAAATTGTAATTTTAATTTGATAATTTATTTTTGCAGTTAATACCTACATAATTAAATATTCTGTGAATTTTCTACCAAAAACCGACATAGGTATAGTTCGAGTAAAATTAGTTTAAATATTACGTTTGTTATATGGGAGCCCCTTTAAGTGAATATTTATTTTATTTTTATTAAATTATTTACATCGAAAGGTAATACAATATACATAATATACAATTTTGCATGAAAATTTTAACCGTTTACTTACCGGTTCATTATACACTTATTACTATTATACAAGTATATACTGTAACTGGCCAGACTAGGCTCAGTTTTATAAAATCATCGTCATTATCGCAACAGGCAGGAAGCTTCATAATAATCTACTAAAAATAAATTAAGGACGAATTCGACTCTCGTTTAGCGCTTATCAAGTGACAGCACATGTTAAAATAGAATAAATAACAGTTAGCCAAAAATCATCATCATAGTCAACATACGATTTCTTCTACTATTAGTACTAATGGATAACGAGTTCGAATCTCGTTAATTATTATCTAGCGACTATAAAAGACTGAATACATGTGATAAGCCGACTTCTGAGTAATAGGAAATTATTTCTTCAATACATAATGGTTTTATGCCCCGCGAGGTTCTGTGGTGGAGTATGAATGTGAAAGGAGTGCCAGGGAAATACCAGCGGCTTGTTCGGGCAATGTACGGTCGAGCCAGTACGTATGTACGCTCCGCAGCTGGCGAAACCAGCGAGTTCAATGTGGCTGTAGGCTTGCACCAAGGATCTGCTTTAAGCCCCTACCTGTTCATCTTGATAATGGATGCCTTAACATCGGACATACAGGAGCAGGCGCCTTGGTGTATGCTGTTTGCCGACGACATTGTCCTCGTTGGAGAGGAAGGGCATGAGGTACAGAGGAGATTGGAGCAATGGCAGGGAAGATTGGAGAAAGTGGGTCTGAAGATCAGTCGAACGAAAACAGAACACATGTTTTGTGATTTTGGCGGATCTTCAGATTTCACACCAATTGCCTTAGATGGTGTATCCCTGCCAGTTTGCTCTGACTTCAAGTATCTCGGCTCTATACTCCAAAACGACGGCGATATTGACCGTGACGTAGCGAGCCGAATAAACGCTGGGTGGATGAAATGGCGACAGGTCTCAGGAACGACGTGCGATCGTAAAATGCCCCTTAAACTTAAGGGGAAAATTTACAAGACGATCATTAGACCTGTCGTATTGTATGGATCTGAGTGTTGGGGAACAAAAGTAGGGCATGTAAGAGGAGTGCATGCGGCAGAGATGCGAATGTTGAGATGGATGTGTGGAGTGACAAGAATGGACAAAATAAGGAATGAGTATATTAGAGGAAGTTTGAAAGTAGCACCAGTGAGTGAGAAACTAAAAAGTGGGAGATTAGCGTGGTATGGGCATGTGATGCGTAGAGAGGAGATGCATGTTAGTAGGAGATGTATGGAAATGGAAGTGCAAGGAAGAAGGGCAAGAGGCCGACCGAAGAAGACATGGATGGAGTGTGTGAATGAGGACATGAGAGTGAAAGGAGTGAGTGTAGAGACGACGGCTGATAGAGGAGAGTGGAAGAGGAAAATTTGCTGTGCCGACCCCACCTAGTGGGATAAGGCAAGGAAGAAGAAGAAGAAGAAGATAATGGTTTTATGTAAGAAATATTGTCAAATTCAGTGTGAGTTCGAATCTCACACATCATTTATATCAATCGACAGTAATAATTTATTTTCTTAGCAACAAATATTTTAAGAACTACAATGCAGTATTTTATTAAAGAAACATTAAACAAATTCTAAAGCAGAGATCAATTACAGAGAAATATATTATAAGCCGCCAAAATAGTTTACTAAATACTACAGGAATAAAATAACTGTATGTCTGTTTGTCAGTACGGATTATCGATACAATATCAAATTAAGATAGAAACAAGACAGGCAAAGCCGCGGGGCAAAGCAGTCGGCATACTGAAGTACTTTTTTATAATAAAGCTTATTTTATTTTTACCTACATACACTGATTAACACATAGAATTAGACTCATATATTGATTTAGTGGAAAGACCGTTTGAGGGTGAATAAGTAATAAACATACAAACTTAATATTAGTAGGATTGCTAGTACCTAATAGATTATTACTGGAAAAATACACAAACACTATTAGAATTGTAAATATAACAGGTACAGTAAGTAATAAGAGGCCAATCACCTAACTTACTTTAAAACATGCTCAAATTAGCATAAGCACTTTATTTTAGTTAAACAGAACAAAACATGTTACGATTTCGTAAAATAAACTCATTTGAATGTTCACCTTTAGGTGTATATTTAGATTTAAGTATGTCTATGGTGATGACTCAACAAAAATTAGTTTTATTGTTCAGTATACACGCACTTATACAATATTTTAAAAGTACAAAGACAAATTTTTACTGTTTTATAAATGTACGATCACAGTTAAAATTGGTTCCACACTTGTGAAAACCCTGTGTTGTGGGGCATAGTTCCTTCACCGCTACATAATACAGTTATTAAAATAATATATTATGTACTCGTATTCAATATCATTATTAATCAATTTAAGTAAATCTAAGCTAAAAAACCAGTGCCAGTGGGAAGAGTACCTACCTAAAATGCCACCCGAGTTGACTCTTTGTATAGCAGCGCTAAATAAATAAATAAATTGTTTCAAATATTGATGGAATTTAAATCGAACATACTTTAGACAATGGATAACTATTTTTTATCCTAAAAATAAACACTGTTCCCGTGTTCCCTGTTGATACACAAATAATTCTTAAACGTTGATTATTAATTCTTAGTCATTGATATTGAAGAAATTAGATACGAGAAAGGATTTTGGTTTGGTCCAAAACACGCGGATTTAACTGTGTCAAATAATACCACAAAAATTACGCTCGTGTATGTAAGTTGCATGGTGTTACGTCACATAGTATATCTAGGTCTAATCTTTCTTTACGTCCTACTTCCAAGGTTTATTCTTTGGAATCCTAAACTTCATAGCACCTTTAATTCCTGATCTAACTTTTTCTACATCTTGTACTTCCATGGCTCATACTATTTCGTTCTCACATCTATCATATTTTATCTATATTTAATTGTAGGTCAAATCTTGAAATTTTTTCGTCCTAGTGAAGTACAAACGTTGAAAATTTTATATAGCCGTGAAGTTATGGTGAATCAGCGTGCTGTCGCCGGCCGACCAGAAGTTGTCTTACATCTGGTCCTTTACCTGGTCTTTCTAGGTACCGCTGGAAAACTTCAGGCCATCCAGTAAAAGGAGTCGGAACAGGACCGAGAGTAGTGCAAGCAGTCGGAGGCCTTGGGGTGGCTTAAAAACTCTTGACAACAGAGCTTACTTCTTAGTTCATACGAAGAATGGCCAAGAACAGTGGTGTCACTTGGTTATGGAGGCAAGCATCCGATTCGAGTCAACGCGCCAACCCTAACAAAGTGAACTTTTGAACGTAATAAAATAGCAAAGCATAATGCTGTGTTATTTTTAAACCCCCGATGCAAAAACGATCGGCTTTTATAAGTTTGGCGTGTGTGTGAGTATGTGTTTGTCTGTCTGTGGCATAAACTGATTTTAAATTATTTTTTATCGTTTGAAAGGTGTGTCAACCGAGACTATTTCCAAATTAAGTTTGATGTACCTATCAATCAGTCTAAAATGGCCGCCGCCATAAAATGCCGAATATTTTTTTTCACAACTCCTTCAATATGGGTATGGAATGAAATACTATAATTTTTTAACTCAAGATGGATGCCACAGTTGAAGGTTGTTGAGGGTTTTCGAAAATTTAATTGACGCCTGTTTACTCACCTTAAAGACCCTAACCATTAAAAATGTTTGGGTAAATACTTTAACTGTACCTAAATACCAAGAATCCTCTCTCTTAAGGCAAAGAATAATTATAATTTGTATATTTTTTTTACTTAAGTTATAATATTTTTTTTATTATTAGTACTTAAATATAATGTAATTATTATCAGTAGGCTCAATCGCAACTCAACCTGAAACGAATGACGCTGTTGTCAATTACTGAATACTTTCATTGATAGCCGTATTTGACTTCCGAACAAATTTGGAGATGCGACATTGCCATACCGTGCGCAAAAAGTGTCGTGACAACTTTTCGTAAGATTTTTCCGTCTAGCCCCCTTTCATAACGCGCGATAAGGAACTTCGTTCTAATAAGTAATACATATTCTTAGACTGGTACTTAAGACGATCCTGCTATTTTTTCGACGTAAAACTGTAAATTCATAATTTTGCTCCTACCATCGTCTTAAATACTCTCATTAACAGTTACCTGTGCTAAAATATTTTACCGCCTTAAATACTTTTCACCTCATAAGGAATGGTGAAATAAAATTCAAACTGGCACCTTAACTTTTATCGCCTTTGTAGGTACCTTTATAAGCGAAGTCGCGGCTTTGTATAGGTTTTCCATTAAGCTAGTGCTACACTGTCGGCTAGGTGTCGTGACATTAAACGTTACGGTTACGATGCGGCCATCAGTTTCAATTGACGTGGTTTGACTAGCGCTAGATGATTGTCTATGGTCTCCAGAGTTGTTAATATATATGGGTACATACATACATATGTACATAGTTAGATACATAAAATTTATTGATATAAATTTTACATTTAGAACTTTGTATACTAAATGGTGCCAATTTAGCGGCACACACGACTAAACTAAATTTAAATAAGCCCCGTCTCTTTTCATCTTAGGTGGCCAGAAAGAGACGCACGTTCTGCAGCATAGTCGAAACAACTAAAATCACGTCAAATGTAGAAAATATAGGCGACTTTAGACCGCACTCACTTGTATCACCTCTAAAACTGCCTGCACATTCCATATTTGACGTGATTTTAGTTATTATGTCTGTGGTTCAGAACGTGCCGTTTCTTTCTAGCCACCTAAGATGAAAAGAGACGGGGCTTCTTTAAATTTACTTTAGTCTTGTGTGCCGCTGAACCACCACCAATGATCTCTATTTTAGGTCAAAGCCAACACAAATAAATATGTCAGACATGAGTAAGTAAAATAAAAAAATTAGGACGCATTTTAGACACGGCTGATTACTAGACCATTTCTAGTATGTATTATGGTTGCTATATATTGTATCGATACATATTTAACAACCCGACCGACAGCCAACAAATTTAGTTCATCACAAAGATTTTGACTGCGACGGAAATCGAACGCGGGACCATCTGGTTGGCACTCCGGCATGGTAACGAGGACATCAAATATATTGATATAAATTATACATTCAGAAATATAATTACACTTATTGGTTTTAATTAAGGTCAAAAACAATACAAACAAAAATGTCATGCATAAATGTAGGGAAAATTTTTGGAACAAGAAGCGAATAATATTTTTTTGTCTTGAATATACCATTGTAATAGTATTAAAAGAATATGATTTTGGATTCACTCTTTTTCCTCACATTTTTTAGAAAACTTCGTAGGTATTTTCAAAACAAAAACGATCCAATACAATTTCTAAAAACCTTATTATAAATTAATGAAGCTCTATGTGTCATTTTGTTATAGTGCAAGTCTGACCTTTTTGTTACGCGAATAATGCTATGTTCTATTTTTAAAATTAATTTGTTTTCACGAATCCCTTTTATTTTTCAATGTATCCTAAGCCTAACAACGGCCCCGCTTTCTCCAGCCCATCTGTCTATCCAAAAAGCGTATTGCCATCAGTATTCGAGCTCCAAAGACATTTAAAGGATTAAATTAAGTATAATTCAACATTCATATACCGTACTGAATTTAATCAGGGCTGCCCTAAAGAATTACGTGATCCGCGCGTCTAATGGACCAGCCCTAATGCGGAAGTGATGTATTTTCTTGACGTTTTATTTTCGACTACCTTTGTATGGAATAAAAGCTGTATTTGGTCAATTCCTTTGATGCCCTTTGCGGTCAGACAAATCACTCAAGTTCTGTTCGCGCGAAACAGAAAGTGAGTTTGAATATTTATTATTTTTGTCGGCCATTCTTACGGAAAGAAAAGGTCAGTGTGAAGTGCCTGTTGGAAATATAAGAGCAAGTTGTTTAGTCAAATAAGACATTTCTTATAAAATTTTATTGCAGACAATATATTATGATATAATACATTTTTGTTTCGTTTTCTCAAAAATAATAATATAATATTAGGACACATCACACACAGCTGGTAAGCCCCATACTGAACCATTTCTAGTTCGTATTATGGTTGCTTACACAACTGATATACTACATATACATATTAACATACTACATATAAACTACTACATATACATATAAACATACTTTATATAGATACATATTTAAAACCCAGACCAACAGCCAAAAAATTTAGTTTAGCACAAAGATGTTGGCCGTGCCGGGAATCAAACCCGGAACCTTCTGATTGGTAGTCTATTATAGCGGCATAGTAACCATTAAGCCAACGAGGGCGTCAAAAAGTTTAAAGTATTTTTACTAAAGCTTTTTAATTTCACAAATTTCTTTTAAATCTCTAAATCTGTAACAATTTTTCAATTCATAAACCAATAATATACAGGTTAATAAAAGCAATTGTGATATAATATTTAGAAAATAAAATAAATATTATTTAACAAGTAAATAGTTGCATGTACGTTTATTTAACATGTTTATTTAATATCTACCAAATTTTCGAAATAAATTATAAATAGTTTCTATAATATATATTATAGATAGGTTCGAAGAATAGTCAAAGACCTATCGTTAAGACCCGTACTCCAGCGGAATCAATAACTTTCCATTGCAGAGCTAAACTTTAAACATTCAATTTATTATTTTTCAAAAACAAACCGAACTACTTTCTGGATGATGGCTGAACGCTCTACAAGTTTCACGAAACTTTTCCTTTGCATCCAAGTTTTGAGAATTCTATTTGAAATGTTACAGGAAGGAAATGGAAGTTAAGTCATTTTAAGTTAACATGCAGTGTGGGAGAATGGCAAGATTATAAACGTGCTAAAACTGAAGTTAAGCCAAAACTTAATTGAAGAACGTAGGAACGAATGCTGTATTGCACTTCACTAATTAAATAGTAGTTCTCCAAACACTGCCTTGCTTTAACTATAATGCCGTTAAGTGCGAAACTAAATAGCCGACCTGTCAAGAAAATAGCAGGAATGTGAGGTCACAGGACCCCAAGCTTCAAAGACCCGACCACTCTACAACAGTTCTGCTCATGGCTTCACCGATTGCGGATAGAAAGGGAAATAAGAAAAAAATGTGCTAAACAATTTGATTAAGATAACGGCATTTTACTTAACAACAGTAATCCTCGTGAACACAATTTATTAATCATCGTCTGTCCTATGTGTATCATAACTAATGGCTATGTTTGGTGAATATTGGGCCAAGATTGCTGTCGTCACATAATGGCGGATTACATATTTATTCACAGTAATAGACCTTCAACGTTCTTTTGTTTTCTTTTTTTACAAAAAACGAATCACTATGGCGATAACCACCGAAATCGATCGCTTCCGGAAGCAGCAGGACCATTTATCGATTTCGATTCGATTCGATTAATCGTATATCATCCATTTGAAGGACAAATAATAATCGAATAGCATAATTGGTTTAATCGGTATAATAATGAACGCCAAGTTTCAATAGAGTAAGGAAAATCGATTCGGTATTAAAAACCTCAATAAAAGATAATAATAATTAATTCTACCGAAAAATCTTCCAAGGTAATTTTAAAGTAAGTACCTACTTAATTAATTAAGACGCAGCTAATCGCCGAGTAATGAATTATTTATTATTCGAGCAACGTTATTAATAATCCGTTACAGGTAAACCTTTTCCTTTATTTGGCTCTTATAAGGTTTCCTGCTGTTTTTCGTACCACGATTTTGGGTTATATAAGAAAATAAACAGAATTTACCGATCTATACAGTTATTTATTTCTAGATAGGTTTGTCAATTTTGACATTCAAAATTAGAAATTTAACTTACAGATTTTAATAATATTTTCAGTCCAAAGAATAATTTCATGTTAATATAATATGGATCTTGCAGAATTTTCTGGAACATCTTACCTTCTAGAAACCAATGACGTCATATCTTATATATACTTCTTACTACTATCACTGACTACTAACATTACCGTATTTATTACGTATATAGAATACTAGACAAGAAAAGTCAACCCTTAATGTATTAATATTCCTGAATATTACATTTCATTCTTATACGAATATGTATTTACTCATATGTTACGTACAAGAACTGAAAAGGCAGTGCCGCAATAAGAACGTAAGCACAGAATAATAACTTGTACTTCGTAACGTAAGTAAGTAAGAAATGGGGTCTATTGGAGCATATGGTTATTATAATAGGTCTACTGTTTAACACTTGACTCTAAAACTGATGTAAGTTTAAAGTGTAACACACATATTGTGTGAATGTGTTTGTCTGTCAGTGGTATGGTAGCTCCCAAATAGATGAAGCAATTTAGTTTTTTAGTTTGAAAGATGTGTTTGTTAGGTTTTTTGATATCGATAGATATGTAGATAGATGCGGCCATCAGTTTAAAATTATCACAATTTTACATCGTGACTGCATAGAAAGTTGGATCATGGTTCAATAGATATTATGTGAAAAATAATTTGCTTTTTTTTTATGAATTTGACAGCTGTCAGTTGAAAACGATTCTCCCTAAGGATGTAATGTACTACTCTCATCCCGCTCCTCAGGCAACTTCAGACATAATTTCAGAGTATGAGTTATCGAAAAGCTTACCCTTTGCCTAGAAAATAATGTTTTCTTTATTAATATTTTTACTTACTTCCTTTTGCTCACCTTAGTGCATGCAGAACATCCAGGCAAGAGAGTAAAGTACAAGTAGACAGATACATGCGTCCATTGGAGCATTATTCAGTGCACGTATTGTATTGCAGTATATGGCTCATTTAACATGGAATCCCTGTTCGCGATATTCCATGCGGTTGTAATTTTGCCATTAATTATACCGCAGAATGTCGTTTGTAGCTATACTGGTTCTTGCCGCAAGCTTGTTTTTGGGCAGCGATACTGGAAGCTGCGGTGCTGAAAAAAAAAAAAAAAACAATGTTGTTTATGGGTTTACAGGGTTTATGATCTCCATAGTACAGACTTTGTAAAAAAGCAGTTTTTGAACGTTAACTACCACATTGTAGCATAAGCAGCCCACTACTTCCACTGCTAGGACTCGAGGCCTTCACTCACGTGGAGAGAGATGTAGGCCATAATCCGCCACGCTGGCCAAGTACGGGTTGGCGGATGACACACGTCTTTGGATAGATATTATAGTCATCAAACATGTCGGTTCTCTCACGATGTTTTCCTTCACCGTAAAGTGAGTGCAAATGCACACATAACTTGAAAATCAAGTCATTGGTGTAAGGCTGGGATTTAACCAGGGGCCGTCTGATTGGAAAGCAGACGTTTGTACCACCGTGCCACACTCGCTAACCATATAGTAAATGGTGTATATCCTAATTTTTCTTCATCTTCGTATGAGCTTAGTAGCCAAGCTCTGGTGTCGATAGTTTTCAAACCTCCACTAGGGCCTCTGGCTTGGCGTCATTACTAAGTCATATATTCGTTAGCATTATCACTTCCTTTCAAACAGCTGATGCTTTATGAAATAGGTACATAAGTGTAACCGCAAAGTTTTTTTTTTATATTTGATCGAGTGTGAATCGGTGAATCGGACACATAAAGTGTTTCATTTCCATAACCTAAATTAAAAAAAACTGCAAAAAGACTAGTTCGTTGTATGGGAGCCACACTTACTCGTAGATCATTATTTTTAGTGTTTGTTATTAGTATAACGGCAACAGCTATCCCGGTTTAGAGATACATCTTGGTGACAGATGGATAAAAAGAATTAACTTGTGCGATATCGGTTTTTTCATGATTTATGATGTTATTATTTTGTGATGATATATTTTTTTTAAACTGGCTTAATAGCTGGTTGCACAAAACAAAAAAAAATCTCTTGCTTACCTGTGATCAGTGCACTAGTGAACTTCAAACTTTGACATTGAACAGTGGACATTATGTGAACTGTTAAAAAATAAATTTCACCTCATTGTGATATAGGCACTTCAGCATAATGCTGCTCGCCTATTAATCAAAGTTAATATTTATTTTATAGAATAATGTGTATTAAATTTCTAATTACATGTCAAAATTATTCATGTCAAAAACATTTAAAGTTAGGAAAACCCGCCCATGATCGTACCTGGTGCAAAGGTGCCCATAACACTGGCTGCGTTTCCACGCCGAATAGCAATGGTTATCCTCTGCACCAAGAACGATCGAGAACGGGGATCCCCCGTCCTATCGACTAGTCTTCGCCCGAGTTCATCTACTAGTATTAATCAAATAAATAAATATAATTTTGCATACTACTTTCTAAATGAAAATGTTGATATCCCAAACACTCTCTAATGTCATTGCTCATAGATTCCCACAACACGACAAATTACAACGATAATTTAGATACATCTACATAATATATGATATGTATATTTGGCAAACTCATCGAAATAAATTAAGCGTTAAACCGTTTACGTTAGAGCAGCCACATACTAATGTATGTACATGTTGTTATGTTCCGTGTACTGTAACTTAATCAACTCCATTTACAAGCGAACAGATAGTAAGCATCTACCCTCTGTATGTACTGGAATGAGCAACCAACTTGTGTGAAGATTTCACTATATTATAAAATATATATTTTTTTTGACACATTCACACACGGCTGGTTAGCCCCATACTGAACCATTTCTAGCTCGTATTATGGTTGCTAACACAACTGATATACTACATAAATACATACATACATATTATATATAAATACATATTTAACACCCAGACCCACAGCCAACAAATTTAGTTAAGCACAAAGATGTTGACCGGGCTGGGAATCGAACCCGGAACCTTCTGATTAGCAGACCGGCATGGTAACCTTTACGCCAACGAGGTCGTCATCTCGGTCGAAATCTATAATACGTTCTACTAGGTATAACTAATCAAAATGTGAGTAAAGGCAAAGGTTGAAAAGCGGCGCAACCGGCGGAGTACCTACCTGGTAGGTACTCCAACATCATGCTGCACCTACGCCTTTTATGCACAAACTAGACCCGTATAATTGTTACTTGCATATTTTTTTTTTATTGGTTTATTGTTGTCAATAATTTTTGTGCATAATAAAACTCTTTTCTTTCTTTCTTATTAAGTACAAAGTGATGGGCACCTTTGCACCGGGGCGGGGACGACCAGGGGCGGGTTATTTGATTAGTATTGGTTTTAGTTTTTAGTGTGTGACATTTATATTGGACGTAATTTTATATAACTTTATCTAGCGTAAGACTAAACAAATTGAAAATTGGATATATCATTTTCTTTTCATAAATAAATCTATAATCTTTATTAAGTACAGAATACTTCGAAAAGGATATCTTAGAGCGGTAACAGCTCAGTCAGGTCTTACATTCTGATGGTATTGGGTTTGATCCCTCTAAATGAGCTTGAGCTTTCGGTAAAAGAAAACATCGTCAGGAAAAATGTTTGGTTATTTGTACTATTGCGGGCGCAGCCGTCATCGCGAGCGTACGTTGGCTGTGTTCCTGCCCTTGAGAATGGCACACTGATTGCGCTGAAACATCTCGGCCTAATACCGACAAAATAAACGTAAGTGATAGCCGGTTATACAAACATTATTCCTATTTGCCATTATAATATTATAAATAAAAACAATTAATCTCCATAATCATTGTAATAACTGAACCATTTCATTTAATAAACTTGTAATGTACTATATATTAGTGTCAATAAATTAATTTGAATTTGAATATGCCTTACGGAAGTTTTAATTAATACAGTGATCGTGAGGAAACCATATCATGCTGGTAGGGCATTTTCTAATGCTCGCTTGGCTAGCAACTCCTTCAAGTTGAAAATCTCTCACCAATCACCAAACAATGTGTTCCTCTGCGTTGGACCCAAAATCTACCTCACCATCTTTGTCACCGCCACTAAAAACTTGTCTTTTTAAATTTATATATATGCATTTCAGACCTATAAATTCACAGACATCTTGCCGACAGATTATAACAAGCAAATCCTCTCGTAGATTAATAAAGTTTAATTAAATTAAGCACCCTCCCGTCCGCAGATCTAATTCGATACTCTAATTATCTTGATTCACCCAAAATGATTTATATACATTTAGTTGTGAGGAAGGCTTCGCGTTTTGCACGGATTCTGCAGGGGCTTGGGGAGGTCATTGGCTTAGGTCAAACAGTATATAAATACATTATTAAAAACTCACAAAATATTAATAATAGGAAACAGAACTTAAGGTATCTACTTGTAATATGTTTGTTTATTTAGAAGAGAGACTCTGCTCCTGAATTGAAAAATTTTAGTTATGGTGCAAAAGAGGCTGAAGCTATCTACAAGACTTCAGTGCAAGTTCAATAATATCCTCTTTCAAGTTCGAATCCGGTTGGTTGTGAAATTTTCGATTGCTTTTCTTAAATCTATATTTTTTTCAGATGGCATCGTTAGGCACACTGGAAAGAGCAGGTGGAAACTGGCTGAAGACCGTACTGTATGGCGTTGGAGAGGAGGCCTATACCCAGCAGTGGGAAGTCACAGGCTGATGATGATGATGATATTTTTTTCGGTATTTTGCTTTTTTTTGCTAGTCATGAAAGATGCTGAAAAGCAAGATGTTATAAAATCTAATCTCCCTGACCAACGCTTTCGATGCCTCTTAAAGAAACTAATTATTCTAATATATAACCTTCCTATATATTACTCCTAAAATCAAAAGTCGTGTACACAAAACCCTCATTGTAAAGTTTATTAACATTGTTGCAATTATAATTCAAAAGCACGCCTGGAAACAGTTCATTAATTATGTATTCAAACATAAATACTCATAAATATACGCATTAATTTAGCACTTCCAAGCTTTAGGTGTCACTTGTATAAACCTATTGTTGTATGTATTTATACTTTATTGTAGGTTTTATTGACAATAAAACCTACTTAGTATGTCTACTTAAAAATGTGAGCAATCTAGTTAGTGTAAATGAAAAGATTTTTTTTAGAAGATTTCTTCTTCTATATTTTACTCTTTTGGACACCTTAAAGCTTGTTTAATATGATTTTCTTGTCTTAGGAATATCAGTAATGTTTTTAGCTTGATTTTGGCTAATGAGCCTCAGTTTTTTCAAGCTCAGCCAAATTTACAGATATATTAGTCCATTTCTAAGTAAGAACTATTTGGCCGTATGAAAAATATACCCTGCTAAGGAAAACTTATCTGCAGTATGTCCATCTTCAAGCGAGTTCTTTGCTTAATCGTATTTATATTTATGTATGCACTCGTATGTTTATAATGTTGTATTGATATGTATTTAATTACACTATCTACATATACGAGTACATACATAAATACTTTATATCGATACATATTTAACATTCAGACTCAGAACAACACTTATTAAAACATCTCGTCTGTCTCGTTTTTCTTTGTGTTGTCTCTCTAATTGGTAGTCTTAAAGAAATCGCTTTCAGCGATAAGGTCGCCAGTAAAGGGTTTAGCACTTAAGTACTTTTGTATGTTTCTTTTACTTTTGTTATTGTGTTTTAATAGAGTGTTTATATATCTATTTGACAGCCTCGTTGGCGTAAAGGTTACTATGCCGGACTGCCAATCAGAAGGTTCCGGGTTCAATTCCCGCCACGGCCAACATCTTTGTGCACAATTAAATTTTATGGATGTGGGTCAGGGTGTTAAATATGTATCTTTAAAAATATGTATGTATGTATATGTAGTATATCAGTTGTGTTAGCTTCCGTAACACAAACTAGAAATGGTTCAGTATGGGGTTAAACAGTCGTGTGTGAAATGTGTCCTTATATTTATTTATTTTATTTATGTGACTCACTAACTATCTTTGAATTAAAAACTATTTGCTCGTATGAAAAAATATATTCTGCTATAGAAAAATTCAATCTGAAGTCAGTCTGTCCATCTTAGAACGAGTTCTTAGCTTAATCGCTTGTTAACAGCAAGTTTGTAATGAAACGGTAGAAGTTTGTGCGCTAATAAATAGTTCCGGGTAAACTTATAAAGACGGAGTAAGTCATCTGAAGTTTCCAATAGGTTTAAAGCTTAAAAATTAGCTGAAGTAAGCAATACAAAGTATAATTTACATTTACCCTATGCAATATTTTTAGGTCTTAATATTAATTAGGTCAATAATTGTTTTGCTAATTAAGGCTGTTCAAGTCAAATAAAATACAATTATAGTGAAAATGTTAATAAATCATAATTAATTTAGTTATATTAATCCCCGACGCAAGAAAATATATATATATATATATATTTATTAGAAAACATTTCACACACGGCTGGTTAACCCCATACTGAACCATTTCTAGTTTGTGTTATGGTAGCTAACACAACTGATATACTACATATACATATTTTATATAGATAAATACATATTGAACACCCAGACCCACAGCCAACAAATTTAGTTAAGCACAAAGATGATGGCCGGGCCGGGAATCGAACCCGGAACCTTCTGATTGGCAGTCCAGCATGGTAACCTTTACGCCAACGAGATCATCAGAACGACGGGTCGCTATAAGTTTGACGTGTTTATTTGTAAATATGTCTTTCTGAGCATCGTAGGTCCCAAACTAAAGAAAAGATTTCGATTTAGTTTTTTGTCGATTGATTGAATCGTATATCACATATATCGTATTTTCAAAACTCCCTCATCTCCTATTTCAAATCCAAAAAGGGGCCACCAATGCAAATGTTGCCGGAAACTTCACATTTGATTTTTATTCTGATTCCACATTTTTTTTATTTTCACTTGTGTCTGCACACATCTTAATTTCATTGTAATATATTCTCTACATGTAAGCCAACCAACCGCAGCAAAGTACATTGGACCATTGAGTCTGGAACTTTTCCACTTAAACTCCCAGTGACCTAAATATTATTCTGTATATTTTCTACGTAAACATCTAGATCCCGTTGGACCGAGTGTGCTAATTACTGATTAGGTGAGGGAATACGGGAGGAGTGACTCGTCTGGCTAAGTCTGGACGCTAAAATTTGGCACGTATGTACATTTGCGATATATATACCAACTAGCTGACCCGGCAAACGTTGTTTTGCCTCACTTAGGGGTATGAAAAATAGATAGTGTAGCTTATATGACACGTTCGTAGATTTACCATAGCAGCGCCATCTATTGATTACTTACTCAACCCAGTCGAAATGTATCATCGACATCTGTTAGAATCATTTGGAGTTAACAGATAATTGTGACTGTCAAATAATAACAGACAATAATTAGCAATAAATTAAAATTGCGACTATAATTTGAGATTTAAACTATATGAGATTTAAAGATCAAACTGCACATGGTGTGCAAATTTTATTATAATCGGTTAAGTGGTTTAGGAGTCCATTGAGGGCAAACATTGTGACACGAGATCTATATATATTAAGATAAGATATTATAAAGAGAAAAGGTTTGTTTGAAGCGAATAGACTCCGTAACTACTGGATTGATTTAAAACATTCTTTCCCCGTTGGGAAACTTCGTACGTTATCGACGAGTGACATAAGCTTTATTTTGATTCCAACCGTATTATATATCCTTACTTAAACTCAAACTAAAACAAAAGCTGTAAAAGTTATCAAAAAATGTGAAGCATGCATTGGAAAAGTAAGTCGTAATAGGTGTCGCTTAGTACGAGAGAATGTCGGTATGTTTTCAGGGAGCGGAACTCAATGCCAGAATAATCCACACAAAACAAAACATAATTCGAAATATCTACAAAACCATACCAATATTATAAAAAGGGAAAGGTTTGATTGATATACGTAATTAATAAAATATAAAACTTGTAGACCAGTTTTAAGAATATCTTTTCTTACTTTGATGGTTTACTTTGTTGATTTGTTATTTAATTGAAAATATGTTGTAGAATTTAATTTTTGTTCTGTGATAATATTGTAACCTATTTACTTTTGTAAATATTCATAAAATATGTAGTATAATGTAATTTAGATTTTGACTTTTTAAAGTGCCTTATAACTTTAGTTATATATTCCTATGAAAATAAATAAATGAATTGAATTGAATTATTTTCTAGAATATCTTTTTAACTTTTCAAAAATTTTTTTAGCCCGCGCGAAGCCAGGACATGCTGCTAGTTAGTTAATAAAGCGTGACATATATCCGGTTTCCTCTGGCATCCCCTTGAGGTTGGTCATTTTGTTTTTAGTGCTTGTTTTAATTAACTGGACATTTCACAGCTTTGTTCTGTAGAAACCAGTTGGATTATTTAGTACTGGATAGACGTCGTTCTATTCAAAACGATAAAGCTAAGTATAGTGAAGCTAAGTGAAGATGATTGCGTCGAGCTTGAATTGCCCTTTTCTCGGGAACTGTTGCCAGAGGCATCGCTCTGTGGCGGTACCAGAGATGAGGTTTTGATTGTGTTGTTTTTATTGTATGTTTTTTTTCCTTGGCATATTATTTTATGAATGTATCTTTAACTTTTATCTAGTATATTTTATTTGAAATATTTCTATAAAAGAAGGGCAAGGATACTAGGGCTTTGCTCAAAGAAATTGGGCAAAGGCTTAACAAATCAACCGGTGACTCCCGCTCCGGATTCTTCCTGGTGCAAAGGATAGCGATTGCCATTCAGCGCGGGAACGCTGTTAGTCTGATGGGCACCTTTGCACCGGGAACTTTTAGGGGCGGGTTATTTGATTAGAATTAAGTAATTTATAATACATTTATTTTAATTTTAACATTTTAATTGTATATTGTGACATGTATGAAAATATAACTAGTATTTTATTATTTCTATTAATATTGATTTATTGTGCGATATGATGTTCTAAATATGGGTCTGTAAAAGTTATAAAGTCTAGCCAGTCCAGCAACACTTAAAGTTTAATACCTAATTAAAAAAAGGTTCTATAAAGGTGTCAAATAGGTCTTGAATTTTGAGCTCATCAAGCTACTCTAGCGTTACTGAAATAGTTTGCACGTTTCCATTTTGGTTCAATATTCAAGGTCCAGACAACCTGACAACCCTATTAAGTTTGACGAAGATGAAAATGAGCTTTCCCTGAAGTGATCGCAAACAAACTTACTGGAGGGTTACCATAACGTTTGAGCCATATGTTCAACATCATCGATAGGTTTTTATCTCATTGCTAGGTTTGCATGGTAGGCGTTTTGTAGTGCTTGGCTTGCTAGCTACCACCAAGTTGAAAACCAAGCATCTTACAATGTGTTCTGCCAGCCTCCTTGACAACCAGTAACTCCATATTAGGCCTGCTCTAAATGTCGGAGTGAGGCTAACTTGTGTGGTTTCGTGCCCTATTGGTCAAAATAAAAAATGTATAGTGTAAAATAATAATATAACCATAACAACTATCTCTACAACAATGATATGGTTTGTACGATGTTTTTCTTTAAACCAACATTATAAATCACTTTAGTTATTATTTTTTATATTTATTAGTACTCACTTTATAACAGCGCTAAATTCCTTTAAAGAATTTCTCATCTGGGTAACCCAAGTTACAGGCACCAGCCGAGTTTGGGACCCGATGTATTATCTAACTGCATACATACTAAGCGTACATACTATAGACCATATATATATATAATTAAAGTAATAAATCCTTTTGTTATACAAACTATGTGTAGGTACATAATTCACCTGTATAAACAAATATGTATGAGCTTATGTATTTTGGTAAATAAACAAATTTATTTCTTTCTTTCTTCTTTCTTTCTTCAACGACAGCTCTAGTTCATTAGCGGGGATCAAAACCACAACCAGCGGGACGTAAGGCAATCCCACGCCCGACTGTGCTGTCATCGTTTTAAATTCCTCTCCTATTATTTAAAATTGTAGCAAGTATTACGTTAGAAGTATAGAATAAGTATGAAGTAGGTACTGCTTAGCGATCGTGGTAACACGTTTGGAACTTATCTCGTCTAACCGTACTGTTTGTCGGACATACCACGTAAGGAGTTAGACTAGATGAGGTTAACAAGGTCCTTGTAAGTTATCTCAAGTAAAGGTACTAGGGTGGTTATATGAGTTACCATTAACCACGTAACCACCGTAACTCATACGCGTGTATAATTTGATAGTACTGCACGTATATTATTCGACGTTTTTCAACAAATTTGTGAAGAAAATAATTCTATGTAATCACTATACAGGTCATTAAAATAAGGCTGCGCAACTGCCCTCGCATGTCGTAAGAGGCGACTAAAAGGGGCTTTTGACTTGAATGTATTCGGAGATGGGGCTCCGATACCCGCTTCATCGAGGCAGATCTAGGGAGGATGATGCTAGCGTGTGACCGTCGCTGTCGTTGGCGGATTGGTCAGCAATTCGGGAAGGGCCACAGCGGTGTAAGGAGGTCTCCGGGGTGTTTCCCGGAAGAACCCGAAATCCTCCGTTAAGCACATAGGCAGGTCACTGAGGGTGTTTTAATGTGTACAAATCCCACATAACCTGGCTACGCCCCATTGTAGGCACCTTATTGAAGATTTCCCCCTCGTCAACAAAAATTATTATTATTATTAAAAGCCTGTTTGATCCCACTGTTGGGTAAAGGCCTCCCTACCCTCTTTCCATTTGTCCCTATCTAGCGCTATTGTGGACCAATCCTCTAGGTGTTTGTCGAGCTCGTCCCTCCATCGCTTTTTTGGTCTGCCGCGAGGTCTTGTATTGGCCGGCGTCCATTCCGTAGCAATTTTTGCCCACAGATCGTCCGGCATGCGGCAGACGTGACCAGCCCAGAAAAAAATGCAGTTAAATTAAAGCCATTTTATGAGCAACCTTTTCGAAAAAACTACTATTATTTTATAGCATATTCTCTTATTTTAACAGGATATGTACCCAGGGCACCTAAACTTGCCAAACTATCAATCGACATATAGGTACCACAAAAAAACCGCTCCCAAAACCAACTGTTACTCGTTAACTAGTTAGTTAAAAAAACTTACATGACGCGACAGCGTGGAAATCGTTAAAACGCATTCCGCTGTCCGAATCGTTCTAAAATGGCGTCTAACCCAGTTAAAACTTTCCGTGCCAAATCAAATGGTGGACGGATGTGAGGACATAGCAGAGTTATGGAAACTGTAAACAAAGTTAGCTAATTTGGACAACCAATTCTGGGTTGTCCACAACTTTGGTTATCTTGTTTTAAAATTAATAACATGGGCTATGTCATGGGTACTATGTCATGTAGGTACGGCTAAATTGGTACAAAGAGATATGTAGATTTTGTTGATAAAATTTCCTAGGGACGTTTCCTCGTGTTAAATGTAGTAGTTTTCACGGTCTCAGTTTTAAATAGTATGTTAATTAGGGCCAAATGGTAATAATGAACTCAAAAACTTTGCATAAGTTGGTTTTGTTTTTTGTATTCTAAAACACGTAGGTATATGTGGATGAAAATATTTATGTTTTGTCAAGTGTCGGAAACTATTTGAAACGAATACTTTTTTATTATAAATGGTAGTTTATACATAGTGTAATTATTATTTTTCATATTAAAAATGTCACATATTTTCTTAACTTAGCAAATGGATCTGTCAATGTCAAAAACTTAAAATTAAATACTAGAACTGCAGTTCATAAACCTGTTTACCTAGATCAAATTAAATCCATTCTTAAAAGGTAGCGTTAATTACTCGCAACCCCATATAATAATAATTATAATTAATAACCTCCCGAAACAATGTACAATTCTTATTTAATTTTTCTTCATTTCGCATTGGTGCATAGAATATGAGACATGTGCAAGTTTTTACTTAGCTTAGTTTAAAATTTTGTCTTTTGATTTGATCATAATATGTCTTTTGATATCACGATTAATTATATATTTTTTTAATTTAAATATTGACGGACAAAAGCCTTGCTTTAAGAGCAGGCCTATTGACTGATTGATTGAGAAAACAAAATCTTAGTTAAAAAAATCTATTCATTTCAATATACGAGTACCTATTACTCGGGACAGACTTAAATAGTTTTACAAGTGAACAAGTTTTGTTGTTGAACAAGTTGAACAAGCAAAAGAAAATGTTTGTTTTTTTTCACAGAAATTTCAGTTTACAGCTTGTTTGTACATAAGTATATGACATTTATCGTTTGCAGTAGCCAATAGTGCGCTACGCCTTACGCACTGGGTCAGTCAAGCTGCCTGTATATTTCTGTGAACTGAATGTATATTTCCTTTACGTCATCCAACTACTGCACGACTTACAAGGCTTCGAACAAACTCTGTTTCTTCCATTGACGAGATTGTATGACGTCACAGCAAAGTTGTTTGCTCCCATTGATTGGAAAATGCCGTCAATAGCAGACACTTGTTTGTTGTTTCACTTTAATGACTTTTTAATAAAGCTTTAGAAATTCCTTTCACGAAAACTTAGTGAACGGGAACGTAAAGTTTTAATATCTACTGACTGCGTGTTTTTAGCCACCGACGAAAAAGCGACGGGGTTTTACGTTTGACATGTTTGTCTGTGTCTGTTTTTGACATCGTAGCTTCCAAACGGATGAACCGATTTTAAATATAACTTAGTCAGCCCCATACTAAACCATTTCTTGTATGTAATATGGTTGCTAACACAACTGATATATACACTACATGTACATACATAAATACTTTACATCGATCTGACATCAATAGGTACATTTTTAACACCCAGACCTACTGCCAACAAAATCGGGAATCGAACCCGGGATCACCTGGTTGGCATGGTAACCATTACAACAAAGAGGGCGCTAGATTTGATTTAGTTTTTTTGTTTTTGGTAGTGTTCTTAGTTGAATCGTATCAAGAGTTACAAATATAAAAATATTATTATTATTATATACTTTACGTTACATTCGTGATTATGAAGGTAAAGCAACGGTTGATGCGAACAGTCTTTGAATGGGTGGCCATGTACAATCCTGTAATTTAAAAAGTGGCATTTTCATTTGGGCTCTACCATGGGTCGGATGACAAATTAAATTGTAGGTCCTGGCTTAGTCTTAGTACAAGCAGTCGTAAAGCTAAAACAGAGGTCTTCAGGCGATTTTAAAAATTCTCGACACCAAAGCTTAGCTTCATCTCATATGAAGAAGAAAAAAAAATCATAGAGATATATTTGAATAAAATGTTGTTTAAATTATGTTTGTGCGGGACTACTATTCTCAGAACAACTAGTAAATAAATATTCAACATATTAAAGTGTGTCTTTAGACATGAAGATGATTATATTCATTCTTAGAATCCAGGCAGCCCATCAAAACTTTGTATTTGAAATCAAATTATAAACGTTTTTCAAATATTATTTAAACTACGTATTAGTTACCCGTAAACAACGGATTTGTTTAACGTTTTGTTTTTTTTTTATTTACCCGTTTGTTTACGTAGAGACATGAATGGCCAGTAATGGCTGATGGCTGATGACTAGCAACAGACAGACAACTTTGGTTAAGACTGGGGGAGGCCTAAGCCAAGGAGGCGAAATTTACACAAAGAATGGACAAATAACTAAGAAAGACACGACAACACATTCTCATGTACATAAAGGCAGTCGCTCTGGAATCAAATCAAATCAAAAAATCAAATACGTTTATTTGGGCTAAGGTTACATAATGAGTAAAAGTAATAAGAATCCAAAGGCTCCCAAGGTAGTTTTAAAAACTGTGATATGGGAGCCAATGGCTTCTCCCAAGCTTAATCTACGTTAACAGTGAACTTATGCTAAAGTACTATACTATATAAGATAATTTACGCTGTTTATACTAAAATAGACTAAAGCCACAATACTTATACTAATACGAGTATATTACCAGTAAACATTGTGTGTGTGTGTATGTGTGTGTGTGTGTATGTGTGTGAGTGAGTGTGTGTGTGAGTGTGTGTGTGTGTGTGTGTGGTTGTGTGCGTATGTATGTCAGTGTGAGTTCGTATCGTATGGGAGTTAACCCGCGCATACCATCACCGCGCCGTAGTACAGAGTTACTCGCGAATATCTCCAAAATAGTGTCGCGCGTCGCTTCTCATTTGGATTTTTACTATGTCGTGCGCACAGTGAATACTGTTCTGAACTTAATACGAGGAAGGAGCTTAGGCTACGTTGACGATCGTTACCCACCAAGCTGCCGCCAGACGCGAGGAGTTGGCCCAGGGAGTGGCGTCGTGGATGAAAGGTACGTGGCCCTATCTTAGTTTCGCATTTAAGTGTCACCACAAGATGGTGGATAACAATTATTTACATAACATTCTCAATATGGGTATCAAACGAAAGGGATTGAAAAGTAGAATGCACATCCTATGATAAATATAAAATATTTTTTTGTGTGGTTACGCGCCCCTATGGTTAAATGCCTAGCTGTAAGGAGTATAAAGCAGTTACAAAGCTATCATCAATCTTACTCGAAACTAGGTACAATATCAGAAGCCGAGATTCACCTCATTTCATATTCAGACGTTGTTAGACATGCACAAATTGTAGATTACATGTCTACTGTCTACTAAGACAAGATGGTAACTGAAGCTATTCTAAGTTATACTAGACTACTTGGTATTACTTACTTGATAGTACTTCAGACAGAAGGCACACAAATTAATATTCTAGGAGCAAGTTGGGTCTTGCACGATTTAATGCAAGCTCTGGCAGATAGGTTTCATCTTATATTTTGTTTCTAAGAATAGTCAGCTTGACGAACTAGTTAAAAATTTGACCAATAGGTGGAACTAGTATCGAAACTATTATTCAAATTCAATATGTCTTTTTTTCGAGCCACCGATGCAAAAACGACGGGGTATAATAAGTTTAACGTGGTTTTGTGTGTGCTTGTTTGTAGCATCGTTGCTCCTAGTGTTCTTATAGTGTGTACTTTTCTAGCTATAAATGAAAAAAAACAGATCCAAGATGGCCCCGCCAAAAATGGCGGTTGACATATTTTTTACAACGTAAGTTTCAAATAAAAAGGTTGGATTAGTAGAATACATACATCATTTTAATTTTAAGAATTTAGTGGCATATACTAGACAATTTTATGGTGTCTGGAAAAGTATAAGCTCTCTCAGACATTTTAGGAATGGAAATACTTCAAGGAATCCGTTCTGTCTTAAAACACTAAGGCAAATAATCTCATTAGTAAACATACAAACTTATATACTTACTAGCTGACCTGGCAAACGTTGTTTTGCCTTAATAAAAAAATAAAAAAATCTAAATATACAGTAGCCGATTCTCAGACCTACTGAATACGCATATAAAATTTGGAAAAAATCGGTCAAGCCGTTTCGGAGGAGTACGGTAACAAACACTGTGACACGGAAATTTTATATATAAGATTGAATTTACAGTTACAAAGTTAAAATATATATTTTAGATAACTGGCAACTAAAAATGCTGATGCCAATATAAAATTGTTTTGTAATTCTCTATTGATTTGTTTGGATTATGTTTAAAATCTGTACAGTATTATAGTTAGTTAATAAGTACAATTAGTTCAAAATTAAAAAACATCGTGCTTCATAATAAGTATAACAGTTGAGGTTTCTCCATTGGAGCGGAAATTGACGACCTCGTTGGCGTAATGGTTACCATGCCGGACTGCCAATTAGATTCGAACCCCGGCCGGGTTCGATTCTCGGCACGGTTCTCTCTAGAAATTGGTTAGTATGGGCTAACCAGCCGTGTGTGAAATATGTGAAATTGTAAAAAAGATTGTTAGTATATCTATGTATACTGATAATATTTTTAAATTATTTATTTAATTTATAATACATATTAAGAAAAAAAAAATACAGGCTCCTAGGTCTACAGTAAGACGTAGTGCGTTCTACAACGCACCGGTTAGTTAATATAAGTCCGTAGATATAAGAACTCTATGTATGAGCACTTTTGTTTCAATCACAATCATTTTATCTTTATCTCTTAATGTAAATACGAGTGTTAAGTTTTTTCATTTATTTTTTTGTTTTGCCCATTTAATGTGTATTTGTATCTACCCCTAAGTAGTATAACCTTAGTTTACTTATCGCGTATTACTCAGTATTTTAACCTTTGTACCTAATTAATCTAACTTGTAATCATGTACGCTAAATAGAAGAGCCTGAACTCTACGACACAGGTTCAACCTTCTGTGGAGTTCAGTGCACCCCTTGTCTTCAATACCTACTTCTTACTTGTAGCCTAAATTTAACTAATAAATAATTTAAGACTTGGTGCACATATGATAAGTGGTATTGTGTACGAAATAAATAAACTGAACTGAAACGAGTAGCAAATATACTGTACCAATCCAATAACTTTGTATGTTATTGTTGTAGAGATAACAACCTTATTCCGAGTAACCATTCATAAAACCCTGAAACACCTAAACTCCTGTATTGTTAGTATTGCCGGCACTTGCCTGCAGTTGCTTCCTTGTTGATAAACATTTCGCTAGTTAGTTGTGGCGCAGTTTGCCCCACTTTCCTAATTTCACTGCCTCATATCGAAATAGGAAAGTTGATCTATGAGAAAAGTTAGAGGCGAGCTAGGAAAAATTGAATAACAAACAAAAGTGTTTATGTTAAACACTAGGAATTATTAAGAAAAAAAAGGACTTTCTGTAAAGAAGTCGAGATGATAAATAATAATTTCTTTATTTGATATATGTACATGTACTGTGACATGACAAACAAAAGTGTTTCCATACTAGTTCTTTAAATTGTATATTGTTCTATCAATTGTACATATGTCAGACATTACAAACTTAAACATATCTAATTAACTAATTTACTGCATATGAGGTTAAGGAACTTAAATAATTAAATTTAGAAAATTTTGAAAAAACAACAATTTACATTACATTATATTATGACAAGTAACTTTTTATAAATCTTTCGAAATTTACAAAATATAGTTAAGTGCGATATAGTACAGTGGCGCTATTTTTTCTATGGTTAACATACATATAACAGCGAGATGAATAAATAAAGCTTGTGACACCAAAACTCATCGATCACTCTAAACTAAGCTAAAATGGTCGCTCCATTTTTTTCTCGCACTGCTTTTGATCTAGATTAACCGCCCCATTGATAGAATTGGCGGTCAATTCAATACCTGGCTGGTTTACACGAAACAAAACGGTCACACTTACTTAAAAACGTTGGATATACGTCCAACGGGTTTCAACGCATTAAGAGCGTCTTCATCGGGGACGAGCTGCACACGGACTGTCACCGACGAGATCCGCGCACAGATCTGTGCGCGGATCTCGTCGGTGACAGTCCGTGTGCAGCTCGTCCCCGATGAAGACGCTCTTAATGCGTTGAAACCCGTTGGACGTATATCCAACGTTTTTAAGTAAGTGTGACCGTTTTGTTTCGTGTAAATATATAATATGCCTTACGATAACAGTTTACAAAGTACCTGGCTGGTTATTTATTCGAATGGAACAACATATATTTTTTGCGTATATCTTCGCATCTACAGTGGGGTTTGGCGCTAAGCCAACTGTCCAATATATCTCTTGGGTTTAAATTGATTTAAGTTGTATCCTAAATATTAGATTAGCCAAGGCATAGACAAAGAAAACAAAAGACTGAGGTACTGTGTGACCGCTTTCTCTGTCTACGAGCCAAGGATTTGCTTGAATGCTCAAACTACACTGTACTTTTCGTTTTGGTAATGTTTTACCCATAGAAAAATATATATGTAAACCTCATTGGTTAAAATACAAATTTTAGTCATGAGATCATTTGTTAACTTTTAAAAACAAAAACTGTATGTATGTAGCTTTGTATATTCAAAAAAATTAAACTATGGGTAGGAAAATGTAAGTAATAAGAGGTCATTTTTATACAGAAAATCATAAGTGTATACAATGAAAATGCAAATAGAAATATGTACAAAACTCTTTCTTTGATTTACTCGTGTTGGAGGTAAACCTCTTTTTATAAACAAAGAGTTCGATTACAAAGATTCAAGTGACAATTCGATTTGACATACCGAGTTTTGATTTGACGGACTAACTTAATGTCAGACGAAATACTTTTTTAGTTCTGAAAAATAATTTTGTGTTTTTATTTGGTAATGTATTTACATCATTTGACTTTGTAATAATGCAGTCTGTTGTTACTTTTGAGAAACCGTTGCCGCATTTGAGTTTGCCTGATTGGGATGCACGTCTCTACGGATTACAGGTATGAATATAATTTATAGCACTAATAAGTTAGAATAACGTTCCCACTGCAGAGGCTTGAGACCTTCTTTCGCAAAGAGAGAATTATAATAGGTCATAATTCAACACTTTGGCCAAGTGCTGGTTGGCGGATGGCACATGTCTTCGGTTTTTACTGTCCTCGGAATATGTCGTACAAAATGATTTCATTCACCATACTCGCCCAAAAATTACCAAGCAGCTTCGTTCCTATTACTTAGATAAAACTTTCAACTAAATCAGACCTAAATTCTAGCTAGAGTTTTAGTTGCCGATATGAGACCTAAACCCGGTAAACTAAATAAAATAGACAACCCAATAGTTCAGTTAGCATCTATGCCTTATTTACATTATTCCAGTAAGCCAGAGATAGTGTGAACCAGCTAGCGAACTAGAATAAATAGAATAGTAACTTGGCCGATAAAATGGTTTCACCGTCCGTAAAATACCGCGGTGGGCGGGGCAAAATGCGTGGCGTCATATGATGTGGCGGCGACCAATCGCGTGCGAGCTTTGTGTGTGTGTTTCGTTGGGATAGCAGTATAATTGTGTGCGTAGATGGATCCAAATTCTAAGCGGCAGTTGTATGAAGTTACTCTTCCGTTTATTCTAGTTCGTTGGAACCGGCTAAATGTACTAAGGTGATCTGACGCGATATAGAGGTTAATCTATGGTCGATGCGGACAGTCTATGGATGGGTAACCATGCGCAGTACTGTCTTTTAAAAAGTAGCATTTTCATTTGGGCGCTACCGTGGGTCGGATGACTTGTTAAATTGTAAATTAATCGTGTCCCGATTGTAAGCCTTAGTACAAACAGTCATTGAACCAAATCTCAGGCGTTGAAATTAAAAAGTAAATTGTTTAAGGGTCTTAAACAATATTTAATTTTTAAGCAGTATTTTATTCGATCTCTAGCATAAAGCAAAGCATAAGCAGCCCACTATACGTTCCCACTGCTGGGACTCGGGGCTTTCTCTCACTAGGAGAGAGATATAGGCCATATTTCACCACGCTGGCCAAGTGCGGGTTGGCGGATGACACACGTCTGGATATTGTGGTCCTCAAATATGCCGGTTTCCTCACGATGTTTTCCTTCACCGTAAAGCGAGTGCAAATCCACACATAACTTGAAAACAAGTCATTGGTTTAGGGCCGGGATCGAACCAGGGGCTAACACAAAATGTTTTGACTGGAAGAGTGTGAATTGTGTGGTACCTACGTGCAAAACTGATTGTGAGCCAAATTACAAAAGTTTTATAGTTCCTCTGAATTTCGATTAACCAAAGTCCGCACACTGTGTGTGATCGAAACCTTATTTCCTAACTCACTAGGCCACGCGTAATCAAACTAGCCCGTGTTAATATATTTTTATTTTATTTTATTGAATAAGGCTTGTCAATAGCAAATACAGTGAAACCTGGTAAAGTGAAACATCAAGGGACCTGCACTGTCGTTTCACTTATAGAGGTATTCCACTTACCCAGTGTCTCAGATATACAGGTATAAATAAATATCTGTCTCATTTACAGAGTACTTACGTACTTGGAATCACGTGTGGAATTTGTGGGTAGAATAAGAATGAGTAAACAAACAATGTTATCTCAGTTACAGAGGTTTGTGCATATAAAATTTACTCGCTGTCTCAGTTATAGAGGTAACTTTGATGATAAATCGAAAGAACAAATCCCAGATATAGAGGTTTACCTCGTCCCACTAACAGAGGTAATTCAGTGCCAAAGTGTTGGGACCTCAGCATGAGTTCCAATTATGGAGGTTTCTCACTTATCCAGGTTCCACTTAACCAAGTTTCACTGTACAATCATTCACGTACTTATTTTCTAAAGTTGATGTGGATTAAACAGTCAATTGTTAAGACAAACACAAAATGCACAAATTAATATAAATATTGGAAAAGTAATAAGGTCAGGTCTAATACCTAAAATCATTCGAATCACTTCAGCTTTTAAAGCGAGAAGGAGCTACAAACACACAAACTTACTCGGACACACACACACACATATATTCACACATAAACACAAACACACTACACATACACATAGACAACTGTTGAACCCCACGAATATTAGAAATGCGAAAGTGATATGTGCGTTCGCTAGTATTTGCAATGTTTGTTACTTCTTCACGCATCAATTTGAATTAATTTTGGTATGGTGCTAGTTTATTTTACTCAAATCACTTTTTAAACCCGTTTTTTTTTAATATGAGGACACATTTCACACTCGGCTGGTTAACCCCATACTGAACCATTTCTAGTTCGTATTACGGTTGCTAACACAACTGTTACATAATATATTCATATACATATTTTATATAGATACATATTTAACACCCAGATCGACAGCCAACAAATTTAGTTCATCACAAAGATGTTGGCTGTGCCGAGAATCGAACCCGGAACCTTCTGATTGGCAGTCCGGCATGGTAACCATTACGGTCTCACGAGTAACGTGGACGTTAATCGAAGTTTGAACTAAGGTTATAACTCTGTGATATTCTAAATATATACGCCGAAGATTCCTTCAAAAGGAATATCTGATGATCAGGTCATTCTTAGTCTTCTTACCCATTAGATACTGAGCTTTCAGGAATTTGCTTAAGTTGCTTTATATCACTGTTAGCGCATTTCGTATTCCCTTCTATAAACGTCGTACAAAAAGTCGAGTTGAAACTATAAATCTCGTTGGCCGACAATTTTCTGGTCGTTTAGTTCAGAACTTGAATCTGACTCGTTTTGCTTTCAGCATCGGAATACAAAAGCGCAGTTGCATTGTTAGCGGTTGCTAATGAAATAAATTAGGGGAAACATCCCTGGATGACAGGGTTTTTGTTTTAATAACTGTATTGTATAGTAAAAAAGGAATTAAAGAAAGTTTTTACTTTCCTTAAATTAACTTTCTATAAAGTATACTGTTTTAGAGAACCCTAAAAATAGTAAGAAAAAAAGGAATTGAAAAGAAAGGAGCCTGTTTTGGGGATCCCTAAAACAGTTAATTTCTTTTCAATTCTTTTTTTTACTATACAATACACAATAGGGTTCCCTAAAATAAATAATTTTTTTTCAATTTTAAAAAAGGTAAAAACGGGTTTCTATTACTAAGCTTCCGCAGTCTGTCTGTCACCAGGCTGTATCTCAAAAACGATGTTACCTGATTTCGCTTACCATCAGGTGAACTGCGACCAAGCGCAAGCCCATTATGAGTAAAAAAAAAGCTAGAAAGCTAAAATCTACACAAGCTAAGTGTTGTCCGTGTCGCTATGAAAACAAATACTAAAAATAAAAAGATATTCAGGGGGGTCCCCTTACAATTCGTACATACATTTCAACTTCGATCATAAGAACTCTTTAATTAGTCTATTCCCGTTTTAGTATGCAACCATAAAGTTAGCAGTTGGCAACTTTCCGTCTACTCTCTTGGATTGCTTCTACTCGTTTTCCTATGGAACGCGACTTTTTAGAGATGTCAATTATCTGCCAAGTACAAATTCAGCTAATCGATTTTTGAAAACAGGGTTAGATCCTTTTTCTGGACACTATTGTTTTACTAACTCAATGAATAGCACTAAATATGCGAAACAATTATAAAATTTATGCTCCACACATCAGCATAAGCAGCCCAATATATGCCCACTACTGGGACTCGGGGCTTTTTCTCACGAGGAGATATATTCAAATTCAAATCATTTATTTCAGACATAGTCCATATTACACAAAATCAAAACAATAAAAATTATAAATCAGGGTCAATAAAAAAACAAAATTAAATAAAATTAAATGTCAATCGGAATAATTACAAAAATAATAATTCAGGTATTCATATAAACACAATCAGTATAAACAGACACAAATATAGAGGATAATTATTTAAATACATGTAACCGGGCAGCATGCATCAGTATCGGGCAATCAATCCGAGCAGCCACAACGCGCAGGATGGTGATAGTATAGAGAGCATAATCCACCACGCTTGCCAAGTGCGAGTTAGCAGATGACAACGTCTTCGGATATTGTGGTCCTCAAACATGTCGGTTTCCTCACGATGTCCATGAAAAACAAGTCTTTGGAATAGGGCTGGATTCGAATCAGGGGCCGTCTGATTAAAAAGCAGACGTTTTCCCTCCGCTACACTCATAATATCCTTGAAATCCAGATTCTCAGTGATGAATAAATACATATGTGATGACCGTCTATCTATGATTTTCTTTACTAAAGGAGTTGGTAAGATATATGTATAGAATAGGTAAGATATATTAAATAACTCATTTTCGCCCAAATGTCCTTTACGACCTTTGAGCCCAGAGGTATCGATATGGATAGGATACTATGTAAGGAGGTGGAGTTAGAATGTTACGTATTTATTTGATTGTGACACGTACTTTCTTAAGAAAGTGTGATGATCGCGTAGTACGAGTACTTCAGTCAATGTACTCGTCTCTCCAGCGTCTGCCTTGTGCTCTTCCCCGCAACCGAAGTACAAGTTATTATTCTGTGCCGCAACACCCTCTTGCTCGTCGTTGTATTGTCGAGAGTGAATCCGCCAATCATAGACGGGCATTCGACTCGACCGATCACAAAGGGTAGATGGCGCGCATCGCTTGCGGCAATCTCGCGCAGCTTTTATGCCGACACGGTCACCGATAATTTAAACAAGCTAAGATATTATTTTATTGTAAATATGCTTGAATTAGCAATATAGGTAACTGAAATCATGACAAAAGTATTGAACGTTGAATAACTATTATTACAGGTTCAATCAGATACTAGACGAGCTGACGCCTTCGACCTTCGCCACAGCGCGCACCAGCTCCGCAATGAGACGAGGATCAAGACCGAATGGGACAGCTACCATAATAACAACCGCCTCAGAGCTAGGTGAGCAGGACTACTGTAGTTGCAAATTATAGACTAATAAATATAATAGATGCTCAACCTCTTGTTGAAAATCGTACTATGTGTATCATTATAGTAGATTGCGTGTCTCAAGTGAAGTTGTTTCAGGAAAATACGAACAGATGGCGCTACGTGTATCGAATGCAACACGTAGTACGATTTTCAACAAGAAGCTGAGCGTCTTTTATATTTATTAGTCTATGCTATTAGTATTGTCATAAATAAATCACAATATTAAAATGGAGTTTAATATTTAGCTTCGCATTATATTCTTCTAATTTTACTTAATCAGTCAAAGTACAATAATAGTCTAATGTCACATGTCAAAAATAAAATAAAGTCTAAAAGACTAGGGACGTCTAGTTTATAAACTTAATATTTTAGAATACTTTATGTGTATTTTAGTTCGTAATGCTCCAGGGAGGGGCCTATAGAGTGCACACGTAATTGGGCGTCTAATGTGAAATGTCTTACAGAAAAATTCTAGAACCAGATTTTCCAGATATTATTACCTTTAAAATATTCACGCGCCGTAAATGTACATCGATGTTATTGAATAGAATAGAATATCATTTATGCGTCATAACGTATCGTAACGAAGGATAACGTTACGTTCTCGTCAAGTTCACATTCATACATTATTCATTATTACATTCAAAGATCACTGTTTCAGTTCAATTAAAATGTCAATATTAATATTAATAGCATAATAAGCACATAAACACAAATATATTTTGTTTATAGAGTGTACGAGATAGAGCAATGGAAGTCCACCATTCAAGACCTACTGGACCGTATTGAGAGAGAAATGTCAGCTCTCAAAGAAGAGAAGGCTTCCACAGAACGAGAATTGGAACAACTCAATATGCCTCTGCTCGTGTGTTCCGAATGCTTGTCGAACAGAGATGGAAGGCGAAGTACAGAATTGACATATGATCTGGCTGATACAGAGCTGAAGAAGGTTAGCTTAGGGTTACTTCTAAGAACGGCTTTTTCATGGCGAGAGTCAACAGATATCTTCTAGATTAACGTGCTACATCTACGGCCACAGCTTCGCTTGGCATCACGCGAGTTGATGGCCAAGCGTATCAAATTAAAAAAAACCCTTTAATGGCACTTTAAGTATTTTTAAATATCGCTTAACATGAGGTTAGCAGCGTTCAAGCACAAGTCCATTAAATGTATAAAAAAACGTCTAGACCAACAACCTTAGTTGTACGAGTATTGGAAATTTGTGAAAAAAACGTTTTTATATTCATTTTGCCGTGTATCATTGAGAAATTAAAAATAAATGTTGTTAGTTTCCCTACCATATACATAACATACCTGGTATGTGAATGCATGTTATTAAGAAATTGAATCATCGAAATAAATTGGTGTAAGTACAAGATTATTGAGAAAAACGAAAAAGATAGCATATATTATTCACTAGATTTCTCTGTATCAACTATGAAGAAGCTATGGAGCGACGACGGTCTGCCTCCATCTAGCAAAGGGATATCCCCCGGACAGATGTTGTGTCCGGAGACGGCCGTTCGACGGTCATGCATTGTATCTAAGACCAGTCGTACGCGCGTTGAAAATACCGTTTGTGCGATTCAGAACAAGCGCTCTGATTGGTAGCGGGCGATGAATTGCGAAAGAGACGCACTCCACACCACTCCCCCAAGGAGAACGTAGTTCTAAAGGTGTTTTTGAATAACGTGCGCCGATCAGAGTACCGTGGTGAAGATCTAGCGCTCCCAATGCCTCAGTGGGTCGAGACTGGGTAGCTGGTGTCCACAGTGAGTCGGGACCCAAGAGAACTTCAGTGGATGATCGGATCACGTCGGGGTCACCAATATGGTGAAGAAATATCAGTGTCGCAGGTACAAAAAAACTATCTCATTTTATTATGATTTGGGCTTATCAGTCGACTATAACTGAAACCAGATGGCTGATCTTTTGACCCTCGTTTAAAAGTAGTCGTAAATTCTAGATCAGAGGTTGTCAATCTGTGAACTTAATTAAGTGAACACTGAATGTGCTACTCGTACTTTTATGTTTGAACTTATTTATAGTTCTTTCTAAATTTTTGTTGCTAACATAGTTTTAGTGTGTGTGTGTATAAGAATGTGTGTGAATAAAGTTGTTCAAAGGTAAATAACTTACTTTGTTTATTACATATAACCTAAAATTAACAAGCAATTTACTGTTTACTCTCGCATAAAGCTAAGCAACTAAAAACTACAAGCAAAGTAGTTAGCAAAGCTTAAGTAGTTTTTATTTATTAGTAGTTTTTATTTATTATATTTTTTTAGATGATGATGAGTTAGATCTTACCAGTGCACAAACTGTGTCTTTAAAACTTTGGTCAACTTTCGTACTTTATCGCATTCGCCTTGAGTAACTGCTTTCTAAATATTAAATCAAGTCTTATATTTTTACGAAAACATTCCCAAACTTAAAAATCTTGGATAAGGTGTCAATTTCTATCTAAGTGACATTTGATAACATTTCGAGAATCTGTGTTTACAATACCTAGGTTCTATTTATACCGACGCGACGTCCATTCGGAGTCCATTTACTGATTAGGTTCTGTGTAAGGCGAAGAGTCAGGAGACCCTATAACCCAGACCTAACAATGTTCTTTCATTAGAAACTTTTTGAATTCATTATTATTTTATCTCCCTAAGAGAATTACGTGGTTTGAGCGAAGTTTCGCAGACCTAATTAGTCAAGTTGAATAGTTTTTGTAATTGCTCTTTCGCTCCTAAAACGGCTAATTTGACTTGAAGCGTCAGAAAGAACCGCGCACAAATATTTGGGCTAATTTGTTTTGATAAAGTTTTGAGTAAGCCCACTTAGAGTTTAGTTAACTTTGTTTAAAATTTAGCGAGAAAATTAAAATTTTGCAGACTTTGCATAGATTTGGCTTTGCTTGTCCTGCCAGCGATTGTTGTAGTCAACAAATAACTAAGTTTATTTTTAATCTAGAAAACAGCTACTCGTACATATACGTTAAAGCTAAGTAAGTATTACAAACTTTTTTCAAGAGAGAACCAAAAATAAGTATAAATTAAAAAAAAATGCAGTAATCTCAGCCGCACGATTTAAAATGCATCACAAATTATAATATATTCAACTGATTTAATTTGATTCCCATATCGAAGCAGTTGTGAATCAAGAAGAAAAAAATATGTTATCTACCATTTTGTAAACAAACGCTTAAAAAACTTAGGAGTTAATTAAGAATTTTAACTTAGGAGTTCATCAAGCAATTGTTTATTAAGCATAAGTATGGTAGGCCATGCTTACCAAACAAAAAAAAACTAAATCAAACTTGGTACATCTATTCAACAGAAACGATGCCACAGACAGACATACACAGGTCAGGTTTATAACACAAACAAGAAAATCTGTAATTTTGTTACCGTAACTATCCCGTCCACAGCAATCCAAACAAGACCCTCTCCCTGCTCCTCCCTCCTTATCATCGTAAACGTAAACTTGGAATCTCTCGTTTCCAGGAACTGTGCGTCACGGAAAGCAACAAGAAAATGCTGATAGACCGCTGCCAATCGGCCTGGGAGAAGATCAATAAACTCGAAGTCGTAAAGTTCAAGTTGCAACTCGATCTGAACGATAAAAACGAATCGCTCCAAATCGACAAGGACATGCTTGGCCTGGACAAGGATTGCGCGAACATAACCTATAAAACTGACTCCCTGAAGACCCCTAAAAGGTAAGATTTATCTACGGTGGCTGCGCGGATTGAAGGCACGTCGGTATGTGGAGATGCACAGTTGGGTTTATTGTGATAGTTTCAGGGATACCGGCAACTGGAGATTTAATTTGTGTCCACTAGGAAACTTACTGAAGCTTCCTGTTGTTTTAGTTATCTACTCCCAGATGCAAAAAGGAAGGGCTGTTCTAAGTTTGACTTGTCAGTGAGTGTGTGTCTGTCTATCTGTCAGTGGCATCGTAGCTGTCAAATGGGTGAATTAGTTGTTGTGGGGTCGAGAGTGTTCTTAGCTCCGGCTACTATTTGGCAAGTTATAGACTATTTGTATTTACGTTTCTGTTTGAATTAAAGGAGCTCTAGTGACCTGATTGGCTAACTAGCTTCGCCCATAAGCGCAAAACTGAATTTAAAGGTTCGATAATGCCTAGCTATTAAACCTCTTAAGGTTTAATGCCGTAATAGGCAATCTGACACCTTGCTAAGTGCTGAAAAATGTGAAAAAAATAAATAAAAAAGATACCTACTCCTCAAAGCTGTGCCTTTATCTGGCCAGAGTTTGTACCTTGTTTTCGTCTCACATGGTTTTATAATAGCTGGCATAAGTTTTTTTCGTGTGAGTTAAAATATACATGTTATAGTTGTTATTATAAACCATCGTTTTAGTCATTAAAGTTATATCGATAATTATTTGACTTAAACGTTTGATAGACTTGATAAAGTTGCGCCCCGCGGCGTCAGCCGCGTTTATCCGGGACAAAAATTGCCTATATATTAATCCAAGGTCTAAGCTATCTTCACATCAAATTTCATAAAAATTGGTCCAGCTGTTTGAGCGTGAAGAAGTGACAAACATACACACAGACTTACACATTTATAATATTAGTAGGATATGAAAAACCTAGGAATGGTTTTCATCCTAAAGTACAACCAAATCTCTACTATAAGGTATAGTTTAGCACAAACTTCAAAATGAAGACTGCTTTTGAAAGTTTCGGAATCCTCTGCTTGAAACTGTTTTTGAAGTGTTAATACGAAGACAAGGGTAAAATCTTGTTTTACAGCTTTCCGCTATAAATAAAAAATATCCGCTAAAAAATATCGAAAGAAAAGATTGAAGGGCATCTAAGTAACCACTCTAAAATATACTTATTTTGGTACCGATCATTATCAATATGCAAAAAAACTGGTACAAATAACTTAATTTTTAATTTTTTGTACCAGTTTTATTTCTAATTCATAAGTCTGACCGATTTCAAACAAAGTATAAATATTCTTAGAATGATTCTCCAGACGGCCTTTAATCTACTATTTCGATATTTTTTGCTGTTTACAATTTATAATGAAATAACTGTTAAATCAAGATTTTGCTCTTGAGAACTTCAATTCTAAAGTGAATAAGTTTCTTAGGAATTTTCAAACTAAACGTGCTACATCGTAGACCAGTAGATCGTAGTAGTAATAAGGTCTTATCTTATAGCATATAAATAAATAATTGGCCAAGTGCGAGTTTGGCTCGCGCATGAAGGGTTCCGTACCATTGTTGTATGGGAGCCCTTAATATTTATTTTTACTAAATTTTATAATTCAATTCCATAGTTCATTTTTATATTTTGTGAAAATTTTAAGTGTCTAGCAGCTAGGTACCGTTATTGATATATAGCAAAAATATACTAAAGAAAAGGTACAGAAAAATATTTATTTACTAACTTATTACTAGATTACATATTCTCTTGTGACTAACCTGAATCTTTGGACTACTTAGATTCAGGCCGTGCCTAGGTAGACACAAGAGAATATGTAATCTAGTAATAAGTTAGTAAATAAATTCTTTTATTTTAATTTTTTCATGAACACGTTTATAGTTAGGGGAACCCCCATATTTTTATTTCTTTTTAGTATTTGTTGTTATAGCAGCACGGGAAATACATATCTTGTGAAAGTTTCAGCTTTTTAGCTATTACGGTTTCTGAGATACAGCCTGGAGACAGACAGACAGCGGAGGCTTAGTAATAGGGTCCCGTTTTTACCCTTTAGGCACGGAACCTTAAAAATATCGGATAATCTTGGTGTTTGAAGTGATGATAAGCCATGTGTTCTCAGCGTGGTAAAGAACGGTAAACGTATTTACGCCACCGTCTCGCATCCCTGCGGCGTTGTAGATACTCCAATATCCGGTCAATATGCTCAGCGTGAAATATAAAATAGAAAAGCTTCTAGTTTTCGCGACTCAACTGCAGAACCACCTCGGGCGAGTTCTCTGAAACTTTCCGATGCCACTCAAACTAAATAGATATAGAGACATTGATAGATCAAGTGTATACAGAAAGAGTATTTTCATCTTCTAGACAAATATAAATAATATAAATATAAATGACGACCTCGTTGGCGTAAAGGTTACCATGCTGGACTGCCAATCAGAAGGTTCTGGGTTCAATTCCCGGCACGGCCAATATCTTTGTGCTTAACTAAATATATTGACTGTGAGTCTGGGTGTTAAATATGTAGGTACATATGTGTATGTAGTATATTAGTTGTGTTAGCTACCATAACACTAGAAATGGTTCATTATGGGGTTGACCAGCCATGTGTGAAATGTGTTAAAAAAACGTTTGTTTTTTTTTTAGACCTAGTTTTTTCAGAATAGACTTGTTTCACCTTCGGCCAGACCCTGCTGGTCAAATGTCTAGTTGTATCGTGTTAAAGAAGACATGCAATATAATACGCAAATTGAAAGCAATTGTATGTAAAAAAAGCTGCCTCATTTTATAAATACGCCCCCAGCCCAGTGCAGTGTAGGATTTATAAAGACTGTTGTTTTTGCGCTCGACAAAGTTGTGTCTACACGGAGCGCGGTTAATAATACAAGGTTCGCTTTAGAACAATTAAATTGTTGAAAGTTACGGTACTCCGTGAGCTCGCTTGCACCTGAGACTGTTTTAAAAGGACCACTCTAACCTCGGGTAACATAAATAAGACAAGCTAAGAGTTAGGCTCTACAAGGTGATCCAGGCTAAACATTTTGTGGCCTTTTTCTAAAAAAATATTCTTACCTCCGCCAAGGTAACGAGGCTGTGTTGAATATTTAACTCTCTGTAACGGAACATCGTACCTTAAATTTGAATGGAAAGGTTTCCAGGAAAACCTAGCTTAGCCTTTGTTACGGGCGGCTATTGTTTTACAAGAAGCTCTGCAGACATTTTCAGGCGTTATTAATATGATAGTTATAGAAATAATAAACGCTAATCTATACTATAAAACTCTTTGTCCTGACTCATTCATTCATCTATAGGCAATGCAGAACCCAAATGGCTGGTCCTAGGGGTATGCAATGTGGAGGGTGTATTTGTTTTAGTATGAAGACGTGTACTAAGAACGGATTTTGGAAATTCCACCCCTAAGGGGGTGAAAGGGGGTAAAACAGTTTGTATGGAACTTCTTTGTTTTTGAACTTCTAGCTAATAATTTAGAATATGTGTAGTTTATGTAAAATTAGGAATATTTTTTTTTCACTAAAGGTTAAAACTAACTTTTACTCTTCATTACAATGAAGAGTAAAAGTTTGTATGGAAATCTTTATTTAGCATGTTAAACAGGTTATGCGAAAAGAAACCTCTACACGCGAGTGGAGCCGCGGGCAATTACTAGTATATTATAATATTTTAAATAATGTCCTCAATATTCTTGCTCTGGAAATAGGAGTAGTACTTTAAGGCGCTATTGTACCTTGTTCAGGTCCCTTGAGCTGGGGCCGAAGATGAAGCACGTTGATCTAGAAGAAATCTGTTCACTCTCGCTTTGAAAAAATCCAAGTTATATGTATTAGGAAACACAGCAGGAAGCAATCCATTCCATTCCTTAGCAGTACGCATGATGAATGAGCTCCCTATGCGTATGCTAAGCGTAAACTTATTTATTTAGTTCAACGGTAATGGTGGCGATTCAGCGGCACACACGACTAAACTAAATTTAAAGAGTCTCTTTTCATCTTAGGTGACCAGAAAGAGACGGCACGTTCTGAACCAACACAAAAAACAATTAAAATCACGTCAAATATGAAAAATGTAAGCGATTTTAGATCGCGCCCAATTGTATCAGCACTAAATCTGACGTGTTTGACGTGATTTTAGATGTTTTGTCTATGGTTTAGATCGTACCATCTCTTTTTGGTCATTTATGACAAAAAGAGACAGAGCTACTTTAAATTTAGTTAAGCCGTGTGTGCCGCTGAATTGCCACCAGCATTTATTCCAGAATGATCACCGGCCAGCAGTGGTTGGACAAATGCGAGGCTAACAAGAAGATGGCAATGGACGAACTGAACGATACCCTGCGTTTAAGGGAGTCACTATTCGTGGCTCGAGGGAGAGCTAGGAATGCGTTGAGAGCTCAAACGGATGTCACCAATTATATGTTGAGACGTAGGATCTATGACACGCAGAGGGCAAGGAATGAGTTGGAATGGCAGAAGATGAAGGTAATTGTACGACTTATACGTATATCGTCGGTTAAACCCTTTATAAGGCAGTAAGATTCAAAGGAATTAAATATGCATAAAGTTACTTTTTATTACTTACTTTTTATTTTGACTTGTACCTTTAATTTGCCCAATAAAGAGTTTCTATTCTAGTATCTATGTATCTATCTATAAAAGCACAAATTAGGACTCCTTTGATAACGCACATAGAAAGATAAGTAAAAATTTTGTAAATAATAGACTAATACTTCTTTTGGCAGTCATTAAAAACATTTTAAAATTACGACGGCCTTATCTTAATACGTTATTCAAATTGGAATTTAAAGAGGCCCAGTTAAATTTATAAAGGGTTTTATCGAACGTCATAAAAAGTATATCGTTCAGTTTATTACTTACGTACGTGTGATATCGATATCATTGTCTACTCCAGACATCTTCAAATCTTTTGTCATCATACTTTTGAATTGATCCCTGAAGTTGTTGTTTGTTTGCGATTTCCAATTTTGATGAAAGAACTATTATCCTTATCTAGAATTTCTTCTATCTAGCGTATTCAATGAGCACTGTTATATTGTGTCCATTCATTCTTACTTTTAACTAGGTACGAAGTGGCAAAACATAAGTATGTACTCGTATGTTGTAATGACGATCTCGTTGGTGTAATGGTTACCATACCGCACTGCCAATCAGGGGGTCTTGGGTTCAATTCCCGGCACGGCCAACATCTTTGTGATGAACTGAATTTGTTAACTGTCTGTCTGGATGTTAAATATGTATCGATATAAAGTATTTATATATGTGTGTATATTAGTTGTGTTAGCAACCATTACTAATACGTTGTTGTAATAAAATCTATCGGTCATGGAAATTGGCTTGACGAAATATAAATGATTATGATTAAAATATACCCACTTATCGTAAATATATAGTAATCCAAAGAATAAATTAGATTCCATTCAAACTTACAACGAACGCCTTATTTAATAAAACAGTTCTTGCCTGAATTTGATTTCACAATGCCAAGTGAAGAGCCCTTACTGTATTTCTATACCTTTATTATCAAGTTATCGGATCATTTTCTAAGAAATCTGCGAATATCTATAAACTAAGGCCGTTTTTTCTTTCTTTTAGTTTTTTACTTGAATTTTTAAACTTTTTATTTAGTTAGGATTTGATATAAACAAAGGGTTGATAAAATTTAGAAAAGTGGATTGCAAACAAGCACAGCTTTTTTATTACTTTAGTCTGTATTGTTCGCTTTGTATTTTCGTCTGTATTGTCATTTTGTCATAGTTCATCTAACTGCAGGCATTTTTTGAATAATTTATTTCGTATTGTTTTGCATGAAGCGTTTTGAGGCTATAATATAAAATTATTTTATGTTTCAATGACATCAAAATCACAGAAATTAAATCATTTAGAAACAAAAACATATTATAAGTGACATCAAAATCATAGAAATTAAATCATTTAGAAACAAAAACATATAGTAAATATTATCAGTTCGTATTTACCACAGAAAACATTGTACATCAACTTGTCACCGTTATTTCCCGCTTTCGAGGATAGTCCGGATTAACTTTTATTTTAGAACAGAGTTACGCTTCGCAGTTTAAATTTTGTACGGACCTAGAAACGTTGGGTTCGGTTTTTATCTAAAAATAGGCGCTGAATGGAAGTGGAAGTGCAGGCAAAGCTATTACTTCAATTCCGCACCCATGTTCGGTATTAAAGTAATTGCTTTTTCATATCGGGATCGAATGTACCTATATACGAATAAAAAAGTTGAAGAATCAGACAGTAAAAGATGTCATACATCGTATAATCAATTAACAATTAACTGCTTGCTTTTGTTGAATTCAACAACAAAACAAAAATAAAGCGCCAAAACTAAACTATCAACAAGGAGAAAAATATTTTTATTTTATTATACTAGATAAAATTAAAAAATTCTAGCGTTCAATTTGCGTTTCGTTTGTTTTTTCTATAAAAAATAACAAAAATGTAAAGTAAAATAAATATCAGTTTTCGGTCAGAATTACATTTTACACAAATCTGTATAGAATTCCGGCACAAATAAAATTCTACTCCTAAGTATATGGGATAGTCTGTTTCGAAATTAAAAATGGTGTGTTGAAAGTTGCAAATCTCTTATTTTGTAGGTATATTACCTAGTATAGTTAGAGCTAATTATTTTCATATTGTTAAATGTTGATTTTAATTTTATTTTTTTGTTTTACAGGACTAACAAACAGCTATGAAAAATAAATATATGTAGGTAGAGGAGACTAACAATAGCCTAAAAGTTCATCACTTATGGTTTCACATACTTTGTTTAAACACATACAAATATAGTTAATTGAATTTACATACAAAAACTCAAAGCCTAAATTACAGTTAATTAAAAAGAAAAAGTCAAAGCCATATAATTTAATGATTAACGTTTAGGGAAAATATGTTATGTTTATTTTATATGAACTTATCTCGCGAAATATTTACTACCATAGTCAGGCACTTCGCAGGCTTATGTAAAGCGCGACTGGACTCGGTGCGCCATCAATATTACTAAAATGTTAAGACGAAACGCTACACTAGATTTCTTTTGACGACCTCGTTGGCGTAAAGGTTACCATGCCGGGCTGCTAATCAGAAGGTTCCGGGTTCGATTCCCGGCCCGGTCAACATCTTTGTGCTTAACTAAATTTGTTGGCTGTGTGTCTGGGTGTTAAATATGCATTTATATATAATATGTATGTATGTATATGTAGTATATCAGTTGTGTTAGCAACCATAATACGAGCTAGAAATGGTTCAGTATGGGGCTAACCAGCCGTATGTGTATGTGTCCTAATACTTATAAAAAAAATTATATAGATTTATTAATATTTATCTTTTAAATTTTAGATGGAAGAAAATATGGACAAGCTTGCCCAAGAACTGAAGACTATGGGGGAACAGTTTGCAGACAAAGTGAATGCTCTCAAAGTGGCGGAGACTCGTCTGGAGACGCGAGGGTACAGACCAGGAATAGAGCTCGCATCAGACGAGGCTGATATTGGACTGAAGGAAGAAGTCAGGAACTTGAGAGAGACGATTCGCCAGTTGCAGGAGAAACTGGATTGCTGCAAGTAAGTATTTACGAGGGCCATTCGATAAATACTTAGCCTACAAAAATTAAACGAAAATTTTGGAAAAGTGGCAATTTATTTTTCAACATAAGTCTCCTTTTAGTTCGAAACACTTAGCCCAGCGATGCTCCAACTTTTTTAACCCGTCCGAAAAATAGTTTTGTCAAGCTCTGCAAAATACTCGTTCGTAATCATTAGCTTTCAGTGTCATGAGTCGTTTACGTAAAATTTACTCTTAAGAGTGAAGTTTGACTGAGTGTTAATGAAATTGAAGAAACCGTAGCCCTATCAATTACGCTGAATTTTACAGGATTTATCAGTACATGCTATTTTACTCCTATACTGATTAAATATTAACCGAACGTTGCATAGATACCAAACTGTGGTATATCTGTCATTAGCAAGGAATACAGCATTAAAATCCTAGCTTAGGAATAATTACTCCCATCCTAAACCCTAAAAGGGCTGAAAATATCATACTTATAAATTTACAGCTCATCTTAATCGCCTCAGGTTGGATTAAAATCCGAACACATATTGAAGTTATATGAAATGACAAATTGAGATATTATATGAAGAAGGCTTTAGATAGAGCGTTGAATAAAAAAAAAAAGAAATCTACATATATATTGATTGAAAGTCGCATCTAGCATGGATTTAATCAGTATCATTAGATCTTATTATAAGTAGTCACATAATTATCATTAGAATCTAAGCTTATCTATTGCTTGGCAGATTTCAAATCAAATAAAATCAAATCAATTTATTGCGAATTTGGTAAGAGTACACAGACAGGTATTCGATCAAACAAATGTACACCATATTCTGCCTTCCGGTGTGCAATGATAATTAAACTATGTCAAAACATAAAACTACTATTTCAATATAATATTGTGGTACTGAAATTCATCATCATCGTTTTAGTACATACACTCGTGCACACCCAGAATAAGGAACGCTGTAAAGTTATTGTCCCCATAAAACACAATGCTTAGCTGGTATTGGCTCTGGTAGAGGACGGGTACACTGAATTTAGTAAACTGAAAGCGTTCCCAGACCAAACATCCTATAAATCAAAGACGTAGTAAACGTCAGAACACTAGGAATCCTAGAAATCATTTGCATTATCGAATCGATTCGGTTTCCGGCAACTATCCCAAGAGCGATTGAGTAATGAAAATTGTACCCGGTTGTCCATTGAACGTATTAGTAGCAACAAATTCATTGAACTAAACGCCTGATGAAAATACATTTAGACGATCAGAGCCGCAGTCAGGGCTTTTCTGTAGGGCACAGTTTCTTTGTGACACATTAGATAGATTAATAATTAGGAGACAAAATAAGGACTGGACTTATTTAAAAGATTGAATATTTTCTAATACTCGCATATAAGTCAAGATTGGTGCGGGAGGTTTTTATTTGCGATACGATGATATTTTGCATAACGATAACTTCTTTAATTCAGCAGGGTTTTGTAAATATAGCAAATTTAGTCAGCGATAAGTACAAAGGAGCATAGATTAATACGAGTGCTACGGACATCAAATATAATAATACCAAACGCGTACGACGTTTTGGAACAATTTCCACTTGTTTGTTTTGTGAAATAACACTACAACTAGAACAAAAATGTTCCGAACCTTATAACACATATTGTTTCAACGAAACCATAGATAAGGGTAAGGTAAAAGGGTAAGGTATCTCCCTTAAAAAACCTGCTTGGTGATAATGGACGTTTTTTTAGTTACGGAATCAAGGATTTTATTAAAATTAGAATTGCGAGAAATTGCACGCAAAAACATGATATGTCTATAAGCAATATCTAAAAAGCTTTCTTTTTTCCATAGTGTCCTTCTTTAGGACCTTTAGAAAACTTTAAATTAACATTGCAAAAAAACGTATGGCCAGAGTATCTCGCAGAGATTCAGTACCTTTAATTATTATTATTATCCTTTTCTTTACATTTATCTCCACACCGTTTGGCCCCTGTCGCTACTGACTCCGTCCACATTTATGAAGTTAGTAAGCCAACAGTATCGCATTAAGGGGCTTATTTCGGTTAATGGACGATTAAGTCGAACCGAATGGACAATATACGGTTGAGTACAATAACGTTGTCTGCCCAAATTCAGGGTTTCAAGTCTAATAATTGTGGTTTACGACTTAATTAATGGAAATTACAATAGATACAAAATTAGTGGTAAGCTTTGCCCTGTTGAAAAAAAAACTCTTGTTTTAAATCGAGACTATTATTTAGTTCCATTCTGATTTATTTTCTTTTTATATTCAGCCGCTATTTCGTGTCTAGACCTAATTACTTTTTAATTGACTGGCAATTACCATTTCGCTATGATATACTATTTTGTTTAACAATAACATTAAAGCAAAATTACTTATGGCCGCTTCACATGCAACGAAAAATCTACGTCTAGTTACGTTTGAACGTAACGATCGAATGATTCGTCTGATCGTAACGATTGTAAATAGCGTGTGTAGCGCCCACTTTGGTCCTTTTTAGTCTGCTGATCAATGCTGAACATAGGCCTCTCTTCTAGTACACCATGGACCAAACCAGACCATTTGCTCTACTTCAGCCATTATGCTAAAGTGATGTATGTATAATATAGGAAGTAGCTTTAAGATTTGACATAGATAAATAATTATTGCACGCCGGTAGGCAGAATATGGTGCACTTTTGTTTGACCTAATGTCTGTATACTTTTACTATATTCGCAGTGAATTGATTTGAATTTAGTCGTTGACCAATGTTTTACTTTATATTTTAATATGTACTTATAAAGAAAATTTATTGTCACAAACACATTTTCGAATAACCTTGTTTTTTTTGACATTAATAACAATTGAATAATAATATCCTATATATAATACATTATATTGTGTTGATTTTCGAAAAATTTAGACGCTTTAGCGATAGCTTTTTTAATATGTTCTATTACAGAGCAACCTACAACGCCTTAGAAGCAACTACGGTAAAGATTTCTATGGATCTGGCTGACAAGAATCAGTCCATGGAAACTGATACCAGGTCTCTTGAAATGAGAGCAGCTTTGGAGCCGAAGAAACCGACGGGAACTGATAAGAATTTGATACTGACTAACATGATGGAGGAGGTTCCTAAAATGGAAGAAGCTTAGGAAAAAACAAAAGAATTAGTGTAAGGGCGCGTTCACATAGAACGTCCATATTTATAGGATCATTTATAACCGCGTAACGGTCACACTTACTTATTATTAAAAGTTGGAACGAGTCCAACAGTTTCGTTGCTTTCAGAGCACCATCTAGGGGCGAGTGTTACACGGGCCGTCGCCGACGAGATCCGCGTGTGTGCACTCGCCCTGAAAATGGTGCTTGGAAAACACCGAAACTGTTGGACTCATTCCAACTTTTAATAATAAGTAAGTGTGACCGTATTTACGTAAAAATATTAAGATGCCTTACGTGAATAGTCAACAATGTTCATTCATAACCGATCCATTGCTACTGGAGGTAATATTAACAGCATTGACAGGACCGAATTTTAAAAAACCGACGCTACTGGATTTTCGTTTCTCAATGTATTCCGGTTTCGATCCGATGTAACGGATCAGTGTTTGTTTTGTGTGGGATTTTTACTAGATCCGTAAAACTGTGATGTGTGTGAACTGACTTGTACAACTAAATACGCTAATCACATTTACGTAAACGGACCTGTAAAATGTATTGCTGCTTATTTTCGGAGTGGTATTTTTACTTGATCCGGATATCTGTATTCTGTGTGATCTCGCTCATACAACTAACATATTTATTATACGTTTAAACGGACCTGTAAATTGGACGTTCTATGTGAATGCGACCTAAGATGTAAATTATTGACGATTATTTAGAATAATCTCAAAATGATTTGGATGATTTGCTCTAATAGTTAAATTTAGTACCAATTCGTACATTATTTTTGGTAGTCGTGTTTGTGGTTTTGTTGAGTTTTACTTTCCAATTAATTAGCTCACACCTATGTTTAATATTTTTTTATGTGTTCCAATGATTAGAGATGGATAAATAAATACTAAAAACATATATTAATATAATGGTTCTAAATTATAAATGTACAAGTATGTTTTACCAAATTAAATAAAGTTGCCAACTTGAAATGCTCAACTTTTCGTTTGTTTGAATATTTACGCCTCATTTTGTATTCTGGAATTTGTAAATGCAAAGAGAACAATCGCAGAAATGAGATCTGCTTTGTGATTCATTGGTATAGACTTGACCCTTTCTGCGAGTTAAATATTGATAACTTTTAGATAGGTTCGCTAGGACAGGTCTAAGTTTAAACTGCGGTCTTTTAAAACGGAACGAAAAATCTTATTTAATCCCAGTGCAGAGCGTCAGCAGCTACGAGTACATTGGACTATTATTATACCTGATTCTACTGGAACATTTTCGGTTGGCTTTTAGCGATTTGTTATCAAACTTCAGAAAACTTTTAAAACTAAGAGCTCAATGTTTAAAATAAAACTTTAAATCTTCTTCAATTTTCTAAGTTCCTTTTTTTATTATTACAATGATTTTGAGCATAATAATGCTTTTGGAAAGCGGCTAAAAATAAAATAAGTTGCCTATCGTCGACGCTTAGAGTAGCGTAGGACACTATGTAGAACAACAAACTGGATTTTTACATTCAGTTTGGTCGTTATTAATCATAAACTATTAAAACAAGCTATTTTTCAATAATTTTTCAACATTTATGATTTATAATAATTAAACTATAATTTTATTCATGTCACCTTTTTATTAGCGATTCTAAAGCAAGGTTGTATAGCTTTAAAATCATGTACATAACAGTGATTAACTCAGCATTACAATGAAAATATATTCACACTCGTTTGAGATATTTTCCTAAATATGAACTTAAATGGGCGTGTAAGTATAAAAAGTCAATTTAAAACAAAAAGACAGTTCGTAAGCGTAGCATCTCCGTTCTACTACAGAACGAGCAGAGAGTTAATAAAGAGATACCGATACAGAGTTGAAGTTCCAAACTTTCATACAAAACACTTTGCGTCAACCTTTATTGCGAGGACAGCGAAGCTTTGGAACACTCTACCTGAGTCTCTGTTTCTTGAGAGGTATGATCTGTGGATCTTTAGAGTTAATAGGTATCTTCTAGGTAAGCGTGCCACACCGTAGACTACAGCGCAACTTAACACCAGGCAAACTGTAGTCAAACGCATACCTATCAGGGGTAACAAAAATAAAACTAAGGATATACCTAGAGAAAGCTCAAGGGTACAGATTATTGTACTGCCCAAGACCCTAAGTACAGTAGATGTCTGCTATCAACCTGAATCGATAACTGGAGGCCTTTGAACGCCTCATTGCTTCAGCTCTTACCTTTTTGCAACGACACAATCTACGGAGCAATTTAGTGAGAGTCTTGCTATCTTGAAATTAGAATGGCAAAGTCGTCAGGCTTTTGATCGTGGATGTTTAAATAAGCATATATTTCTGAATTAAAATAAAGATATATTTTATCGACGGATAACTAATTACTACAAATTCAATATTACTTAATGTGAATCTTATCTAAAATTAATTAAATTAATTACAGATAGAATATAGTAAGATTACAACCTAGTAGAAAACAACCACTCATAAAATTAATTTAATAGGCCACTCCGGATAGAACCTGACGGAAAGGTACCAATAACGCTCATGGCATTGCCGCGTTGTATGGCTATGGATAGCCTATGCGCTAGGTACGATCCGGAGCGGTATTCGCCTGATTTTTCTTTTAATCTACGTCCAAGGTTGTAATCTTAAATAAAGATTAAGATAAGAAACAGAACTTTATTCGCAATAAATAACATACAATGACGGTAATGGCGAACCGAACTGGACTTAGAACTTAAAACTTAACTAAAATAAATAAGAAGAAAGAGGAAAGAGAGACCTTTGACCAGCAGAGGGATGAAAACGAATCTTAGCATATGCAAAGTTTTACAAAAATATGTAGTTATGGCAGAGACATTTTATGTACGAATTTGAACCATAAAACGATTGAAAAGATTTATATGGCATATGAATTATAAATTCAAAATAATACAAACTTTTGTAGTTTGTAAATCTCAAATAGTTTACTTTTTCTTCTGTGCTTGAATGAAGTTCCAAGATTGTAGTAACAAGTGGATTTGTATAAATGTTGAGTAAATTGTTGAGTGAGTTAGTAGTAGAAATTTTTGTTAAAAAAAACATGAATCGTATACTCTACTCAAAATATTTTAGAGCCAGTTATTCCAGACTAGGCATGATCCACCTTAAATCAGTGTCACTAACTCGTGTGACTACGCGGTCAGTATTTAATTTACTCATTATAAGTTTGTGTTTGACTACAGCTTACCTGATGTAAAGCTACATACGCTGCATCCGGTCAAGTACCTAGCTGTAGTTTAGGTACCGTATAAAACTTTACTATTTTCCTATTTTGTACTTCAATATTTTATTGTACGTCGTGTATTTCAAGTGACTTGATATTCTATTGTACCAAGCCACGTATATATGTATGTATATATGTATATTGCTTTCTACTACAAAATAAAACACGACTAGCAATTCGTTTGAACTTAGGTGTACGGATCTAAACAAGCAATAACGCCTAAGGGCTGATCCCTTTTTAGTTTTCCTCGTGCCTTTGTTACGGATGATTCCACATAGCTACCTTGCCTAATACAGTACTGGCTGTTTCAGTTGGTGTTGTCGCTATAGTTTTAGGGTTTCGTACCTGGCTACCAGGCCGTATCACATAAATGGTGATAGCTACAAAGGAGAATCTTTCTCAAATTATGAATTATTGTTGCTGATATAACAAAGAATACATTTTTTTGTAATTTTTTATAGATAACTATCACCCGGCGAACTTCGTTTCGCCACAAAGTTGAAATTTTCCCTGAATTTTGCTACAAACTACTCTACAAACCTCACGGAGCCCGAGACCTTTCCAACGAATGCAAAACCCTGGAAATCGGTTTGTACGTTTTGGAGTTATAGCGTTAGAAAGGAAAATGCGACTTATTTTTATATTATAGATGTCACGGTAATATGAATGCGCAAGCTTGCCTCATCATCATCATCAGCCCATCTGCGTCCACTACTAGACATAAGCCTCTCCCAAGGCACGCCATGCGACCCTACACTGAGCGTATCGTCTTCGGTCTCGACTCCAGAACTCATCTACCTTAGCGGTTATCGGTGCTGCGGCAGATGTGACCAGCCTTTGCCACTGCAGCTTACTCGCACTTGGCTAGTTACTTTTTTTTTATAAGAAATAGTATCATAAAGAAACTAAAGAAAAAACCCAATCTGAATAGCATTGGGTATTAACTGGTCCTCGGTGAAGGAAGACATGTGGAAACCATAACATGGTAGTAGAGCATTTTCTAGTGCTTGCTTGGCTAGCAACCACCCTTCAAGTGAAAAATTCTGTCACTAAGCATCTAAAGATGTGTCAAAGACCATAAAATCCTACTTTAGCGGATTACATCCGCTAACCCGTACTTAGACAACATGGTGGATTATGACCAACATATCTCTCTACCTACGACCTCCAAGAACCAGCGGTGGGAACGGTTAATCGGCTGCTTATGAGCTGCTTTACTAGAGGATATCTTATGCAGTAAATATGAAATTATTAAATAATTATTCATATACAAATCTTTCAAAAAACTTCTATACCAAAATGTAATGTAAAAGTAAGACCTTTGTATTAAATTAACATATATAAGTCAACAGTATAAAAGTACAATAGAACCCACGCACTCTTCCCCAATATACTTTTTATTTTGGCAAAAGATTTTGCTTGTCTTTTTCACGTGTAAAGTCTTAGTAATCTGCAGAACCTTTCTGTTCCTCCGAGTCAATTTTAGGAGCGGATAATTCCCTCTTTGTTTAGTTTATTGAAAGATTCAAATGGGTTTTCAGACGGTTTTTCGCGTAAGTAAGCTATAGATCTAACGCTATTTTGAACGCGCTTTTGGAAATAAGGATGATTGATTTGAGTATCTTGTCTCCTTATGTTTTGTATTTTATTATATACTAGCTGTTGCCCGCGGTTCCGCCCACATGAAAGTCGCTTTTTGCGTAACCTGTAGAAACTACGATTATCCAGACTTTTAGTTATTTCTAATGTATCCTATTCCCGTGCCAATTTTATATAGCCATTACAATGCTTAGATATCAAACTAAAAATAATAATACACATACTATAACATTTATAACTCTAAAATAGTAAACGCCAGAGGTTTTACCGATACAATGCATGGCGTTACCGATTATTGCATCTGTATTTCTGCATGAGATTCCTTCTACTTTCCCCATCGCCATCCCCATCATCCCTATCATTCCCATCTCCATCTCATCCCCATTCCCATCCCTATCCCTATCTCCACACTTTAAGAGAAAGGAAATCCAAAATCGGAATCGGTTCATCCGCTCGGTGGCTGCAATATCAGATACGAACAAACACACACACAGATACGACAAACGTATAACAAATAGCTAGTTTTGCAGTTTTGAGTCGGGACCTAAAAATTAATTTAAAATAAATGACTTTATTTAACTTAAGAATGGAGTGAATGTGGAGATGACGGCTGATAGAGTGGCGTGGAAGCGAAAAACAGGCTGTGCCGACCCCACCTAGTGGGAAATGGTAAAGGAAAAGAAGAAGAAGATTTAACTGCCTAAGCTTTCAACAAATCCTCTCACATTACCAACGAGACATGCCTAGAGTCCAAACTAAAGCCTACTTACGCTACATTATTAATGTTAACTCAATCGCAACTCCTCTAAAGATAATGGAATCCATCGGGACCCCCATCGATTCCCGACACGGTTGGTTTCAGTAAGTGATTCGAATCCAGTATAAAAGAGCTGGAAATTTTTCGAAACAGCACATTCCACTGTCGTCTTCATAGCATCTAACTTGGAAATCCAATAAGTGAGTATTATCATAAGGCTTTGTTCCTTTTTTGTTGTTTGATAATTTTATCACGAAACTTCTGAAAGCTATGCGAAGTTTTCAGCGGATTTATTAAGATTTCGCAAGGCTTTTTCGTGAGATTGCAATTTCCTTGTGTACAACTCCATAAATGTACTTAGATTGCTTAGTGAGCTTATTTTTTGTTGTCGACGTTTTTTATTCGATATCTCTAATGTGCTAATAATATTTTACTACAATAAATAAAAAATTTGGAAATGGCCCAACTTATCTTTTTTAGTGGTGGCCATATTTTATTAGAAATGTATTATTGTATACGTATTCTATTAAAGTGAAATACATTTCAATACCTTTCATTTTATACTCATATTGAGGTAGTAATGAAAAGGTATGGCATCCGCCATTTTGAGGCGACTCCCATCTTAGATACATTTTGCCTTAAGCTTAGTTACCTAATAACACTCAACTTCAAATTCACCTTTCAAACAAAACAATAAAAATATTTTACCCGAATCCTCCGTATCTCATATACACTTTTAACTTTCATACACACTTTTATGTTATTTTTATCGACAATCTTATAATACTCCGTTTAAATCGTGGTTAAAAATATATACCTAATGAGTATTCTTAAGAGCTCTAAACATAATTTTGTAAACAAATGACGATTATGTAACATATCTGTCGCTTCACAAAAAAAAAACATTCAAAAAAAGTTAGTAATAATATAACCACAAAAGACCTTGAAAATCAATAAACGTGATAAGTATGATCAATGAATATTCAATCTCGTGTTACAAAGGAATCTTTCGAGACCTGTTTCAAGTTAGTGGTCATACAACATTCGAGCGTCTATACCAGTAGTAAATGCCTTGCATAGAGAAGCTTTTTTGTCATGCTTATTATAAAATAGTTAACGGAGGTACAGTTTAACTTGATCGCCATATTTCACGGGCTAGGTAACGTGATTTCATATGCGGAAATGTCGTTTTTTTGACGCGCCAGGTATCAATCATAAACAAATCCGGCAGGATTATGAATTTATATCAAGTTTAGGAAGTTGTATGTGTATTAACAATTACAGATATTTACTGGCCGATAACGAGATCCGCTTCCTAAAGCCAAAAGAGGCTCGTGAGTGCGAGCGTTCATTCGAAACATTTCCACGCGTTGTCGATTGCTGCATCAGTTACCATGGAGCCCTATACCTCCCCAGAAAAGCAGCAATGTAAAGCCGAATGCGAGACAATCGATTGCTATCTTTACTTAGCCCACGACTCGCTCTAGAGGTTATTTACATTTGACTTTTGTTCGTAGGTGCGGAAGTACAAGCCTTTGTCTCTTAAGGGAGTTCACCGCGACAAAAAATTAATTCATTTTGTTTATTGCCTTTCTCGAATTAATATTTTTATAGGTCTGATTCACGTCGATTCCGTCGCGCAGTACGATCGATTGCGTCAACAAATTGGTCATTATTCAAATTGTCCTAACCACATATTGCAGCTTGACTATTTTTTATCATAGCAGGAAGATAACCAGTCTATCTCAATCAGGTTTCCAATAATGTTACGAGCTTTGTTCTGGAACGTTAGATTTGTGAAGTAATTTTTTTATTGACATAAACCAAATGGAATGTTCCGTAAAGTCTAATCTTCTCGGGTGCCGGCACAAAGTGGGAGAGTTTTGTTCAAATATAGACTTTAGGGAGAAAGTGTAAGGTTCAAAGGTAGGATTCCGCGGGTGATCAACCGTGCAGGCATTCAGACGCCTTTGGGCACTACTGAAGGTCCGATCTGTGTACAGAGAAAAGTTTTGTGCGGATATTCTGTATTAATTGATATACAGAAGAATTTTGTAGCCATCTCTCTGGTCCACCTTGTACAATATGTCGTTTTATTCTAACATTAACTCTCTATTCGATATGTCTTACCCTTTTATCCTGAAAAGGTAATTAAGATTCTTAACTTCATAATAGATAATTTCACTTATACTTACTTTAATCATTCTTAAGTGCTATTATTTATTCATTTAATTCTAGAAGTCTTATAATGTACTTATTGTGTCCTTTCTTATCTTCTTACTGGAGTTTTGAGTACCTAACTAAAATTAATACTTAGCTTTCCATTTCATTTATCTTATGACAAAACTTTCCAGATTATGAAACTCTGCACGTAGTTCATCTTCTCGAAAATTAATCGCAGTATTTACCTACGAAGATAGTAATTGCAAAACTACGTCAATCTTTCTTAGAAATTATTAGAATGCTGCTCGTAAGCTATTACACCATTTCGCACATTTTATATGATGAGTCAGAGGCCTTGGTAAATCCATGCTATCACAATTTGATGACCTTTCCTTTACAAACAGCCTTTGCATTTCTTTTAAATAAATTGAAACTAAGTAATATCTGTCACCTTTCTTTCAAAGTTCAAAATAACCATAAAAGTTGGAATAAAAAGCACATAAAATGTTTATTCAAATCACTGCTATTCAGAGCTTAATTTGAACGTAAATGTTATAACGTGAAATACAAATATCGTTAATTCAAAATAACGAACTCATATTGCGCTATCCACATTAAGATCGACCTTAAAACTTTCTGCTTAGAACTTACACATTCGAAAAAAGAGGTAACAACCTAACAGAGGTCCGTTTCCTGTGCTATCCCATGCGCAAGCGATGTCTACCCCCACCTTGTGTCGCCCAACCATACTTGGTAACATATTTAAACACGTTCCATTTACGAACGGTCGTCCAACAACACTTTTCCGTTACTATTTTGGCATTTTACTTGCGTTTTTTTTTTTTTTTGTTACAACCGGCCAGTTATGTTTCTGGGGATGCCAGTGTAAAGTGTGAACTTTAAGCTTTATGTTTGTGTGTGTGTGCAAATGCAAGGAAAAGTAAAGCTTTTTGCTAAAGTTGACGAGGTAAGTTTTGTGTTGGCTTGTAGATGTAAAAGTTTAGTTATTGTCTGTAAGTTATGGTAAGTAATAGTGTAATATGGTAAACATCATACAAACTTGAATAGGGTTTAGGGGTAGTGTTTTGCTTGCATTTAGAAAAAAATGCAGTTCATCCTCAGTTTGATTGGAAATAATATAAATTATATTTCGTTTTAATGAAAAATATTAAAATACTACATAAAAACTTAAACGTAAGGATTAAATAAAGAAACAAGAAAAATCAAAATACTTCAATTTAAATTAAAGTAAGCTCATTATCCAGGTTTATTTTTTATTTATTTCGTATTAATTATATTTATATTATATCTTGTTATACATATGTTATACACGAAATTGTTTAAACATTAAAAACTATTAACTTGTAATTGTTAATATATTACCAATAAGTTTTTGTTTATATATTTATATACATATACTTCTTAAGACTTTGTCGTGTTTGTATATTAAATTTGAATATTATTTTACTATTTTACTATTTTTTTAACATTTCACACACTGCTGGTTAACCCCACACTTAACCTTTTTTAATAGTTTGTGTTTTGTGTTATAGCTGTACAACTGATTGAGTGTTTATATTCTAGCATTGAAGACTTACTAATCATTGGTTGCCTGGAAGTAATTGCTTTTAGTAATAAAGTAAGAATAACTTGTATTAACATTTTCTAGAGTCCACCATAATGGCCGGAAAAATGACCGCTGCTTTCGTAGTGTTTGCGCTCGTCGCTCTCCTGAACTTCGGATATGTCAGGGGTAACCCTGCAATCGGTGAGTTTGAAAAACATTAAATAATTATTTAAAATCATCGTAATTCACAGCCAGTTTTGTCCCACTGCTGGGTATAGGCCTCTCTCTAGTTTTGGCACCTACCTCGGTACTGCACCAAGCATTATTTTTTATTATTTTTTTTTTATTTAAGGAGTTTTGGTTTGTCCCGTTACTCTTTTACCTAAATAAATCAACACAAAACAATACAAAATTAATCAAAAACGCTGCGCTTGTGCCAATCTAGTCTATGCTAATCTAATTAAAATATTATACAAACGAAATGCAATATGCAGAAAAACATTCGAGTACATTAAATTACATAAGTAAACTTTGTATATCGTTAGATTTAGTTTGAAAAAGACTTCAAACACAACAGTATTACATGTATTTAGCTTTTCAAAAACTTTCATCGCTACCGATCCTTAACGTATATAAAATATGAATATACGGTGTTCTATTTCTGCTGTAAAAAAACGTCTAAGAAAAAAGACTAAAAAAATAAAACTCTTGTATTAAAATAAACGTAAGTGATAAGCCGGTTATACAAACATTATTCAAATATGCCTTACGATAGTTTTAATACAGTGATAGTCTAAATTTTACAAGAACATTCCATTTTCTATATTTTAATATTCTAAAATAATAAAATCAATCTAGGATCGCATATAGACTCTTATAGTTTTTTCGTTATAACAATATTATTGGGTCCATTTTTCTCTCTTATTAAAAATCAGACTGAGAATACATACTTTAGAAAGAATTCATCTTCGCGAGCTTCGATTTAGATAGACACTTATTTTGGTAAACATGCCAAAAACAAGCAAAGCATAATTTTAATGCTAAATGTATGGTTATATCAGCATTTTTATTTCTGAAAAAAAACACGCCCTTTCAGTAAAACAATTCGGTAACATTTTCATATCTTCAGGGAAATTAGGGCGTTACCCACGCGTTAACATTTGTGGGGAGAGATTAAAGAAAGTCGCTGCGAAATAACGAAAGGTTCTAGAATTTTCCTTTTGAATTAAAAAATGTCTGTGGCAACACTGGCGAGATAAGATAAACACTTTCTTTTTTCTTATTAAAAATCTACGATAACGTAGCAATGTTTGGAACATTTGGTACATTATTGTTGAATTTAGATATAGTAACTCGTTAAGAATTTGTTGGATTCGACTTTTATTTACCAGCTTTTATTTCCTTTCGTGGAAAGCCAAAACATGTTTTTATATTTGAAAACCTCTTTCATCACTGTAACGGGGTTTTCATTAATTTCTACAAATTACAGCTTTTTATGAGTGTAAGGAGGCTTATTTATGAGTAAAAGTCGAATATATATAAGTAAATAAATAAAGTATATGAAGGTTATGATTTTCTTCATAAAAAAGGTAGACGTATATACAGAATATATAGGCCTATTTACGCATATCGCATGAAAACTTGTCTAAGCCTAAATAGATAAATTTTTGAAGAAAAAAAATATCGTAAAAAAAACAGGAATATATTTCAGTAATAACAATTTTATCAGCTCAAAAATAATCTCAGAGGTTAACTTGAGATGTTGTTAGTTTGCCATTACATGAATGAGACAAAAAAGCGCATGTTGCTAATTTTACCATATTTTTTTGTCAGTTGAAAACGGTAACAGGGCATAAGCCAGACGCGTCTGCCGTAGTCTGTATAAATGTACTCGTATATGTAACTTAACTAAATTTCCAAAAATGTACATATATACATAAAAGTATCAACAATCTAGATAGAAGAAGAGTTGCAATATTTAGTGTACTTCCGCTGTGATCTGAAACCAAATTAAGATAAGCAAAGAAAACACCAAAATATAAAAAAAAAATCTTGGTGTGTTCCTTCGACCGACCACCACACCTCTACTCAACACACACAACAACAACAACAATCTAATGTGTCATTAAAAAATCGACAAAATCGTTGTAATAAAAGCCTTATTAAGTTTTTGAGGCTTAATACCTGAAGGTGGCTAACAAAGTTAAGTGAAGCGCCAAATTTTGTAATAAAAAAAATCTTGGCATCACATTAACTGGTATTGACCTGCGTGATGTTCCATCGGGTTAATAACTGACGTCTTGTCACTCCTTATCATAGAAAAATACCTAAGTGTCTGTCTAGGGAACTTGTGGTGAAGAATAATAACTTAAGTACTCTAAATGAGACCTTAAGCCCTATTCTCAAGTCTGTAAGACAGGTCTAGTACAACTCACGTTCCTGGCATTATTTTCTAATAAATTACCTATCAGGCGCGGCTTTCCATGTCATACGTTTGGAAAGACCTCAGTTTCGGAAAGTTAGGGAAATTTTGTTCAGTAAGAAAAAGTTATAAAGTAGCTTTGTGTATTCGATATTTTTTATTGTATGTCCTCTTACAACAAACTTCATTCTAGTAACAAAAGATCGCATTTCGCTTGACGCCAATTTTTCTCATCCAGCTCTTACAATTGTAGCGAGGACGGTCATCGACAAAATAAAGAAGATCGCAATTTTCGAAATTTGAATTTTTAAGAAAATAATTATCTTTGATTCCTAATCCAAATGAGGTCTCTAAAACATCCGTGTTGAGGTCGGACGTGGAAGCACGCCTACAAACTGGTAAAACTTTATCGCTAATGAAGTCAGAACATAATAGAGCATAAAATGTTATTGCTGTTTTTCAAACTGAAGTAGTTAATAGTAAGATTTAAAAAAAAATCGTTTCGCCAACAAATATTCACATGTTGTCTGATTCTTACTATTCTTTTTTTGTTGAGTTTTATATAACTTACTCTATTCCGTAGGTTAAGAATATTAATCCAAACACTAAAACCAAAATAATTGGACTACATTGTTAGTATTCTTGAGTTACATAGTTAGTTTTCCTGATGGAACTATATATTACTAGCTGACCAGGTAAACGTTGTTTTGCCTTAAGTAAAAGTTTAAGGGTGAAAAACCTTTAACACTTAGGGGCATGAAAAATAGATGGTAGCCGATTCTCAGACCTACTGAATACCTACGCATATATAAATTTTAGTAAAAATCGGTCAAGCGGTTTCGGAGGAGTACGGTAAGTAACATTGTGACATGGAAATTTTATATATAAGATGTAGGTTCTTTTATACGCGTTGTTTCTACAATATTTGACATTCAGATTTGCGCAATTCACGCGTCTGCTTTTCGTTACTGAGAATCGAATCCGATACGTTTCGATTTTACGTGTTTTATCATGGGAGACTCGTGAAACTTTGAAGGCTGGTTACTTCTCTATAATACCTATACCTACGTATCAGCGAATGGAAAGCTTACTTATATATGGCTAATTAAGTATTACATTATTTGGAATTACTATTAGGTATAAATATAGACGTCTGACGCCCTACAACACAGGTTCTTCCTGAGCCTTCCTGGGGGACTCAGGGCTAAACTAAGCATACTAAATGTAAGTCAAGTTTTCAAGTGAGTTTTTGTTATCTTTGTTAATTGTACGCAAAAATTTCTTTTCTGTAATAAATATTCTTTATTTTCCTTATATGTAAAACTTACAGATATATTGACTATGTAAAAGTACACTTTACACATACATATATTAATGTATACGCAGTTAAGATTTTCCATATCAAAGAAATGTTTGAAATGCCACAGAAATAGTTTAAGGGTGAATGGAAACAAATAGGCGTGACAATTAAATTCAAAAGTTTTAGCTACACTGCATAAGTTTTCTTTTCGAAGAAAGATAATAACATTCAGTAAAATTATTATAATTAGTCGAACAGTGTTAATAACTGCCTCGTATGCCAAAGCTACACAAGAGAAATGAAAGTTTCGACGATAGTTGAGTCGGACGTCCAGACGCCTTAGTTCCCTTTGTCATGGGTTTGATCCCTGCCAATTAGCTCAAGCTTGCGGTGAAATAATGAACATTTTGGTAGAGCATTTTCTAAAGCTCCCTTGACTAGCAACTACCCTCAAGTTGAAAGATCCAAAAAGACCCTTCAAATATTCACGCATCAAGACATTTTCGGAAAAGCTTACAAAAAAATACTGTGTACATATGTATCAATTCAGTTACACCGAAAACCCTTTCCGTAATAAATTCCCTACCGTTTCAGACCACAAAATCTAGACTTCATACACGTGACAAACTAAATCTGTCTTACGTGCACATAATAAACGTCAAGATAAGTGACTAGGTACCTCCGACTCATTTCACATACGCCGCACGTAAAAAACCGCTAAGGATAACGAGCAAATCTAGCGGCTTTCGCATGTAAAACGTAACAAAGGGTACACAGTGATGTTATAAATAAATATTTCGCAACTTTATTGTCGGTTGCGTTTTTTAGAATTGGGAATCTAGCCATAAAACTGGTGAAAATGGAATAAATTTTCTTCACTAGAAAATAGAAAAACAACATTTTTAGTAGAATGTTTTTTTTTTCAATGTTATCGGTTTTATACCATTTTCTATTATTATAACCGAAAAATCCTGTTATTATTTCTTAAAACATAAACTTTGAAACACTCAGAAGCTCTGAACAGTTCTTAGAGCTATTTCTTTGTAAATTGGTCGGAGATGGCGGCTGCTAGAAAATGGCGAATTTTTTTTACAACTACTTCAATAGGGTTAGGGGGGTTACAAAAGAAAGGGCTTGACTAGTAAAATTTATGAAGATACATTTTAAATCCAAAATGTCGAGAGTTTCCAAATGTATAATTTAAACCTTTCAAACTCATGCAATAGGCTATAATGACCGTACATTTTCTCTCTAGGTACTAAGTACTTACCCTAATTTCGTTAAAGACCTTTTCATGAGCTAAAGAGACAGCAGAGACAAAAGCTCGCGTAAAACAGCGAAAGCTGCGATAGCAAAGTAATAAATGGGGCTATCCCTTAAATAAATCTATTAAAAAGGAGGATAGTAAACTCTTGATCCCATCCTCTACACGATAGATCGTTACGTTGCTCTAATTCAACTTAGGAAGAGATTTTGGAACCTCTTGAGACGTCCTCTCTAATAAAGTACCCGTTTTATTGATTGATTTATAGTTTTATTTTGGCAGTGTATATAAACTTTAGTTTCGTTTCTAATTATTAACGGACGCCATTTTGGAAACTCTTCCCACTGACACTGGTTTTTTGGATTAAGAATAGTTTTAGTGTAGTTCAAAAATATTATTAAAATTATTTTCTACAGTTATGATCGACATTTTGCCTTGTATTTATATTATATGCATTCATAAATCAAATTCGCGCCAAAATTTTAATCAGCTGTTTATGAATGAACATTCACAGACTGTAAATAAATTATATGGTACACGATCAAGCTACCATTTTCTAAACCGATAATTACCCAAAGAATACGTTACTAATATAATGTCATATTACAAATTACTATGCCATATATAAATGTCACATATTAAAAACTAAAATTAATACTAAACAAATAACCCGCCATAATAATAATTGAAAAATAATTTTATGATATTGTATAATGTGAATGAATAAAGTAGAATAAAGTTTTCTTGTGATATTAAAATAATTATTTTTTAAACAAATAATAAATTAGTGCATAGATAGGTAGGATAATTTGCCTAAGAGCCGAAATCTATCTTACGATGCTAATATTGACTTATAAGGCCTATAATAAAAATAATTAAATTGTTTTCTCATACACAATTGCAATAGGTATTATATAGGCAATAGGAATAATACTTTAAAATGTAATACCTAATAAAATCATTTGAAAAGCAACCTATTAATAAATGCAAATTATAATAATGTATCATGTCAGAAAACATGTGACTAGTCTAAAACTTAATATATACAAACCATAATAATACAATGACAACGCAACTTCACGAAGTATAATATCTTCTTTAAACGCTATAAATTTGTTAATTACAATATTGTAACTTATATATTCAAACCCAAACGTTATTTGCATAACTAAAAGAAGCTAAACGTTTAAAATATCAACAAAAGCAATAAACCGGCTAGAAAGAAGTTAAACAGGTTTGATTAAAAAATAATGCAAATCCAATAAAAGGTCAACCACTGAGGCTTACGTGCGTATAAATTATACTTTAGTATGTACTTACCTACTGATTATTTTGGGTATTGCAGTAACACATTATCAGCGAGTCATCTTCATCAGATGAGTTAAAGCAGTATGGGAGCAAAATATATATATTTTAAGGGTATTAGGGCCACGTTTGACCACAGCTTGCCTGATGTTAGCTGTGTTAAGATGTGTCTAAGGTGTAGCACGTTTGCCTAGATGGAATCATCATTCCATTCGATTTGAAGACCCCTTGATTGTACTTCTCAGGAAAAAGAGGCTCAGGAAGAGAGTTACAGAGCTTTGTAGTCTTCACAATGAAGGTCGCATATTTTCAAAATTCTGTAAAATCCTGCGTAAATGATATGATTATTTCAGTTTTATTACTATTTAATTCAGTGCTAAGAAATGTTGAAGTACTAAAACACTATAACGTAAAAATCTTTAGAAAAATAGGCGTTTTAAAATGTTTGATTGTGTGTTTCTGAAAGTAAGAAAGAAATTAAAAACAAATCTAACCTTTTTGTAGCTTTTATCTAGAATCGTGAGAGCGCATCGATGTTCAGGCGCTTCGCTCAAATATACTCGTATATGGCGAGGCCGAACTCTGTAAAATAGCGCCTAAAGCAGTGTTCTTATTTAGACCATTCATCATCATCATCATTTTCAGCCCTCTATCGCCCACTGCTGAGCATAGGCCTCCCTTCGTGTACGCCATTCGTCTCGGTTTTGTGCCACCCTCATCCATGTCCTGCCCACGATGTTTCGTATGTCGTCGACCCAACGTGCGAGTGGTCGACCGACACTTCTCCTGCCTAGACCCTTAATTTCTTAGAATCCCGATCGGGGAGTATAATATGCATGAAACAAAGACGCTTCTTTTGCTATTAACTAGCCGCGCCTTGCCGGTTTCCAAGGTATAAGCTACCTTCATAGGTACTGACTAAACTTCATCCGAAACAGTTCAATTGGAGAGTGAATGAATAACAAAAATACACACAAACTTTCACCGGAATGATAGTGGGATTTACTCCTTGACAAAAAACACGGTTTAAAAGCACACTTATAGACGTTACTATGGGAAATAATATATTGCAGTAGTTAATAATTATCGAGGAAATTTTCAAACCTTTCAAGACAAATTGCCATCCGTAGCGCTTTGAAATGTAATTTCTTTGACAAGACTTTTGCCTCAGAATACAGAAAGACTTTTGCAAAACTTATGGTATGCTGTCTCTAAATATTTCATACCAATTAGCGATTGAAAGAAAACTGTCGGGATTTTGCTGATAGGCAAACATTTTTTTGTACTATCTCAATTAAATTGGTACTTTATTTTATTACATTACTGCGCTGAATAGCAATGCGCCCTACAGTGTGTTGTAAAAAAATACGACAGCATCGAATCAGAGATGTAATTGATTTTTATCAATGTTTCTTTTCATCTCGATGAATATCAGTTATTATTCGTATACAGGGATTAGACATTCGTAATTAACTAACAATTGTTTAAACTCTCATACTTCAAGACAAACAACTATATATCCTGAGACATTTGACTATCAACTAATATTCGAAAAATAATCGAAAATTGCTTGCACTCTTAGCGTCTTACCCTGTAGCACCGAAAAATTTTATATGTATCAACAACTAATATAATTATCAATATCAATTGCTAATAATCAACTATTATAAGTATAAATAAAAAAGTTGAAAATTAAAAAAAAACAATGTTTACCGGCTCGACGCGCAACTATAACCAGGCGTATTTCTGGCGCTAACCGGGAGTATTTCTGGCTCAACCGGGATTATTTCTGGCTCTAATCGGTAGTATTTCTAGCTGTACACATGTGATGGGAATATTATTTAGGTGTAACCCTGTATACGGTTGTCGAGGCAATGACCCCAATCCGTTGCTTTCGTTCACCTTACGCAATTTCGCCTTAGCCGCTTACACTTGACCCCGTAACGACAGCCAGCGAGAATAGAACCATCCATTATGGATGTAACCTTACTCGTAGGGTGACCATACGCCCAGTCTAAAGTAGGAAATTCTTTTTTCAAATAAAAACAGATGAATAACATTTATTACACATTTGTGTAAAATAAACTTTCCGTACAATAGACTTAGAGCAGTAAAAAATGTGTAACAAAATTACAGTAACCCAACTATACGAAATAGTAGCATGACAGTCTTTGAATGGGTGACCATACGCAAGACAGACATTTAAAAAGTACCTATCATTTTTATTATTTACCTAGGCGCTACCGTGATTCGGATGACACATCAAATTGTAAGTCTCCGCTGTTAATCTTAGTACAAGGAGTTGTTAAGCCATAGGCCTTCGTGCGGCTTGAATACCTCCCTCGAGCTTGGCTATTTATCTCATACGACGAGGAAGAAAATTGTCATGACACACTTAAAGCTCGCGCGCACTAAGTCTTATAGCAATAAGTGTATACGACTAGAGCTTCACGAGCACGAACATGCTCAGTTCAAACAAGTCACGACACATAAGATCACTGTGCTTACGATCCGTTTGCGAAGGCTCTTTTTTTGATACCTCTAAAAGACCTTTAAATCTTCTTCTGGTGCTTCTCTAACTAAGTTTAAGTAGAAGTAAGAAGTTTAGCGATCAGCTCTGCTTTTCTTCTTACTTCATTTTGTCCATTGCCAAACGAAACAATTCAGCGGCACTTATTATCCCGATCCATTCTCGAATGTTTCGCAACCACGATTTAAATTTACGACCTTTAAGTATGGTAGCAAAATTTTCTCATTCCCTCTATTCAACTGAAAAGCCCTTGTTTTCCCAAAAGCGTGGTCATCGTATTTACCGCAGGCGCTACCGGCGTCATTCATAGATGCTAACGAGACCGTAGAATATTGTAGCGGATTGGGGTTTACATCCTTGCGTGCGATGTACTCGGTACCTTATTATGGAGAAATTTTAGGTTGGTTCTATACAACAAATTACCGTATTAATTCGTACCTTAGCGGGACACAGAACCACCTTCTTAGAACGTAATATAAATTAATTATTACTATATTGGTTGTTAAATTGTATTTTTTTCTACTGGGTGTTAAATATGTACGAGTGTGTACCGATACATATTTTAAATAAATAAATATAAAACAAATGGGTAGATGATATAATTACAATAGCAGGAGAACACTGGAGAACTAAGGCAAACAATAGAATAACTTGGAATAAGCTAGAGGAGGCCTATGCCCAGAATGGGGTTCCAATAACAGAGAATAAAAAAATAATTTAACAAAAAAATTATATAAATAGTCAAATAAGTTTAAGCAGTTATAATGTTATTTAGGGTTGTTGGAAATAAATTGGGCTTTATTATTATTTATGTATCGATATAAAGTATTTATGTATCTACATGTACCTAGCATATCAGTTGTGGTAGCAACCATGATAATACAGACTAGAAATGGTTTAGTATAGGGCTAACTAACAGTGTGAAATGTGTCAAAAAAAGAAGAAAAAATAACCACATATCGCGTCTTCCTCATACATACATCTTACATAGCTTAGTATTAATGGAAACGGTCACATTTCGTAGCGTAGATTTCACATCTCCGTAGCCCTGCTGCATGGCACATTTATGGTGGAAAGGCAGCTTAACCCTGTTGATGATACAGCTTCTATTAATTCTCTAGCTCCGTGTATTCCGGCCTTACTTACGCAGGTAATGAACGTGAGGTAACGTGTGGAGTTAGATTTACGAGCAAAAGCCTAACACTACTTTGCAGCCTAATTAGGTAGTGCATATTTTATTGGAGGCTTTTGGGAGCGTCGAACTATATGATTAGGGCCTTAGATAGTCTGTGTTCGTGGTCTTATTTATGCAAAAGGGAATATTAGTACAATGTAATCCACAGATATATATTTTTGAATTTCGAAATAAATACGTTGTTTATTTGTTACACATAAAAGATTGTGAACATCATTAAATCTAAAAATATTACATCCAAGCAGTTATGTACGTCAATTAATAATATTAACACATTTTTATATCTTCTTCTTCTAACACTCGTCATATATCTATAATTGTAATAAAAAACTTTTAGGTGTACAAAGGTGGTCTTAAAAAAACCATTCCATTCATTTCGTAAGCAGTTCCTGAACTGTGACGTCATTGACCGAGCTGTTTGCTGTTTTTGTCGTGAAACGGAGTCTGAGAGAGATTGATACAAATGACATTAAAAAGAAAAACCTTGAACATTTCAGCCACCGGTTACGACCCTATGGAGATATGCATCGAGAACTGTGCGCAATGCAAGAAGATGCTCGGAGCTTGGTTCGAAGGTCCCCTCTGCGCTGAATCCTGCATCAAGTTCAAAGGAAAACTCATCCCTGAATGCGAAGATTTTGCCTCCATCGCTCCTTTTTTGAACAAACTCTAAATTGGATCAACAAACTATAAACATAATCGACTATAAATGTAACCGAATACAACTATAACCGACTATAACTATATCCGAATACAACTTTAATCGACTATAACTTTTACCGAATACAACTATAACTATAATCGGCTATAACTTTAATAAAAACCACTATAATCGACTATAACTATAACTGAATACAACTATAATCGACTATACTATAACCAACACTAATATTTGGTTACAATATGAATTCGGCACTTGACTACAATGGCTTGATATAAGCATAGACAAAATATATTAAAGTATATTTTGTCTATGATATAAGGTTCAAGACTGCTTCATTATTATATGTTTTAGCTTGTTTTTTAAGTTAGTCTAAGAATAGTAGTCTTTAGTTGATATTGTGTAAACAAATGTAAATTATAAAATCTTTTAGAATTTAAAGCAAAGTAAAGTAAGCACTATTGTGCTATTTCTAGATATCAATATACACGTAATGTTCATAACTCGATTCAACAATGAAACATTTGAAATTCGCTTCCCTTTTACTCGCATTCAATAGGTTATCCAAGTGAAGGGACATAAAATATTAAATGTTTTATTTTTGACTCTGAGTCTAATATGTTAAAATCTTGACATTACTCGGCGGATCAAAGCTGAAAACAGGTTACTTAAATATGATGATAATTAACTGTAAAGCTGTGATTTGGAACTAGTGTTTGAGGCTATAGACAAATTTAAATAGTATTTGCAGTTGCTTGAGTATAATAAGTTGTGTACTAACATTTTTTCTCAACGTCATTTGGGATGCAGCCTGGTTTTTTTATTTGGGCCTGAGGGACTTTGCCTCCAAAAAAAGACATGGTGTTTCTGTAATACAAAAAATAATAATGTCATTAGTATAATTATTTTAATTGCTTTTAAAGTTTAATTGTGATTTTTTGCTGTATTTTAGATTTTTATATTAGATTAAGTAAATAATGTACCTTTTGACCAACAGGTTTTATATGCCAAAGTACTTAATACTCCATACTCTTAATTTTGTTATAAGCTTGATATTTTAGATTTTATACTCTTATACTTTTTTATACAGGGATCGTTGTTAGATTATTCCTAAAAGAAAATAAATAAGATTTATGAAAATCATGGAATTTTTTTATTTAATCCTTATATTACAACTTGCAAGTGAAAAATACATAGTTGTCATAAATCACACATTCTTTAAATTATTTACATTTAAAACCTAGAAATGCTTTCACTTATAATATTCAAGTGAATCCAAAATTGTAATTCTTAGTCTTTCAAGACATTAATCAAAATTACAGTTTTATTGTTGAAGAATGTAAACGAGTAGTTTATGAAAAAAATCACTTCAAGACCGTCTAAAAATTTTTGTAGATTTACAAAAATAATATTATATTTTATACTAATTGCGGTGCCTGGAAGAGATCACTTTAAGCGATAAGGCCGCTAATTATGGTAAACTTTTATTTTCTCTAAGGTAAAATTGTTTCCTGTATTTTGTGTCCAGTAAAAATTTTCTATCTATCTACAGGCATTATAAAACAAATGGCAAGAAGAAAATACAAACTTATAAAAAAAATAAAAAACTAAATTTAGTTTTTATTTGATTTTTTGTGTATTTACAAGCCTGATTCGTACGTACGTCTTTTTACTATTACATCTAGCATTTATGATCTAATTCTATAACGATAAAACTGTATTTTTTTCTCATGTCATCGCCTTCGATAAATCATATTATAGTCAAGTAAACTAACCTTTCTCATATATCTCACAATATTATGACCCATCCTATGTCATACTGCATCTTGTCCCACTCAAATCAAGTCCCACTGTGTGACAACCCACCTTATCTTTTACTGTATCTTACTCTATTTGTCCTGCTATATCTTGTAGCCCGTCTAACCGTTTATTATCATTTTAAACCACTCAACTCAAATGAAAACTGGCTATTAAATGTAAACTTTTGCGTAACATAACGCAATTACGTTCTCAGTGACGCAGAAGGGTTGGATCTACTAAGGTAGATCCATCATCTACTACAGTAGACTCAACCGTTTAGTTTCTTTTTGACAGCACCAATAGAACAACTGTGTCATGTTACACAAAAGTTCACAATAACCACGATCCAACGATCCAACCAATTACAATGTAAGCTCCATGTAACGTCACTCGATTTAATGACAAACTCTCTAAAGCGTCGAAATCAATTGGCTTTAGTTGATTTAGCTTCTATTCCATACATTCTCTACATTTAAAGACCACTCTCTATAGCGCCACAAAATGTACAGTCCCTTCAGTGTCGTTAAATAGAGTCTACGCTGTATTTTGTTTTTGACAATAAATGGTTGGACGGGCCATAGCCCATGTTGGCAGGTTATACAGAGAATTAATTTATATTTGAATTTTTCTTTTCATAATGGTTGCATTGTAGAACGAGGATCAGTTTACAGGGACTTCCATAGGCTGGGTCTCAGGTTCGGTGGCCGCTGTGGATTGTTCTGGGGTTGATTCCGCTGCGCCTTCCGATGCAGGTTCTTCTGGTGCTGAAGATAAAAAAAAGTTGATTAAAGGCACATCTATTGCAACCGTAGCCTTGTAGTGTCGCGACACGCAGCTATTCTCTAGAACATACCTGAACACCTTCGGTCTCGCTCTCACACATAATATCTGCTATCTCACTCACACTATCTCGAACATTCTATATACACTGGGGAATGGTATAGAACCTGTGTTGTAATATAATATTATAAGAAAGTAGACAGGACTAGCGAGAACAGTTAACCGCGAGTAGTCGTAGAGTTAACTTCGAGCCATACCCGAGCGAAAATTACCATACAACCGCTTTCTTTTATGTCTTCTATTCCTCTCCATTCCCGGTTGCCTGGTAGAGATCACCATAGTTGATAAGGCCGCCTTTGTGATCCGTTTAATTATTGTATTTACTTAATATAAGCTGTTTTTTATGTGGTTGTACAATAAAGTTATATTCAATTCTACAAAAAAGTGTTATTATCGTGTTTTTTGTTCTTTATTAATAACGGCAGACAAAGACCTAGTAAAAAATACATACCTGCAGTTTCCTGCGATACATCCATTGGAGGTTGAGCCTCATCCATAGGTGGGAGCTGAAAATTAGGAACAAAAACATATTTAATTACTACGAAAATACTTTTCATGATGATATTGTAATAAATATTCTGGTCTTTCATCTTTTGTTTCCAGGCTTTTTTTGATAAAGCTTTTTCTAGTGGTCTAGTATAAATATCGAACTTGAAAAAATCTTATCAGTATTATAAAAGCGAAAGTATCTATGTACTTGTATGAGTGTGTGTTGGTATGTAAGTTTGTTACTTCTTTACGGCTTCTTCTTACTCAAACGGCTAAACCATTCGATTTCGATTAAATTTTGTATGAAGTGAGCTTAGATCCTGGATTAACACATGGCTACTTTAATCCCGAATCCAGGTAACTTTACGAGGCACAGCTAGTAAATAAAACGTTATGTGTTTCATGAAATGTGATCTATCTTGTATTTTGGATTATATAGTAATTGGCCCTACTATAGTAAAAAACTGCTGTCAACCTGGTTGGCGCAATGGTTACCATGCCGGACTGCCAATCAGAAGGTTCCGGGTACAATTCCCGGTACGGCCAACATCTTTGTGCTTAACTAAATTTGTTGACTGTGGGTCTGGGTGTTAAATATGTATCTTTATAAAATATGTATGTATGTATATGTAGTATATCAGTTGTGTTAGCAACCATAACACAAACTAGAAATGGTATCAGTATGGGGTTAACCAGCCGTATGTGTAATGTGTCCTGATATTTATTTATTTTTTTACTGTGATTACCTCCGGAGCATATCTGGGCATCTTCCCATCAGTGTGCCGTACACTGAACGGTACACAACGCTCGTAGTATTCTATGACAAAGTCGGGGTAAGCGCGGCCCAGGTCCCTGCCAGGAACTACGTCCAACTCTAGACAGCCTTGCCTGGAAACAGTAACAAATACCAGGGGATCAGAAAACTAGAGGGGATTGCTGATTCCCATACAATAAAGCGTGCTGCGGAAGTTTGTCATAATTAGATAACGATGAAACCTAGATGGCGCTGTAAATTGAGCGTGCAGCCTAGATGCCGCTAAATGCCGCAACGCGCTGCAGTCGCAGTGATATGACGATAGTAGGTTTCGTGACCCGAGTGAAATTGTTTAAAAAATACGAATAGGTGCTACGTGTATCAAATTATACCTACATGAAAATGAAAATGAAAATGAAAAATATTTATTTACCAAACTTATTATACCCTATAGAATATCTAGTGGTTGCTTCACTAGGCGGTTGGCCTGTATCGAAGCAACCTTCTCCAGTTACCAATATAACTTATCCTCTAATCAAGACAACACATTACTAACTTATTTAACTATCTTACATTTAGCTTATTTACCTATCTTACATTTAACTAAACTACACATAGTACAGTTTTCATCAAGAGGTTGAGTCTATTAAACTTATTAGTCTATGCAAATACTTACAAAGTTCTATGCCTTAGACATGCAGCAGGGCTAAGACGGGTCAACATCTTATAGATTTTAGGGTTTCGTACCTAAAGGAAAAAACGAAACCCTATTAATAAGCCTCTGCTGTCTGGCTGTCTGTCTGTATGTATGCCCATCTGTCTATCGGTCTGTCACCAGGCTGTATCTCATAAACCGTAATAACTAGAGAGCTGAAATTTTCATATAGTGTATTTTCGTAGCCACTATAACAACATATACTAAAAATAGTATTCAGCGTGGTACTTATACATTACACGTGTTTTTTATTCTCTATAATAATAAAGGTAACAGATAGACATGATTGAAGTTCATGCGCGAGCTCGACTCGTAATTGGCCAATTATTTTAATAAAATGTGAAATATTACTTATATGGCATAGATTTTACTAAGTAAATAGCTGCATAGGTGAACCCATACATACGTAAAAAAAACGGAGCTACTATCTTACCCCACGTAACAGGTGGGGCTCGGAGATTTCTATTTTAAATTCACAAAATAAAATAACAAAAAATATAACTTATTGACTCAGGCGTTACTTTGCCGAAATCCATTGTAAATAGAAGACAAAATTAAATATTTAGTGTACTTCCGCTGTGATCCGAAATTAAGACAAGTAAAGGAATAATTAACTAAGATTAATTAACCAAGATTAATTAACTAAGATTTATTAACTAAGATCAATTAACTAAGATTAATTAAGATTAACATTACCTATCACAATTCGGAAATTCTTAACTCTACACGTGTTTCGCCTAACCACAAGGCATCATCAGGAGATGCAGACTCTTCGAAAGACAAGTCGACTTGTCGTTCCGAATTGTGATAGTTAATCTTAATTAATCTTAGTTAATTGATCTTAGTTAATTAATCTTAGTTAATTAATCTTAGTTAATTGATCTTAGTTAATTGATCTTAGTTAATTGATCTTAGTTAATTAATCTTAGCTAATTAATCTTGGTTGATTAATCTTAGTTAATTTTTCCTTTACTTGTGTTAATTTGGATTTCGGATCACAGCGGAAGTACACTAAATATTTAATTTTGTCTTCTATTTTCAAAAAAATATATTTTTACATTAATGAATCATTGGGTAATTTTTTTTAATGACATCACCTTGTTACGGTCCACTACACTGGCAACACTCTTCGAATCTCGACTTTATATTACCGAGAACACGTTTGCGCGGAATAGTGGCATTATAGAGTAAATAAAACACATACCATTTAACCAGGAAGAATAGTTCATTATGGAAGAGTTGTCCAGCCAATATCATCTCTGGTTCCAAACCTCGAGCCAGGCCTCTGGGTTTCTCAATCTCCTGGAATCATTGAGAACAATGTGTTGAACAGACAAATTAACACATTACAAAAATCTCTATGAACCACATGGTAAAAGATATATTTGCATGGTGGTGGAGTATTTTCTTGGCGGATCTTCAGACTTCACACCAATTGCCTAAGATGGTGTATCCCTGCCAGTCTGCTCTGACTTCAAGTACCTCGGCTCTATACTCCAAAACGACGGCGATATTGACCGTGACGTAGCGAACCGAATAAACGCTGGATGGATGAAATGGCGACAGGTCTCAGGAACGACGTGCGATCGAAATATGCCCCTTAAACTTAAGGGGAAAATTTACAAGACGATCATTAGACCTGTCGTATTGTATGGATCTGAGTGTTGGGGAACAAGAGTAGGAGTAGGAGTGAATGAGGACATGAGAGTGAAAGGAGTGAGTGTAGAGACAACGGCTGATAGAGGAGAGTGGAAGAGGAAAATTTGCTGTGCTGAAAGTCAAGCAAGAAGAAGAAGAGGTGGAGTATTTTCTTGTGCTCCTCGGGCTAGCAAGCACCATCAAATCATAAAATCTGTTACCAAGCACTTAACTGGCAGTCTTTTTGAGAGCCAGATATTTCAGATTATGCATGCTCTATCCTAGGCAAGAGTGTACCAAACTTGTCTAGTTACGCGCCCTGCTGGTTCTGTCATGTCTTCCTTCACCAAAAGCTCGAGCACATTGACAGGGATTGAACCCACGATTTTCGGGACAAGAAGCAGCCGCACGCCCAAATGAGCTAAAATCGCTTCAATACAACATTTTTCAACAAATACTAGTTTGCTAGTATGAAGAGATATTCCAAGGAGCTTGATTGGCTTGGGTAGGCTGGCAAGGTGGGAATGCACAATAGAAACGATGCAGGTCTCATCACCCCGACTTCAAATAAGAATTAGAAAGAAGCTTACTTCAATCCTCTTCTTCTGTTCTTTCTTCTCCCTTCCTCTCCCCCGTTTCCTAACAAGAGGCTCTTCAACTTCTGGAGCAGATGCCGCGGCTGCCGCAGCAGATGCGGCGGCAGCAGCAGCCGCCAGTGCTGCATCTTCTCTTTCCTTCTTCAAACGAGCTTCCTCATATGCTGAGATCAGTTCCGGGCAGTCAAGGTTGTCCTCTGGTTCCCAGGTGTTATCTTCACTGAAAAGAATAGTAAAAGGATACAAGTTCTGCTCTATTAACATTGACCTTAACCCTTTACTTGGCAGAACTTTTTTTTCTCAAATGTTTGGTTTTTTATTGAAAATATTGCTTTGTTATTACCATAGGTAAATGAGAAAAATGCCCAAAAAATAGTTTTTTGTCCATTTTTGAGAAATAGTATGTATCATATATAATACATTGCCAAATATACGTAATATGGGTTCTGTTTAGACATGTATCATACATGTTACAATGCCAATTCACATGCTAAATAAAACCACAGATAAATTTTTAAATTGAATGATTTTACTGTTGATACACATATAAGTACATACTGTTGCACATAATAAAATAAGTACAATATTTTACAATTGCCTAGTTATGATAAAAAACGTAAAAACCATTTCCCTTTTCGACCATGCATCGCATCTCGAGCATTTTACATTGATTTGTCCGGGTTTACAATTTTTGCATCTACTCCTTTAGGTGAAAATAGGCCATCATAGGATCCACATTGTCATATCTAATACTTTTTGTAGGTCGTGCAGATTGGGGTTTTTGTATTTTTGTAACTTTTATTTCCTCCACACCAACATCGCTTCGGACTCTACCCCTTTTCAACATTTCTAAACTACTCAATTATGTTCTCTGGTATAAATAATGAGAAGTAGGTAATCTAGTAGGGATGACGCATTGTTAGGCTCACTCTGCATAGGACCTTTTTCAAAACATTCAGTAATAACTTTATGTAAGATTTTTTTGTTTTTATCCTAGAAGTATTTCAACTCTCCTGCATTGCGTTTTTGAATGGGCGGTTGTTGTACAAAAGCTAGTACTCGTCGTCGTTTGAATCTGGTGTTTTTCGTTTTAGAGACAGTATCTATGATAGATATTCCTGGGCTTGCTGCACTGGAACAAGCGAGAGGGTTACCAACCAAAGCTGTATCATGCGGTTGGATTTAGAGATGTAGGCGCAGCGCTGAAAGTAGATGGTGATGGCGGATTGGTCCTTCTCAGCAAAACGTGTTTTAAAAGGGTGCTTCAGGAGGTTGAGGGTTCTGTGGGGATGCGGGAGATTGCGTAGAGGGAAAACTTTGGATCCAGAATCCATGCCTTTCTAGTGAAGTGTTAAAGTGGGCAACAACGTCTTCTTCTATTTCGGAGTCGGAAATAATCATCAGGTTATCCAGCGAAGAGGTGCGAAGAAGGTGCAAGGGAACTTGAATAGTTATTAAAATTTGTGATTTCTTCATCTGCATCTGTATTTTCTGAATCGGATTAGTCATGCATAGGCGGGAGAAGAGCAAGAATTTTAGCTGATCTTGAATTATTTCGAAGTACCTAGTGCAAAACAAAAATATACATAGAAAAAGAAGCAAATACCAATGTCACCAATACATTAATAAATAAAATGTGCACAGTTATTGCCCATTTATGCAGTAGTAGGGTTAGATTTTGTATCACCAATGTTACATTTTCAGTTCGAACAAAATGTCGGAGTTGGCAGTGTAACAAATATGATACATGTTGTCTTAATGTTAAAAGTCCAAGAAATTGGCAATGTAACACCGGTAATACATAGCACATTCGGAGGTCATAAGTCACACTTAAACCCATTAGTACTACAATAGTTCCTCGTAAATATCTCAAACAGTAGTTTTCTGATAAATTAAAGCCACCAAACAATGAAAACATTCAGTAAAATAGGAAATATTGAATAAACTCACCTCGCGCTTAAACCTGACGTGCCGTTGCGATGTCATTTTTGAAGCAAATTACCGTTAATCATAAGTCTAATACTGACAGTATTTGTTTTCCATCACTCATTAAATGTATAAATGCGTTCATAATAAAATTAATTTAAAATGGATTTTAGTTATTGGTCAGGATTTTTTTGTATTAGATGTATCACCTGTGTTACGTTTCCAAGTTAAGGGTTAAAGATTCTTGCTGAGAGTTTTCAAGCCGCCTGAAGGCCATAGTAATGAGTATCAAATTTAAATGCTACTTAGTGCTTCAATACTTGATAATTTATTGAATTTGAAACATGTTATTTGTACAGAAATTTACTGTGCCATGTATTAAAGAGTGTGGCAAGACACTTGGGGAAATAGGCTCCGAAACTACTAAACTACTAGACTGATTTGAAAAATTCTTTCACCATTGGGAAGCTATATTATCCCCGAGTAACAAGGCCTATATATTACTTAGATTATTTTATAGCCCGTGCAAAGCCGGAACGATCTGCTACTGATATAATAATATTATTTGAGTACTTTTTTCAACATTTGATGGAGATTGAAGTATATAGCTAGTGAAAATAGTAGTCCAATGAGTAAAAGCGTCGTTTATTTCTATGCAACTAACAACCTAGAACAGAGAAACAACCTAGAAACAGCTTTACTTACTTTGAATAACCTTTCCATTTCAATAGGAACTCAACCTTTCCATTTTTGACTCGGCGATCCAATATCTTTTCAACGGAGAACTCTTCGCGTCTCCCGCTAGTTGGAGCGCTAGACGGCTGCGTGGCCGGCTGAGCACCGGTATCCATGGACTCGTCAGGCTGAGTATACGTCTGAGACATGCTGTCCGGCTGGGAGAATGTTTGGGATATTTCTCCGAATGAATTATCCATTTTCTAAGTAAACTTAATTAATATTAGCTGAGTAAATTTTTGTACAACAATAAAACGAACGCTCAGAATAAAGTGAATAAACACCACATTACACCAAATTACAAACAATCAAGCATCAAGCAGGGTTGCCAAGTCGATGCCACGGTTGAATGCTTATTGCTAAGTAATATCTCAAATAGCGCTAGATAGCTAGAAATGTCCAATATTATAGTGGCATATAATAATATTATACGAAATTAATAAAAAAAAATGATATAGGGTAAAACACCCAATTGTTGGCACTTTAAGACAGCAATTCCCTTAGCTTTATATTCAATTGCCCAGAAAATCATACTGAAACGCGCTAGCATACAAAAAGTTTTAAGATCTCGATGAAAATATTCTAATCTTTGTTTCTACAGTTGTTTTCATGCAATAAAATAGTCATAATCAATATTTTTTACCCAAATTTAAAAAAGCTATCAAAATCCTATTACTGGCATAGAAATTCTCAATATTGGCATGTCATCTTCCAATTATTGTCACGCAGATTCGAAAACATTTTTATTTGTTTTGGATGTGTCAGATTGAAAAAATATGTGTAATTTAAAATATTTTTTTATTTTACTTAATCTCTAATGTAATGAGGGAACTACCGTTAACTTAGAAAATACCTACTTTATGAAATTAGTGAGTATCAAATATATTATTAGAAAAAATAAGCTTATTAGGTACTTTTATCTCCTGCTTTTATATTTGTCCTGTTTCCTTCTTGAAACCCCTCATTTTCTCTTATTAAAACTTCTTATTTTTTAATTCAACAATCATTCGACAACAACACGATTCTCTTAATCTTGTAACACAGGAACTAACAAAACTCAATCATTTAACATCTTTTCAATTTCAGCTACACTGTAATTGCGCTGAATTTTTCGCGCTTTTACTCGACTATAATCAGGAACTTCATCTTCATCTGTATTCGTCGATGATGATGACTCTTTCACGTACAATTTATTTTTCAATTCACGTTTAGCATCAATTTTCTTTGGTTTATCTAGCATTATCTCAGGAATATCTTGAATTAACTCTCCTTCATCAATTTTTTTCTTCTCTATTTTACATTTTTCGGTATTTATGTTGGTAGAATTATTATATGCATTGTCATTGGAATTCTGAATAATTTCACAATTTTCTTTATTCTTTTCCTGTGTATTTTTATTATTTGGTTTAAGTTTTTCCTTTTTCTCGTCCTTTAGTTTTAAGGGAATATCGATATTCAAGTTTGTAAATTCTTCTGAAAATAGTATTTTTTTTACATTATCGGTATTTTGTAGGTTACTTTTAACTTTAGGTTTAGCAAATTGTTTCTTTTTCTTCACTACTTGTTTAGCTTTTGCTTGTATCTTTTTTTGTTCTCGTTCTTCCTTCCGTTTTTTAATGCCTTCTTCTTTTTCTTTCTTGTCTTTGATTTTTTTGAGTTCTGCTTCCTTAAATTCTCCTGATGTTACAACAAAAGAAGTCTTCTTTGTATTTCTCACTCCTTTTCTTTGAGGAGTTTTAGGAAACACTAAAATATCGTCAAATTTTATTTGGCGCAGATTTGTTTTCAGTGGGGTGGTAAAAGTTGGATTTTTTTCTACCGACAGAATTTCTATTTGGTTCATATCTGTTTCAGGTGGATAAACTATTGCAGGTGTGATAATTTGTTTATTTGAATGGGTTTCGTTGTTTAGTTGAACGTTTTCAGTCCTAGAATTATTTCCTTCTCGGCATGGTTCTATTTCCACTTTGTGAGAAACTTGTATACAATCAATAGTTTGAGAGTCGTCATCTGAATCGCTGTATGTGCTTCCTAAATTTCCTTGAAAATTTGTCTCAATTTGGCCATATTCATTACATATATTTTCTGTATTAAGACACACAATATCTTCGACCAATACTTCTTTCGATAAAATGTAGTCAGGCGTATCATATCCTTCACTAAAAATTATATTCATACTTTCTATGTCCATGAAGTCTTGTTCTTGAATGCTATTTGGGTTGCTTATTTCACTGAGTTGTACATTTTCGTTGCAGTCTTTGTTATCAGTATTGGTATTCTCATTTGTTTCGCTGTTTTTCTGTTTTTTTGAATTAACAACGCTTTGGGTTGTCTGTACCGAGTCTAGCTGTTGGTCTTTCTTTTCATTGAAGTAATCCCATACTTTTTTCAAAATCATCTCTGGCATATTCTTTTTCGCAATAATTTCCTCTAATGTACTCGTCCCAACTATTTTTAAAAAATCCCGTTTAGTCAGTACTCTGTGAGTATCTGTCTCTGGGTCTTCATTGACCGTTTTGAATTTTTTTCCCAAGCATTTTGTGTAATCTACTGCATCTGGGTTCCATGGATAAAGGCCAGTGGTACGGAATCCGTTAATAATTGTGTTAGGCTTTACACATTTTTCAACCGTTTTCTGTAAAAGCGGCACAAAATCTGCTTTGGTTAATGCTTTTGCGGGATTATCACGACGCCACTCCAAAACTGTCTTCTGCCATCCTCCTTTAAGAGGTCTAAATGCCGAGACGTCTGCAGGCTGCAGCAATCGCGTACAATTGGGGTACAGAGCTACAAGCACAATATTTAATACAGAGCAAAGCTCGCTAACAGCGTACGTCAGATGTGTCTTGTGCCCATCCACAAATAATATAATTGGGAATGGTACTCCTTTTTTTATTAAATGTGGATGCAAGACTTTTTCAATGTATTGAAAAAATATTTCTGCTTTCATCCATCCATTTTCACTTAGTCCAATTCCCCAATCTGATGGCACTTTTGATGCAATTTCACTCGGCAAGCGTTTATATGGAAAAATCACCATAGGCGGAGTAGTTTCACCATCGGCAGCAAAAGTGAACATCACTGTTAGTGAGGTTTTTGCTGGAGCGTGGTCTACTTCATAGACATTTTTAGCACCCTTTGGTGCTAAAACAACGCCAGTTTTTGCACAAAGGACAAAATTAGTTTCGTCTCCATTTAAAACCCTTCTAGGGTCTAGCAGTATTTCAAAGAGATTCTGTTCTTTTAGGTATTCCTCAATATCTTTGAACCATCCTTTTATATCATTCTCTGAAACTGCTGCACTCGCGGATGTCACAGCTTCTGGAGTGCGTATTGAAATATCCGGGTGCCGTTTTAGGAACAGTTTGAACCACTTTTCCCCAGGGATATTGTCTTTAAATGGGTTAGGCCTTCCACTCTTTTTTACGAATTCCGACACACTTTTCAGGACATCTTCTTTTCGTTTCGGAAAGCCCTTCTTGTGGCTAACAGTCAGCCAATTCTTTATTTGATTTTCTTCTTCTTCATTTAGTACTGGGCTTGGACCTGGCAGTGGTTTGTGATTTGGGTTTTTGATACGAAATTGTAAAGTAGCTCGGGGTACTTGAAATTGCTTCGCTGCTTGCTTTTTAGGCATACCACTTTCAATTGCGTCCAATGCTTTTTTCAAACTATCTTCTGAATATTGTTTTCTTTTTTCTATAGTATTTTTTGGCTTCTTCTTCTTCTTCTTCTCTAACTCTTTTTTCTTTTGTGGCTTCATCACAGCAGCAGCACCAACAGCACTTGTACCTGGTGACAAAGGTTCCTAAATAAAACAATAACCTATTATTGGCACAATATGGGCACCACTGCCAATAATTGGTATTATGCTCTATTGGCACTGGGCCAAAATTTGGAAATCACTATTTAAGAGCAAATTTTTAGAACGGTAATCCACTATTTACTTAAAACCTTCACAGATAAACCTCAATGTTGATTGTTACAAAATGTTGTAAAAGCCCCTTTATTGACACCAGTGCCAATAAAAGGATTTCATTTAGATTCCTGTGCCAGATGTTGGCACCTAAATTTCATAAAATATAATTTAAAAAGTGCACGAAAAACTTGTTAAAATGACTTCTTACAGTAAATAAATACGTACGAAATAACTTTAAAACATTAGGGTGTTATGATAAACACAGAATAATAACATTTACAAATCCCTTACCTTAAGAAAAATCCAGAAAATTGCACCAAATTATTAGCACGAATTGTAGACCTTTAACAGCAAGCCGCCATACTGTTTTATGATTTAGTGTTGCCATTGTTTGAAAGAAAAATAACTACTAGTTTAATTTTGTACACAAGCAACCTTGCATAATCTATGGTTTCCTTATTTTTTGTTCAAAAACACAGAAGTGCCAATAATTGAAGGGGTGCCAATGATTGGGTGGTTTACCCTAACATTATATATTTTAATTTTGCCTGTTTTTTTGGTATCTTCCTAAGTTAATATAGCGTTCTTAAAACTGCAGCCAATAAAGGAGGCGGATCAAGATAATCTGAGAAAAACAAATAAGGTTTGAAACTCCTCCGCAGCGTCCGCCATACTCGCCTTTATGTTTATGTTCCACGAGAATCCTACAGATACACTTGTTGGCGTTTTGTTACTTCAGCTATGGACCTACATTTTGTAAGCAAACAGGCTACCTCAAAAATAGTGCTGGGCGCTGTTTCTTAATTTTCCGTACTTTGCACATGAAAATATTGCTAAATCTAGCACTCAGAGTGCTGAGTTGGCAGCCCTGGCACCCAGAAAGAATCATAGAAAAGTCTTACCGAGGATCTTTTTTTTCTACGTACCGAGGTGACCACGGACATGAAGTTGTAGAACTTCATGACCACGGATCAAAAAATGAGGTGACCATGATAGCTTCATATTTTACCATGCCATTAAACCGATTAAACTGAGTGACAGACACACTGAGATGATATGGGGTTTCCCATTTCATCTCAGTGTGTCTGTCTCATTCATATTAATTGAATTTTTATAATTGTTACAGAATAAGGTGGCAAAGGAGCAAATTAGCCTATTTTAAAAATATACCTAATCCTGTGAAAATTAAAGGCTACAATTCATACATTTTCAATTCTAAGCGCTTCTAATTCACAAGCACCTTAAACAAAAGGCACTTGTAACAAAGGCTCACAATTATTATTATAAATTTTTCCCCCTTCATTTTTCTATTCCTTTTCACATCTTTTGTATTCTTGTATTTTCTTCTCTCTTTTTGACGTGACAACGTCTTAAATTAGGTTGCGGCTGGGAGTCACTTATGAAAAAGTGTAACGCCCGGTAACGTTACGATGAGTCACCGAACGAGAGAGAGGCCCGCCGAATGCCTTGCGTCTCTCTCCCACTCAACTATGATCGGTCTGCCGCGCGCGCAGCACGCGGCAGACGTTGTCACGTAAAATCTTCGCCCGTAAAACCGACTTTACAGGCAACCTTTTTTTTTTTGTAAAGTCTATATAATTATGTCTGTAATATATCCTCAAATATATTACATTATAAGGGTTATTTGTTTTTGTTGCTTGTTTTTGATTAATAATAAAAAAGCGCTACGCAGCAAGAACAATGTCGCCCATAGGGAGTGAATATTGAAATGCTCGTGTAGGACAGTATTGCCTAGTTGATGAAGTTGCGCCATATCACTCAATATTGTATTGCTGCTTGTTGCCGAACCCGTAAATTGTTTGATGTAGTCGTGACGTCATGGTTGACGAGTATTGACTTGACTGGTATTGAGCAATTTAGTTACCCGTATTAGCGCACCTTAACGCTTACATTTAAAATTTTACTGGCAGAGCAGGAATCCTTGTCACACGGGTCGTAAAACGACCGCACGTCTGAGCAGTGAGCTTTCATCGTTTTATGAAGATGTGCCATAAACTTAGGTAGATAGATATGTTACAGCAGCAACACCTTGTTCGATTCCATCAGTTATTCTTTTCCGACTACGCCATTTTGCCACTGTCAAGTGTCGCTTGTCAGTCATCATAAGCATGACAGCACAGACTCAGACAGACCTGAGACCAGTACATAAAGAGCTAAGGAGTTCGTAAACAGCATTGATCTATACCACGCTCAACGGATCAGAAAAAAACATAAAGATCTGTACACAGAGTCACAGACCTAGTAAGTACAAATTAGAAACAACAACGACATACATGCTCTAACTCTACCAAGAAATCGCAAATTCATGAAGAAAGATTGACTTGTGCTCTAAGCTCAAATCTCACAAATCAGTGATATAAGTGTTTTTTAACTAACAGTAACAAATAGGTGAAGATTAAATGGTAAAAGTATTCTGTGACTGTGAACAGTTTATTCTGGCTACTTGTAAACTTAAAAGATAAAAGTGTTCTGTAACTGTCAACAGTTTATTCTGACTACTTGTAAACTTTAATTAGTGTACCTATAAAATATCGCATTATTCAATATTAGGTACTACTACATCTTTTTCGTGGTAAACCACTATTCTTTTAATTTGGGAAGATTTAATTCGAGCTCTTGGTATAACCTCATATAAATATAATATAACCTCAAAGTTGCCGCTCTATTCTATTTAAGTTTCTGATCATTTTAATCATATTTTAATGTTACCATTTGCAGAATATGACTGGTGGTAAGGCGTTTTCTAGTAGCACCACTTTTTGTGCACAATGTGGTTCCATACTTCCACTGCTGCAGGATTTTGGTTCGGTGAAGTGTTATTCTTGCAAAGCATTTTATGAACCTGAGAGTAAGTTTTGGTCACTTTTGCTTATATACTTATAGCATAAGCAGCCCACTATACGTTCCAACTGCTGGGACTCGGGGTCTTCTCTCGCAAGGAGAGAGATATAGGCCATAATCCACCACGCTGGCCAAGTGCGGGTTGGCGGATGACACACGTCTTCAGATATTGTGGTCCTCAAATATGCCGGTTTCCTCACGATGTTTTCCTTCACTGTAAAGCGAGTTCAAATCTACACATAACTTGAAAAACAAGTCATTGGTGTTAGGCTGGGATCGAACCAGGGGCTGTCTGATTGAAAAGCAGACGTTATTACCACCAAGCCACACTCGCTTTTTAGCCACACTCACTTATATATGCTCACCATTAATGATGAAATTAACCATTTTGATTCTTAAGAATTTATAAGTATCCATTTGCTAACAAATATTCTGAAAGGAAAAAGAAAGAAAATTATTTATTTTGACAAATTAAGCAACACACAACAAAATATAAAAATTAAAATAGTACACATAAATATAGTAAATAAACTTTAATTTGTCACAACACAGCCTCAACTCAGTGTAACGCTGGAGAGGAACCAATACTGGTCAAAAGAAATACTACATTTTAAACTGCTTTATAGTAAGGAATATTAAATTAGTCTGTCTAATTTAGTTACAGTGTAAACTCTATATAACAACACTGAAGGAACTGTGCATTTTATGGTGTTATAGAAAGTGGTTGTTAAATGGAGGGAATGTATCATTGTATGGAATACAAGCTAAACCAATTCATTTCGACACTTTAGAGAGTTTGTCATTTAATCGAGTGACAGTACATGGAGTTTACACTGTACTAAAATTGGTCAGTTTGTCTGAAGAAATGCCTAGAAGTAATAATTGTCTCAAGCAGTATAATTTACTTAATAATTTACAAAAAAGGGAAATTAGGTGCATCAGTTATTTACTGGTTTTCTAATCTAAGTTCTAAAATACTCAAGGTCTGTTGGTTGGAGAACTAATCTCTAATTTGTTTCACTTTACAGATTTCACCAATGTTAAGTTTAAATACACAATCCATTTCAACACAGTATCTACCATTAATAATGAGAAAATATTGAACACAGATGGTCCAGAAGGTAAATATCCTCTTAATATTTTTTTTATACATTTTACACAAATTAAGATATGTATTTGCAATTTATATTCATATATGAGCCAAATAACCGAGAACTTAATTTTCACTCTGTACCTCAAAAATTATGTTGCCATATAAAAACATAGATATTACTTTTGATGTATAGTAATTTTATTGAGGGTATAAAATAACTAATTAATAATTAAATAATTATAATTAATTAATAATAATAATTATTAGGACACATTTCACACACCGCTGGTTAACCCCATACTGCGGTGTGTTTCACAATCAGTCGGTTATGATCCGTTCGGTTCACATCCGATTCACGGAAAGATGAAGATATTTCCGATCGATTGATAAAACGCGATTCACAAATTCCGTCGGAACTCAACATCAACCATAGATTAGCCTTTCCGACTGCGGATCACAGATTAAACAAGAATGGGCGCGTTTGGTGATGGTAGAAATTAAATACCTTGGTAGAAAATTAAAAATTACATTTGTGTCAATTTTTTTATCAAAGTCAGTGTCAAATTAGAAAAAATAAGGTTGAAAATCCTGTAAAAGTGGAAGTTTTAATCCTCAGACGAAGACGAAATCACATTGATTTAGATATTTACTCTGAGTTTGAATCATACATGAAAGGGTATATGGATATAAACCTTTCCTATACTCGTCGAACTATGTTCTAGGTGCGTCAGGTTTTAACTCGAAACCAGTCGCTTACAAGATTTACTACAGACCACAAGATTTTAAACGGCATCAATGTCCTTCTCTCTGAAGTGACTCGGCCGTTGGTACCAGAGCATCGAGCGAGATACCGGAGCAGGCGGGTGCGGCTGTTCTCCCCGGAGCCGCCGTGCAAGGTAGCGCGTGCTCAGCCACCGCTGCTGAGAGCGCATCACCACCTTAACACACTAGCTTGCTCACAACCACCTAGACATATTCGCGGACAGTTGGCGCCAGAAAGTACTCTAACGTACTGTGAAAAACAGGACATTATTAAGAGTAGTATAAGTGAACAATATCCTCCTCCATCTCCAAGCTGGCCGGTCACCGAGGAGATGTCAGACCGAAACCCCATGAAGATACCATTAAGAAATAAATAAAATATATGAAAATAATGGCTCTAAATATATATTGTAATATGTATAAGTTACATATCATAAGAAACAAAGGAAAGAATTTAGAATAACAGTCGTACACTATGTTGAATAAACCTATAATTATTAACTGTACAATATATATATAACCAATAGTTGAAACAAAGAAAACCTACATGTAGAATAAAGATTTAGTTTTACACTGCAATGAATATCTTAAAGGGGAGGCCTATGCCTTTCAGGCAACTTCTGTTTACAAAATAAGTATAGAAAAGCATGTAAAACGGTGATAAATAACTAGTATATATGAACTTATTTGTAACTGTAGAATAAAAGGTTTTTTATTTTATTGAGTGAACAATAATTTAATATCTTTTAGTAATATTAATTTGTTTTATTTTGTTAATTTTCAGTCCTTTTATATGTATATTTAAGTCTATTTCTATGTGTAGTAATTGTGTTTGTATATTGATATAAAATTTGTTTGATAACAAGTTATGTACTGTTTTTTATTTTTTACTGCCTAACCCGAACATTGTTTTGTCTTAGAGATTATTACTATTCATAAAAAAATTAATGGTGAACAACCCTTATCACTTGGGGTATGGTAAATAGCCAGTAGGCTATTCTCAGACCTACTGAATATGCATATAATATTTGGTAAATATCGGTCAAGCCGTTTCAGAGGAGTATGGTAACTAACATTGTAACATGGAATGTTTATATATTAGTTTTAATTTAATCTATAAAACAAACACATACAATAAATTATTAAATTAACAAAACTAAACCTTTGTACAGTTTTTTGTTAAAGTATTATACAAAACTTTAGTGTTTATGCATTATTTTTTAAGTATGTAGCGCTCAAGAGACTATGTCTCTGTTATGCTATATTAAAAAATAAATGAATTTGAATACTGATTCAAATTATTAGGAAGAAATGCTAGTTTGGAACTAGTTTCAATTTGTGTTTGAAATTAGAAATCTTTTTATTCTAGTCTGTTAATTGTTTCTTTATGATTAAGTTTACATGTTGTACAAGATACAAGATCATTTCTTGTGAATTGTTCCTAAGATGTTAAAGCCAAGTAGTCTAAGAGCTGGTTTTACTCTTTAGAATATATCAGCTACTCTCAACATTGTTATTATTGATTATTATATATGTGTATTGTTTGTAAGATGGAGAAGTACTTTAAGAACTGATTATTATTTCAACGGAGACTGAATAAGTGTACTAAGAATCAATGCAATATTTTACTTATAATATATAGTGTTTAATTTACAAGTTAAATGGCACAGCAAATCTACAGTATCACTTTCAGAAACAAAGTATAATGATCCACTAATATTACAAAACCATATTTCTGTGTACGTATATATGCATGAGGATGTTTGTCCTTTTTACACGGTCGAACACTTGCATTTTGGTATGGAGATAGCGAGTGCGGATAGTACGGCTGCCATTCCTCAATCAAGCACTTTGCCACCTCGGGAGTTAACCGATAGGTGAGCTTGAAGTGCGGTTCGTTGAATGGATCAGTTACGTCTCGTATGGCGTTGTGGAGACGTAACGTTTGCTGTCGCTGTAGTTCACTGAGTCTATTGCGGCGCGAAGTTAATTTCATAAGAAATTTTACAACACTGAAATTGGTAAACACAAATAGGGTCAATAACCTCAAAATAAATTTCACAACAGAAATATCAAAAAAAAAAGGAAATAATAACCACAGATAGGTACCCTAAACCTATTGTAATGAATTTGAAATGTTTTTTGACTAAATTAACTGTGTGTAACACACAAACTATTATTTCGGAAACGAATCCGGCTGCTTTTGGCTCGCGGAAACCAACCGATCGAAAATCAGCTGTCAATCCGAATAAGAATGTCTAAAGTTTCCGTGGCGGGCATTGTGAATCGCGTAAAGACTTTTCGAATCGAATATTCGGCCTGAGTCGATTCGGATCTTGTTTCCGTGTCATTGTGAAACACACCGCTGAACCATTTCTAGTTTTGTGTTATGGTAGCTAACACAACTGATATACTACATATACATACATACATATTTTATATAGATATACCTACTTAACACCCAGAGCCACAGCCAACAAATTTAGTTAAGCACAAAGATGTTGGCCGTGCCGGGAATCAAACCCAGAACCTTCTGATTGGCAGTCCGGCATGGTAACTTTTACACCATCAAGGTCGTCCAGTGCGTATGAATTTATGTGCTACTAACTTCTTACTTAGTCTTTGAGTTTTCTCTCTGGTTTTTTTTTCTTTTGACCATCAGGGTGGCCATAGTCATACACAGACACCCATACTTAAAGCAGACATAATATTAGTGTGATTAGTGTTGAAAATAATTGTTGATTTTTACAGGTCCAGTTGTGGAGAGAAGATGTCCAAAATGTGGCAACGACAGAATGTCATATGCAACATTGCAGTTGAGATCTGCTGATGAAGGTCAAACTGTATTTTACACTTGTACCAGTTGCAAGTAAGTACTTATTTGTAAAAAAAACAATATAGGATAACATAATTTTTAGTTACGATATTCTTATCTTTCTTATGATCTGAGTAGCCAGGCGCTGGTGTCGAGAATTTACATCACCCTAGAGCATAATTATGCTTGGCATAATTGACATAAGCATTTTTTTTAACACATTTCACACACGGCTGGTTAACCCCATACTGAACCATTACTAGTTCGTAATTTGGTTGCTAACACAACTGATATACATATTTTATATAGATACATATTTAACACCCAGATCGACAGCCAACAAATTTAGTTCAGCGCAAAGATGTTGGCTGTGCCGAGAATTGAACTCGGAACATTCTGATAGGCACTCCGGCATGGTAACCCATTCCAATGAAGTTGTCAAATGTATGGCTTAACAATTGAAATGAACATGCCAATCTACCTGTGCCCCACATTGATCCGGGATAAAAAGTAGCTTATGTGTTAATCCAGGGTCCAAGCTATTTATATGGGGCAACTCAACACTAAGGTTTGGCTACTTAGCTCATACGTCTTCGTATGAGCTAACTAAGAAGAAGAAATTGGATTCAATATATTATATTATATTCAATAGAAAATTTTATTTTGTGATATTATAAAAGGTGAATGTTCTTAAACACGATTTATGATTTGTTTTGTTTGTTTTCAGATATAAGGAGACAGAAAATTCATGAAGAATAAAATTTACAGATCTTATTTTGGTGTTAAAATTCTTCTTGATAAGGTTATGTTTTAGATTTATTGAATCATGCATTTAACTGCTCACAAGTACTACTGCTACTACTACTTATAATTTTATATGAACCGTTTATGATTTATTTGGATAAAAACCGTGAATCCTAGATTTTGCCCGTGTCTTCGCCTTAACTTTAATTTCTATGGGCAGCAGCCAAGTCTGATAAAGCGAGCTATCATAACACCACGACCAGTCGTCATTGGCACAATAACCATAGTATTTTGACAGAGCGTTTCAGATACTCAGCGAAAAGACAAAGGTATCTATTTGAAGACCCAAAGTATGGCAGAAGCCGATCCGCTTCAACCTTCCTTGTGAGGAGAGCAAAACTTTGGAATTCTCTTCCATAGGCTCTGTTTTTTTTACTTCTTACAGCTAAGCATTTGACTAGCAGGGCGCGTAACCTCACAAGTAAGCAACGCTCTGCCCTAAGGTGGAGCATGTCTAGACTGGAATAAGTGGCTCTCAAGGAGGCTGCCGGAACACGGTGTTAGGTGTCTGGCCACAGATTTTATTCTTCTTTATTTCTTTTCTTTTGAGTAGTGCCATCTGGGGATCTTCAAATCTTGAAGGATTTTCTAGATACGAGTGTAATATCGTTGACCATAGTTTTGCTTAACACCAGGCAAGCTGTAGTCAAATGCAAACCTCTAAAATGTAAAAAAAAAAATGGTTGCCTGTAAAGTCGGTTTTACGGGCGAAGATTTTACGTGACAACGTCTGCCGCGTGCTGCGCGCGCGGCAGACCGATCATAGTTGAGTGGGAGAGAGACGCAAGGCATTCGGCGGGCCTCTCTCTCGTTCGGTGACTCATCGTAACGTTACCGGGCGTTACACTTTTTCATAAGTGACTCCCAGCCGCAACCTAATTTAAGACGTTGTCACGTCAAAAACAGAGTTGTGAGTGCGCGGAGCTTTTTAAACATGTTGTATCGTCAACTCAGCGGCCAACACCATAATATCATGGTGGTAGAATTATATGGTGCTCGCCTGCCTAGCAACCACCCTCAAGTTGCGAAATGTTTCCGGCGACTCCTTGAAAGCCAGTTATTCCAGGTATGCTCCATCTTGAAGAGTACATACATGTACCTCAGCCCCCGGCTTTAAGGCGCAGCGAGGGAACACCGTGGAGGTTTTAGTCGGTAGTGGTCGCCACTCTGGCACCGAGCCCGAGTAGGCACCTCCACAGTATAACGGTGCCGCCTTGGTGTTTCCCTACTCGTCCGATGGTGGAATGGGGCGGGGGGGATCAAATCATGCAATCCCGTTGTATACCCCGCCGCCTCCCCCGAGGATTGGCGGGCATGCGTAAATGCATTTCCTCCATGACAAAAAAAAGGAATGCTCTATCTACTCCCTCCCTCTAAGGCAAGATAATCGAGTGGTTTCGTGCCCTGCAGATAAAATGCCTAGCTGTACTGAGATGCCTAATGAAAAAATAAATTACATTTAGATAAAATTATGCCTCTGGATTTTATCCATAAACATTCATCTAGCTCCCACTCATTCAGTTATCCAAATGAGAGGACATTCAATTTCTAATGTTTTCTGTATTGACTCTGATTATATCAGCCATTATTCTGGCTGCTTTACCAGACTTGCGCTGCAAATGCGGGGTCTATCTGTGACAATTGAAATATTGTAGATGCATTCATATAATAAATTATTTTTCCAATAATGTAAAAAATACAATACTTGTGCTGCTTTGTGGTCTTAATAGGAACTAAGGAGACCTGTGAATTGTTACAGCTAAACCATTTGTAGTTAGAAGTATGTATTAAGTAGTTTTAATACTGTGTAAATTGATTAAGATATGCACGAATAAATTCAAAGATGTGATTTTAAAAGTTTGATTCAATTTGCATGTTATGATAAATATAGTTATGTCATGTAGAAAAATAGCGGGGCATGAAATGAAAAGGTAGCATTTTTTATTTAAGAAATTGTATAGTGTATGTTTTTTTACATATGCTACCACCTCAGAACTCTTGGCATTTATGAACAGATTTTTATAATATAGAAATTTCCATGTTTATCAATGTTGACTTAAAATAAAACAAGCGCGCGGATTTTTAGGTACCTACTCTAGTAGCCGTTTATTTTCGTCAATATATTAAAACGGCTAGTCCTATCAGAATAGTGTGTCACGCGGGTGTCGGCAGCGCTCGAGCCCGCTACAATGGGTCACACATCAAACGGGGCCGCGCGAGCGCATCGCTTCATTCACGCGGTGAAATGAGCAGTTTTCACATCCCGCACGCGCTACCGAACAACTGTCTTGGCATTTTTTACACATTCTAGACAGAGACGAGTATATACGAGTTGGTAATGTTAGAAAGAGATGCTAAATACGTTTTTTGATCGAGAGCGTGGCTGCCTCGAGATGAGGCTGTAATTAATTTGATCAGCCCGTACGTTGGCTACGTTTTAGTGGTGGAGGTTGTCGATTTTTCGTGTCGATAATACAATTTACTGTTATCTCGTACGAAAATGTGCGCTGAAAATTTTCCCACTATGCGATAGAAATTTCAGTCTTAGTTACTATAAACAGGTGAAAAGTATTTATGTTTCGGTCCATGATTTGGAAGCTCTATTTTGCGTTTTAGGTAGCTTTTCAGCTTAAAATATAAATCAATTTGAATTGATATGAATCAACATCAAGTTAGTTCAAAACGACTGATGTCCCAGTAAATCTGCGGCCAACTTGCGGTCGCATAACTGCTATAGCACTCAGAGCAACATGTGAGCTTAAACGTTGCGGTTTTATCGATATCGATAGTGCTTTCCACCTGCGGGTGAGAGTTTGTTGGCGCGGGGGCCGGGCGGCCAGACGCGGCGGCGCGCCAGTCTGCCGCGACCGCTCTACCGACCACACGCCCGCGCTCCCTCAAGTCGACAACATTTTATCGACACACGACACGTGCACAGCGCAACCCTAACTCACCCCGTTCTATTTTCAAAAAGTGTTTTGTGTACTCTCCAGGATTAAAAACTTTTTGCTCGATTCCGGTAAGTTTTCCTCGTTTTAAACTAAAGTTTTCAAAGTAGGTTTTAAGCGCCTGGTATTTGGGTTATGTTTTGGTTTCAGCATTATAATTCAGTAACGTTACCAATCGATACTATAACGAGTTCCGATTGTTGGTTACGGTGAAAAGTCTTAAAGTGTGCCACTGTTGCGTTAACGCCGGTTCAAATTGGACTCGTAAAAACTAGTACGCGGATACAAAATTACCACTTACATGTACTTGAGGAAACATTTTTAAACCGCACAAAAATGTACCAAAACTCCACAAAAATAACTCAAGTACAAAAAAGGCTATTTTATTCCGATAAAAAGTAGAAGTACATACAGAGATGCGTGGTAAGATATCAGTGTATACCGCGCAGCAAAGCTTCGTCAGGCGCTTTGTACAAAAGACATCGACGCGATCTGAGTATGTTTCGATCACTGTACGCTATCGTCAGAAGACTGGTGTCTCAGTTTGTGTCAGCATAGACTCTTGGCCACATATTTTGTATAAATCCATTGGACATTGACTATACAGGCTTACTGATTTCACTATACAATCTCTTAAAAACAGTGGTTGCGACATCAAACGCCTTCAGTGAAAATTCGTGAAATAGTGCTGGCCTAAATTTTACCAGTACCTTTATTTATCAGTGTTTTCGCGTATTCTTAATCATTTTTAGGGTTTAAAAAGGGCCCTATTACTAAGCTTCCGCTGTTTGTCTGTCTGTATCCAAGTCTCATAAACTGTGATAAGCGAAAACTGAATTTTCACAAACAATAAAAAATAAAAATATTTAGAGGGCTCCCATATTACAAACGTGTATTTCGTATAATTTTTTAATAATTGAAGAATCCTTTCATGTTTGAGCTATCAATAGAGAGCTTATTTTCACTTACAACATGACAATTTCATTAAAAACTAGACAATCATAGAAGTAAAGATAGAAGCCAAGAGAGGAAGTAACATATTTAGAAGTAATAGTAATAGTAATAGTAATTTATAAGTTGAAATTATTTTTAATTAATAAAGCACACTATTGTGTTAAGGAATTTCCCAATAACAAGTTAATTAGTAATTGACATATATAAAATAATGATTGTAGAATGACTTCTAAATCTTTGTATATTTATGAAAAAATTAACTGTATCTGAAGTGGAAGACCTAAAAGGTACCTTTCAGACCAAATTAAGGAGAAGGTGAAAGTCATGTCGTATAGGGATTAAGGATCTGGCAGAGGATCTGGAAAACACTTCACGGACAAGAACCACTATACGACACGACTTTCGCCTTCTCCTTAATTTGGTCTAAAGGTGACTTTCTAGGTCTTCCACTTCATTTTTTTTATTCCGAATAGGTCAGTCTTGACCACAATTCACCTGATGGTAAGTGATATTGAGGTGGATCGCGCTTACCTAGAAGGAACTGGTTCACTCTCGCCTTGAAAATCGCTAGATTGTAGTCATCGGGGAACAGGGAATTCGGCAAGGAATTCCATAGTTTGGCGGTTTAGACAACAAAGGTGGAGGCAAAACGCTTTCCTCTCCTGGCTTCTATCTTTACTTCTATGACGTTTTTAATTAAGGCTTTTCTCAAGAAGATGTTTAATAGTAACCTCGAACAGTCATGACTCGCCTGCTTAGAGTATAGTATTGAATTCGCTTTGAAGTGTCGGCAACAACGCCGACCAGGATGTCTTAACAAGGGGCCAATTAAATTGACTAATTGGAATCAGTGAGTTTCAAGCGTATTCGAAATTTATTTTATTGTAGCGAATTAATCAGCGAAATAACTGTTAGGAAATTTGTAATACTTAACCTTTTTTATTACTTTTTGTATTTCTAAGTCTATACCAATATTGTAAAGAGGAAAGGTTTGATTGTTGTTTGTTGGAAGCGGATACACTCCATAACCACTAGACCAATTAAAAAAAAAATACGTTAGAAAGCTATATACCCCGGGGAAAGTAATGTATATTATGTTTTTAAAAATATCAAAGATACTTACTCTAACTCCAAAATATACAAAAAAAAACTAGCGAATTTTAGATAATTGTGTTTCGGAACTATAATATAATATAAAAAATCGTAGCTTTTTCATTTACGCAGCATTTCATAAGTTTTTTTTTTCAAAATGGATATTTTAACCCATACCGTTTTAACCAATATTACCTACATAGAGAAAAATTGTATTGTTTGACGGGCCGGTATATACTTGCTATTCGTGTTATTTATCCAGACTAAGCTAGATTTATTCCAACTTTTAATCGAATTCGGTACAGTCGTAAAAGGGTAGGTATAACAAACATACATCATATTTTTTAGTAGGTACTTTCTTTGTGTAGGTACATTCTTGGAATTGGTTGCCTGAAATAATAGCTTTTAGCGATAAGGTAGCCAGTTAAGGCACTAGCTTTTGTACTGTGTTTACTGTAATTTATTTTTTGTGAGTGTTTAATAGAGTGTTTAGCAATCAATCTATCTGTAAAAAAGCTTGATAAAGTTTCAGATATTTTTTATTAGTGGCCCCTTCCATTTACTACAAAAATTTCCTTCTAAATAAAGTTTCCGTTTCCTCTTCAATTATCACTCGGATCCATCTAATTGGACTCTAAAACTTGACATGTGAAACAAATTGTTAGAAAGTTTGATAGAGACGTGAAACACACAATGGCTCGCTAGTTTTGCTTTTAACTATCTTATTAGCGACTAAAAACTTACTTTATTTGTAATACAATGTAAGAGAATATATGTAATTACGTAGCTGTACGAGAAAGACATTATTGATAACTGTAAAACATATTTTATTTTATAGGTAAACTATCAGCTTTATAATTTACTTATACATAAGAAATAATAGTGGAAACGCAGGTACTTAACATAGGTGGTCTTCACTTATACAAATACAAATCATTTATTGATAACACCAAAGTTACAAGTCAAATATAATATCATTACAATAGTATATGATATGTTTCAAATGTCAAGTTTTAATTCTAATTCTAGTAATATAATATCATTACAATAGTATATGATTCAAATGTCAATTTTCAATTTTAAATAATCATTTATATTATAAAAAAAATATCTAGTAGCCAGACCCTGAGTCACAGAATAATAACTTGTACTTCGCCTGAGTCTAGTCTTAAAGCTGACGGTGGAATGTAAATCCCGGACAGTCGCGGGTACGCGGTTGTAGATTGCGGGCCGCAACACTTAAAAGAACCTCTCCAATTTCACAAGTCTATGTACCGGCATTTTCAGTTACATCTTCTATCTCTTTATCTTTCACATTGCTACGTAAATCCCACGTTTTATTAGCACCCCTGCGTTGAAATAATTATAGGTTTTCAATATAAACAAAATAGCAGAACGCTGTTTTACAGAAGATATAATATTGAATCAAAGCCGAAACTTACCGGAAATGTAATAAAAAATAAAAATAGTCTTATGATAGTTACTACCACATATTATCAACAGCAGTTGGCGCTACTCTCTTCTTCCTATTTCTTTTTAATAACTCTTTTGAGCCTAAATGATAGCCATCTTGTCAATAAATGTTTTATGTTTGGTTTTAAGATTTTTTGGAAACTAATGTCTCGTATTGAAAATACTCGTATCAACACGGCTAGCATAGTTCTGATTGCAGCTGGCCATAATGCGAAATACAAAGAGTTAGCTATAAAATAGTAAAAAAGGTAATTCATTTTCGGACGTAGATCATTTAAGAAGTAAACTGAAATATGGTTGAAAAGTAGAAGTATATACAGAGATGCGTGGTAAGATATCAGTGTATACCGCGCAGCAAAGCTTCGTCAGGCGCTTTGTACAAAAGACATCGACGCGATCTGAGTATGTTTCGAACACTGTACGCTATCGTAAGAAGACTGGTGTATCAGTTTGTGTCAGCATAGACACTTGGCCACATATTTTGTATAAATCCATTGGAAATTGACTATACAGGCTTACTGATTTCACTACACAATCTCTTGAATACCTTGGTTTCGATATCAAACGCGTTCAATGAAAATTCGTGAAATAGTACTGGCCTAAACTTTACGAGTATCCTTTATTTGTCAGTGTTTATGCGTATTTTTAAACATTTTTGGGTTCCGTACTTAAAAGGTAAAAAAAAGCCCCATTACTAAGCTTCCGCTGATAAACAGATAAACATTTTATTAATAATATGTCAAATTACAGGTCAGTTTACAATAAAATACAATATAAAAATCAACAATGTCAAATATAAATAATAAATAATTACAATTATAATTAACATTATTCCTGATGTCAAATATTAAAATAAATAACATCTAATTTAGTAATAAGTCACAATTAAATTACAACCGTTATCTGCGTAGTAACGTTTCTTTTCGGTTTCGGCTGTTTGTCTGTCTGCCTCCAAGTCTCATAAACTGTGATAAGCGAAAGCTGAATTTTCACAAACAATAAAAAATAAAAATATTTAGAGGGCTCCCATATTACAAACGTGTATTTCGTATAATTTTTTAATAATTGAAGGATCCTTTCATGTTTGAGCTTTCAATATAGAGCTTATTTTCACTTACAACATGACAATTTCATTAAAAACTAGACAATCATAGAAGTAGAGATAGAAAGAACCCAGAAGAGGAATTAACATATTCAGAAGTAAGTTGAAATTATTTTTAATTAATAAAGCACACTATTGTGTTAAGGAATTTCTCAATGACAAATTAATTAATAATTGACATATATAAAATAATGATTGTAGAATGACTTGTAAATCTATGTATATTTATCAAAAAATTAACTGTATCTGAAGTGGAAGACCTAAAAGGTCCCTTTTAGACCAAATCAAGGAGAAGGTGAAAGTCATGTCGTATAGGGATCAAGGATCTGGCAGAGGATCTGGAAAACACTTCACGGACAAGAACCACTATACGACACGACTTTCGCCTTCTCCTTAATTTGGTCTAAAGGTGACTTTCTAGGTCTTCCACTTCATTTTTTTTATTCCGAATAGGTCAGTCTTGACCACAATTCACCTGATGGTAAGTGATATTGAGGTGGATCGCGCTTACCTAGAAGGAACTGGTTCACTCTCGCCTTGAAAATCGCTAGATTGTAGTCATCGGGGAACAGGGAATTCGGCAAGGAATTCCATAGTTTGGCGGTTTAGACAACAAAGGTGGAGGCAAAACGCTTTCCTCTCCTGGCTTCTATCTTTACTTCTATGACGTTTTTAATTAAGGCTTTTCTCAAGAAGATGTTTAATAGTAACCTCGAACAGTCATGACTCGCCTGCTTAGAGTATAGTATTGAATTCGCTTTGAAGTGTCGGCAACAACGCCGACCAGGATGTCTTAACAAGGGGCCAATTAAATTGACTAATTGGAATCAGTGAGTTTCAAGCGTATTCGAAATTTATTTTATTGTAGCGAATTAATCAGCGAAATAACTGTTAGGAAATTTGTAATACTTAACCTTTTTTATTACTTTTTGTATTTCTAAGTCTATACCAATATTGTAAAGAGGAAAGGTTTGATTGTTGTTTGTTGGAAGCGGATACACTCCATAACCACTAGACCAATTAAAAAAAAAATACGTTAGAAAGCTATATACCCCGGGGAAAGTAATGTATATTATGTTTTTAAAAATATCAAAGATACTTACTCTAACTCCAAAATATACAAAAAAAAACTAGCGAATTTTAGATAATTGTGTTTCGGAACTATAATATAATATAAAAAATCGTAGCTTTTTCATTTACGCAGCATTTCATAAGTTTTTTTTTTCAAAATGGATATTTTAACCCATACCGTTTTAACCAATATTACCTACATAGAGAAAAATTGTATTGTTTGACGGGCCGGTATATACTTGCTGTTCGTGTTATTTATCCAGACTAAGCTAGATTTATTCCAACTTTTAATCGAATTCGGTACAGTCGTAAAAGGGTAGGTATAACAAACATACATCATATTTTTTAGTAGGTACTTTCTTTGTGTAGGTACATTCTTGGAATTGGTTGCCTGAAATAATAGCTTTTAGCGATAAGGTAGCCAGTTAAGGCACTAGCTTTTGTACTGTGTTTACTGTAATTTATTTTTTGTGAGTGTTTAATAGAGTGTTTAGCAATCAATCTATCTGTAAAAAAGCTTGATAAAGTTTCAGATATTTTTTATTAGTGGCCCCTTCCATTTACTACAAAAATTTCCTTCTAAATAAAGTTTCCGTTTCCTCTTCAATTATCACTCGGATCCATCTAATTGGACTCTAAAACTTGACATGTGAAACAAATTGTTAGAAAGTTTGATAGAGACGTGAAACACACAATGGCTCGCTAGTTTTGCTTTTAACTATCTTATTAGCGACTAAAAACTTACTTTATTTGTAATACAATGTAAGAGAATATATGTAATTACGTAGCTGTACGAGAAAGACATTATTGATAACTGTAAAACATATTTTATTTTATAGGTAAACTATCAGCTTTATAATTTACTTATACATAAGAAATAATAGTGGAAACGCAGGTACTTAACATAGGTGGTCTTCACTTATACAAATACAAATCATTTATTGATAACACCAAAGTTACAAGTCAAATATAATATCATTACAATAGTATATGATATGTTTCAAATGTCAAGTTTTAATTCTAATTCTAGTAATATAATATCATTACAATAGTATATGATTCAAATGTCAATTTTCAATTTTAAATAATCATTTATATTATAAAAAAAATATCTAGTAGCCAGACCCTGAGTCACAGAATAATAACTTGTACTTCGCCTGAGTCTAGTCTTAAAGCTGACGGTGGAATGTAAATCCCGGACAGTCGCGGGTACGCGGTTGTAGATTGCGGGCCGCAACACTTAAAAGAACCTCTCCAATTTCACAAGTCTATGTACCGGCATTTTCAGTTACATCTTCTATCTCTTTATCTTTCACATTGCTACGTAAATCCCACGTTTTATTAGCACCCCTGCGTTGAAATAATTATAGGTTTTCAATATAAACAAAATAGCAGAACGCTGTTTTACAGAAGATATAATATTGAATCAAAGCCGAAACTTACCGGAAATGTAATAAAAAATAAAAATAGTCTTATGATAGTTACTACCACATATTATCAACAGCAGTTGGCGCTACTCTCTTCTTCCTATTTCTTTTTAATAACTCTTTTGAGCCTAAATGATAGCCATCTTGTCAATAAATGTTTTATGTTTGGTTTTAAGATTTTTTGGAAACTAATGTCTCGTATTGAAAATACTCGTATGAACACGACTAGCATAGTTCTGATTGCAGCTGGCCATAATGCGAAATACAAAGAGTTAGCTATAAAATAGTAAAAAAGGTAAATCATTTTCGGACGTAGATCATTTAAGAAGAAAACTGAAATATGGTTGGCCCAACAATGTTTCTGAATAAACCACGGTCGCAGGGCGTAAAGATGGAACAACAATATAAAAAACTGTCGAAATTATCCCCAGTGATTGAATTCTTAGTTGTCTATTTGGTGAGTTAAAAAGTCCAAAGTGGAATACAAGTTTCGTTCTTTAAAATAAGTTTGCAATATGATACGCTTTTCAAAATGAGCTTCATTCCATGCTCCATTTCTTAATCTACGCTTAAAAACTATCTGTTAGAAAAGGTATAAAACGTGTATAATATTATAGTTTGTATTGTTATTAACATTATTTATGTTCTGTTCATATAAACTTTGTTATTTCAGAGCTACTCAATCGTGTTTGATAATATAATTGATTCCTTTTCCTCCCTCGATATTAGTAGTTTAGATTTTAGATAAACTGCTTCATTAATTCGGAAGCAGATCAAAAAATGAGTGTTGTAAAATTAGATGGAGTTCTTATAATATACGTCCGCAATCTCGTCATCAGTACCATAATCATGTCATAAACATTGCCCGACACACCGTTTGCGTGTTTTAAGGCGGTTCAGCGCCATCTATTATCGTCTTCAGGAAACAGAATCAACGTAATAACTCTACGAGCGAGTATAATATTTGACGACACTTTATCAAGATACTAGCTGGGCCCCACAGTGTTACCCGCGTTAATCCGGGACAAAAGAAGTTTATCCGGGTTAAAAAGTAGCCTATGTGTTAATAATAAAAATCGGTCTAGCCGTTGGAGCGTGAAAATGTAACGTAGATTTTGAAGTTATTTGCGTATTCCAGTCCATGTCTTTTTTTCCAGTCCAGTCCAGTCATGTTTTCGGGATAAAAAGTAGCCTTAATCCAAGGTCTAACCTATTTCCATACCAAATTTCACCAAAATCGTAGCGTGAAGGAGTAACAAACATACACACACAAACTTCAATGTTTCCAACACGGTGAAACCAGATTAAAAAGAAGACAAGCTAACCGCGCGCAAAGATTTAAAGCTGATATGGAAATAATTGCCAGCTAATAAAACCGATTGAAGAGTCTTTATACTGCTTAACGGCTCAGTAGTTGTAGCATTAGTGTGGTACTTACCTTTATTGTATGACTTTCTTTCGGGCTATGTGCCAGTGAGATCAATTTTGGTTTTAAAATGTAATGGAATTGATTTTTTTATTTAATTTTCTATTTTACATTATTGTATTATTGCATGTACAAATCTTGAAGCTTGAAAATAATAATACTATTACTAGCCCGTCCAAGGAAGTTAATGTAACTTCAGTATTGTACAATTCATTGGCGATTACGACCACTGGTGATTACTTTACACTTCTTCTTATAGAACTTGTTAAAGTCGTAAGATAATACTTATATTATTCCGTATTATGACTTTATAATATATTACTAGCTGACCTATCATGCTAGGCTATCTTTTAGGTTAAAATATTAAATTTAATAAAATATTGGTGGCAATGCTGGCGAACACACAACTAAACTAAATTTAGAATCGTCCTGTCACTTTTCTTCTTTAGTGAACAGAAAGAGACACGATTAGAACCATATACAAAACAACTAAAATAACGTCAAATATGGAAAATGTAGGCGATTTTAGAACACACCCAATTGTATCTAAAAATACCTAAATTTTCCATATTTGACGTGGTTTTAGTTGTTTTGTCTATGGTTTAGATCGTGCCGTCTCTATCTTTTCACTAATGGTGATAAGAGACAGAGTTACTTTAAATTTAGTTTATGAATGAATTATTCATTGTCTATGAAACCAGGTACAATAGGTGTTAAATTGATTGTCATAAAAAACTTATAACTAAATTAAATATTATTCCGCTAGTTTCTACCCAAAGGGTTTAGTCGTATGTACACTAGAATCGCCACTAATGTTGTATTTTATTTTGTTTAATATGATTTATTGTAGATAACTTTAAAGTAAGATTAATAATAGTAATAATAATAAGTATAATAATAATAGTCCGGTACATTCCATAGTTCACAATACAGTTCCACAGAACATTAACACAAACTAATCTGAAGCCTCGCTTGCCGTTAAAATGGCGTCCGCAAGTGGAATTCCATAAAATCATTATTAATTTATTAATGTTATACAGAACGATGTGGCTAGCTCTCTCTTCTAAATGGAACTTACGCTTCGATGGTCATATCTACGTGCGATGCTCGTGTGGGAAACTTGCTACGACACGCGGCTTTGCCCGTTAGGATCAGCTCACACCGAGGCGCGACGAGACACGACGCTGCGCGCAGATTTTACATGGAGCGTCTTTTCCTGTATTAAATAAAGTATATTTTGAGTCGCTCTATGTAAAATCTGCGCGCAGCGTCGCGTCTCGGTGTGAGCTTACCCTTAGTTGCGCGTATTTACCGGACTGCGAAAAAGGAGTATGTTTTTTGAGTGTGTTTGTATTTGTATGTAAAATTCGATTAATTATATAGAACATTTGTAAGTTCGCTTCTTCTTGCTTTCACTCATTTGGTTATGCTAGTGAGTGTTAACATATAAATAATTGGCCAAGCGCGAGTTGGGTTCGTGCATGAAGGGTTCTGTACCATTATCTATAAACAATTGTTAAATACACATTTGTTTTATGGGAGCCTCCCTTATAGTAATTTATATTGTTTTTAGTATTAATTGACAGATTTATTAATACAATTTATAAATTTATAATTTTGTTGTAAATGTTGTTATATCGGCAACAGAAATACATTACTTGTGAACATTTCAACTTTCTAGCTATTATTGGATACATCCTGGTGACAGACAGACAGACGAACGGACGGCGAAATCTCAGTAGTAGGGTCCAGTTGGAAAAAATGCCCTGAAAAAAAGCCCGATATACCTACATTAATAAAACTACCGAATACTTACTTACATTAATAAAACCTCTTTAACTAGTTATTTTTATACTGGCTGAAAAAAGTATAGTGCCTGCACTTCGCCTAGCTTGTCTTTGAGGAGGCACTACCGTATTCTTAGATGTTATATTATTAACTATATCATTATTAGTGATAGAAAACGAACTATCAATAGACCATAAATTCACGGACAGGCCATAAAACAAAAGTTAAAACTTCGTAACAGTAAATTGGTCTCAGACGAGTCGCTTAGCTACTAATTTTATTCAATACCTACTAACATAATTTTGGGCAACTCGAAAGCAGGTTTTTGCACGCATCTTTGCTAAGTTATTTGGATTTCTAAGTTACTTCTACTCTTTCTTTTTGTCATAAGAAGCTGCTAAGGCTTTTTGCCTTTTTATCAGTTTGATAAATTGATTTAAGTACCAACGTAACCCTTCATAATAACAAGTAAATAAATAAATATTATAGAACACATTTCACATATAGCTGGTTGGCCCCACACTAAACCATTTCTAGTTTGTATTATGATTGCTAACACAACTGATATACTACATATACATACATAATACTTTATATCAATACCTACATATTTAACACACAGACCGACAGCTAATGAATTTAGTTCATATCAAAGATGTTTGTTGTGCCGGGAATCGAACCAGGGAACCGAAATTTTAGTTAAAAAAAGTTAGTTTTTTCGCCTTTAGTACACCTACGCATTCGCATGCGTGCGGCAGTGAGTCTGCGTAATAATTGCGATAGCGAAACATCTGCGGAACGTTAGTATACTGCAGTTCTTTCGCAAGGAAATGTCATTGTCATTTCATATCACGCAAAGCGTGGTGACGCTATGCGATTCGAAACTCCACTAGCGAAACAGCTGCGTCTGTGTAACGGCCATTTCGCAGTTACTTGCGAAACAATTGGTATTGTAACAAGGACGCAACTTTTTCATAGCTAGCTATATAGTAGAGCGAGACAAAACACATGCCAAACGTTGCCATACAACTGACAGTATTTTCGTCGTTTCGTTGGCATAAAAAATACATACAACATTAATTTTTTACTTTATTACCAACCCTTATTTTTTATGGCCATTTTAGTAATTTAATGATTTTTCATCCCGCTCGATAACTGATAAATAATAATGTTTTTAACTGTACTTAAGACAAAACAACGTTTGCCGGGTCAGCTAATATTTTAACTGTACTCAAGGTACATGACTGTAATATTAAGCTTATTACAAATGCTTTATCAAATAACCCGTATATAACTTGAGTAATTACTTGAAAGGGGGTACTAATAACTTAAGTTTAAGTTTGATTTAAACGCCTGCCTACGCTACGTTTAGCAATTATGCACGGCTTTAACCTGCTTGGTTAGTTAACAAGATCAATCTTAGTTGACTATAACTGACAATGGTTAACCGATTTGTTGAGTGAGCAGTCGTGAGTACTTGTTTAGAGTTAACATGCTAAACCGTATCGAATAAGTTGTTAGATGATTTGACAATATTATTTTGTGAATGAGAATATGTAGCGCCTGAGCTCAGCTAACTTAGGTGATCTGTCCCGATCACTGAAGTTATGTATTGGTCGATTATGTTTTTTAATTACTCGTACTATGAACGGGCTTGCGCTTGATCACAATTGGTTGACGTTGGATGGGTCATGGGATTGTTTAAAAGTCTGTAATGTTAAAAGTGGACTTAACATCTGGGCGCTACAGCGGATCGGATGGCACGTCAAATTGAAGGTCTTAGCTCTGTTAGTCATAGAAGAAATAACTAACTGCCATTTCTTCAGCCAAGTCTTTGAAATAGTTGTTTTAATCATTTAATCATTATGTGCTTTTGGAAGTATTGTTTTTTTTTTTGATATGAGTATTATCAAGAATCGTTAAAGAGTTTAATTTCAATATTCTTAATTGGTGATTTTATATTTATTGATTTCGTGAAACTATCTACCTACTGCCGCGCTAGAAACGCTTCGCTCAAAAATAAATGGCGTGGCTCAACACTGTACAACATCGGCTCAAGTATGTGTATCTTAAATCTCATTCTACTTCTTTTATTGCCTAAGCTCGATGGTTGACCAAAACAAGTTCTGACTTCTAATTATGTGTACTTCTCGACATATTTAAATCATGTTTCTCAACAAATTACAGCCTATCAAGCTAATAAAAAAAGAAAAAAAGCTATCTATACTAAATCTTCCCATTATATCATTTGAATACATTTCAAGCCAAATCATTTCTCAATCGGACCAATGATAACGGATATCAAACGCTTTAACGGGCCTTTAATCAGCTGCTTGGACGGATTTTATGACCGTCGGTTTCTATAGCGATGGCATTTCGTGTTGGAAAACGGGATAATTATATTTTTATAAAATATATGTTTATTTGTAGCATAGACTAAGGAATATAATAGACGCTCAACGTCTTGTTGAAAATCGTACTACGTGTATCATTCGATAGACACGTAGCGCCATCTATTCATGTTTTCTTGAAACGACTTCACTCGTGCCTCGCATTCTACTATCGTTATTCTTCTTATCTTATATATAAAATTTCCGTGTCACAGTGTTTGTTACCGTACTCCTCCGAAACAGATTGACCGATTTTCACCAAATTTTATAGGTATGCGTATTCAGTAGGTCTGAGAATCGGCTACTATCTATTTTTTAAGGCAAAACAACGTTTGACGGGTCAGCTAGCTATTATATGCAGCACGTTGCGGAATTTGGCGACAGCTAGGCTGCACGCTTGATTTGCAGCGCCATCTAGGTTTCATCATTAACTATGACGAAACAATAATACGAGCACATTGAGTACTTTTATGAATATATTACTAATCTGGACACTTAAAAGCTTAAAATAATGGATATTAATCCAGGACACCAAATTTTTTACTTATTTAATCAATTAATCCAAGTTTAGACCTGGATTAACATTTAGGCTACTTTTTACTCGGATTAATTGCGGGTAAAACCGCAGGGCGCAGCTAGTTCTAAATGAATACAATTAGGTCCTAATCTTTTGTATTTATTTTACATTTTATGAGCTTGCGCTTGATCACAAATTACCTGATGGTAAGCGATATTGTGAGCCAAAGTGGTAAGCGCTTGCTAAGAAAAAACCCAGTTCACTCTTGCTTTGAAAACGACTCGGTAATAGTTTTTGCAGAATGCCCTATGCGTTTGGCAAAGAAATTCACTCCATAGCAATAAAGACGTAGGCACTGAACGAAACAACCTGCAAAATTGAAAACCAATTGCTGCTGCTGCAGCAGGTTGAAAACCTGCGCTGGAGTACTGAGTGTACTCGCAGCATTATGCTGAACCTGCTCCTTTTGTGCAAAAACTTATAGCTGTATATGAATATATTTGTGTGCACAATAAACGATTTTTCTTTCTTTTCTTTCTTTCTTTCAAATTCCCGTCTGTACATGTTTGTATGTTGGCCTGTACTTACGTAGAGGCCGAAATTTGAACCAGTCTTGACGAAACTTAGTATGCTATATATGTATTTTTTTGCCGTCAGCAAAATTTTTTATAGGTTAGGCCGGTTTCCACAAAAAAAGGAGGAAGTTTACAGCGACTTTTACCGGCCGAGTTTGATAATATTCGGTAGAATGATTTCGTTCGTGATTCTTAAGGCGATGGATGTCAAGGGCAAGATCTTGAATATACAGTTTTTTCGTTATAAATTAAAAATGGTAAAATATGTCGAAAAAATAGCTTAAAAACCGTCTTAAGAACAACACTAAGAATATTTTATACTTATTTTGGTACCAATTAAACTTATGATTTAGAGATAAAACTGATTTAAAAATTTTTTAACCATACTTCTCTACCAAAAAAAAAAAAACTTTTTGCGTTACCCTGGATATCATAGAACATTTTTACGTTTCAAGTTCTCAGATTACGAATACATATATTCCTAAAAGTTCTCAATGTGCTCAACTACTATGGACTTGTTAAAAATAAGATTTACAAAAAATATTTTGTAAAAACAAAACCTGACAGGGAGAGAAACAATCTTCCAAACATTTGATAGTTCCATGAATTGCGTGCAAAAATGGACCCAAAACCATTATCATACATATCGTCGCCGTAGTTGGAAAATTAAATAACTAACAAAATCAAAATTGCGAGAAAAACGCGATTTACTGTTTTTTTGCAACAAAAATGATGATAACTTTTTTTTGAAAAACAATTTTGCTGTCCAAATTTTAATATGTTAAAGATTGATAAAGCATCTAGTTATTCATTCAAAGAAATTTTATTTTAATTGATTCGTTTGTGAGAAAAGCAAAAAATAGGCACTATGTATTTCTCCCTCGCCCAACATTTAAATATTTTATGTAGGTAATTATTTAGTTTTGCATGTTAGTTATTTAGTTCTCCTTCGCCAATATCTTTCATAAATATATAAAAAGCCCATAATAAAAGCACTTATTTAATTTTCCTCCAACGGGAAAGTTTATAATTGATCTATTATTTATTTATTACTAAGGCTATCCAACCCAATTGTAAGTATTGATTTTTGATTACTAATTAAGTTTTAACAAATTCTTTATTTTTTTACTATTAATAATATCTTACATATAACGTCAACATAAAAAAGAAAATATTCAAACATAAGATCATCCAAGTCCTTCGCCCAAACGTGCCCATCAGACTCGCAGCATTTCCCCGCTGTATGGCAAGGGAACGTTGCTGTCTTTAGGTACTGCCCAGCCCCCGGGTCCCACCCTTTCTCTCGCAAACGACGCCCAATGTCTACGACAGATTTTTTTGCCTCTTCACCCCACTGCCCCGCTATTTTGACAGCAAAAGGCACAAACTCATACGCCGATTCCAGGGCAGAATACTTCTGGTGATTACTGAGCGCAGCCGCCTCCACACCTTCACCAGCCACGCTTTGAGTAGCTGGAAGATGGCAAGATGCGAAGGTACTCACGCATATGCTACTTTTGTGAGTACCTTGATTACCTAGCATGCCCAGATAAGACAGCATTCTTTCTGGCAAGGAATCAACTTAAGTCTGTCCGCCTGTTTACCGTCGGAGCGCGATAGGCCGGGAGGTTCCAACACGCACAGAACTTCGGCTAGCACCAGAGCCCTCCTTAAAATGTCATTAATGGCATGATACCTAGGTCTGCGTCCTGCACACCGGGAACAACTAAGAGCATGTTAGCCATTCGCCTCTACTCTCACGCCATAGATGCAAACGTGGGGCTCACAAACCACTCAACCGAGTCGGTTTCCTGCAGCCAATCCTAAAAGAGTCGTCGTCCAGCAGTGTGTCCAGATGAGGTGAATGCAGCCAGGCTCCGGACTCCGGCTTAGTAGCGGCATTGAGGCGAGCCAACTCGATTCCTGAGACCCACACGCGCATGCGAGACAGGATGTAGGAGCTTGATAAATCATCTCAACACCTTTGTGAGTTGGGCTTCGTTGGCAAAGCTGCGCCAGGATGCATCGCTACCTAGACATCGTGCGTCTCTGATGCAAAAAGGATGGTGAACGAGTACCCACATTCAGGCAGAATATGCCCAACCAACCCGGAGACACCATAAGCTGATGCCAGGAAAGCAATGGTACCGCACTCCTGTACTCACCTAACACCCAGACCTCTGAATTGGACAGGCAGATTAGCCTGGCACCATTGCTCCTCACTAAGACTGATATTGAGCCGATCCTCGATCACACGTTTCAAAATGCCATCAAATTGAAGGACCTCCTTCGGGAGCTTCCATGTTGGCGCCGTACGCATGACATAAGTCAAGTTGGGCATCCCGAAGCAGGCCCGCGTGAGAACCATAGAGACTTGTGCCGGCAGGTGTTGGAACTGATCAGCCCGTGAGGTCAGAATCTGTTTTTTCTAGCTATCCCGCAAGCCCTGCTCAAAAATGGGCGAACCGAGATGGAAAAAGACATGCGAGATAGGATTTTTAGCCCAGGAATGAAAGACCTATAACTGTATTGAAGTTTTTTAAATAAAACCATGAGTAATATTATTAATAACGTATTTAGAAAGTGAATGAAGTATGAAATGGAATGTAATGATGAACTATGGAATAAAATGATTCTGAAAAAGTAATTTGTAGTATATTTAACAGACTTAAAAAAGAAGGAGGTTATATTATATTCGACTGCATATATTTGTTTATGTATGTTCACCCATTTCCCAGTCATTTGTGAACCGATTCTCAAAATTATTCTTTTAATTGAATGAGTATAGTCCTGAAATGGTCCCATTGGCACCAAGTTAAGATCTGATAATGGCTTCCCAGGGAAATCGAAGGAAACTATAAAAAGTTAGGTTAATTATACGCCTGAACAGATTCACGCTCGAACGGCTGTACTGTCTAAATTTCATCAATAGATATTGATGAAATTTGGGATGAAGATAGGTTAGACTATGTGCTACATAGGCTACTTTATATTCCGAAAATAATTACTGTTCCCGTGGGATGCACCGGATAACACATCTCTTTTACTTCCTCTAGCTCTACTGATTTTCCTAAAATTTAATATGGAGGTAGACTAGATCTTGAAGGTTACTTTTATCTTAAAAGTAATTGATGTTCCAGTGGAATGTCCAAATAACTCAAAAACCTATTCTACTTCTTCCCGTTAGCTCCTCCTAGCAGCCCTTAGTCTGGCTAACAAAGGTAATCTGACGCGAACATCGAGGCTAAGCAACGGTCCATGCGTCAGTTTTTGGATGGATGACAATACTGCACAATACTGTCATTTGAAAATGTGGTATTTTCATCTGTGTGCTACTTTGGATCACACAACAATTACATAATTGTATAACCATCACATTTCATGAGACACGAAATATTACATAACTGCCTTTAATAACTTTTTTCGAGACCGTATTGGTCCAAAAGAGAATAAATGTGTCGAGGGAAAATTAAACAAAAAACTTTATGCACTTTATTCGCTCTTGAATTGACGCAGGGGTGTAGTTAGCTAATTATTGCAGAGTTAGCTTCTTTTCCTTCGCTAAATTATTCTCTTATATTCGATATTTATTTTTCCAACTAAAGTGCGTTGTAATGTTTATGTGTAGTTTATTTTGTGATTAATTAAGATATTACAATTTTAGTGAGACAGAAAGATGCCGCTTGAATTGGACTTTATGATAATGCAAAAAAGTCGATTTCACGAAATTGGTTAGTTATTTAATTTTCCAACTACGGCGACGTATATTTTAAGATAATAAAAACACCATAGAAATGCTATTGTTACACAATATTATTACCGGTTTTGTGCCACGTAAATGTTTTTTTATTATTTTTTATGTATTGTTTTTCTTTGTGTCACAAAATAATCTTTCTTTCAAATCGCGCTGCTTTTCCGCTGATGTTTTTAAACGAGATGCGAACTAACGTGTTTGGGAAGCTATTTTGTAATCTGATACTCAAGAAATCACAAAAATGGAGGTTTAACTGTTTACCAAGATTGATATCGATAGCTAGATAATTTATATATTCTAAATTATAAGAAATGTATTCAGGTTGGCTGTTCTCTATTTGTACTAGCTGATCTGAAAATCATTTTGATATTTATTATATTAAATACAATAAAATTGAAATTAAAGAAAAAAATGGAATTCATAGTGGCGTTTTCATTTGAACCGTACAATAAAAAATTGAAAATTCTCGACATCAGAACTCGGCCACTTAGCTCACACAAAGAAAAACAAAAGATAATTTAATATATATTATTTGTACTTTATTTTTTTATACACAGAATATTTTTTTTTCAGTTTTCAAAAGATTATGTTCTAAAACTTAAATAATAATCTTACAATTCTACTTAACATTGAATCAAATTTAAGCAGCCCACTATACGTTCCCACAGCTGGGAATCGGGGCCTTCTCTCACGAGGATGTAGGCCATAGTCCACCACGCTGGCTAAGGCCGGTATTGCGAGTTAGCGGATGACACACGTCTTCGGAAATTGTGATCCTCAAACAACGGTCAGTTTCCTCACGATGTTTTCCTTCACCGAAAAGCGAGTGCAAACCCACATATAACTTGAAAAACAAGTCATTGGTGTAGGGCCGGGATAGAACCAGGGGCCGTCTGATTGAAAAGCAGACGTTTTTACCACCGAGCCACACTCGCTTTGTCATTATCGCATAGTCATTGGTGTAAACTGTTTTTTTTATTAGAAATAGAAACATATTAATTCCATTTTCCTTAATATTAGGCCTGATTTTAATGCACTGTGGCACGTCTACTCGACTTAATTAGCAGACAATGTCAGTTTTTGCTTCCACCGTCCCATTTTTTGCAAGATTAGTATTCAAAATATGAATTAACTGACTAATGTAATCTAGGCTTAGAATGTAGGCAGCATATTTTTTACTACCTTGTAGATTATACTGTTTTAATTACTCTTAATTATAATAATATTTTCAGATAAAAGATGAATGTTATTTTTATTAACATACATATACACGTATAAGTTCATAGAGCGTGCGTTCTCAAAATTTTGTTATTCATTAACAAATTAATGTGTGCACTTATTTATAATTTAGCCTTCTTCTTCTTCTTCTTCTTCGTATGAGCTAAGTGGCCAAGCTCTGGTGTCAAGAGTTTTCAAGCCGCCCGAAGGCCTCTGATTTGACTTAACGACTGCTTGTACTAAGACTAACAGCCGGGATCTACAATTTAACCTGTCATCCAACCCCCGGCTGAAAATGCCACTTGAAAAACGACAGTTTTGTCCATGGTCACCCATCCAAACACCATCCGCATCAACCGTTGCTTAGCTTCGACGATCGCGTCAGATCACTTTAGCTAGCCATGCTACAGGCGCTAACATGAGACTTGATGATCCGTGATCAGTGATAGGCAAATGAAAATAGTTTACACTCCCACAAACCTATAAAGTATGATAATACACGATGCATTTCTATCGGTCGTTTCTTCAGCTTTATCTGATTTGTCGACAATTTTCATAAAACAACACTTTATTTAAAATGTTGCATGTAAATTCTCGATTCAATACAAGCCTAAGTATTCTCAGGCACTAAAAGTGACATTCAAAACACTTAGACACAGCGAGTGTAGAAAGAAACTTATAAACGTAGGTATATTGCTGTTCGAATACTATGCGACTTGTGGCGAGATATCACGTATTAAATTGTAATGACAATAAAACGATTATTAATTAAATAATTTATGAAAGGTTTAATTTAACTTTTAATAATAAGTAAGTGTGACCGTTTTCTACGCGAAAATATTAAGATGCCTTACGTGAACAGTTTACAAAGTTTAATGATTATGGTTAACTGTATCGATGTCATCTCAATCTTGATTAGCATACAATTGATCATTTATTTACTTAATGCTGTCATCGGTTACTATTGTCAGGTTCTGTGTGGCGATGTCTCAACTTAAACCATTTGTATGGGTTTACGCCTACGTTGTTTTAACGTTGCGTTTATGGTAATAAAATCTCTATTGTATGTGAGCAGCCTAACCTGATAAATTTATATTTTACGTACAAAAGCGTGCAGTTTTTAAGTCGATTATAAAAAAACCCGTTGTATTAATAAAATTCATGAATAGTTACATACACTCATAGCATTCGTATTTCGCGATACACGAGAAAAAAAATCCCAATTATTTTGAAATTATACGCCCTTACGTTTTTGAATTAAATACACAACATTTTTATAATTAAAAAAAAACGGGTCTTTTAAAAAAAAAACTATCATTCTTATTTTACGTAATCGTGTTTTAGAATTCCAACGATTCTTAACACTCAATCAAATATGATAAAATAGAAAAATAGTAGCCCTAACGTTTACGCACAAAATATGCTTTCGATAAACGAGAATAAAATAGTCCTTACAATTAACTTCCCTTGGTTTACTACAATCCCTTGAATTGCATCAAATGCTATATGTATACCCACATCTATAGTAGGCATCATACAGTTCTGATTTATCTTAATGGTATTTCTTGCGCCTGAGGCAAAGCTGAATAAAGAAATTAATCGTCGGTCTCTTATAATAAATGGTGTCATTATTATTTTAATTAAGATACATCTGGTTATATATTGGATGAGTAATGATATCAGAATCAATCTTTGACCTTATAATAGATTACTGACCGTACTAATAATCATTTATTTTACTTGATAATGGTAAGACATTACGATCGGGTCCAAATTTTTTCAAATAAAATGATTATGCTTCAGTATGTACTTAGAGGGGCTATAAAATTGATTAGATTTTGATTTCAGCCGTATGTTTTCAGTAATTGAAATGTATTTATTGAAATAAAATCACACACTAAGAGTTTCAATCTCCACTGTCTCTTATTATAAAATACATTTTGAAGTCATGACAGCTCCGTCTCGAATTAAAGAGCTTGAAGAAACCATTAGGATGATGCTAGGACATTTTACGGCTCGCTTGGATAGCAACCACATAAGTTGAAATATATGTCAAGCACCAATGAACAGTGTGTTCAAACATCTCTTTGTAGGCGAGTCATTCCAGGTTAGCAGATCGTCCCGGCGTCGCACGGGTTGGTCGATATACAGTTATCTAAGTTGCAAAGAGAAACAAAATATACCCTATGTTATTCAAGGATAATGTAGCTTCCTAATTGTCAAAGAATTTTTCAAATTGGTCCAGTAGTTTTGGAGCTTATTTGCGTCAATGAAATAAACAAAAAATCAAACTTTTCTTCTTTATAATATTGGTATTGGTATAGACTAGGCCAGATTACTTACTATTCTAGACTCTACCTTAGGCCAGATTGTTGCTAACGATTGTGGTTGCATGCCCTGCTAGCCAAATGTCTAGCAAAAAATAAAAATAAAAATACAGTAGCCCCTTATTAAGCTTAGATATGTTCATATGTATATTCCTAGAAGCTTTTTAGTTTCCTTGGTATATGTTGAGTAGGCTTGCGTTTGAACACAACTTGCTTGATGATTAAACTCTAGATTTTAAAACCCCTGGATAGTACTTCTCAGGTACAATAACCATTAATCCTAAAACAGATTTTAATTGAAGTCAGATTCAAAAATCGTCAGTTTCATATCTCGATCAAAATACATTTGGGACGCGAACAATGATTGTCGATTCAATACAAAATAACCAAAGAAGATTCGTGCATTTCAATTAAACTACAATTTAGGAGATTTATATCTCTCGACAATACCCTTTCATGGTGCATATCAAACACTTGAGCGGTTCTAAAGCGACTGTCGAATATAATTACACAGTAAGCCAGCAATGTGTGGCGCACAAAGAGATATTATCTATTAGATCGTGAGATGTACGATACCTTTATTGATATTGTATGCGATGTTTTATTATTGTAATTTTGTAATCGATGAAAACGATTCGTGATACTTTGATTACGGGTAATTGTGGAGAGTAGAGGAAGGCTTCACGGCTTCAATTAAAAGTTTACTTGTTAATCTTAGAGTTGGATTGTGTGGTGGTACGTTTACTTGAGGCGGAATGGGAGTGCGGCGCGGTCTCTGTCGCACTTCATCGCCCGCTACCAATCAGAGCGCTTGTTCTGAATCGCGCAAACAGTATTTACAACGCGCGTACGACTGGTCCTAGCTACAATTTAAATCGTCACACGGTCGTCTCCGGACACATCATATTCTGTCGGGGGGATATCCCATTGCTAGATGGAGGCAGACCGTAGTTGCTCCATAGGAGCTAAGAAACTTAATTTGAAAAAAAAAGACAAAAATCCTGCGCAATTTTTTTATTTTTTTCAGTTTTTTTATCTTTGAATCTGTGTTAAGAATCGTTAGAAAACAGGATTACGTAAAACTTGGTCGATACTTTTTTTTCGGAAAACAGTTTTATACAAATTAAAAATATTGCGCTTTTGTTGAAATTTTAACAAATCTCACTTATTTTGTAAGTAAAAATATTATTAGAATCGTTAAAGCTCGCAATTCCAATTTTGTTTTTTGTTGAATTCATATGAATTTATTTCGTGAAAAATTTACTGCCGCGCTTATGGTGCTTTATCCAAATATTCTTAGAGCGGGTGAACTCAGTACAACAGCGCTTTGACTTCGAAACTAAAAAATATTATTATGTTAAAAAATAAAAATAGATTTGCTGGTCCAACCCTCTCTGAATGTTATTGATATCAAGATAGCAATGCTATCCTTTGCACCATTTTTTTTCTTAAAATACCGTCTTACGTAGGTTAATTTAATTAAATTTAAATAATGTTCTTAATTTACAATTCCAGAATTAGTAGCAAGCGCATATTATCTCAATCTAGAGTGGACAAATCGCTTTTAAGATATTCTGTATCTATCTATTAATAAAATAAATATATACATAAATAAATTTATAAAAAACAGTTGTTGTCTCATATTTGTTAAGACTAGGCCTTGCTCTGGTTCTTAAGTGGCTTATGTTTTAAAAAATGTTACCTTATTTTATCGTAAGCTACCAAATTGTATTATGTTAAAAATTATAAAAGTAATTCTTTGATGACTGTTAACAAACGAATCTTACCGTACTGGCTTAACCTATTTTATATATTGCCAAACTGCAAAGTGTTTGTATACCTACATTGTTTTGTTGTTCTGGCCGCTCACCTAGCAACTCAGAATTGTTGGGTGAGCGACTAAGGTCGACAATGTATTTTTATTGAAATTAAACCAAAAACTTTGTTTTATTGTGAGTAATGCCTCTCAGGAAGACGTTGACACTCGGGATACAGAATATTCTTGTCCGAGTGTCAACAAACTGTATAATGATGATATGTACATATTTCTTTCTTTGTTTATATTATTATATAATATCCTACTGCAGTGAAAACTTAGTCTTAAAAATTTGTCAAGTCATGCTTGTACATAATTAAATATATAATAGAAGATACATAGTACCTATATTCCAAATTAAATATAATAGTCATCCCACAAGAGATAACAATTTAGCAGGTATTACTAGGTATTATGGCTAGCAAATTTGTAATCTTTTTATTTCTTATATCTTTAGGCGAACATTTGACACCTAAGGCCAGGAGACTTCACTACCTCGGAAGGCAGCTGGTGAAGGCGAAAACCTGCAAGTTCTGCTGGACTGTAAATGGGAAGGTCTTCATCCGGAAAACAGAAACATCTCCCGCTATTCAGTTACAAGACGAAGAACAGGTTGACAAAATAAAAGCTGCGTGACTGGGCAACTTGAACCCTATATACCCCTATGTTAAGCTCTGTAACTATAGCCTTGCATATAAAATAACTTTGCTTTTACTGGTCATAACGTTGCTGATAAATAATAGTCATTGTTTTCAAATTTCCACTAATTTAGGTTATTTTCTTAAACAAATTAGTCACAAACTTATAATATATCATTTTAGGTACATAAATATTTTATTTTCAGCATGTACTTGTCATCAACAAAATATTATGCTGATATTATCTACATCTAAACTGTTATATAATTATATACAATTAATATATTACTTACAATGCGGATCGCATGTCTCCGTTTATCTGCTAAATCTATTATTCATAAACATTAACCTTTGTGATGCAACAGTGAAGTGGATTGGATATTTTGTGACCTATATTTTTATATGTTCTAAAAGAACTAAATGTACGCGTCCTAACGCTTTAGTTTTTGCAACTCAATTAGTATTATTACCTAGACAAAATAAAATAAACAGCTTATCTTTTAATACAACGTGCATCAATATCACCTACATTTTTAAAAAAAATTAAAAATGACTAATAACGAAATTATTTCGGATTTAGACAACACTAAGATTGCAACGGAAATTTTATGCACACCGGATGAATGTATCCATAATATAGGTAATACTCACCGAAGCTTAAAAATAATGTGTTTTAATATTAGAAGCGTACATTCAGTTAAAAACTTTTCACTGTTTGAAATTTTATTAGAAAGACTGCAGTTCACCTGTGATATTATTGTGTTAACGGAATGTTGGATTAATGACTATAAAATTCCTCCTAAAATTAATGGCTATAATATGTATTATACAAAGCAAGTTTCCCTACAGAACGATGGAGTCGTTGTCTATATACTTCCGGAAATAGAACATTCTATTGAGGAACCCCCATTAAAAGATGCCAATAGCCTTCTTATCAAAGTGAAACCCAATACCGTTATTGTGGGCATTTATCGGTCGCCCTCTTATGCAAACATAACAAACTTTCTGGATTCCCTTGACGATACCCTCACAAAGCTCAGGAAATTCTCTACTGTTATAATTACTGGGGACATTAACCTTGACATAAAAAATGGTGTCTTTGAGAAAAATATCTGTGAATATCTTGAACTTATCTACGAGCATGGTCTTCAACCGGCTCACACTCTACCTACTCGCTATGATAATTGTTTAGACCATGTACTCTTGAAAACGTCTTGCCCATCTTTTGTTTCTGTTCTCAAGTGCGATATCACGGACCATTTACCTGTTCTGATAAGTATTAATAAGCCTCCAAACCCAAACAAGCCCCCTAGTTTTAAAACTCGTACAAATTGGGATCAAGTTGTTGAACAGCTGTCGAAGCTAAATTTTGAACCTATTTTTGAATCAAATGACGCTGAACAAATAGCTCTAAAGTTTGTTTACTCGTTAAAGGAGTGCATCGCAATTCATACGCAAAGTGTTAAAATATCTAAGAAACTAAGAACATGCCAACCGTGGATCTCGCCTGGTATTTTACGATGTATACGGCATAGGGACAAATTGCATCTTGACTCCAGAAAAAACCCTGAAGATAGTGACAAACAGTTAATTTACCTAAGATATAAAACATTTTGTAATCGCATTGTCCATAGCTCTAAGAATTCTTATGAACAAAACAAACTTAAATCGAATATAAAGGATCCCAAACAAACGTGGAAAAATATCAAAAATATAACTAACACTACAAAAGCTAAAACTCTGCCTAAGGAATTATTAGAAATTTCCAGAAATGAACAACAGTCTATTAATGATGTTAACACATATTTTTCTAATATTGGTCGCGAACTTGCCGAACAGTTACTTCTGAATTACAAAGATACAAATGTTCCATCGACTTCCGTTACTTCCATATTATCTAATTCTATGGTCTTATTACCCACCGATCATTCGGAAGTTGAACAAACTATTTTGAAATTAAAAACTAACTCTTCAACTGGTTGGGACGACATTCCTACCTCCTTTCTTAAACAAGCCAGACACCTCCTTATTCCCCCACTTGTTAAACTCCTTAACTTGTGCATTGATCAGGGCATCTTTCCAAAAGTTTTTAAAAAAGCAATCATACATCCAATACACAAGGGAGGAGATAGAAACCGTGTAACAAACTATAGACCGATTTCAGTTTTGCCTTCTCTATCTAAAGTATTTGAAAAGATCTTGAACTCTCGTCTAATTCAATTTCTAGATAAATACAACCTACTAGCAAGCCAACAATTTGGTTTTAGGGCTGGAATGTCGACCGAAAATGCTGTACTTGGACTTACTTCTTCTATTGCTGAATTCCTTGATAGTAGACAAAAATGCATTGCAATCTTTATTGATTTAAATAAGGCATTTGACACGGTCCCAACTCCCCGTCTGCTTGAAAAACTAGAACAAATGGGAATCAGGGATAATTGCCTCAAACTCTTCAGAGATTACCTAACTGAAAGAACACAATGTGTTAAAATAGGAAACCTGCTTAGTGCGGAGACGGGTATCTCTTACGGAGTCCCGCAAGGGTCAATACTCGGTCCAAGCCTCTTCTTAACTTACATTAATGGCTTGTGCCAATTAAATATACCTAATGCACAGATTTACGCGTATGCTGATGATACCGCCTTACTATTTTACGCAAAGTCTTGGCCAGCCGTGTACGCAAACGCCGAAAGAGGACTAAAAATTGTCTCAGACTGGTTAAACGGAAATTTATTAAGCCTTAACATAAGCAAAACAAAATACATATCATTTTTCTTGCGCAGTCCTAGCGCGCCCCCCCAATACTTAGGACTCAAACTTCATAAATGTACTTCGTATCCCAATTCCGTATGTAACTGCCAAAACATAGAACGCGTCTCAGAGACAAAATATCTGGGCATAATAATAGACCAACAAATGTCATGGCTACCCCACATCAAAATGCTTGCAATCAGAGTCAGAAAACTCATTTGGATTTTTAAGAAATTGAGACATGTATCAGATTTAAACTCGCTTATTCTCATCTATCAAGCACTAGCCCAGTCTATTATGTCATATTGTATCACAGCTTGGGGCGGTGCTTACAAGACGCATTCATTATTAGCTGAACGTGCTCAACGTTCGTTACTAAAGGTCATGTTATTTAAGCCTTTCCGTTTCCCTACCACTGAGTTGTTCTCCCTTTGTAATGTACTATCGGTGAGACAGCTTTTCATATATAAAATAATTATATCACAACATTCTAAAACTCCATACGATCCTTCGCACACTTACAATAGAAGAGACAAAGATTTAAGTACTCTCTTAGTCACAAAACCGCATAAAACCGAATTTATTCGTACCCAATACCCATTTCTAGCAACATACTTATATAAAAAGATAAACATAAACCTTAACATTTATCCACTTAACTTAAAAATACTCAAAGATCAGTTGCGTACATGGCTTATTTCTCTCAGTTATGAAGAGACGGAACGTTTATTTTACATTCCTAGCTAAAATGTTTAGTAATTTCTATCTGACAAACTGGCTTTAATATATAACTTTCAGACCCTATTTCTTTCTTACATTGTAACTTTTACTTACATAGTTTACAGTAAGTCCTAAGCTCTTTAATCCAATAATCCTAATATACTACTTTTCACTTGTTCACACAAATCTCAGTCTCCACATTCATATTATATATATGTATATTATGTGTTTTTGCAGATTCTAAACTAAATAATAGAATATATATTTGATCTTATTTTAACGTCCAATATATGTATGTACATATATGTTTGTACAGTAATTACGCTATTTATTTGTACATATATTAATTATACAAAGTATGATTATCTACGATATATTAATATTACACACTACACCAACTTATAGTGTTACTAGCCACATAGTTATTTTATAATATTTTTCTCATTTGTGACCGTTAAATTATTAACCTTATGATGATATGTTAAGACTAGGCCTTACTTGCTCTGGTTCTTAAGTGACTTATGTTTTAAAAAATGTTACCTTATTTTATCGTAAGCTACCAAATTGTATTATGTTAAAAATTATAAAAGTAATTCTTTGATGACTGTCAACAAACGAATCTTACCGTACTGGCTTAACCTATTTTATATATTGCCAAACTGCAAAGTGTTTGTATACCTACATTGTTTTGTTGTTCTGGCCGCTCACCTAGCAACTCAGAATTGTTGGGTGAGCGACTAAGGTTGACAATGTATTTTTATTGAAATTAAACCAAAAACTTTGTTTTATTGTGAGTAATGCCTCTCAGGAAGACGTTGACACTCGGGATACAGAATATTCTTGTCCGAGTGTCAACAAACTGTATAATGATGATATGTACATATTTCTTTCTTTGTTTATATTATTATATAATATCCTACTGCAGTGAAAACTTAGTCTTAAAAATTTGTCAAGTCATGCTTGTTGTTGTATGTTAATTAAATATATAATAGAAGATACATAGTACCTATATTCCAAATTAAATATAATAGTCATCCCACAAGAGATAACAATTTAGCAGGTATTACTATTATGGCTAGCAAATTTGTAATCTTTTTATTGAACTGATAGTTTATAATAGTTTATAGTAGTAAGTTCGAAATATGTACTAACTCTTTGTTGCCTGAATAAACGATTTATTATTATTATTATTATTATTATTATTGAACTGATAGTTTATAATAGTTTATAGTAGTAAGTTCGAAATATGTACTAACTCTTTGTTGCCTGAATAAACGATTTATTATTATTATTATTTTTTCCTACATATTTCACATAAAAAAGTCGAATAACTAGCCAATGAATTTTTATCTTTCTAACTCTTATTTTCAGAGCTATTAGGCCTAAAATCGCTTGTAACTTAATTATTTTCTCCGGAAACCGTTGGCTAGCATATATGTAAATCTGTCATAAAGGTCAAACCACTTTATTAAGCCGCAAATCAATATATAAATAAATAGTTGTGTTTCGACCTTTCCTATAAAATGATCCTGTTAATATCTATAACAAAGTAACGAAAGAGATTAGCATAATAAAGTTATATATAACAAAATTGTTAGGTTTCAACTAGAAATGAGGTTTGATTGTGAGGTTTTATATCCTGCGATAATCACCGGTTCATTCAGGTTTCACGCCTCTGCCGTGCTTTTAATCGGTGAAAATGTAGGTTTTCTAGACAGTTGTTTTTAAATTAAGAACTATTGATGTTTTTCTGTTTGTTTTTGACATTGAATAACAAAAAAAAAATATTGGTTCTAGCTCTTATTTTTAGATTGATTCTGATTTGATAGTACGATAAACTTCCCAAATGTTATTTCAAAACTTAATAATAGACATTGTGCCAACAGTGCGTGTGATCACGACCTAGCAACTCTCTGGTGGAGCATGCTCATTTTGGAATAACTGGCTCTTAACGAGTTAGCCAGTTATCTACTAAAGTGCAGTAAGGCATACTAAAAAATATATATTATATTTAAAATAGGAAGTAAGAATAACCATTATGTGCATTACGTGTATTTCATTTGAAACATAACGAAATATTAAAACAATTTTTCATCATCTTCTTCTTATTCGTGACGCTCTTGTCAGAGCGGTCGTGATCGTCATGGAGGGTCACTAGAGGGGGCGGATATGATTTGCCTCACGACATCTCGCCATCTCTGCCTGCTGGATGTCATCCGACTATAGTCATTCAAGGTGCCTCCAACTGCTGCCTTGATTTGGTCAGTCCACCTCGTGGGTGACCTTCCGCGCGGTCTGGTGCCTTCTACTTTCCCTTGTACGACAAGGCGCTCAATGGACTTGTTATTTCGACGAGAAATGTGTCCAAAAAAGTTAAGGATACGCGACTGCACTGCAGAAAACAGTCGCTGCTTGATACTGAGTTCTTGAAGTATCGAGACGTTCGAAGAGATCGAGAATTTTTCATCGCAAATACTAAAATAACCAAAATATCTTAATACCGAAACCGATCAACCCACCTAACGTTTTAAAGAAGCGATTCCCACAATAAAAGCGGTTTTCTCTTGCCTGTGGCCAACCCGTGACTAATCGTCGTAGTTGGCGTTAACTCCAAAGTTGGTTGTTGGCCAAACATCAAGTTGGCCAAACATCATTGTGCAAAGATCGCTGATAGCAACTTATACAGAGAAGATGAAACGATTAGGAAGTTAGACCTGATGAAAGGAGTTAAAGGTTTTATACCTTTTAAAGACGAGTGGAATTTGTAGTACAAATTTATACTGGGTAATACAGTAGATAGAATGCGATACGATTTTATACTTGTTAATAAATACAGTATGTAGGAAGTGGGATAAGGTAAAGAAGAAGAAGAAGAATAAATACAGTATGTAGGTATGTAGAATGCAAGTATGACTCGGTGGCAGAACGTCTGCTTTTCTATCTGACGGCCCTGGTTTGATCCCGGCCCTGCAGCAATGACTTTTTTTTCAAGCTATGTGTGGTTTTGCACTTGCTTTGCGGTGAAGAAAAACATCGTGAAGAGACCGAGTTTTTTCAGTTTTTCGAACTTGTTTGGAAGCCTTTGGGTTCCTGATCATTTTGTAGTAATTAACTGTGTCAATAAGTATATGAAGGAATTTTGTACTTGTATTTGTTGTATCTGTAGTATTCTTTTTCTTATTATTCTTACTGACATGTTTGTGGACCACATTATCCGAAAACATGTGTCTACATCTGTCATTATGCTAGCGTGGTGGATTATGCGTTTATCATTCTCGTTATGAAAAACGGGCCCGAGTCCCAACAGTGGGAACTTATAGTGGGCTGTTTATGCTTATGCTAAATACAATAGGTAACGTTTCTTGGTAAAAATTTAAAACTGTGGGGTCAAATCTCACTTTATTCTTTTAAAGTGGGTTTGGTGTCTTAAGACATGTATATCGGGACATTCAATACAGGTATCGAAATATGAAAGTGCTTAACTAGTAGAATACGTATACTATGCTTAATTTCAAATCCAACATGGCCGCCATCTTATTATGTTGATAGAGGTTTTCTAAATTTTTTAGATTTGTTTTTTACTTTATTTTGTATATTGATTTAACATTTGCTTCAAAAAATCGATAAAGATGATAAATGATTAAGTAATTCGATTTAGTAACGCTGCCCTTACGTTTTTGAATAAAACATGTTTTATACTCATTGCTTTCTGTATAATATTTAAACAAACATAACCTACCAGATAAAGAAACATTTCCCACAGATACAACATGTTTTATTAGCACTACCGAAGAGGTTTACGAGTTAATTGCAAAAACTTATAATACATAAACAGGTTCTAGAATAATGTTTAGTGATGCGTTTGTATTGTTTGTTAAGATGCATTCCAAAATAATTTACGACGAGGCTTAAGGCGAGGCGATCGTTGAAATCAGCAAAATACACACCTTTTGTATTTAAAGAAATTTTGCATATACAAACCTTTTGTATTTAAAGAAAATATAGATGGTGCAATTTATAATGTTAGAAAAATAAATTGATGTAAGATGAACTTGAACTAAAGAAATAGGTATAAATTCAAATATATTTTATGTTTTGACCAAATTTTATTGTAAATAAATGGTAAAAATACATCAATATATCTGGATCACATAAAACATTATTAACTAAAACTTAACCTATTTGGAATGCATCTTAACTGTAAGAGAGCGGCGCTCAACGCTATGAACGCTCGGTTCGTGAGCGCGGCGGCGGCGTGCGGTGCGCCGCGCGCTGACGTCACGCAGGCGCGCGCCGCGCTAGCCGCAGCCCGCGCGCCGCCCGACCGCTCGCTGTGGCTGCGCAGGTTCAGCGCGGGCGAGGTGTACCGTATTGTTATGACGAAAATTGCACCTAAAAACTCGAAAGACGTGTACGACTTGTCCATGAAGACCATTAGAATGGCGGTTATACCTTTAGCTCCGGTGTTAGCCGACTTATTCAATAATTGCATAAGAGAAGGTGTATGTCCTGAGCCTCTTAAAATCAGCAAGGTATCCCCTCTGTACAAAGGCAAAGGAAAGCGTGAAGCGATCGACAGCTATAGGCCGGTCTCTATTATACCCGCTGTCGCAAAGATACTAGAGAACGGCATCAGCTCTCGGCTTACAAGTTTTTTATCCGAGACGAACGCTCTATCCGACCGGCAATACGCGTACCGCGAGGGCTACTCGACGACATCGCTGACTCGCGAGGTGGTACGCCGCGTCGTGCAAGCGCGAGACTGTAGGCCCAAAAAGCAGGTGGCTATCCTCTGCTGTGACCTCTCGAAGGCATTTGATGTGGCCGATCACGCCGTGCTCGCTGCCAAGCTGCAGTATTACGGCGTGGTTGGAGCGTCTCATGCGCTTCTTACAGGGTTACTGCGAGGGAGGTCGCAGATAGTCACGGGCGGAGGCGGCTCGCTGAGATCAGACCCGCTGAACACCGAAATGGGCGTAGCTCAGGGATCGTCAGTTTCGAACATCTTATTCTCGCTTCTGCTTAACGATCTGCCGAGCGCTGTAACCGCTGCAGAGGTCCTGATGTTCGCTGATGACGTAATAGCGGTGGTAGTGGCGCCTTCGGTGGAGACTCTAGAGCAGAAGCTGAATGAAACTGCGTCCCAGCTATGGCGGTGGTTTTACATAAACGGGCTGGCTCTCAACCTCACCAAGACTCACTTCATCCAATTCAATCTGTCCGGTAGGTCAACGAGACCCCTAAATGTGTCAGTGGATGGAGTGAGTATTGTGGAGCAGGAAGCCGTCACGTTTCTTGGTTTTCGGATCGACCGCGGCCTGAAGTGGGATGTCCACATCGAAAATCTGTGCGGGAAGTTAGGGAGCGCCTGCTTCGCGTTGAGCCGCGTGGCTAGAGTGGTACCGCGCGAGATGGCGCGGGCGTGCTACTTCGCCACGGTCCACTCTCAGCTGCAGTACGGCTGCGAGCTGTGGGCGCGGGCCGCGGACTGGGAGCGCGCGTTCCGCATGCAGAAGAGGGCAGTGAGATGCGTGGCGCGCGTCGCCTGGGACACGCCCGCTCGCCCCTACTTCCAGGAGCTAGGAATTATGACGCTGCCTGGCATCCTCATATACCAAGTGGCGGTGTACACGCGCGTCAACCTAGCGGCCTACCCCAAGCGCTCCGCGCGGCAGGACCGCTCCACTCGGAACCCGCTGCACCTCGCCAGCTTGCCGCGTTCTCTACACAAGTCCGACAAGTTAACACACATCATGGGCCCGGCGGTGTACAATAAGCTGCCCAATGATATTACTGCAGCCGTCAGTCTGCACGCTTACAAAATGAAATTGAAACGGTGGCTCATTAATAGAGCGTTTTATTCTTTTGACGAACTTGTACCTAATATTAAGTAATTTACTGACATTTATTGTATTCTTACCACATATTGACATTTTTATTATTTAATAATTTTGTTATTATATAATGAATTAGGTATTTAAGATACCGTATTTTTATATTTATATTTTCTAATTCCTGACATGTAATATTACTTATTATCAATAAATGAACTATGAACTAACTATGAACTATGAACTATAACCTAAAAATACATTATTTGATTGTTATGTTTAGAATTTTCAATGTGGCTGTTTATTTTTTTAAACATTATATAGCTAATCAAGTTTTCTATGGAAAGATTCATTGATATTTTTTTAAACAACTAATAGAAGGTCAGAAAACTACAAAAAACATCAAAATTCCGCGCTGACTTCCTCTTCTGTCAAGCGAAAATCAACACTAAATATTGGACGCTTAAATAACGAACCAACTCTGCCTTAAGTGACACAGCTTGAGAACCAACTGCGAGAGGATCTATAAATGCATAAGTTATGAATCATTATTATGACACTATTTACTATGGATAGTCTCGGATACATAGTAACTTCTGTTCCTTTTTTTTTCGTAGCATTACTTTAATAATTACTTTTATTGCTCTGCTCAAAATATGCATACAAGGTTATTTTGTTTTATTAAATAAATAAATAATTTCTTTAGCACAGAAACTTAAATCTAGATTACATCGAGTTTAGTTTTAGAATATAAATAAAGAATGTTGCATAATAGAATATGATTAAATATTAGCAGAAAACTATATTGTTTTCCTTTATTTTCATTGGCAAGCTTTGGGAGAGGCCTACTTCTAGCACTAGGCACATAGGTTGATAATGATGAAGACGATTTTTCTGTACAGTCTATAAGACGTTTACCTTAAATATAGTTGTTCAATTAAGTTTTTAAATTCAATTGGACGCTTTTTCATTCAATTGTTATTACTTGTCAAATATAATATAAAGAAAAATAGCCATTTACACTATACACTTAAGTACACGTAGTATGTACACAATAGCTTTAAATGACGACCTCTTTGGCGTAAAGGTTACCATGCCGGACTGCCATTCAGAAGGTTCCGGGTTCGATTCCTGGCACGGCCAACATCTTTGTGCTTAATCAAATCTGTTGGCTGTGGGTCTGGGTGGTTAAATATTTATCTATATACATACAATATGTATGTATATGTAGTATATCAATTGTGTTAGCTACCACACAAACTAGAAATGGTTCAGTATGGAGTTAGCCAGCCGTGTGTGAAATGTGTAAAAAACCCTAGAATAAGCATCAAACGTTTTCTGTGGTTTCAGCTACAAAACGAATGGCTTGCTTTTCACTCAGTCGGGTTAAAAGTGACTGTTAAGTTTTTTCAAGTTAATATTGGTGGCGATTCAGCGGCACACACGACTAAACTAAATTTAAAGAAGCCCCGTCTCTTTTCATCTTAGGTGGCCAGAAAGAGACGGCACGTCCTGAACTACACACAAAACAACTGAAATCACGTCAAATATGAAAAATGTAAGCGATTTTAGAGTGCACCCAATTGTATCAGCTCTAAATCTGACGTGTTTGACGTGATTTTAGATGTTTTGTCTATGGTTTAGATCGTACCATATCTTTTGGTCATTTATGACGAAAGGAGACAGAGCTGCTTTAAATTTAGTTTAGTCGTGTGTGCCGCTGAATCGCCACCATTATTAAAGTACAGCGGCCAAAATCTAAAGCGATCTTGATGAAAGCAACTCGTTTAAATCATTCCACTGTGTTGCGCGTGCGCATACGCCTTATGAATACATTTCACGGTAAGATATCGGGGACTGGGCCGATGTATACCGTTTATTACTGTATGCTCGACCATTATAGTTTTTTTTATACGCGCCCGTCCGTAATTTTTGGTTTTAATTCTGACAGGTGAGGTTTTTTATGCAACTTTTCGTTGTAATACGCGAAATTTTATGATTTTTCACATTTATCACGATGTAAAAGGAAATCTGGGTTATATTTTTACTTATTTGGGTTCTAACGGCGAATTACCTGCTAAGTTTGGTTGCGGCACGGAAATTGCATATCTTGTGAAAGTTTCAGCGTTCTAGCTGTTACGGTTTCTGAGATACAGCCTGGAGACAGACAGACTCCGCGTCTTAGTAATAGGGTCTCGTTTTTACCTTTTAGGTTCGGAACCCTAAAAAGATGAACAAAATTGGTAAAACAGTTTTCATGATAAGAGTTAATTTTTATTATAAGATAAAATAGAGAAACAGTAAACATTTATTAATACACATATGTTTACCGTTAGATCCAAATAGAATTAATGAAATGAATGTAGAATCTGCAGAATAGGAAATCAATGACCCTTGCTTGAAAATGGTAGACAGGTACATTTTTTGTTACATTCAACGAACTTACGTTCATTCATTGATTTGTTGACGTCAATCATAGGGCTTTCAAAGACCACTATTACAGAATATGTAATAGTTTATAACTAAAGTTACTATTTATATATATGTACCAAAATATATTGTTACCCATTCAAATAGATGCCAGTTCTTCTCAGTATTTATGACAAATGGCTATAGCTTCATATCTGTCAAAAAAGTATGGGAATCATCATTTTGCGTATTCCTTTGTAGCCAATTATGGAATTGCTCGTTCTGCTTCTTTTGTTATGTATGATAATTTATAGATTTTCTATTGATTACTGTTTTGAAATTCATGTATTTTTAGAACAGTTACTATTACATAGTTTAATAGCATGAGTTTGTCAGCTGAAATTCAATATCTTTTTCAGTCTGAAACAAGCTTTGAGAAAGGCTGTTTAAATTCTCAAAAATTTAAGTAACTTTAATATAGAAATTTACATACTTATCTTTTTTCTCCTACATAATTTCAATAGAACTAAGAAAGCAAATTTTTTTATGTTTATCACCTTTGCACACTCAGACGACTGGACAAATTTCGTTGAATCGACTAAATGAAGAACGATTTTAATTCCAAATTAACGCGGACAACACTAGAGGGCGCTGCTAGTATGCTAATAAAACCGACTATTTCTTTTGTTTACGCCTGTTTTTTTGTCCTCAATACCGAATGTAATGTACCGAATGTACCTCAGCTACCGTTCATACTCGTACAAGCTGTGTAGTCAGGTGACAGCCCACAGTGGCAAACAGAAACTTTCTATGAATAAATTAAGCGTGCCCTTGTCACGTGTCATAGGTCACAAGGTTCGAGGCGTGACTTACTACAGGCGATGTACATGTCTCTACACAGATTAGAATGAGGACAGAAGTGGATGTTGAACTGTTCGTACTATACTGTCTTTAGGTGGCCAGAAAGAGACGGGGCTTCTTTAAATTTAGTTTGGTCGTGTGTGCCGCTGAATCTTCTATTGTTTCTTCCCTGCCTTATATTTCTAGATGAGTTGGCTTACAAAATTTCTTCTTCTATACCCTTCTATTAGCACCCGGTGTAGAGTGAACGTGAACTTAAATGTCATATTCATTACGTGTAAATTCTATTCACGCTCCATCCACTTGTGCCAACCTTCAATTGGATTTGTCGTATCGACAACCAAAACATTCAAATAATATTTATCCGTCCAAAAATCCCATATTTTTTTTATAAATTATTTAACTGAAAACACACAACGAGATGTTAAAGACATTTCCTTAACACTTGGTCTGTGGTTCCAAACGTAGGTTTCAATTCCAAACTGTGGTTCCAAAGAATAACATTAAAAAAACGACCAGTATCTGGCCGGTTGCCAGATGTTTTTTTTTAAAAGAACCAGTATCTGGCCGCTTGCTTGATATGTGGAGTTGTAAATCTGTACATTCCTAATCTGTGATGGAAAGATCCGAGATACAGTACGAGTATATCTAAAGAGCTTCCTCGACACTCTAAGACGTGTCGGTATGCCTTACAGTTGACTTTGGAATATTGGTTCGGTAATTACTTGACGAGATGCATTAGTCAACTGTGGCGTACATGAGGGAGCTATGATAGGTATCGGTTTACTAAGTGTGGATGCTAGTGACAGATATGAGAGTATTTTGATTCTAGCGGTAGTTACGGTAGGGATGTTTTTTAAAATGTAGAATTACGTATAAAATGTCGTTATTATAGATTTGTAGACCCCTGAGCGTAAACCGAGTGTATCTTGGTGCGAAAAAAACTGGTTTTCAATCTACACCAATGAATTGTTTTTTTTTTTTTATTTATATGTATATGGATTTTCATTTGCTATAAGGTGAAGGAAAACATTGTGAGTAAATCGTAATGTTTGAGGATCACAAAATCCGAGGACCAATGTAAATATATATTGGTCGAGTTCTCTTGGGCAAGTACATTGTGGTAGATGCTTAGGTCCTCATACGGAATACATAAGTCCTCGGATTTGGTGATCATCAAACATTACGATACACTCACATTTTAAAAATATCAAAAAAAGACATGAATACAATTCTGTAAATACCAAGACATTGGAGAAGTTGTCCTTAAGATAGCTGTTATTGATAATGAGGTTATTTTTATAGGTTTTTGTTTTCAACTTACGATATTACTGTTCACTTTATCTTCTAGGTCCAAACTTCAATCATTCAAGTCTTTTAAAACAATCATTGTCTAAGTATTCTCCCTAAGTATTCCTATATCAGTAGGTTTGATTTTATTCTGATTTGAATAAACTTATCTGCTAGCTGGAATAACTTTTAATACTGCTTTTAGTAGTACAAAATGTTTGCCCAATAGCTCAGAATATACACTTTATCCTCTAAATTAGAACCCACGCTGCGTTGAAAGCGTTGTTACAAATTAATTTATCGTTCAAGAAGATGTATCTATCTTGTTAACATTGATAATTTCGTGCAAGACATATAAATCTACGGTAAGATAAGCTATTTCTGCTTTGTAATTTCGCTAGAAAATCTTGAACAGGAGAACTCTTTTTTTTTAAAGTTGGTTAGTGATATATTTTGTATTCATTCAGTGCTTATTTATTTGTGTTATTTTTAAAAGTTACTGAATTTTCTTTAATTTCCACGCATCACATTATTCAAAGGTGAATTTCATGAATTTAACTAAAACAAATTAGGGAGGAGTTTTCTTTCTAGATGTTCTAGATTTATTTATAAAATCCGTCCATCGCTAGGTTACAATTTGTTAATCTAGAAGTGCTAGGCCCACCATTGAAAGACTTTGTTAGTTACCAGTATCTCCGTATAAACTCCGTATTTTGATACGTTTGGCAGGCGAAAAAAGCCAAATAGTGTACATACAGGCAAGCGACTAGTATCTTGCCAGTTGACGGGATAAACATAATTTAAATACACTTCGCTTGTCTTAGCAACATAGCAAAGTTTTATAATGATTGTGTGTGAAAAAGAAAGTGCCATTATAACCTGATGGTGTGACACTAAACTTGTGGGAAAATAGTTTCCGACAGTTTATTTCATCTAAAATTGGCTAGCTTTGTACACATTCTTTTTCCTTCTTAGAGCTAGGGACTTGATCAGTTAGGCGCGTAACCAGACAAGCTAGCAACAGTCCAGAATCTTAGGTAGAGCATGCCTAGTCTGGAATAAGCTCTCAATGAGGCTGCCTCAACACACTGTTAGGTTAGCTACAAAATGCTCTACCAACATGCGAAATTGTATATATAGAACTAGCGACCCTTCATTTCCAAGGGCTATAAATAATCATGCTGCTACAGAATATATATTTTTAAAACTAACCTAGCAGTTTTTTTAAAGTTTATCTTAGCAGTTCGAGAACTTTAGCATAGAGAATCCTTAATCTTATATATAAAATTTCCGTGTCACAGTGTTTGTTACCGTACTCCTCCGAAACGGCTTGACCGATTTTTTCCAAATTTTATATGTGTATTCAGTAGGTCTGAGAATCGGCTACTGTATATTTAGTTTTTTTTTTTTTTTTTTTTTTAATTTTATTTATTAAGGCAAAACTACGTTTGCCGGGTCAGCTAGTGTACATATAAAGTCTATCGCGTGTTAGAATGTTTGTGAACGATTGAGAGAGCATTATACATTTTAGTCATTTAGATAGATATACAATTATATTTAGATAGATATACATATAAAAAATATAATTTGAAACATTTATTCCATCACATCATACGAGTATTCTAACTATGGAAAGACACGTTGATTTGCGAAGAAAAAGCCCGTTTGAAATATCATACTGGTGTTACAATGTTATACTTGCCATAAATGAAGCCGTAACTATGATTGAAAAAGCAGACGCTATTTACTAGAGATAGCAAGAGTCAGTTTAATTTACCGATAATGCAGTATTCCTGCAGTCGTTCTGAGTCATGTGGCTTGAGAACTATAGATACTAGAGCTCAACCATGCTATTAAAAAAGCTTCTACTATGCGTGCCAACTAAGAATAGGACTGTCAAAACCGCCATCTTGCTCAGTCATAATATAATTATAATTTCTTTTTCATTGTTGTCACTCCTTTTTGTACCAAATAAAAATAGTTTATTACTGCTTACAGCAATTAAGTCGAAACTATCCAAAACCAATGTCTCGTCACGTGATTTTTTTTAGGTGTTGTTAATTTGCCTTGGGTACTTCTTACCTGTAGAATTAATTAATCCAAAATTATCCAGTAATAAAATAAAAAATAATTAAACAATAATTAAATTTATATCTATGAACCAAAAAATAATTTATTAAATTTATTTTTTACGCTTTCTTTGCTAGTAGTACTTTTTTGACAGTTATCGTGTGAAGTTGAAGCAAGCGCGATCCTATTCTTAGTTGGCACGCATACTCGTAGTACTTATGTGGAGTCTTCTTATTATTATATTATTAGCAGTTGCCTGCGGCTCCGCCCGCGTTTAGGTCGCTTTTCGCATAACCAGTAGAAACTACATTTATCCAGACCTGTAATAGACTCAAATAATTTTATAGTATCCTATTTTTGTGCCAATTTTATATAGACCTTACATTGCCAAGATATCCATCGCATCTGTCATTTCGCATGCGATTCCTGAGATATTAGTTGCAGCGTGATGTTTATAGCCTAAAACCTTCCTCGATAAATGATTCAAAACAATAATATTTTTTCAGTTCACACTAGTAGTTCCTGAGATTAGCGCGTTCAAACAAACAGAAATACAGAACTTTATTAGCCCTAAATAGCATACGTTAAAGACAAGTCATACTACAATAATTATTACTTAATACTTAAAAACATTAGTTAGATAAAATTTAAAAAACAAACTCTTCAGCTTTATAATATTAGTGTAGATATAACCAGGTAAGAGTTAATGATTATGTTACCTCGCACCACGTTTATCAGAATAAAGTTTTTTGCAAAAGCAGGACTTTACGCGGAACATCTTTCCGGACCGGACCGAATTCGGGTCCATCGCGTGGAACATGCGTTTACTTTCTTTTTCTCTAACCGTGTAGCGCCTGTAGCTCGGCTAGCTAAGGTGATCTGACGCGATCATCGAGGTGAAACAACAGTCGATGTAGTCTTTGGATGGGTGACCACATAGCTCTCTTTTGAATAGCGTCATTTTCATCTGGGCGCTGCCGTGGATCGGATGACACGTTAAATTATAGGTCCCGCCTTTGTCATAGTACAAGCAGTCGTTAAGTCAAGTGAGTGGCCTTGGGGCGGCTTGATAACTCTCAACCAGAGTTTGACTTAGATAGATAGATAGATAGAAAATTCCTTATTGGACACAAAAATAACAAGACACAATAAAATAGAATTAACTAAAAATTTGAGTGCCACATTTGGCGGCCTTATCGCTTAAAGCGATCTCTTCCAGGCAACCTTTGGATGGAAAGGAATTTATAGACAACTAAAGAAGGACGTAGTGTGCAATAAACTTAGCTCATACAAAGAAGAAGAAGTTTTCGACTTGTCGTTCGAAGAGTCAGCATCTCTGATGATGCCTTGTGGTTAGGCGAAACACGTGTAGAGTTAAGAATTTCCGAATTGTTATAGGTAACGTTAATCTTAATTAATCTTAGTTGATTGATCTTAGTTAATTAATCTTAGTTAATTAATCTTGGTTAATTGATCTTAGTTTTTTTTTCCTTTACTTGTCTTAATTTGGATTTCGGATCACAGCGGAAGTACAGTAAATATTTAATTTTGTCTTCTATTTACAATGGATTTCCGCAAAGTAACGCCTGAGACAATAAGTTAGAAGAAGTTTTCTAACCGTTGCTTCTCTTTTATTTTCCAGGTGTCAACCAACAATTCCACTCGTGATCTAGTGCAGTGATGTGCTATCAAAGAGCATGATAAGTGACAATACTAGCGTTCCGGACAGAAGGTGACGGCTCACTGACGGTTTATGTTGTTGTGATGGTTCTGTGGAAAACGAAAAGCACGGGCCGTCGGAAAGGCGCAAGCTGGTATGTTTTATTTTAATTTAAATTAAACTGAAATAATAGTAGTTTAAAAAAACTAAAAAACACGCTTATCTGGCCGTTTTAAGTGGGTCAAATTCGCGCCCAAAGAAGTCGTTTATAAACAAACATACGAACAAAAATACAAAAAAAAAATATATCAAATTAGTGTATTATCATCGGTTCTCAATAAATCTACAAAGTTTCAACGAAATCTGGTCGTTTAAAGTTGGTCAAAATCGCGCCTAAAGAAGTCGGTTACAAACATACAAACCATACAGGTGATGCTAATATAAAGCGTGTACAATGACAGAGACCAAACTTCAAAGACAAGAAGAATCAAGCAATAGTCTGCTTCCTAGGTTGTAAGATGATGCTCAGGGGTTTCTCTCCATAGTCGTATTTATTCCATATTAATGAGGGTCATGATAACCGATCGTGACCCCACAGAATTAAATCATTGGGTGTTCTCTAGGACTAATACAACGTGGTACATGGTGGTATTCTAATCATTCTTATTACAACTAAGTTTTTACACGCTTTCTATTAGCTTCACCTGTATGTTTAGTTTGTAACCGACTTCTTTGGGCGCGATTTTGACCCACTTTAAACGGCCAGATTTCGTTCAAACTTTGTAGATTTATTGAGGACCGATGGCAATACACTAATTTGATAAAATTACGGTTTTCTATAAAAATCGTGTTTTTTAGTTTTATTAAACTATTATTATTAAACTAATGCAAGCTGGAAGAGATTACAATAACATCAAAAATTGTGACAAATTTAATTTCTAAGCATTTCTTCTTCTTTAAATTGTAGTCTGTGTCCATTAACGTTTTCTATCTATCGATTGCAAAATATTTACAGATTAGATGGCTTAAAACACCAAGACTACCAATGTATATAAATATATTATATGTAAACACGCCAATAAAACTTATATCTCATTCGTAAATTCATAGTTTTCTAACACGATTCAAAATGTATCCGATTTAAAATAGCGGTTTGTGATATTTTAATATTTGTTCAAGCCATAATTTGTCTAATTTACATGATTTATGATTGAATAGATTTGTGAAACGAAGCTACTTAGAAGTTTTAATAATTAATTAATACCGACGAGGAATTGAAATATAAAAAGTATATTAACCGTTATATTTCACAGACTTTTTACTATTTATTTTATCTTTATAACATGTGATTTAGATGATTTGTGATAAAAGTCCAAAGTCAAACACACATACAAATACACACATTTAAAAATACGATACTGTTTAGTGGTCAGCAGTTTTATATAGCTTTATTTCCGTTCTTTTTCTTATTTGTCACGCTCCAGCGTCGATAGTTTTCAAGCCGCCAAGAGGCCTCTGAATTGGATCAACTACTGCTTGTATTAAAACTAACATCCGGAACCTACTTTTTAACGTGTCATCTGACCCACAGTAGCGCACAGATCAAATTGCCGCTTTTAAATGACAGTGCATGGTCACCCATTCAAAGGTTACCTTTTTTTTTCTTTGTTTATCACATAAGTTATTTTTCTTTAAGTACACCTCCCTTCTTCTTTTCTCACTTTTCCATACAAAGGTTGCCTGGAAGAAATCGCTATAGGCGATAAGGCCGCCTATTGTGCAACATTTTGTATTTTTTTATTTATTTATAAATTTATTATTACTGTGTGTGGTGTGCAATATAGAGTTTTTGTATTGTATTGCATTGTTGTCCGCATCGACCGTTGATGACGTCAGATAACCTGAGGCGACCTACACGCGCTACCCGTAGTAACCCCCTGAGTTAATTAAAACAAACGTAGCTCATGTGAACCCTTTAATCAACACCATTACTTATCATGTTTAACACTAGTGCCTGTACAGTGGTTACCTCTATATGTGGTTTGGTACATGTAAAGTTGATTGATGAATACGACCCACATTCCGGTTCATATGAGAGCTGATTCAAGGAACGGTCGGGAAGGCGTTGGTTTTAAATTTTAGAGGGTTCCGTTAGTTTTTTTTTAGATTAAATTAAAATTGTATATTAACTATCAAATTAAATATTAATTCTAATGTCATAAAACTACGAGTAGCTAATTATAACCTACCTAGCTAAGCCGCGTTGTCAAAAATGCCACCCCGAAATCCCTGTCCAAACGTGCTCATTATAGCGGCCGCGTTCCCGCGCTGAATGGCTATCGACACTTGCTGTGTCAAAAACCACCCTGTCCGAGAATCACGTCCCCTATCCCTTAATCGCGAAACAATTTACATATTTTTAGTAATGATTTCCTTTTTTTTTTAATAAATGCCATCGTTATTTTCCATGTTACGAGTATGTCCAAAATAAGTATAAATATTCTTAAAGTGGTTCTTTAGACGGCCTTGAAGCAATTTTTTCGATATTTTTTCCGTTTATGATTTATGGCGAAAAAACTGTAAAATCAAAATGTTGCATCACTAATGTGATGACAATATACTAATTATTATTATTGAGTATTTGAAAAGACAAGTTATACGTCTTAACGTAACTTTTTCCAAATTCTAAAGAATTCGTTCTAAAGCTCTTGTTGTCTTTAGCTTAATTTGAAAATTCATTTTCAAATACTCATAAAAACAACGCGTAATATAGGCCAAATACATACAAGAGTACCAAAAACTGCAAACTCGATCGTAAGTCTAAAATATGGTCCATAAAATATGTCCCGTGTAGCGTAACCTCACCGTTGATCCCTTTTTTTTTTTTTTTTTTTTTTTTTTTTTTTTTTTTTTTTTTACGTGAGGAAATGCATTTACGCATCCCCACCACACCCGGGGAGGTGGGTGGGGTATGTCGGGCTCGATGTCAAAAGGACATCCCTACCGACTAAAACCTCACGATGACCTCCTCACCGGAAAGGGCGGGATGAGGTTCCGCTTCTCGCATTAACCCACCATCCCGCCCACCTCGGCTAGCCTGCGAGGCTCCTTCTCTGGGGATGAGTCCCCTTGCAGTGCCGCTGGAGAGTCCAGTTAGGGATCACCGTTGATCCCTAACTGGACTCTCCAGCGGTATTTCAAAGGAGGCACCTTTCCTCAGATAAGGCTGGCCCCGTGGCCCCAAAACCTTCTGATAAATAACAATAATTTATCCTGAACTCAGAGCTCTTTTATTTTCCTGCATACCTTTCAAACCTCTAAAAAGTTTCAAAGATTATTGTTTCTTGTCAAAGTAAAGGATATTGGTGTTAAAAACATAATGTAACATTAAAATTAGGGAATTTGTGTATGTTTTTTTTAATTTAATTGTGTACTATGTTTATAGTTGAGAAAACAAATTGGTCTTTTTCTTTTGTTCTATTTCACGTGACGTGATTTTAGTTGTTTTGTCTGTGGTTTAGAACGTGCCGTCTCTTTCTGGCCACCTAAGATGAAAAGAGACGGGGCTTCTTTAAATTTAGTTTAGTCGTGTGTGCCACTGAATCGCCACCAATGCTCTACCACCATGACATGTCCATGGTTTCCTTATGATGTCTTTCTTCACCGAAAGGTCGAGCTCAATAGCGGTGGTCGATTCCACATCCTACGCGACGTAAGATGGCTGCTCTCAACAAGCTGTCATAGCTTAAACTACGAGCACAATACTTTGATTCGGCCATAAATATATTGCTTTGGCAAGAGAAAACTAAATTATTTATGTTGCATTTGTATGCACATATTGGTGAAATTAAGTGCATTCCAGTACATATTGCTAACTAATCGAGCGTGGTAGAGATTTGTGCGCGTGCGCAGGTTGACTCGTATTTGATGTATGTACTGAATTTTAATTTGACAAATTATTAGTGAAAATGTTTATCTGTATAACGTAACGGGTCTTAAAGCTATTTTTTTCAGTCAACTTAACTCTTTGTTATAAAAAATGAAGAAGAATGTAATACTTTCAGAAAGATTTGTGGACACCTGTCCTACTTAAAAAAGCAGCTTACAAGACAGAGGGATCAATGACAGATCAGAAGGGATCGCGGACGGCTTACGGTCGGCTAATTTGAGGGGAATAAAATCTTAGTATAAATAGAATTATCAAAAGAACGTTTTTAGGAATAGCATTTTTCCTCCGGGTTGTATTGTAGCTCCGATTATTTATTAGGCTTAGTACAAACAATTGTCAAGTCAAACATTGTAAACTGTTCACGTAAGGCATTTTAATATTTCATAGTCCATTAGTTTTGATGGTGGTGCTCGGAAAGCACCGAAACTTTTGAACTAATTCCATCTTTTAATAATAAGTAAGTGTGACTGTTTTCTACGCGGACATATTAACTTTATTTATTCGACTTATATACTACTACAATATCCCAACTCTGCCTACATATCTGAACACCCATATTTGCGTAGACATTTAATACAACCAATACTTAACGTAACGGAGACTGCACATATTTATGTTATAGAATACTGCGGAAATGTAAGGGTGGGACCGCACGATAGTGATAGTTTTTTGCACTAGCTAACCTACCTTTTGATTCGACACACCAATAATAAGTATAATTTGATGTTACCAGATGAATTGTTGATATAATTTACAGAAGAGTTCTTTTTTTTAGAATGATTAACTTTTCGTAGGTTTAGGTTAGTATAAACTACTGAATATGCTTTGCCCGGTTCTCCTGTCAAATAACACTATTTCATTTCGATCCAGGTTATATTATTCGAAGTTTCGTACTAAGCAATTTGTGACTACAATGTTTTATTTCTATTTATTTACTTATTTATTAGAAATTTTACAACATAAACTAAATTCATCTCGAATATCAATTAGAATGATATGATGAGTCTAGCGCAACTATTCTCTCCCGTAATGCAGTTCTACCTTTAAGCTACTTAGTTTCTGACATAGTATCAGCTAGTAGCCATCTACCGACACGTAATGATGTAAGTATCTGCTTACAAATGTCAGTCAAGATGGACTCCAGGTCTTGAAAGTAAATTGGCACCTATTTATAAGTCATCGTGCTACTAAATAGAAATGGAAAACCGTTTTGTATGCTTCGGTTTAGATAGGTACTTACGTAAATTTCTACTTGGACTTTAGACGACAATAGTGGCGATTCAGCGGCACACACGACTAAACTAAATTTAAAGTAGCTCTGTCTCTTTTCGTCATAAATGACCAAAAAGAGATGGTACGATCTTAACCATAGACAAAACACCTAAAATCACGTCAAACACGTCAGATTTAGAGCTGATACAATTGGGTGCGCTCTAAAATTACTTACGTGTTTCATATTTGACGTGATTTTAGTTGTTTTGTCTGTGGTTCAGAACGTGCCGTCTCTTTCTGGCCGCCTAAGATGAAAAGAGACGGAGCTTCTTTAAATTTAGTTTAGTCGTGTGTGCCGCTGAATCGCCACCAATGTTGTGGTTGCCATGAATCATATCTGTCACTTTAATAAGAATTTTGATATTCGTGTTTTCCTACAACCTCCTTGGGAGCCAGTTATATCATACTAGGCATGCTCTTTCTTAGAGCAGAGTGTCGTTGATTCATGTAGTAAGGCGACCTGCTTGTCAAATGCCTTGCTACATTGTGTTGAATAAAAAATGTGCACCGTTAACAAAAAATTAATTACGGAGATAAAAAAACTATTGCTTAGAACTTATAAAACTAAAAATAATTTGTAATTTTCCACAGCATTATTTCCAAAATTTTCTAAGTTTTCGAAAATCCATCAGAATAGTTATTCAAAAGCTGTATTTATAGAGTTTCAGATATATTTTTTAAATAAATTTATTTATATTATATAACAATTTAGTTAATTATAGCTTCAATTTTAAACAACATTGAAGAAAATACGGACGATAAATTTTCTGATCTGATCCATACAAAGTATGCCTTCTCTTCATATTTATATTCCTTCCTATCACTTGGTAACTTCATCCACTTGTATTACATTATATTGGAACTGCTTCAAAAGTGACATCGATATTACAATTTGCAACATAAACTCATAAACAAACTGTACGGATCGCGAATTCCATGGTTCAGTGAGAAAGCACTTCCTTAGCACAATTGCGACAAATAAAGCCATTACTATATGGAACGATGTCTGTTTATAAAATAAGCGGTTGTCAGTTTATATTTATGTTGTTTTTGTATTGTTAACTTTGCTTATGAATAGTATAGTTATTGTTTTTATGTTATGCCTCTGATTGATGATTAAGTTAGTAGAACCGATAGTAATGTGTTTTTTAGTAAACGTAAGTGATGACAGCTCAGTCGGGCATGTCGCCACCTCATGTCCCGAAGGTCTTCGGTTCGATCCCCATCAATGAGCTCGAGTTTTCGATGAAGGAAAACATCGTGAGGAAAGCATAGCATTGTGGTAGGTCATTTTCTAGGGCTCGCCTGGCTAGCAACCACACTCATTTAAAATTATCTGTCGCCAAGCATCTAATAGTGTGTTTCGACAGTTATTGAAAGCCAGCTATTCCAGACTATGCATGCTCTACTTTAGGTCAGAGTGTAGGTTACTCGTGTCACTCGTGCCTAGAAAATACCTATAAACTCTAGATTTGAAGACCCTCAGGTGGTACTTCACAGGAAACAGAGACGTAGCTGTAAGAAGTTAAAAAAAAGCCTTAAATGACACATTTGATCAGTATCTTTTTCTAGGATTTTCGCCGTCTTTTACGGGTATATTTGTATTATTTATATTATTTACTAATTTTTTTAGTTGCTGCCCAAGTAACATACGACATTTTGTTTTTTTTTTTATCAAAAAACTTAATGCCGTATGTTCACTCACACTTAACAATAGCTACACATATTATTTTTATTAAGTTCAAATCGATAGTGGGCTTCCATAAAATAAGTATAAGTACTTATTTTATTGGTTCGCAGGTGTTGAGGCCCATTCATTTAAAATAATTCAAATATGGACAGTAATTGTCCACACCTTAATAAAATACGAGACTTGTAAAACAAAACCGTAAATTATTTCTGTAGAATTAACCGTAGCATCCCATTATTGGACTTATCAGAACTATAAATAAAATTAATTGACACCTAAGACTTTTCCCAAGGGCTTTTAATAATTAATTGTTGGCAATTTCACCGCCACACGATCTGGCTATCGTTTGAATGTTTAATGGTTTATTTGATAAGCTAAGAGGTATTATTAAAAGCGGGAGAATCTACTGGACTTTTGAAAAGAATACGTCTTTTTTTCACTTATTGAGCTTGCACTTGATTACAGCTGACGTGATGGTAAGCGATATTGTGTTCAAAGGTGAAGCGCGCTTGCCCAGAAGAAACCGGTTCACTCGTAAACCACTAGATAAGTCTATTCATCATAGAAAAATAATATAGTTTTCGGAAAACAGCGTATAATATCGTGTTGGTCGAATCTAAAATAAATTGTGCAAGAACAGATAATATGTGTACATTCTTGACCTCCATGAAACTAGGATCCTCATTTCCGGTTGTCAGATAACGGTATGGTTCAGGGCTTATAACTTAGAAAATTTATTGGATTCTGTACTTACATACATACACAGTTCCAAACTAATTTGTAAAGGGAAATTGCCTTTATTAAGTTCGGAGAAAAATTTAAGCGGGATTAACAACTAAGATGCAATTCATATTTAGCAATAATGGTTTTACAACCTTTCCAAATAACTTTTAATTTTATTTTGTGTTTTGGATCAAACATAGCTACGACTTTACTATTAACTAACTCAAAAAATATTTAATTGATCCGTAAGCTAACAAAGTCATTATCATTAAAATAGTATCTATCAAAAGATACTTTTTCACATCGTATTTTTCTGAAATTTAAACCTGATTGCCAGGGTAGACGGTACGCAGTAAAGCCCTGCCAGTCGCACAAGTTGACTAATAGGAGGCCTAGGGCTTGTTAGTACCCCGACTTGGGGATCAAGCCACCTAACAAAGGAGTCTAGGAAGGTTGAAAGCGTAATATCACGTTTCTCTTAAGAAGAAAGAACGACTTTGGATCTTCAATATGTTTATGAATATATTATTCCATATGAATTCGTATTATTCCATTTAAATAAGTTACTCGGAATAAGTGAAACTCAAGGTCGTGGAAAGATCTTTATTGGTTTCTACTTAAGCTCATAAGTAGGTAGTGCTTGCATGCCTGAGTTAGATTCTGAGGTTAGACCTTTGAACCTTGTTGGCGGTGTTAACATTCTATCGGCATTCCAAGCTTTGGAAATTTCATGTATTTTTCCTAACTTTTCCTTATTTTTAATTTTTTTAAGCAAGATTGGGTAGTCAATTTCCTTTCGATTTATGTATAATTTATGTATAACATCGTGAGGAAACCGACACGATTGAGGACTACAATTTCCAAAAAAGTGTGGCATCTGCCAACGCACACTTGGCCAGCGTGGTGGATTATGGCCTAAAATCGCTCCTAGTTAGAGTATAGTGGGCTGGATATGCTTGTTTACTAGATCACAGTTTTATAATAACGCCGGCGACATTGACCGCTACAATTTGCCTAGAAAGCATGCCGCGGCGCTCAAACCAGTTTACGAGTTATTTATTCACTATATTTTCACTTATGCAAATGTAAACTCCCATCCTATCAATTCTTAACTCCTGTGAACTATCCGGTTGGAAAAGTTGGTGAAAAATTGTTGGCATTCCGATTGTGATGTTTTTGTTGAATATTTGGTTGTGATTTTTTATTGTTCTTTAGTTTCTTTTATTGGTTGTTGTTGTATACTTCTGTACTGTCTGTTGTGGTGAAACTATTTATTTACATGGAATGATAGTAAACCTCAAAATGGATTTTAAACATAATATTAAATATCTAATTTGTTGCAACAAATTAGACCTAACCTAACCTGACGCAAAAATTACTTGGTGCTATATAAGTTTGACGCGAAACGGAATGACCGATATGGTTATTATTTTTTTTTCTATATGGGTGTCAAATTTAACATTTACACAAAGTATCAAATGAATTCAATCAAATAATTTAATCATTAAATTTAATAATTTTATCAAATAAATGTAATAATTTAATCATATAAATTTAACATTTACAAAACGTATACGTAAACGTAGAATACAAAATAATAAATTTGAAATCCATGCAACGGAATTTTCTTTATTTTTTGATATTTTTAATTCAAAGTCTCCATATACATATCAAGAACTGTAAAATATGTTCTCAAAAGTAGATTTGTAGTAAGTTAAAATTATAAATTTTAAATGCTGCTGACACGACTACGAAGAAGAAAAGAATAACATAATTTTCGCTCCTAATCTTGACATTTCTGTATTTCCAGGTTCGATATGGCATCAGATGTAACATCACATATACGACGAGCAACATTAGTATGGTTATTACTAGCACTGACAAATGTAAGTAATGAATCCTACTGATAATAGAAATGCGAAAGTTTGTGTTTGAATGTGTATGTGAGTGTATATGTTTGTGACTTCTTTTTTTATTTTTATTTTTACTCCGAATAGGTCAGCGCTTGACCACAATTCACCTGATGGTAAGTGATATTGAGGTCTACGGTGGAACGCGCTTACCTAGAAGGAACCGGTTCACTCTCGCTTTGAAAATCGCTAGGTTGTAGTCATTGGGGAACAGGAAATTCGGCAAGGAATTCCAAAGTTTGGCGGTTCGGAGAACAAAGGTGGAGGCAAAATGCTTCTTCACGGTCAAACGGCTGATTCGATTTGCATGGAGATAGCTGAGACCCTGGATTAACATAGGCTATTTTTTATCCCGGATTAACGCTGTTATCTGCGAGGCGCTGCTAGTATTTATACAATGCCTTATTTTTCCTACACGTACTTGCAAGTATTATTTAGGGTTCTTTATTTTCTTATTGTAGAACTTCACGATTTAGGTTTTGCTGCATTCTCTCGAATAAACATAATTTATTGCAGGAAACATTGTTGAAACGTAAACAAACAGTAAACACATAAGGCTAAGGTGCAAAATCAATATCCGCAAATGGACGGACTATTTATATTTTAACGATGTTATTTCAAAACGCGACTTTATTACTTAAGGAAAGGGAAACGAGCCGCACATTTCACCTTTGTCTGTCCTTTATAAAGAACCGTTAAATCGATGTTTCTTTTATATTTTATTACCAATTCATTGTGATACGAAAACGAGTTCCGAACATCACTGGGAAAATAATGGGGTTAAATAAACTGACGAAATTCGTCATTCCTTTTAATGCAGGCATTATAAGCATTGAATTTATACGGTCTCTGTATCTATTGTTGAATGCCTTGTATGTAGCTTCTAGCTACTGACTACTTATTAAGTATAATAATGCATACCATCTTTTTATCTATGAGTTAGTTATCTATTCTTTTGTTACTTTTCTGTCATACTGGTAATCTTCTTTGCTATGTCACTATCAGAAAATGTGTTGTTAATTATTTCTAAAACTTTATACATGTTCATCATAGGACGGTCAATAAGCATCGATATCAAGACATCAGTTTCTTTTGCCTAGACTCTTTATATGTCTAGAAATTTATCGACATCAAATGACACAGCATAAATTTTTTTGGCATCGAACGCTATCTTATTCATCTGTACGCTTTCATTTTCACCTGGTAACGTGGGAAAGGGTGTTTACGTGCTCAGTGCCGATTTGGTATCGAATAAAAGCGATATTGATTCATGTTTTTATCAGATATAGAGTCGTGAAAAAAAGTTAATAAAAAAACATGGCGCCGCCGCGCCGTCTTTTGTTTTCAAATGAGGTCTTTGTGCGTTTAAATCGATAAGTTTAGAGCTTAGTTTGATCAGTGCGATTTGGTTTATCGATTTGTCGTGCCTTTTGTTTACTTGCTATGTTTATCAAGAAATAGTAACTAAACGGTGACAATAGCAAAGTACAGTCTTTATTAAAAATGCATCTTAGAAATTTCGATTCGTACGTATTAGTTTCATAAACTGCAATTTGCATTTTTTTATCTAACCTATATTGTCTGTTGGGCGAATGTCTTCCCCAATGATCCCTGGCCTGTCCTGGGCCAGCGCCTTCCAGTTAGTGTGGAAGTCCACCAACTCCTTGCGCCATCGAGTTGGGGGCGGGCCTCGTCGTCTTCTGCCATCTAAAAAGTCCCACTCCACGGAAACCAAAAATTGCAATCTGATAAATAAAATCATTCAATTCTTCTATGGCAGTAAAGATACGACCAAACATTGTAAACTGTTCGCGTAAGGCATCTTAATATTTTCTACGCGAAAATATAAAGATATGACCGTTAACTTTGCGCCTTCATAAATTAAAAGTAAAACACCAAAACGTCTTACGTCCGTCTACGACAAAAAGCTTCGACCTACTCGCAGTGCTTCGTCTACGTAGAATCGAACGCCGTCCTTGCGAGGTCGACATTACATGACCAACCTAGTGGGCATCTCAACACCGACCGTTTATCCACTACAGTTCGATCTTCGGTCTGATTGACCAATCTACTTAGACACCTAACTGCAACCGACCAGTTAGTCGAATGAGTTCTTATTTCTGGTTCGCTGTGTCCGGTCCATTTGATCTGGTGGTAGCATATGTGCGTCCGGTGACATACATAGCCAACATATTGCACACATACACAACTGGACCAACGTTTGTAAAAAACATACGGATAGAGGATTGTACGGTTCGCAGAATAGTTGTGGACGGACTGGTTGCAATTATTTTGTAGGTTTTTAGAGCTTTCCAGATTGTGTTACGGATTTTCTTAGTGTTATTTGCGTGTGAAGCCGTTGCTTTGCTTTTATTGAGTGACTAGACCATTTTCAAACAAAAGTATTACTTGTATATCAGAATAACAAAATGTTTGCTTTGTTTTTTTTTTATTATTGTCACATTTCACACACGGCTGGTTAACCCCATACTGAACCATTTCTAGTTCGTATTATGGTTGCTAACACAACTGATATACTACATATTTTATATAGATACATATTTATAGATAGTGATGCTAATTTTCGTATGTACATATTTTTTTTATGGTCAAATGCTTTTAATATATGATGATTCTACTATTCAAAATTTGATTACATATAGTGAATGTAGCATAATTTAGTTGTTTGTTCCAATTGATAATTTAATTCTTTCTGTTTTTCTATCGGTATATAACGGTGTGATGTTTTAATTACTCGCCAATAACTTTCAATGGATCGTTGCAATTTTCAACTTCGCTATGCCGAGCTCTTCTTTTGCGTTTTCTCACATATTATGTTTCACATCTTGTGATGAATGTTTTTAAAACGTATTATTTGTTGGTATTATGATTATATAAGCTATTACTTCTGTTAATCATGTACTGAAACTAAATGTGTGATCGTTTGTGTATTATTGTTATCAATTTTCTTAATTTTTGCCCATGGCTTGCAATTCACTTACAAAGTAGAACAAAAACGCGAAATCATATATTCTTATTTTATATGCATTTCATTCAGTTCAAAGGTACAAAGATACTTGGAACTTATATTCAAAGACTATCATCAATAATGATTGACGTTTCTATTTTATGGGATTTTGTATTCATTTATCCTAATTTTTCCACACCCATCTTTCCCATCTCAGAGAACTATGCTTTGCTTAGAGCCTTACTCTTAAAACCGTTATATTCTCCATGCAATGAACCCAGAATAAACCATTCAACAAAACTGAACTTTATTACTTGGAGATACGGTATGATTTAGTTTTATTTCTTTCTTAGATTTGATTCTATAGAATAAGATGCTGGTACGGCCCTTATACTATAAATTCTTCTGCAGCATTCATATCAATAAATCACTCACAGCTAATAAGTTCTACAATCAGTAAAACACGTTTTTTTTTCGAATCTTTTTAAATGATCCATCATTACAGAAATTAGTGAAATTGAGATCTCACGTGTTGCGGATGATAGTTAATAAATAATAATTGAGTAATCATTTTTCTTTTTCAAATCTATCTACTTTGGTTAACAGTGTTGCTTGTGCTTATCAGCCTAACCATACATACATATTGGAGCAAAGCGGCTAACGCGTGGTAGTAGGATTTTCACGAAAACAATTTATATAAAATTAACAATTAACATATATATTAAAATCATAAGTAAGATTTATTTTAATTTCTTTATTACTTTCAGAAGCACAACTTTTAAAAGGAATTATTTAAAATAACGATTCTTTTAAATAAAATAAATCTATCAAATGTATTTTACAAATGTATCGTAATTGTGTTTTAGAACCCGAACGATTCTTACATTGAATCAAAAATAACTAAAGCCGTAACTCCATTATTTACACAGTTTTAAAGAATATTTCAAAATTTGTTATGTTACTTCCATAGCGCTAAATTTCTATAAGTTGATCTCGTAGAATCATAGTTAAAGGCAACAAAAAAGTAACAACTAAATGAAGTTAAAATGGAAAACATACACAATGCAATCTTTCCAATAATATCTTATGTTTTTGTTATTCTTTTTGAAACAGTTAAGAAAACTCTGGCTCAAGATTGGCTTTAAGTTCAACGAAACTAATAATGTGTCTAAAGCATAACAATATGTAATGAGATCCAACGGAAACAATTGCCTTCTTCGACCTAGGGGTTAGTCGCGGGCGGTATTTGCATACCTATCTTTAGGGTTACCACTTCTATATAACTCTTTGATATATAAATAATTGTAATTGCTAAATTAACATTTTACGTGACAATCAGTAAGCGAGTGTGGTAAGCTGGGAAAACGTCTGCTTTTCAATCTGACGGCACCTGGTTCGATCTTCGTACTTCAACAATGACCTGTTTTTCAAGTTATGTGTAGACGTGTACTCGCTTTACAGTGAATGAATACATCGTGAGGATACCGCATGATTCTGGACCACAATATCTGAAGAAGTGCGTCATCCGCCTTCCCGCACTTGGCCAATGTGGTGGAGCATGGTCTATATCTCTATCCTCGTGAGAGAAGGTCCCGAGTCTCAGCAGTGGGAACGTTTAGTGGGCCACTTACGTACGTAAAAGTCACATTTTACCACTGGTGTATATATAAACACTGGTGTATTTATATATAATAAATCGCATTGTAAAAAATCCTGTAGGTCGGATGACATTGAATGATATTAGATTTAAACAAACATAAGACGAACATAAAACCTAAAAAACTTCTAAACTGGGAACAATTTAGAAGTGTTGATTCTATTCCGAAGACGTGGTAGAAACTGTGGTGCTTCTCAATTTTGACACTAGGGTAAATTTGGCTTATAGCAAATGGGGTCTTAGGTAGCCTTGAATTTACAAATCATATTTTTTTAATGCATAATCATAAGCAGTTTTTAGCAACGTTTACTTAGCAATTTCACGCAACCTTCCAAAGTATGTGTTATACACATATTCTTAACCTACGTGACAAAAAAAATGCCGTAAAATATAGACCCGGCCTACACCAATCGATTCAATTTTCAAAAAATACCGAGCCTGGTAACTCGTGACTAAAAAGTCGCCGCACCGGTTCTGCAGTTTCGAAGACAGGAGTTATGAAGAAAGAAGAATAGCGGATAAATATTTCGACAAATTGTCATTTTGATGCGGCTGCATTCTACCGGGCAAAAAGATTGCCAGTTGTAAGGTGCTACTTCTTAAGTTTATTACATCCTGTTATTACTCAAACTTTTGAAGGTTGCGTGAAATTGCTAAGTAAACGTTTAAGTATATACTTAAACGAATTAATTTTGATCTATTGCTAAGCACCTAACGGTGTATTACGGCAGCTTTTTTAAGAGCTAGTATTTCTTGACTAGGCATGCTCTACCTTAGGACAGAGTGAGGTTAAACCATGGTAGCCAGGTACGCGCCCTACGAAGGTAATTGAAAGCTGTGAAGTGGAGAAATACTGTAACGAAATAAAAGAACAAATTACGCATTAATTTGAAATACATTCAGACTAGGCATATTCCATCTTAGGGTTACACGCCCAGCTGGTCAAATGCCAAACTGTACTGTGTAAATAAAATCCAACGTCGGCCCAATTTTCTACGCCTGAAGTCTCAAAAATACTACTATACATTTTGCGTCCACGAGCTATTTGTGTGAAACAGCTGTTTCTTAGCTTTATGTCCCTCAGTGTGCACCCAACCCTAAAGTACGGTCACGTCTCACCACAGCTCAAACACGTCCTGCTACAACGCGTAATGGCTTGTGAAAGCCGTGCGAACCGACGTCCTAACAACACTTACTAGGCTTTTTACAACTGCAGATAGAAGATTTGTATTTGGAACGCGATAGAAGAACTACTGTCTCTAAGACTGTTTCAGTTTTCTATTGTTTTATTTGTTTATTCTCCGTTCTTCTTCTGTTTGATAGTTTCCGATTCTTCTTTCTTTGCTAGGCTTACGTTCTTCCTAATTTTTCTTTTTAACAGATAGTTTTATTTTCTTCTTTTATTTACTACTTCAATTTTATCCGCTCTATTTTTATCTTTTAATTTCCCATTCATCTTCTATTTGATGATTTTCTGTTCTTTGGTTTTTTTTTTATTTAGTGTTTTGTTTTTCTTTGATTTACTACTTTTTGTCAAAAGCACATTCGTTTCAAAACTTAATAAACTCGCCTACAATCTCTGGTGTGTCTGTTACTTTTTTTACTTCTTCTTTTTTATCCACTCTTTTATATCTTCTAATATCCCATTCATCTTCTATTTGATGATTTTCTGTTGTTCTTTGTTTTTTTTTATCTAATGTTTTGTTTTTCTTTGATTTGCTACAATATAACAGCGCACTTTTCAAAACTTTGTCAAAAGCATATTCGTTTTAAAGCTTAATAAACTCGCCTACAATATCTGGCGTGTCTGTATCTGTATTCCTTTCCACACATGACCTATTGTAGACGTCACGTACCTCAATTATCCACGTCTAATCACTCACGGTCGCCGCTTAGAATACCGTTTCGACGCTAATTGTTGCCAATTGATTGTACTTAGCCGTGTTTTGCTAAACTCAGGTCGAAGTGCCATTTCCTGCCTTTAATGTGTTAAGTTGATTTATTGAAGCTTAGATAATGTTATAAGATTGTTGTGGTTTTAAAAGATAAGATGTAATAATGCGTGTTTTATTTGTACAATTTGCGACTTCTTTTAAATACAAATTAGTTGTGTGATTTTTGTAAGGTTATTGAATAATGTAGGTTTTATGTGTAAAATTGTATAGCAAAATAAAACCTTTGACAACAACAGTAATTAAAGTACAGCTATGTTACTTATATTGTTATGAAATTGTAAAGGGTAATATAATTCACGTCACGTAATAATTTCTTTTTTCTCACTGATAGTGAGAAAAAATAAATATTATATTTTAATGTCTATCTAACAATAGATTATATTTTAAGAATGTGACAATTAACCAAATTTTCTTGTTCGTGTATACCGCGTCGCCACACGTTCCGTTTATGCAAACACGGGATATAGCATATACTCGTATCTTCTATATATCGCTGCTGGGTATAGGCCTCTTTCTCTGCATGTGCTACCTGTGTCGATCTTTGCAATCCTTATCCACGTAGGACTCCAATGATGTCTGATGAATTGATAGCCAACCCATCCCGCATTTCTAATACTCGTATACTTCACAAAATGGCAAGATAAGACTTATAAACTATCCAATTCAATTCAAGATCTCGTATTGCTATCTAAAACCGGGACCGAGTTAGCATTTAGATGACGGTATAAACTGTAAATAACAATGACATTGTTAGCACCAGGTCAGTGGTTTATGAGTCTTGAGAGACTGCGAGTCTTGCAAATTGTGGTGCACCTCCCATGCATAATGCAATATGAATCACAACAAGACTACGGTTTTGTTCTACAGAGTTATTGTTCAGTTAGGAACTTCTTGTACAACTTCAAAGTTCTAAACCACAGAGATTTTCTTCTTTGGATCTAAGAAGCCAAATTTGCGTGCCTGTTTTGAGGCAGCCCACTGGTTTAATGGTACGGATATTCTCTCATGCCTTCAGAAATGAGGCTCTTAAGCTTTAGGAGATATGTTAATTGTGTGATATCAATCAATGAGAAGCTTTGAAGTTGATTTTGAAAGTGATCGAGAAGTTTTCTTTAAGCGTAGATACGTTATTTTTTCGAGAGTTCTCATAAAATATAACAAAAGTAATTAAAATACCCTCAACAATGACGTCTTCATAACTGGTAACTTCTCTTCCAACTCCATAAGAACAAACAGCCTTAAAATGAAAGCGTTAAATCCCCAGTAACCTAGTATCATCTACGTCTGCGAACAAACAATGTTTACGTGAGTCGAATGAGAAATAGTAACGGTCACAAATTTACCTAACCGAGGCAATCCGTGGCCTTCCAAATGAATATGCAAAACTTCTGATGACGCCCTGTCTTGGAATTCTAACGGTAGGCTCACATTCTCAATGGGCTTTTCTACTATTGGAACTTTGCTTGTATTAGAAGCTTCCACATGTCTTATTTTAGTTGTGTCGCTTTTGAGCCGATATTTAACCGAATTCAGTCGCACCATACATATTGGTGCTTCACGGCTAAGACGTGGTACACGGTACCACGAAATAAGTTTATTAAAAATTTCAACTCTAATACTAAGAATTCGCTGTCTGTCACCAGACTCATGGAATAGACCTAGACAGTTGAAAATCACAGATGATGAATTTTTGTTGCTGCTTTAATAACAGATAGCCAGATAATAATTATAAAACAGAATAAACATTGTAAACTGTTCACGTAAGGCATCTTAATATTTTCGCGTAGAAAACGGTCACACTTACTTATTATTAAAAGTTGGAATGAGTCCAACAGTTTCGGTGCTTTCCGAGCACCATCTTCAGGGGCGAGTGTTACACGGACCGCCGCCGACGAGATCTACGCGTGCACTGCACGCGTCAGTGCACGCGTAGATCTCGCCGCCGAAAAACAGAATAATGTTAACATTTTATGGCTATCATAAAACAATTGTGATTTTTCCAGTTATTTGTAGAAATTGGTACAGATCCCCTAAGTGTGAGAGTCCTACTTGCATTTGACCAGTTTATTTGTTTATTTGGATAATTTATTTTAAATCTTTTTATGCAGTAAAAAAGATATTAAAATCGGTGGAATATTTTCGTGTTTTTCCCATGTTTTTGACCCCAGTTTTGAACTCTTAAATATAATTATGAATATTGTTCTCGTTAGATCTCGTTTTTCAAGTTCTAATTTCGTCGAAGTCGTCGATCTAATGAATTATTCAAAAAAAGGTAAAACATTAAATGTAAATCTAGTTTAACTGTCTGATTTTCTCTGCGACGGATCTTTACCGAAATTAAATAAGAATAATTGTGCGGAGTGCGGCTGCCTTACGTCTCGCAGGTCACGGGTTCGATCCCTGCCAATGAGCTCGACCTTTGAGTGAAGGTAAATATCGAGAAAAACAATAGCATGAAGGTTTTTGCTACACATTGTCTCTTGCTTTTTTAGTTAGCTACCGCCCTCAAGTTGAAAAGTCTGCCGTCAAGCTAACGGTGTGTTTCGGCAGCATTCTTGAGAGCCAGGTATTCCTTATTTTGGTACTAATCAGACTTATCAAAATGAAAAAAAACGATTTCTAAAAACTTAATTATAGATTGTTTAAACCAGTTTTATTTGTAATTCATAAGTCTGATTGGCACCAATTTTTTCGATAATTGTTATCATATAAACAATAAGAACGATAAAAATTCAAGATTTATGCCTTTATCATCGCGTTAAACAAATGACTCGCGATTATCTATTTAGCGGTCACTAGAGCACGCTCTTCTTAACTTACAATGACTAGCTGATAATCAATTTGAAATTTATAGATTCGCTGCAACTTTGTTGCAATGTAGCATGCAACTTTGTTGCAATGTAGCATCTAGAATAAGAATGAAGGGGCAGAGATGAAATGTTGTTATAAAACAGATATAAAGTGAAACATAATAGTGTATTGAGAAATATAGTGAAATATAACACTTTAATTTTTCGGCCAAAATCACTTTATCATTATATTTTTCTGCTTTGATACATACACATGTTTTTGTAATGTTGCCGTACAGCTAATTATTCTTGTTATCCGCACTTCAAACTACGAGTATATCTACAGGCAACGATGTCTGTCGTGAGCGTCTACGATACAGGTCTCGAACCTAGTGTAGGGCTCACTAGCACACTTACTTGAACCTTTATTATTGTCACTTGTATTTCGTACGTATTACTATTTTACTCTTGAGTAACACTGGCACACCCTGGCATAATTATTCAGGGCAGGGCATTGCATGGTTAGTCACATAAGTATATTTTAATATAACGTTAGCTTAACTTATACTATAATAGCGCCTGTAGCTCGGCTAGTTAAGGTGATCTGACGCGATAACCGAAGTCAAGCAACGGTCTATGCGGACAGTGTTTGGATGGGTGACCATGCATCAGACTTTTCACCTATTCATCTGGGCGCTACCGTGGGTCGGATGACACGTTAAATTGTAGGTTTCGTCTTTAAGTCTTAGTACAAGCAGTATTAGATAAGTACATAGGAATTTAATACTTAATTTATAATCAAATGCATTTAATTCATATAAATAGGCCACTAAAAAGAAGAATGCCTCACAAATTAGAAGCAACAAAAACTGTAATGGAAGACCGCGTTCGATACTTTTATTTGCGCCCGGCAAAAAGCCTTCAAATTATTTCTTTAGGATGAATTGATAATAAATACTCTTTAAAAATAGGTCTATAACTCGGATAGTTAAGGTGATATGACGCGAACATCGAAGCCTAGCAACGGTCGACGCGGACGGTGTTTGGATATGTTACCATGCACAAGACTGTCGTTTTTAGTGGCATTTTCATCTGAGCACTACCGTGGATCGGATTACACGTTAAATTGTAGATCCCGGCTCTCAGTCTTAGTACAAGCAGTCGTTAAGCCAAGTCAAAAAAACTTTCCACGAAAACTTTCGACACCTGAGCTTGGCCACTTAGCTCATACGAAGAGAAAGAAGAACCCACCAACAACAATTTATTCAACATCTCAAATGATGTTAAAGAACTTCCATTTTTAGATGCGATAAGTAAAAATAGCATTAGTTTCGTATTTTTCGTTTGTTTGGCGTAGAAGAAGGGTTATTAGCTACATATAACTAGCTGTTGCCAGCGGCTCCGCCCGCATGTATAACTTTTGTGTAACCTCTCCCTCTCCCTCTTGATATCTTGAACCGTTTTCGCAGCGCACGCAACTGAAGCCCTCAAAGATGATGAATTTTCCCCGTTTTTTTCCACACTTTTCATTGTTTCTCCGCTTGTATTAGTTGCAGCGTGATTGTATATAGCCTAAAGCCTTCCTCGATAAATGATCTATTTAACACAAAAAAAATCAATTCGCACCAGTAGTTCCTGAGATTAGCGCGTTCAAACATACAAATAAACTGTATACAGCTTTATAATATTAGTATAGATAAAAATCGGTCCGAGATGTTAGCTGCCACAAAATAGCGGAAAAAGATTTTTAGCAACAATCTCGTAATCAGATGTAAGGGCTTGATTAGAACTATACATACGCTATAATACATTTTAATGAATACTTGTTATTAAGCCTAAGCATCAATTTGAACACGATTACGAAACCAACATGAGCCAATAAGATAGATGTTAATATAACGTCTTATAGCTATAATTTATGTCTCATAACACAGAATACGCATAACGTTAATACGGGCAGTTACTCAAGTTTTATGTCGGCTTTACAACTATTAATGGTATTAAGGCGGTTTATTTAATTATTTTATGATTTCGCAAAATTTCATACTTGTAAAATCATCCGTATATGATAGAGCTAAGGTTTCTATCACTTGAATTAGCTTTGAATCAGTGTTAAAATTTAACACTTTAATTTAAGAGTTCCAAACACGTGAAAATTGCTCCATAGTTTATTTTATTGAATTTGAAAATTTTCTGCCTCCGAAAGATATAAAGAAATAAAATCTTTTTACAGTTAATCTTTATTATAAAGAATCGTTATAGTTTAATATTTCAATATTTTCAATGTTTATTTTATATGAATTTACTTTTTGAAATCTGAAAAATCAAAGATAGCGAAGATAAAGTAGTGTATGCAACTGCATATAACACGGGTATTAAAACACTCGTTACTATTATAAAACTCGCTGCGCTCGTTTCATAAACTCACACTCGTGTTTTAATGCTCTTCATTATATGTCAGTTGCATAAACTACTATTGTTGTACTATTGAATCATATGAAATATATTAATATTTTTGTTTCAATATATAGCTACCATAAATCATCTTTCTTGTCTCCGCCTTTTCACTAGGAGTCTGGGTTTGTATATTTTAGACATGTAGATAAAATGCAACTTTCTATATTTACCCACATATTTTATCATATTGTCGATCTTCTATTACGCTTTTTCAAGCCAAAGTAGTATGATCAAATATCTTCCAGTGTAGATCAACGTGCTTCATCTTCGGCCACAACTTTGCATACCATCAGGTGGCCAAGGGTAGATCTACCCAATGTAAAAAAAAATATGTATACATATTCGATAAGTACTAAGTTTTCAAGCTGACTGTACCGGCAAACAAGCGGAGTATAAAATAAAAGAAATGGAATGATAATCATCAAATTACACATTGATGGTGTGCGTTTAGGTCGACGAGACAAAAAACTCGGTCAAGTGCGTGGTTTTAGTGTCATCGCCTTTCAGATGGAGTGGAGCCAGCGCGGTTTAGACTGAACTTGCGGTATTTTTTGTTTTAGCTAAAGTAAATCAACTTAAACGGTCCTCGGTTTTTGTGAGTGATTATTAAGCGTTTCTTTTTTATTTGTCTGTTGCAATATACCTTTTTAGTTGTAGTTTCTTTATTGGACAAAAGGTTGTATGGAAAAGTTATGCTTTTGAGAGTAATAATTTTCCGAAACAAAAAAAGGATCTATATTTATGATAATCATTTATATATGATAATAAGTTAGCAATCAAAAAAAAAAATATTTTTTTATGAATTTACTAATAATTATGCAGAATAATTCTGGATGAATAATTCATCTCTACACTTAAATTTTTTTAACATCTGTCATGTAAGCGTATGGTTAAACTAATATACATTATTAGATCTTTGACTGCTAAACCGTTGGGCCACAAAAGCTTTGCTAATAACAACATTTACCTACTCAGAATATTTGCATGTCTATGATTGAAATCGTGCCAAATAATTACCTAGTTCCTATACACGAAGAAGTCACAATTATCAGCTATTGTTTGGTAACCCAAAATTACTAAAACTGTGACATAGAAGATTGTTTCTGGCTGTCAATGTTACAACTATAGTGACAGAAATGTGTAACAATTACTATATACACCATAACTCATCATTTGACGACCTCGCTAGCGTAATGGTTACCATGCCGGGCTGCCAATCAGAAACTTCCGGGTTCGATTCCCGGCACGGCCAACACCTTTGCGCTTAACTAAATTTGTTGGCTGTGGGTCTGGGTGTTATACTCGTATGTTATGTATCTATGTAAAATATGTAGGTATGTATGAAAATCAAATCAGATGTGTAAGCTACCAAAATACTGAATAGAAATGGTTCAGTATCGTAACCTCTTACCAGCCGTGTGTGAAATGTGTCCTAATATTTATTTATTTTATTTATTAATTAGTCTTTGAAAAGGAGCTTTATTATATTGTAATACGGCGTAATTTTGCATGTATTTCAGAATTTTATATTACTTTTAAAATCTTACGCCCCTATCTTAAAACCGAGATGCCATGGCTACATTGTTGGCTACGTATCCAAACATTACATACAGTACCCGGCGATAAGTATTGCACATCGACCTTTGGAAAGAGACAATCTGCTAATTTAGGCTTTGTAGAGCGTTGTCTCTGTCACACTACTTATGTAGTGTTTTGTTAGTCGTTGTCATAGAGACCGGACTGTTAGTATTTTGTGCGACTGGGATAACGCTCTACGAAGCCGAAACTAGCCGATTGTCTCTTTCTAAAGGTGATGTGCATTGTTTATCGTCAGTAATTGACAGATGTATTTACATGTATGGTAGATAAGTTACTTGGCAACGGTCTGGCAGCGTCACCATCATGAAAGCCCAGCCACAAATCTTAATATATATAAATCTCGTGTCACAATGTTTGTCTTCAATGAACTCCTAAACCACTTAACCGATTGTAATAAAATTCGCACACCATGTGCAGTTCGACCCATCTTGAGAGATTGAATAGTTTAAATCTCAAATTATAGTCGCAATTTTAATTTATTGCTAATTATTGTCTGTTATTATTTGACAGTCACAATTATCTGTTAACTCCAAATGATTCTAACAGATGTCGATACCTTTCGACTGGGTTGAGTAAGTAATCAATAGATGGCGCGGCTATAGCAAATCTACGAAGAAAATCCCCTAAGTGAGGCAAAACAACGTTTGCCGGGTCAGCTAGTGAGTAAATATGGCGTGGCCACAGCCAACGGGTCTCTTCGTGGAGGCTGGGCAGGCTTCTTTGTTAATCAAGCCAGTTTGGACACGCGATTTTTTTTCATCGTTTAACAGTTAAATAATTATCTAGCCAGTATTCAATTAACACTGTGAGAAAATGACATGTCTATCGCAGAGGCCGTCGGCAGTTTCAAACCACCATTATCATTATGTGCCACGGAAATAGAGTGTTACTGGATAGGCCACTGATTAGTGTGTCAGATAAAACTTAACTGACATTGATTCTCATTACTTATACTTAATGTTTAGCTGCTTCGCGATTATGCGTTTGAAATTAAAATAGTAGACTGAATGAATAGTTATTTGCTCGTATTTTTGCTCGTAGAATAATTTGACAGTCAGAAATTTTAGGTTTGAGAGTTTCGTGAAATTGATGCCTTTGTACTGAACATTGCCAGTACATTATTTATTTTTGTGTATTATGTCATTTTAAAAGTGTCCAAGTTCCTTTTACAAGAATTCTAAATTATATTACTTATAAAATTGGCGTTTATTTAATATGAATCATAAATATTGGAAATGGATGCCAGTCAAGTTTATTATTCATATTGTTAATATGAAAGTTTGTCTATAAATATGTTTGTTACTTCTGTACACTCTAATGATTGTACCAATTTTATTATGGATCTAATTGATTAATTACGTAGTTTCTTTTGTACGGTATAGAATCAAATAGCACCGTAGGCGCACCTACTATAATTAATCAATAAAGTAAAACTAAACGAAAAGGCCATTTAATTAATTCAATTATACATATAAATTTTTCAAAGATCAACATAATAACATCTCTTATAACTATGAAAACAATACAGGTGATATTATATAAGTAAGTAATATCATACTAGTATTTACAAATACTAATACAATTAAAATAGAGGCTCTTCCATGCTCTGTAGATCTCCACAGATCACCACCTGTCGCCGTGCCAATGACCGTCGTGGTACTCGGTCAGAATATAACATACATAGTAGGTACTCTGCCAAAAAACTCCGTAGGCTTATACAGGGTTAGTTAATTAATAGATCTCATAAACTCATTACAACGATGTTTTTCAACATTGTTGTAATGAGACTAACGAGCTATAACTCGTTATGCTTACTAAAAACCAATTTTTATTTAATTATCGTTGATCCAGCATAGATAATACGCTAACCCGCACTTGGCCAGCGAGGCGGATTATGACCTATATCTCTCTCCTAGTCAGAGAAGGTCCCGAGTTCCAGCAGTGGGAACGTATAGTGGACTGCTTATGCTTATGCAGCATAGATACATAGATTGATAGGAATTTCGTTATTGAAAAAACATAAACAATTTTAAAATAAAAAAATTCGTAATTATTAGGCGTACCACAATTGGCCGCCTTATCACTACAAGTGATTTCTTCCAGGCAACCTATTAAGTAGTTTAGCCAAATTAAAAATAGGTAATAAAGTTGGAAAATGTGGCAGAATCTTTTAATTCCATCGAAAATAGGTTGGAAATGCTAATTACGTTTCAAAGTTTGTGACTACCAATACTCAAAGCAGTAGTGTAGAAGTTATACCGAAGTGACAGTCGAAATAAAAACAATTATTCTTCTAATCATTAAATCTTTAACAATAGTTACTCTGTACAGATGTACCTACATTTTAATGGCCGCAGAATAAAACGAGGCGGTTCGCGATTGTAATTGGCCGAAACTCGATTTAGACCTTTTGATTGATGTAGAGGGCGTGTCCTTTATGACACACGCTACTGAAATATAATAATATTAACGCAGGAGCAAAACCACGGGGCACAGCTTATATAAAATATGTTTAGTTATTTATGTAGGCTTTGCAACATTACATATTTGTTTTATTTCTTTTCTTTTTATAATTTTATTTTCTTTCTTTCTTTCTTTCGAATACAAAGGGTAAATTCTATCGTCATACTCGTACATAACTTCAAGTAAATTATTTAGTTAGAGCGTGGAAGTCTAACGAACTTTTTTAACGATATAATTGATGACATCACCTACAAATTTGGCCGGCGTTATACTAGTTCAAAAGTTTGAGATATCCTCACTTCCATGTGGTACTGACTTAATGTCAGATTTTTAAATAGTACACTCTTAAGGACGTTAAAATTTTTAATAAACATTAGCTTATTCAGTCAATTTAGAGTGTCTGTGATACAACTTTTTTCACTCGTTTTTGCTGACAAACCTACCAACGGAGAAAGCTTATATTTGGTGTAGGTACTCAGAGGGGTTCAAAGTGTCTCCCATATCTTATAATTCGATGCGATTGAGATACTACAAAAATCTCCTCTTCGGCTCCCTTAACAAAAAATTTTGTTCCTAAAATCTTTTCATCAATTCGTGTAGGTTTGTAAATATGTAAACCTATATTTAGACACAATTAGATGATGTCAGTAGACGCGTTTAGTGCTCTTATCGATGCCGCCTGACAAGTATTCTCAGGTGGTCAAATTCAAGTCGTAACTAGATACTCGTTTTAGTCAAACGCACAGATAAATAAGGTGCTAAGAAGTTATATAAACATACAACAAAACTCTAAGACATAAGTACATACGTACTACTTTAAACTGATCAGACAACAAAATGTAAAATTATAGATAAAAATAAAATAAAATAAGCGGACAAAAAATAAGCAACAATCTCTTAAATTTATTAAAAAAACACTTTAGCAAGGTTCTAGTCCTTTTTTAATTTGGATTAGATACTTTTTAATTAGAATAAACCAAACACGTGTTACATCTCTTTTGAACAAGAACATTTCCATAATACCAAAACATAAAAAAGAAATACATTAAAAATAAATTGAACTAGATTATTAGATTTTACATCGCTAAGGCGATGGAAAAGTCTTTATATCAAATAATACAACTTGTTTGTTTTAATAAGTGTATTAAAAAAAACTTATTTTTTATATAAAACAATATATCTGTGGTACATATACCACAGTAATATGGTTTTTTATGGATTACAAGACCAATTTAGCCACGAAGGCCCGACCAACTGAAGAACGGCTGAAAAATATTTTTTAAATACAATTTATTCTGTCAATGGATTCACATCTGTTTCTTTTCCCTAATCTGCACAACATTAGAGCGAGAATTTTACGATGAACTGACTGGATACGTTGCTAGGTCAACTATTATCTATTCTGTGTCATGTGACGTCACAAACATATTGATTTTATTGACATAACGGGTCGCGTGCTCACTTCCAGTTCTTTTAGGTCTTTGGAATGCTGTATGTGTTTATCCTCATTTTTCATTTGATTGTGGAATTGGGATTCTTTCTCGCGAAAGCTTAATACCTATAGAAGCGTCGGCCTCGGGAGGCGGTCGCTATACGGGTCGATTTTGTGATGTGTGATTTTCATCCAAGCTTATACGCTTGAATTTCCCTTGAACGTTCCAGAATTGAAATATTGCCCCGGATAGCGACTGCTTTCCACTGATGAAAATGCCACTTGAAAAACGACAGTCACGTCAAGTTGTGCATGGTCACCATTATAAATACTGTTTGCATCAACCGTTGCTTAACTTCGATGATTGCGTCAGATCACCTTAGCTAGCCGAGCTACAGGCGCTAGCCTGCCGATAAACGTACTAAGACGTACTGGAGTATTCTAAATTCAGAAAAGCAATGGCTACGACAGAGTAATTGACTTTACCTACTACATGTTTGACAACTTCTTGTACATACTTGTTTTCTCATTCATTGTGAAATTGATATTATATTGATTGTTCTATTATGGTAAAGAAAGCATTAAAAACCATTTAAAATGGATGTCACAAGATATCTTGTACACATATTTATTACTAGCTGCGCTCCGCGGTGTTACCTTCGTTAATCCGGGATAAAACGTTGCCAATGTGTTAATCCAAGATCTAACCTATTTTCATAGTAAATCTCATCAAAATCGGTCCAGCCGTTGTAGCGTGAAGAAGTTACATAGATTTTGTAGTTGTTTGCGTATGCCACGAGAACCACAATTGTTTGTGTTATCCAAGGTCTTACCTACCGTTTAAAACCTAACCGTTTTAAATTAAAAAGTAATCCTTCATGCGGAAAACTTCAATAACTGGGAACACCTGAGTCAATACCCCATATTCTTTTTGCATGCCCAGCTTACTCTGTGAGTAGATTTAATTTAGAAAACGAATGTAATATCAATGTTAAAAAGGAAATGTTATAGAAATTATGTGTCACAAAAATCACCGTAACTTATTTTTACAACATTGCAAAGATGTAGCTGAGTTAAATTTTTAATATTAAAAATTAAATTAAAATTTTAAATATTATTAAAATGTCCCTAATTATGTTAGGTTAAATTTTAAATATTATTAAAATGTCCCTAATTATGTTAGGGGAATAATGACTATTTATATAAAAAAAAGTCTTACCTATCCTCACACCAAATTTTATTAAAAGTAACAAACATGCACACTTACAAACAAACATTTGCATTGATAATATTAGACAGATTAGTAGGATAAGCCTAAAAATGTATGATATAAGTTTTCTAACCTGTAGAATTTCATTTAACACGCAAACTTCCGGAAGAGATTCACATTCCGAACATTCCACTTAGCTTCGAAGCTGGTTATATTGTCAAAGTGACTCATTCACATAAATCGCTTTCTTTTTAATCTGCTGGCTTCTTTTGTACTCATTAGCTGATATAGTCATAAAATATACTTGTACTGTATATGCTAGTTTCACTACAGAAACTTGGCAACTAAATAAAATAAAATAAATTAAAAAAACATTCATGTCTCATTTTTTTACTTTTAAATCGTATGTAATTTTATATGAATAAATATTTGACATAAAATAAAATTAGCTCAATACAGATCTTTTTTAATATTTAAGTTTGTTTTTTGTTTAATCAGCCGCTAGGCGAATGGCCGAGGACTTGCGGGAGGGGGGGAAGGGGGGACTTGCGGGTATTTTACACGTTAAATTGTGGGTCCCGTCTCTGCGTTAAGCAAAGTCGAAGGCTTTGGCGGACATCAGGAGCTCATACGAAAAAGAAGAAGAGTGTAATACTTGTAAATAAGTCAGCGCTTGACCACAATTCACCTGATGATAAATGCTATTGTGGTCTACGATGGAGCGCGCTTGCTGAAAGAATGTGGATCACTCTCGCCTTGAAAATCGTAAGGAAAGATCCAAAATCCAAATTGTAAGGAAGAAAGTTAAACGATTACATTAGTGTACACGAATTAATTAAATTCGCTCGATAGTTAGTCCCTTACCAAACCGTTTATAGCTTGTATTGAGGTTGCTAACACAACTGATATACTACATTTACCTACATAATACATTATATCACTACATATTGATCACACAGACCGACAGCCAACAAATTCAGTTCATCACAAAGATTTTGGCCGAACTGGCAATCGAACCCGGGACTTTCTGGTTAGAAGTTCGGTAACCATTACGTCAACGAGGTCGTCAAAAAAATTCGTAAGGAAATTAATCCAGAAAAGATATGAGAACAAAAAGCTTGTTACAGTTTTTTTCGTAGCCATACAAAGAAACAGATAAAAGAAGAAACAAAAAAACATCGCAAGCCCATCAATAAAGTTTGAGACAACCCACTCATTAAATTGCCTTTTTTGCAAACACCGGCCCAACCTTCCCTGCGTCATGTTTAGATGCTATTGACATTCGAGTGACTAACTTGTTCGTATGAATGAAATCGGAGAAAGTTGGCGCGTTCTTGATTAGCAACCTTTTTGGAATTATTTGCACAAATCACGATCCTATATTTACACAAAAGTCTGACTCAGAAGTTGGACTAGAAAATATCAGTATCAACTATTACGGTTTTAGTTTCATTTTAGTGTTGTTACGCTTTGTTTGTTGGAAGAAAGTAAGGAATAATCCTTACTTATATTGCATGCATTAATGAGAATTTGATAATAAATAATATAAATGACAGAGCTAGGAATTTTTCAGTTTTTTTATCTTTAATTCAGTGTTAATAATGAATGTTTAGACTTACAAAACATGACTACGTTAAATTCGTTCTTTAGTATTTTTTTAATTTCGTTATAACTTTTTAAAATGCTGTGTTTCTGAAAGTAATAAAGAAACTAAAACTTATCACACTTTTTTGTAGGTAATAAAATTATTTAGAATCGTCAGAGATAATAATTTTAATATTGTTAATTGTTGATTTTGTATACATTTATTCCGTGAAAAGCCCTCAGGCGCGCTTCAGATGTTTCGCCCAAGATGCGAGTATGTATGGCCTCGATACAACAACGTCTTTTTATAAACCAACTGGTGATCGATTTTCGTGGTAGTCCCCAAATCGTCTGAAGCGAGAAAATTATGTCTCGAAGAACAGATAAGATCTCTTGATGAGTTCCTGTGTAGTAAATACAAAGTAAGCTGCCTTTGGGCCGTACATTTTTTGATGCGGGTCTCGATAACCAAATATAGTGCTTTAATTACGAATAAAAGTTGCAGATGTTTTTTTGGACCAGTAAATCAAATTGTACTCAAATAAAAATGCAGTCTTATTGTATTATTACGAAAAAGTTTGAAGTGATGACAGCTCAGTCGGATTTGCGGCCGCCTCACGTTCCGAAGGGCGCGGGTTCGATGCTGCCAATGAGCTCCAGCTTTCAGTGAAGGAAAATATCGGAAAAAATCTATATGGGCTAAATTCAGAACAACGTTGACTACGTATATAAATAGCTTAACTAAGAAAAGGTGAGAAACAGGACGTGCTTATCAAATCTGTTATGCATTTAAAGACCTCTTTGAATAAATTCAATTTATTGAACAGGCTTTTAGTTGTAACATAGTTACATAGCAAGCACTAGACACAAATATTTAATGTAATTATTCCCTCTATTTACATTCGCATTTTGCAATAAGAAATTATAAGCTATTAAGTAAATAAATTACCGTAAATTTATTAATTTGTCTGCGAAATAACCCTTTGAACTTAACTGTTAGTGAGCCGTGTAAACAGAGAGAATTTGCATAAACAATAAAGAAGTTGTCAGTTGAAAGATGTCTCTGTCAGATATAGTAAGATTATGGGGGATATAAAGTGTGCAGTCGATTGTAAAGGATATATCCTTATCTGGCTTTATCTGACGTCTTGTAGATAAAACTTTCTCGTAGACAAAACTAAGATGTGCGAATGGTGTTATAAATATGTTTTTAATTTTTTAACTTATTCATCTCGAGAACTGTGAAGTTCTGTTATTTTTACGACTTTAATTATCAACGTCAAGACCTTTTCGGGACTCATTCATAAAAGTTCAAAAAAAGCTCAAAAGAGAAATTTCATATTTTTTTTCTTCATACATAGATATAGATTTAATTACTGTACAACTGTACCGCACCTCTCTTCGAACTCATTTTGAGTTCGAAGAGAGGTGCGGTGCGCCATTTTAGACTAATCCTACTCATTTATAATCAATTTGGCGTGAAAAGTAAAACAAATACCAAAAAAGCTGAAAAAATACCATATAAACTGACCATATAACCAGTTATTAAATTTGTTTACTAACTTTTTGGCACACCATACACTTTGGTAATGACGTTAGCGCGTATTACTGAGCAAAATGGCGATTTGACAGTTCTATTATCCTTAGTTGGCGCGCATAATACACAGTTTTCTCGTATCATAACTGTCCTTTCACTACAACAAAATATGCTTCGCAACTCAACTCTCAAGAACATAAGATAATATTTTCATATAGCCAGATTTGTATGAGCCCAACTCCTAGGTTTTCTATGTTATCATTATTTTGCATAAGTAATGCATATAGGCGGTATTCACTTTGATTCTTTATCAAGTTAGCATCACTATTTCTATGCTAATCATTTGTCTTGGCACAAAAGCTCAATGGGTGTTCCCCTATTACTTTGAGCATAGTTACTTTACACTCCCACTTGGTTTCTCTTTGTATGACCTAAGTGGTCTGTCTCTGGTGTCGAGAATTTTCGATACCCAAGCGCCTTTTATAAATGGTTCAAAGACTACTTTGACTATTGACCACGGTTGACTGGGTAGCCAAGATGCAAATACTACAATACAATACAATACAAAAATTCTTTATTGCACACCACACACAATAATAATACATTTATAGATAAATAAAAAAAAACATACAAAATGTTGCACAATAGGCGGCCTTATCGCCTATAGCGATTTCTTCCAGGCAACCTTTGTATGGAAAAGTGAAGAAAAGAAGAAGGGAGGTGTACTTAAAAAAATAAAAATAAAAATTATAAGAATAGAAAAATCAAATTAAATTATGTGATAAACAAAGAAAAAAAAAAAGGTTAAATTAAACCTACTTACATAAAATTAAGGACACAGAATAACTAAGTACTACAAAAATAATTATACACACGACAAGTAATGTAAATAAACCAACTTCTGGAAAATGGGAAGAGATTTAGCCTGTCTTACTGACAGGGGTAACGCGTTCCATAGTTGAAGAGCTTTTATGGTAAAGGAAACGTGATAGTACAAGTTAGAATGGGAGCAATCAGGATATTTTAACTGAAGTAAGCGGGAAGAACGTAAGGAAACAGAATGTGTAGCGGTAACAAACGTAAACCGTTCTTTAAGATAGGATGGAGTAGCTGGATTAAACAAAATTTTGTAAAGGATAGCAAGGATGTGAGAGTTACGGCGAAGACGGATAGGCAACCATTTGAGCTTTTGGCGAAAATCGGATACATGGTCATATTTACGTAGCCCGTAAATAAACCTAATGCAAAAGTTTTGAAGCCGCTCGAGCTTATCAAGTTGCTCTTCGGTTAAATCCAGGTAGCAAGCGTCTGCGTAATCCAAAATTGGGAAGAGAAGAGATTTTACAAGAGCAGTTTTGGTAGTAATTGGTAAAAAATTACGTAGTCTTCTTAAGGAAGCCGCGGCACCAAACAGTTTGCGACTAACTTGACTCAGTTGATGTCCCCAAGATAATTGCATGTCTATAGTAATCCCTAAGTTGTTAACAGATTCGCTGAGGTTAATAGGAACGCCATCAAAAATTACTTGCGGAAGCCGGAACCAGTCAATCTTAGAAATCATACGGGAGCCTCCAATTATAATAGTCTGCGTTTTACTGGGATTTATGGTAAGTCCGTATGATTTGCTCCAGTCCCTTATTCGTTCCAAGTCACGATTAGTTGCGTTAATAGCCTCATGTAGTTGGTCAAGTGGCGCTTGTGTGTAAATTTGCAAATCATCAGCATAGAGGTGATAGGAAGAAGTTAAGTTTTTGGAGATAGAATTAATAAAAATTGCGAAAAGAAGAGGGGACAGCACGCCGCCCTGAGGTACGCCAGCTGACGTGAGACACCACTTAGAATAAGATTCATCAACACGTATACGCTGGCGACGTCCATACAGGTAGCTATGAAACCAATCAATAACCGTCGGAGATATGTTAAGTGAGCGAAGGATCCCCAACAAAATGTCAAAGTCAACATTATTGAATGCATTGCTAAAATCAAGTAGTGATAGCACGGTTAAATGACAATTGCCCATACCATCCCTGATGTCATCTGTGATTTTAATCAGAGCTGTTACTGTACTATGGCCAGGCCGAAAACCAGATTGGAGAGGATTTAGGAGAGAGTAACGGGAGAGATAAAAGGATAGTTGTTGGTGAACTAGTTTCTCCAAAACCTTAGATAGGAATGGAAGAATGGAAATGGGACGGTATTCGGAGAAGCTAGACGGATTAGGTTTCTTAGGTAAGGGAATAATTTGAGCCTCTTTCCATAGTACTGGAAAACTAGCAGTAGAAATGGAGTAATTCAGAATATGCTGAATAATCGGAGCAATTTCATCAAGTATAGGCAAAATCATCTTGCGACTAATACTATCACTACCCACTGCATTAGACGAGATCGACTGTATGCTCTTCTTAACATCACAAGCGGAAAATTGACTAAACTCGAAAATGTCAGTATCGGGAGTATCAATGGTGGAAAGATGATGTAAAGTAGCAACTTTCACTGGTCCATCAAAACCAGATGACAAAGAGAAATGCTGATTCAATAAATCAAGGTCAATATTACTAGGAATATTATCTTGTCGAGATTTACCAACTCCCAATGACCTAAGGAATTTCCAAACTTTAGAAGGATCTTCATTTTCTACAGAATTGTGAATGAATCGGCGTTGTGCATCCCTACACGCTCTATTGCAGATGTTGCGCTGTTTGAGATATTTCTCTTTATTTTCATCACTCTGCCTGTATTTAAATTTAACTTTTGCAACAAGTTTTTTATGCATAAGCGCGCGTATTTCATTAGTAAGCCAAGGCGCTGGGGCATGTTTCATTTTGACTAAACGAATAGGTGCATGGACGTCATATAAATTTGTCAAGGTTGAATTAAACTCATTAATTTTGTCGTCAATACAAACCGCACTTAATAATTTAGACCAATCCAAGTCCAACGCATCCCTTCGCAAGTTATCAATGTTCATACTACCAAAACTGCGTTGTAAAAGAATTTTAGGTTTAGCCTTGGGCGGACGAATTTTATAAGAGAGATAGATAAGATCATGATGAGAAATAGCGTCTGCTGCACACTGACCATACTTAGCAACATGTTGAGGAGAAGAAACGAGCATAACGTCAAGAAGAGAAGGAGCAGAATTAGGAGGATTGTGAGTAGCACTGAGAGGTAATATAGAAAGATTACATGCTAAGGCTAATGATTGCAGTTTGCGAGTTCTTAGGTCACCCTTCAAAAGGCAAGTGTTTAAATCACCCATCAAAATGGTATGATCAAAGTTGGTGGAAAAATCTTCAAGAAGTTTTTCGAGAGATAGAAAATAGTTGACATTGCAATCATGTGGATAATATACGCCAAGAAGAATTGTAGTGTGATGCAAGGTAACCTGAATAAAAAGGTGCTCGCCGGCATTAGTCGGAGGCGGTTGCGCTGACATACTTACAATGGAAAAAGGAATATACGAGCGAAGGTATATAGCAACACCGCCTGCTCTTTGACCAATGCGATCATTCCTTATGAGTGTAAAACCTGGCAATGACACACAGCTTGACGGAAGAGCCGGTTTTAACCAAGACTCTGACACAAGGAGAGCGTGAACATTTGGATTAACGAAAGACGCTTGCAATTCTCTTAAATGAGCCGCAATACTCTGGGCATTAATATGAAACACGTTAAAATTTTTGGGAAAATCAGATACAAAAGACTGAACTGAGTCAGAGAGAGTTGGTATACTACAGAAGCTGTCGGTACTATCTGCGTTTGAAGAACAGCACGATAAGTATCCAGTAGAACTGCTCTCATCGTTATCGACGTAAAGCATTACAAGTAGGTCAATATAAAAATAACTTATACTAATAAACTTATTTCTAACTTAATACAATAAACAAATAATTAATAATTAATTACCTGCCTGCAGTAACCTTAATGAAAAACTATTATAATCTCACCATACTAAATATTTGTGAAACATAATTGAAAGGCCTGACAGAACAAACAATAATATATAAAATAAAAAAATAAAAAAAAAAACAGAACCAAAGAAAACTGAAATAATTAACACAGTATGAACAAAGCTATTCTATTAAACAGAGTAAAAACTAAAATTATTTTTAATAAATGTATGGCTAAATAACTTAATGTGTCATTGACAAATAAATACAAGACATGACAGCTGACAATAGAATATATAATCTATGGTAAAATCATAGAAAATATAGCATGCAAATTTGTGTTGTGCCGCTTGAAACAATAATAATATAAATATATCTTTAATCTAATAACTAAAGTACCTAGTTCCACAAAATATCACACAGATTGACTCAAATGGTTAAATAGTGTTTAGTATGAGCCGACATACAGACAGGAGCAACACTATGAGTATGAAAAAGAAAATCAGCAAAGCAACACACACACTAAATTAAAACCAACACAAAGTGATCACTTTTTCTTAGTAGCAGCAGCTTTCTTCACCTTTACAGCAGCTTTGGCGCCATCCTTGGCCTTGACCGGCGTAGGCTTCGGCGTGGCGGACGCAACAAGGTTTGGTTGTGAGATTAAAGTCAGCTCCTCCATAGATGTGACGCGATGGCGTACACCTTCGGGATCAAGGATATAAATGTTGCCTTCTCTCGTCCAGCATTTATTGATACCAAAACGCTGTCGAGCAGCAAGAAACACATCATGACGAGTCTTCGTCAGGAATTCGGAGACTGTAATCCCCGAACCCTTGAGACTCGATTTTGATGCCCAGATTTTGTCTCGCAGGGCCGCATCACTCAATTTGAATAGGATAGGCCGTGGCTTGTTTTCAACAGCTCGTCCCATACGGTGACACCTCTTAATATCTGCTAAATACTGTAAAGAGGGACAAGCAAGCATCGCTTGTACTAAATGCGAAGTGCATTAGAGCTATTTAGGGGTAAGAATTTCTTCATAGTTTATCTCCAAAGGTGACCTAAACTACACGAATAAAATTACCTAAAAGTTATATTGTATAGTATGCTATACATTGTCATCCGTCTGTTGTTCTGTGTAGGTGTGGCAATGTATAGTATATTATACATTGTTTTTTTTCTAAACTACTAAAGAATGATTTTTTAAAATAATTTTCCGTTTTTTAAGTGTCTAAATAAATAACGTTTAATAAAATATTTGGTTTATTTTACAAAAAAATGTTCTGCTACCTTAAGGGTTAACTTCAATGATCGAATTAGATCAACTTAGTTAGGCAAGGTAGAGGCGTTACAGTAACACTCTCACTGCACCACGGTTATTATTACCCTTCTTCGTCATGGTTGACACAGTTCCAGTGTCGGCTGGAAAGCTCGTTAATTCAATTTGTTTTTCCACAATCTTCTAATACCATGATGTTGGCACGCGATTCTTTCACGCACGGTCGACAAAGCTGACTGATTTGAGAATGCTTGGAAAATAGACTACGTGGAGTTTGAATTCGTTCTTCGTTTACTTGAATTGCTTCCTCGTTGACTTTTCCTCCTGTTTTTGGTGGCAGCTAAAACAAGTTAAACAATTTACTTATCTTACTTGAATTGATTTTAATTATTTATTTTGTAAGACAAGGTCCCTTTACAGCTAAGAAATATTGTATTTATTGTAATGACATCTTTTGACGATTCCAATTTGAAGTTTAGTATTATAAGTGAAATGTCTTTGTGACTTATTGGAAAATATACTTATACATTCATTCATTCATTCAAGCAGCGATATTTAGTAAGTGAGTTAGTCTAGTTCCTACTTATTACTATTGTAAAATCCTAGTTTAAATAAAGTTATGTTTATGTTTAAGTTATGTTTTATGTAACTAGCTGCCGAAAACAAGAGCAAGATCTTGATTTTACTGTTTTTTTTCGATATAAATCTTTGACGGTAAAAACATCTAAAAAATCATAATAAAAAGGTAAAAACATATAAAAAATACTTTAAAAAAAGAACAACTTTAAAAAATATGTATACTTATTTTGAAACTTATGAAATATAAATAAAACTGGTTAAAAAAGACTGAAATTAAGTTTTTTGAACCAGATTTTTTAGAGTTCGGTTTCTAAAATGTTAAAACGGGGCTGTTTTTCGCGTCAGAAAAAGCAAGGCTTTAAATAAATACAACGTTAAAGAATTTTAAAACGATAAATTTTCTACGGAACTAACACTGAATGAAAGGTAATAAAAGTGAAAAACAACCGTAGCTTTATCCTAAATACGTTTTGTCACTACATTATTTTTCGTTCTTTACTTGCTTTCCATTTACAGTCTTAGGTTAATTTACTAACAAAAAAAATTACAAATTAAACCGCTAAATAGGCTCTTCTTGAAGCCATAAATATACGAAAATAATCAACAGTCGACAATTTACTTAACTAATTTTCACCCAATAAGGATCTAAAGTAAATAGCGTCTCAAAAATAGATGTGTCATTCTCGATTCTTGTTTTTTCCTGTTTTTATCTTTTGTGCTTGCAAATAGATTTAAGTGGCTCCGTCTGTTTGCTTACTTTATTTGTATATGTAATCCTATATTCTTCGATGCCTTTCGCTTTTCTGAGTTGTCAATACAATGATTAGATCACTTGTTATTATTCTTTCTATTTACTTTGTTTCTGTTTGTTTGGTGTTAAAATTTGAATAATTTTCTTTCTAAATTTTACAGCGCTGAAATATCGTTTTCAAAAGATAGTTGTGATTTAACGTGCCATCCTATCGAACAAGAATAAACGGAAGAGTAACTCCATACAATTGCCGCTTAGAATTTGAATCAATCTACGCACTCAATTATACTGCTATCCCAACGAAACACAATCACACAAAGCTCGCACGCGATTGGTCGCATCAAGGTCATGCCACCGATACTAGCCGCACGGGTAGCTGTTTTGCCCCGCCCACCGCGGTATTTTACGCGTGGACGGTAGAACCATTTTATCGGCCAAGTTACTATTCTATTTATTCTAGTTCGCTGCGCCAACCCTTTTATAAAATCCAGAGCACACATCCGCATTAGAAACCTTCTGTTTCCACAAATAATAGCATCTGTGGAGACCAGCTGGTGTGATTACTGTATAATCTTCTATATATTTTCTATGCGAGTACATTATTACCGGTAATGGTGTTTGGCACGCGTGCACGCAACGAAGAGACAGCTTAATGTTAGACGGATCCATTTGTGACTCATCTGCGGCATATTCATAATATGTAGTGGTAATGTGCGCAGATTATACGAGACTTAATTAAAGGGCATGTGGAAGAGATTTATTATAAAGATTATGATAGATTTCATTGTTCTAAATTATTTTTCTAACATTAAATTTTTCTGACATTGTAATCTTGCAAGCTTTACGGTCAAAATAGAGGGCCAACTTACTGTAATAACACCAATTGTACCTATTTTGCAAGAAATATAGAATTTGAATTTGAGAGTTAAGGATTGAGTAGTTTTTAGGTTAAAAGGTAAAAACGGGACCCTATTACTAAGACTCCGCTGTCTGTCTGCCAGTCTTCAGGCTGTATCTCTGAAACCGTGATAGCTAGAAAGCTGAAACTTTCACAAGATTTCCCGTGCCGCACAAGTACTTAAAATAGAAAAATTAAAATATTACTTAATACAGAAATACAGAACTTTATTAGCCCTAAATAACATACGTTAAAGGCAAGTCATACTACAATAATCATTTCACAAAAACTCTTTATTTTCTGTTTAAACATACTACTATTAAGATTTGTTATTTTCTCTGGCAACTTGTTGTACATTAATATTTTTGTTTAACATCCCTGTTTCTGTACTTTAGCTAGTCTATTTGCTGGTAGAACTTTACCTTTATTCCTACGTAAACAATAAGGAATAACATCTTTTTTATTCTGGTACATTGAAATTACTGTCATTATCCTATCCTTTTCAAAATATTTCCGAGCTGAGCTACGCTTCTTTAAACCATTTATTATTCTGATTGACCTCTTTTGACATTTCAAAACTTTAAATATATCAGTTGCATTTCCGAATCGAATTAAGGGAATCGAACCGCGAAGTTGTGGAATTCCTTGCCAAGCTCCCTGTTCCCTGAGAGCTACAATCTGGCGGTTTTCAAAGCAAGAGTGAACCGGTTTTTTCTGGGTAAGCGCGCTCCACCTTAGATCATAATGTCGCTTGCCATCAGGTGAATTGTGATCATACCTATTGTAAAAAAAAGTGCAGCAAAATTCTCAATTCTAATAACTCATATTTATCATCAAAACTAGAGAAATCATACCTAAATATTGTTTCTCAACTATATCTTGATTAAATGCAAAGTTTTTACTCTATTTAGATGAAAAAAGGTGAGCACGATACTTCAAAGGAATCTCAATATTAAAATATACTCAACTTTCTCTTCAAATACATCATCGTTATACAAAAAGGGATTGCATTATAATCCTCTACCCATTATAATTCGAAGGATGCACCGATAGCCTGGAGGCTTTATTAACGCTGCATATATCTATCAGACCCCATTGAATTCTGTAATACCTTTAGGGTTGCCTCTTAAATTCGAAACTATGTTGTTACCCGGTTCGATCCGGGATTTAAATAAGCCTAAATATCAGATAAAAAAAAGTAGTGAAATGTGTATTTTTATTATATTTCAAATACTTTTTTAATTTTTATCCCCTCGTAAACCTTGTTTCTGCTTCAAAAAAATATGAAAAAAGTCTATTATTTAATGCGTTGATTTCGAGTGTTCTTTTAGCGACACATTAATTGACGATTCGTTTTTGTTTAGAATGTAAAAGGCATTAGTTATAAGCAAGTTACGTGACTATGTTTTTAAATTAGTATTTCAGTAAAATTTCGTACTTGAGCTACTTTTTATCCCATCAGGCATTTAAAAAGCCTTAAAATTCAACGACTATCATCAGAATTCATTGCAATAGGAAGTTCAATTACTATACATACATCAGAACATACTATGGTTAGTGACTTTAACAAGATAAAATAAGGTAAAAAAAATAAGTAGGCGATATAAATTACCTTTCAAACGATAAGGATATATTCATTAATGGTTTGATGGTGTTTTAAAGATAAATATTTGCTCAGAAAAGAAATTAGTCTGGTTAGCATTAAAGTTTCCTATCCTCATCATCAATTAAATTTGTTTACCTATAATATACTATATATTTTTTTATTAATTTAATGTGAACTCTTTAATTGTTGCAGCCGTATTTTTTGTTTTATTTCGAGCCTCATAACAGTTGAAAGTTATCTTAAAACTCTAACCCGATTCAAAAGTACCAACCTAGCTCGAGCGGCTAGATATAATGTCTAAGCATATCTGCAAGACGCTTACCTATTACTATAACGATTTGCGGTTTCCCGTCGATGCATCAAGATTTATAATTCTAAAATGTACTTTTGCGTTTATTTCTTATGTCAAGTTTCCACAGAAAGCTTTTTTTGACAATTTTATTTTTAATCTATCACTTTTGAGTCGTATTATGTTGTTTTGTTATTTGTGTTAGTTATCTTTCTTCGTTTATTATATATTTTCTTAATTATTATATCATAGTGAACAATAATACATTATATATTTTTTGTGTTTATCCCAGACTAATGCTTAAAATGAATTGTGTATGTCAAAATGTTTATGCGGACCATCTAGGGATTAATCTAATTCGTTTCTACAGCATTTTTAGAGAAAGCCACGACGTTAATATTTATTCATTTAACCAAAAAATAAGGTACATGCTGCCAACTTCCTATTATAGAAGCCCTTTATTCTGTTTCTGACTTAAGATTAGAAGATTAAGATTATATTATAACACGATAACCATATATTTTCTCAATAGAAAAGTATTTCTAGTTCAATTCACATTAAACATAGAAATACCATAAAGTCCCTTCACCTATAAATTCCATGTTAGAACCAGTTACGAACTAATAACTTTTTCGTTGATAACTTTTGATTTGACCGAATAAAAACGTATCTCATTATAGAACTTGAAATTCGAAGGTACCATTAATACGAGTACAGAGTTATCGTTAATAAAAAGGATGTTAATAATACTTTTATTCATAAATTTCACAATAATTATTGATGTAGTTGGAATACAGTATATACGTAATTAAATACAAATATTTATAGTAAGCTTTTATAGGTAAAAAAATATAAATATGCCCGGTCATCGATTAGATGAATTTCTTTGATGAGCCCAAACTCAAAAGGCTTATATTCTCCATCATCAGAACTCTGTGGTGACATATTATGGAATAATCAACAGACACATATGTGTACCCAATTTTACTTACAAAAGTTAGTAGTAATAAGAATTTTTATTGATCATAAGCTTAAAAGTATTAAAATTTGACACTAAATGTACATTTAATGTGTAAGTAGTTTCTAAGCAACAGTAGTTCTTTACAAACTTAGGATCTAAGTATAAGTGATCAAATTTTCTTGAAAATTTCACCCAAATCAACAAAATAAACATATAATATATAAAAACATACATATCAAGTAAAAAAATATAGTTTGCTTTGCCAAAAGAATTATTATCTTTCATATTTTGTATCGTCTATGTGGTTTATGAGCTTAATTTTTGTATTATTTATTTCGTCATTTTTACATTTAACCCTGTACAATACTATGAAAGATCCCCGTAATAAGTTTCAATCATTGATCGCTTTCGAATGCGTCGAAAGCTACAACACAACAGTGGATCGAATCTTTAGCACGTGTTCTACGAAATTATCAGTAATTTCAAATTGAGAATCTACTTTAATAGTAGTTATTATCGTATACTTAGCCTTATTATAAACAACTAATCCGATAAATTAAAGTAGGAATGCTTCGAGTATTTACGCAATAACAGATAGTCATGTCACATTATAAATGTAGGTGCGATCATCATCATCTACAGTCGATTCTGTCTTACAGCTGGATAGACCTCTCTATCTATTTCTCTTCTAAGTATCTATCCTAAGCCCTGTGACAATCTAGTCACAAACAAATTTAGTTCATCACAAAGTTGTTGGCCGTGCCGGAAATCGAAACCGAGACTTTTTTTTACTCAAAATAGGTCAGCGCTTGACCACAAATGCACCTGATGGTAAGTGACATTGAGGTCTACGGTGAAGCGCTTACCTAGAAGGAACCGGTTCACTCTTGCCTTGAAAATCGCCAGATTATAGTCATTGGGGACTTGTGTTGGCCGTCATGGTAACCATTACACCAACGAGGTCATCATTATTTTGTATTAAAAAATCTTAATATATATAAATCTCGTGTCACGATGTTTGTCCTCAATGGACTCCTAAACCACTTAACCGATTATAATAAAATTCGCACACCATGTGCAGTTCGATTCAACTTGAGAGATTAGATAGGATAGTTTAAATCTGAAATTATAGTCGCAATTTTAATTTATTGCTAATTATTGTCTGTTATTATTTGACAGTCACAATTATTTGTTAACTCCAAATGATTCTAACAGATGTCGATACCTTTCGACTGGGTTGAGTAAGTAATCAATAGATGGCGCTGCTATGATAAATCTACGAACGTGTCATATAAGCTACACTATCTATATTTCATACCCCTAAGTGAGGCAAAACAACGTTTGCAGGGTCAGCTAGTAATATTAAATGAAGTCAGGTTAGAACTGCACTCATGTAATGCAGTTTCACTGATAGCGATATCTTAATCTGGCAGTGAAAGTGTTGATAATCCAACTCGCTTATTGAGTTTATTACGCGTCATTGCAGTTAACTGGAGCCGACTTACGGTCACGGTAACTGTAGTCTAATGACGCCGTGACAGGTGTACCTACCTGTCAGTTATGTGCGCCTAGTACTTGCTGACTGATTCAATTAGTTCCATGGTTACGATGACATCTTCGGTTAGGTTTTAGTTAATTTTTTGTAGTCTGGGTGTGAAAAATGTATCGATATAAAAAATATGTATGTATATGTAGTATATCAGTTCTGTTAGCGACCATAACTAACACAAACTAGAAATGGTTTAGTATGGGCACAGAATAATAACTTGTACTTGTATGGGGTTAACCAGCCGTGCGTGAAATATAAAAAAAAAAACAGATTTTTCATCGACTATAATGAAAAGTTGTAAAATTACAACTTTTTATTATAACAATAGTCTCAGTGATCCAATCTGGATCAACTATTTTCATCTAGGTATTCTATAAAGTTAAATTTTTATTCCCAGAGAAGCAGGTTCTATTCAAAGTTTCACTTCAATAAGTTCAGCCATTAAAGTGGAAAGAGTATATTAATAGGATTTTACTATTACAACCATAAAATTGATTTAATAAAGAAACCATTTGGAAGTTGGATACGTATAATGTTGACATATTCAAACAATTTAATGTATGCCTTTCCAGCATTTTTTATAACCTATGTTTTGTTACGCTTTATAACTTTTTCTCCTATTCTTATATTTACTATATACTCGTACTAGAAATGTTGTCTGATAATTCGTACGCATTTTCTTCGTATTTTTTCTCTACAGTTATAGGCTGTTAGTCCCTGGTTAAACCATCATTGTTAAACACCAATGCCAAAATGAAATTCTCGCGCGGTTCTCTTATAAACTCCGTAAGCCCAAATTTTCGAGTTTCGTTTACGAAAATGTAAATTGCTTTTCTTGGGTGACATGAGATATATACAGTTGTCTCACTTACTCGTTTGGAGAGTGATATAAGTCTGTCTCAGTTGTCGAATTCCTGTTTGGCGCGTGGGAACAAAATGCGCCCGCGTCTTTCCTGGAACGTGCGCTCGCGATTCAACAAAATGCTCGTAGCAAAGAGTAAAGCAAGAGGAAATTAAAAAAAAACAGACACAGACTAAGACAGGGAATTTATAAATTTATCTATGAATTGGTCAGATAAGACATTGAGAAATGTAATATATATATTTTTTTGTTCTATAGGTACAACCTCAAATTTAAAATAATAGGTACAACGAAGACACAATGACATATAATTATTTTTAACAAGTAATTACAAAATCAAATATTTTTTACTAAGTAAATACTGAATAAATACGTTACAGACGTTTAGTGGTATAGTTAGATATAAATGAATTATATAAATGTTTTATACGCTTCTAATTATTTAACTTTAAAATCTACTTCAATTACTGCATGAATAAACGATAAAATTGCGTTTACTAGGCAAACATCCTCATTGAGGGCTTTCTGGTTCGTTTTCCTTCCTGACCATTCATTTTAGTACCTTTACCTCTTGTTTCGTTTTTATTTGTCAGTCTTTGACACACCCGACCTGCCAATCATCCAATTTTGGCGTAAACGGCTTTTGCCTTAATTATTATTCTTTGCCCATTTATTATGTTTACACTGTTACCATTCGCAGAATCAACATCTAAAGGTGGATTTACACAAACCAAAAAATGCTTTTTCTATGTCCTCTCTATAAAAACTAATAGTGTAAACAGAGACGAGCATGCAAGATTGATTCTATACCTAGAATATTCTAAGAATTTTCGCGAGATTGATGTATACGGTAGATATTAGTGCACGTATTTTCAAAGTATTCTTATGTTATTTATAGCTAGCAATGAGAATGATTCTTAACATCTAGAAGTTTCTAGTTCTCAGTTTAGCTCGTAAGTTCTCTCTTTATCGCTTTAGCGAGAGATTTTAATGTAAACACTGAAAAGGAGGTTACGTTTACACTCAAAGATCAGAAAAAAGTGCTCTTGTTCTTTACTTTAGCTATTTGTTCGTTAGGTGTAAACCCACCTTTACATGTCTGCAAAATTCTGCTTGATGATAACTGCATACGAAAAACCAATTTATTTTGTAAAGCTGTCAAATATAAATTAAGTTAAATTGGCATTTATTGTTACGTTAATAAGAAGTAACCTTTTGCAAAGACAGCTCGGGTATAACTTTGTCTATATGAAAAGGAATAATTATGCGCTTTTTGCGTGAACTTGTATAATTGATACAGATGGAAAATGTTTTTCTCGTTGTTCGGAATTTGGAGCACTTGTATTGTTGTTCAGATCTCAAGGAACAATTAGAAGATAATCAAGCACGAATGGGACTTAAATTGATTTCGTAGAGATTATTATGGGTGTGAACATATTGTATTGTTGACTGTTTGTCTCTGAAAGTTTATTAAGCTTGATAATGTCAATTATGCTGTTAATATTGTATATGTATGTAGATTGTACATGTACCTTGTTCAATAATTATAATATATATGTAACTATTGCCCGCGGCTTCGCCTGCAATAAGTTATAATAAAATAAATAAATAAATAAATATTAGGACAATTTCACACACGGCTGGTTAGCCCCATGCTGAACCATTTCTAGCTCGTATTATGGTTGCTTACACAGCTGATATACTACATATACATACATACATATTATATATAAATACATATTTAACACCCAGACCCACAGCCAACAAATTTAGTTAAGCACAAAGATGTTGACCGGGCCGGGAATCGAACCCGGAACCTTCTGATTAGCAGACCGGCATGGTAACCTTTACACCAACGAGGTTGTCGAATAATATATAGTGCATAATGCATAGTGTTTCCTTTTGTTAGGGTAAGTTAGGTAAGGCAGTTATTAAATATGCTGAAGCACAAAATAAACGGCGCCTGGGATTTCAAGGAGCAACATTGTTCTTATTATGTCTTCTCTGTAAAAAAAAAAAACAAATACTAAAAGGATAATAAATACTCATAAAACAACTATAGTACTGTAGTCAACTCTACCTTTTTGGCTAACTCCCTATAGTTTTAATTTTACCTTAAAGTCATCATCAGTTTTAAAACTGTAAACAAGTCGTAAGAGCATTGGAAATGGTCGTTAAGTAAGTGCTTAAATTGCAGATGTTTGCAATATACTACTCACTACGTACTATTATATATACAGCTGCTGTACATTGGCTGGTGTGTGGTCGATTACTGTAATATTACTTGATAGATGAGTTTTATTAGGTTTATGGAAAGGTCGTAAATCGGTAGATTAGTTAATCTAGGTTGTGAAAAGGTGATTCTAAATTTTATAAGGATTCAAAGGTCCTTTGAGAAAGCCTTTGTGGAACGATTCTCAGTTTAGCTTTTTTACAGCAAAATAATTAATAGCTTTCTTTTCCAATTAATTCTTACTTGGGAATACCTTAATTTCCCTTGCCATCCAAAGAGACAATGCGGCAAGCTTGATGGGCGTATTTGTTTGTTATTTAAGTTTAAGTTAACAAAATTTGAGTTTATTCTATCCATTGTAAATAAATTTAATGTAATATTCACTTTATTATTCTTAAGTCACACAATTTTTTATTTTTTTTAATTTGGTTTTGAATCGTAAAATTGTATATTATTCTTTTATTTTATAAATAAATACAACTAAATTAGATGAATATTAGAAAACAAAACTTGATTTGATATACTTGTAATGTACCTACTGTATTTTAGTGACAATAAAAAATGTATTTTACTGCTTATGTAAATTGACGAAGTATTCTTTCGCATAAAATTATTATTTCAATTTTTTTTTTACTCTGAATAGGTCAGCGCTTGACCACAATTCACCTGATGGTAAGTGATATTGAGGTCTACGGTGGATCGCGCTTACCTAGAAGGAACCGGTTCACTCTCGCCTTGAAAAACGCTAGATTGTAGTCATTGGGGAACAGGGAATTCGGCAAGGAATTCCAAAGTTTAGCGGTTCGGACAACAAAGGTGGAGGCAAAACGCTTTGTGCGTGCCTTGGGCACCTCAACCGTAAACCGATGCCGCCTTGGCATTTCCCTGCTCGTCCGATAGTGGAAAGGGGCGGGGGGAATTACTTCATGTAATTCAGTCGCACACTCGCCGAAAATCAATTAATAATATGATATATTTTTGTGTTACAGACACGGACGAGGGCAGGCGAGCTGTGGCCGACGGAGAGGCCCGACGGCATGCCTGTCATACAGTCATTAGAAGTCATGTGCGGGAAGGATCACATGGACGTACACTTGACCTTCTCACATCCCTTCGAAGGAATTGTCTCTTCAAAAGGTAAGATTTCACGATTTTAATAAGGTTAGCGTATACCTCGGCCAAGGCGAAGTAATGCCTCTAGCGATAACCCTACCCACGGACACCAACTTAGGTTTAGTGTATTATTTGTTAGTTAGATTTTGAAATTTAATTTAGTTTTTTAAATTTAATGTTATATCATATTTTTGTAAGAAAAACATTAGATATGGAATCGCTTTCATAGAAACAATTCAATTCAATTTTAAAACATCTTTATTATCGTAATTGTAAAAAACAGTTACATACTAGTGTACATGGGTCCTAGTATGTAGCAAACATGAACAAAATATAACATTCTAGAGTCCAAAGTAAATTTATAGAATGGCAAAGTGTTAAGGCAAATTCGACCTTCTTTTCGGGTTTATGTCGCAGTCTATATTTGTAGGTTTTCACGAATACCTTTATTAATTAATTTGAAGGTTTTTTTTAATAAGACTCACAAAATGTAATTTGTTATTTTTAATAACTGAAATTAATTAATATTGTTTTTTTTAGTAGGATTACTTTCATAAGCACATAACTTCTGAGTTAAACTTTTCACCCCCAGTGCTATTTTCTTACTCACTGCTGGCAATTATTTTCATAATTATATTTGAATTTTCATTCTTCTATTGAAAAATATTATCATCTTATTTATAGACATATCTGAATGTCAGTGCGATTTCTCTGTCTTGATCTGATTGTAGCTGATATTGGGGATTCATGGCAGTTAAAATTAAAAAAAAAAAAAACAATTTTTATTTGTTATCCTATCTCAATTAACCATATTGTCTACGAGTAACAGTAGTATAATATTGGGCATTCTGCCCCACCTTGTTGCTCGGCAAAACTCCGTTTTGCCATCGCAACATCGGTGTTGCAGAATGCCCAATATTATACGTTTGACATGTTGAATTGATTTCAAAAATATTTTTTCATTGTATTTGTCAACGAAATAAATCTTAGAACGCCGTCGTGATAACGCGCTCCAATTCAATGATCGATCATTGAATTGGAGCTCGGCAAAACTCCGTTTTGCCATCGCAACATCGTTGTTGCAGATTGCCCAATATTATACTTTGGACATGTTGAATTGATTTCAAAAATATTTAATTATGATTTATATTCAAATGAGTATTAAATTGATTGCTAATGCAACTTTAAAAACCTACCTACTCCCTACGCTTAAATCATTGCAAATGTACAAAAACAATCGGTTGCTGAAAACAAATTTATTTATAATTATTAAGTATATACATTATCATTTTACTTATCATAAAATCGAGGTGGGTTCTTGAACAACGAGTCAGCGGTCTTGACAAATTTTTGTAGAGTTTTCCACTGCGGAGCGTCGGTGTCGGCTTGGAATTTGATGCGGACGAGCGCCTTCTTCCACAGCTCCAGGGAATCGGAGGAACGCGCGTCCTCCGTCTTGTACACCTTGACATCGATGTAATATTCACCTTCAGTTACCGCTACTCGCCGCTCGCATCCGTTGCCCACTCGATTTACGAAGTACGATGTCAGCTGGTGCTGTCCGTCTTCACCCGCCATTGTGTCCGCGTCTTGGTTTCTGACTCCGAAGATATCATAAATCGTAGTTGGCTTTTTACTGAAACAAAAAATAAAATTAAATGTTAAATTGTATTTATGTTATTATCTTACCACACCGTAACATGAACACAAGTAGGTAAATATCTGGTTTTTGTAAGGTGAGAACCTGACTGCTTATTTAAATGTAAATTAGTATAGCTAGAATATGATTTTGCTTACAGTTGGAGATGCTCAAAGGTAAATATGAAATAAATAAGTACATTTAATCAATACTAACAAAAGCAATTGCCGCAAGCTGAGAAGTTGGTCATTGGACAGGGAAATGATTATAAGAATATAAGTAAAAGTGCTATTTACCTCGGTGGAGCTGAATTCGATGACCTCGGCTTGCGTTTCTTATTGTCGCCTGCGGATTTTGGAGTCGCCTTGTTCTTCTCAATACTTGAAGTTGATTTATAGTAATCGCTCTCAGAGTCAGACCTGAAAAATAAATATATCATTTAGAATACAAATTTTTATTTCAGTAGACATCCATACGACTATAATCAATCACAAAATACATTTACTTAGAAGTCAGACAAACAACAATTTTATGCATCCAATATAAAATGAAAATACAAAATAATGATCAATGCATTAAAATAGTTTTCAAAATGTTAACAAAATTAAAAGACTTTTAAAATTAGTACAGACTTATTTTTTAAAATACGTCAGTGTTATATTAAAAAAAATACCTTATTTTCACTACAGTACTTACATTTTACGAGGTCGGAGTGTGCAGCACAGGAAAGCACGGGAGACAGCTTCTTGGAAACTGATTACTTCTTGATTGCTGGATCACTTGAAGCCGGTGGCAGCGACTTTGTTGATGAAGATGGCAGCGGAGTTCTTCTTTGATTACTTCTTGGTTGCTGGATCACTTGAAGCCGGTGGCAGTGACTCGTTGATGAAGATGGCAGCGGAGTTCTTCTTTGATCACTTCTTGATTGCTGGATCACTTGCAGACGATGACGACGATTCGTTGATGAATACACACTTCGAATTGAGGACGATTATAAAGCAAAAATCCTAAAACTACTCGCAATATTAAATATCACTCGTCATATAATCAGATTTACTGTAAATACGACTTCTATTCTTTGTCGTATTATCCTCATTCAAAAACTAAAGAATTGCAAAAAATAAGTAACGAACTAATCAAAAATGATAGGGCTGTCACACTAGATATGTAATTAATGACACGTGTAGTATTCAATATGCAAACTGTGGTAATATTATATAAACCTGTTTCTATTGCGAAGTCAATATTTAGTCAAATTAACAGCAATTTTTTTTTGTCATTAAGACTATTACCTCCAACAATTATATTTTTTAATGGCTTCATTGTCCTATCACTACTTACTGAATCAATTTTATTAAAATAATATCATTTATAATCAAGTATTAATTTTAATTTAAAAGAGTAGATCAATAAGTTAATGTGTATGCGATAGCCACCCCTGATCGAAACAGCTTAGCCTCGCGGTAGGTACTTTATGCTGACACTAATTTATACACAATTTCAAGAAATTTCGACACAGTTTCGGTATCCGGTGTTGATTTACCAATCACTATCGTATTACAAAGACCGACGCGAAGTTTCTTTATAATATTATAATAATTAATATTTGGTAAGTATTAATACATATTTTATTTTCATTTTATTTTGTTTTTATTCATCGATAATTAATTGATATATATTTTTTGTTTTAGATTTTTGGTGGTGATATCTTATAAGGAGAACATTGGTATACCTAGGTACTACATTCCAATTTCTAAGATTTCGAATGAAAAATCAGGTATTTATTTTTATTACTAACTAATTTTACAACAATTAATCGGATATTTATATTTTAACCAATTTGATTTATCTTTTTGAGCTGTTATATTTCATTGAACTTTATATTCAGTTAATAGTAAACTGTTTCAATTTTCATAATTGATAAAAAATATTATTATTGAAAATTTTATGCATTTCGCAACGACGGGTTCCTGTTAAATACATGACTAATATAATTTTGTTTTGTTTTAGATTGTTGGCGGTAATATGTAATGAGGAGAAACATTCCAAGTTGACTTACAGACCGAATTTGATTTTGGGTCTCTAATGAATAATCAGGTATTTTTTATAATAGTTAACAGTTATAAATTATAATAGTTTAAAATAATTTAATATGTGTCTTTTCTATTTATGTGTGTACTCATTTAATTGTCTATTAACTATAAACATTTTCATATTTGATATAAAATAATCATATTTTCTCAATAATTTCAGGATTTACGGAACGCAGAATGCAAATTCGAAGGCCTGACTGAAGACGACGACTTTAATATAACACATTACTTCTGTATGAAATTTGTGTGGTATGTACCTGCTTGCATTAACCTAGATAAAAAGTAGAATATGTGATAATCCTGATTCTTGGCTACTTCCATACTAAAATTAATTAAAATCTGCTCAGGCTATATGACTGTGAAGAAGTAATAGACGTATGTTTTAAGACGTATGTAAGTGATTGTGATTTATTTCTTTATATTACATTAGTACCTTTCATTAAATAACGTCAAAATGCCTAGCTGCTCGGTGTGCAAAGTATTTATTGACAATCGTCGATGGTCTGGTCATCTACGAAGTAACACTCATAAAAACAATAGTAAAACGCATCTGGGTGACAATGTAGAGATAATTAATTCTTCTTTTAAAGGAAGAATCATAAGCTATAGAATAATGGCGAAGAATAATCAAATTGATAATAATCTTCCGGAAATATTTCTCAAAAATATTAGAAATGATGTAAAAAGTCTTATTGATAACTCACTACAAAAACATACTTCGATTAAAATTAATTTCGAACTTTTTTCGTATTTTCTCTTATTAAAAAATGATAAAAAAGAATTAAAGTCTTTTTATACTAAAAACTTAACCATTCATTTACATTATGACTTCAATTTAATTTTTAAGTCAATGGTAGAGACTCTCTTGAAAAAAATTGAAGAATTTCAGGAGAGAGATAGTGGTTGGTCATTTTTGTGCAATTCATATTTAGAATTAAACATCAATAAATATCAGCCTCTTAGCGGATCATATTTTATTCCTTTGCCTAAATATATTAAAAATAAAAAAGCTTGTTTGAATGTTCAGAATAACGACCAGTATTGCTTTTTATGGTGTATCGTGGCAGCTTTGTACCCGACAAAACATCATCCAGAGAGAGTATCATCTTATCCTCATTTCCGTGATGTACTGAATATCAATAATTTGTCATTTCCTATTTCCTTTCAAGATATAGCAGTGTTTGAGAAAAACAATTCAAATTTAAATATATTTGTTTATGGTTTAAAAAATGATAAGATAATAGTCGGGCCCTTGTATAGATCATCGAACAATAAGTCTAAAACTATACATTTATTATATTTAGAAAATAATACAGGTTCACATTTTTGTTTAATTACCAATTTATCTCGCCTTGTCAGAAGGCAGATTAGTAAACATCATGGTAAATTATACTTTTGTGAAAACTGTTTATTATTTTTTTCGACTGTAAATCAATTCGATACGCATGTATGTGGGGGAGTTGTCACAGTTTTACCCGACCAAGGATCAATTTTAAAATTTAGTCATTATGAACGTAAACAAAATATTCCATTCGTCATTTATGCTGATTTCGAAACACTGCTCGAGCCCGTCGATGACGTCAATCTGTCATTAGACACCTCCAGTACATCTTACTTGCAACGGCACGTGCCGGCAGCGTTCGCTTATAATATTGTATCGTCATTTAATATGTCTGTTGAAGGTTTTAGAACTTATAGAGGCGATGACTGTGTTACTAAATTTATGGAATATTTGATCAAAGATGTTAAAGCTATTCACATATCTCTGTCTAAAAACGAGCCTATGATATTTACAGAAAGAGATGCTAATAATTTTAAACATGATGTCACATGTCACATATGCGAAAATTTACTGTTGAACGATAAGGTTAGGGATCATTGTCATATCACAGGCCAATACCGAGGCGCAGCGCATCGTCATTGTAATCTGCAATATAAAATACCTACGTTTGTTCCGATATTTTTTCACAATTTAAGCGGATATGATTGTCATTTATTTATAAAAAAGTTAGCCGAAATTCCTGGTCACGTAAAAATTATACCTAAGACGAAAGAAAAATATACAACACTGACTAAATATATACCTATCAGTAACAATGAGTTTATACAAATAAGATTTTTAGATTCCTTCAACTTTTTAGCATCGAGTTTAGATAAGCTCGCTAAAACTATGCATCCCGATGACTTTGCCATTCTTAGGGCTCATTTCCCTAACAAAAAACAATTTAATTTATTGACACGAAAAGGTGTTTATCCTTATGAGTTCATGTCACATTGGTCTCGGTACGAAGTATCATCATTACCACCTCGGCATCATTTTCATAATTCTCTGACCAATGAAGATATTACTGATGATGATTATAAACATGCTATGCTTGTCTGGAAAGAATTTGACATTACGAATATGGGAGATTATACTGATTTATACTTAAAAACAGACGTACTTTTACTGACTGATATTTTTGAAAAATTCCGTAAAACATGCAAGCAACATTATAAACTAGACCCTGCGTTTTACGTAACCGCGCCTAGCTTATCCTTCGATGCAATGTTACTTAAAACAGGTGTAGAGTTGGAACTTGTGTCTGATTTGGCGATTGTGAGGATGATTCAAAGCGGTATTCGAGGAGGGTTGTGCATGTGCTCTCATCGATATGCAGAAGCAAATAATAAACACACGCCAGGTTATGACGCTACGAAACCAGATTGCTATATTTTTTACGCGGATTGTTGTAACTTATATGGATTTTCTTTGTGTTCTTATTTACCTTATTCTAGTTTTAAATTCCTTGATCAAAAGGAAATAGATAATCTGTGTATAAGCGAAATAGACAACAATGCCGAATGGGGCTTCATTTTAGAAGTTGATCTATTATATCCTGATTATTTACATGAGCTTCACAACGATTTACCTTTTTGTGCCGAGAAATGTATACCGCCTGGAGGTAAATCCGAAAAGTTAATTGCAAATTTGTGTAATAAATATAAATATGTAATACACTACGTACATTTGAAAAAATGTCTCGAGCATGGTTTAATTTTACGCAGAGTTCACAGGGTCATTACTTTTAGACAGAGTCCCTATTTAAAGAAATACATAGAGTTAAATACTCGATTAAGACAAAACGCAAACAATGCTTTTGAACAAGACTTTTTTAAATTGTTGAATAATAGCGTATTCGGAAAAACATTAGAAAACACTGAAAATAGAGTATGCGTACATTTAATCAATAAGTGGTCGGATCAAGATAATAAAACCAAAAAATCTATATCCGCTGAGAGGCTCATAGCTAATCCTTTTTTCCATAGTGCTTGTGTTCTCTCCGAAAATTTAGTCGCAATACAAATGAAACCAGATCAGATTATTTTAGATAAGCCTATTTATATAGGTTTTACTGTTTTAGAGCTTTCTAAGTCACACATGTATGACTTTCATTACAATATTATCAAACCTTTTTATAAAGATCGAGTGAAGTTGTGTTATACAGATACGGATTCATTTGTTTATAAAATATACACTAATAATTTTTACGACGATTTGAAATTAAACTTTTTGCAATATTTTGATACAAGTAATTTTACCCCAGAAAATGAATATAATATTCCATTAAAAAACAAAAAAATTCCAGGTTTATTTAAAGATGAAATGGGAGGTCAGACCATCACACATTTTGTAGGGCTAAGGGCTAAACTTTACTCTATAAAAACATCTGATAAAATTATTAAAAAAGCAAAAGGTGTGAAATCATGTGTCATGAAAGATTTGAAAATTATGGATTACAAAAATATCTTATTTAATGGTGGTATTATCCAAAAGAAAAATGTAATATTTAAATCAATAAAACATGAAATATTCACTCAAACTATCAATAAAGTAGCCCTTTCAAACAACGATGACAAACGAGCAATATGTGTAGATAAGGTTTCCACATTGGCTTGGGGCCATTCATCTATTCTTTAAAATGAATTAAATACTTATTAATTGAATAATGGAAGTTTGTGTGTAGGTATGTCTATCAAATTATCCATGTACCGATTTCATGAAATTTTAGTATGGAGGTAGCAGCAGGATTATTGCCTACTTTTTATTCTAGAATAAAGTAAGCAGGTAACATTAAATATAAGTATGGGTACCTATAGTTAATTGTGTAAGATTTTAATTTAGTTTTTATTTTAAAAGTTAGATAAATAAAAAATGTTGGTATAACTTTACAATCGTCTTTTATTTGTCCTTAGATAAGTACTAGATAAATTCAAATTTAATAGAGTTTATAAAAACGAATTCATATTGATTTATTATTGTTTTTTTTTCTTATAAAATAGTTTAACTAAGATTTTATTATTTTCTTTATTTAAAAACTATAAAAGTATTTTTATAATTATGTAGGTCAGTTCATTGTACTCAGTTTCAAGAAACGAGGTAAAATGCTTAGTTCGCTTTTCTTGTTAAAGCCGTTGATTAATAATTAGTAGATATGCCATACGCTAAAATACCTAACACGTTATACATGCATACTTGCTTATTTTACTGTAATAAATTCATATTACATACTTAATTTAATTGTGCAATGTTATTGATTGGCATATCTAACTTTCTTGGTCTATGGTAAGTACGTAATGTAGTGTCATATTGCATTTCGAGCAAAATTGGTATAGGTATCATAAGTATATTTTGTCTTGAATAGACCTAAAATAATCATGTCGTCGGTAAGTTAAATATTATTTAAAATTCTATAAAACAAATAACTTTTTTCGTACGATATACTAAAGATTTATTTTTATTTTACAGTTTCTTGAAGAGCCCGAAGACATTTTTCAATGTGCTCAGGATCCACGAATGATGGAGGAGGAGTTTGAGGAGATGAGGCGGCGTGACGCTGATTTAAAATCCAAGGAGAAAAAAAAATTAGCGAAGCGCCGCCGAGAACAACAGAAAAAAACAAATTCAAAGAAATCTTTCGTCTCCACACGAGTGGAGCAAAGAGGACTAAAATTAATAAAAATAGCTATAATAGACCTTAATCATGTAAATAGTGACAGTGACAGTGACAGTGAGGTTATACTTAACGCACAATATGTTGTGAAAGACAATATAGACAATATCATGGATGAGACTGAAAGTTTAATTAAGAAAATTTCTAAAACTTTAATAGATAGTGATTTAAGATTTTAATAAAGTGATAGTGATTTTATATTTTAAAAGTGTTGTTTCACCTACCTAGTTGTAAGACTATTTTAAATTTGCTTATTTACTGTGTGCTTATGATAAATAAAACAAAAGTAGTATTCGTATGTCAAGTTCTTTATTTTTTAATAAAAACTACAGGTATAGGTACACTTATTACATTACACATTAGGCACACAATCCTTTTTCTCAAGATACATTTTTAAACACAGGACATTTTTTAGCGCACATTGATTAACATGTTTAAAACAATTTAATTTATTTTTAATATTACTATATTCTTTATGTAGTATAGATAATTTAGGACATTGGCTTTCATTCAATTCTAATATACTACAATTCTTTACACCCAAGTTCTTTATCCACGTTACTTTCTCTAGACCTTTGACAACAATCTTCTTATTTTCCAGATAAGGTACGATTATACGTTGGAATTCTCTGTAGTCAATATATCCTTCGCTCCAATAAATACCTCTATTTCTTTCCAACCATTTGACCTGCTTTTTTTCATCAGTTGTTAAGTATTTAAACATGTACGGAGGTTTGATTAAAAACGTTTGTGTGTGCTCTTGAGTGGCCACCGCTAGTTCTTTAATAATAAAATTATTATTCAGGTCTTTAAAACCTTGAACATCCAATATAATAGTATCAGGATTCATGATATTTTTTTCACAGTATTGCTCAAGGGTTTATACTCAATTATACAGTCATTCAAAATAAGACAGTATGCTGAAGTCCGATCTGGTATATCCGTATTGCTTTCAATTTCCACTCTCACATCTACAACCGGACCTCCTTTCAAATTATCGGTTTGCCTTGAGCAATCTATTACAAACAATGGTGCTAACTCTTTAAATTGTTTTTCACTTAATAAAGGTTCCGAGCGACGTCCATAATACGACTGTTGGAATCTTGTGTATTGTTCGTATAATAAAGCAAAATTATTATTAGCAAAATTTATATTTAGATTCTCATATGGAAAATAGTTTGAATTTAGATACACTCTAACGTCACGAATATTGCAATGGTCAAACCGCGACATATCTGCGGACGGGCTATTTTTTCTATCCGTTTGTAAACCAATGATTACATATCTTGGTTTTTCTATTTGCGATGAAGTTTTTATAGACCAAGTATGTTTTGTAGTTTTAGGCAAAGCAGGATATTCATACAAATCCCAATTTCTAAAAATCATTTGTAGTGAACGATCTCTCTCTAAGACTTTAAGTAAACTAATCTTTTCTTTGTCTGAAACTTTAACATGTGGTACTCTCCATATGATTTTTTTAATCTGAACGTCTTCTATTACGTCACCTGTGTTAAGCATTACAGAATTTAAGTTAGTATTACTTCGTAACAATATCAGTTCATGTCTACTATTTATAACAACCTTCTTAAAATCTTCGGCATAACCTAGAATATTACAAAGTGGGATGGAAGCAGAAAAATTACCATTATTTACATTTTTTATACCATCGATATTCCAACCCCAAGCGTGGGATATTTTTGATTCGTTTTCATTCATCGATAGTAACGATTTCATTGTAGTAGTAATACCGACATTTTTTATTTTATCAATTTCCACTCCGTTTAGTTCATACCTTATATCTTGGAATAAATAGAGCAAAGCGTTGTTTGTAAATTGCACACTACTAGCCGTGTCTTTTTGATCATGTTTCTTGACGATGACGGTTCCTTCTAAATACAGGGTACTGGCTGATGGTAGTATGTATAGATCTTGCTGATTTATAGGAATTCTAATTTCATCATTTCTATTAAAACTTGTTACATAAGGTTTGTATGAATGAAATTCTATTCCTTCGACTGTGTTGTCATAAGTAGGAGTGGACAAAACATCTAAAATATTCATTTTAGTAAGCCAATTGTTTTAAGAAATAGTTTATTGTCTTCCGTTAATTTTATTCTTTTATTAGAGCGAGCTCTTATTTGCTTGATAGCTTGAGAAGTACTGTTGTTTTTAATTTGTTGCGATTCATATTTATTGTAGTCAATCATTTTTTCTTCTAAGATGTAGATAAAGTTGCACTTCTTCACCTCGCAAATTTATTAAACTATTATTTATATCTAACAGTCTGATATGTATGCAGCTTATATTATTCTGATTGATTGGAAAATATATTGCGTTTTTTGGTATTTCTATAATCCGATATCCTGGAGGTACGTTGAGTGCAAATTCATGCACTATGTGACTGGGTTCTCCGTTTATGTACGAACCACTCACAATATCACATTCGATCCTGATCACGGTTGTAGGCAAAATGTTAACTGGAAATTCGGACACATGCCATTTATTTGCTTTCAAAATCTGCTTTTTAAATCCCAATATACTAGCAAACGTATCTTCTTTATCAAAATTTATATTTTTAGTGCAATATAAAGTAGTTTTCAAAGTATTGTTGTTGCACTTTAATTTAATTGTGGCATCTTTTACTTCAGATTTTATATAATCGCTAATATCTTGCAATTCGTAACTGCCCTCAGGTATCTCAATAACTTGATTGGATCCATAATATAGCTTGTTATTTCTTGTATCAATATTTGGAATAGAATTAAATGTTGAAAAATGTAACAACGCACATTCATATTGACCATATAACTGCAGAGAGTTAGGATAGTAGGTAGATAAATCTGAGGAATTACCTGTAATCGACAAGGTGAGAGACATTTTGCAAATGGTTGAAATGAAAGACGATCATATGATTTATAGTTTTTATTCCAAAAATTTCTTAAGTATTTCAAACACAAGTGTCCGCAATTTACAGTATTAAACTTTTGTAACCTTTTGTAGTTATAATACACCTTATTGTTTTTAAAATACCTCATTAGTTCTGTTGGAGGTTTTAAATCTCCAAAGCTATCAAAATATTCACAATAATTATTTATTTTTATATAAGCTACCCAATGCGTACCTTCATTTATGGATTTGTCTAAGTTAACGACACCACATTCTATGTCTCTTGGCTTCCTCGGTAGCTGATCTTTCATATATACTCCTCGAAAGTATGGGATGTCTCTAGCATACTTTCGAATATCTATGTTAGTAAGGGCACGCTTAGGTAGCTTAGTATTTAGTTTTTTATAGATTTTATAAACAAACCTTTACCCTGTTTATATGATTTAATATATAAACCTTTGCCTAAAGCTAAAGCTTCCATACTCTTGTTATGTCTTTCAGTTTCTTTCAAATTTTGTTGAGCTGCTTTATAATCGTTAACTGTCTTAGCAATACCTGCTGCACCACCAGCCAAAGTTCCTAAGGCGGATAAACCAGCAAATATAGGGATTAAGGGTAGAATACCTCCAGTCTTTGGTACGGGTATAACACGAGGTATGCGAATATTTGGGATTTTCTTGGCAATTTTTTTTGCAACCAAATGAGCTGTGGTAATTAAAGATTTATCATCTTTTGGTTTGAGTTTTTTAATTTTAGATCTTATTTTTGACAAGAGATGGTTGAAACTCTTAATACCGGCACCTGATTTTAATTTAGCTTTCATAACTTTACTTACTAACCACGAACTTAGTTTTTCTCCTTTTCCTGCCGTTTTAGATTTTAGCCGCTGTTTAGCCATGTTAAGTAATTGTAAATCTGCTTTATGGCGATTTAATAAATCTGAATGATTTTCGTAAGCAATATCGTGTTGCATACAAGCTTCGTCTAGCTTGTTCACGCCTACGTCACCACGTTGTAATCGTTTTTGAAGTTTAGTGCCTGGACCACAATAATTGTAACCGGGCAAATGTAATTCAAAAGGCAGATTATTAATTATATTATTAACAAGTCCACCACCTTGCATTGTTTAAATCATAATGAAATGATAATAACTAAATTTATATTAAATATACTTTTTAATTTAACCTACAATGTCAGTTTTGTTAATCCAACTATTTTCTTCCTTGCTTAAACCCAACCATTTCACATACAGTTTCTTAGCTTTTCTTTTTAAAACCTTTTCTATCAAATAAGTGTTTGGACAGTTAGACTTTTGAAGTTCTTGTTCGTAAAAAGTTCCTAGTATTAGTTGCTTACGTTGATCTTCTATATGATAAGTCACAGGTATAGTCTTGTTAATCTTTTTGATAGTGAATAACTCAGTTGACCAATTGGGTGTGTACCCTTTCTCAAAAATATGTTTGTATTTGCTGATACGAACTTTATCGCCAATTTTAAACCTCGGTTTTCTCGAGCGGGATACCTGTTTTATTGTTTTTTTTATATTGTTTCTTATTGTATACTCGTTACGTTTATTAACATCACAAGGCTTACATTTTATAGTACGATGCTTTGTATTGTTATACATGTAAATTATATCTTCCAATTCTGAACCAAGCCATTTATAATTTCCATTAAAACTAAAACGTTTAAATAATTTATGTTTAATAGTTTTAATCAACCTCTCTACAATTGACGCTTTTTTAGTAGAAAAAGACGAGTAGTGATTAATATGATATTTTTTCATTAACGTTTGGAATTCAGCGTTATAAAATTCTGTTCCTAAATCAGTTTGTAAGTGGATAGGCTTGCGTTGGCTTTTGGCGAGTATTCGATTAAAAGCGTGAGTAACACAATCCTTATTTTTCGATTTTAGTGGTTCTGTCCAGGCGTACTTTGAAAAACAGTCAATAACTATTAAAATATAGCTATATTTTTTGTTGTAACTTTTCACGTGTTGCATATCTATTAAGTCAGCTTGCCATAAATCATCAATACCTTTTAGTATAACAGATCGACGTGGATAATTTTTCCTTGCCATTCTATGTATTTCATTTACAATCTCTTGTTTGGTCATTATGCTGATTTTTTTAGTTTAAAAAAGTTATCGACTTCTGCTTTCGTATAAAACTTGTCTTCTAAATGAGTCAAGATTTCTAATAACCCGGCTTTTAAAGTCTTTTCAGTGGAACTTTGAGTATCTCCTATGATTCTTGTACGTTGTGCCTCAAACAATTGTCTAAGTTCATGTATTAGGTTGTCTTTAAATCGATCGACATATTCTTTGTTAACTGCATCGTCTGCTTCTAAAGGTAATCTGACCCCCCTGAGTCTAGAGTTTTTCAAATTATAATCTCCATTTTCAGATTGTATTAAAGCATTACTATTATACTCAAGTATTTCGGATAAACGTAATCTTTTATGAATGGTGTGTCCAAATTTATCTACATTCATGCTTGATGTCTTTCGTGTATAAAGGTTTATAGTAAAATGAATGAAACACACTTTATATCAATTATTTATTAATAATTTTATTTTCACGTAACTCTTCAATAATAGATATAATTTCATTATCTAATCCTGTGTTACCGGCATCTCTGGAAGCAATCAATAATTTCAACCTCTCTACTAGTTCATTAGGGTCATCCCAGTATATGAAATCTACATTTTTCCTCCACATTTTTGTCATAGGTAAACCTCTTCCTTTATATTTGCCACCTTGGTATGTGTTTTGGAGAGTAAAAAGTGGCTTTATAATTTGCATATATTTTTGACCTTTATTACTTTTGATTGGCTTCGAGCTGTCGAAGTCTCGACGATGAGCATTTGTATCGATCAGCATCGATTTGTAATTCAACAAATCACTTTCAGTTACCAAGTCTAAATCTACTTCTTTATTGAACAATAACTCTTTCAACCCGGGAGTTTTCCGGTATGCATGACCCATCACTGTGATTTTATCGTTGTTAATAGTTACACAAGCAGAACCCAGCATTAATTTCTTGTTTACAATACGTACACCAAATGGTACATCTAACGGCGCTTCTGTAGAAACTGACCAGGAAGATATATAGCTGTCTTCATTGTTATCAAATGATTCATACGAAGTGTTACTAACGTTATCAGGTTCATTTTCATCTGCATTACTAGCATTATGATTTTTTATACTAATGTCATCCTCCAATATTCGTTTGTCAAAAGAAGGAATATTTATATAATCGTTGGTGTCAGGTAAAATACTTTTGGCTTGCTTACTATTCTTAGCTATAAGGTTAAGAGGTTCTGTTACGGGCTTAAAAACTGAATCCAATGCTTGATTTTTATCATTTTCAAAATCTCTCATTTTTCGCACTTTTCTTTTGACAGCTTCTGCCGCATCAACAATTTGTCTTTTTAATTGTGTTTCCATTATATTAAAAAGGTTGTATTCGAGTAAGAGTTGTATATAGAATAAATACTTAGAGAAGTTAATGGTCTTTAAATATGATTCAGATATTGCAATAGTATTTATATAGAATTATTAATCGAAAACGACGAAAGTGTCCAATTTGTTTCTATAACACCCATTATTTTTAGGACAATCTTTATTAATCACAACGTAGCTGAAAGGTTCATCACTCCATATTTTAGAACACATTTCACGAAAATCAAGCCATCTCATGTCAGTGTTAACGTGTTCTTCATAAACATGTTTCAAATTAATATCATCTTGCTTGAATAGTATGATTAAGTTAGCATTATCTCTCACTAGCTGTTTTGGTACCTTACTGTAGGTTTGGTTTAGATAAAAACAATCGATATACTTGTGTCTACCCATGGCAAAGTAATCACGCATATTATTTTGATTTTCACAAGCAACATCATCGAATATAATCACCGAGTTAGGTTTAGCATCCTGAACTTTTAAAACTTCATCACTTCCTTGATATTTGTGAAATGATGCGCCAGGCACATGCTGTAAAACCTTTTCCAAAAACATGTATTTAGGTTGGTGTAGAGTTTTTGAATAAACGTAAATATTTTGAAACTTTAAGCCATTTTCGTGTATAAGAAGTCCAATTAATAAATTTGTTTTTCCGCAACTTGACGGTCCACAAATAATGCATCGAATTGAGTTAGGTAATAATTCTCCATGTCGTATGACGTTCTTAGAAACATTGTCACATATAGTGTTTATCATTAATGATTGTGGCTGTTTAACGAATCTCATGTTTAATGCGCGTAGGTTTGATTTATAATGAGTAAATTAAATATGAACACAAACATTTATGACCACCACTTTGAGACGCACACGCGTTAATTCGATCATTGAATTGGAGCGCGTTATCACGACGGCGTTCTAAGATTTATTTCGTTGACAAATACAATGAAAAAATATTTTTGAAATCAATTCAACATGTCAAACGTATAATATTGGGCATTCTGCAACACCGATGTTGCGATGGCAAAACGGAGTTTTGCCGAGCAACAAGGTGGGGCAGAATGCCCAATATTATACTACTAGTAACATTAACATACTTTACCACATATTCATTTCCCATCTCGTGACATACTGTAACATCAGCCTAGTCGGTTATAAATAATAGTAGTTTAAAAAAACTAAAAAGCACGCTTATCTGGCCGTTTTAAGTGGGTCAAAATCGCGCCCAAAGAAGTCGGTTACAAAAAAACATACAAACAAAATTACAAAATAATAATTTTATCAAATTAGTGTATTGTCATCGGTCCTCAATAAATCTACAAAGTTTCAACGAAATCTGGCCGTTTAAAGTGGGTTAAAATCGCGCCCAAAGAAGTCGGTTACAAAAAAACATACAAATAAAATTACAAAATAATAATTTTATCAAATTAGTGTATTGTCATCGGTCCTCAATAAATCTACAAAGTTTCAACGAAATCTGGCCGTTTAAAGTGGGTTAAAATCGCGCCCAAAGAAGTCGGTTACAAACAAACAAACATACAGGTGAAGCTAATATAAAGCGTGTAAAAACATATTACTACAAGTCCACATACACAAGTTCAAAAGCAGTACTATCACCTCAAAGTGTATCTCAACGTCGTATTCAGACCGCTACTAATTGTGGTAAGTAATTGCTAAGGTTTCACTAACAATTATGACGGATACATACTGAATTATTAATACTGCCATGCCCCAGTTGGAAGGTCTTTTGCACACTACGGTTTATTTTAACCGTATTTTTTGAGGTGAAATGCTACTTATTGAAACGAATGTATCATGATGAATGGGCTTAAGAGAGTACAACACCCGTTCGTTGAAAACGGTCTCGTTCGTACTCGACACACTTCATCATAATGATATTTCTTAGCAATTAATATATCACAATTCCTTCAAAAATATATTTAACCAGTGCATCTTCATAGAAATAATTTAACCAGGATATTTCTATTTGAAATATAACATAATAACTAACCAGAGTTTCCGTTATTTCCAAATTCGTATAAATTTCTAAGCTTTGAAACTCAGAAAATATTTGAAATGATATAGAACAAAATATAGGCTAGGCTAAGTAGCTTTTGATTTAAGCAGTAATTCTGTTTAATTTGTTTACAGTTTTAGTTAATACGCGTAAATGTTAAGATTACTAGAGTGTACGCTTAAAATGTTGATTGGTCAATGGTAAGAATATGTTTAAATTAGGACCAATCAACTACCTAATATGAATTATAAATTCCATTTCAAATTCTAGGGTAAAAAACACATATTATAATATGAGAGTTTAAAATAAATAAAATAATTATTAATGTTATTGCTTTAAGGCATTAACATTTATAAAATATATTTGTAAACATAGTTTAATACCTTGGATGAAGTATATAAGTACTTGCTCTTCATGTTATAACATTTAAATCAGATATTCAAAGTTACCAGTTTATCTGCGTTTTCTGAAACTGACTTAGGGTTAACTAGCACGTCTAACATAGATTAGGTTCACTCTCACAACCTCTTTAAATCTATTGCAAAATTCTACCATAGGTTTTACTTAATATTATACATACAAGGTAAACTTGCAAGTGGTTGAGATTGGTTCTTCATATATTTTTTTGTATATATCTATTTTGTTTGACATTGTCATTTCTCATTCTTATTATTGTGTTATAAATAATGTATGTTTTGCATTGTATTATTAAAATAAACTTTGACCATTATATTTTGGTCTACCATTTTAATATGTTTCCTTTACTCGGTAGGTCAGCACGGTGACCCGCGATGCGTGTACGTGCCCCCTTCAACTGGACAGACCTACTTCTCCTTTAGGATCGCCTACGCTAAATGCGGCACTAAACCAGGTATGTATCTGACTCTTATTTCCGCGTAGAAAACGGTCACACTTACTTATTATTATTAAAAGTTGGAATGAGTCCAACAGTTTCGGTGCTTTCCGAGCAACATCTTCAGGGGCGAGTTAATAATAAGTAAGTGTGACCGTTTTCTACGTGAAAATATTATGATGCCTTACGTGAACAGTTTACAATGTTTATTTGACTCTTGTTCGTTTTAAGCTGAGAATTATATTCGCCGGTTTTCTTTTAGAATTCCTGCGTCTTCGCCATCTTGATGCTCGCCTGACCCATTTGCTGGGTTGACGACGTCGTTTGCGTAATAGTTACTATGACGGATTGCCAACCACAGGGTCCCAGGTTCGATTCCTGGCACGGCCAATATTTTTGTGATGAACTAAATTTGTTGGCAGTTGGTCTGGGTGTTAAATATGTGTCGATATAAAATATTTATAATTGTATACTTAATATCAGTTGTGTAAGAATAATATCAGTTTAGTATGTGGCTAGCCAGCCGTATGTGAAATATGTCCTAATATTGATTTATTTATTTATCTAGTAACGAATCTATTTTATTGCCAATGATGTAACCTCTTTAATTGTATTTATCAGCTAGACAAAAATAGTGAAAAGCACATCATTGAATTAATAATTTAAACCAAAACACAGTTTCTTCAAAAGTTATACACCCGTATTTTAGTAAGTAATGTAGGGGTTTAATTAAAAATTTCTGTTGGTTAAAACCTATTAAGCTCTAAAACATTATGCTTTACATTTTTTTTATACAAATTAGGACACATTTCAACTAACCAGACGTGTAGGCTGGTTAGCGCCATACTAAACCATTTCTAGTTTGTATTATGATTGCTACTCGTAACACAGCTGATATACCACATACACATACATAAATACTTTATATTGATACATATGTAACACTCAGACCCTCTGATTTTGTAAATATACATTATTTATATGACAAAACCATGTCCCTATCAGACTTTACTTTTCTTTTCACCTTCCTTAATATCATTAACAATGAACATCGAAGCGAATCGATTCAATCGTGATTCATCCTCGATTGAGGGAAGGTCCATTGTCATTTTATTGCCGTAAAATTCGGTTATACAAATAAAGCAAAATAAAACGATTACCGCGGCGCCAGATTTAAGATCTCTTTAATTGATAATAACTTTCCTTGAAGTTAAAAGGTAATTGATAATATCCATCAAGGTGTTAAGTGTCAATTAGACTTCACTTATTTTTGCGGCAATATCTATTGTGTGGTCCGAAGTTCTCTCAATTCCTTATTAGATTTTAGTTTTTTTTTAGTGGTAGACTTTTTCTGGGGGGTCCAGAAAAAAACCCACCTATGCTAACCATAGGCATATTACCTATGCTTATGCAAAGATAAAGACATTTTTTCGACTACATTTGCCTCTTTTAGATCGTTAATTATTCATGAAATTAACTTAATCTAAAACTTACCTCAATTTTTTATTTTTTTTTCCTTTTTCTCATATTTTTTTAAGTAGATCGCTTTGGTATGTAATTTATATACTTATATTTGTGTTTATATTTTAATAATAAAAGCTGTGTACACTCGTAATATGACTTGAAGTTTATAGTGGTGTTGTTAATTAAGTAAAACTGTAATTGTCAACTTTTTGTCTGTGACAGTACCAAATAATTAAATAAATGCTGCGCAGTTGTGTGCAAACACTACTGTGTGGGCATTGTTGTTTGTGAAATGATTAAGCAATCAGATTTAATACCTTATATTATAGATAAGAGATAAATATTTTGTCTATGCTTATATTTAAGGATGACGTCGGGCGTCTTCCAGCATGACGGGTCGAGGATAAGTCAGTCAAAGGTCACCTGAAGGATTAGCTCAAATTTCAAGCTAAACAAACACACATCAAGATTGGTGTATTTGTTTGGGAGCTAAATTCAAAATGTCTTTGTTAGCAACGCAATTATTGTTAAACAAGAAATGTGCACCCTGTTCTTAGTCAATAGGGCATGGCTAAAACTACTTTAAATTAATGACTCATAATTAGAATTTGTTATTTACATTTAAATATCATTAACTTCTTTTATAATTATGTACTAACAAATTGGTTGGTTATATTAAAAATTTTATAAGACATTTTAGTACTAGGTAACAAATACGTTTTACGATGCAACATACAGACATACACACACTTGGTTGTTTTTGCGTTAGAGGTTAAAATACTGATGATGATGATGATGAAACTAGATTGAACTTACTCAATCAATCTTAGTCAGGTAGCCAATGGTGGGGATTCAGCGGCACACACGACTTAACTAAATTTAAAGAAGCCCCGTCTCTTTTCATCTAAGGTGACCAGAAAGAGACGGCACGTTCTGAACCACACAAAACAACTAAAATCACGCCAAATATGAAAAAGGTAAGCGATTTTAGAGCGCACCCAATTGTATCAGCTCTAAATCTGATGTGTTTGACGTGATTTTAGATGTTTTGTCTATGGTTGAGATCGTACTATCTCTTTTTGGTCATTTATGACGAAAAGAGACAGAGCTACTTTAAATTTAGTTTAGTCGTGTGTGCCGCTGAATCCCCACCAATATTCATTCGAAACTTATCATAAAATGTTAACACGATAGTTTATATTTATAACGACAACCTACCAGCTTAATCATACACTGAACATTAGAATAAGACATTAAAGATGATGTTCACAATTTCCTTCGTCAATAAATTTCCTTTAAGATCATTATTCCGTACGTCGACGCCAACAGGAAAACGTATTCATAACTCGACGCGACGGTTGCAATTACATCTTATTACAGTTATTCATTATACTTAATTAATTATCCTGTACGTTTACATTCACTTTCATTTAATTAATTATCTTTCAATAAATAATAAGAGTAATATTAATAAGTCTTATTGAACTTATACACGTGTTAAGAGTTTGGGGAAGGGTTCGTATCGAAAGGACATAATTATAAGCAGAACGCCCTATTAACAGATCGTCCTAAAAGCAAAACGACATATTAGCATAACGTCCTACTAGCAACATGACCTAGTAGCAAAACGGCCTAATATCAAAACGACATGGACAGTCATGTACACAAAATAAAGGAAGATTTTAATAAAACTGTACGGCCAAAAAAATTATTTAGATGTTTTAATGTTATACATATGAAACCTCTGATATAATTAAAATACAGTTCATGCTATTGACATATTAACATATGAATTTCAATGCAGAGGGCCTAGACAAGTAGACATTGCTTTAGATATTGTATCAATTCGATATTGTCGAAAGACGTGAAATGTATGGAAGTGACGTAAGCTATCAAAAAGCGCTATTGACAGTGTAAGTCACTCCCATACATTTCATGTCATCTGACGATATAGGATAAGTGATACCATTATTGAATCGTTGCCAATCTGTCTAAGTTGTAGCTTCAGGGTTCGTTTCAGTTTGCTTTCGTAAAATTGGTATTTGTGGATGACATTTGCTCACGAAAAGCTTTGTTGATAGTTCATGTCGTCACAAATAATTTCTTGTCAATTGATTAAAGCAAACCTGAAGCTTCTCTTCTTCTGTATTTTTTTTCTTTTTTCACCTCGTCCTTTTATTTACTCGAATTTTGATATTCGAGCTTCTTCAATGTTGTTTCAAAAAGGTTCCTACTTAAAAAACAGACAGACTAAAAAGAGGCTTATTTCAATCACATTTTTGTAACTTCCTTATTTAGGCTGTGAACTTTCACAGCTTTTCCCATTTCGATGAAACAATTATCAGTTTCGTGAAACAAAGTGGAGCACTTGAATAAGAAATAGAACGGTTATAATAATTACTGACCGTGGCCACGTACTTTCTGTACGTAGAGAGAATGTTATAGCGGCTTTTTAATTTTATGTGCGCAATGCCGTGCTTTTTATCAAAGGGGCAAACACAGATTAATGTGGAGACAGATTCTTAACTTCAATGCTGCTAAGATTTGTACAGACGAAGTTTAATGCCATTTGTTCTTTTTTTACCGTTGATAGGTTTGCGTTTGACTACAGTAGACTAAGTTACAATGTAGTCTACAATGTGGCACGTTTATCTAGAAGATCTCCTTTTAAACTACTTTCTTCTTCTTTTTCTTCGTATGAGCTAAGTGGCCAAGCTCTGCTGTCGAGAGTTTTCAAGCCGCTCGAAAGCCTCTGTTTTGGCTTAACGATTGCTTGTACTAACACTAACAACTGGGACCTAGAATTTAACGTGTCATCCGACCCACGGTAGCGCCCGGATGAAAATGTCTCATTAAAAACGTCAGACTTGTGCATCCAAACACCGTCCATTCGCCACCATCGCCCGTTGCATAGCTTCGATGATCGCGTCAGATCACTTTAACCCAACTACAGGCGCTAACTTACTAATCTACGAGTTTTTTTAAAGTTTTATTATTATTATAATGATATAGTTACTTTTAAATATTATATACTGAAAGATGTGACAACCTCATTTAATTTTGTATGTAACAAAACCACGCTTGTTAATAAATAAGGCACCTCATGTCAGTGAGTATGTTAACTATTACATTTATAATTTATAAAAAATGTGAATAATCTCGTACATACGAGTAGTACCAACCATTGTTTACGATTCAAATCAGATAATAATATTTTATTTCATCCGATTTCATAGTAGATTACTACTATTTTTTTAATTTTTTAAGTAAGCTATTTTTTAAGTCATTCTGAACTAGGCGTGATCCACCTAATCAGTGACGTTGACTGTGTGATGTGTCCGGAATTTCTGTATCAGTTGAGTCTCTGCATTATTATGCGTGGAAAGCTTGAATTCACTATTACGAATGGGTTTAAATTATTGCAGCGTCTCTGTTTACCGTGTACTATGTACTATATTCACTGTTATTGCTCGTAATGTTCGCCATTTTTTCTTAATTTCTGATGAATTTGTCAGATACTATCTTTGTATAATTGGAATCTCGGAATCGGCTCCAACGATTTTCAAGAAATTTAGTATATAGGGGGTTTTGGGGGCGAGAAATCGATCTAAAAATGTCATATTAAAAAAAAAGCAAGAGAGCAAAGTCAACCAGGTCCTTACTTATAATAAGTAATCATTACTAAACCATATTTTGACTATTATATTAAGTTTTTAGTTTGGGATGTAAGTAGTATTGGAAGTAGAATAATAAATTGAATTTGGTACTCGTTAGACTTATCTATGAATAAAAAAAAAACTGGTTCAAAAACTTAACCTTACATTTATTAACTAGTTTTATTTATGATAAGTCTGATTGGAACCAAAATAAGTATAAATATTCTTAGTGTGGTACTTTAGGTGGTCTTTGAGCTGTTTGTTCGGTTTTTTACCATTTATGACTTCAAGATCTGAGTGAAATACAGCTCTGTAGTAAGTATCACTGGAATCTGTATAAGATCTAGGGTTAATTAATTTAAATACTTCCTGCCACATCGCCGCGGCAGTCTGTGGCATCTCTTTAAGCTATCAATCCTAGCATCGGATATTTTATGTGACAAATGAATGGGAAACTTTGAACAGCGCCCTCGGCCAAATACCGCATAGGATATTTGTATTTTGTGCCAATTGGATTGGGGCTAACTATGAGGTTATTTCGCTTTTATGTACGTTTAAATTATGGCTTCTGGGATTTTCTACTTCATCCCAAGAGAGCTATTACAGCATATCTGAAGTATACTTTCATAAATTGATATTTAGTTAAAATACTGACATTATTATTTCATATCGAATTTTATTTCTTAGACATTGCATGTAGTGATTTTGTCTCGGACACATTTGCGATCACTTAGTTATAAATTAATTTGTTTTTTCGGATAACTTTAACCTCCGTATAGATCTCGATTCTTTTGGCGAAGTTGACAACCATACCATGATAATTGATCCAAATTGGCAATCATTTGCACAAAGATATTTTTGTTAGAAATTACGTACTTTCGAACGATTTCTTACCAATTTTAAAAGCACCGGCTCTCGGCATAAATCAACAAGCTCGTAAATATCATTGTGACAAACGAATAGTCGCAGAAGATTCACTCTAGACTGGCCACATTCCCCTTCAGGGTTACCAATATAACTAAAAAATAATATAAATAACGTTTCTCCTCATTTATTATAACACTATAGCTATAAAAAGTGACACAATGTAAAGAATCAAGAGAATTATTTATATTCCTTAACCTACTAATATTATAAAATTAAATGCCAAAGCTTGTATGTAAGTGTTTAGATACAATTATGTTTGTTAGTTCTTAGTAAATCTCAAAAGTAGCCGCTCAGTTTTCTTTGCCTTTAACCCTGTAAATATAATAGACGCAATTTCTTTGGCTTTCCTCATTACTTTTGAAATTTTTGAAAAACGTAAATTGCGTCTTCGAACGGAGATTATTTTAGTGCCATAAATTCAAGAAATAAATAAATGTGATGGTATAAAGAGAAGGGTAAAATTAATAGTTTCCTGTTTGAAAATCTTACTGTCAGGGCGAGTAAATCATTCATTAAGGTAAACGTGGATTCAGAACTGCTATGTACGCATATGAAATAAATATTGTGCGTATAATAAAGAAACTTTTTAAACCCCGATGCAAAAACTACTGGGTATTCTATGTTTGATGTGGCTGTGCCTGTGACATCGTTTTTTATTTGTCGGGAACATCCTTAGCTACGTTTGGTTAAAACAGGTCCAACATGGCCGCCGCCTCAAAATGGCGAATAACATATTTTTCATCCCTCAATATTGTAATTAAATGTTGTTCTGCTTAGTGTCTTTGCTTGTTTTTTCTTATTAATTTCCTAAGTATTTTGTTTTAAGTATATTGATGTATTTGTTAATAATATTTTTCATGCGAATAGCAACTGTATTGCGTTGGAAATCTTTGACAATGACTTCATGTGACGTTTATTTATGTATTCTCTAGTTAAAAATCAGACTAGAACCTGTCAACTTACAAAGTAACATTATTAATAGAAACTGGTCTCTATCCTTTCTTGCCCTTAGAATTTGCGTCCATCGCACACTCTTATTCCCAGTAAGTATCGGTAATTCGTAACAATTTAGCAATAAATCGCCACCGTTCGCTCTCAACGGCGCTGGTCCCATTTCAACAAAGTCAGTGAGTTTTTCTCATTGCGATTCCTAGTCGTCGAGTACGGTCGCGGCTAACGGGCGGCCCGCTCCTTCTGCGAACCTTGCTTGCTACCATTGTTTCTTGGAATCGCCACTCGCCTGACAGCATTGCGACTCACACAAAGCCTATTTTCCCATATCACACTGTCTGAAGACATCCCTCAGTCCGCATCGTTCGCGCGTAGTTCCTTCCCGCCATAACGTACCACTTGCGACTCTAAATGCTCCAGACGCGAGCTTGTCTCCGACTCGACACTTGCCGATGCAAAATCAATTCTAAGCCCTATAACATAGAGCCTGTATTACGTCTGTTTTGAATCAAACTGAAGATTAATGTCCTAATGGTCGAGGCAATGAAAGAGTGTTAAGTCTGTGGCTCTTAAAAGTCAGATTCGCTCGAACGTGGTCGACCTAAGACCAGTGGTACGATCCGCGTTCTTTGGTCGACTTCCACTTTTTGCATCAGTACATCCGCGTAGGTAAAGCCCGGGCAATAATAAGGCTTTTAAACATTTAAACTGCTTCTAATGCTAACCATTCTAAAATGCCTCGAGTGTTTCTCGTGTCATATTTGAATCAGTTTGATGTTATCAAACCTGACTTGCCCTTTATGCTGTTTTATGACACTAATGGTATTTTACCGATCTTTTTAAGATAATTGATTTCTAAATTTTATGTTTATTACCTTAATTGAACTGTTTATGATACCTAAGTAATCTTACTCAATCTGCACTACGGAAAAGACTAACCTTACACAACTGTCGCACGCCTTGTTTGAAGACTAGAATTTATTGTTTTTTAATTACTTTATTTTGATGGATAAATTGTTTTTTTTTTGAATACTTTTTTACAAGTAACCTCTTGTTTCAGACCTTCACGGCCAGTTTTACGAGAACACGGTGGTAGTGCAATATGACAAGGACCTGCTAGAAGTATGGGATGAAGCGAAGAGGCTGCGTTGTGAGTGGTTCAATGACTATGAAAAGACTGCCTCCAAACCGCCTATGGTTATAGCTGATTTGGACGTCGTGCAGTTGGATTTCAGAGGTAAGATTACATTTAGAGAATTAATAATTTTTAGGTTTCCGTACCTAAAAGGTAAAAACGGGACCCTATTACTAAGACTCCGCTGTCTGTCTGTCTGTCTCCAGGCTATATCTCAGAAACCGTAATAGCTAGAAAGCTGAAACTTTCACAAGATATGTATTTCTCGTGCCGCTATAACAACAAACACTAAAAATAAAAAATAAAATACTAAGGAATCGTATGTTTATTCTTCATTATTAATACATAAAAGTATATCAGCTATTAAAAAGATTATAAAATTTAAATAAAATACATATTTTAGGGGGGCTCCCATACAACAAACATACGAGGGTGTATTAGAAAACTTCGCAGCCTAATACATAAATACTTAAACTATTTTAATGTAACCATGACAACCATGTCACAACTCTGGTTGTCAAATTGTCAATTACTATCCCAATCAACTGTATTTAAAAAAGGCTGAATTTTGTGACCTTTGTGCAGTGTTTTTAAATAATTTAATTTAAAAATAATATTTAAGGGGGGCGGGCTCCCATAAAACAATAGTACTAATTATTTTCTATTACTTATAATGTACGTTTATTTTGAAGCCATGTCAGATCAGTCAACAGATCCGGATTTTGGATTATGACTAGTATTGATTACTATAATCCTTAATTAAGGAAGTATTAGTGAAATCTAGCTTTGATTTACTAACCTTTGGAAAACATTTGAAAACCTCTAATAGTGGCAGCTTATAAAAAATATTTGACTTATTTAACTGTTTTGATTATACTGAATGTTCTATTCGTAAATAGCGCTATATTTAATGATGACTTACAAGCTTACCTGTTATATATATTTTTTGAAGTGAATCTTTTTTGAGTTTTACATAGTCTGTAAACTGACTTAGGACCAAATAACTAGAACCAAATTTAGTCATTCTTACTTGCTTTACGTATTTCCATACTTAGTTTTTATAACACAGATGACCATTCTAAGAGATGTTCCGTATCACTTATCTCTACTATCACCATTCTTTGGCGAAGGAGGTTCTATGCCTTACAACACAGGGTTTTCTCTATTGTAGGACATAGGACCAATTTTAATGGTAACGCACATTTTTGAAATAGAATATGCTTCTATTGTCTTTTTTACTTAAAAAAAACATCTGATAAGGATGTTAAGACTACTACTTCTTTTTCGTATGAACTAAGAGGCCAAGCTCCGGTATCGACAAACTCAATCGGCCGAAGGTCTCTGATTTGTTTTAATAACTGCTCGTACTGAGACTAACAACCGGGACCTACAATTTAACGTATCATCCAACCCATGGTAGCGCCCAAATAAGAATACCATTTTTAAGACTACAGTCTTGTGCATGGTGACCCATCCAACGACTGTCCGCATGGACCGTTGCTTAGCTTTGATGATGGCGCCAGATCACCTTAGCTAGCCGAGCTACAGGTACTACAACGTTAAGACTACTTATAATTGCTTAGTCATGCTGTCATTGCTCACTCAACATTAAGAAAGCTCAGACGATTGATACTTTTAAAAAACTTGTGGAAGAGTGGTATTTATCTTCACTGCCCTGACAATTCACTTTCTTCCTTCAATTAGATACTGTTTATTTATTTATAATGTTATTTTTTTATTATTACTCAAGTAATTAATTTGGTACGTTATGTATTAGTATATTATGTATATTTTATGTATGTATTAGGTTATATCTTGTATTATTAATATTATATGTATGTTTTTTATTTTTCTTTATTGTACACTATGTCCTTCTTTAGTTGTTTATATATTCCTTTCCATTCAAAGGTTGCCTGGAAGAGATCGCTTTAAGCGATAATTGTGGCACACTAATTTTAAGTTAATTGTCTTATACTGTGTCTTTTTTATTTATGTGTCTGATAAAGAATCTTTTTTTTTTTTTTTTACTCACAATAGGTCAGCGCTTGACCACAATTCACCTGATGGTAAGTGATATTGAGGTCTACGGTGGATCGCGCTTAGCTAGAAGGAACCGGTTCACTCTCGCCTTGAAAATCGCTAGATTGTAGTCATTGGGGAACAGGGAATTCGGCAAGGAATTCCAAAGTTTGGCGGTTCGGACAACAAAGGTGGAGGCAAAACGTTTTGTGCGTGCCTTGGGCACCTCAACCGTAAACCGATGCCGCCTTGGCGTTTCCCTGCTCGTCCGATAGTGGAAGGGGGCGGGGGGAATTACGTCATGTAATTCAGTCGCACACTCGCCGAAATGCAACCGATAGAATACCGACAGACTGGCAACAATGCGGCGGTGCTCTAGGCTCTGCAACCTATCTATCTATCATGCTGGATTATAATTATGTTGTTTGTATTTCAGGAGACAACGTGGATTGCTGGATGGAGATCCAGGCGGGTAAAGGACCGTGGGCGGCTCCTGTGTCCGGTATTGTCCCCCTCGGCTCCACGCTTACACTCGTCGTGGCTATTAACGATTATCGAGGTAACTTTCTTACTTAGTTCCAAGTGACTAAACTTTAAGTCAAAGGCAAAAGTCAAAGGCCAAGTGGCGAGTCTTGGGAGAGGCATATGTTTAGCAGTGGACGAGCATAGGCTGATGATGATGAAACTTTAAGTCATGCCGCGAAACACAGAAATGGTGCTTTTCATGCTAAAAATCAAAATACCAAAGATCTTGAAACTGCCCGGCATTTACGGGTCGCCAGTGCAGGGTATATTTATTTGTAATACGAGTATGTATGTATGTATATGTAGTATATCAGTTGTGTTAGCAACCATAATACAAACTAGAAATGGTTCAGTAAAAAAAAATAATAAATAAAAAAAAATAGAATAGTTCGAAAGTGTAGATAAACACTTTATTTAAACACTCACAGAAAAAAATAATAACAAAAAACACTTAAAGTATTTACAAGCTAACTGGCGACCTTACCGTTTGTATTGTTCAGAATAAAATATGTATGTCTAGGATAACCAACAGTGAACGTATTGGACAGCTCTAAAACTCAATTATACCCTTGGTGGGTAATACCTAACTTGTTGAGAGTTTGCTCATGGTTCCGCCGCGGAAATTGTAGGGAGACGTAGTTCATTACAAATTACTCGTACTTTATTTTCAGGGAAACTCGGGACCCGGGTGTACCACAATGTGCAATGAAATGAGTTTCCTAATAGCTTTAATATCTGTAAAATCAAACATCTAGCAAATTCGCAACATTTTGCCGCCGGCCCTAGACATTTGATTAACCTATGAATGTAATAAACCTTTCATAAACCAGATTTAAGTTTGAGAACGCAAGCTCATCGACAGAATTACATTAACAAAACTATAAAGCCCAATTTTATGACTACCATTTGATAAGCTCAATGTATTATGAATAAATTCTTTAATTCAAAACTATTCATTGATAAAATTCCATCAACCTTTTTAATGAAAAAACTGTTACTTCGTTCATAAATTGTGCTTGTGTTAAGAATTCTGTGTCTTTAAATAGTTTATAATTTGACGTAAATGGATCTCAAAACATAACGGTAATGTACATGGTATTTTGCAAGAGGCAGCTTTAATTCTCCAGCTTTTATTACGATTATTGGAAAATCGCGAATAAAAATCTGTCGCGCTATATATCCAGACCTAAATTAACAAACTTTTGGTAGGTATGTTGATCATTTTTCCCGATCTTCAAAATGGCCGTCACCACAAAATGGCGGCAAATTACATTTTCTTTTCACAACTCTTTCAATATGATATCGAATGAAAAAGCTTGACTTGTGGAATACAAAACGTTATGAAAAATTTGAAAACCAAGATTTCAGCTGAAACTAAAACAGTTTCAGCTACGACAAAATAGGTTCGCAAAATTTTCAAAATTCTATATTTACAACTTGTTTATCTAAAAACTAAGAACCTAAAAAAACTTTTGATACGTCATTAAACCTGTTTCAAAAATTGCGTGGGAGAACAGGCAATTTTCCTTTTTTGGTTAGTATCTGTTGTGATTTGGCAGACAGTTTTATTGCTGGTAATTAAAATGTTTAACACAAAATTTGCTACACCTCAATTTCAGTTATTAATTAACACTTTATTGTTTTACCATCGAGCATACAAATAAGAATTTCCTTTAATGAAAACTTAATTAGTCATGTATGTTTACGAGCTATTAAATCTAAATTTAAAGGTTTGTTTGTTTTTGATATCTGCCGCACCTTTGTTTTTTTATTCGCATCATAGCTGCTTAGCTTAATGACGGGGCGCGTGACCACACTCTAGCCTAAGGTGGAGCATGCCTTGTCTGGGATAGCTGGCTCCCAAGAAGACTGTCGGTACACCGTTAGGTGCTAGGCGTTAGATTTTTCAACCTGAAGGGTGGTTGGTAGTCGGGTGAGCACTAGACAATGTTCTACCACCATGCTATGGTTTACATCATTGGACGATATTGATTTCAAGCCATACTGCATACATGCATTCTGCATACATGGCCCTCTGGAGTTTGTAAAGTCTACTTCAACACGTCAACGCATTTGTTAGACTTATTTAGAACAAATAAAACCATCTTCGTTGAAGCTAATTTACATAGTTAAAGATCTAACTCTGAGGAACTGTTTGCTTAAAACAATAAGCGTTGTGTGGTCCAACGCTAATGGAAAATGCCTGAGGCTCTTATCCTAACCACAAAGTTTTAACCGTAGTTGCTAAGGTAAACATTTTGCAATACTTTAAAGTGTAATTACTTGTACAGAGTTGCAGATAACAAATGCAAAAATTTTGATTTTGACTTAGTCGTAACTTAATTTAGACAAACAATTATTTTTATAGCCCGTGGACGTCCGACACAAAAACTTTTTGTAAAGACATTGGGAAGCAGTTGGTCCTCGCTTCTGAGATCCAAGAGCTGGCAGCTATTTCTTACAAAGACTAAGTTTAGCTGTTCAACGGGACAATGCTGCCAGCATCTTGGAAACTCTGCCCCCCTTTTGAACCGCTTTTTTTTAAATAATAATACATTACAGTGTATCGTGTCAAAACAAAGTTAATTAAATTAATCAAGTATCAAATACAATAAATATTAATTATTTTCCTATGATTTTGGCAGCTACATGAAACAATCTTTGTTTTCCGTAATTTTTGTTTTCCGTACCCCTAGCGTAATATTATCCAAAAGCACAAAACTGAATTAAAGTTATCGTTTTGGTAAAGTTATATCCATAGAGAAACTATATATCAATCTCTATAAGTAAACTTTTACTATTGTTTACGCATAGAAACAAAAACGAGACGTGTAAACTATGGAGTTTTTTGCTGGCATTAGGTTTTCTCTGCTTCTTTAACATTTGCTTTAACGGGAGTATAATTATAAAACTTCACTTTTACATTTTTAGGTACATATGTATTATAATATAATATTATATTTCTATATGACTACTTAATTTAAAAACCAAAATTGTAACACTTTGTATTGCAAAAAAATAGCTGCGCCCGTGATTGTTATCCGTATTCTATGTAGCTTATGTGTTAATAATCCAGGGTTCAAACTATGATTATACCTGTATTTGAGTGTTAAGGACAACATACCTACTAATACACACACACACACACACACACACACACACACACACACACAATTTTTCCCATTTGTAATTTTAGTAAGAAGTTGGATTACAAATGTAATTGTTAGCCGAAAAGTATACAAATATTTAGTCGGCGTTTTGTATGAACACACAAACCTGAGTTTGTATCTTAATCCCATCTTTTATCAAGTTTAACTGTTTAATACAATGCCGAGAAAGATTATTATCTGGCTATAACTTTTCAGAGTTCGTTACGTTATCTTGCCAGTCAGAAACATTTGTTAAAATCATAAATTCACAAGGTGCAGTTACAGTGCAGATGGGAACGATAGCGGTGTCTTTAAACCACACTTGTGCATGAAGTCCCTTGTTTTATGCTTTTTTATGTTATGCCAATTAAAGTTTGACCAGATTTTGAGCAATACCCACTAAGATTATAATTCATATTGTTTGAATCTGGGGTTGCAGGAAAATGGAACTTATTTCAATTAAATAAGAGACACTTATTTGGTAAATGATATAAGAGTTTTTTGCTTTCTGATTGCTTGATGAGATGTAATATGGTTGTAAGATGAAATTTAATGAAAACGTGTTTATGGTTTAGAAACCGCAGAAAATTAATGTATGTGTATAAATTTAATCGCAATCCGTTTTAAGAATATTATTTTTGTTTCGCCAGTTTTCCCTTAACACTAAGTGTTATTGTTGAATAATTGCTTGCGCCTTTAACGTGTTTGTTAATATCGGTTTGTTATTATTAATTTAGCATTTAGTAACTTTTAGTTTCAATTTTGCATTTCATAACAGTTTTAAGAGTATTTTAAATACGCATGCAGCGTTGATTGCTCCAAGTCTAAAAGCTTTTTTTAAACACATTAAGTATACGTTTATTTTCATTCTTATCAAATTAAGATACCATACATATATAATACGCTTATAGTAAAAGTATAGTATAGTTTAAAAGTATATAAATAGAAGATGGGAAGACTTGTTTAATCAAAGATACGGACAGGAATGGACGAGGTTGGCAAGAGATAGAAAATTATGGAGTAAGCTGGGGGAGGCCTACGCCAACGAGGCGACAATTACAGCAACCTAAAACTGACAAGAGAAATCGCTTAATTCACAAATAATTTATTATATTTTTGACATTCTGAAATTTAAACTTACTATTATTTTACTTAATTATTATTTACAAGAAAAACTGACATATTTAAAAACTAAAAATTAAACAAGAGATTTTTTTATGATAATTATATTTAAATTTAAATTTTGATAAATAGTGACATTGTGATTGTGAATTTGAAACAGAACCTTATAATTTGTAATTGAATAAATGGCTTTTTTACTTTTACTTTTTACTATAGTAAAAGTTGGGTGACCACTATTCGATTCACCCATTCAGCGAAGAAAATTATTGTAAATAATAAACAGCTTACCTATTACCGGAAACTTAAAATAACCGCTAACTTGACTTGTTCGACCAAAACTTCCTGTCAAACAACATATACTCGTATGTACATATGTCTACCGGTTCCCGTAGTATGTGTACTTACTAAAAATGTCATAAATTTAGAACTTGAAAGAAAATATGTTTTTCTTTTTACTTTTGATAGGTTTTGCATACGAACCTTCCCTGATGAAAAGCTTCGCTGTAATCTACGATGTGGCACGCTTACCTAGATGATACATATTTATTCTACGTTTGTTATTTTTTAGATACTTCTTACTTACTCTGAGTCTCTGTTTACTCTAGATTAAGCAGAGATTCAGGTAGAAAAACCAAAAGCTTCGCTGTCCTCACATTAAAAAAATCAAATGAAATGTCTATTATAAGTGTAGAAGAAGGTTTCCAAATTATCTGCATTGTAGATTAGATTCCAAATTTGCATCAAAATAATGCATAATAAAATTTGTTGTAGAACGAAGAACTAAATGTAAGAGTTAGCTAACAACAAATTTCTTACTTTAATAACATAACTGAAGTTGTTTGTCTATAAAACATACCTGTTAATCCCTGAAATAATCCATATCTATATTTAAAATCAATTTCCAAGCACCTAACAGTGTATTTCGGTAGTCTTCTTGAGGCACAATAAACGCAGACTAGGCATGCAAGGAGCAAAACACAAAATAACAGTATAAGAGTATGTATGTATACGTAATTTTGTGTTATTTAAACTGTACTAATCACGTTAGACGCGATAAAATATCTTTATCCTATCTTAAGAGAAATAAAGTAACTCTTAAAGTTAGTCACAATTTCCTAAAGAAGAGCAATCAAAAGCGATCTCAAAATTTTTGGTCACGATTTTCTAAATAAATAAAGAAATATATTAGAACTTATTTCACACACAGCTGGTTAACCCCATACTGAACCATTTCTAGTTCGTGTTATGGTAGCTTATACAACTGATATAATACATAACACCCAGACCCACAAACCAACAAATTTAGTTAAGCACAAAGATGTCGGCCGGGCCGGGAATCGAATTCGAAACCTTCTGGTTAGCAGTCCGGCATGGTAACCATAGCGCCAACGAGTTCGTAAAATCACCATATATCACCTCGTTCCTAACAAGTGACACGTCCCACGTGCCTCGAACTCGTAATATCTTGGCTCCGATAATGGTGTGCAAACACAGACTAACGGTAACAGGGGATAGTAAAAAGTAAACTGGACAAATATGAGCGAATGGGTTTGCTTAACGGGCTTCTAGCCGCTTTGCCAAGAAGGACGACTGACAGGCGGTCACCTCGGGCGAGGCTTTCAAACTATGGTGTTGATCTGAGAAATAATTATCGCGATTGATTTTCCGACTGCGTCAACTTAATTCACTTGAGCTAATTTGCTGAACAGAGTTTTAGTAAAGTATGTGTTTAAACACCTGTAGGACATTTGTTTTTGAATATCACTTTTGTGTTTAACACTTTTTATCAGTGAAACAATGATTAATTATCATCCATGATTTATGATTGTCATTATAACATACTCGTTTGCAGTCTTTCTGCAAACTATTGTTATGCACCCAGGCGAATAAAGTATTTTGAAAGTAATTTTAATGCACCTTTTTTATAATTGTTCTTTTAGTTGTATGCAATGTATTTATTGTTTTCACCTACCCTCTCTGTTTTATTCCTCTGAATGTTCGGTAGAAATTTTTTTGTCTACGTCTATTTTTCCACCGATAATCATGGTTGACAGAGATTGTTAAGTCTTACGCAAATAACTCATATTTTTTACTATGGTCAGTTTTTAATCTATGTATATACTTGTGCTTATTCAACTGGTTTTCCGATTTTCCGAAACAGCTCTTTTCTTGTTACTCAATAACATTTAGAAGTTCTTATACAGTTATCACTATAACAGTTTTTCTTATATAATTATTTAATTTTTTATATTAATGAAGTCGGTTAAAAAATAAAATATATCTTTAGATCTTTACCAATTAAGACAGTTTTGCCTTTGACTTACAACTTTTTAAGTCTGTCAAAAGACCATAAGGCCAAAGGACACCTACAAACAAACAATCAGAAAACTCAAAGCTTTAGAATAAAAACAAATCATTATCTATTATATTAGACATTCAATAGATTATATATGTATTTACACCCTCCGTTAGGTATGCAGTACAATAAACATAATTCTATCTCGTATGGGCTAATTCTAATTCTAATTCTAATTTGAAGTGGGGGTGATGAGACCTGCACTGACATCCCGCTAGGGGCGTATTGTGCATTCCCCCCTTACCAGCCTACCCAAGCCAACCGAGCTCCTTGAAATAACGGAGCACAGCCCTGGGTCGCTGGCATACCTGTTCCACCCCTGTTGCGTCAGATGGTCTGTTTGTCTGAAGATTAGCAATGGAAGGCGAACTTTCATCTTGAGCTGCTATCATCAGGCCGTAACTCCTTCTGGTTTGTTTGGTGGCCTCACAGTGCAGTAGCACGTGTTCTACCGTTTCATTTTCCTCCAGACAGCCCCGCCATAGAGGGCTGTCCGTCGCCCCTATTTTGTGTTGGTGGTAGTTGAGATCACAGTGGCCGGTAATGATGCCGACCATCATACGTAGGTCCCCTCTTGTGAGTTTTAGTAAATTATTTGTTACTTTTTTGTTTAATTTGGGTAAGAAGAGTCTAGAGTTTTTACAATCAGTCCTTTTGTTCCACAGATTTTGGTGTTCTCGTTCAGCGTGTGCTCGTAGTGTATTTCTAGCTTCCATAGCTGTCGGCTTGCAGAGATCAGCTATGTCAGCGCATATCGTTTGTTTCTTTGCTCCTTCTTTTGCAAGCAGATCTGCTTTATTGTTACCTTGACAAGTGCTATGACTCTTGGTCCAGGTTACTGTAACATCATATATCTCTGCCAGTTTTTGTAGAGTCAAATGACATTCCTTTATGACTTGTGATCTGGTTATCGGTTTTCTGAGTGCGTAGATCGTTGCGGCACTGTCAGTTGTAAAATTTAGCTTCATATTTTTACTTATAGGTTCAACAAAATTTCTTAGCAGCACTGTTTTCGCCGCTAGTAGTAAACCCATTGCTTCAGTTTGAAAAGCTGTTGTGGTTTTGGGCAGTGACATGGAATCCTCAATCCCTAATTCTGGTGAGTAATATCCGCAACCTGCTCCATTATTGTTTTTAGCGCCGTCACAATAGACATTGTAGACCTCGTCAACAGCGACAGCAGTCGCCGTTGCGCTCTGAGGCTTTATCTCCTCCGTCTGTAGAGAGTATCTTTTGCCATCCAAGTATGTTTTAGCTATCTTGTCGGTTCCTCGAACTGAGTTAGGAACTATTGATATTGCTTTTTCTAGAATTCTGCTGTGGTTTGTACAAGAACCCACACCTTTCCACTGGTTTGTTGATTTAATTCTTAGGGCTGCAGCCATTGCTTCTTGCTGTATGTGCAAATACAGAGGCGTCAATCCGAGTAGTGTATCCAGGGCGGCTGAGGGTGTCGATTTATTGCATCCTGTTATCATGGAGCACGCCAGCCTCTGGAGTTTCTGTAGTTTGGTGATGGTGGTTATAAGATTCGTCCTGGGCCACCACACTATGCTACCATACGTTAGAATTGGTCTTACTATTACAGTGTACAGCCAGTGACTTAATTTTGGTTTTAAACCCCAGTCCTTGCCCACAGCTCTCGTACACTGCCATAAAATATTTGTAGCTTTGGTGGTAACATGGTCAAGTTGTTTACCCCAGAGAAGCTTACTGTCTAACCAGATGCCTAGGTTTTTAACTTCTTTGCTAAGGGTAAGCTGCGACCCAAAAAGACGTGGAAGTTTTAATGTTTTCGGTATTTTAAGTTTTCTTGTGAAGAGCACCATTTCGGTTTTCTGTGGGTTCACCGAGAGTTTGTGCCGCTCACACCATCTTTCGACTATGTTGAGTGCTTTTTGCATTTTTTCGCATAGCGTTGTTTCGAAGAGACCGGATATCATGATTGCCAGGTCATCAGCGTATCCAATGGTTGTAATACCATCTTTGTTGAGCAGTTCGAGGAGCTCGTTTGCCACCACTACCCACAATAATGGGGACAGAACTCCTCCCTGAGGACATCCCTTTGTCACGACACAGCGTGAGTTTGTGGACGACTCGATGCTGGCTGCTCTATTTGACAACATAGTTGTGATCCAATCGTTCACTCTATCATCGACGTTATGAGCCCGCAACCCGTTTACAATGCTGGGAAACGTCGTTTTATCAAAAGCGCCTTCTATGTCTATAAATGTGACTAGACATGATTGTTTATGTTCGATAGCGCTTTCGATTTTGTATACCACTTGATGTAGCGCGGTTTCTGTCGATTTACCAGATTGGTACGCATGTTGATTTTTATGCACCGGCTTGTCTATCAGAGGACCGTTGCGTATATATTTGTCACAAAGTCTTTCTAGTGTCTTCAGCAAGAAGGAGCTAAGACTAATTGGCCTAAATGACTTTGGATCCGTGTAGTCAGACTTTCCTGGTTTTGGTAAGAATACTACTTTAACCTCTCGCCATGCCTTGGGTATATACTTCCAGGCTAGGCATGATCTGTATAGAGCCACAAGGTGGTTTCTTATTTTGGCAACACTCCAATGCAGAAGTGCAGGAAAGATTTCGTCCATTCCAGCGGCCTTATAAGGCAGGAAGGTGCTGATTGCCCATAAAAGTGCTTCTTCAGTTACTATGTGTGAGGCGAAATTCCAGTCGTCTCTGCATGGTTCTTGCTGAGTCTGGGTTTGCCATCCTCCTTCATTGTCCGTTATACAGTCCGGAAAGTGGGTTTTTAACAATAAGTCAAACTGTTCTTCTTCTGAAGCAGTATAAGTGCCATCAGTATTTTTTAAGGTACCCAACTTTACACTTTTGTTTTTCGATACCAGCTTCCTCAGTCTAGCAGTCTCGCTTTCTGATTGAATAGACGAGCTGTATTTCTTCCATGTGTTTTTGCGATTTTCTTTGATTTGAACCTTAAGTTGGTGTCTTGCTATTTTGTACTCTTGCCAATCCTCAGCCAGTTTTGTGTTCATGGCTCTATTGAAGTGGTGTCTAGCCTTTTTTCTCAGCGTACTGAGTTCTTTATTCCACCATCTATCTTTTTTGTGTAAGCGTGGCTGGGTTTCCGTCCGAAGAGGACACGCTTTTTCGTAACTTCCTCTTAGAGATTTTACTATTGTCTGGACGAGTTCTTCTATTTCACATGGTTTAAGCATGTCTGTCTGTTCCACTTTCTGTGTGTTCAGAAGAGCTTCTTCTAAAAGATCAGAGAAAGCTGTTTTGTCAGTCTTTTTTGGATTTCTATACGTTCTTGGTTTGTGTTCTCCTATCTCTAAACCGAACCTGATCCATCGGTGATCGGAACCGGAGTATTCATTTGTTGACACCCTCCAGTCACTAATCGAATCGGCGATTTCGTCAGTAGCTATCGTCGTGTCTATTATGGTTTGAGCCCAAGACGTTACAAACGTGGGCTCAGCCCCTCGGTTTAGTATAGTAAGGTTGTGCCGAAGCGCAAAATCCAGCACTTCCTTTCCTCTTTCATTTGTGTCTGGGCAGCCCCAGACCGTGCAATGTGCGTTTGCGTCACCACCTGCAACACACTCTAAATTATTAGACATACAGTAATGGAAAAGAGCCTCCAGCTCTGGTGGAGGCGCTTCAGTGTTTCCATCCATGTACACCGATGCTAAGATAACAGAGCTTAATTTACCTTGTAGGCCCGTTTCTAATTTAACGACAGTAAGATCATCACTGCACAGATGTGTAACCATAAAGGCTTTATAAAGTTTAGGTACATATATAAAGGTACGTGTCTTACTTTGCAGGGGAGGAACAAATATATTTCCATCAATATTGGTGAAACCTCCTACCTTCCCACGTTCAAGATATGGTTCCTGGACCAGTGCAATTGTGTTCGGTTGGGTATCCAGCAATCTCCTCAACGTGGACGTCCCCGTAGAACTGTGTTGGATGTTGGCTTGCAAAAAATTTAACTGATTATTGTGATTTTTGCCTAGCCTATTTAAATGTTTAGTTGTGTCATTTTTAGTAACTTTTGTATTATTTTTGTGATTTTTACTATTGTTGTTAGAGTTTTTATCGTGCTTATTCATTGTTATATTATTATACTTAACTAACTACTGCACCTAATTAACGGTTCATAGGGGAGCCGCGATCTTATTGGTCAAGGGAGTAGCCGGGGAGGTCGTCTTCCTTCTCCGTCTCCATGAGCGACAGGGGCGAGAGGATAGTCAAGCTCATTATATCACCTGAGATATCCCCCCCGCCCTCGCCGTCCACTTCGAGAAGTCGGTCCACTTCCTCCCTCGTCCACTCCTTGTCTTCCGGAGGTACCGCGTCTGCTCCTGCGTCAGCTAGCGTCCGAGTCCCTCCACTTTCGGCGTAGGAAGTCGTCGCTGCTCCTGCTGTCGCAGTCACGTTACCTCCCGATTTATTATTTTTGATTTTGACGTATACCGACCCCGTTGTGTAATGGAGCCGGTAGTCTACTTTTTTTAGGTTGTCCATATCTGATGGAGGCACGCCCATCACCAGAATATGATTGTAAATTTCGCCCTTTTGCCGCACAATATGTTTAAATATGGGCCATTCTTCTAAATTTACGCCTGAGTTTAGCTCAGACAGAAATTCCCGGAGGATGTACGGCCATCGCTCCAGATCCTCCCTGTCTTCACCAAAGTCAGGGATATATATAACCGCGGTAACGTACCTCGGCAAATCACTCTCCGGGATGACTCGGAGACCCCCCGACCCCTCCCACAGGACCGGCAGGCGCTCCACCGTCCTCGCCAACCAGTCCAGTGTGAAGTCGTCGCTGGGAGTCATCCTAAGGCAGCCCTGAGTGAGCCGAGGCAGTTGCCAGAAACGCGGCAACCTACGCTCGTTTTTTGGTTTGCCGCGGTTTTGTTTGAAGAGGCTATACTGCTCTTTATCAATAACTTTTCTGAGGAGGGTTGCCCTAAGATCGTCCATTAAGACGCCGCCCCTATCCTGCACTACCACCCGATAGACCTTAGCAACAGCAGCGTACGACGGCGCCGGTCCTACTCCCCTCTCCTCAGTATCGTCAAATCTTGTTCCGGCAACATCAGGTCGGGACCCAGACGCAGCGGTTCCACCCGCCAAACGAACCTTTTTGTCGGCGGACGCGACGCTTGGCGAAATCTGGTCGGAGCTCCGCTGACGTTTGGGTCCCCGACCGCTGTCCTCCGGTGTCTCCACGTTATCCGTGGCGGTGGTCGCCTCGGCCCTAATCACGCCGGCGCAGCCTGGGCCATCGTTTCGCTCCTCATCTCCGCCCGTTCCTTTGACAAGACCGGGAGCAGGTTGAGGACTAATCCGAGGTTGAGCTGACTAATCCGAGGTTGAGCTGACTAATCCGAGGTTGAGCTGACTAATCCGAGGTTGAGCTGGCTCTAGCTAGGGCTAGCTCGTATGGGCTATTTCTATTTTATTATCTCACTACGAGATACGTTTGAGGTGACGATAAGTCCATACAAGGTGTTATGAAAGAATATGAAAAAAGAACTGCCAACCGGCCATCAGAGAGCCGCACATTAGAGTAAACAAATGATAATTAACTTATTAAAATTCTACAGAATAATCGTAGTATATTTCGAGAAATACAATGAAATTATCTCTCCCAGGGCTAAGGAGTCCGTTACGCTTGCTGCATCACCCCGTTAAATAGCAATAGCTAGCTTACCTTTGCATCAAGAAAAATCTGGAGCGGGAGTCATATCTAAGCCTACCTTACCTTACTTTTTAACGAAGCTCTTTGCCTCACTTCGTATTAAATTATGTTTTTGTTTTTATCCTTCTGCGTTGAATGCAGTGCAGGGTCTTTTTATACTATATATCTATGGCCCTCTACATGACCTACAATGTGTTTTAAGTGACCGTGCACCGTGAAGTTATTCGCAACATTTGGTACAATTTCCAATTAAAATACGTTAATATATACTATTGACCAGATTATAAATTATATATTATATTTTTGTCTTTACAATTGATTTCAAAACAGTATATTTCAGTTTACATTAATGCAAATATAGTTTTAAACGATACTAGTGACGTCACGGCTCAAATCAAATCGCTGACATCATCGCTTTCTTCATGGCTAAAGTCAAATTGTGCCTTAGTTTTTAATTTTAACATTTCTCTATAGTACAATTGTTTCATGGAACCTGTTAGATTAAGAATGTTACACCTTGTATGGTTTGCAAATGAAATTCCGCTTACCGAGACATTAGATTCCCAGATGGCGAGAGATGTTATGATGCGTTTAGATACATTTAGATAGAGCTGTTCTGGTCTAGCAAGACTATGAAAATAAACACTCACTTACCGAGAATATTAAAATCAAAAGCTTAAATATTGTATGGGAAAAACATTTTTATATCAACGTAATAAGGTTCAAGTAGTCAGCAACTGAATAGAAATGGTTTTTTGAAATTTTGGACTAAAATGTTTAGCGTAGGCGTTTCTGCTTAGTCACTGACTGATCTTCAAAACTAACATTTTTCTTACCAGTTTAGTGAGACCACAGACACGCCTTTTAACTGTTTACCTTCTAACAATGTTTGCAAATATTAGTATATCTTTGACCGAGCGTGCGGAGGGAGCGATGTCTGCATTAACAAAAGAATTTTGTTTTCGTCTGTCTGAATATACATATATTTGTATATTGGTTCTCGCGTAGAGGGCGTAATTTTGATTCAATCTCGTCAATACTTGGTATACAGGACAGAATATTTTATTGATATGTATGCACATACTCGTATCCATACAATATTTAGTCGTCGGCGATTTTGGATTCAGGGTATAATACTTAAAAAAAAGGGAAATTTGTATCAACGCCATTTACCGGTCGATTTTAATTGACTTTAATTATGACTTGACTAATGATAATAACTTTTAATAATGCTATTTAGGCATAATATAGATAATTTTGATCATCAAAGCAATAAAGCATTTAGAGCAATAAAGCTAAATTATTCATAAGAGATGTCCTGAATATGAATAAATTTAGTCAAGTAAAAAGTTCCCCAAAAACTATAATCTTTATTCGGGGAACTTTTTCGGTTTTCAAGGCACGAGTGAACCGTTTTCTTCTGGGTAATCGCGTTCTATGTTAGATCGCAAGTCGCTTGTCATCAGGCCAAATGGTTTGGTTTTTTTTTCACAATTCGCCTGATGATAAAAGACTTACACAGAACACGTAAATTATAAGTACATATAAAGTATAAAGAAGTAATTGTTTAGTGGAGAAGTGACAAAGTTTCGATAATTTCAAACGCTGCTCCCCAAAAAAAAATTATTCGCGAGGTCTGTTGCTCGGAGAACTACGAGTAGTTATAATATTATTATTAGTCGAAATGCCCCATCATCGTTATCCAGTAGTTTGGATTGAAGGGTAATTATCATCGATTGTTGAAAGACTTAGTCTTGTTCCACTTTTTTAAGACGAGAGTCAAGCTGGGCTTTTGTGTACTTTGTGTTGTTAATTAATTCAGGCATTTTGATCTAATTGGGAATAATTTTGTTGGTATTAGGTCTTATTCAAGCAATCATTTATTAATCATCTTAATCGTGTCATGGAGGCTTTATTAGTAATCAGGTACAGTTAGATAAAAAAAACTAGTGATCAAATTTATAAAATGATCTGATGATGAATGTCTGATGACCTGTGCATCGGGAACTATTAGGGCGGGTTATTTATTTAGAATTAAGTAATTTATAATAAATTTAATTTATCAACTTTTTTGTCATTTTAATTGTGCTATATTGTGACATGTATGAATAAACTTACTTACTATTTGAATTTATAAAAATAGATCAATACGGATTTATAGATATAATTTAATAATATTGATAGTTTTAATTTTCTATCAAATATAAGTAGAATGAGACATTGGTGTTTTATATTGGTTTACTATAATTCACCAATTATTCTTATATACAAATATAAATGAGTTTCGAACATTCTTCTATGGCCATTGTCGAAAACTCTTGCATGTGTTTTGAAGGAGGCATGATCCAAAAAAAGATTAAAACTATTCATTTGAAATTTACTTCAACATAAAATATGAGGAACAATCCGGAACCTAGCGGATAACCTTGAGTCACTCCAGATTATCGGCAAGAGACAATGGATTGGAACATCTAAAACAAACGATACGTTAAACAAAAACCGACACAGGCTATAGACGATGTGCGTTCGTGCGGTTACACCTTGTTATCAATCAAGATAGTTTATGACTCGACAAACTTATGATGATTTCCAATTCCACGATCGCACTTCGTGAGATGGCTATACGTAATATGTTTGTAGGATATGAAAGCAAGATAATTTCTATTCCACTTGTCGGTACAGTGAGGAAAATTTTGAAAATGTTTTTAATATCCTGCGTAAACAATGGAGCTACAATTTTCAGCAGTAGTTAAGACATTTGAAAATCCCAAAACACGATTTCGTAAAACTCGCTCGATAGTTTTATTTTTTGAAGTTAAAAATAGTGTACTTCAGAAAGTTATAAAGAAAGGAAAATCGATCTTACTTTTTTTGTTGGTAATATATTGTTTATTTTACATGAATTTATTCGAGAAATACCTTTCAGGCTTTCGAATAAGTATGACGTGACATAACTCGGTACATCGGCTTCAAGTACTAATTTACTTTATCCTATCAACATATGTATTTTAATTTGGCCTTCTTATTTTATTGATTTGTACTTATTACACTTTATTTGGTTTTCTAAGCTAAAAAAAAAAGTTTGGACTACGAATATTCGTACTCGTAAAAGCAACCACGAGATTGATTTTCGCTGGATCCTTCATTTTATAGCTGTTGTTATAGACGTCTATCGACAATAGGTAGTAACTCGTAACCAATGTGTAGGCGCCATACAGACGTCCCCTACTGAATATAGGCAAAGATTACGTAGAGTGGATACTTGAATGCAACATTGTATTGTCTGGATTATCTATGAAGAATTTTTTTTATTTATCATGCATTTTTTTACAAACAATGGCTTGCGGTTGCTTAATTGATCGTGCGATCGTTATAAGTTTGTGATATTATTGTAATGGACACAGCCTGAACCATTTATTAATCTTAACAGCAATTACCTAACTAAATATCTTGCAGTCGCAATCAGATACATATGTAATTACACATAATTATTTTTCAGACACAGAAAGCCCATAAAATTAAACACTGACTGACATTATACAAATATTTTGTTTTAAATAGTAGATCATAATAGATGAATATAATACGAAACCGAACTTAGATGTTAGAGTAAAGAGACAACAAAAATTATATGCCAAGAAAATAATAAAAATACATAAATACGCAATGTACATAAAATTCACCAAAGTCTGCACACAAAAATATTCATATAACTTCAAAACACATATATTTATTCGAGCCATATTTATTTGAATTGGAGAATCTGTCAACAGTGATCGGTGACACAAAGCTGCAGTCAATTCTTTATAGTAGTGTAGGATAGCATTGGAGGCGACAGAGACGTTTTACGTTCCTATTAACGCGGTGGCGAATAAACTTACGTGAAACGAAGTGCCGGATGCGCGAGAAGGAATGTTGAACGAAACGTGGATCTTTAGAAATAAGATTTCTATTTTGAACAATGCTAAATCGGAAAACCTTTTGTTTATTTTTTAGTAACGGTGGGTAATTTCATAAACGTCTTAATAACTGCTAACAGATTTGGTTATAGGAAATTAACTAGTAAAATTTGCTTTCATGTCGTATTTATGTGAAAACAGTTTTATAAGTAAATATTAGATTTACAAGTCAAGCTAAAATTAATACATCACATTGGTAATTATAGTAGGAATGGTCAAATAATGCTTAAAAATAACTATTTGTTCCAAACTGCGTGTAGCATAGACCCATTATTAGCATAAAGGTACATAATACGCTCACAAAATTGGTACCAAAATTGGGAGTCGATGGAAAAATGCGATCTTTAATTTATCCCTGCATTAAATACAACATAACAAATTTAATGTATCATCTATAAAAAAAAACATGTATTCTACCAGACAGTACTCATATACTTATGAGTAAATAATAATAAATTATAATAACAGTACTCTGTTACTCTTTTACGAAACTAATTTTAACATTTTACTCGTACTTTAAATAAAATTAATTGAACATGAATATTGCTTTATCTTCCGAAGGCCTCTGCCTTGGTGTAACGAATGCTTGTACTAAGATCAGCCGGGATCAACAATTTTACGTGCCATCCGGCCCACGGTAGCGCCCAGATGGAATCCCACATTCAAAAGACAGTCTTGTGCATGGTCACCCATCCAAAAACTAACCGTATCTACCTCGATGATCGTGTCATGTCACCTTCCCTAAGTTAGCCGAGCTACAGGCGCTACTGATACAAAATGATTGGGCACCAAGACACTCATGTTATTTAACCACATCTTTAGTTAAACTCCAGTTAAATGTACTAAACACCGGTTATATTTTTAGTATCCACTACAAACGGCTAGAGAGCATTTAGATAGCAAATAATTAGGTGTAAACCATTGTTCCCGCCTATTCATCTGATAATGCAAGGCTTTTAGCGCTAAGAGTAAGCTTTTACAACCATTCCAGTATTTATCTCATACACAATCTCGACAAAAATAAACTTCACGTCAAAGCTGTAGAGTTTTTAGGTTTGAACGATATTTTTACTGCGGAGTTGTTTTTTTTAAACGTAAATCGAATACAGGAGTTTCTAACAGTTGATTGTATCGAATTAAGTGGTATTTACTCCTACGGATGGGATTTAGTAGTGGTCGGCCTTTTCTGCGGGGTATTCTCGTTGTGCCCAATGGCTACGTTACAACTGGTGGAATTATCGCCAAGAGTTAATATAGTGGTGACGGGTGGGAAGATTAAATACCCAGCTGTTATCACTGGCAAAAGTTGTCATCACAATCAAATTCTTACCTTTTTATTCTTTATCATAATAAACTGAAAAGGTAAAAAATAAAAACCTTCTATATGCTTTTAGTGAAACGTTACGTTAAAAATTATACGTAATTGATTTGGCAAAAACAAGTTTTCTTCCACTCATTACCTAAGAAAGAATATAATTATAATAATAATAAAAAAATTAATGTGAGCAGTGGGGCAAATAATTACCGCAGATTTTTATAGTGACTCCGCCACACGCATTTTTTAGGTTTAAAGCGCAGAAAAACTGAATCACAGTTTTGAGAAAAACAAGTTTTATAACCATTAGCTTATTTTTAACTAAAGTACGTAGAAGGTACTTAAAATATGCGACGATGGTTGTCACCACAGCTTTCTATAACTAATGGAATATTTGTTCACCTACATACATACTACAGTCGTACAACTATCGCTTTGTTTATTGTTCTGGCTTATCTTTGTTTTATTGTTTACTTACTTTGTGTTTTTACATGTTATGGCCCGTTTTTGAGATAGAAACTGGTTTTGAATAAAGGTCCTCGTACATTAGAACCTTAACTTAAAATTGTTCTGAAAAGTTCATCTCTTTTTCTTTATCGCCAAGAAATCAAATAATAAATCACATTTCAAAAATCTTATGAGTAGGGTTACAAAATCTAAACCCACAAAAAGAAGTTCGAAAAAAATTGTCCAATTGCGAGTACGGCTCATGCATAAAGGTAAAAACGCACCCTATTGCTAAGCCTCTTGAATATTAAAGGCGAGCATACAACAAAATACATTTTTAAGTAATTATTTTACTTTAACTTTATAGAGACATTTGGTAGACCCTCCAAACATTCACAGAATATTTGATTATGTATTAACTATTAATATGAAATTCCATGAAAAAAAAACACGAACACACAATAACAAAAACCTTACAAATAGTAGATTAAATCTAAGTCAGTGTCCGCGGGTAAGGGGCCTAAAAAGCTGGCAGCATTACTGGCCGCCAAGCTTATACGTTGGCCGAGGTAAGCGCCAGCTCTCATCTCTCATGTCATTTGTTCAATAGATAATTAATGTAAACTACACAATTGACTTTAAAGGGGGCTTTCGTCCAATAGTCGCGTCTTTTTAATTTCTTTAAGATCAAACGAAACGCCACTTGGCCAATTATATTTTACTTAAATGGTGTCAAAAACTGAATATTCAGTTATTTCTAACGTCATCTTGTATCAGGGTATAACTAGCCTTAAACAGAGATTTTTATTTATTAATTATGTAACGGTTATATTTTTGATAATTTCCAGGTGAATTCGACATGCGTGTGAAGTCTTGCGCCGCGTCCGACGGGTCGGATCATGTCATCCAGCTCTCTGACGAGTACGGGTGTGTTCTGCGGCCGAAGATGATATCCAGGTAAAGATATCTTCTTCTTCAATTAAGCTAAGGTTAGAATCTGGTGTCGAGAATAACAAGCCGCCTAAGAGTCTCTGACTTTACTTATGACTCCTTGTACTAAACTAAAAGCCGGGACATGCAATACAAAATGTCTCACGAAAGCCATTTTTCAAAAAGAAATCTAAGAAAATACATATATTGTGCAAAAAAAGAAACATACCATTTAGTATAGATAAAACGTTTACTAAAAATGTATGCACAAAAGGAGCAAATTCTAAATAAATATAAATATTTTTAATAAACAGACTTTTGCATGCTCATCCAAACGAAAGCTGTCCGACCATTTCTTAAATTTGATGAAACGTCGGATCAAGCGTTATACATCTACTTGTATTTTGTACATCAGTCTTAGCTTTGAAGCTATGGATCAATTCTTAACTCGTTTAATCATTCTTAAAACAATCGTCAGGCAAATTATAGCCTAACATGTACCAAACACATAAATAAATCAATAACCTAACGTTTTATTTAAATTACTTATCATTATTTTGTTTTAGAATTAACTAAACATTTTTCTGTTTTTTAGACTTACCTATTTTCTAAGCAGTTTTTATTAGAATTGCTCCCAAATTTTCCAGGTTCCTGAAAGCCAAAGCGGCGGACGAGCGAGCCACAGTCATAACCTACGCATTCTTCCACGCGTTCAAATTCCCTGACGCACTGAGCGTTCATATCCGATGCAAAGTGGAGATCTGTAGACATGGCTGTTTGGACCATTGCCAGCTAGCCGGGGTCACTCCTCAACATGGACCCGGAGCTTTGGACAGGAAAGACGACAGGACCCACCAAGACCATAATGATTTGAGGTAAAAAATAAAAAATAGTATTATTTTTTATCCACGTCATAATGACGCCAGGGGAGTATGCGTGTATTCGTGTGTGTGTGTTGTGTGTGTGTGTGTGTGTGTGTATAGAAGAAACAATTAAATATATCTTAATTTGATTTCAGATCACGGCGGAAGTACACTAAACATTTTTTTTTCTTGTATCTACAATGGATTTCCGCAAAGTTACGGCTGGGTCAATAGGTTATGTGTGTGTGTGTTTGTGTGTATATCTGTGGCATCGGAGCTTCCGAACAGATGGCCCGATTTCGATTTAGTTTTTTTGTTCGAAAGTATCAGGAGAATCTTAGCTAAGCTTGATGAAAATCGGTCCAAGATAGGCGCCGCTACAAAATGACGCATTACATAATATATTTACACAATTAATAAAATGGGTATGAAATGAAAAGTTTTTACAATATAAATTATAAATTGATAGTTAAATAAATGAATTTAATTAATTTCAAATCCAAGATGGCCGCCTAATATATATTTTTAACCGACTTCAAACACAGTTTGCCTTATTTTCTCTCGAAATTCGAAATTAAAACAAAACACTTCTTCAAAATTCCAGTGACCCAACGGCAGAGGACCAAGAGCAGCCAATAGACTCGGAGCCCCTGTTAGACGAAAGTTTCGGCGACGAAGTGTCAGGAGATATGGTAGAAGCGCCCGCGCCGTTGAAGCAGAGGGCACCGCAGAGACCTGCTCCTGTTGTGGAGACTGAAGAGGACCATTCTGTGGATGAACTGGTACAGGCCCTCACCAGGCCTTTTACTGTAAGTAATTTCCAATAGTCCCACTATTCCTAGTTCCACACATTATTTAGTAAAGATAAGTTGGAATTGGACAAGACGCCGACCGAAGAAGACATGGATGGAGTGTGTGAATGAGGACATGATAGAGAAAGTAGTAAGTGTAGAGACGACAGCTGGTGGGATAAGGCAAGGAAGAAAGAGAAAAAACAGAAGAAGAAGAAGTTGTAATTGAATAAATACAGAGATCTATTGGAGATGTATGGAAATGGGAGTGCAAGGAAGAAGGGCAAGAGACCGACCGAAGAAGACATGGAAGGAGTGTGTGAATGAAGACATGAGAGTGAAAGGAGTGAGTGTAGAGACAATGGCTGATAGAGGAGAGTCGAAGAGGAAAATTTGCTGTGCCGACCCCATCTAGTGGGATAAGGCAAGGAAGAAAATATAGTTAGATTTGATTAAAGATAATTGATTAAAACGAAAAAAAATATTTCGCTTGGCAAAGGATAAAACGAACTTCAATAGGCTGACGGCCAACCTCCAGCAGTGGAGAGGCACTTGAAGAAGAAGAATTAAAACAAAAAATAAATTACAGTTAACGCTGTAGACATATTTTTCATCAGGTGACTAATTCTAAGAAAGCGCACAAAGAGACAAAAAAAGCGCACAAAGTAGAGAGGGTAGGCCTCAACGGATAAGACGTGTTTATTTATACTCGTATATTTTCTATAAGAAAGTAGAGAAATAATGAATAGTTTAACGATACAGTGTGTTGAAAAACTGTTAATAAGGCTTCTATCGCCTATGGAGATTAAAATTAATGAAATACGTGAAGCAGTGCGGAACTTGGAAGCTAAAACTAAAAGTGACACCGGCTGCGATGAACGGCAGAAGACAAAGGTTGAACAACCTACCATGGCAAAGACTCTTAAAAGCAGTACTAAATCTAATATGACGAATAAAGGTACGCCTAGTACATCTAGTACACCTAAGTCTTTTGAGCAACCGACTGTGACGACAGCGCGCGGTGAACGCGCTATCGCTCGTCAGCAGAAACGCACTCCAGTTTCTCACACAATGCCTCATCACAAATCTACCGTGCCGCGGATGTCACTTGATGAGTCATCATCATGATGAGTCTAGCGAGCCTACCACTCAAGGAATCACTGTGCCTGTAACACAAACTGAGCATTATCCAGAACGTAACACTATCACCGACACCAACCGTGATACTACTACAGAAGCAAAGCAAAATGACGAATCCCCGTGGCAGACCGTAAACAAACGCAGGGGCAAACGCCAGTCGAATAGAATTGTAATCCGCGGGAATGCAACCTCCGATCCTGATTTGCAAACGGTAGAAAGAGTGAAGCGCATCCACGTATGTTTCCTCAAAGCCGAAACCACTGCGGAATCTCTGAACAATTATCTCACAAAGAAGGATCCGTCGGCAACTTTCGAGATTGAAAAGATGAAGTTGAAGCACCAACACTACGCGTCCTTCATCATCTCCGTCCCGGCGAGCAAGTTCGATTTCTTCTTGAGTCCGGACGTCTGGCCGCAGAGGGCGGAGGTATCTGCGTGGTTTCAATGGAGCGGCGGACGCGCGGCGCGCGCGTCCACCCGCTCCCCTGCAAGCATTGCAACTGGTGAGTCCGACGCGCGCGCGCCGCAATCCGGAGCTACGACGCGACGCCCCGCGCGCCGCGCCTGTCGCAGCCGCCCCGCCACCGCTAGCTGCACAACGATACCAAGCGCGTAACTTGCCTTCTTTAGTAATTACTTGCTTGAATATTCAATGTTTAACGGCTGAAAAGACGCCGAAATTAGAAGTACTTTTAGATAAAGAACTAAAATGTGATGTTTTGGCTATGACTGAACACTGGATAACAGTACAAAATATAAAATATGTTCACATAAATAATTACGTATTAGCTTCCAGTTTTTGCAGAACAATGATTGGTCATGGCGGGTCTTGTATTTACGTAAGAAATGGTATAAAATGGATAGAAAATATTACTGTAACTTCATTATCCGTTGAACGCTATTGCGAAATATCTGCAATAGACTTGTTAGATATGAACATAACTATTATTTGCATATATCGAACAGGGTTAGCTAGCATAAACGGATTTCTAAAAAGCTTAGAACGTTTGCTCGATAAGTTAGGAGAACTTAATAAAATGTTTGTGATTATGGGCGACGTAAATATTAATTTGCTGGATTCTGCTGATTACGCAAACAAAAACCTGCGGGATCTACTAATTTCGCACAACCTGGACGTGGCGGTGGACTACCCGACTCGCATCTGCGCGACCGCTGCCACTTGCCTCGACCACCTGTACCACAACCTGGGCGCGGCGGGCGGCGTGCTGTCGGCGCCGGTGCACACGCTCATCTCCGACCACCTCGCGGTGCGCGCCGAGCTCACCTGCGTGCCGAGCGCGCCGCCCCCGCTCACCCGCCTTGCTAGGGACTTCTCGCAACATAACCGCGCTAACTACGTTGCGGCTATTGATAGCGTAGACTGGCCTGTTATATATGACCGTTATAATACCGCTGAAGGGCTCGCTCAAGCCGTAAATAACGTTTTAAAAAACAAATATGAAATATGTTTTCCACTCAAAAGAAAACCAAATGTGAAAAGTGACTCGTCGTGGATAACACAAGATATACATAATTTGAAATCTATATTATTTGACATTACACATTTATATAATTTATTTCCTAATGAACTGACATTAAAATTAATGATGAATGATTTGAACATAAAATATGACATGCTTATTAAGAAAACCAAAACTAACTTTTACAGTAGGTCAATCAAAAACAGTGCCAACCCGTCTAAAACGATGTGGGGTATAGTTAATAGAGAACGAGGTAAGGGTAACGCAGTTAATGTAAACTTTTCTGAAATTCTCAAGAGTAGTGATGGTACAAAATTCAAATCGTCTAAAGATGCTGTAGATGCAATGAATTCGCGCTTTATAAACGCAGCATTGGCCTGTGGGGCTCCAAGGGCGGACGTTGCCGTAGTTCAACAAATATTAGAAAATGCGGTTCATGCTACTGACCGCTCTCTCAGGCTGCTCACGTTCTCTGCTGACGAGGTATACAAGATAGTAGCGACCTGTATTCCTCCCAAAAGATCTAAGGATGTATACAATTTGTCCATGGAATTATTCCGAAACGCTATTGTACCATTAGCCCCTGTGTTAGCGGTGCTATTTAATAAATGCTTGAAAGAAGGTGTGTACCCTAAGACTTTGAAAATCTCTAAAGTTTCTCCCATATTCAAAGGAAAAGGCAAAAGAGACGATATAGATGCATACAGGCCGGTCTCCATTATTCCAGCAATAGCTAAGGTGTTTGAGAATGGGTTGAGCTCAAGGCTAGTTGAATACTTGACGAACACACGTGTCCTCTCTGAACATCAATATGCGTATCGAGAAGGAAGATCCACCACATCCATGACTCGCGAGTTGGTGCGGCGCGTCATTGACGCTCGGGAGCGGAAGCAGCAGGTCGCGGTCTTGTGCTGCGACCTCTCCAAGGCTTTTGACCTGGCCGATTATCAGGCTCTCGCATCTAAGCTCCGGCATTACGGGATTGTGGGAAAAGCCTTCTCAGTACTTACAGACATGATGAGAGACCGGTCTCAAATTGTCGATGCCGGTAATGGAAACAGTAAGTCAGAGCCACTGTCAACGACCATGGGTGTCCCACAGGGTTCGTCAGTCTCCAACATATTGTTCTCCCTTCTACTGAACGACCTTCCCAACGCGGTCACATGCGCAGACATCCTCCTCTATGCTGATGATGTAGCTGGAGTAGTGGCTGCGCCCACGCTTGACCAGCTCGAGAGGAACCTAAACGTCACCATGTCTCGCCTCGCTGACTGGTTCCGTGTGAATGGCCTGGTGCTGAACTTAAAGAAAACACACTTTGTTCATTTCGTTCTATCGGGCCATTCGACGCGACCGCTCACGGTGCTGTTAGATGGAGTCAGGGTCGAACAAGTAGACAGCACAACATTTTTAGGTTTCGAAATTGACAGAAGCCTAACATGGGAGAACCATATAGACACCCTGTGCGGCAAAATATGTGGCGCATGCTTCGCGCTGCGGCGGGTGGCGCGCGTGGTGTCGCCGGAGGTGTCGCGCGCCTGCTACTTCGCCACGGTGCACTCGCGGCTGCAGTACGGCGCCGAGCTGTACGCGCGCGCCGCCGACTGGGAGCGCGCGTTCCGAGCGCAGAAGCGTGCTGTGCGAGCCATCGTGGGCGTGTCGCGCTTCACCTCCGTCAAGCCCTATTTCAAGAAATTAGGAATACTTACATTGCCTGGTGTCCTAATCTATCAGGTCGCAGTGTATGTTAAAAACAATCCAGAGCTGTACTCCACGCGCGGCGAGTCGGGAGCTTATACTTTTCGCCATGGCAGCAGGCTACGGCGACAACCCTACAGGCTGGCTAAATCTAGCAAATTAATTCATTATTTAGGCCCTGACGTCTTCAATCGATTACCAAACACGATTAAAAGTGCCCCTAGCGAAGGCAGTTATAAAAACAGATTGAAAAACTGGCTTATCGAGCAAACTTTCTACAGCTTCGACGATTTTCTAAAGATCAATGTCGACGGCTGTACTAAACGTACAGAACTATAAGTTTATTGCATTTATAATGACTAGAAAAGAAAAAGAAAATTTACTTTTAAGTATACTAATTTTAATGATATATAATTATAATATTTATATAAGGTTGACATGTAAATTTAAATTTTATGAATAAAAAACTTTGACTTTGACTTTGACTTTGAGAGAACTAAAAATATTCAAATAAGAGACAAAATTAAATATCTGTGACCACAGCGGAAGTACACTAAATATTTAATTTTGTCTTCTATTTACAATGAACTCCCGCAAAGTAACGCCTGAGTCAATAGGTTAAAAATATTCATTTTGTTGTTTTTCCAGGACCGTCCAACAGATTTGGAGCGCGAACGCGAGCGGTTCCCGTACGGTCCGCGCAATCTACCGGATAACGTGAAAACTATACCGTCAGGAGAGACCGTCGTTGCTGCTAAGCCCGGACCGGCTGTCGCTGGCCCGAGGTACATATTCTAAGTTACTATAGATAGATAGACAACACATTCTTTATACACAAAATACAGGAAACAATTTAAATTAAAAGAAAAGCTTACAATAAAAAAATAGCAATAATATTATATAACAAAATATCTTATCTTAGATATATCAAAATTATAATTTTGTTAAATCTTATCGCTAAAAGCAACAATATTATAATTGAGTTGCTTAAAACAACTCTTTCAGGCAGTTTTTGGATGGAGAACAACTGAACAGGGAAGAAAATCTGAAATATTCTAAGTAAGTACGCTAAATATTTCAGATTTTCTTCCATCTTCAATGGGTTTCAGAAAAAGCTAATTCTGTAGTTTATTACTTACTAAAGCTTTATTATGTACCTATGGCAAGGGTTATTGGTAACCAATGCGTCACCTTCTAAGAGCTAAATTGTTTTTTTTTGTCGATGTCGAAGTCTGAAAAGTTAAAATTGAAAATCATTATATACCTACTCGTACTTTTCCAAATGTCGTGAAAAAAAACGTTATATGGCATTATTTTGCTCATCATCTCCTAAATGAATAAAATTTTATGAAAATAGATAAAGAAATAAAATTATATTATTCCTTTTTCTGTGTTCAAAATATTTGTTTGCATATTAAAATTGTGTTAATTTAAAAGCAATAGTTCGTTACAAAATAATTATAAATATCCATAGAGTGGGTATTTGGACGTCTTTTAACCTATTTTTTCGATATTTTCACCCTTATTTTCGCCTTAAGCCAAGTCAGAGGCCTTTGGGCAGCTTGAAAAGTCTTAAGATCACTACTATTAGTCACTTAATTTATATGAAATATTATTTTATATTTTTCTTCCTGAGTCTCTGTTTCCTGAGAAGTACCACCTGGGGGTCTTCAAATCTAGAGTTAATAGGTATTTTCTAGGTAAGCGTGTAACATCGTAGGCCATAGTATTGTTTAACATCAGGCAAGCTGTGGTCAAACGCAAACCTATAAGTTATAAAAGAAATATGAAATTATTCATAATTTATGACATTTATTTCCAGATCTCTCCGCAAACGGCGCGCAGTGCGCGACGCTCGCTCCGCCGACGTTGGAGTGTCGGGTATATATGAGGTGGTGTCAGAAAACGACCTCGACTTCGGACCGACGCGTCGAGAGCCAGTCACTGTATTCAGCGGGAAAATACGGGAAGAGGTTAGGGTTCATTTGTATTTTTCAAGAGTTTATCTTACTCTTTACAGCTAGGCATTTGATCAGAAGCAGGAACTACACCAGTGAGCGACATTCTGGTCTAAAGTAGAGTATGCCTAGTCTGGAACAAAACAGTACTTCTTGATGAAATAATTTATTTTGATAAGGATTAATAGCATACTGCGTAACACCATACTGCGCTCCAAAACACGAATCACTGACGTTGGTCAAAAAGCTGCCGCACTAAAATATAATTGGGCTGGACACATCTGCCGGATGTCGGACGAGCTGTGGGCCAAGCGCACCACGCTGTGGAAACCGGAGAGCGTCCGACGTCGAGGCAGGCCCAGACGGAGATGGCGGGACGAACTAGACTCCTTTTGTAAAAACTGGACTCAAAAAGCTCAAAACCGGGATGAGTGGAAAGAGGATAGAGAGGCCTTTGCCCAGCAGTGGGACGGAACTGGCTAAAAATAACAGGATTAATAGCATGAGTAAAATAAACGCGTTTAAATGTAGTCCAAAAAAAAATTCAAGATTTTTAAATAAAAATGTGGTTGTTGTGACGCACTCGACATAGATAGGTATAGTGTGTCGCGAACTTTTTTGTAGATATTTATAAGATCTACAATTAATTATGACATTTTATGGTTCTATCTTTTGTAGTTTAGGCAACGTAGGCAAAATAAGTAACATCTTTGGTTGATTTTTTTCAGTTTGTGTCCGAAAAATCCAAATATCTTACGGAACTCTATTTTTTTCCAATATATAATAAACTAGCTGACCCGGCAAACGTTGTTTTGCCTTAATAAAAAAAAAAACTAAATATACAGTAGCCGATTCTCAGACCTACTGAATACGCATATGAAATTTGGAAAAAATCGGCCAAGCCGTTTCGGAGGAGTACGGTAACAAACACTGTGTGTGACACGGAAATTTTATATATAAGATATAGTCTCATGGAAATTGACCGTCGGCGACAGACTTTTCAACTTGAAGGTGGTTGTTTGCCAGGCGAGCACAAAAAAAAGCTATGGTCCTACCACCATGCTATGATTTCCTTTACCGAAACCAAAAAGGAAAAAATCTCTCTATAGTGTACGATAACGTTGTATATCTGAATACAGTAGCAAAATGCATATAATTAAGAGATGTAGAAATTAAACGACTAAGTGCTTCAAAAAAGTGGTCTTGCATTTTTAACTTAACCCGTTAACTCATCTTGGCGGGGTAATCTCTTTCTTTCAGATATGTGAAAATGTCTGAGAATGGAAAACAAAGAAAATTAAATGTTTCAAGAAAACACGAATAGATGGCGCTAACTACACGTAAAAATTACTAGATGTATCATTTGATACACGTTCTACGATTTTCAACAAGAGATTTAGCGCCTATTATATTTATTAGTCTATGATGATACTAACTAAAACATTCTTAAAACTGAAAAATCTATTTTCCAGGTGGTCTACGGAATATGTATGGGAGCCGTTTCATTTGGCGCCCTCTTCGCTTCAGCTGCAGGCGCAGCCGCGGGCGCCGCACTAGCTGCTGCCGTGTTACTTCACAAACTACGGTCAAGGCAATATCCCCAATGTCCCGCCGCGGCCAATGTCCCTCCCGCGTCACATTCCTTAGCAGCCTGGATGGCTTTAAGGCTCTTAGGGTCGCCACATCATGTCGCTTCTACCACGCATCAAGGATAGAATGGCGGTTTATTTGTAGCAGGGTCGATGTAAAACTATCGATAGTCGATAAACTTTTAGTTCGAAACAAAAACCTTTCGAAAGTACAGTGGTTTACTTACTCGTATGCTCTTTAATAAAAATATTTAATTCTTACATATTTAATCCATTCCAATTATTGTTATTTGGCGAGGTAGCTTCACAAACTACAGTCAAGGCAATATTCTCAATGTTCCACCTCAGCCAATGTCTCTCCCGCATCTCATTCCTTAACAGCCTGAATGGCTTTAAGAGTTTTAGGGTCGCTACATCATGTTGCTTCTACCATCAAGTATAGACTGGCGGTTAGTTTGTAGCTGCGTCGATGTAAAACTATCGATAGTCGATAAACAGTTGAGTTAATTGAAATCACATGTCGAAGGCTGTTAGCTAAATTGTGAACTGCGTAGTTTAAGGCGTTAATAGATTATTTATATCTTCGACAAATTACGTTGGCTATGGTGAAATTCTGACTAAAAGTTTATTTTTATCTTTTAAACAAAGAAAGATTTCTTCATAAACCACATACTCGTAATAATCTTCTTTCAATTCTGTTTATAGATAGGTAATTTGTAGAAAATATTAATTTCAATTTGTAGTAAAATATCTAAATACATTTCTATTTATATAAAAATGCGTTTCTTCGTTCGCATTCATACACATGTTAACCTAAGACTGTATAGATATTTCATAAAAATAAATAAATATACTAATAAAATTACACTTTAACGATGTTTATAAGAATAGTGAGCTAGATAACTAAAAATAAAATACTGCTATATATTTGTCAGTTTAAATGGCCATTATAAACGGGCAATATTTTCCTGCAATATGTATATGGATGCAACACAGTGCCCAGCAACATTGCAAGCAATACCAGCATACTATGCAATATTGCAGTAATGTCCCGGCCATAAGTTTGTTACAACTGGTATGGCCGGTGTAGTTGCCAGCAACAATCAACATATTGCAGTATCAACAGGGAGTGATCGGCAATGTCATATATTATGCAATGTCGTAATAATGTTTAGTCAATGTGGCTGGTTTGGCTTGCATAATTGGTATAAGTTAAACACAGTGTAAAAATACACTAGCTGGCAACATTGCAAACAAAACCAACCATACAACGCAGTTTTACAATAACGTCCCGAACATAATGTTCATTATAATTGGTATAACCTATAATATAGTTTCTATACATTTTTGTACAAAACAGTGGCTGGCAACATTGCAAGCAATACCAACCATACAACGCAGTTTTCCAGTAATGTCCCAAACATAATGTTCATTATGATTGGTATGACCTATAATATAGTTTCTATACATTTTTGTCCAATACAGTGGCTGGCAACATTGCAAGCATTACTAGCTACAATTAGTAATATTACAGTAATATCCCGACAATAATTATGTTCGTTATCGCTGGTATGTTCTGTATAGTAGCTAAACATTGTTGTAAAATACAGTGGCTGGCAACATTGCAAGCAATACCAGCCACAATTAGTAATATTACAGTAATATCTCGGCAATAATTGTGGTCGTTATCGCTGATATGGTCTGTATAGTTGCTATTACATTGTTGTAAAATACAGTGGCTGGCAACATTGAAAGCAATACCAGTCACAATAAGCAATATTCAGTTATGTCCCGGCCATATTATTATGTTCGTTATGCGTGATATGGCTGATGTACTGATCATCTACATATTGCAGCAATATACTGCTTCTTTATATGCGTCAAATATGTAATTTTTAGAACTTACCTATATATGTATGTTAGAAAAATATATTTCTTTAGCATTTTGAAAAAATCTGAAATTTGTTAATTTTGTATTGCGAATTTTTAACTTAATCGTAATTATTTCAAAATTTTAATATTATTATTTTATCGTAGTATTAAGTTGTTTACTTATTATAATTATTTTTGTATATATTTTTGAAATCTCGGAGCGATCGATACCTGACTAAACCTTAGCTCAATCGGTTTACTTATGGTCAGTCAAATGCATTTATATTTAATTTAATTTATTTTATTTATGCATAATTTTATAAAGGCCTATTAAGATGTAAACAATATTCAGTGCTAATCTTAGTTGCAACAGTTAATTTTGACATTAATGTCAATTGTGTCATTATCTACTTTGAAGTCTGAATGAAAACTGGAGGCTTTCCCTTTAAATCAACCGAAATTGGAAAAAACTTAGAACATTAAACGTAAATAACGTCTTTATTAAAATAGGCCTTTGTTAGTTCGTTCTTAATTTCTAGATAATTAAATTAGAATGTAATAAAATGGTTCTATAGAAAATGTATGGTGCTAAAATAGTCGTGCTACGGATTAGTCCAAGTGAACCTGATTTTTTATAATTCCATGTGTATATTATTACTGTAAGGTTTGTACAGATAATAACTATTTTTAATACTCATAATATACATCAATTTACATACTTATTTTGATACGGCTATGGACAATCAATATTTAATAATTAATAATGATATTGAAAAGTCCAGAAATCATATTTGAAAGTACATTTTGGGAACGCAAATGTCACTTTTAAATCTTTTATAAATTTACTTTGAATTCTGTAAACAATTACAAATTTTCCGAAACGAATTAATAATATCAGATTTTGTTCAATTTCTGTAGGAGATTATAATTATTATTTTCTTAGAGTTATGTAGATAAATATAGATATTTTTTTTTGTAATTTCCTAGAAATAGTTTAAATTATTTCATTATATTTACGTAAATCATAGATATAAAATTTAAGGCGTCAGCACACCAAATCCGTTTTGTTTTATTGGTTGATTTTTTTATTGATAAGCATTGCAAATGTCTAATTATGTATTTTTTTACATAGAGAAGGTATTTGATGTTTGTGTGTGCGATTAATACATAGAAGAAGGATTTCTAATATATCAAAGGATTCATTGCATTTGGTGTGCTAGAGCCTTTTTTATTTTAGGCGAAAACCAATGAATGTTTTATAATTTTTTATTAAACTTTCTGTCGGATTGCATTTTCTTTGCATTTATTATACTCTAGATTATTAATTTACTCTTGACTTTGCTCAATACTAATGTTAATATTTTGTATAAGTATCTATGTTAGTTTAATTTATAACTTTAGCAGCTATGATTAGAATAAGTTATTTACTTTTCTAGTTCTAGATCAGAAATGGGTTTGAGAGTTCTGTTGAGCTTAAACAACTTTAATTATCAATATTGTGAATTATTTTTACCAAGTTATATCCAGATAAAATAAGGTATTTTTTTTTCTTGTGTAATTAAAATAGACATACTCATTAAAACTCAGACATTTAAACTCCTGTTTTCAAGTCGATCAAAAAATATAAAGATTAATTTAAAATATTCGTAAGACTCACAAAACAGTCTCTCAGCCCAAAGCACGACATGCCACCCAAAAAATAATGCATTTATATAAAATATTCTACTATTTATAATAAGTTACGCAGTACTTTCGTTTAGAAAACGAACTCTTTAAGTGCAATTTTATTGTTTAAATTAACATCTAAACTCAATTTAAAATAATAAGTCACTTAGATTTGTATCCCAGTTCTACTTGGATTTGTCATAATGATACAATACTCGCATTTATAAAAAAAAACGGAGCTTATCTTGGACATAATTTAATACGATGTTTAATTAGGTAATGTAATCAAAAATCAGAGAGAAAACCTTATTCTGCTGCATATATTTAAAAAAAAAATGTAACTGGGTTTTATAAATTAAATATTTCGATTCGGTGCTGTAAGCAGTCACATTTTAATTAGCATAAAACTGCCTTATTCCATTGTCATAAAAGCGAAGCGAAATGGTAAAATACATAACCACTCTTTAAATAAATACACTTTAAATTGGAATAAAGAGTGATTATTTTTGGTGGTAATAAAATAAAAATAAATTAGTGACTTTTTATTTTAAATTGAGCACTAATGTAAAATACATTTATTTCTTCTAAGTATACATTCAGATGGTTGCGGTACTTATAGTGTTTCAAAAAGAAACTATTATTTTATATATTTTAATTCTGGGGATATTTTGTATTAATTTCAGATTTATTATGTTGTGTTTATATTTTAAGTTTTATTTCTGAATGGATGCGGTGACGATGTGTTTAACGCGTAAGCACCTGTTAATTTGTTTAATGGAATTAAAATTATGTTGAAACATTACTAACCCGAGTCTTCATTATTAAATGTAACTTATCCTGATGTTATTTTACTTTATAAACTGTTATCGTATGGCATATATATATTTGCACGAAACAAACGGTCACACTTACGTGTGACCGTTTGTTTTTTTCGTGCAAATTATCCTTATGTTATTTTATATTCACAGAATTTCGTAAACTTCCGATTGATAGCAAATTCGATTCGTTTGACGACCTCATTGGCGTAATGGTTGCCATGCCGGACTGCCAACCAGATGGTCCTGGGTTCGATTCCAACGCCCAACAACTATGTGATGAACTAAATCGTTGTTGGCTATTGGTCTAGGTGTTAAATATGTATGAATACAAAGTGTTTATGTAGCATATTAGTCGTGTCAGCAACTAACGCGACAAGCTAAGTTTATACGCACATTTGAATGTAGGTTTTAATAATGACTGTCATTGTTCCTGCATCCTCTAGTTTGTATAAAACTAGAAATGGTTTAGTATGGGGCTGACCACCCTTGTGAGAAATGTGGGCTTATATAAAAAATGGTCAGGTAATAAAAAAGATCAACAAAGTGCTGTTGATTTTTAATGAGACCATTATTTCATCATTCTATTTTTCATCGGCCAACCAATTGCGTATCTAAAGCAGGACTACAAAGCCTTGAACATAGGCGCAAGGTTGCCAGTCTGTCTGTATTTTATTGGATACACTTTGGAGAGTGTGCAATGAAACTGCACAATTTAATTACCACTTCTCCATTCCACTACAGAACGAGCAGGGGCCCGGTGAAGTCACATCTATTCACTGTCGAAGTTCCGAGGATACGCACAAAGCGTTTTGCTTCGACCTGTATTGTGTAAACTGCAAAGCTTTAGAACTCTCTTCCTGAGTCTCTTTTTCCTAAGAAGTACAATTTGGGGTCTACAAATTTAGAGTAAATAGGTTCCTTAGAAGGAACCTATTTACTCTAAACTCTCGTTTAGAGTAAATAGGCAGGTGAAAAAGTATCACGCTGACCTAGAGGTCAGCGTGATACTTTTTGAGACCAATGTAAAGCTTAACATCAGGCAAGCTGCGGTTAAACGCAAGCCTATTCATCATTAAAAAAATGTTAAGTCTAATATTTATATTTCAAACTACATTTTAGGTAAGAATTCCTTAAGGACAGTCATGATTGAAACCTAAACCCAAATGTGCAGATAGCGAGTAAAATCTGCTGCACTAATTACTTCGCCCGCCCACGCCTACTTCACCCCAGCAACGCCTTCTTAGATCCGTCACCAAACTCTTCGTTTCTAAACCCCACAACCCCACTAACTCCACAGCAATAAGCACGATCTCGAGCGCAGATTCAAATGCAGCGTATTTCGGAGTTTTTTTTGTTATTATGGATAGGCAAGCGCTTGATCGAAACTCACCTGATGTCAAGTGATGTTGCGATCTAGGGTGGAGCGCGCTTGCCTATAAGAAACCGATTCACTCGCGCCTTGAAGAAAGTGAGGTTATAGTTCAGAGGGAACAGGGATTCCGGCAATGAGTTCCACAGTTTAATGGTCCGCACAATAAATGTGGAAGCAAAACGCTTCGTGCGGAATTTGGGAACTTCAACTGTATAGCAGTGCCTCCTAGCCGTCTCCCTGCTCGTCCGGTAGTTGGTCTAACACAGCCACCTCCGCTCCACCACCAGGTAACTGGCATTTGACATGTTGCGTTTTAAAAAGCCGAGTATGGCTTGATGGGAAAAATGTCTGCTTTTCGAACAGACGGCCCCTAGTTCGATCTCAGCCAATCGACCAATGACTTGTTTTTAAAGTTAAGTGTGGATTTGCACTCGCTTTACGGTGAAGGAAAACATCGTGAGTAAATTGAGGACTACACTATCCGGAGATGAGTAGCATTCACCAACCCGGACTTGACCAACGTGGTGAATTATGGCCTATATCACTATCCTCGTGAGAGAAGGCCCCAAGTCCCAGTAATGGGAACGTATAATAGTAGACTTCTTATGCTATGCTATGCTTATGTTGTGTAGGTGCTGACACAGGTGCTCTCGTAGTAAGGCAATATACAAAATACGGGCGTAGCCCTGTATCTATGATAACTCTCAGCCCCCGAAGTCAGGTAAAAAATTCAATGGCTAATGTCGCCATACACATTGATAACGACCTCTGGAGCGGTTTTTCTTTCACTGACTTTGCTAGTTCTATATTAGAAATTTTGTCAGCTATTTAACTGTTATAAGATAGGCAATTAAAAATATAATAATATCTAATGAAATAGAAAAATATACTTATAAATGACTTTTGTAGAGATATATATAATCTATAGATTTATATCTGAGTATTGGTAAGGAAAATAGTAGTAAAATAGTATAGGTAGGTATAACATTAAAACACAATACACACGATATGTATTCGTATATAGGTGCTGTAAAATATAAAAAAAAACTTTGGTATTCTCTGGTATTGCTTCAGCACACACGATAATTATATTCCATTGTTTAAAGCAAGATGCGTATATATTTAAACTGTCTAGACGATTGTTTATACATTACGGGGCATAAAGGTCCCTAATAGATTAATTTTTCTGTCATTTTCTTGTTTCATAGGTTCGTAAATAAAACGTAACACTTTCCTTCATAACTTTAATATTCCAATGTATCGTTACATGTTCCAACCTTTATAATAAACATTGAATTCTAAAAGAGCCATCAACAATATATTCATTCATTTCTCAACAAATGATAAACTTTACAATAGAATCTGAAGAAAAACAACGGATAAATAATAATAATAATAAAATAAGAGGAAGAGGTACTCAGGTGGTATAAAATAAAACAAACTACTCGTAGTTTATGACTACAACGACAACTTAACTAAAATAAATAAAATTAATACTAATGACAAGTTATTTTAAACTATAAATGCTAGCGGTTCACCTAAATGTTGATACGTACCATTTTATTTTTATTTTCCGTTGCCCCTTATCCAAAACAACATTCGAAAAGAGGTAACAGAAGATTGTACTTATTATATTTAATACTAAATGTGTTTAAAATATTTTGTCTTCATCACCTTCTCATAGAAATAGCTCGTAAATTCCAACGTTAGAAAATTTTAACACATAAAAAAAAATATATATTTTTATCAAACTGTAGCATCATGTCGGCATGTGTTATTCTAAATTAACTATTTCATCTTACTCTAGAATAAATTAAAGTAAATGCAGAAATTGTTACTAAACACATTGAGCACACTGTCACGAAAATATATATTGACATGTCTTACTTCAGTCTCATCACACTAATATGTACAAATTATGTTAGAGATGACGCCGTTACGAGTAGAAGCGGCTCTTGGAGATTACATGCGCTGTGACCGGCGGGTGTGGCCGGGGTATCGTCGACACCGCCGCCGTCTTCTTCTTCAGTGACGTGATGGGTCTCAGCTTCAGGAACAGCACCGCGGACACGGCGCACGAGCAAAGCAACGTGGCTAGCAGCGCTCCTAGAGTAGCCGCGAATCCTGGCGTGGTCATACAGACAAGTCCGTGCGTCGGAACTATTTTAGGAGCGGCGTTATCAACCGAACTGTCCATGTTCAAATCACCGGCGGATACCACTCGGATGACTCGGTTTACTCCGACTTCTTTCTCTGGTGTTGTTGCTCGTCGCTGCCTTCGGACACGTCGTTCGTCTCGCCTCACTTCAACTCCGACAGGGTATGAGTCGATTTGGGGAGGTCCGTATTCCGCGTGAGGCGCAATCACATTGGGACCGCCTTCTGAACATTGCTCTGGGCACCGGTATCGGCAAATCTGTATCGTGCATTGGAAGTGGACTTCCATGGAGTCAGGGAACTTGAAAGCTTGGAAGTGGGCGTACGATAACACGCTGGCGCTCGCTCCGAAGTTCTTAATCTTTGTGAATCGAGACATGAGCTTAGGACGGGTGACGCAGCCTCGTCGGTCGACCAGCTGGATCGGTGCACGTTGGCCGTCGTGGGCGACACAATCTCGGACTAACATGTCGAATTTTGCATCGTCATCTTTGATGGCGAGCACCATTGTCATTGTCTGACCGATCTTCACCAGACCAGATACCTCAGACGCCCACGGTCCTTTGCCGACTTGAATCTGCATCCAGCATCCAACATTGTCACCGGCAAAATCGGCTCTAACAACATCGAGCATATCAACAGGGAATGGTCTGAATGTGACGGCCTTTTCATACTGGTCGTGCCAAGTGCAGCGAAGCTTACGAGCCTGATCCCAAACTTCTTGAACTTGGGGATCGTATTGTATCACGATCACATTTTCAAAGTAAGTTCCTGCAGCCGCTACGTCTCCTCTGTATCTCGGATCGCCGCTACCAGCCGTGCCACAAGCATGGGCGCCAATTTCGAAGGAAGCGGATGTTCTTCCTAGATTTGGCGGCAAGTGTACGCATTGGTGGTTAGAGTAATGTCCCTTGGAGAAGACGATGCCAAAGAACGGTTTGTCGAAGCTGAGGAAGACTCGCATGGCATTCTTTTCGCACTTGACGTCAAGGGAGACTATTTTGGGCATATCTGGCGCAGGCGCAGGCCACACGTCACCTGCTCCGCTGAAGACCTTCTCACTTGCTGAGGTTTGGGCATCAGCGGGCGGTGCAGGGGGAGGAGGAGGTCCTCGGAAGCTATTGCTGATATCGTTCTTGTGGTGGTTCACAGGAGGCCCGTGGGCGAACGGCTTGGCGTGGATCGGGTGGTGATTTGAGATTCTTGGCATGCCTGGAATGAGAAGAATATTTCTTTTAAAATGGAGTGAAGACATGATGGATGTTTTATTATTTGCTTTACCTTAAGGTACACAGTATGAAGATATTTAGCATTTATTATTTCTTGATAAGTCAATATTCTCTTTCTGTTTAACTTATAATCGCTCGTACCTGAACTTGTTTGAAACCTATGAAATCTAAAGTTCCTCAATAGACCAGCTTGCTTTTTAATTTGTTAACTTCCAAAATAGCATCTTCCTTAAAGTCCACGAGCATGAGTACCAGAAAAATGAATAGTTTCGTCGATGCTATAAAAAATCTGTTTCAATTGAATTACTCACCTAGGGGATGGTGCGCCTGATGATGTGGTGGGTTTGGTCTCCTGCTATGAGGTGGTGGAGCGGGCGGTGGGGGTCCATTATACGCGTGACTGGGAGTGTCTCTTTCTTGAGACTCCATCGCCATCTGGTCTGAAGAGGGCTCGGCGGGTTGTGGCTCAGCAGCATTGTTGCCTCCAGCACCACCCTCATTAGAAGGTTGGTCGCTGAGTGTGCCACTCTGGAATTGAGAGAGGTTCTTTGTAAGAAAATTTAAAAAATTAAATTATATTACAGGTAAAAGTTACTTCTTTTTTGTGTTTATACTTCACTTACAAAGATAAACTATTTATTTTTTAACTAGTAGCACTTTAAATAAAAAATAAATAGCAATACAAATTCTCTAGCGTAATACCAGAGAGCAGATTAATATGCTGGCAGCATTACCGCGTTGGATGGTAATGTTGATACTTTGAGCCAGCTAATATTGCACATGAGGGTCCGTTTCGGATTTTCCTACTATAAAAAAAGAATTACTCCAACATGTTGGTCACGCGTTGCTTGGAGCAGTCGCTCCAATAAGTCTCAAAACATGGTATCAATATAGACTCTTACCAAAATCAAACTATTATATTTCATTGCTTTGGGTCAGTGTCCTTTCAAGGTTAAATTTCCGAACAAAAAGCGCTCCATAATTATTGTCTAATAGAAGAAAGTCAGAGTAAAAATCAAAGTTCTCACGTATAGAGCCATGTTCTGCTCAATTAACTTTTATTTTCAAAGCTTTATCGCTTTTCCCAAAAACGTTTCTAAAGAATGTGTGAAAGTTTTCGATGGCGGTAGAAATATTCTGGTTTATTAGATAAATATCAGTGGCATCGCTCATTCTCTCTGGAATTTGAATATTTAAACGAGAACTAGTTTTTCTAGTTATCAAAGGGTTAGTGGAATACCACTTTCTTCGCGGTCTAATAAGTTTTGCTCGTAGGTTGTCAGGATACATTGTTTAGTCATTACTTTTTGCCAATTTAAATGTTGTGTTTATGTGTTCATAAGAAGTGTTTATCTTCAAATGTGTCCACTCGTATCATGCGAAATTCATATAACGCTACTAATAAATCAAATTCTTTTACAGTTAGAAATAGGGAAACTATGGATCCCCTATAAAAGAGAAAATCCCAAGTGCCTTTTAGGATTTTCTTTTGTATTGAGAATGATAATGTTATCATGTTATGCAGTATCATCCCCATATTGAAATTAATTAAGACTGATTATGGGATTATTTTCCAACGCACATGTGTACCTATTCGTATATAATCATATATGTATATATAATCGACGACCTCGTTGGCGTAAAGGTTACCATGCCGGCCTGCTAATCAGAAGGTTCCGGGTTCGATTCCCGGCCCGGTCAACATCTTTGTGCTAAATTTGTTGGCTGTGGGACTGGGTGTTAAATATGTATTTATATATAATATGTATGTATATGTAGTATATCAGTTGTGTTAGCAACCATAATACGAGCTAGAAATGGCTCAGTATGGTGCTAACCAACCGTGTGTGAATGTGTCCTAATATTTATTTAATATTTATTCACTACGCAACTACTTCTTTAACGTCTAAAAAAATATGTCTCTATTTCCACAGAATAGAACTAGTTCATAAAGAAACCGCAAGAGAATGCTAACTATTGTTATCTGCTTGTCACATCAATGTATAGTGGTCAACAAAAGACTATTGTCCCTCTTTGTGTTGTTGTGTATACTTTATTAAGGTCGTGTATACTACATTAACAAGGTTAAAAATATGATAAAAAGAAATTGTACAAATAATCTAAGATTAATTTTATTTATAATGTAATCCAATTGGTATTTACCAAAAATTGGTATAAATATTCTTAGGGTTGGTCTTTGGTCTTTAGTACCTTTAGACCTTTCAATTTGAGGGCGGTTGTTAGCCAGAGTCGAGCACAAGAAAATATGAACTTTCAAATACTTTTCTTATAGCTATAAAGCTACCTTCATTTGTTTTAAAATTTACCAATTACCAACGAAACAAAAATCCATTGATCAAACTTATAGATCTACCATTACTAATTCAACTTTACCATATCTAATACAAGCACGCACTTTCTCTAAAAAAATCTTACGCAATTCGATAACAAGTTTAATCCATCTGTACCCACCCTAATGATTAACCACAGAACACCGGCCGATGTTCAAACCCACTCATAAATCTTTATCGAAATAATAAAAAAAAAACATACACTTTCTAATTTCATAGCCTCGAGCGGAACAAGCCATATAATGGTTGGTAAAGTCTGATATGGATAATTTCAGAATGCATAACGTTTAATCTGTAAAATGTTATTGTAGGTGAGTGAATGCCGTGGATGTTTTTTATTATATTATTTTTAAGGTTTTGGACAGGAATGTGTGCTCAAAGTAGATAGATAGAAAATTGTTTATTGGAAACAATACAACTTAAAACAAAATAAAAAATATTACTTAAAGTTAGTGTGCCATTTGGCGGCCTTATTGCTTAAAGTGATATCTCCCAGGCAACCTTTGGATGGAAAGGAATTTATAAACAACAAAAAGGACGTAGTGTAAGAAAAGTAGAAATTAAATATATTCATAAAATATATATACCTACTTTACACTTATACATGACGTAGCAATTTATATAAGTAAAAGAAGAAACTCTAATCCAAATGCAAAAAAACCGTCAAATGCAGTATAATGTTACATTATTTTTTGTCATTTCAATTTAATACGAGAAATGTTTACTCATAGATAATGCATATCATCGGCCTGGTCACTTTGGTTTAGTAATAAATAGATATAAAAGAAAAAAAATAGGCACAGGAACAGGAACTTTATTCGTCCTAAAAGAAGTTGTGCGCTGTTTGAGTGAATCAAAAGGAAAAAGCGAGTCGTCAACACACCTCAATACCAGGCACACATGAGGAGACAGGCAGTAAACAAGATCTACAATAACTAAAGGTTTAAGGTATTTTAGAACTTAGCCTCTATGAAATAAGTGTCAATGTCGCGTGAAGGTGGAAAGGTGCCTATTCTGAGGTGCGGCTGCGAGTGCAGTGTGTCAGCGCTCGGTCGTTGCACTTGGACTAGATTTTACTTTCGTTTTATCGATGAGGATGTTGTGCGTGTCAAGATCCAAGATCCACGTGGCGTTTCCGAATTGTGTGGTGTGATCAGAATATGACCCCGGTTGCGTGTACGATATTGTTATGTTATGACTTATGATCATAATATTATTATGTGGTTTGGTTTATTGTTTTCTGCATGTCATTTTAAATGAACCTCAGTATTTGTTTCCAAAAATGTAATATGCCCGTTAATTTTCTTTTATTTCTACAGAATATTTTCTTTGTACTGAATTTATAAAGGCTTCATAAGATGCACTTTGTTTGTAACCGGTTTCAAAATAAGAAGTTATCAATTTGACCTCTTTATTCATATGTATACGTAATGAAGTAGAAATTGCACATAATTATTGTACATATTATACATCAGCTTAAAAACGAGTAAAGTATTTTATTAATTATTGTGTATTATTTGTTGTTTTATTTTAATATTTTATTTTTCAGTTTCAGTAATCTAGTTTAGGGGACTTTGTAAGTTTCATCAAAATTGGTTCAATAATTAGTATTGAGAAAGATAGTAATTTGTGTTTAATATGTTAAACAATATTATTATTACTTTTTTATTGTTTTACTTGTTCAGAAACAAATTTCGGATACGATGTAATTTTTTAAGGGTCTATTTTCATCGGTGTAGCTTCGAAATGCCTTTATTTTATGTGCCAGCTTTTCAGCCTAATAAAAACGTACCATTTTCTTCGTAGCAAAAATGAGGAGACGGGCATTCGTGAGTCATTTGTGGGTAATAAAGTTGGCAGGGATGCCAGTGGACTGAAGATTGTCCTGAATTAGATTAAACATTTCCTCGCTGGAAACTTATCTTCTTCCCTTCTTTCCTTTTAGTGTTTGTGTGTACGCATGTTTGATACTTTTTCACGCTAAAACGTCAGAAGTGGTTTTGATATTTGAAATGGATTAGAAGTACGAGTAGTTTAGAATCTGCATAGTAATATTTATGAATACAGAGGATCTTTTTTGGAAAAATAACTACCCTTATCATCCTGGATTAACGCGGGTGGCACTGCAAGGCGTAGCTAGTCGTACTTCCTACTAATAGGTATTATAAATACGAAAGTTTGTGAAGATGAATAGACATAGCAAAAGTTTGTTTCTTAATGTAATTGTTTGTTTGTGTAAAATAATTTAAGTAAAATATACGTATAAGAAAACATAGTAAAATTAATAAGAAATAAATAAAGAAAACCCAGCTAGATAAGATTCCTGTCCATCACAGTTGGAGTACCTCTCGGGCTTGGACGGTAGCCTTCTGCTACTCGCTCGAGGACAGGGAAATAATAATAATAGTTTGTTACTCTTTCACACTATGATGTTAAACCAATTGGGTCGAAATTTGGTAAAGAGTTTGTTTAGACCTAGATTAACATAGGTTACTTCATTTTGGGTTAACACAGCTAGCACCGCGGGTCGTTTCTAGTCTTTATCTAAACCGGAGCCATCTTAGGGTTCCAGATGTGTGCCGCTGTAGGTCGCAATGCGGTCGGGAAAACAGCTTTTACTCCTCCGAGGTATGACCATTGTCGTAAATCGACATCTGGTCGCCATTTTATGACTATTCGATTTTCAGGCACTTGGCAAATTGGTACTAGTATCCGAGATACTTGTATTCGATCGTCGAATCGTAGGTGACGAATTGTTTAAAATTAAACTTAAATAGAAAGAAAAAAGATAAAGGAAGATCACACGATAGATAGTAATCTTAAATGTACCATATCAAAGTAACTTAAAGGTTTTTTTTAAGTGATGACATGTCTATCAGTCGTGTGGCCGCATTACTTCCTGTTGATCGTGGCTTTGCTTCCCGCCAATGAACAAGAACTTTCGGTTAAGGAAAACATCTTGTGAAAACCATAACATGGTAGTAGAATATTTTGAAGGTTCAAGTTGAAAAATCTGTCACCAAGCTTCTAAAGGTGTTAGGAGCTTGGCAGGTTAGCTGGCAGCTTACTTGAGAGCTAGTAATTCTAAAACAGGCCTGCTCTTCATCTAAAACTAGAGTGTTGCTTACTCATGTTATTACGTGACCTACTGATCAAATACCAAGCTGCACTGAAAAAAAAAGACAAGACATACTCTTACCGGACCTAAAGCATTCCAGTGTAATAAAATGTTTATTTCTATTACTCACATCCGTAAGTACAAAATACAATAACCTATATGAAACAAAACCCAACCTTCATTGCATATTCACTAACTCAAAAATGTCTTACCACTTAAGTACTTTTCTACCTTATAAAAGTTTACACACTTCTCGAACTACTACTAAAATAACTCCCAGTCTTACACAAAGTCAATTCGCTTTATTACTCAGTAATTGATTTTAAAAGCCTCAGAGACAAGACGGCGATCTTTGACGCTACCGGCGTTGTACCTACGCGAAGAAAACAATTTGTGAAACCGAGTAAATAGATGACAAAATTAAATATTTAGTGTACTTCCGCTGTGATCCGAAATCCAAATTAAGACAAGTAAAGGAAAAATCAACTAAGATCAATTAACCAAGCTTAATTAACTAAGACTAATTAACTAAGATCAATTAACTAAGATTAATTAAGATTAACGTTACCTATCACAATTCGGAAGTTCTTAACTCTACACGTGTTTCGCCTAATCACAAGGCATCATCAGGAGATGCTGACTCTTCGAACGACAAGTCGAGAGTGAGGCGCCGCGCTCACCGCACCTGCTTATAAAGGGGCGCATCTACCCCCACCACACGACCGTTAAACCGTTATGACTCGGCTCTCGTGCTACCGGCTTGTCGACTAATGACTCGCAAAAGCGGTGACGTCACTAGGTTTGTTTGATCATTCAGCAATGTAAATACTTGATTTTGATGTTTGAGTATCTCTAGTTGTTCTAAGACACATAACCGAAAGCCTTTTTCACAGATGTGCTTGATTTTGTATGTGTGGTTGCCTAGTAGCTCGTGACCGGTATCCAAAAGGTGTTTCGCAAAATGTGACTGTTCTGGATGATCATTTCTGTATGCCGACATATGTTCTTTGTATCGGGTTTCAAAATTCCGTCCTGTTTGACCGATATATACAGCGTTGCAATCATCACATATCAATTTGTAAACACCTGACTTCCTAGAGTTTTCCAATTGATCTTTTCCATTACAAAGACGATGAAGATTTCTCGTTGTTCTAAAGGCCACGTTGACATCTTTGTTACGAAGTACTTTAGCTATACGCTCTGATACAGATCCAATGTAAGTAATACTACCCACATATTTCTTTAATTTCTCAGGAGGTACTGCATATAACATCGTACGTATTTGAAGTCGTCGTTTGCTCCTTATCAAACCGTCAACCATCTGTTTGGAATATCCGTTGGAAACTGCAATCTGATAAATGGTGTTTAACTCTTCGTGAAAACCTTCGGCAGTTAACGGAACACTCAACAATCTATGCACAAAACTGCGAAAAGCCGCCATCTTATGTTGTACTGGATGACATGACGAGTTTGGAATTACGACATCTGTGTGTGTTGGTTTTCTGTATATCTTAAATTGCAGATTGTTTTGACATCTAGTAATAGAAAGGTCCAAAAAGTTCAATGCCTGATTAACTTCTAACTCCAACTTGAACTTTATTTTTGGATGAATTCTATTAATTTTGGAAACAAAAGAATCTATTTGTCTCTCTGATCCCTTCCAACAAATTATTATGTCATCAACATATCTGTGATAAAATATAATATTAGACTCACCAACCAAATGTTTACACTCAAAATCATCCATGTACAACTCCGCCATCAAAGGACTCAGTGGTGATCCCATGGCTAACCCTACATTTTGTCGATAATATTGACCTCCAAAACGAAAGTAGTTCTGTTCCATACAAATTCTAGTCAAATTTAGTAACTCGTTGGCTTCTCCTGGGTGTAACCTCTGTTTTTGAAAATGATTATTAAGGATAAGTAATACATCCTCATATGGAACGTTGGTAAAGAGGCTTTCCACGTCTAATGAAAATAGTTTTGCTGACGTGGGAATGTTAATATCCTTAATCTTCTCAATCAGGTCTACGCTATTGTTAAGACTGTACTTTGGATGAAAAGAAGTTTTAACCCTTAACTGTTTATTCAAGAACTTCGCCAACAAATATGCTGGAGCTCCGATGTAAGATACTACTGGCCGAATTGGTATGCCTTCTTTGTGAAGTTTTGGTAAACCATACAGTAAAGGTGGTTTAGGATTCATTGGTATAATATGTTTGAGTGTACTAGCCTCTACATATAATGTATCCTTGATCGCATCTTTAATGTCTGCAACAAACTTTTTAGTTGGATCTGATCGAAGTTGTGTAAAATCTTCACCTCCAATCACACTGTTAACCTTCTGAGTATAGCTATCTCTGTCCAAAATCACAATTGAATTGCCTTTATCTGCTTTTGAAAGGATTAAATTATTGTCATTGATCCTTGACTGGAGTGATCTTACACTCTGCAACTGCAACGTAAGAGTACTATTCAACGACTTATTACCTATCTTTTTAATCTGGGCTGCCACTTCATACTTGACGGCAGTATCCTGCTTACCCTTAACGCAAACTACTTCCGAATCTACCGCCAAATCTTCTTGTGCCTTATGATTGTATTTTGTAGGTAAATTATACTTCAAACCCTTCTGTAGCAAAGACATTTCTTTTGCTGGAAACTGGACTTGAGATAAATTTTCCACTCGTGGATAGAAGTCGTGAGTATTCACTTGAGATCCATTATGTGCATCCCCTGGCCTGTTATCTATAAGTCTTCGGAGCTTCCTTGACTGTACCAAATATTTCTCATGGGCTTGTATGGCTGCCAAATCTCTCGCTTTGTTATCCAAAAGGTCAAACTCAACATTGTGTAAAGTGTAGCTTAACTCAGAATGTAAAACCCTTAAATGAGTCTTCAGATTGTCTCTGACTGTAAACCAATGTCGGCTTTCCTCATCTAACCACACTTTTTCTGCCTTTCTCACCGCAAGCTCACCTGCTCTACTGCGTGTATTGGTATGTAGTCTTACGTAGTTGGGGATTATTTTCAAACGTTTACACTGCTGATTGAACCAAACATTCTGCGCCGCTAAACGATGAAGCTTTGTCAACTTAATATAGAGTCTTGCCTGTTCAGCCGTACTTGCTGCTCGTAAATAACTTATTGACTCAGGCGTTACTTTGCGGAAATCCATTGTAAATAGATGACAAAATTAATAAATTAAAGAAAATAATCCCCAACTACGTAAGACTACATACCAATACACGCAGTAGAGCAGGTGAGCTTGCGGTGAGAAAGGCAGAAAAAGTGTGGTTAGATGAGGAAAGCCGACATTGGTTTACAGTCAGAGACAATCTGAAGACTCATTTAAGGGTTTTACATTCTGAGTTAAGCTACACTTTACACAATGTTGAGTTTGACCTTTTGGATAACAAAGCGAGAGATTTGGCAGCCATACAAGCCCATGAGAAATATTTGGTACAGTCAAGGAAGCTCCGAAGACTTATAGATAACAGGCCAGGGGATGCACATAATGGATCTCAAGTGAATACTCACGACTTCTATCCACGAGTGGAAAATTTATCTCAAGTCCAGTTTCCAGCAAAAGAAATGTCTTTGCTACAGAAGGGTTTGAAGTATAATTTACCTACAAAATACAATCATAAGGCACAAGAAGATTTGGCGGTAGATTCGGAAGTAGTTTGCGTTAAGGGTAAGCAGGATACTGCCGTCAAGTATGAAGTGGCAGCCCAGATTAAAAAGATAGGTAATAAGTCGTTGAATAGTACTCTTACGTTGCAGTTGCAGAGTGTAAGATCACTCCAGTCAAGGATCAATGACAATAATTTAATCCTTTCAAAAGCAGATAAAGGCAATTCAATTGTGATTTTGGACAGAGATAGCTATACTCAGAAGGTTAACAGTGTGATTGGAGGTGAAGATTTTACACAACTTCGATCAGATCCAACTAAAAAGTTTGTTGCAGACATTAAAGATGCGATCAAGGATACATTATATGTAGAGGCTAGTACACTCAAACATATTATACCAATGAATCCTAAACCACCTTTACTGTATGGTTTACCAAAACTTCACAAAGAAGGCATACCAATTCGGCCAGTAGTATCTTACATCGGAGCTCCAGCATATTTGTTGGCGAAGTTCTTGAATAAACAGTTAAGGGTTAAAACTTCTTTTCATCCAAAGTACAGTCTTAACAATAGCGTAGACCTGATTGAGAAGATTAAGGATATTAACATTCCCACGTCAGCAAAACTATTTTCATTAGACGTGGAAAGCCTCTTTACCAACGTTCCATATGAGGATGTATTACTTATCCTTAATAATCATTTTCAAAAACAGAGGTTACACCCAGGAGAAGCCAACGAGTTACTAAATTTGACTAGAATTTGTATGGAACAGAACTACTTTCGTTTTGGAGGTCAATATTATCGACAAAATGTAGGGTTAGCCATGGGATCACCACTGAGTCCTTTGATGGCGGAGTTGTACATGGATGATTTTGAGTGTAAACATTTGGTTGGTGAGTCTAATATTATATTTTATCACAGATATGTTGATGACATAATAATTTGTTGGAAGGGATCAGAGAGACAAATAGATTCTTTTGTTTCCAAAATTAATAGAATTCATCCAAAAATAAAGTTCAAGTTGGAGTTAGAAGTTAATCAGGCATTGAACTTTTTGGACCTTTCTATTACTAGATGTCAAAACAATCTGCAATTTAAGATATACAGAAAACCAACACACACAGATGTCGTAATTCCAAACTCGTCATGTCATCCAGTACAACATAAGATGGCGGCTTTTCGCAGTTTTGTGCATAGATTGTTGAGTGTTCCGTTAACTGCCGAAGGTTTTCACGAAGAGTTAAACACCATTTATCAGATTGCAGTTTCCAACGGATATTCCAAACAGATGGTTGACGGTTTGATAAGGAGCAAACGACGACTTCAAATACGTACGATGTTATATGCAGTACCTCCTGAGAAATTAAAGAAATATGTGGGTAGTATTACTTACATTGGATCTGTATCAGAGCGTATAGCTAAAGTACTTCGTAACAAAGATGTCAACGTGGCCTTTAGAACAACGAGAAATCTTCATCGTCTTTGTAATGGAAAAGATCAATTGGAAAACTCTAGGAAGTCAGGTGTTTACAAATTGATATGTGATGATTGCAACGCTGTATATATCGGTCAAACAGGACGGAATTTTGAAACCCGATACAAAGAACATATGTCGGCATACAGAAATGATCATCCAGAACAGTCACATTTTGCGAAACACCTTTTGGATACCGGTCACGAGCTACTAGGCAACCACACATACAAAATCAAGCACATCTGTGAAAAAGGCTTTCGGTTATGTGTCTTAGAACAACTAGAGATACTCAAACATCAAAATCAAGTATTTACATTGCTGAATGATCAAACAAACCTAGTGACGTCACCGCTTTTGCGAGTCATTAGTCGACAAGCCGGTAGCACGAGAGCCGAGTCATAACGGTTTAACGGTCGTGTGGTGGGGGTAGATGCGCCCCTTTATAAGCAGGTGCGGTGAGCGCGGCGCCTCACTCTCGACTTGTCGTTCGAAGAGTCAGCATCTCCTGATGATGCCTTGTGATTAGGCGAAACACGTGTAGAGTTAAGAACTTCCGAATTGTGATAGGTAACGTTAATCTTAATTAATCTTAGTTAATTGATCTTAGTTAATTAGTCTTAGTTAATTAAGCTTGGTTAATTGATCTTAGTTGATTTTTCCTTTACTTGTCTTAATTTGGATTTCGGATCACAGCGGAAGTACACTAAATATTTAATTTTGTCATCTATTTACAATGGATTTCCGCAAAGTAACGCCTGAGTCAATAAGTTATTGAAACCGAGTAATTTACTCCGATTCAGGGAATTAACTCAATCGGTGTTTCCGATGTTACAATGTTTACTTACTTGTGCGTTCTGTCCTAAGCCATGGTTACACTGACGACGGTGGTGACAATAAGGGAAGGGGAAATAAAATATTGACGATGACATATCCAGTTACTAATTTTTCTATATAGGATAAGCTTGCAAATGAAAATGCTAGCATATAAATACAATAAACAAAATTAAAAAGTTATCGTCCTCTCACTTGCATGAAATGGGTAAAAGGAACTTTCAATTGACGACCTCGTTGACGTAATGGCTAACATGCCGACTGTCAACCAGAGGATCTCGGGTTCGATTCCCGGCACAGATAACATCATTGTAATGAATTAAATTTGTTGGCTGTTGGTCTGTGTGTCAAGTGTCAAATAGATATCGATATAAAGCATTTATGTTTGTATATGCCGTCATACAAACTAGAAATGGTTCAGTATGGGGCTAACCAGCCGTGTGTGAAATGTGTCAAAAAATCTTTTCTTAATTGAAGCAAGTTATATATGTAGTACCTACTATTATCTTTTGTGTAGCTTTCGTAGCATTGGTTTCTCCATCTTCTTCGTTTATTACTTGATTCTAATTTATAGTAGTACGTCGAAGTACGTATTCTTAAGTACGTTTTCTGTGATTGTGTCCGCAGCTTTACCTCCTTACTTTCCCCAGTAGGGTAAACAGGGGCTAGACGGAACTCGCAACGTCCGTCAGATCAGTGGGTCGACGTCTGTCCATATTTGGTCGATCTACTCTATCCGTGTTAGATTTTATATCTCTTTCTGTCTTATGCTAACCTATAGGTACGGCTTGGTTTTGTTTTCTCGATGTTTTTGTCTGTTTTCTATGAACCACATCAATTACGTATATATACGGCATATTGCCTACGTATTTGATGGCGAAGGAGCAAGTTGAAAATCAGCGCTGGAGTCAGTGGTCTCAGAATAATGCTGAATTTGCATCGTTTGTGCACATTCTTGAGAATATAGTATTAAATATCTATAATAATATGTATCTCTTCTAAGTCGGTACGCTCTTGACAGAGCGGTCGTGGTCGTCAAGAAGTAGTAGTGGATGGGACAGATAGTATACGCCTCACGATGCCTCGCCATTTTTCTCTGTTAGAGGTCATCCTGGCGCATTCATTTAAGGGGGTACCCACGATTGTCCTTATTTGGTCAGTCCATCGAGTGGGTGATCTAGTCCCGCGCGGTCTAGTACCCTCTACTTTGCCCTGTACCTAGGTGTGTGCAATAAATATATTTTCTGGTTTTCTCCTTCTTCCTCTCCTTTTTAAAACAAATTATTTACTGACAGGAGTACACGCATCTTCTGAAACGGTGGCACATTATATAGGCATGATAACTACAATTTACTTTTTTACAAATATCTCCCCCAAAAATCCCCACGCTATTCTCGTAATCGCCTGGGTAAGCTTCTTCCAGTTGGTGTGGAAGTCCACCAACTCCTTGCGCCATAGAGTTGGGGACCGGCCTTACAATTTACTAAAACGTAAAAAATTCCATCAATTAGCTACACAGCTAAATATTATTCTAGAAACTCAATGAGGTAAAAACAGTAATTACTGAGCTATTTACTTCCAGACATGAGCCTACAAATTGATAGGTAATGTAATGCCTACAATAAACGTAGCATTTCCAAGGCGGCAACTAGTGATGTGCTATAAACAGTCAGATACTTGAGTCGATTAAAAACCATTAACTTTCGAGTGAGTGCCGGCTATCGGTCTACTTTATGGTTGACATGGCTTGGGTTAATAAGTAGATGTCTTATGTTAGGTGCTATGTATAGTATAGATATGTTATATGTACCTGTAGGTAAAGATTTGACTTGGACAATCATAGATGTAGAAGATGAATCTAAAGAGGACTCCAATAAATAATGCATTTATAATATCTATATTATTCATAATTAATATCTATATCATATTGTTACAATTGTTTTTTGGTCTTGAGCTAGAAGAAAAAGCAATAAATACTTTAACTACAAGCGCCAAACTGTTATACTCGTATCCTGACCTTTAAGAATGCTCAAATAAATTGCTGTTATGAATCCCATCTTTTGTAAAAGCTATGATTTCCAGACCAAATTACAATTTCATATTTATCCTTTCATTTACTTAATCATGTATCCGCTAAGCTTAAATCGCACTTAAACAACGGTTATCAATATATCAGACGTAACTGAGAAGTTTTTCTGCACAAAAAGATTGAAATGCACTAAGACATTGAAAGAAAGCGCTTTTAAACAATGTATCTTCCAAAAGATAGATAAAAACCTATTGATGACTAAACATAAAATATATCTCTCTTCTTTTTAGGTTAAGTTTTAGTTAGTAATATTTTATATATTCTTATGTTTTTAATAGATATTCTACTACTTTGAATATCACTACGTACTGGTATCAAAATATTAAATTGTTTTCTCAAAATTTATTGTATTAAAAGCTCACAATTTGTGCTTTTGAGGTTGAAATTATGCAAGATTAGTTGCACTTCCCATTGGCCTCTTGCCATCTTTGCTTTACTATGTAATGTAGGGGATATTAAAAAGCTTCCTGTAACGACAAAAAATTTCAATTCTAAAGTGCTTATATATTAAAAAAATATACTAATCCTCATATAATTTCTAATTATGGTTACAATGCACTTCTACCCTATTACCTCACGGTTGGGTGGTCGGTGAATGCATTCTTTCTACTCTGTTTATTAATCTCTGATTGAACATTGATACCGCGTTTTGAACATTGTTCATTTTATGAGCTTAATTAGATAGGTAAAGATTTAAACTTTCTCATTCTTTCGGCATTACAGGGCAGATTATATGACTAATACTTATTATCTTTTGGGAAATATCACGTGTTGATATGTAAGAAGATAACACAAATTTATTATCATTTTATGTTTTGTATTATATTTATTTATTATCATCGTATTTGTCGTATAATCATCGAAGATTTCTAAATTAAAATAATTGAACTTGAAAACTCTTTGCGCAATTATAAATTAAAATGTAGAAAACCCTGTCGTACGGTCGGAACCGTATGTTTTGTAGCGGCAGCCATCTAGGATTTTAAATTATCATAATATCACATTCTATGTATTTTACTAAAAGCTGTAGAAGCCACATCGCCTTACGATTATTTTATCTTTATTAAAAAATACGTTGACATGTGAAATTACCTAAGTATCTACGCATTCCCACTGGATTGATAAAAACGATCTCAATCAATATTAAACGATTCAATTATTATTTACATCCACTCAACCATTCCGATCAAGCCGGAAGTTATCAAAACCACATGCTCCAAATGAACGTGAGACTCGTGGTCCGTTGTACCGCGAAATTGAGTTCACGATCAGATATCGTTACGTTTATCGATAATAATCGAGCTACGACGCGAACATCCCTACGATTTAGAAAATGTTTCATAACCTGCATTCGTAGGATATTTTATACAGTTAGGAAGAAAAACTTATTATTAGCTTTGATCGAGCATTAGTACTATTTGGATGTCTACAAATCTAGACACTACACCATCAATTACACTATGGTCTATGTCATACGCTTACCTAGAAAATACATTTCAAAGGTACGACAAACTGTGGCCAAACGGAAGCCGATCAATTGTAAAAAAAAATTCGTTTCAGCAATAATTATTTTTGTTTTCGATTTATAGTTTCGTGGAGGAAAACCTTAAACATTAATGTTTACTACGTATTTAGGTGACCTACGTAGTTATTGAGTTAAATAAAGTATAATTGACAGAAATGGCTTCCTACAGTTCTTTCATAGGTCTTTTAATTATTAATTCTTCAATTAAACGAAAATTTCGTTGCCTCTTCAAATAAACACTCTTACCATTGAGCACTTAGCCTGTCATACGAACATACTGTCGCCTAATTATAAGCCTTCAGAATAAACCAATCACAGCAAAAGAAATTGATAAACAGACAAAACCCAGCCCCTTTCTACCTTCACTCAATCTATTGGACCTTTCCATTCATACTTGATACGTGACCAAAATTCAATAGACAACGGTTATTGATTGGCTTTCGTTAACGTAATTAGACTTCCGGTCCGCTACTTGAATAAAATAAATGTTAGTCGTTATATGTCGTGGCCAATCAGAAGACTTTTACTGAGGTGTCAAAACCTCAGGGCACTTGTTTAGTACAATAGATGTTATTGTTTTTTTGGCGTATCTTTCTTTTTTTATTATAAATTCATGACATTTTAATTATAATCTTTTTAAGCCTAAAAAATGTTACGTATAAGTAGTATTCTCTAAGTCTGACATTTTTTATAAATTACTTTAACTTAAGTATTAAAACATTTCAATTGATATAATGTTTGTTATTTACATTTAGTCATCTTTAGAAAGACTGTTCTTGAAAAAATTGGTTATGAAACTTAGTGATTCATGTCCATACAAAATCTTTCTTTTTATTGTAAGCAACTATCTCTGGTTTGATTCACCGACCATTAAACAATGATAAATATCTAGGAAACTTTGAAATGCACAATCTAAGTGGTATCTCGTATAATTCTCTTCCAAAAAATGTACAAGACTCAGAACCGCAGCCTATAAGTTTTCATAGTAAGTAGGCTTCTGGTTAGTGTAATTCTATACATAGTGAAAGTCAAGTGTGTTGAAGTATAAGTATATATAAGTAGCATGTTCTCACCATATGTAAAATGAGTAGGACGCCTATAGCCATCCCCCGCCTCAGCCGCATCTTGCTCTGTGGACAAACAGACATATTCACTTTATTTTGTAAATAAATATTCGGACAAATTTCACAAATGGCTGGTTAGCCTCATACTAAACCATTTCTAGCTTGTATTGTGGTTGCCAACACAACTGATATAATACATATAACATACATTAATACTTAATATCGATACGTGTATTTCTTTATTGAATCAAGTTATAAAGTGCTAGTAAAATCTACAGAAATCGATATCTAAATATGTTTTTAGTTTCACGCACTTTCTTTAAAAGCCAAGTTTCAACTTAGTTGCTTAGTAATTTCTAATTTTTCACTTAGAACATGGTTTTGGTAGTAAACTTAACACTTTCTAGTTAAAGTGTTGGTTTGTCACTTAGCGTTGTAAAGATGTCAGTGAGGTACAATGTTACCTACACAACAGTGATTAATGGCTGTTGCTAATTTACGCCAAACAGAATGTTTTACGAATAACTTCTAGGCGCTTAGAATTTTTGCTTAAGTAAGAAGTCAGGTATTAAGTCAAGTATTATTTGCTTAAGTAAAAAGTCAAGTATAAGTTTAATAGTGGACCGGATGCGAGGTAAAATAAGCAAGTGAACTAAGACAATAACCGAATGGGCTCCTAGATTTAATACCAAGAGAAAAGAGAGGAACAAACACATTAGCGTGGAAGTTATGATAAAATATCTAATCCGCTATTTTGTAGCAGCAGCTACCTTGGCCGATCTAATTCATCAAACATAGCTAAACACTCCCGACTAACATACCTTTTAAACAAAAAAAACAAGACAAATCAGTTCATCCGTTCGGAAACTACGATGACACAGGCAGTCACACACACACACACACATACACACACACACACACACACAGACAAAGCTCAAAAGCCTCGTAATTTTTGCGTCTGTTGAGTAAAAAAGAATAGTTAAAATTAACCCGAACGACGAAAGACCCGAGAATAGACAGATGGGCGGCGCCTATTCTGCAATTATCAAATTTTTTATTACAATGTTTTGAAGTCAAGTTTGCTTAAAAAATACTAAATGCGCCTCTCGGCGTCACCCTGGTTAATCCGGAATAAAAAGTAGCCTATGCGTTAATCCAAAGTCCAACCTATCTTCATAGTAAATCTCATCTAAATCAGTCCAGCCTTTGGAGTGTGAAGAAGTAACATAGATTTCGAAGTTATTTGCGTATCTCACGGGAACCAGTATTGTTTTCGGGATAAAATGTAGGCTATGTGTTAATCCAAGGTCTAACCTATTTCCAAATAAAAATCAGTTAAGCCGTTTGAGCGTGAAGACGTAACAAGCATATACACAAACTTTCGCATTTATTATATTAGTAGGAAGGATTCACTAACCATGACCTACAGCCACTAGTGGTAAAAGCAGGTATCCAGTCTTTATAACATGCATTGTCTATCCATGTAACATCTATTATTTGAATATAGAAAGCGATCTTTTGTTTTAAGCTGGTTTAGTCACGGTTTAATGCTAGTTTCTTTATAAATTGAGAATGAACATGAACGTGATAATTTTACGCTCTTAAGTTTCATTCAGTTTTTAGCGTTAGTAACTATTAGTAAAAGAAAGTTAAATAATTGATTGTAGTATTGATATATAGAGAATGTTCTATCATCTTTTTTTATTGAAGCGTAAATGTTTTATTCGATTTTCCATACATTTCGTGGCGAATCTCGTCGAGTTTTTTGCAATGGAACAGTTGATTTATTTAAGTGTATGGAGCGAGTGTGCCTTAGTAGGAACATGGCTATTTTTCAATCAGACGGCCCCTGGTTCTATCCCGGCCGACCAATGACTTGTTTTTCAAGTTATGTGTAGATTTGCACTCGCTTTACGGTGAAGGAAAACATTGCGAGGAAACCGACATGTCTGAGGACCACAATATCTAAAGACGTGTGTTATCCGCCAACCCACACTTGGCCAGTGTGGTGGATTACGCCTATATCTCTCTCCTCAGGATAGAAGGCACCGAGTCCCAGCTGTGGGAATGTATAGTGGACTGCTTATGTTTATTAAACATCGTAAACTGTTTACGTAAGGCATCTTAATATTTCCGCATAGAAAACGGTCACACTTACATGTACATAAGTGTGACCGTTTTCAAAGTGGAAATATGCTTATGCTTATGCTGTGTAGTTTTTTTTTAATAAATGTATGTTGATACTTGAACCGCTCTAAAAAAGAATTGCGATAGGTAGCGAAAACATTGTATAATCCTACTTTCTGCGTCTGCTTTAATATATAATGAAGCTCCTTGCATTAGAAACTAAGGTCAGGGTTGACTAGGTCACCCTATAGCTGGGACTGTCTTCGCTTATCTCAGATCCCTTTTACTCTCTAAAATGGAAAATGTCTGCTAAATTCCGAACGTATTTCATTGGATAAGTTTTTGGTCTGTTAAATTTTATCGCTTGTTGTGATATTAGTTTTAAAGCATTTTATTCTGAATCGTAAAATCGCATGTCGCAAATAGAGGTAGATAAATGTGTGTACTTTAATTTAAATTGTAGAGTATTTTGTAATCTATTTATAACCAACTATTGTGATATTAGTATTTGTAGTATGTAACAGACATTTTTTTATTACTTGATTTTTATTTTGATGTTTCAATTTTATAAAGAAATTTAATATAGGTAAACTAAACTTAACTTTGTCACGTAAAATGATAAAATTTAATTTAAAATGCAGTACAACTTGTTATTCTCATTTATGGTCATTGAAGAAAAAATATGGATCAAAATTTTTATCAAATCTTATAGTATATATCCATAAGGATCTTCTACAGCTAGCAACAATTAAAATAAGCAAAAACTTGGCGGGCAAGTGACGAATATGTGTCAAGTTTACTCGTATTGAATATATCTTATCATCAGATTTATACAATAATTTAGCCAACAATTATTGTATAAATCTGCTAGGCATCCAATCATACAATTACCAGCGCTATATCATCTAATTATATGCAATGAGATTAAAAAATATATGGTAGATCTCTCCTCATGTCTAAACCTACGAATACATTTCCAACTACAAAAATATGCAAGCTGAATGAGCTTTAGATACAAATACTAAAGGTCGTCTATAAGATCAGCGAAGCATGCTCAATATACTCTACAAATTTGAGCACACGTCGTAGTTTTGATCAGACCTACATCTATCTATATCTATAGCATATTATAACATGTTTTCACTCGTTACAACGATTTATTTTATTATTTTTACGATATTCGTACCTTTACTGTTCCACTTTCAAAGCATCACTCCCGCCGTTTTACCCAAACAATGCGAGAAAAGGTCAACCAGAACCGCTTCACGATGAAAGGAAACTGAAATTGCCTTTCAAAATAACATCTCATTTAACACATCAAAAAGAACGATCCGTCGCATCGCGGGCAGTCTCTGCGGCGACGTGTACGTATACACGAAGTCAGTATATCAAGTCAATGTAAAAGTTTACTCACTAATCGTTTTGCCAAAAATTGTAAACAAAATTGCAGTTTCCCACCAACAACAGATAGGTTAGCACAATGATGTTATATGTACTAGATTGGCAGTTTACGGCAGCGACGCGTTGCAACTTCGAAGACGCCTGTGGCCTAATCTGACGTCAGTTGCCTGCTTGACATGTAGTAAGCGTGACGCGCCCTTTAAAATAATTCATAATGGTGAAATTTGCTGTTAAAAATTGTGTATCGCGGTCTGAAAAGGATGATAAAGCAAGAGGCGTTACTTTTCATGAGTTAGTTTGAATAATTTTGATCATATTGTCTAAAATTAAATCAGAAAATAAAATAAATATATCGTCCATTATTTTTGACATCGATGTTGCCAGTAAAGCGATTTTGATTTTTCCCATTTATTTGGGAGTTTAGTTAATTAAATAATGAATGACGGAAGTGTGTGCCGGTAATATCTGTGAATAAAATTTCGGCAACGTCTGTAATATACTCAATCATTACGAGAAGTATTTTATTTAACTAAGTAATGTTATTTCATCATCGTAATGTGTAATCATCTTAAAATTGTATTAAATTCTCTTAGAATGATATTTTATTTGTTTTAGTAGAGTATGTACCTAAACCTTCTACAACAAACTTATGTTACACAGCGGTGTTTAATCACAATAACACCCTGCAGTTTTATATACAATAGCACACTTTATATTTACAGAACGTGTTACTATCTTAGATTTTTATTATTTACTACCTTTTTAAATAAAAATCTGCCTTTTATTCATATCAAAATCTATTCACTACAGCCTTTTCAAAATATTTTCAATGTAGGTACACACACGCTTCCGTTACAGTTTTGTAATAGTATAAATTGAAAGTTTTATTAAATTCTGTTCAGAATATATAACACCAAAGCAATTAAAAACATTTATTCGTTCATTTATTTTGGGGAAATTATTTCGCGCCACTGGCAGCTCTGTCCGTTTTCATGCCAGCAATGTCTTGTCTCACTTCTACGGTAATTAGATAATGACTGGAAGAAAAGAGACAAATATAGTTTACTTTGGCATAATGCATCGGTTTCAAAGCTACGTCTTTTGAACTATCAAGTGGCTACGCATTTCTGAAAATCGTTTGTTGTCATTGCTACTCTAGTATATATAGCTCAATGGGTTAGCAACTCAAAAATAGTCTTCGGTTACAAAATAAATATTTATACAACTTTTTCACGCGCATACTCACGAATTTTATCATTTTTACGCTATTTTTAATTTAAATGCGAAAATAGCCCAGGTAATTTGAGGTTAGTCTTGTTTCTGCTATTTTCGATATACTCTATGGTCTAAATATACTATAAAATACTCTATGGTCCACAACAATTCAAAAATGGAAAATAATAAATTCTTCTTCTGTGCTTCAGCTAAATGGCTAAACTCTGGTGTCGTGAATTTTGAAGCCTTCGGAAGGCTTTATTTCCTCTGTTCTTATGATGTCTCTGTTGGCCTCTGTTATTATAATTATTAATATCTGTATGGCCTTAAAGCGGGTACTTTGAACAGCCCAGTTACTGTTATTCCATGTATGTAACCTTACAACATTTAATTGGCAGGAGTCCGCGAAAGTAAGTGCGTGGACACACCGGCGGCTTTAATCACCGAATATTTTGGGCGTTCCCGTCGAACAAGTCAGAGTTTCCATGCAAGTGGGCCGTGGGACCACCAGTCCAGGAGAAAGTGTAGACCCGCCGGAATCCGCTTCAGTACGCTGATGAGCGTTTTTGCAACGAATTTTCGCCGGCAAAATGCACAACCGTCAACATTTCCTACCACCAATTAAAGGGCTTGGTATTGCCCCCACCTGATACAGACTTGATGATTCGCGAATTTTTTTGCATCATTTTATTGGCTTGCAAATTTAAACAAGCAATAAAACGCTTCATTCAGTTTATTGCTGGAGTATCGGACGTTCGAGTTACACCTTTTGGCTTTAAATGTTATGATGTCGATAACAATTTGTGTTAATTGCTTTGGGATGCGGAACGCAAATATTGCTTTAATTTTGCGGCTGTAAATTGTACCTGAGACTTGTCGAAAATTTGTTATTTACAAATCTGTTATTAGAAACAAATGCTCGGTTAGGCTTTTGTTTTGAATCGCTTTAAAATACTCGTATATACCTGCTAAACTTAAGAATGAGATATTTTATACAGTTTTTAATAGGCTTTCATTCTGATATAAAGTGTTTGTTCATATTTATTATAGAGATTTATTTATTAAGCGTTTTGTTAAATAGTTCTTACGGCAAGTATAAAGGTGAAGAAAAAATTTAATACTGTTTAGTTGTCCACAATAATAAGATATATGTGATTATTTTCTCATTATATTAGAAACCTGTATTGAACAGTACTCAGTTCCGAGATACAAGCGCATAATTAAAATCTACTACTATTTTAATTAAAGACCGGTCAACGACCATTTTAATTTGGTCAAGTCATTAATATCTTTCGCTTTTGGTTATACAAGGTAGTTCTTATTACGTTGATATAAGGTCTAGTTTTGGTGGTGTTACGCGTTTTGAGAGCTTAAACTCGTGGTTGCCTCTTACTTTCACTATATAGTACTTGACCCGCTTAGAAGGCCCTTCATCGGAATTTATTATAGCAGTATGATTTGTGAGAATTTCAGATTCAATTTATGAATACACGATAAACTATTTGAAGCGTGGGTGTTGGAAAAGTAATCATTAAAAGTGGAAGTTGGTAGATCGATCGCAGGAAATATCCGGGCAATTTAAACTCAATAAAATTGCATTGATATTAACCTTCACATCATCCACTATTGGATCTCTCTCTCTGCTGGTAGTAGGCCTCTTTCTAACATGCTATTATATATATATACCAATCATGTCCAGGTAAAAGTAACATCTAACATTTGCCCTTAATCTATGCTAGCTATGCATTTAAAATTGTGAGAAGAAAAATCATAAATAAATAAATAAATACAGTCAAATAGCAATTATGTTTATTTATAATAAATTATTTTTCATTACTGCTTAGTTCAAGTTGGTAATTAATAGCACACTCTAAGAAAATAAACAAAAAATTAAAACAAATAACTTTTCGACAACCTAGCAATTAGTTTTAACTCAAACCATTAGACATGGCGATAATTTATATTTGTTTAAGTATTTGACGCATACTTGCTTACAAATAACTTAATTAGGAACCACTTAGAAGTTCAACAACTAAATAGAGACAAATTAGCAAATGACTTGAAAGTGACAGGGTCTTAACATTCGTTGACTTCATAATTGTTAAATTGACATCTTGTCATATTGACTTGTCATGGAGCTCCAGTCTAGGCTCGGTATAGACTGCATGTAAACAATATCAATAAGAAACAGTAAGCCTATCACTGGACTAGATCTGGAGGGCGTTGAACCTGCGCATACGCATGCGAAATTGAAAGTAAATCGCGACAATGAATGTAGAAGGTCTACGTTCGAGCTACGTCGTAGCGTGAGCTTTGATAAATGCAATTTGCATAGTGAATGGCAAAAATATTTATAAACTTGAAATAAAATTTTGTTTTTGAGCGTTCGGCTGGAAGATTCGTATCTTTGCAAATATTTTTATCCGAGACAGATTTGTGTCAAGATAATGACGTTTATCATTTGTCAAAAACATCATTAATATTTATGAATAGAAAGAGCGTCTTGCGGCTCATCTCCGTAATAGGAAAGCAAACTGAATTATTTCTTTTACAAATAGAACGCACCCAGTCGAAAGTTTTTATTTACACTTTCTCCCGCTGACACTTCTAGGATCTTTCGAAGATTTGTCTCTTTAACGTCAGGTAATGTCAACCTGTCAGAGCAAGTATGACGTGCGGCATGCGTAATATGAGTAGGACAGTGATAGCCAATTTAGTTAGCATGAGTGAGATAAACAGATGTTACGAATTCAGATCCGTGTTACACTAACGGTCAAATATCGTGACGACGGTCAATGACATTGACTTTTGCTTTCGCTTAAACTTTTACTTGGTTATTCAAGCTTAATCGTATGGTGTAATTTAAATTGCAGTTTCGTTTGACGTTTTTATTTCGGGTGGTCACGACTTTGTGCGAAACGTCTTACGATCTATGTCAATATGCCTTCGGTATCATATTATTAGATGATATGCATTGTTTTGATCATTGTGATGTCAAAATAATAAAAATAACGATATTTATCTGTATTTGCCTTGTTATTATTATTAATTCGTTGGTCACAATGGCAATTTCAAATTTGTTGTTGTGTACCAATTAGGTGTACCAATTTGAAATTGCATATACCGACTGGCCTTATCATTATATTTTAGCAGTGATTGACACTGTATATCTTTTAGCATTATCCTCAAATGTTGTATCAATGAAAAGGTAAAGACTATTTAGCTTAAAAACTTAAGTATATTAAGACGGCTGCAGATCTTCTTTTATTCTACATAGCACGATGACAACAAGATGTCCATAATAATTTGTCTTAATTACATACATGTAAATGATTGTTTCTCTTTTAAAGTTAGATATTTGACCAGCAGGGCGTGGAACTGCACGAGTTACCGACACTCTAGTCAAGGGTAATCCATGCCTTGTCTGATATTCTTGGCTCTCAAGGGAGGCTGCCAAAACACTGCATTAGATGCTAGGTGACAGACTTTCAACTTGAAGATGGTAGCTGAAGGTAACCAGGCGAGTACCAGATCTACCGGGGAGGTTAAAGAGTACATACATGTTCTAGCCCCCCGGCTTTAAGGCGCAACGAGGGAACACTACGGAGGTTTTTGTCGGTAGTGGTCGCCACTCTGGCACCGAGACCGACATACCCCGCCGCCTCCCCCGAGGATTGGCTCCATGTCAAAAAAAAAAGACGAGTACCAGATAATACTTAACCATCTTGCAAATTCTTTAGTGATGTTTTCTTTCTAATGTGCTCCATGGCTCTTCTACATACATGCATATTCACACCCATTCAAAATCCCTGCAATCGCAACAAATGTACTACTCATTTGTTATCTCGACCTCATCAATTACAAAAATGGCAATACAATACAATTCCTGTGACAAAAGTCACATTCACATGGCTTACTCAGAAATGCAGTAACGGTCGACTAATTGCTCAGACAATGAACACTGGGAACAAGGGTGTCTCATCATAAACCTAGAACGGAGACCTCTTGGCACACATTGTAAGTCGTGAAATATCGGATTAAGTCTGGCGAAGGTGCATTAGGAGCTAATGGAATGCACGAGTGTATCATAGATAGCAGTGTAAAGCAACAAGATAAATATTATAAAAACTGTAAAGAGCGCATTCAAATGCGCTAATTTATAATAGATTTATTAATCAGCTTTTACTAATTTATATAATATCATCATCATTATGAGCCTTTATTCATATTAATCAGACGATTAAAGCAGCGTCCGTGGGTTGTGGCACTTTTCTTGGTGGCTGAAACAAGACTATTCGGGAGTGGCAGCTTCTTGTGCAGTGTTAGCAAGCCAAGTTATAGGAAGAAATTGATGAAGAATCGGTTCTCATTCTTTCAAGATAGTTCTCATTCTTTCAAGATAGTTCTCATTCTTTCAAGATAGTTCTCATTCTTTGCTTTTTGCGGCCAGTGCCTCTAACCAAGCATCTTCATGTGTTTTAACTCCATCAGCAGATCTTCCTAAATTGATTTCGCTCTTCTACAAGATCTTCCCTATATACTCGTATACACAAAGACACCTACACAATCAGGTTCTCAAGAATATACCTCTTAGTTATACGTCATCTCTTATACAAATTTTAAGAAAACGATATGATGATAAAAAAAATAGTAGATGCTTTGAAGATGAAAACTTACCTTATTCTCTCTTTGTATGTCTTTGTATAGTATAATCAATTTTCTAAGGGCAACATGCATTACGTCAGTCTTCTTTAAAATGTTACAAGTTATTTAAGCACAAGATAAAAATCAATAATAATAAAATATTGACATACAAGAACTACTTACTATATTTAGGTTTTAATGAAGGACTAAACGTAGGCTAAGTAGTATTATATTTTGTTGCATGGTACAAGGCATAAAGCAGTTTATATTAGTCGTCTAGTCAGCTATCACCCGGACTCTCAAATTAAGAAATCTATCGCCGAGCACGTGTTCTGCCAGTCGTCGAGACATTTATTCCAAACAAGGCATGCTCCACCTTAGCCCACCATGTCGTTAGCTTGTCGGGTTATGTGCCGTGCTAGTCAAATACCGAACTGTACTAAGTAAAAAAACAGTTAACGAAATGCGCGACACAAAATATTAATACAAATTAAAAGCAAATGACTGTACTCACAGATTCTCTCACATACTATAGATAGGTATATTTAATAGAAATCTGTCGTTCACACTTCGTTCGAGCAGTGTGCCTCAGCCATAAACCCACATCGGGTCCAGTTGACACGGATTGTCTGGAGGTCAGCGGCAGAATAGAAATACGGAATGTATTAAAACTTGATAAGGCTGGAAATGAGGACGGCTGGTATTTCGACCCAATTTGCTAATAGATACATCAAGATTTTTAATCGACTGTTTATGTTTTGATGAAACTAAATAATATAACAGTTTTTATTTCATTTTTTGCGAATGTGATCTAATGAGATTTCTCTATAGTAGTCTTGTTTCTGTGTAGTATATTATTCTGATTATGCGAAACAAATTAAAATGAAACCAGTGCAATTTTCAGAGCCAGTTTTTACATTATTTGTTTAGAGTAATAAAACTACAAGATACTACTTTTGGTTTTGGTTCTTGTAAAATAGTTTTTATTCAGCTAAGACAGACAGTTTTTATTTCATACGTGGTGACGAAATTATGAAGACATAATCGTATAAGAATCATACAGGTAAAGTTGTTGATTTATACTCGTACATGTGTACTTTTGTGAATCTAAATAGTGTCTTTTAGGAAAAAGGGACAGTATCGTGAGAAAACGTGGAAGAGTATATTTTCCTTTTCACCTGGCTAACTACTACCCTCAAGCTGCTCTGTGGGAGCTAGTAATTTCAGACTAGGCTTGCTCCACCCGAGTGTCTGACTCTTGTGATTATGTACCCTGCTGGTCTGGTAAAATGTCTAGCTGTATACTTTTCAGAAAACGAGAAAAAAATGCATAGTGTTTTTTTATTGACGAACAAATCTTTAAGTCATTAAGCTTCTAACAACATCATTTTATGCGCGCCTCTTTCTTTTTTGTAGAGATGCGATCGTCAATCAAATTCTTATCGATCAAAATCATCTTGCTTAACCGTTTCAAATTAGTTTTTATGAGCTTACTATCTACAAAGGAGTTTTTAGGTGTGGGAATTCATACATTCGAAATCGATTAGAATAAACTTTGAAGTTTTAGAAGTTACGCGAGCTTGTGCATGTTGAATAAGGTTGTTTTTGACTTCTCAATGTACATTTAATTATTATTTTAATTTTTCAGCTATTCGTATTATTAAAAAAAACAGCCTTAAACCAGTTCTTTAGTTATTTTTTTGGACGGTTGATGTTTTGGTGCCTACTTACGGTATATTTTGTTTTGTGTTCGCTTGTGAACTTGAAGATGAACTGAGTAGTAATTGAATATAAATTATTCTGAGTGTACGTTATATGGTTGTAATGAGAAATTGCTCAACAATATGCAAATGTCGATGAAAATAAATCAACGTATCGCGTAGTGAGCGGTAAGTAAGAGTAGTCAAAAACGAAAGTAGATTCGATCTAAAAATCGGTTCGGAAACATCGGGTGAGCATCGAATTTTGGTCAGTCGGTCGGTAACTTTCACCGACAACTAATTAGCAATACTGGGTATCGATGTTTACGAAACATAAAATGTCGATGTCGATAAATGCACATGCCTATCCGCTTGGCCGGTCACATTAGATTAGCTTAGCCGCAATTTATTTTTAGATCGGTTAATTTATTAGTAGTTATTATAATATTTTGTTTAATTTTGATTTTAGAATGTGTTATTAAAATGTGCTGTTGTAAGATACTTAACACTTTTAATTTTGAACTATCGTTATATTTCAAATTGTTGTGTATTGTATATAAAATGAATCTTTTTTATTTTAATAACCAATTTAAAATAATTAATTCAATAATTAAATGACTAATTTAGCGGAACGACCGGATATCAATATAAAAACTGAGTTCTAAATAAAAAACATTAGTCCAGAATTAGACATGCTAGTTATATTGTAATTGAGTTAATTCGGAATACATTTACATGCAATAAAAAAAATATTGTACAACAAGTACATAAATCTACACACAATTTTGTTGCATATTATTATTACGCCTTTTTAACAGATCGATATCGATAAAATTGTCTGCCACATCCTTGTTTCGTAATGCTTACGCACGGGTGGTGCGCGTGCGCCGATCGTGTCCACTAATCTGCGATCGTAATCGAATGGGCGGCATGTCATTAATGTCCGACCTGTAATGTACGATCACAGGTAAAAGAAGTTCGATAATTAATTTATAATTATGGTCGATTATTTTTAATGGTATAATTTTATTGATAAGAAATGGTTTGGTCATTAATGTCCTTTAATTTGTAATTGGTGTGTATTTCAGGACCGTATGGATCTACATTTAGGTAAAAAAATAATTTCAACGTAAGATATCGGTGTGATCCTACGTATACGAAAATAAATGAATACATTCTTAACGCGGAGTTTTTATTTAACGAGTATTACATTGGCGTAATATATTGACATTAACACATTGTTCATTAAACGAGTATATATTATTATCATTGGAAAATTACAAAAATATGTTTTTTATTATTATATTTAACAATAAAATGACTTAGCGAGGTCGAACGTAATAAACTACTCAAAAAAAAATGGATTGCCCAATTATATTCCAGGCATTATTTTGAGCTTTCTGGAGTTCTGGTTAGAATAAATTATGTTTTCTTAGTAACGTTTGCCTGATAATTAAAAAATAACGAATCAGGTGCAAATTACAGACTATACAATACTAATTCTTGTAAATCACATTAACCATTTACTTTTCTATACGGACTAAAATAAGAAATGCATTACATAACAAGGTAGTAGGAAATAGTTCTGCGGTTTATGTTTTCCTTAAAATAAGCGTAAAAGAAATAAAGAATGAGGAAATTGGGACCCGGAAAATATTTTTCTTGCCTCGGGTAAGATAAACCGAACTTGTAACTAAAAAAACGTATTATTTTCCTTACTACATCGATACGAGTATGTGTTAGCGTAACCAAATGTGCTAGCTATATACACTTTATTCAAATGTAATCTTTAGAGCATGCCAAGTCTGGGATAATTGTCTATCAATGAGGCTGCCAAAACACACTGTTAGGCACTGAGTGAAAGATTTCCAGCGGCGATAAGAATAATAAGTTAAATAATTGTGATAACAACATTGGCTTACCTTTTTCCCATGTGGTGTAAATTTAAATAACGTAAAAAACAATATTAATAAAGTCTTTATATTCAGACACAAAGCCCATAGGGTACAGTTTTCATACATTGTGGTCAGATTTTTTTTTTTTTTATTTGAAATAGGTTTGCGTTTGACCACAGCTTGCCTGCGGTTAAGCAACGCTGTGGCCTACGTTGAAGCACGCTTACCTAGAAGGAACCTATTCACTCTCGATTTGAAGATCTCAGGATAGTTTTTTTTCAGGAAACAGAGCCTCAGGCAGAGAATTCCAAAGCTTCGCGGTCCTCACTATGAATGTTAAGGCGAAGCGCTTTGTACGATTCTTCGGAATTTCCACTGTGTACCGGTGTCTCTTACCCGTTAGCCTGCTCGTTCTATAGTGGAACAGAGATGAGGGAATTAAGTTGTACAATTCCAACGCACACTCTCCGAAATATATCCGATAGAACACTGATAGACTAGCAACCTTTTAAAAATAAGAAACATTATTCTAGACAAGACAACACCAAAAATAATTTTGTATTCCAATGTTTCATAGATGGGCTTTATTGAACATATTTATTACTAATATATATAAGCATTCGTGTCCGTTCATAACAGCGCATTCCTATACATCCATATACAAACATATATGTATGTAAGTAAGTAACTAATCAAACAAAAGATCGTTGGTAACGTCAATTAGATCTAGTCAAATGGTTCGAACACGATTTTGACTTTCACTTCGGGCATTTTGGTTGCGTAAGAGGCAAGATTGGGCGTATCCTGAAGACAACTGAATTTATTGTGCTCAGTACTTATTGAATCAGAATATGTAACTGTAGAAAAACATGGTCCCATCCTATTAGTACGATTTAAGAAATTTTGCTTATATTTATTTTATCGTATAGTTTAAATTACGAATGAGTACACTACATTTTTCTTACAAGCTATGCAAAAAAAAAAAATGGAAATTTGCGTAAAATTTCTTGCGCAATAATTTTTTTTTTTTTAACAAGCATTAGCATAAGCAGCCCACTATACGTTCCCACTGCTGAAACTCGGGGGCTTTTCTCATGAGGAGAGAGATATAGGCAATAACCCACCACGCTGGCCAAGTGCGGGTTGGCGGATGACACACGTCTTCGGATATTGTGGTCTTCAAATATGCCGGTTTCTTCACAATGTTTTCCTTCACCGTAAATCGAGTGCAAATCCACACATAACTTGAAAAACAAGTCATTGGTGTAGGGCCGGGATCAAACCAGGGGCCGTCTGATTGAAAAGGAGACGTTATTACCACCGAGCCACACTCGCGTTTTTTAGACAAAACATGGTCTCATCATATTAGTAAAGTTAAAGAAAATTCGCTAATATTAATTTTATCGTATAGTTTAAATTTCGAATGAGTACAATATTTTTTTCTTACCGGTAAAAAAAAAATACAGACTTGCGTAATATTTCTTGCGCAATAATTTCCGAATGACCAACCAAAGGAACTTTACTGAATAAATATTAAAAAAATACTAAAAGTTCAAAAAAGTCAGAAAGTAAGGCGTTTTAGTATTCATACGGAGGAAATTAGCATAAATCCACATCCAAACGGAATCGCTTTTCTTTATCACTGTTTAATATATGGATATCCTTGACCTACATTTTATACCAGTCTTTTTAAAAAATCTCATTGGAATTCCAATCCATTAGAGCTTTCATTAGGATTCCGTTATATTTAAACTTTCTTGGATTAGAATATACTTTTTTTTCCTGATGATAGAGATATTCTATATTCTTATTCAGTTATTCTCACCTGGTAAGCTACTTGGAGAGCCTGTAATTCCAGACTAGGCATAATCCACTATCGTCAAAATGTCATGCTAGAATGTCGCTCACACGTCTTACGGGACAAATGTATGGAGTTAAGGCGATTTCACAAATTTTTGCGCGTAAACGGAAAAAAGTATCGAAAAAGTAGTATAATAGCTTAGAAGCCGTCAAAAGAACCACTCTCATAATATTTATGTTTATTTTGGTATCAATATGAAATCAATGTGAAATGTATCCTAATTTTTATTTACTAACATAAATAATAATAATGGGAACAAAAATTATTTTTGGGATATAAAGTTGCCTTTGAGTTCAAAGTCTATAGAGAAACATTTGTAAATCTACACAGCGGCAACAAAATACGACCCACAACTTTCCCTTTTACGATGTCAAAAATTGTGCCTAAACAAAGTAGTTCTCAAGATATTAATTAACATAAGAAACTGTTCACACGTGAAAAAACTACGTTAAGGTGAGAACGCAAAACTTTTACTCGATAATTAAATTGCGATTGTGCTCGTACAGACGGCGTCATTCAAAAAGATCGTAGGAAAAAGTGTAGTAAAGAAGTGTTTGAGGCAACTTTTTTCACACAAGAAAAAAACTTTACTAAAATACGTATATTTTTATAAATATGTTTATTTTTGATTTTATTTCATTTTTCAGAATGCAATGCAATGTGTAAGTGACATTTTAAATGATGATTTTCAAACGGAAAGGCGCATTTTTTTAAACTAAACTTTAAGTATTTATATTATTTGCTTATGTATTTATGTTTGTTGTGTACATATGTATATTAGATATACATTATACCAAAAACATCATTGCAGACAAGAGAATAAAATTAATACACAATAAAATTAAATTATTAATGAATAACTTTGATACAGCTGATAGAGTGGTGTGGAAGAGAAAAACAGGCTGTGCCGACCCCACCTAGTGGGAAATGGTAAAGGAGAAAAAGAAGAACTTTCTGCGCAGCTTTTACTTCGCTTATTTACACAGTACAGATTCGTTCATCATGATGAATAATCACACAGGGTAGCAAAGCTCTGGCTTAAGAAGAGGCATGCCTAGTCTAGAATAACTGGATCTCAAGGAGGCTGCCAGAACAAACTATTGATGGTTGTTAGCCAGGTAAGTACTACCGCCGTGCTATAGTTTCTTCACGGTGTTTTTATACCGAAAGCTCAAGCTCATTGGCGGTGATCGAATCCCAAGACCTGGACAAAAGTCGGCCGTACACTCGACTAAGCTGTCTTCGCTTCAAAAACAAGTTTCGGGGTTATTTTCACGCGGCGTAAACTGTACGTCAAATCGTACGTACCATTTCGTTCCCATGTAAGAATGTCTGAAATTTTACTTTTATCATAATAGCGTTTAATAAAGGCAAAGGTGAGTGTCACGAGGTCAAACACAGTTTTATCTCATGACCATTCAATGGCAAACACGTTATTAGGGGCCATTGACGGTGCAAATTATTGTTTGCCATTGTAATAGAGATTTGGTGAAACAGTTTCATTTTGTTTCGTCTAAAGCTTAATCATAAATCAAGGAGAATCGTAATCGTTCTTTTGTTTTTCTTTTTCAACATCTTTGGTCAGTGTTATCCTCACATTAAATTTATACACTAATAGGTGAATGTTTGATTGATACAAATTTACAGAATTGTATTTAATAAATATTTAATTCAGAAAACGTATACTTTAATTACAACTGTGACATTTTAATAAAGACAAAATGAGCTTTAAAATAAAATAAAGTTATCTTAGAATTGCTATAAGTGCTTTACGAATTTCACATCAACTTATGTGAGAGAAGCTTACATTACAAGTACGTTCCTATAGCTGGGACTCGGGGTAATAAACTACCAGTCTGGCCAAGTTCGAGTTGGTAGATGACACATGTCCTTAGTGATCCTCAGAGAATAAATATGTCTTTCCTCCTGATTAGATAATCTTTCACTACGTAAACGAGTGCAAATTCCACACATAAAAAAAACACAAATCAATGGTTCAGGGCAGGAATCGAACGGTCACACTCGCTCTCATCAAATGCAAATCTCACAATCAACAAAATCTCATACATAAAATTATACATCTTTCCAATAAAAGCGACTTATGAATGGGTGAATTAATTAAAGCGCTAATAAATATTTATTGCTGAAACCGCTCATACAATAAATATTCTAGAAGCGAAAGCTCGAGACTGATTGCCGGTGTGACTATCGTCATAGTGTTAAGCTTAAAACACTGTTCTATTCAATGATAGTCATTTCTAAAACAAGTTTAATAAGTGGCCATACTAACCACACATTCACGGCTAGTACACTCGGCGACGATAGTGTTATGTAAACTTTCGAAGACTTTCAAAACCGCTGAGTCGTTTTAAAAAGTGCGACGTTACGACGTTAATACTTTTTACAAGCCTTTTGCTTGTCAAGCAATATAAGCTCAGAAAATGTATCAAATCATTTATACAGAACGTTTGATTAAATTAAAAGTAGTGGTAAAAACACTCAGATATGATATTTAAAAAAATGCCGGTTTAAGTTTGGAAGCAAGGTGGTTAGAGCATTTTCCAATGCTCGCCTTGGTAAGTACCACCCTCAAGCTCAAAATCTGTTGCAAAGCATCTAGCGGAGTGTTTCGGCAGTCTATTTTAGAGCTAGTTATTTTAGACTCAGCACTAAGTCGTTAAGTCTTACGGTTTCGCACCAATGCTGTAAAATGCTTAACAGTTGTGTAAAACAGAGCTACTTGTAGTTTTAATCACTAAGTAAATTAACAAAACAAAAAACAAACGCTTTCTAGTACACAGACCTCAAAAAAAGATTTCTTCTTTTATCGCTAATGCTATCGAAAAAAAACAACATAAGTTGACATATTCGTTTGAATTATCTTTTCGAAAATGTCTCGTACGGGAATGGAATACAGGACCACCACAGAATTTGTGGACATGGTCACATATACCAAACATAGTCAACACAGGCCTCAAAATAAAACTTCAGTTCTGTCGCTAACTGTACCTCAATTGAATAAATGACATCACGCCTAACACTACACAATAATAATCCCAATAAAACTTATATCATTCATCTTCTGAGTGGGAGAAAGTTGGACGAATAAAAAGAAATAGTATAGTAGCCTCACAGTAGCTTAGACATATTTATACGAATAAAACCTATTTTTTTAATATTTTGTTTAAAAAAGTATGTTTGTTATACAAATAAAACGCATTTCTTAAATATTCTGTTTAAAACTATGTGACAGTTTTCTTCTTTAGAACATTCTACTTTAAATCGTTACCGGAGAAGGTTTCACCTATTAATGACCATTAAACTGCTATTAAACGAATACCACCTGATTAATTCTTCGTTTCCTGTTTACGAATGATTTGTCACTAAGAGGGATATAATTGTTTCCGATGATGATAATTGTCGGTCGGCAAAACATGACATTATTTTCAGGCAGTATATACGAGTAGTGTTAAATTTTTTTATCATAATTGTAAATTTTTTTGGGCAAAATCTGGTGTAAATAATATATCAAAAAAGAAGAAACTAGTACTATGTGTTTTTAATCGAAATTTCCAGGAGCGAAATTCAAACTGTTAATTAATCTACTTAATTAAATTACTGTTTAAGCATTCCTTTTATAAATAATTTACAATATGGGATCCTGGTGGATTGAAAAGAAAAAAGGAGTATCCATGAACCCACCAGTGGATAAATAGAAAGAGAATTATCCATGGATCCACCGGTAGATTTAAACGGAGATAAAAGTATCCGCGGATTCACAAGTAGAGTTGTGCTGTAGATTTAAGTGGAGCGTACTTAGCTTTGAAATTTGGTGCTAAACGCATGATTAAAACTAACTAGATACACAAACGTGCGTGCAACCGGCATCCATCAGTTTATAAAACGTAATAATGCGTTAACTAAAAAAAGAAGACAAACGTAATGTCTCTCAAGAAGATCTTTGTATGTTAAGGCAAAAAGTCAGTAAAATAAAATTAATATAAGGACACTTTCACACACGGCTGGTTAGCCCCATACTGAACCATTTCTAGCTCGTATTATGGTTGCTAACACAACTGATATACTACATATACATACATACATACATATTATATATAAATACACATTTAACACCCAGACCCACAGCCAACAAATTTAGTTAAGCACAAAGATGTTGACTGGGCCGGGAATCGAACCCGGAACCTTCTGATTAGCAGACCGGCATGGTAACCTTTACGCCAACGAGGTCGTCAAACAGTAAAAAAAGTAGTCTACTAACTTAGAGGAAGAAGACTTAAGAAGAAGGTCTCATTCTTAGTATTTACAAAGTAAGTCAGTTATAAGTTTGACTTTCTAATGCTACTGCCATAAAAGGCAATTTATATTATAATTATTAATATGGAAATGCCGTCTCATGCTAAACTTTTTCAATAACCGCATCAGAATGTCATATTGGAATATTGTAGGCCTGGTGGAATTTTAATCGATTTATTTGAAGAGCTTTGATTTGATATTGGTAATATGATAAATGATTTTAATTACATTATCAGTAAAGATTAACGAAAATGTTAAGTTATTACTATGAAAAATACAAATCATTTATTATAATAATATTATATCATTACAAATTCATTTATTAAATAAAATTATATAAAATTACGTCCAATATAAATGTCACACACTAAAAACTAAAACTAATACTAATCAAATAACCCGCCCCTGATCGCCAATAAAATAAAAACATTTTTTTTTTTTTTTTGATATTTTTAGATAGTTTTTCGAAAGGTCAAACCATAATGAAATTCCGAATGTAGAACATGGATTGTAACTTTGACGTACGATCAGCTACATCAGCTCCAATAAAAAAACAAGTGGGTACCACCTAGTTGTCTTACACAATAGTTTATCTGAATGGTGTTACTTTGACTTAGTTTGACTTGCAGTACTACTAGTGTAACAAGTCGTATTTACACCATCTTCTTTCTTTCGTTGTCTTCTCTCTTTCCCTCTCTCTCTCTCTCTCTCTCTCCCTCTCTTTCACTAACTGGACAATTACGAGTAATACCCGTTTCTTGAATTCTATGATCAGTTAAATTACCTGTCGTTTATATAGAACGAGTGAAGAATTATATTCCCACATACTCGTACATTCATCAATTTGATATATACTAGCTGCACCACGCGGTGTTACCCGCTTTAATCCGGGACACTTTTGTCCCGTAAGTTAATCTGGGATAAAAATTTAGCCTACGTGTTAATCCAAAGTCTAACCTATTTTCACACATTCCATTAAAATCGGTTAAGCCATTTCAGCGTGAAGAAGTAACAGACATACACACACAAACTATCGCATTTATTATATTAGTAGAATAGGATAGAATTAACCATTTTACAAGCAAATAAAAACATGTAACAAATAGAAACCTATGTATCTACGATTTCTAATTCTTATCAAGGGTCATCTCACCGCATCTTGTAAGTAATTTGTAATCCTGCGAGAAGATTAGTTTGTTGAGATCACTATCTAATATAACACCATACTCATAGTGATGAAGCTATATTTAAGATAATATGTAGATTAGGATTTATATCAAACCCTTCTATATCTGATTACTAGGAGTCCATAGGACCATAGGAAACTAATTATCGGTATTCTTTGCCTCTAGCTTGACTATATGAGTTTTTTTTACGACTGGTTAACCCCATACTGAACCATTTCTAGTTTGCCTCTAGCTTGACTATGTGAGTTTCTGACATTTGATTAATTGTCTATACTATTGTAATGATATTATATTATTAGAATTAGAATTGAAAATTGATATGAATACATATCATATAACTTTGGTGTTATCAATAAATGATTTGTATTTGTAAGTAAAGAATAACTAAGAACCATTTCATGATACCTATAATGAGCTATTTCTGGACAGGTCTATGGAAGCTTAGTTTTATTTCACTTTTTTCTCAACACTTATAAAAATTAGCAACAATTACATTCAAAAATAGGTGCTTAACATTTCCTCCAGCCACTTCTTTTCCTTTCCTCACGATTTTTAACTTTCGGTAACATTCGCCCTTACTTTCTCCGAACACGATTCAATAGCTCGTTAATTTCGACCAAAGTTGAGTTTAAAAATCATTTATTGGGCCTCCCAAATTGATAAAGATCCATGTAATCAACTATAATTGACCGTTTTACAGACGTTAAATGAATAAATTGACCCGCGAAGATGTTAAATAAGAAGGTAGATCATTTATTCTGTGAAATGAAGCGTGTCAAATGACACGCTTCATTAGTAATGACAAAAGTTGATCAACAAGCATCTGTTACAAATTTAGCCAATTAAATTAATTTGTAGTTTTAAAGCAAAACAAATATCCAACTGAGACTCTAAAATAAATAAACATAAATATCAGGACTCATTTCACACACGGCTGGTTAACCCCATACTGAACGATTTCTAGTTTGTGATATGGTGGCTAACACAACTGTAATATTACATATACATACTTATATATTTTATGTAGATACATATTTAACACCTAGACCCACAACCAACAAATTTAGTTAAGCATAAAGATGTTGGCCGAGCCGGGAATCGAATCCCGAACCTTCTGATTGGTAGTCCGGCATGCCATTGCGCCAAGGAGGCATCGGAACAAGAGCATTCGCTATTTATGTTATTTTAATTTTATGTAATTAGACGGTAGCTGACTCAAGCAAACCTAGAAGCGTATGTAACCTGTCTAGAGGCACCAAAAACATTAGCCTATTAAAAATAAATAAAATAGATACCTATTGGTCATTATTATAGTAAACCTTTGAATTTTTTTGATAATCCGGAACAAGAAGCAAGACTATTTTCCATACCTATCGAAAAAATGCGTGTCCAAAAAGCTATCCATCCTATCTAAGCTATCCAAGCTCAAAGTATCTTCTTTGCTATACACGATGATATGCTGTAAGAAATTCCGATAAACTGAACTTTAATAAAAAAGGTTATAAAAGTTATTTAAAGCTATCGAAATTCCCTTACCAAATAATGCGCGTATAAAATTACATATTTATTAAGACTTATCAATGTTTGTAGTCTTTTTTAATTTAAATAACTTCCAAACTCATTAGCGTGTCAAAAGTCTCGTACTAAATACCTAGTTTCCAACTCGACTAAACGGTAAGTAGGCACCCATATCAACATCATTAAACTTGTTCCCCCATACCATGTAGAAGTGGAAAAAAGTCTGAAGTGACGGAAGTTTCCCAGCCTGGGCGGTAATTCCTGGAATCTTTGCTCTAGGACAGCCTTTGACAAACCTTTTTAGATCTTATAGCCTCAAGCATAAGGCTCAAATCGTGTTGTCTTCATCTCCGTAACACTGACATACTTAAACGACGATCCGCTCTGAATATATTATATGTGTGTGTAAGTTTATATGTATATAAATGTATATAATATGCAAACGGATACGAAATATATCCGGATTCCGGTGTTGGGTTATGCTAATGGCTACTTACAGCTACGCTTTCCAGTTTCACTCGCTATGATTTTCCTGTTTTTTTGGTTGTTTTATATTATTGCTAGAAAAGTATTCAAAATGTTATAACGACAGCTTTTCCTCCTCTTCTCACACAGATCTTTATCATCGTTAGCAAATTCATCAGCTGCTAAAAACTTAGCGTCCAAATCTTTGGTGTATTTAATAATTATAATATTATTTTTGTATTGCTAGTTGACAGATACGTTCAAAAAACCAATTCTTGTATCGAATTTCACCAAACTGTATCCAGCAGTTTTGACATGACAGAAAGCAACATCAAACGTAACTTTCTAGTTATAATGATTATGGAAATTTCAGTTTTTTCGTGTTTACGAGAGAAAATTTGTAAAAGTTATGCGTTTTTTTCGTATGGTTATACATGATTATGCATTTCCTTTTGTATATATAATATATGCGTAGTTGGCAAGGTTACGCAGGTTAAGGTTACATGACAAGGGCCGTGGCGAAAGCTTTGTAGCGAGTTACAGAATGAATGAGCTTATGGGCTTTTCTTAGAGTTCGGTAATGATTTCACGAAGTGCTGTAATTTAATTAAAATAGAGTACATATTAAGTTAACTAGAAGAGAGAGCTTTTCTAGGTGAGCTTTTAATTTTACAGATGTATTGTAAGGCTGCGGATTGTAGTATGATATTATGTATTAAAAGCGTTTTGAATGTCAGCCTAATAATGAGTTACGAGTAAACATAACACATAAAAATAACTTTATATAAACTAGGATATTACAATATTAAGTAGGACCTTGTGATTATCTTACAAAATATCGCTGCTTGTTTGAGCTTCTACCAAACCAGAACTAAGTCACAATACTCGTATATCGATCCATCGATGATGGATTCAGTTGATCCATTTATCAAAATACATATAAATCTTTTAAAAGATCATCCTTACCATTATTTTAATCGCTAGCTTGAATTAACTATGATAAGATGAGCTTAAACTTGATTGGTCAAGTTTGCATATAATTTCAAGTTATTTTAATTTTTTATTGCATTTTCAAGTCAATTCTCTTCGTGATTCCAATCTAAAAATGATATGTTAATGTAAACAAACAACACTTACCGTCCGGTCTTCCAACAGCAAACCCAAAAGCACAGCTAAAGAGGTCCAAGCACAATCACAGTTCGCACTGAACGTCCGTCCACAGACAATAAAAAGTTGTCTTAATTTTTTTCAAAAAAGGAAAAGAATACAAACGCACATGCGCGGGAGCACGTTTGAAATTCGAACGCGGCAGTGCGCGCGCGCCAGACTGAGAATGACAAGTGCCGTGAGCGCAGGTGCCAACCTCCCTCTAACAAGGTCACGCCCCTCTCCTCACACTCATTTCACCGGGAGAAAGTCTGCCTACATACATACCAAATTTCCGAACTGATTGACTCGAATGAATTAACCGATGTGTGGGATGATGAATGGAGTTAAGGGTCACTGTGGAATGTCCGCGGCAGTTGGCATAGGTCGGAGATAGATATCGTGATCCGTGATGATAGGGACTTAGACTCCGCGCGGCGGTGGGAATTCATTGCGTAAGCGCATATAAGGATTCGTTACGGCAAAGGTAAATTCAACGTGCTCAGGTTTGCTTGTTTTAGGGTTCTGTACCCAAAGGGTACCTACGAGAGCCTATTACCGAAACTTTGCAGTCTGTCTAAATATTTAAGAGTGGCTCCCATACAAATTTTGACAGTTCTGCTTTTTTCATAGATAAATGTTATGGGACCCATTATGCGTGAGTCCAGCTTGCACTAAGCCACTTAATTAATTAGTCAAAGAGAGGTTTTCTACCTATTTAGAATAAAACTACGATTTTTTTTTTATTATGAAAGTAAATTTTGCGTTGATCCGATTCCGTTGATTGTGAGTAAGAAAAGCTTAAAACATCACATAATAAGTAGGTTCTGAGTTGAATCGAAACTAGTTATTTTGATTTAAATAAAAATGAAAAATGACTACGATTAAAATGTATTTAAGCAAAAAATAACAGGAAGAATTTATCAAAACTAACTTGTACCATAATTCATTATTCAAATCATAGTAATACAACTAAGTATTTAATCATTCGCCAAGTGAAGATGCGCTAAAGAAAAAGTGAATCCGTAATGGTCAACTCAAGATACGATCTCGACATTTTGGATAAAGTTTATTAATATTGATTATCACGACTTTGTAATCTTTCTACTTACAAGTAGGCTCATCAATATATGTAAAGATATGAACATTTATAAAACTCAATGAAATTTACTTTAAAAAAAATACCTTGACTCAATTATAGGTAAGAAAACCTCTACTAATATTTAAAAAGCTAAAAATATTTGAATTTAATGTTGTCATCATAGATTCAGTAATAATACGTTAATACGCGTATAAACAAAATTATTTAAGGTCTTAAATAATTATGCGTTCTATTATTTTTGACTCAGAATTAAGAAATACAGCTAGATATTCGAATTTCGAATTTTGAATTTCGAATTTCAAAATTCGATTACGAATCTGCGATACTGCGGCTGAAGGTTATGCCTAGTTGAGAAGTATGCTTAGTATGACAAATTACTTCTCTAAATTATTACTTATCTATGGAAAGCTATCGATGACAAAATGTCATATCACTAGATGCATTTATCAAGTATTTATATGAAACACATTATCACCATAATACCTAATATTATACATTTAATCAACGAATTCTTACTAATTGATATACATTATTTATTATAAATAAAGTTAACATATGTGTCCTTACATAATAATTATTATTCTAAAATCATAAATAATATGCTAAAGCCATGTTATAAATAATAAAATTAAATAAAATTATCACTTACAAAAATATATACGTACAATTTTGAGCTCAAAAGAGTACCTAATAAAAGGTTTTATTTCATTTTATTATCACACAGCAATGTCCGTGTTGGTTCGTATTCGATATCTCGATTAAATCGGAGGGCGATGATCGATTGAGCCTTTGTCGCGGTTGTCACTCGGTTTTCATTCACAGCAATCGATTGTAATTTATATTGTGCTTTGTATAGGACTTTTGCGGATTCATTCAAACGATGTCTTATTGGATTCTTTGTGTTATTTTTTAGTAAAGGGAAAACGAGAGAGAATATGATTACTCGTATTTTGATTGCGTGGTTAGTTTTTATATTCATAGTTAACATATAAAAAACCGTGCTATCAGTAGAAATAAAAAACACAAACCGAGCTAACAACTGAGCAGGATTTTTTTAATTACGGCAGCCTCTTTGAAGGCCAGTTATTTAATGTTTTACCATCGTCCAAAGTGTCTCTGACTCATTAGGTTTTGCGCCTAAAAATGAAAATGTAAATAAATAAATATTGGGACACATTCACACACGGCTAGTTAGGCCCATACTGAACCATTTGTAGCTCGTATTATGGTTGCTAACACAACTGATATACTACATATACATACATACATATTATATATAAATACATATTTAATACCCAGACCCACAGCCAACAAATTTAGTTAAGCACAAAGTTATTGACCGGGCCGGGAATCGAACCCGGAACCTTCTGATTAGCAGTCCAGCATGGTAACCTTTACGCCAACGAGGTCGTCAAAATGCTGTCTAAATGCTAAGCTAAGAAAAAAGTATAAACTAACCTTCAAGAAGCTCGTACTAACAAACTAACTAGCTTGTACTGTATCTACATAGATTGACTACACCTGTTATTTACTTTACTAATTGACCGTAAGTTCGTAGCTATGAATAATATTAGCTTATAATTATGTAGAAGTCGTGTGTTTTCTAAAAAAAATATGGAAATGTATGTAAATATGTCAATCGTCGTTATTTATTGGTGTTCCCTTTTGTCTACAGTTTAATATTGCGGCTTTTTGATTAATTTTTTATTTATTTTGTTTGGAGATTTTGTGTCATATAACGATTTACAGTGACGTTATCACTCGATTTAAGGACAAACTCTTTAAAGCATCGAAATCAGAGTTTTTGATTAGAGATGCCCGGCATTTTATTTCGGCGTCGTTCTTGTCGAATGTAACGAAATTTAGAACTATTTTTAGTAAATCATATGACATCTCGCACACTAGCACGTTTCGAGGCGACCGAATTCGTACATCCGTTTTCTTGACTTCTATTCATTCGGTACTTTCAGCTTTGGCTAATGTACGATTCCTTAATATATAAGTTTATTCCGCTGTAAACTTAAATCGTATCCAAAACAACTTATTTTAAAACCCAAAAAGAGTAATTTGGAAAAAATCTTAACACGTAGATCTAAAGTGTGATCATAGTTAATATAATTATAGTTAAACCACTGCGATTGAAAGTTGGTATGTTTAAAGAGTTCACATACTTTAAAGCACTGTCTAAAAATTCATAATTTAAGGCCAGCCAATAAGGTAATGATTCGTTGCATATAGTACTCAATAAAATTATAGAAATTAGAAGACAATTTTTTTAAAATATATTAGACAAAATTAAAAGAAAAAATAAAATATTTAAATTTTTCCTTTGCTTATTTTAATTTTGGTTTCAGATCACTGCGGAAGTAGGTACACTAAATATTTAATTTCGTCTTCTATTTACAATGGATTTCCGCAAAGTAACGCCTGAGTCAATAGGTTATTAAAATTATAGTATTTCATAGTATTTTTTGCGGCTCTTATGTCCAATCTGCTAATTACTCACATCAAGCTTGACTTTGTTTATGGCTGGCAGACCATCAATATTAGAAAGCAGAGATCCTACATGCACTGATGTGGGCCTGTCGGACCACCCGTTGGTAGACGGAAGTCTACTACAGGAATTTACCATCATGGGATAAGTATTACTTTTGTGCCTATTCCGTTTTTCGTGTCACTAGAAATCATAAGATGCATATTATTGTAAGCATGTATATTTGCCAAAAAGCGCGCGTAAACGGACTTTTATATTTTTTTCCACAAGTTTGCAGTTAAATTAAATAATTCGCTTAGTGGCTAGAGCGTTCAGCTCGGTTTACCGGAAGTGCCAGGTTCGAACCCGACATAATATTTTTGATAGCTTTTGTTAAATTTACAGATAGCACCGTGAGACCTTAGCTTTGCAAATAAAAACTTATAAATTATTCAGTTCTGCTCCAAATTAATTAACGATATATCTATATTGATCAGTTTATATTTTTGAGAACTTATTTAAATGTTCTTTACGGCGAGCTAAGTAGAAACGATAACTGACAATTATAGTTTTGTAATATTTATTTTACACTTCACACACGGCTGGTTAACCCCATACTGAACCATTTCTAGTTCGTTTTACGCCAACGAAGTCGTCTAATATTATTGTCGGAGTCAATGGTTATCCCTTTAAGCGTCAAAGCTTGCATACACGCGTCACTCACAAATGTAGATTGATGCACGAGAATCGCGAGAACTGGGTGCATTTCAGGATAGATACTGATAATGAAATTAAAAAAAAAATTGTATGATATTGGTCTACTTTTGCTTCGAGTGCGAATTATAGTATTTTTGTAGATAATAACTATACGCTGGAAACAAAATCAAGCTTTCCACGTGATACGACAACCTTTTTTTAATACTCCATAGACTCACGTTTGATCAAAACAGCTTACTTGTAAAGGTTAACTTTGTTTCAACCATATAACAAACGTGCCTAAAAGCAACCAATATTTACTCTAGATTTATAGAACTCCATGGTACCCTGGTGGAGTACCATGGAATATTTCCATGGTACTAATCAAGTTCCTCGTGGAACTGGGTCGGCCAGACTCTACGGGGAAAAGCCTGACCACATCCCTGACCATGCTTTGGATTAGAAACCTCAAGGCAAGAGGAAGCTTAGCCGACCAAAGCAAACCTCACGATGTTCTCTAATGGACGAAGTTAAAAGAATTGCCAAAACCTGGTCAGTAGAGTATTATAAAGACCAAGACAGGACAAGAGGGAAAATGATTGTGGACGACCTTTGCTCGATACAGAAGACCTAGGATACTAAGTAAGCCAAGACTGTGAAGCTTTGGAATTCTCTGCCTGATGCTCTGTTTCCTGAGAAGTACCATCCTGATTTACAAATTTTAAAATCGAGGTCAACGTAAGCCTTAGTATTGATTGTCATCAGCCAAGCTATCATCAATCGCAAACCTATAAAAAACATGATACCTACTTCTCGGGAAACAGAGACTAAAATCAAATCACGTAAGCCTCAGTGCTGATTGTCATCAGCCCTATGCAGCTATGATCAATCGCAAACCTATAAAAAAAACATGATACCTAATTATCGGGAAACAGAGACTAAAATCGAAACAAAAACGAAAGTCAAATCCAGTTTGTGTTTAGGAGACTATAATATTTACTTACCTAGACTAAAATTTTCCCACGTCTTCTTTAAAATCGGAGGACGAGTCTCTACGACCGGATGTTTGCTTAAAAGTTTCTTTTTCTCAAAAGATATAAGTTTTACGGAATACTGTAGATTACGAAACTGTGTCTAGTGTTCTTGAAGCTGTGCAAAAGCCCAAAGGTAATCCCAGACATGTTTACATTACAAATAGAGGCTTAAATCTCTACCTTGAAATAAAATGCGGAGGATGTAGTTTATTTATGTAAATGTGATAATATAATCTTGCAAACATGTATCAATACAGGGCAAGGAACTTCAGATAAATCGAGGCAATTTTTTGGATTTAAACTTTGAAAGGTTGGTTTTTAGTAAAAAAATATATACATTTGCACATTTTACATACACATCATCGACAAAAATAACAACGCTTGGTACTCGTAAAGAGTTGATCAAATAATTATGATAAATAAATAAGTAAATATTAGGACACATTTGATACGCGGCTAGGTAGCCGCATTCTAAACCATATAGTTTGTATTAAGGTAGCTAACACAACTGATATAGTTACTACATATACTCATAACCCATATATCAAATGGAAGGGTTTCAGTAGTGGAACATCTACGCAACATTTCAAATCCGACATGACTGCCAACAAAAATTCTACCGATAGTTTTAAAAAAATTTAATTCATACTTGTTATGAATCATACAAGATAACAGACACAGACTGCGAGACGCCCTCGCCTCTCGATGCACTTAGATTCATAACCACGTTCGCATCAATAGCCTTACTGTTATATTCTCTGTAAAAACTTGATCAATTATGCATTTGCTTTGATCGCTCTTGAGTTTGCTGAGACGTGACGGCGGCCTTAATTGAATTGTTACGGAGAATATTAACAGGATAATTACTGATTAGTATTATAGCAGGTGAATTTGAGAATTAGAGTCAATATTTAAATCAATCAATCCATAATGAAGAGCTGGGCTCTTACCCGTGAAGTTTTTTGGATATGGTTATATCCTTGGCCAAATCCGCGTCTCTTACATATATATTCTTATAGACCTACTTTTACCTCCTAGCTTTTATCTTTTTTATGTTATTTAAATGTAATTGTCAATGTTAAGACCGTTATTGTTAATTGTCGTGTTTATTATTATTGTAAGACATAAATCAATGTTTACGAGTACACCCTTCGTTTTTAGTATATATTTGTCTTTATCTAATTCGCTGTTAGGAATAAACAACTTGCAAAAGTACATGATTCAAATCATAAAAAAAGAAAATATTTTCTATTATATTATATTGCTATTTTTGGGTAATACTAAAAGAATATTAAGTAACTTTCCAATCATTATAATCACGTTATAATGTATAATAAAGGAAGGATACAACATTAATGGTACCTACAGAGAGAGTTTTATCTAATAAGTATCTAATTAAATATCATGTTACATGAAAATGATGTCAAATAAAACATAAATATCTAAACGATCATGTTTTATTAAATGTGAAATCTCTGAATTGCGGTTAAAATTAGGCAGTACATATTAATAGTTTAAAAAAATTCGGCACAATTTTTATGTTTTCTGCACAATGACGAAGTATAAATTTGGCATTAAATATACACATATACATTTTATAAGGATCAACACTGTACTTTTTTATTTACATACTTATTTAGAAGTAAGCCTAAGCTCTTATCTTTGCCCTAACTATCTTATCTTGAATCAATCACACTTATCAATCTAAAAAAAAAAACAATATAATTTATATTTTATTGCTTTTATATTTATTAGTCTGATTGGTACCAAAATTGTTATTCCTAAGAATTGTTCTTCAGAGGCTTAATAAGTATTTTTTGTTATTATTTTTAACGATAAAACTGCAATATAATAGTTTACCCTCCATAGTTTAGTCCATAATCTCGCTTTTACCCTAGGAAAACTTAAGTGCCACTTTGACACTGGAAAATGGTGTCAAATCGAGCATAAAATCTAAACGAGTCCTCACCAAACTTGATATTTTTTCCGCAGCGCGCGTGGTGAAGTGAAATCTCCCACATGTCGGTCGGCAAGGTCGCTAGGAGGATGCGGCTGGCCCAGGCCTCCGTCACAGTACCAGTATGTACGGGACGTACGGTTAATGTGGGTGCAAATACAGGTTTTTTTTTACTATATATTTTTTTGTTTGTAATATGGATCTTTGTTATCTGAAATAAAGAACAATTCTTATTATTATTATTATTCGAAAAAACCATGCGATTTCACGAAATTTTAAAAATTTCGGCTAATAATCACGAAAACCACGGGCCCAAGCCAAGTGGAGTTCGCTCTGGGGGTTGTTATCGGAATTAATGTCGTCCTGTAGAAACTTCCGAACAATCCCGCATGTATTGAGAATGGCAGCTTTTTGCATTGTCATGAATGTGTCGGTGTTATTATTATTATTATTTACATTAGTATTTAACAGATTTACTTATCTTTATTTTTACGAATAAATATATGAGTGTTTTAATAAAGTGTTTATCTATCTATCTATCTATCTATCTATATATTTTTATTGAACGATACCATTTTTTTTTTACATTAAATGGGCTTGCGCTTGATCACAATTCATCGGACGGCAAGCGATATTATTATGGTGCAGCACGCTTGCCCAGAAATAACCAGTTAATTGTTTCTTTGAAATCCGCTAGATTAAAGTCTTAGATATTGTTTGCTCTGTAAGTTTAATTATATCAAAGCATGAAAATAAAATTGTAGTTGTGAATGTTAGTTAAAGAGTTTTCAAGAGTGGCAGGAAATAGATTGAAACAAAAGATGAATAATTGGACAAGTGCGAGTTGGGCTCGCGCATAAAGGGTACCATTGTTGTAAGTAGCCTAAGATTATTTTTTAAATTTATTATTTACTAGTGATGTTTATACATATTCTATGAATTTACACAGGGTCCTAAAAAATATTAGAAATTAATTAACTGTGGTATGGAAGTCCCCTTTAAATATTTTTTTTTTATACATTTTATTATACAATTTGAAAAATGATCTCCCCTGCCCCCAGTAGTTACCCTGATAAGGTTAAAATTGAAATAACAAGTCCACCACACCAGTTTTTGAAAATTTACCTCTCTACTTAATAGCTAAGTTTCTTTTATAAATCAAGGTGTGCTATAAAGTCGACTAAATCTTGAGAAGGATCTGCAAGTTACGACCGTTTAAATTTACATAAGTGAGTTGTAAAAATCAGCGAAAACTTTATTGATCGGAATTCTTAACATTAAATTTTTGACAGTATTAGCTGCTGTGTTTTTATCGATTCTTGAAATAATCTATGTGTCTGGGTGTTTCGTATAATATTTTATATTTCATTTGCATTTGTGTCAAAATATTCAGGTATTTGTATCGAGTGGAATTTGACTCGAAATGCACTCACATATTAGTTTATAAAATTAGTACTAATTTTTGTGTAACATTATTAAAATTTTGTTATTCAGCTAATTTAATTTTACTTTATTCAACGCTGTTAAAAGAAATATTCCGAATTCGACTGTGAACGTGAAATATTTTGTAATCATATTTGCTATTTTATAGATTTGCGTATTTTTTATGTTTTATAAAAAATAATAAATGTTTGTGTTTTCATAAAAATGAAAACGAGTGAAGTCTCTGAAGTAACTGGTGAATTTAGCTTTCGTTTGTCTATATGTACTCGTAGATACTTAGGTTCTCATGAAGAGGTTGTAATTTTGAAGGAAACTTGACTTGATTACAAAAAGGTCATATTTAGCTACCATTAAGTTCAACTTTTTAAAAGCTTTTGACTGGGAAATGGTTCAAAAAACGGAATATATTGCTTTCAGCGTTGTTTATAAGTAAACTTTCATTACATTATGGACACTAATTGAATACAATATTATTTAAAGATTTTATAGATTTGTTGACAAACAATCAATTCTTAACTTTAACTTCAATATGAAGTGATAAAAGTTTCGCAAACTCACAAGAAAAAAAATAACCCGAGTTTTACTATCCGGAAAACTGCTACATATATAAAGCAAAACAATTTATAATCAATCAACAATGTAATCCTTCAAGGAGTATATAATATTTTCGCATTGTCTAACCCATAAGCCGCCGACTATTTATGTTCCCACTACTGCGAATCGAGGTCTTCTTCCACAAGAATAGAGATTTAGGCCTTAGCCCACTGCGTTAGTAAAGTGCAGTTTGGCAGATTCACGCCAATGAATGGGTAATAAATTAGAAAAAAAATTGCAGTCAAAGTGCACCCTCTTACAGCGTATGTAGTATTAGCATGTAAGCAGTCGCGTGCTCGTCGTATGTCGCCCCGGATGCGACGAATGCGTTTCTAGGAGAACCCTATTAATCTACGATGGAGGCGCAATGTTTCGAATTTTTTACTTATATAAAACTTACAACTAAAGAGAAGAGATCGCTTTAAGCGATAAGGCCGCCAATTGTGGCACACTTATTTGTAAGCTCTTTTTTTTCTTTTTTGTATGTAAGAATGAATGTGTCCAATAAAGAATTTTCTATCTATCTATCTAGAAAATTCTTTATTCTAACTAAATCAAATCTTATTCATGCCAAAAACATACACGTGAATCTTCTTCTTATTTGTCAACTTCATTGCTGAAGGTCGTGATGAATATGGAAAGAATTAATTTTATGAGCAAAGAATACACACAAACATCAATTATTTTAAATATGTTGATGTTTTCTTTGCTTATAAGTTTAAATAAAGTCTGTATAAAAAGAAAGATTTCTTTTGGAATAAAAATAATTTCATTTCGTTTGTCTCAACTTGGTTTCAAATCGCAGCGGAAGTACACTAAATATTTCAGATTTTACACCATCAACCATTCCATTTTCATATACGGAATTTTCGTTCTAAAATACCTTTCATTGTGAAATTCGCTGATACAAAAAATAAAAAGACGTGGTATAAATATAAAATTTTGGGTTTCCTTGCCGAATTCCCTATTCCCCAGTGACTATATACCCTAGTGGCCTTCAAAGTGAGCGTGATCCGGTTCCTTCTAGGTAAGCGCGCTGCACCGTAGACCGCAATATCACGTACCATTAGGTAAATTTTCGTCAAGCGCTGACTTGTTGAGTTAAAAAAAATAACAGAACCATAGAACTAGAAGTTATCTCACCGTTTACTGCAGCAATTATAATATGTATGTAGGTAGACTCATAGACCTAAAAGTAGGTAGAAAGATCATGAAAATGTATATTGGCTAACGATGTAGAACTCTACACAAGAAGGCACAACTAATGGTGTTCATCGATGTAATTGCACTCTACGCCGTATAGTAATAATATTTTCTAACTATAATTGATGTAGGTATTTGTAACTAAATATAAGAAGTTTTCGCAAGAAGAGAGTTTGCTTTTCATAAACAGTGAGCTTGAAATATCATGATTTAAAACTTAAATGTTAAAGATTACCATTTCGGTTACTTGCTTATGATTACGGTTATTGCAGTGAAAAGGCCTCCAGTTAGTACGAATAATTTAACTAAAATGCAACAACCATAGCGCAAAGCTACTCCAATTTCGACTTGTAAATCTGTGGAATAAAGATCAGTCAGTATGCATGTCTCTTGACACGACATCTAGCTTTGAACATTAGAACTAACACGTTTAATTATTGAAATAATATATTTCAATAATTAAATTTCTTATTTTTGAAATTGAAATTTCAATATTAATGCTTCTTTATTGACCACTTTTCCGAGTGCAAATCTTAGATTGATTATCCGATACATCCGATTAGATATATCCGCATCTACACAAAAAAAGTTACAGTACAAAATATAGCCTCTTTTGTTTTTTAGAAATAGGTCAAAAAGTAGCGAGAACAACTCTGTTTGTCGTCTCCACATTTTCAACATAATTCTGAAATTAAATAAAAAACATCTCGTAACTAACTGACGTAGTCGTGTAAATTTCTTCCACCGGTAAGATCAAAATTTACACAATAATTAACAGTACAATTTGTGCACATTAACATATGTAGTGTCCATTCACCGGCGCGCCTTGTGCGTACGCGCATGATTGGGCATAAATTGAAGAGTTCGTACAGTTGAAGCACAAAATAATGGCACCTGTCAAAATAAGAGTTTGTAATAAAATCCGGTCATTTAACTAAAAAAAAAAATCTGAAATATTTTTTGTTTATTCAATGATTTGTTTATTCAATCCACCTTTCAAAGATACAGAAACAACTAAACTTACATACGACTGCAATAACGCAGTGTAGTACCTGCTTCTGCTGACAAAAAAGAAACAAAAAATGACGAAGATGACAGTGAAACGGTCTCGTCTAATCAAGCGCACTTTAGCCTTGACTGCAACATCACTAAACATCAGATGAGTTGTGGTCCTCTGCAAAACAAAGATACTGAAAATAAATCTATCTACTACTATATCGTATTTAATTTATTATTTATCCCATTATCTTTATTGTTTCTCAACTTAAATATTGATCTAATTATAACTAGGCTTATTTGGCAGCTGTGTAATGTATTGCCATTAAATATTTAGACATTTTTTCTCTGTATTTTAGAACCCTTTCCTTGTGTCAGCATTTGTAAATGCGTAGATGTGCTTTTTATACGAATGAATAGTACTCGCATATCTCTGTGGGGCACTTTCACAGATCTCAAGGAAGGAAAATAAGTATGTAGTAAAATAATCTTAATTAGTTTAGTATTAGTAATTATACCAGCCTATCCATCTCATGAAGTCATTACTTATTTTTATAGTAAGGCTTTGTATTATTATGTTATTTGAATTCAAAGTATAAAGTAATACCTATATTTCTGATAGTAAAATCCATTTTAATTTTTTTTAACCGACTTCATTTACTAAAATTTTACTAGCCAGTGTTAGATAAGTCTAACAATGGCAAAAAACTAAGTATTTTTGGAAGAAAAATCGCAATTCTAAGGCGAGCTTAGTTTGAAACTTTAGGCAAATAGCGCTCGATACGAACAAAGTCGCTACGCACACAAGCGCGCGCGGCGAACTCGCGATCTAAGACTGGGTGGTTGTCCCGGCGACCAGTCGTTCCGGCGCCACAGTGTAAAAAATAAGTTGACAGAGTGAGCAAACTTATTATTTTATATTTTTATCTTTTTACAGATTCATTCTAGACATTGTAAATGCAGTTACTAAGGTAACTAAGGCTAGCACAACGTTAGTTTTCTTTATTCATCATTTGTATAATTTCTCTAAAATTGTATGATACTGTAACAACTTGTGAAATATTAGGTACAAATGAAATCATATTTTGAAGTGAAAAATTCTTTAGCATCGTTGTGATTTGAAAGTCGATGAAACGAAAAAGCGACTGTATTGTGCGCGCATGCGTAGTACAAAGTTTTAGAAAAGGCATCACAACAACAACAATGGTGTTTTGTATACGTGAACGTATTATACGTTTATTTGTAGAGCTTTTTCATCGTATTTTTGAAGGTTTCACTTCTACCAGGTGTGAATAACACACATGATTTTTTTTTATCTTGTTGGATTACCTATTTATTTAATTATTTGTATAAACAATACCTTTTTATCTACACTAATATTATAAAGAGGAAAACTTTGTTTGTTTGGTTGTTACGAATAGGCTCAAAAACTACTGGACCGATTTTATAAATTCTTTCACCATACAAAAGCTACATTATCCACGAGTAACATAAGCTATATTTTATTTTGGAATAAAATAGGGTTCCGTAAGATATTTGGATTTTTCGGACACAAACTGAAAAAAATCAACCCAAGAAGTTACTTATTTTGCGTACGCTGCCTAAACTACAAAAGATAGAACCATAAAATGTTGTAATTAATTGTAGATCTTACAAATATCTACAAAAAAGTGCGCAACACAATATACCTATCTATGTCGAGTGAGGCACAACAACCACATTTTTATTGAAAAATCTTGTTTTTTTTTTCATCCTGTATTCTTGGAGTCGGTGCCATATAAGAAGAACAAATAAATGTTTGTTAAATAAAACACTATAACATTATCTTTCTTTGCTGGCACTGATTTTGTCTAGAAACTAGAATAAAAATAATTATTAGGCAAAACAACGTTTGCCGGGTCAGCTAGTTTTGCATAAAGGGGCGTTTTGATTTTATAAGATGATGACTTAAATTTCAAATTTCAATCACAATTATCATATTCAAAGTCACATAAACAACAAAGTTAAGTTATAAATTATAAATTTAAAAGAACTATTAGATTGTTTATGTCATGAAACCTCTAGTGCAGTGGACAGGGTTGAATAAAACAATAGAGGAAAACCTTTACTTCTAACCTCCTTATCTCCCCTAAATTGCAAAAGTAAATTAAGTAGTTTTAATCTTACATTTTTGTTGTAAACAGTAAAGACTTATCTATATATCACAACCGAATTTTGTTACCTATGTGCTGTTAAATTAATATGATGATTGATGTTTGACATCGATGTCAAACGGATATAAGCACTCCCACAAATTATTATCATAATTTATATTTCCGAACTTAACGCTTTGACATCAAAAATAATTAAATCACGCACCAATTAGTTCGTGAGTATTGTCTCGAAATTCTAAGATTATTTAGTTAACTTTTACGTAAACAAATATTGGAAATTTCAATATGGTTTCACATACATATTCTGCGAACGAACGAAACGATTGCGCGAATTAAAGCGTCGCCTTGCCATCTAGTTAATTTTCACATAAAAAAAAAACCCTGCAATTACAATATAATTTCGTATACATATTCTGCGAAAGAAACAATTGTGCGAGATAAGGCGTCATCAGCGCCATCTAGTTAATTTTCACGTAAAGATCAATCTCCTTCCAGCTATGGGTCGAAAATCATCGCTTTCACTGACTTTTTCAACAGTAATTTCTGGCAATTCTGTTTCAACACTGAAACAGAAAATTACGTCACATTTAAACACAAACAATCAGTAAGAGTTTAAATTTCGTTTATTTTAAATAGGAATATATAAAAATACTTTATATAATGTAATAATAATACTCACTCGACGCTCGAAACAGATCCAATTTCGACGTTGGATTTTTGTTTCCGCTTTGTCATTGCAGCACTGCAACAAGCACATTATAAATCTTAGGTACATGTAAAATTAACTCAATTCATAAAATATTTTGCGAGCCACTTCTACGTCTTTTAAATTTTGTGTGACGTCATATATATCCTATAGCGTAAAAGCGGGGAGCGTAAAGACGCGTCTGTTGATAGGTACCTCGATTGGCAAATTATGTTTACTACTTAGTTGAGGAGATATGGTGGCACAGATGAACATACACTACGTACAAACGTACATATGCTGTTAAAATCATAACCCTCCTTTTGTCTTAGTCGGTTAAAAAGATAGGTACAAGTATCCTAATAAGATATTTTATAAATAAACCTGTGTTCAAAAAAGATAAACCTTGATACCTAATTCTGATTTAATTTTTTCATTCTGTTTATTTTTGACTGTGGCATGATTGTTTTCATACGAAGTGGTCTACAATCTACAACAAGGAAAAAGGTGGAAGGTACTTACCATTTTCCGATATGCCTTTGGAGTCATTATCTTTTATTTTTTCTGTCCATATTTAGGATGAAAATCACCGCGACAAAAATTCGGAATTTCTGACAATTAGGAACAACGAGCGATACGTCCACTCTCTGAGACGCCTCGGCGGGTACTGGCCGGCGAGCGCGAGCGCGGTTATGGCGTGAATCGGTTTCATTTATTAGGGTTTTATTTTTTCCTGGTTAATTTTTGTATGGCAAGATATAAAAGTATCTCTACAGAATCCTTGTTAATTTTGTGCTTTGTCTGTTGATATTTTTTTGACATCATTTTAGTGATAGGATCTCTCACCAATCCAAAAATATATAAAGGAAAATACCCAATTTATGGTAAATTAGACCTTTTTTCAAAACAAAATTCTATCGAGCGAATTGTTACTAATCGTGTTTCTGTTTCTTGTGATCACTAGATATTATGTTAAATTTTGATATGAGACTAGTTTTATATTTTTTAGTTTATCAAGGAAGTAAATAAACGTCACTTGCTTTGCTGTTTTACAGCAAAAAGTTGAATAAGCCCGCCTTAAAATAAAAAAAGCTGGTAATATAATATCTGAAAACCGAGCAGTAAGTGGTTTGCTTCTATTTTCGTTATGATATTCGTGATCAGGTACTTTATTATATATATATTATACTTTATTACGAGTATAACAAATATAAGAAAGATCGGCAGTATGCACTATTTGGAAGTTATTCCATGTAATATTTATATTTTCCTAAGTTTCTTATTATTTCTTAAGTTAACTCACTATTTGTAAGGTATTTTTAAATTATTAAATAATGTGTAGTTTTTTTTTCATGTGGAACTTCCGGTAAACATACGAGTAAACTCTCAATTAACGTTCACTAATATATTTTATATTTTCTTACTGATATCAATATTACTTTCTTCTAATATACTTAGCTACTATCTATTCTTAGGTTAGGAAGTAACTATTTTATTCACTATCTCTTAAACTAGAAGCAGTTCGGAGCGTGACTTTCGTTGGATGTGTTAATTTATTAGTAGATTCCGTATACTTACAGGGAAAGTTGTTCCGTGCGACCTTCATTACGTTATGCACGTAAACATTCGTCCTATCATGTGCCTAATAGTTCATATTTATTTGATCTTGTTGTAGTAAATATATTAAAAAATAAATAATTAAATTAAAGGGAAAAAAAGGTAAAATATGCGGGTCTTGAGTCACAATATTTTTTTATTCCTTTCGCTGTTGAGACATGGGCAGTTGGGGTGCAGATGCGTGGAGGCTAGTGGAAGAACTCGGGCGAAGACTAGCGGATAGGACGGGAGATCCCCGTTCTCGAACGTACTTGGTGCAGAGGATAGCCATTGCTATTCAGCGTGGAAACGCAGCCAGTATTATGGGCACCTTTGCACCAGGTACGGTCATGGGCGGGGTTTCCTAACATGATATTTTTTTTTCTTGACATGTATAAGTTTTATTATATCAAAATTATATATTTAAAACTGTAAAGTCTAATAATTAAATTTATTTTATGATAAGATGACGATTGATAGCCTGAAGAGTATCACGCTAGACCAATCCAAACTGAGTCTCGAATGTGGAGCTTTACAAAAACTTGCATCGATAACTTAGCGGCGCCGTAATGGAAAAATCCTTGAAATGCTCACTGCGATTGGCTTTCGAAGTCACGTGGGTATTCGCACAGCCAATCAACGCGTTACAATGTCATTGAGTTATCGATACATGTGTCTGACTAGTACACACTCGAGACTATGAAGTGACACCCCCAGTTTTGAATTTAAAGACTCACCGCTACACCGGACTGTACTTTATTCATTTTCTAAAATGCATTATTGGACAATCTGAAAAAAAAACAGGCATTATCTAAGACCAAATTTATTTTTTCTCTGACCAAAACTTTGTGTGTTTTCATTATTTTCTGAATGGACCTAGTCTGCAATAAATTATGATTTGATTTGATAATCGAGAAAAAAAATGGTTGCCTGTAAAGTCGGTTTTACGGGCGAAGATTTTACGTGACAACGTCTGCCGCGTGCTGCGCGCGCGGCAGACCGATCATAGTTGAGTGGGAGAGAGACGCAAGGCATTCGGCGGGCCTCTCTCTCGTTCGGTGACTCATCGTAACGTTACCGGGCGTTACACTTTTTCATAAGTGACTCCCAGCCGCAACCTAATTTAAGACGTTGTCACGTCAAAAACAAAAGTAGCAATTACATTAGTCCTTGTGATGGCGTTTACATCTAGGAGCAACTGTAAGTCAAGTGACAAGTTATTGTAGGTCCCGCCTCTTACGTTTAGTACAAGAAGTTGAAAACTCTTGACACCAGGGATGATCCACTAAGCTAAACAAAATCACCACAAATATGTTATAAAAATGCTAGTAGATACAAAAAAAAAACATTTAAATACAATATAGACCACACACGTAATAATACACACAGGACCGACGCATTTTAGCACACATTCCTAAATGAACATTAAGGTAATGGCCATAACCATCGAAATGTAATTTAACCAACCAATACAGCGTTTATAACAAATTAAAAGCAAACAAGACGTATGGTTATCTATAATACAATCCACGTACATATGCTACAGTATCAAAACAAGATTAAAACATAGCTCTTTTACAAAAAGTTAAATGTTTCTTTTCGCTTAATTTGAATGAATGAATAAAGAAACTACTGACTTTGACAAAGTTGTAATTCTTATACGCGGGTATTAATACTAAAAGCCAAGATAAAATTTAACGACGATAATTGACATTTAAAATGGAAAGCCAAAAAGTTCGCGCACCCTCAATGTGTTCACAGAAATATTTATATTGACTGAAAACACTTCATTGATTATACTTACGACTAAGGATGACAGAATTGTTTGTATGTATTTGATAAATATATAAAATTTAAGACCCATTTCACACACGGCTGGTTAGCCCCATACTAATTATACACATACTAATAAACATAACATTTCTTTTCTTTCTATTTTCTGTCACAACAATACATTTATTTATTTGTAATCTATTGACTCAGGCGTAACTTTACGGAAATCCATTGTAAATAGAAGACAAAATTAAATATTTAGTGTTCACAGCGGAAATACACAAAATATTTAATTTTGTCTTCTATTTATTTATTTCTTTCTCTCTTAACATACATATATACTTTATATCAATTACATATTTTACACCTAGACCAACATCTAACAAATTTAATTCATCACAAAGATGTTGGCCATGCGGGGAATTGAACCCAGAACCCTCTGTTTGGCAGCTGGGCATGGCAACCATTACGCCAACGAGGTCGTAATTTACGATTTATAGCGAAAAAACTATAAATTCAAGATCTAGTTCTTAATATCGCCTAAAAAGCGAAAGCTTTTTTTGATTTAATTTTTTTGTTCAAGCATCTTTTGAATTGTTAAATAGTGATATTCATCATCATCATAAGCAGCCCACTATACGTTCCCACTGCTGGGACTCGGGGTCTTCTCTCACTAGGAGGCATAATCCACCACGCTGGCCAATGCGGGTTGGCGGACGTCGTCTTCGGATATTTTGGTTCTCAAATATACCGGTTTGCCTCACGATGTTTTCCTTCACCGTAAAGCGAATGGAAATCCATACATAACTTGAAAAACAAGTCATTGGTCCTACACCAATAGCATTGTCCTACACCCTACGCTGGAATCGAACCAGGGGCCGTCTGATTGAAAAGCAGACGTTATTACCAACGAGCCACACTCGCTTTTTTAAATAATTATATTAAACATCACAAATCAAAAAATGAATGACAAATGTTTTCTGTTTTACTTCAGACAGATATTTTTACGCAGATATCACATAGTATGTAGGTACTCGTATTATATACGAGTAGGTATTTTTTTTACTTACGAAAGTGTCTATTGAATGCAGTATTACCGTAAAATATTGTTTGCTTTGAGAGAGTGTCTGCAACTGCCTACTTGATTACCTTTTATTTGTGGTTAGAAATTAAAACAAACGTGGAAACTGGTAGCTTCACAAACATACGGTTGGCAGTAGAAAGTATTTGTTTGGTACATTTTTAATTGGCCAGACCGAACGCATTTCCGGATAGAATATTGCATAGTTAGTTGTATTTTGTTAAATAATAATAACCTTTGCTTTGAAAAAATAAAAGATAATGTTTCATTTGTATGAATATGAATGACCACAATCAATCGTTTTATTAAACTCTTTCAGACGAGCCCAAATTCGAAGGGTTTATTTTTTAGTTCTGAAAAGCTCCTCAGTATACCAAATTATTTTTTTATCATCAAAATGACGAATGGAAATTGGATCGCATTTATCTTGCGAAAGCTTGTAAAATTTGTACGAGTACCTATACTATAACTACACATTGCTACGCAATTTTTTTTATCTCTGCTGAATTGAAAAGTCTTTAATTTAATGTTTGATATTACAGTAAGTGCAGTAATTTATTAAAATACACGTAATTCGACACATTTACCATATACGAGTATCTATCAAAGAACATTAGTTTTATTTTCTATATAAAAAATATTTCTCCCACTAATTGGGTTGGGGTCGACATAGCGATTTATTTTCTCCTACTCTCTTATCATCATCATTTCTTTTTCATGTTGTCATTTGTACTCTCTCTCCATGGATTCTTCTTTCATACTTTTCGTTTAGCTGTTTTGTTCTCACAAACACTGCTCGTACACATTACCTATACAATTAGTGGAAGCGTATGTGCTGTTAAGAGTCTATTTAAGTAGGCGCATCAATTTCTGTTTAAAAATGGTCACCGCCCACTTGATCGACTCGGCACTTATTCTTACACCGAAATATGTTCCGACCATCAAATCGATCAACTATCGAAAAACGTTTATAAATCAACATAATTACATCGTACCATCCAATAATCCGATGGTGCTGGCTCTAGTCGACATTTTCTAAGAGAAAGTGAATCATTTTATTGCGAATACCTTCAATAACAGGTTTCGTTTAGTGTCTCGAAAAAGAAACTACTCAATTTAGGCGTGAACTTATTTATAAAGTTCCTAATGTCTGTCGAAAGCAAATGTGTGGTTTTCTAGATTCGAGGTGATTTATTTAGACACATTAGTCCAATTTAGTCTGTATTAGGCATAACGTAGGTCATTGTCCATTGAAGTGTTTGAAAACCTGTTCCAACAGATATCGAAAGTAGTAATGAATAGAACTATGTAGATTATAAATCGGTGGTCTTTGACGACATTACAGCTGTCGCGGGTCTAACCTGGACTAGATTGGCAGGAGCGAAACAGATGACATGTCAGGAGAGAGGCCTATACTCAGCAGTGGGATATAATCAGCTGTGGATGATGATGATAAGTCTTACGTCACATGTTGTCTAGATTATTTTAGAGTTCTGCGCTGTACTACCAGCGTTAATCCTGCAACTGTCGGACCAAAACTATTTTGCATATGTCACCGTTATAAATACATTTTTAATAATAAATAGATTAACGTTTGACTACCAACTCTTAGAACGTTGATCTAAAAAAAAACTGTTTAATATTAATGCCTTTTCAGGAAACTACTTAAAGAAGAAAAAGATTCTAATCTTTAGCGGTGCTTGCGATGAATGTAAAGTCAATACATTGCTTACCAATTTCTTAAAAGCTTTGCAAGAAAATTACGATGTAAAGCCGTATACATTTTTGCTGACCTTCAGAGATCTTATCAAATCTCCTGAGTTAGCCGAATCACGAGAGACGAGCTTCATACGTTACCATATTTTTTTATGAAAGGCTTACGCCTGACCACAACACACCTGATGTTAAGTGATATGTTGGTCTAGAATGGAGCGCGCTTGTCTAGAAGGGACCGTTCTCTTTTTAAAGTCAGTAAAGTTTTATTAGTTCAGTGGGGACAGGGATTCTGGCAAAGAGTTCTCCAGTTTGGCCGTCCGTATTCTATTAATTCACTTAGTACGAATTTACTAGGTGAGAAGTGATACCGACTGATCCAGCTACGTATAAAAATCTATATATTTTTTTTTACTCAGAATACGTCAGCGCTTGACCACAATTCACCTGATGGTAAGTGATATTGAGGTCTACGGTGGATCGCGCTTACCTGGAAAAACCGGATCACTCTCGCCTTGAAAATCGCTAGATTGTAGTCATTGGGGAACAGGGAATTTGGCAAGGAATTCCAAAGTTTGGCGGTTCGGACAACAAAGGTGAAAACATAAAAATCTATGAGCATTGTGTTTGACTGAATGAAAAGTAGGTGTTAAAGGGCTTGGTCACCCACGTGACAATTATCCAAACAAGATGGCCGAAAGGAATGTAAATTGATCTCTTACCTCGCCCTAGTGTCTTCGAGTTTTTCTCCGTAAACACAGTGAGCCACTTTTGGGCTTAAAGCATTTATTCTCGAAAATATGTTTTCTTGAAAAAATATGAATTGCTTTATAATTAATTGACCGATCGAGTGAAGTGAACAGTCTCTGCAATTTTGCTATCGTCTGTCTCCCGGACTGTCAAACCAGAGGATCCGGGTACGACTCTTGAACGGCCAGCATCTTTGTTATAAGCTAATTTGTTATGGGTGTTAAATATGTATCGATATAAAATATTTATGCATGTACTAACCTTATATTCGTACTTTATTATCATAGGAAAAAAAGTTACTAACATAAAAGTAAAATTAGCTATAAACTAAGAAACATCTCATCCAGAAACCGTTATCTCTGGTCTACATATATAACCGTTATAGACTGACTATAAATTAATCTCAAGATACTAATTAAGAATACTAATACAATAATATTTCACATGCATATTATTAGAACTTACAATAGACCATCAATAATAGAAAAACCTTAGTAACTAGTAAATACTAATTTGTTTTTAAACAAAGAGCTTACAACATATTCATGAGTGCTGTAAAACGTTATTACTTGAAACATAGGCGAACTATAATGTATACTATTAGTTCGCCTACGCTGGAAAGAAGCTATGTCTTCCATACAATCATAGTAGAAGAGAAATAGCTAAGCTAGAACGAATAAAGCGTCAGACATTGACACAAAGTCGTTTTAAACTTTCAATTGAAGTTCTCAAGTGTTTATACTTTTACTCGGCCGGCATTGTATGGGTAACTTGACACGACCACTTGGCCATGTTCTTTTGTGTCCCATTGACATCGTTTATTTAATTAACAAAGATTGTGCCTAATTATATTATTCGGTGCGTCGTTTGCTGTTGAGTTATTTTTATATAATTTTTAATTTATTTGTACACAAACCTGCGCTGGAGTACCTAGTGTAAACAGCACATACTGAACTTGCTCCTTATGCGCACATACTCTTTATTTATTTACGGATACTCTTAGATTTTTCTTTAGTTGATCGGTAGGGGAGAAATGTCGGTATTA